>JAGIQG010000010.1:85474132-87874132 GCA_024679065.1 Sphyrna mokarran
AATAAATTTGATTAGACATTGACTCAATAGAAGAAGCCAGAGAGTGGTAGTGGAGGATTGCTTCTCTGCATGGAGACCTGTGACTAGTAGTGTGCCACAGGGATCAGTGCTGGGTCCATTGTTGTTTGTCATCTACATCACTGATCTGGATGACAATGTGGTAAATTGGATCAGCAAATTTGTTGATGATACAAAGATTGGAGGTATAGTGGACAGTGAGAAAGGTTTTCAAAGCTTGCAGATGGATGTGGACCAGCTAGAAAAATGGGCTGAAAAATAGCAAATGGAGTTTAATGCAGACAAGAGTGAGGTATTGCACTTTGGAAGTACAAACTAAGGTAGAACATACAAAGTAAATGGTAGGGCACTGAAGATTGCAGTAGAACAGATGGATCTGGGAATACAGATAAATAATTCCCTACAAGTGGCTTCACAGGTAGATAGGGTCATAAAGAATGCTTTTGTTACATTGGCCTTTATAAATCAAAGTATTGGGTACAAAAGTTGGAATGTTATGGTGAGGATTGTGTACAGTTTTGGTCACCTAATTACAGAAAGGATATTCATAAGGTTGAAAGCATGCAAAGAAGGTTTACAAGGATGTTGCTGGGACTTGAGAAACTGAGTTACAGAGAAAGGTTGAATAGGTTAGGAGTTGGTTCCCTGGAGCACAGAAGAATGAGGGGAGATTTAATAGAGGTGTATAAAATTATGATGGGTATAGATAGAGTGACTGCAAGCAGGCTTTTTCCACTGAGGCTAGGAGAGAAAAACTAAAGGACATGGGTTAAGGGTGAATGGGAAAAAGTTTAAAGGGAATATTGTCGGGGGGGGGTGCTTCTTCACACAGAGAGTGGTCAGAGTGTGGAATGAGCTGCCAGATGAAATGATAAATGTGGGCTCACTTTTAACATTTAAGAAAAACTTGGACAGGTAGATGGATGAGAGGGGTGTGGAGGGATATGGTCCAGATGCAGATCAGTGGGACTAGGCAGAAAAATGGTTTAGAACATAGAACATTACAGCACAGAACAGGCCCTTCGGTCTTCGATGTTGCGCCGACCAATATAAAAAGCAGTGCCCCTCCAAACTAAACCATTCCCTTCTCTTCCATATACTTATCAACTAACCTCTTAAACGCCACCAAACTTGGCGCATCTACAACTGCTGCAGGCAGGGCATTCCACTCCCGAACCACCCTTTGGGTAAAGAACCTGCCTCTGATATCCGTCCTATAACTATCACCCCTTAATTTAAAGCTGTGTCCCCTCGTGCTAGCTTTTTCCATCCTAGGAAAAAGGCTATCACTGTCCACCCTATCTAAACCTCTAATCATCTTATATGTTTCGATCAGGTCCCCTCTTAGCCTCCTCCTTTCTAACGAAAACAACCTCAAATCCCTCAGCCTCTCCTCATAAGACATGCCCTCCATACCAGGCAACATCCTGGTAAACATAGAACATAGAACATTACAGCACAGAACAGGCCCTTCGGCCTTCGATGTTGTGCCGACCAAAATAAAAAGCAATGCCCCTCCAAACTAAACCATTCCCTTCTCTTCCATATACTTATCAACTAACCTCTTAAACGCCACCAAACTTGGCGCATCTACAACAGCTGCAGGCAGGGCATTCCACTCCCTAATCACTCTTTGAGTAAAGAACCTACCTCTGTTATCCGTCCTATAACTCATACCCCTTAATTTAAAGCTGTGTCCCCTCGTGCTAGCAAACCTCCTCTGTACCCTCTCCAAAGCCTCCACATCTTTCTTATAATGTTTCTTATAATGTTTGGCACAGCCAAGAAGGCCAAAAGGCCTGTTTCTGTGCTGAAATGCCCTATGATTATACTTAAAAATTGTGTGAGACCTATGTCATTGAGGTATCGAATTTCCCAGATTTGAATTTCATGCAGCTGACCGCAGGTCAGCTATTAAACTTCCTGCTAAAAGTAAAATACTGTGGATGCTGGAATCTGAAACAAAAACAGAAAATGATGGAAAAACTTATTTGGTCTGGCAGCATTCTTAGAAAGAGAAACATACCTTATTGAATGTTGCTTGCCTTGAAGCTGATTGTTATAAACCTACATGAGGGACCCAGAGGCATTTCTGCATTTGGAAACATCAACAGATTGTCAAACTCCATGGGTGAGAGAATGTCTTTAAAAGTTAGTTCCAACTGAGGAGATGGGGGAGTTGGGATTGATAGGGTGTTGTGTGGTGGCACGTATTTTTGTGCATTATAAAATTAAGATAATAGGATTAAAGACATTAATCATTTTATTCACAAATTGTGCGGATCTAGTGAATAAGGTAGTGTCATAGCCCATTGATTGAAAATTGTCTGTATCAGCATATTACATTGCTGTATGGCATTATTTACCATCAGTTTAGTGTAACGAATCAGCTGGACATGGGATTACATTTACAATGTAAATGTTAAAAATTACACCTCCTTCTTGAAAACCCTACACAGATGTGGAAGCAATTTTCTGACCTTGCTAAGTCTGGCAGAGATCACACTGATCCTAGAGAATAGCGTGCAGACTAAAAATCATTCTACGCTTGGCACCAAACGTTTGCAGTTGTCCTAAATCCCTTTCTAATGTATAGAAAGAGGCCATTCAGCCTATCGAGTCTGCACCGACCACAATTCCACCCAGGGCCTATCCCCATATCCCTTATATTTACCCATTAACCCTTCTAATCTAAACATCTCAGGACACTATGGGCAATTTTTTTTAGCATGGCCAACAACCTAACCCACATCTTTGGACTGTGGAAGGAAACAGAAGCACCCAGAGGAAACCCACGCAGACACAAGGAGAATGTGCAAACTCCACACCCTTTCCGATTCTTGGATGTAATTTGATTTATTTAAGCTGAGGTAGAGTAGTTGCACTAATGATCCTTGACTGGTGTCTTCTCAATGTGCGCTGTACTTTTGATGTTCTAGGAGTGTTTTTTCCAGTCGGCCTAGTTTTAGAGCCATGGATGGGTTCTGCAGCAATGGCTGCATCCTCTGTTTCTGTAGTGGTTTCATCACTATTGCTGAAATTGTAAGTAACTAACATTTAATCATTCGTAACATCTGAATGTAGTAAATGCAATGCATAAAAATCCATAATGTTTTGATATCCTACTAACTAAAATCTTACCTCATTGAATACAGTAACATTTTCCCCTTTTCTTTCGTTTTATTCTGCTGACCCTTTCTCTTACGTTTATTCTGCTGCCAGGAAGGATGACAGGTATCGATGCAATATAGTGTAATTGAAAACAGAACTAATGTTTTTTGTTGTGTCTATCAATTTGAAACAGACAACTTATGATCTATGACTTTTATTATTTTTTTAATCAAAGAGCAGCCTCAGTATTTGACTGATTTTCCCCATAGAGACAATTGTACCAGCTTAGTGATTAAAATGGTATGTGTGTCTCTGTTCAAAATTCTGAGTATAGTTTATGTTCTGTCTGTCATTTCCTTTTTCAGCTACAAGAAGCCAGACGCGGAAAAGCTTGAATTTCAAGCACAGGGCCGCATGAAACAATTCACGCCATCGCAAGTTAGCATCTGTATAGGAATAGATGACAGGCGACTAGATTCACCAAGGTTCAGTGCCTGGAATCGAATAAGACGTACTAGTCAATTATCTCTTAACTCTTTGACCCCTGAAAAATGATCACATTAGAACACTTCTCAAAACACTTCTCTGCTGGTTGGAGAGCAAAATGAAGAGTATGATAGCCAAAGTACTTTTAAAAAAATTAAAATGTGATCAAATGGTGCCCATTCAATTTGAACTTCATTAAATGTCTAATGGCAACAAAACAGGAGTTTTGTTTGATGTGCTCAGTGTGTTGATTAAGATTAAATTAATTCATTAATATTACCTTTCTTTGAACCAAAGGTACACCATCTTTTTCAAATGGTGCATAAGTAATGCTTTATTTCTTTGAGGTATATGTTGGGCATCCTCCCAGAATCTCAATAAAACCTAATAATTTTAGTCAGGTTTTAAGAGCGAGAGAACAAAGTGATTGTGTATTTTTCGAATTCTATTGTGCAGTAATATGACAAATTATGGATTGATATATGATGGTTTCATCTAAAAGTTTGAAATGGGAATGAACAATTTCTTATGAATGCTTAGGTCTTTCTATCATTATCATTATTGAAGCTGCCCGATAGTAAGATTGAGCTGTTTATACAACATCAGCCAAACCAAACAATTCTGCCTCTGTATTCAACACTCAAATCCAGAGTGCTATATCTAGACCTGAGCCAAACTTATAATAAAGATGAATAAAACTGACTCCCAGCCTGCTTTTTACTGATTAATATGTGATTCTTATCAGTTAGTTCCAAGGCTGAAGATCAGAAAAAAAAACTATTTTCCCTTCTATTGCCAGCATTCCTTACTTAACAGACACGAGAATATGAAAAACTGAAGGATAATTTAGAATAAAGGGACAATGTAGTTCTGAATGTTACATTCAAGATATTTTTGATTTCATTATAAATTTTTAACATCAGCCACGTATGCATGTTACATCAGTCTGAACCTACAAAGGAGTGCTGTTAGAAATGTGCAGTTAAAGCATTTGTGTTGCGACACATAGACATTTCCTCAAAACTGTTCAAATTTGTGCTTCAGGATAGATAGCAATCCAAAATTGTACTGAGCAGAGGAGGTCAACAGAATTAGGAGCCTTACCATGTGATGTATTCATGTATGATGATATGGTAACATGCTCTATTGCCTTTTTATATGGAATGTTTTTCATTCCTGCAGTATTACAGTCACGTTTACCAATTTGCATTAAAATAAGGTACAGATAAACAATGAATGGGTAAGCTTGAAGTAATCTGAATATGCCTTAAAATATATCAGTAGCAGCTATTGATTTTCCAGGTATAAGTTAATTAGAGGTATTTATTGATGGAACATAAATTGCTTTGATTAATCAAATCCAGTTTTGTACATTCTGTATTTTTGTTGTGCCATTAACATTTTGTTCCATTTTTATAATCAAGAAAGCTTAAGAAATGGTGGAAATTGAGTTTTTAAAGATGCATCAAGAACAATGTAAGCAGTTCAGTCTCCCAAAGATCATTGTTATTTTTTGGCTTATAATGCAGATGTTTCAAATAAAGAATTTCATTTCATATTCATTTGCTACATTGATTTTGTCTAGCAGTTTGAGCTGGAGAAATGTGCCCTTTCTCTAGGCAAGGATTAAGTGAAAATCATGAGGAAAATTCTCTCATCCCACCTGCCACACGTAAAAGCAGCCTTATTTCTACCAACTTCTCAATAACTTGATATTTTAATAAATAGTCACATCACCCATAGTTGTTCTGCAGGCCATTTGTACTGCTTCATGCATGTTCCATCTTGCAGTGCACTGGCCTTATTGTAGTGTTAATTGCTTAGTATTTCAGCCTAATCCAAATTCCAGAAAACCTAACAAATTTTAAAAATCCTTTTCTAGGAAAATGTGACCGTCTATAGTTGTCCTAATGCAATCTGTTGAAGTGTATAGGGTCTGTGACATTCTTGGTCACTTAGTGATGTTTGAGCCTCTGCTGGGAGTCAGACATGGTTTTGCTCAAAGTTTGAATATGCAAGGGCAAAGCAACTCACCAAGTCTCCTTTGACTGCACCTTCAAAACCTGCAACCTCTAACACCCAGAAGAACAAGGGCAGCAGACGCATGGGAACACCATCACTTGCAAGTTGTCTTCCAAGTCACATACCATTCTAACTTGTGACTATATTGCCATTTTTCACTGTCACTGGGTGAAAATCCTGGAACACCTTACCTGACAGCACTGTAGGTCTACTTACATGACATAGACTACAGCAATTTCTGAATGGGAGCTCATCAGAACGCTCACAAGGAATGGACAATAAATCCTGGCTATGCTGGTAACAGCTATGAATAGCAATAAAAAAAGTCTTCCCAGAATACTGTTGTTATCCCAAATATGAGGATGGAGATGTCACACTGACAGAAAATGAAATGGAAATTCCTTTAGCCCTGAAACTGGAAATTTGGCTCATCAGTGAGTTGCTGCTGCCCAACCTGTTTCACAGGTAACTCTCACATAATTTCCACTTGCTATAAATAACAAACCACCCAGGAAGGGATTACATGTAGGTTTTTATACAAGGGGTAATTATCCACTGTTAATTTGATGGAACTTTGTCACAACATAGTGGTGTGGTTTGAAAATTTACCATATAGGCTTCAAACATTTGGTGCTATAGTGAGTAATTTTGAAAAAGAGTCATCTGGACTCGAAATGTCAGTTCTTTTCTCTCTTTACAGATGCTGCCAGACCTGCTGAGATTTTCCAACATTTTCTCTTTCAGTAGTGATTTCTAAATTGTTCCATCTACCAAGACTGCAATAGTGCACCTTAAGGTGGGGAAATATATCACTGGCAGGGTTTTCTGGATTTAAAAAAAACATGCAAGATGAATTCGATGTTGCAGGTGTATAGAATGTTGGTTAGGCCTCATCTGGAGTACTGCATCCAGTTCTGGTCGCCATACTACAGGAAGGATGTAGAGGCTCTGGAGAGAGTGCAGAGGAGATTTACCAGGATGCTGCCTGGTATGGAAGGGCTGTCTTACGAGGAAAGATTGAAAACACTGGGGTTGTTTTCCCTTGAAAGACGTTGGCTGAGAGGGGATCTTTTAGAGGTATATAAGATTATGAGGGGTATAGATAGAGTAAATGGTGGTAAGCTTTTTCCACCATTAGAAATGGATAGAACGAGGGGTCACGGGCTCAGGGTGAGGGGGGCTATGTATAAAACGAATATTAGAGGCCAGTTTTTCACACAAAGGGTAGTGGGGGTGTGGAATGCACTGCCGAGTAAGGTGGTGGGAGCAGGCACGCTAGGGTTGTTTAAGGGTCTCTTGGACAGCCACATGAGCGGTCTGCAGATAGAGGGATATAGCAGGACTGTTTGAATATCGGGAGGACCAAATAGTAGTAGACTATCTTTTAGTTTTGTCTCGGGAATGTCTTAGTTTTTTTAGCATGTTTAATTAAGTCTTATTTGTTTCCGCAGGCAATTCGGTCCACCTTGTTGACCAACAAGGGGCATGCATGCGGCATGTCGTGCGAGAGCTGCTCTTGGAGGTTGCTTCAGGAGTTGCCTAGTGCTTCACGTCGTCAGTGTATGCTTAAACTGGACCATCTGATGGGCAACATGACAGCTCAGAGACTATCGCTGTTGCTGTGCTGACACGTGGATTTGGGCCTGTGTCTGCGGGAGTTTGCGCGTTCTCCCCGTGGTTGCGTGGGTTTCCTCCGGGTGCTCCGGTTTCCTCCCACATCCCAAAAATGTGCTCTTAGGCTGATTGGGTAACAAATTGTCCCTATATTGGTCCCTATATGGGAATCTTCAACAATAGGCATAGCCTAAAGTCAAGGATATGTCATTAAGACGTTAGGACGACGGTGTGGGCTCGTTGGGCTGAAGGGCCTGTTTCCCATGCTGTGTTGCTCTTTGTTCTTTGTATGAAAGAAGTCATATGAATTCAAAAACCACATATCAATGTAATACAAATTATTCTCCAAAATCAATAGATTTATTGAATAAAATATCTGGAACCACTGCCAAAATTAATAATGTAAATGGATTGATGAGGCACTGTAAGAGGAAGAAATCATAATAAGTTAGTAAAGATTTTTAAACCATTAGATATTAACACATTGGTAGAACTACCAGCATTGAGTTAAATGACTTTAAATTAGACTTATAAGCTCACAAAAAAGCAGGTTACACACATACGAAATGCAGTAAGAAATTTAAACACGAGATTATGATTTAAAAACACAAGCTGATATTTTGAGTATTAAGGTATTTTTAAGTATCACTTCACTTCAGCCAAAGGTAGATTGCCGCAAAGCATCTTGGTAAAGAGCATTAGGACATAACCACATTCTAAGGGAATACTGAAACTTTGGAGGTATGCAAGTTATCAGCAGAGCTTCTAAGAGTAAGATCATTCAGAATACAATCAAATTTCATGAATAGGGAAGTATAAAACTATGGGAAATATAATGGTTACTAGAAAGCAAAACAGGTTAGCACGTAGGGTTTCAACTACATGGAAAATTACAAAAAAAGGGAGAAGAACTCAAAGGATGTTATGAATGGATGTGTTAAGATTCAAAAAGTACAAAACTAGTTCAAGGGCACTTTACCTAAATGCTTATAGCATTGGAAACAAAGCAAATGAATTGTTGGCACAAATTATCACGTATGATTTGGTGGCCATTGCAGATATATGGTTACAGGAGTTAAATAGCCAAGAATATCAGATTATTCAGATGGACAGACAAGAAAGTAAGGATGGTGTAGCTCTGATATTTAAGGATGACATCAACGCAGTACTGAGAAATGAAGGCATGTAAAATCACTAGCTCCAATGCACCCCTTTCCGATGATCTCAATGCACTCAATACCCATTTTGAGTAAGAGGTCAGTGAGAGCATGTCTTCCACCCTGGAGACCCCGGATGAACCTGTACCTGGGATCACAATTACAGATGTCAGAGCAGTTTCCTCAAAGGTCACCCCATAGAAGGCAACTCATCCAGATGGGGTACCTTCTCACACACTCAGATCCTGCGTGAATCAGTTGACAAAGGTATTTGCGGACATCTTCAAACTCTCTTTACAACAATCTGAAGTCCCTAACTACCAGAAGAGGTTCAAATTTTTCTGGTGTCTCGAGCACCAACAACATGCTGATACTGTAGTTAATAAAGCCTATCAACGGCTCTATTTTCTCAGAAGACTAAGGAAATTTAGCACATCAGCTATGACTCTGACCAACTCTTACAGATGCAACATAGAAAGCGTCCTTTCTGCGTTGTATCACAGATTGGTATGACTCCTGCTCTGTCCAAGACCACAAAAAACTAAGATCGTGAATGTAGCCCAATCCATCACACAAACCAGCCTCCCATCCATTGACTTTGTCTACATGTCCCACTGCCTCAGCAAAGCAGCCAGCATAATTAAGGACCCCATGCATCCCTGACATTCTCTGTTTCATCTTCTTCCTTTGGAAAAAGATACAAAGTCTGAGGTCACGTATTAACTGACTCAATAACAGCTGCTTCCCTGCTGCTGTCAGACTTTTGAATGGACCTGCCCTGCACTAAGTTGATCTTTCTCTACACCTTAATTATGACTATAACACTAAATTCTGCACTCTTATTTTCTTCTCTATGAATGGTATACTTTGTTTCACGCACAATAAATACTTTTCACTGTATGCTAATATATGTGACAATAATAAATCAAAGAAATGATATAGGTTCTATGGAGAAAAGCATTGAATCTATTTGGCTGGAAATTGGAAATAATGAGGAAAAGTCACTAATAAGCATAGTTTGTACACTGCCAAATTATAACATCACAGTGGGATGAGAAATAAACAAGGAAATAACTGATACATGTAAAAATGGTATGGCAATTATCATGGGGGAGTTTAATCTACATGTGAATTGATCAAACCAGGTTAATCAAGGCAACCTTGAGAACAAGTCCCTAGAATGTATCCGCAAGAGTTTACTTGAACAATATGTAATGGAACCTACAACAAAGCAAGCTAACCTAAATCTACTGACAACAATCCCATCCAGGCCCTATTCCTGTAACCCCACACATTTACCATGCTAATCCCCCTGATTAGCGATCACAGGATGGTTGAATTTAAAATACAGACGGAGCTTGAGAAGGTATAATCCAATATCAGTGTCTTGTACTTAAATGAAGGAGACTACAATGAGATGAGATAGGAGTTGGCTAACATTTTATAGTGGGACAATTGAGGAACAGTGGAGGACTTTCAAAGTGATTTTTCACAGTGCTCACTTTTCGTCCTGTTGATTTCCCTTGTGATATTTTTCATAGAGCAAAATAACAAAGATTGGGAATTTTCACAGAGCTGTTATGATATGCCAGGAAAACTGTGGCAGAGGAAAAAGAGCAGCTTGCAGGATATATTGGGGCTTGAAGAGTTAAATTATGCAAACAGATATCTTGTAGTTGTCAGCACTTTGAAATAATTATCATTTTCTCAGGGAATCAAGGGATGTGGAGTGCAAATAGAAAAATGGGGTTGAACCCCATGATTACCCATCATGGTATTGAATGGTAGAGTGGTCTCAAGATTCCTATCCTGTTCCTAATTCTCATGTTCCAGGAGATCTTGAACCTTGAGCAAAAACTTCAATGGCACTTGCTTCAAATAGAAGAACAAGGCGCGGTGTGGTGGCACAATGGTTAACACTGCTGCCTCACAATGCCAGGGACCTGGGTTTGATTCCTGGCTTGGGTCACTGTCTATGTGAAATTTGCACATTCTCAGCGTGTCTGTGTTGGTTTCCTCTGGGTGTTCTGGTTTCCTCCCACAATCTAAAGGTGTGAGGGTTACATTGGCCATGCTAAATTGACCCTAGTGAGAGGGGGATTAGCATGGTAAATGTGTGGGGTTACGGGAATAGGGCCTCGATGGGATTGTTGTCGCTACAGACTTGGAGGGCCAAATGGTCTCCCTCTCTACTGCAGGGATTCTATGGTTCAATGAAATTCAAAGGAAAAGAATGAAAGTGCCGAGCCCAGGCAGTAAATTACTGAACTGCAGATGTACCTTAACTGACTGACTTGGCACTATTTCTCCTCAAGATCTGCATCACAATTTTACTGCATATTTTTCTCTTTCAGCCACTCTATGCATCTGTCAACCACTGGTTTTTCAGCTTCCCACTTTGCTGTAGAAATTTGCATTTTGTTTTTTTTTGTATATCCTCACCAGCATTTCACACGATTTATTACTGATTTCCAGTACGACTTTGATGTGGTGATAAGCTGTATCTATAGTTTATTAATTTGCTGTCAGGTTTGAGCTGTGGCATTCTTTTCCTTTTTTGAAGTTAAGCAAAGGGTGCCCAGGATTGTAGTAGTTAGCTGTTCCTTTATAACATTGTGCTGCAAAGAGGAATGGAGCTGTGCAAGAGGAAGGTGGAAGTTCGTCATTTTCAGATGAGGTTGGTGTGGCGTCGTTGCCTGCAGCCTCACACCTCCCAATCAGAGGTCACAGTGTCCTCAAACCCGCACACATCATTTGAAAAGTACACTTGCAGAATTCTAAGATTTCTATCAAGATCCTTTTGTAATCACCCTGTCCCTCCTGACAAACCTTTTTCCTGTAGTGACTCAGCTAACCCAACTCCTCAACAATGCTGCCCATTCCATTCACTCAAGGGGAGATGATGGCTTAGTGGTATTTTCACTGGACTATTAATCCAGAAACTCAGCTAATCTTCTGGGCACCTGGGTTTGAATCCCACCATGGCAGATGGTGAAATTTGAATTCAATAAAAAATATCTGGAATTAAGAATCTACTGATGACCATGAAACCATTGTTGATTATTGGAAAAACACGTCTGATTCATTAATGTTCTTCAGGGAAGGAAATTCTCATCTTTACCTGGTCTGGCCTACATGTGATTCCAGAACCACCGCAATGTGGTTGACTCTCAACTGCTGTCAGGCAACTAGGGATGGGCAATGAATGCTGAACAAGTTGATTAAATCCTAAAGGACACTTCTGCTAGATTTGGTCTACAGGGGGAGTGAGAGAAACAACACGAAGATAAAACCTGATTAACTCATCCTCACTTATCACAGATACATCTGTCCATGGCAGCATTGGTAAGAGTAATCATTGCACAGTCCTTTGGAGACCAAGTTCTGTCTTTACATTAAGGATACTCACCATTGTATTGTGAGGCACTACCCCTCTGTGCTCAGTGGGATAGAGTTTAAACAGATAGCAACTCAAAACTGGACATCTATGAGATGCTCTGTGCCATCAGCAGCAGAGTTGTATTTAACCAAAATCTGTAACTCCATAGCCCAACACATCTCCCATTCGACCATTAACATCCAGCTGAAGGAATCAACCCTTGTTCACGAAACAGTGCAGGTGGCACAGCTGGAACAGCACCAAGCTTACCAACAAATAAGGTGACAACTTGATGAAGCTAAAACACAGGACTATTGGCATGCCAAACAATCTAAGCAGCATGCAATTGTTACTCTGGGACAGTCAAGTCCCAAATTGGAACTGTGGCTCAACAGGTCGTAACTTTTATTTATGTTTGAAGATATAGATAAAAGAGTCATGGGACAGTTGATACACATTTAAGAAAAGAATAAAATATTTATTAAACAAGGAAGATTAACTATAGTACACCATTCCTTTACCCCAGCAGTACATTTACAGGTGTATACAGATTTATAAGGATAACACGAGTTACAATTTATCTTATCTCTAATAGTCTCAATGAATATACAGTCTGTAAATCAACAGGCAATCAGTGGTCAGACACCCCCAACTCTGAAACCAAGTGAATGAGGTCATCCAATACAACTTCCGTGGATTTCTCATCAAATTCCCAAATGTTTCGTCACACCGTGAGCCAACTAGTCTCATTGGAATCCTGGATTCCACATAATGGTTTCCAATCACTACTCTCGAAGAATACACTTGGAATCTTCTCCTGCACAAGGCTTTATCCTGCATTCAGCAAGGATCCACATCCAGGATTTCAATCTCTCCTTTCAGTATTCCTCTGCTCTGTACCACCATAAGCATTTAAGCTTCTACACGATCTCCCAAGTGCCCAGTAACACCAATGATACACCACTGCCTCACAGGCTCTACTAAGATGTTATCAACTTCAGGGTTATTTTGGGTGACTGGCTTCTCATGAGCTGGCATCTCCAGATCTGTATCTTCCAACTCTGGCCATGGGAATGGAGAATTTGGCTTTTAGCCAAATCTCTCTTCACTGCAGTGGGACTGGAGAATTCTAGATGCAGGCAAGGTTGGAGAATCTGGCCCTCTGTCTTTAACCAGAACCTCTTTCTGCCTCTTTCTTTAGCCTCAGTGAACACTGGTTAGCCGGATGAACCCCAATGCTTGTTGGGGAGGAGGGAGTGAAGAACCCTAATGATGCTTAAGAGGGTTGGGTGGTGGTGGGGAGGAGGGTTGCCCCATTGTTGACATTGAGATGGGCAACAGTTCCCTGATGCCCATGAAAGGAGTCCTGATCTCTTTGGGGAGGAAGCTGAAGATCTTAAATGTAACTTTGATTTCGGAAGGCCCTTATTTCATAATGCTGACTTTGCCAGTCCCTCCAGCTGGGTGTGTGACCCTCGCTAAAATTGTACAGACTGCTGTTAAATCAGGAGAGAAAAAGCATCTGTGTCTGGTGAATTTCACACAGCTTTTCCCACCTGATTTTAGGAAATTGCACCCAGCATCTTATTCAGATTACATTTCTTTGTCCGTTTGACTTCAGTCTTCCTGAGATTCCATTTTTCATTCCTTAATGTCTAAATGTTCTTTTGCTTCTGGGACTTGTCTTCTGTCCCTTACTTTGCTGCCTGTATTGGCAGTTCCTGTGCAAAGCACCTTGCTCCTGAGTGTCCTGGTTCCAGACTCAAAGCAACAGCTTCTGTTTTTTCAGTGTGAGCTTCAGGTTGCTAAGAAACACCTTTTATGTCATAAATACTTAATTACAATGCAGGCAAAGTTTAGTGACGCTAAAACCTATAGGCTTGTGGACACCTTGGTTTAAAGCGAATTGAAATGATAACTCTATCCTAGCACACAAATACAGAAGCACTAAGTAAATTAATACACACAATACAGATATAAATTATTTAAACTATCTCTATTTTCTAATATGAATGACAGAGCTACATGGTTACCAATGCTGTGCCATAGGTTTAGTGACTGTCTGAGGCTCAACATTTGTGTTTAGTTGAACAGAGGTTTAAGATCCTGCAACCTTTAATCATTGGGCAGCATGGTGGCACAGTATTTAGCACTGCTACCTCACAGTGCCAGGAATCCAGGTTTCTGATAGAACACTTACCTCACTGGACCCATATGTGGCACTGAAACCAAATCGTGGGCATCACTAGGTAATGGCCTAGTGGTAATATCGCTGAAATATTAATCCAGAAATTCAGCCAACCTTCTGGGGATCTGGATTCGAATCCCACTGCAGTAGATGCTGGAATTAGCATTCAATAAAAAATAGCTGGAACTAAGAACTACTGCTGACCATGAAACCATTGTCTATTGTGGAAAAAAAAACATCTAATTCACTAATGTAGACTAGATGTAAACAAAAGTTGTAGGTAGAAGAAGGACTTGAATAAGGCACTCACTGAGTGTTAAAATGGGCGGCATGGGCTTGTAGAGCCGAAGGGCCTGTTTCCTATGCTGTGCTGTTCTTTGTTCTAATGTCCTTTAGAGAAGGAAATCTGCCATCCTTATCTGCCTGGCCTACATGTGACTCCAGAGCCACAGCAATGTGGTTGACTCTCAACTGCCCTCTGAACAAGGCAACTGGGGATGGGCAATAAATGCTAACCAGCGACGTCATGTCAAATAAAACAAATAAAAAAAAAACACTCCTGCTGCTGTTCACCGCAAGCATACCTGTGGAATCAGCCTTGGAATCTCCCTGCACTGTACAAGTACAGGCAGAATCCCCAGTCATGGAATACCTGTATCTCTTCCACCATGTTCAGTTCAGTGTGAACACAATGGGTGTGAAACTCAAATCCACAGTGATGTCTCTGTCCCTAGCTGCATGCCTTCCTGTTGGTGCACTTGGCATTGGCACCTGCAGCTACTTGCAGCATGGCTTGTGTTGAGAATGTCACATGAGTGGGCGTTGCCAACGTGTGCCAGAAGCAACTGAACTGATGCCAGCATTATGTTAATCAAATTCTACCGCTAAAGTGCTCTATATGCAATTTTGAATCTTGCAGGTCCATTTAATAATTGTGTACATCACTCACCAAAACAACAAGAAAGAGGAGCTAAGATTACCATGAATTAGAAAGAGTTAGGCACCAGACCTGCAGAAAAGATGATTGAGAAAAGTATTCTGGAATGTCTTTGGAGATGCTGGGGCGATTTCCTGGATTTGGCAGGGCGTGTTGCTGCACCCTCGCAGGTTGGGCAGAGCAGCAGCTGACATACTCACACATAGGCTGCACTGGGTGTGGGGGCTACAGTCGCAGTGCCCCTGAGTCTGCAGTAGGTCAGGAAGATGGAGCAGAGACTGCAGAGAGGCAAGCTCTGAAATTGAACATAAAAGCAGGGAGATTATGTTAAATTTATACAGAACTCTGCTTAGACTGCATTTCGGAGTGCAGTCTAGTTCTCAAACTATAGAAAAGGTACTGGAACACCAAAGAGAAAATTTAAGGGGCTATTATCAGGACTGAGGATGTAATTCTCTGAAAAAAGAATTCATCCTTTTTGTTTTATTTATCCACAGAATGTAGGCATTGTCGGAAAAATAAGCATTTCTTGTCCATCCCCACTTGACTTCCAGGAGATGATGGTGAGCAACCTTCTTTAATACAAGCCAGTTGTTTGCTGTGCCATTTTAGAGAGTGGTGTGGTGGCACAGTGGTTAGCACTGCTGCTTCACAGCCCCAGGGACCTGGGTTCAATTCCCAGTTTGGGCCAATGTTTGCACATTCTCCCTGTGTCTTTGTGGGTTTCCTCCTGGTACTCCAGTTTCCTCTCACACTCCAAACGTATGCGGGTTAGGTTGATTGGCCATGCTAAATTGGCCCTAGTGTCAGGGGATTAGCAGGTTAAATATTTAAGGTTACAAGAATGGGGTCTGAGTGGGATTGTGGTCAGTACAGACTCAATGGACCGACTGGCCCCCTTCTGTACTGTCAGGATTCTATGGAAATCAGAGCTGGTCAACACCATGCTGCTTAACATTACAGTAAGAAGTCTCACAACACCATGTTAAAGTCCAATGGGTTTATTTGGTAATAAACACCACTAGCTTTCGGGTTTGCCCCTTCTCACCTGTTGAGCTAGTGATGTTTACTACCAAATAAACCTTGTTGGACTTTAACCTGGTGTTGTGAAACTTCTTACTGTATTTACCCCAGTTCAACACTGGCATCTCCACATCATGCTTAACGTTAAACCCAGAATCATGTGTGCCTTCCAGCATCCTCCTGATTGCTGCACTGTTCCTATCCTCATTTGAGTCCTCTGCAGCAGAACTCATCAGCAACAATGTCCTCAGGTGAGTTGATGCACAAACTATCCTTCTCCCCTAGAATGGCTGCAGCCAACTTATACCCGGTGATATGCAGATTCCAACTCTATTTTAAGTTCCAAGGTATGTTTTTAAAACATATTCCATCATAGGATGTGGCTGCTGCTGGAAAGGCCAGCATTTGCTGCTCGTCCTTTCGAACTGAGTGGCTTGTTAGGCCAACAGGGCTGTTGAGAGTCAACCACATTGCTGTTGATCAGGAGTCATATGTAGACCAGAGCAGTAAGGACGGCAGATTTCCTTCCCAAAAAGACATCAGTGAACCAGATGGGTTCTTATGCCATCAATAACGGTGCCATGGTCACCATTACTGACACTGTTAAGTATTTCAATTCCAGACTGATCTGGCAAACATTTGTGCCTTAACCAACAGTGACAGAGAGAACAAACTGGTGATCTGTCATTGCTGTCTGTGGGATCTTGCTGTGTGCAACATGGCTGCTGTGTTTGCTACATTGTAACAGTGACCGCACTTCAAAAAATATTTAATTGGCGAGAAGGTGCTTTGTGACCTCTAGTGGTCACTTGAAGTGCTATGTAAATGCAAGTTTTTCTTTTTCTTTCCTTCCTAATGATTCGAGACTATGGCCGGAATGTTGCAGCCATGCATGCCAACAGGATTTTCCCATCCCGCTGTAGTGAACGGAGATTTGTCCAGTCGCCAAATTCTCTGACCTTGCTGCAGCGGGAGCGTGGCATGAACAGCCAGTAAAATCGTGCCCTGTAAATTTATTCATGGAATAATAATTTCCCAAAGTTCTTCTTACATGAGGATTATCAGAGCAGCATTGAAGAAACAATACTGGTAACCATGGTGTTTATGATGTAGAGATGCTGGCGTTGGACTGGGGTAAGCATGATAAGAAGTCTGACAATACCAGGTTTAAGTCCAACCGATTTATTTGATAGTAAACTCACAAGTTTTCGAGGCTATCCTTTTCATCAGGTGAACAGCTCATTCACCTGACAAAGAGGACAGCCTCAAAGCTTGTGAGTTTACTATCAAATAAATCGGTTGGACTTAAACCTGGTTTTGTCAGACTTCTAACCATGGTGTTTCTCAGCTTTATGAGGGATCATGGGTTTCCCGTCCAATTGGATATAGCGTTATTATCAATATGCAAGAAAATATGGAACTCTGAATCATGAACAAACTGATTAACAAAGCACAAACAAATCCCATTGCATCTTCATCGGGCCTAAGATTCCTTGGAAGGACTAGATGTAATTTCTCATATTTAGTTGCAGCAGATATACCAATCGACAATTGCAAATTCCCTCTCTAGGTTACATGGCATGCTGGCACATGCATGGTTAGCACTGCTGCCTCATAGTGCCAGGGACCCAGATTCAATTCCCGACTTGGGTCACTGTCTGTGTGGAGTCTGCATGTTCTCCTGTGCCTGTGTGGATTTCCTCCAGGTACTCCGGTTTCCTCCTACAAACCCATAGACACGCTGGTGAGCTGTCTTGGCCGTGCTAAATTCTCCCTCAGGTGTCAGAGTATGGAGACTAAGGGATTTTCACAGCAACTTCATTGCAGTGTTAATGTAAGCCTACTGTGACTAATAAATAAACTGAAAACATTGAAAGATTTCAGCACTTTGCCATTTGGCTGTAAGAGAGGTCATATGGGTAGCATCCCTACCTCTCAGCCAGAAGTTCTACATTCTGCAGGTGCATTCAAAAGACAACCTTAAGATTGGGTATGGACCTGCAAAATCTTTGCAACACACACCAATGGCAGATAGTAAGATTGGGAGAGACTCCTGGATAGCCATGCTTGTTGTGGAGTGATACCCCTCAAGTTAACACCCTGCCCCAGCAAAAAATAACTTGAAACATATGAGAGAGTGCCTTGTCACCAAAATGAAGTGGGGGAGGGATAATATTGGGCTGTAAATGATCAATGCTCATGGCAGTTATGATTAAGCCTTACTTTCAAATCCATTTTTCATCCTTCACCTGCATAAACGAATTTTGAACTTTTGCTGCATGCCACACAGCATTAATTGAACAGCTTGTGTGAACATCCATTAGAGTCAATTAGAACTGGTTTGATCTGTCACATCTCCACATCTTGATCTGTTTTGTCAGCAGAGGTGCCCATGGCAACCAGTGCAGAACTGTCCGGCAACCTCTGCTGTATAATCAGACTGATGTAGAGATGCTGGCGTTGGACTGGGGTAAACTCAGTAAGAATCTGGCAACACCAATTTTAAATCCAATCGATTTATTTGTTAGTAAATCTGCGAGCTTTCGACTTTTTTGTCTTCGTCAGGCAAATGCAGTGTTGCCTGACGAAGTCGAAAAAGTCGAAAGCTCGCAGATTTACTATCAAATAAATCAGTTGGATTTAAAATTGGTGTTGCCAGATTCTTACTGAGTATAATCAGACTGCCCAGAATACACAGAATTGGAGTTTGTAACCTCAGATAGATCTATAGCTATCCATGTGTAACAATCAAGCAGCTACACAAATCAATCAGCATAACCAATTCCACTCGCTGTAAGTGCTCATTAAGCAGATGCTATACAGCCGGATTACCAATGTGTTCACAGCTCCTAATTTCAACATTTTTATGACAATTCTAGCATGCGACTGGGGATTTTATGAGGCCTAGTTCCTGACAAATTAGAGAGCCCGATAAGATATTGCTGTGATTGGCCACTGGGAAAAGTCTGCAACAAGTTTAATTTTTCCAATAATTTGCATTAGGTTCCAATCTCCTGACATGTGTGGGTTCAAATCCCACACCTACCACCATGCTTCTTGTTGGCTTTTGGTTCTCAGATGTTGTTATTAATCACGCTTAAAGTTTACAAAGATCAGAAACATCGTATGTCTGATTTTGCTACGCTAGTGAAATGTGGCCCCCCCATGAACACTTACACATAGGACATTAATCCCTAGCAAAGGTGTTCCTAGCTACTAACAGATAATACAACGATTTGTAACAGTTTTCTGACTGTTTTTATGTCGAGTCATTTACATCAAGAGGTGATACAGTAACAGTAGTTGAGGGTGTTGGCAAACAGTCTGTGGTGGCAGAGCATTCAACAATGGAGTGCAGCATAGCTGATACCGACATTGTCCTTTCCCCACACTGTGTGGAATGGTCGCTACTGCCGTCTGGGCTGAGATTAGCTGACATGATGCAAAGCAGCAGATACTGGGATCTTCCTGTTCTGTGTGACCCATGACCATACTATGACGCGGCATTGTGGGAACATCCTTGGGAAGGGTTTGGAACTGAACCTGTTGGGTTAAATCACAAAATATCTATGCCATAATCTGCAATAATGTGGAGCGAAATGAACAGATTTTTAAACATCACTTGCTCCAGTGAAAATGCTGCGCATATACATTTTGAATTCCTCTTCTAAGAACATCCTCTTGAGGCCCCACCCTCTTGGTAGTGCCTAGGTGCCAGGATGGCAGTGCCAGGGTCTCAAGAGCCACTTCCCAGTCCTGTCCCCAACCACCTGGGGCATTTCAATAGCCTCCAATCCCATTGGTGAGGTCATCACACCTGATTCCCAGTGGTGTCACCAGTGAACAGGTACAGTCAAGTGGGCCCAACCAATAGCATTCAGGACTGACTAATTATATGAAATTGACAAATGTATATTTAAATTGATATCTTTAGCAGAATAGGGCTGGTAACATTGCGAGAGACGAGAAATTGGGCACAAACCTGATTCTTCGCTTCTTGCCTGATCTTACTGCCTTGCTACGCCAATCAACAGGCATGATGACCCTTTAGGGAATTCTGCTCCTACGTCTATCTATGCCAAGAGTGCCTGAGGCATTTTTGTTTCACCAAGGATGTGGTCACTGAGCTGTAACACTATCTGCAGGCCAGTCTGCAGTTTCATAGCAGAGCGAGGATGGTGTAGCCAGTGGTTGTCAAGACAACCATTGCCATAGATTTCTACACTGAAAAATTATTCCAGGTCAACATTAGCAATGTCTCACAGTTTGCTGTCCATTGCATTCATTCCTTTGTAACCTCCAGCTATAATTATATCAACACATTCAGCCCACTGGAGATCACCAATACTCTGTTGCCTGTGACCCACCAGCACCAAGCTTTATTCACTATTGCCCCTTTCTTCATGACCTATACATACTCCCACTTAGCAGCACCACAGATTTTAAATGCTATTTAATAATCCCTCCATGACTTTGCCTGTTGCAATCTATTCCATTCCCGCAACTTTCCAACTTCATCTAATTCTGGCCTCTCGCAGCATTAATAATTTTAATTGCTCCAATAACTGAATCTTTAACTACCTGGGCTTTTGGCTCTAGAATTTCTTTTTTAAGACAGTCTGTTTCTCTACTCCGCTCACTGTTCCTTTAAGCCATTCCTTAAAACTGCGTCTTCCAGCAAGTGGTTAGTTGTCTAAAATGATGGTAACAATCTCAGCCTGCATGGCACCAAGCTGGGTTTTCACAACAATAGGAATGACTCTCGGAGTCATTCTCTGATCTCAGGTCATAAGATCTCAGCCTGTGCTCCCACCACTGCACTCAGACATAGCATTGCTTCTGCAATGTTCTGCACAGGGCTGCAATTGCTTAGGTGAGCAGGTGGTACACAATCTGCGTGCTTCCGACTTTAAATGGGACTGAGTATAGACTAATCATACATCATGATCTGATAGCTGAACACAGGCCTCATCAAAAGGATGCTTATAATCTGCATTTTATATCACAATTACTTGCCTTTTGTTTTCTCTTTTGTCTTTCATACAGAAGCTACAGAATGTAAGGCAGTTTGGATTACACTTGACATCATTGCATTGTGAATGCTCAACTACCAATAACCTGGATTGTGTTAGAATAATTGAGCATGATTTCTGCTGTTGCACAATGTACAATCGACTAAAAGCCAACTTAAAAAAAAATCAAAAGGCAGTTACACAAGTGAACAATTTTAATCATGAATATTGAACTCCAGCAACTTCTTTTTAAAATTGTTTTGTCTCTCCAGTTTTTATAACTCCGCTCCCACAGCACTGATGCTGTGACACTGCTGATGATGAATATGTTTTCTTGTAGCTTAAAATTTCAAAGAGAATTTAGAGAACTCGCATTTCCAGCAAGAGTTACTGGGTAGCTTGGGCAGGTGGAAATACAAGCTAAATCCTACCCTCCGGCTAGCTGTGGGAAATTATAGCCCCCTGAGTATGTGTGGACTGGTCAGTTATCTCTCCATACCTAACTTAGAACACCCAGCTTTGTGTGGCTGAGTGGCATCCAGTTGAAACTCTACATATGTATTATCTTGTGCCACTACTATAAATTCCACTTTGAAGTGTACTGTTTTATCCAAGCAGTGAGACAAAGAACAAAGGACAAAGAACAAAACAGCACAGGAAACAGGCCCTTCGGCCCAACGAGCCCGCGCTGCCACCTCGATGTTCCCACTTCTACCTATGATCCCTGTCATCCCTGACTATGTTTATAGATCTGTGCATTAGAACCAAATTTGAGACAATTTAGGGAGAATTTGTTCTGCCAATCAGCCTAAGAGCACATCTTTGGGATGTGGGAGGAAACCGGAGCACCCAGAGAAAACCTACGCAACATCCAGGTAAAATATAGTCAAACCACAGTGAACCAAATCCCATTTTATTTCACTTGCTGTGAATCAGAATTGAAATCACGCTGGTATCATTAGACTCTTCTTCTTGCACTAACATTCCAATGTTTAATTCAAAGCAACAATGAAAGTATTATATAGAACAAAGTATTTAAAATAAATATTTTAAATTCAAGTTAAAGTAACAGGAATTTATTCACAATTGATGTATTTTCAATGCAACAGCATGAAGATGGGCAGTGTTTTGTGAATAAAGATTAGAAAGAAGAGAGAAATCCCAGTCTAAAAGGTATGGGATATCAGTGCTGGCGTTTATTAAACTTCACAGGTGTAACTTCAATAGATTTCTCATTTCAATACATAAACAAGGTTTCTCTGCTATAATCACCTTACAGTTTGATAACTTTTTAAGATACAAAAAGAAAACTGCTGGATAAGTTTGTAGGATCTGAGAGTCCCTTTCAGAGCCTGAATTAGGCCTGGAATTATACTTTGGATGTTGCAGGAATGAGTGTCTCAATGTGTGAAAGCAGCACTTTTTATTAAAAGAGAGAAAGATAACTTTAGTAATAAAAGTAATATATTGTATTATACTTCGTAGATATGTTGAAAGAATGGAAGGAAGACACACATACTGTAGCACCAATGGTCACTCCAAATTGATCTGGTCAGGAGAACTCCCTAAAATGGTACCGTTGCCTTTGGTACATACATTATAAATCTCTGAATAACCTTGCACAAATGTGGACAGATGTGGACTCAGCCAGTCACTCCAATGATGTCCCTTCCTCCATAGACTATTCCATTCTGGCTACAGGCCTGAACATTGGATGAGTACTTCTTTCAATCCAAGTTCTGGCTCCATTACAGCCTTCTGAGGTCTCCATCTAGACTTTCTCAAAACAAGAGTCTGCCTGTCATGAATCCATATCAAATTCTTCTTCCAGGCCCTACAAAACTTGTAGGTATAAGACTGTTTACATTTTGTTGGTGTCTCCCACCTACCATCAATCAAACTCTATCTCCTGATTGCACACCATAGTTGACCATCCTGTTGCAATATTATCCACTGTCATACCTCGTATTCAAGGGTCATTGAATTCAACGAGAATCAGCTCCTCCTAAACAAAGAAAACAACTTTTTTTTTGAGTAAATTTGGCAAAAAGAAAAAAAATAGTTTGAACAGAACAATAGCTAAAAACATAGTCTGACAAGTATGAGAAAAGAAATTGGCGGAATCCTTTGAAAAAAAGCCACAGTTAATAACATCACTATTGATTACAATCAATTACATAATTGATTAATTTAGTGACTTAATTAAAGCACAGTTACACTTAATTTTAAATCAAGATCTACAAAGTAACTTTTAAAAATTTGGTCCATGCAAAGCAGAATTAAAATGCAAAAATGTAAAGGTGCAAAAATGACAGGATTTTACTGTAATAATCCAACTAAAATCAACATAATTCAAACTTTAATTAACCAGCAAAGGATCTTTCAAAGAAAAGGTTAAATTTCACTTTAAATAGTCAATACAACAAAGATACTCCTCAAGTTATTACAAGCATGTGCATTATTTCCAATGCAAATGTGGCATTATGTGCAATTTCAGACTTTCCAAATCTTTCCAAGATCTCTCCCTTCCCACTGAATCATTTTGACTCTGAAATTGCATTCACTAGCAATTGCATTTCATCTGAAGTCTCCAAATACTGTTACTACCATCTAGGTGCACAGCCATGAACTTTCTTTCACTCAGTTCATGCCAGTTCTGATGATACAGAAACACCAGAGACTTCCTTCTCCCATTCCGCTAAACAGTCTGCTGGGTTCTGGCAATGCTAAAATAATAGCAATGGGTCATGTTCAATCCACAACCTCTTGCCCTTACTATTTCCAACATTTTTAAATTGTCTGTTTAATTAAAAACACAATAACACAATTTCTGCTCTATTCTCAAAGATTTGCTTCAACACAAGGATCTGTTTGAAGATTATTCCACTCAGGACATCTTGCTTATTTTCACTTCTATACAAATTCTAATGCATTCTCAACTGCCAACGAAAAAAACAACTGGCTGACCCAACCCTGCTGCAATTAGCTTCTTATGGACATATTGCTTCTTAGCAATTCATCGCCCTGGCAACCTCAGATCACCAGGGCATTTATTGGAACCAACTGACGTCATAATTTAGAAAACAATCTACTCTTTTTCAGAGTAATCCCCAGCCCACTCTGGCCTGAAAGGAACGTCATACAAAAGAAATTTCTCAGCACTGGGCTCATCATAACTAAAATTATTGTGACAGAGCAAAGAACAAAGAACAAAGAACAAAACAGCATGGGAAACAGGCCCTTCGGCCCAACGAGCCCGCGCCGCCACCTCGATGTTCCCACCTCTACACGCGATCCCTGTCCATGTTTATAGATCTATGGATTAAAAACCAAATTTGAGACAATTTAGGGAGAATTTGTTTTGCCAATTAGCCTAAGAGCACATCTTTGGGAGGTGGGAGGAAACCGGAGCTCCCGGAGAAAACCCACGCAAGCACGGGGAGAATGCGCAAACTCCCACAGACACAGGCCCAAATCCATGTATCTGCACAGCACAGCGATAGTCACTGCGCTGTCGTGTTGCCCATCAGATGGTCCAGGTCAAGCATACACTAATGACGTGAAGCAGTAGGATACTCTCGAAAAAGGTCCAAGAGCTGTCCTCACACGACCCATCGCGTGTATGTCCCTCGTTAGACAACAAGGTGGACGAAAGCACCTGTAGGATAAAAACAAGTACATCAATGTCATCATCTATTTACACACTTCCCAGGGGCTACCAAGACTCATGATCCCTATTTTAAATCAGTTTTATATACCCCTCCATTCCCATTCTGTTCATGTGCCCATCTAAGTATTTCTTAAATATCTCCAGAGTACCCGCCTCCACCACTTTACTTGGTAGCGCATTCCATACCCCCACCACCCTCTGTGTGAAAAAACTCCCTCTAGCATCCAAATTATACCTTACCCCCTTCACCCTAAGCCCGTGACCCCTCGTGCTATTTGAGTCCATCCTAGGAAAAAGCTTAGCCCTGTTTACTCTATCTATCCCCTTCAAAATCTTGTACACCTTTATCAGATCTCCTCTAAGTCTACGTCTTTCTAAGGAAAACAGTCCCAATTTGCCTAATCTCTCCTCATAACTCAGACCTTCCATACTAGGCAGCATCCTGGTAAACCTCCTCTGCACTCTCTCCAGAGTCTCCACGTCCTTCCGGTAGTAAGGCGACCAGAACTGGACCAGTATTCCAAATGAGGTCTAACCAGCGTTTTATACAACTGCAACATTAAAGGCCAGCTCTTATACTCTATACCCCTTCCTATAAAGGCTAACATACTATATGCTTTCTTCACAACATTCTCCACTTGCTCTGCCACCTTCAGAGACTTGTTCACCTGCACCCCCAGGTCCCTCTGCGTTTCTATACTCTTAATAGGTCTACCTTTATCATATACCTCCCCCCTACATTCTTTCTCCCGAAATGCATCACCTCACATTTATCAGGATTAAATTCCATCTGCCATCTATCTGCCCAAGCTACCAGCCTATGTCCTGTTGCATCGCCTGACAATGCTCCTCACTATCTGCAAGTCCAGCCATCTTTGTATCATCTGCAAACTTGCTGATCACTCCACTTATTCCCTCTTCCAAGTCATTTATATATATTACAAATAGAAGAGGTCCCAGTACCGAGCCCTGCAGCACACCACTAGTGACCGACCTCCAGCTAGAGAAACACCCTTCCGCTATTACTCTCTGTCTCCTATTACCAAGCCAGTTGCTTATCCATCTAGCTACCTGTCCTTGTATCCCATTTGCCTTGACCTTCTCGACTAACCTCCCATGAGGGACTTTGTCAAACGCAGGAGAAACTTGAAAAGAAACTCGTTTCCCAGATGTACCAAGTAGAATTTAGGTTTGATCGTATTAGCGACAGAGAGAAAGGAAGATAACGGTAGATCAAGACAGGCCTAGAAAATCTATTGCATCCATTCTTAGACACCTGGGACCCTATGCCTCAATGGCTAGGCCTGAAGCATGAATTTGACTGCATTAATATCAAGCCAATTAGTTACATGTACCTAATAGGCAGTGACTGGGATTGATTAGTAAGGAAGAAGTATTGAATTGGTATGGGGCTGAAGAGAAGAAGCTATAGGAAGGACAACTGGTAGAAATTATGGTGGATTGCGCCAATCCATTTTATTTCAACATGGAATTGAGAAGAATGCCCTCCATCTTCCAATTCAATCCTTTGTTTTTTTTTGATAGTACCTTAGTGATTGCAGTCTGCAGTGTCCCCAATAAGGATCCGCGGTAAGACCCAATTTTCCTGAGCACAGTTGCCAAGCTAGGCCATGCAATTCTTAATATCAGCAAAGATGGTGGTCAGGCAGAGTAGATCCAGGGTGATCTGAATGACACAGGAGAAGGGAATTGGGAAACTGCATCACGTGGAAGAATTGTACTTGGACAGAACATGGAAAAGAAATTGTTAAGTTGAAAGGGATCAGAGATTGGGTGACTGGGGACTGCAAGTTGGTCAGGAGTAGCAAGTGGCTAGAGAGGAGCTTAGTAATGGAGGGAGCTGCTTGAATGATCTTAATCTTAAAAAGGAAGAAATTTATTGCATTATGTTCTGGCAGTAAAAGCAAGAAAATCACTTCATGAATCCAGTGCCACTTTAAATGCTCTAATGATTACTCTGTCTTCAAGATCCCTGAGTTTGTTTTGCAATGTTCATGTGCTGCGGTGTTTATGAATGAAAATCACAAATGTATTACACAGCTCAGGTCTTCCACGGAATTGCCTTTAATTTATAATATTGTGTCTTTTGCTGTTTACTGCACGCTGTACTGTATGACAGGAGGTGATGGCCTAGTGGTGTTATCACTACACGATTTATCCAGAAACTCAGTAATATTCTGGAGACGCGGGGTTCAAATCCCACCACGGCAGATGGTGGAATTTGAATACAATTTTTTTTAAAAACCTGGGATTTAGAATCTATTGATGATCATGAAACCATTGTTGATTGTCAGAAAAAAACCATCTGGTTCATTGATGTTCTTTAAGGAAAAAAATCTGCCATCCTTACCCGGCCTAGCCTATATGTGGCTCCAGAACCTCAGCAATCTGGTTGACTCTCAACTGCCCTCTGGCAGCTAGGGATGGGCAATAAATGCTGGCCAGCCAGTGATACTCATGTCACATGAAATGGGCAGCATGGTGATTGGCACTTCTGCCTTACAGCACCAGAGACTTGGTTTCAATTCCTGCTTCAGTCATTCTCTGTGCAGAATCTGCATGTTCTCTGTGTCTGCATGGCTTTCCTCCAGTTCCAAAGGATGTGCTGGTTAAGTGTATTGGCCATGTTAAATTCTCCCTCAGTGTAGCCAAACAGGTGTCAGAGCGTGGCAACTAGGGAATTTTCACAATAACTTCTTTGCAGTGTTAATGTAATCTACTTGTGATGTTAATAAATACATTTTAAAACTTTAAAAGAGCAGGAAGACAAGCTGCATAGCTCTCATTAGTTTGCTGATTGACTACTTGCACCAAGATTGATTCCATTCTTTGGTAAATCAGACCACAAGACTGTGCTTCAGCAAAAACTGAAATGGGAAAATCCATCAAAGAAAGTTGTGCAATGTTGGCCTGATGAGTTGGATGATCTCCTACAGGGTTGCCTGTAGTTCGACTCAGTGAACTAGTCAGTGTTAAAAATCTCTGCAACCAGCCTGAATAAGTACGCCTCTACAATAACTGACTTCATCAGTAAGTATATCAAAGACCGAGTGCCAAAGAAGCCAATCTGCGTGTTTCCCAACTGGGAAGCACGGACGAACAGGGATATTCACTGCCTGCTGAAGTCCAGGTCTGAGGTGTTCGAGTCAGATGACCCTGACCTATGCAAGAAAGTCAGATATGATTGATTTATGGAGATCCATCAAAGATGCCAAAAGACCGTGTCAGATCAAGCTAGAGTCCCAGGCTAGGCACGCTGACCCCTGCCGAGTATGGCAAGATCTGCAAGACGGAACAGGCTACAAGATTTAGACAGGTAAAATCACCGGCTCCAATGCACCCCTCCCTGAAGATCCCAATATGTTCTATGCCTGTTCTGAGCAAGAGGTCCGCAAGAGCACGTCCTCCATGTCCGAAGCCTCAGATGAACCTAAATTTGAGGCCATCATTATCGATGTCAAAACAGCCTTCTCAAATGTCAACCCACGGAAAGTGACTGACCCGAATGGGGTACTGAGATGAGTACTCAAATCCTGTGTGGACCAGCTGATGGGGATATTCACAGACATCTTCAACCTCTTTTTACACCAATCTAAGGTTCCTACCTGCTTCAAGAAGATGGCCATAATCACGATACCAAAGAAAAGCCAGGCCGCATGCCTTAATGACTATCATCCAATGGCTTTGACATCCATTATTAATCATAGCATCGCCACAATGCAAAAAGGAGGCCATTCAACAACAATCCCACCTGGATCCTATCCCCATGACCCCACATATTTACCCCACTAATTCCTCCAACCCATGCATTTTGGGACATTAAGGGATGATTTAGCATGGCCAATGCACCTAACTGACACATCTTTTGACTGCGGGACGAAATTGGAGCACTCAGAGGACACCCATGCAGACATGGGAAAAATGTGCAAACTCCGTAAAGAGAGGGACCCAATGTGGGAATCAAACCCAGGTCTTTGGAGCTGTGAGGCAGCAGTGCTAATCATTGTGCCAGTGTTGCTCACAAGTGCTTCGAAAGGTTAGTCATGACACAAATCAGTTTCTGCCTCCCAAGCTGCCTGGATCCATTGCAGTTCTCCAATAGGTCCAAGGCAGATACAATCACCCTAGCTCTGCACTCAACTCTGGCACACCGAGATAACATGGACACCTTTGTCAGAGTCCTATTCATAGTTTACAGCTCAGCCTTTAACACCATTATTCCCACAAAACTCATCTTCAAAATTGGTGGCCTGGACCTTGGCTCCTCCCTCTGCGACTGGATCCTAGACTTTCTAATCCAAGTCAGTAAGGATAGACAACAACATCTCTTCCACAATCATCCTCAATACCGGTGCCCCACAAGGCTGTGTTCTCAGTCCCTTACTCCTTATACAACTATGACAGTGCGGGCAAATTCCCCTCCAACTCAATTTTCAAATTTGTTGATGACATCACTGTGATGGATCAGATTTGAAACAATGATGAGATACAGTACAGGAAAGAGATAGAGAATCTAGTGAACATGTGCAACAACAATAATCTCTCCCTCAATGTCAGCAAAATAAAGAAGATTGTCACTGACTTCAGAAAGTGCAGTGGATGGTATGCCCCTGTCTACATTAATGGAGATGACATAGAAATGGTCGAGAGCTTCAAGCTTTTAGGTTTTCAGATCACCAAGACCCTGTTCTGGTCACTCATGCCGACACTATAGTTAAGAAAGCCCACCAATACTCTACTTTCTCAGGAGACTAAGGAAATTTGGCATATCCCCTACAACTCTCACCAGCTTCCACAGATGCATCATAAAAAGCATTCTTTCCATTTGTATCACACAGCTTAGTATTGTTCCCACTCTGTCCTAGACCACAATAAATTACAAAGAGTTTTCAACGAAGCCCAATCCATCACTCAAACCAGCCTCCCATCCATTGACTTTATCTACACTTCCTGGTGCCTTGGAAAAGCAGCCAGCATAATCAAGGGCCCCATGCACCCCGGATATTCTCTCCTCCACCTTCTTCATTGGGAGAAAGATACAACAGCCTGAGGTCACAAAACCAACCGACTCAAGAACAGCTCCTTCCCTCCTGCCATCAGATTTTTGAATGGACTTGCCTTGCATGAAGTTGATCTTTCTCTACATCTTAGCTATGACTGTAACACTACATTCTGCACTCTTTTATTTCCTTCCTATGTACAGAATAGTCTGTCTCTATAGTGCATGAAAAACAATACTTTTCTCTGTATACTAATACATGTGACAAAAATAAATCAAATCAAATCAATCCATGTGACTCTACTAATTGTACTAAAAGTCAGAAATTGATTACAATAGGAAAGTGTGAAAGAGTTAAATAGCAAATAGTATTTAAATCGCAGAATAGCATTTGAAGTTGTTCCATTCTTTAAATATTGCATTCAGAACAATTCAAATCATTGCTTCTCAGCTTCAAGTAGATACAATGGTTTCCTCCTGCTTCTTTTGCTTTCTGTTACAAGATAATTACTTCAATATCAACCAGTGACAGTTTGAAGCTATAATTTTCTTTTCTAACAGCCAGAGAGGGGTGAATAATTGAGAATCTGTCAATGTACATGTGTGTCTGTGTGTGGGTGTATGTGAGAGGGGGCTGGAGTGGTCACCTTTTATGAAACACTGCAATATGCTTTTCAAAACTCTGAGTTCTGAATAGAGCTATCACCATCACATAAATAGACTAAATGACATCAACAATAAAGTTGTTGTTTGACTAAAAGAGCTAATGAACATAATCTTTGAGCAATGAAGCAATGCCAGCTTTGTGCATTGCCATACCTTACGTTTCTATATTAATTCTGCATAGAAGAAGACATCCCAAATTATGCCATAGGATACATGAAAAATATGGATCCTGAGTGTTGTGCTTTATGCTCAGAGATATGCAGTGATGATGCATCCGCTTCTACATGTGCAGCAAGACTTTTATTCAATGATTTGAAATGTCAGCTCTCTCATGATATAGCAGCTTGGTTAATCAGTGTGGTTATGTTTTCTAAATGGCCATACCCAGTCTTAACTAATCATACACAGTGAATAGGTAACAGTCAACAGACACACATAACCAATCGAGCACTACACTGGGAAAAGATGGAAATATGAAGGGCTGGGGGAGATGGAGGCTTATTCAAGGGAAAATAAAAAGAGGTAGATGGATTTTTGGACTTTAGGAAGATCAAGGATCATGGGGATCGGTTGGGAAAGTGGAACTACGGTCCAAGATCAACCATGATCTTATTGAATGACAGGTGAGACTCCTGTTACTCTCTTTCTTTTATGTAATAGGAAGGAGTCACTGAAGGAGTTCTCAAGTACAGTGCTGAAAGTATCACAATCAATGGGGAGCACAGTGAGAGGGAAACCAGGAATAGACCTCTGTCAGGTGTTATTTGTTGATGCAAAGCTGAGGAAGATTTTGAGACAGAGGGAGAAAAATCATAGAGGAATGCGAATGCCAAAACAATAATCATGAAATACTGCTAGGAGACAATGGAGTTTGAAAAACTTTGAGGAAAGTGCAGGATTATTCCATTCGACATCAAGGAATCATTAATGTGGAGCAATGATTTTCAGATTTTGAATGAGATACTAAAGTCTTGTTTGGTCTCTCAGGATGATATATCAGATATATCTCCTGGTCACTATCACTCAATTCACACTGACAAATACTCTGGCCATTATCAAATTGTTTTATTTTTCGGAGATTTGTTTGCCTATTATAGTAGTGTATTACCTACCATAGATCAATAACTATACTTTGAAATGTACTTCAGTGCTGTACACAACTTTGGAATGTCCAAAGACCATGAAATGTGCTATATAAACTTATGGGGGAGATTCTTCAGCCACCCACCCGTGTGTTTCCTGCCAGCAGGAGGTGGCACCTTGTTCGCTCGCAGTGGGATTCTCTGATCCCGTCACTTTCAATGGAAATTCCCGTTGATGTTATCCTACATCGGAAGGAAACCCACGGGCAGGGATGGACTGCCGGCGGGACTGGAGAAGTCTTTTTCCTCCGACATTTAGAAAATTAGTTTTTAAGTACTTCCACTGGACCTCCCTGGAAACAGGACTGCCAGGGATTTCCTTATGTACAGCGCATCCACTTTATTTGCACCTAAAGTGTTTTGGGCTCCATTACATCCACCTGACAAGACACCTTAATGCCTCATCTGAAGGCACATCAGGTAATGCAATACTCCTTCTGTACTGCACTGGGAGTGGATCTGAGATCTGTGGAGTGGACCATCAGACTCAGAGATAACAGTACCACTATTGAGCCATGACTGGCAGCTATAAGTTAAACTAATAGAAACAAAGCATCAATATTCTAAAGGTGAGGGGGAGCAAAGAGAATAATTGGATAAGGAAATGGATTGCGAAGGTGTTTCTTTCACATTTCAGTGCTTTCTTTTATATCATACATTTGTAAACCTGATTTCATTACCAACAGCACATTTTGAAATTGTGAAATGCTAGAACTGACTTTAAAAAACAATGTTTTGAGATAGTTCCCTGATGATTTGATTGATCAACATACTATATACTGTGGTGCTGAATCATACAGAGCAGAAAAAGTCATTGCCTGGCATGTGGCAAACTAATTGATGCTAGGCAGGGCACCAAGAGTCCCAATGAAAGACAGTCTGGGAGGGAAATGGCTGCAGATTGCTCCTGCTTCTAAATACCGCTGTAAAATTGACATGGTGTATGTGCAAACAAATCTTGATTTTGATTTGATTTATTATTGTCACATATCTTAACATACAGTGAAAAGCATTGTTTCTTGCTCTCTATACAGACAAAACATACCACGCCGTTCATAGAGAAGGATATGACAAAGTGCAGAATGTAGTGTTGAAGTCATAGCTAGGGTGTAGAGAAAGGTCAACTTAATGCAAGATAACTCCATTCAAAAGTCTGACAGCAGCAAGGAAGGAACTGTTCTTGAGTCGGTTGGTGCGTGACTTCAAGCTTTTATATCTTTTTCCTGACTGAAGAAGGTGGAAGAGAGAATGTCCAGGGTGCATTGGGTTCTTAATTATGCTGGCTGTTTTCCAAGGCAGCGGTAAGTGTAGACAGAGTCAATAGATGGGAGACTGGTTTGCGTGATGGATTAGGCTACGATCAAGACCCTTTGTAGTCCCTTGTGGTCTTGGGCAGAGCAGATGCCATGATACTGTGATACAACCAGAAAGAATACTTTCTATGGTACATCTGTAAAAGTTGGTGAGAGTTGTAGCTGTCATGCCAAATTTCCTTAGTCTTCTGAGAAAGTAGATGTGTTGATGAGCTTTCTTAACTATAGTGTCGGGCATTGGAGGGACCGGGACATGTTGTTGGTAATCTGGACACCTAAAAACCTGAAGCTCTTGACCCTTTCTATATTAGCCTAAACTGCAACAGTTCCAATAGTTCAAATATCTGCTAATGCTACCAACAGAAGAATGGTTATGTTGAGATATCAATGAATCTATCAGTTATCAATGTCAATAAAGGCATTGGTGCTCTTCAGGAGAGGAGAGAATTGAAAGAGGAGAGAAAAAAAGACAAAGAACAAATGAGAATTCTTTAGACTGAAGTAGCCATAGAGTATTGTTTCAAGTGGTAGTTTATGAAAACAAATCAACTGATTGGTATTGCTCACATTGAATGAAATATTTGGTGCATTATATATCAACACTGTTGAAAAACTCCAGAGGTAAAAGATAATTATTGTACTATCAGTCCAACTTTCATTATGATTTAGAAAGAGTATTAATGCAGCTACTCTCAAAGAGAACTAGCAGAATATTTTAGGGTAGTGTCCTACACCCACCATCTGTTTCATCAATAACCTCCTTTTCATCGTAAGGTCAGAAGTGGGATGTTCACTGATGTTTGAACAATGTTCAGTACCATTCACGACTCCCCAGATATTGAATCAGTCCATGTCTAAATGCAATAAGATCTGAACAATACCAAGGCTTGGGTTGACAAGTGGCAAGTAACATTCGTGTAACATGAGTGCCAGGCAATGACATCTCCAACAAGAGAAGATCTAACCATTGCCCCTTGACAATCAATAGCATGACTATCGCCAAATCATCCATTATCAACATCCTGGAGGTTACCATTGACCAAAAACTGAACTGGACTAGCCATATAAATACTGCATCTACAAAAGCAGGTTAAAAGCTAGGAATTCTGTGGTGAGTTACTCATCTCCTGATCCCTCAAAGCCTGTCTACCATCTACAAGGCACAAGACAGGAGCATAATGGGATGCTCTCCACTTGCCTGAATAAGTGCAGCTTCAACAACATTCAAGAAGTTTGATACCATCCAGGACAAAACAGCCTGTTTGATTGCTACCCCTTTCACAAACATTCACTCTCTCCCCCACTGATGAACAGTGGCAGCTGTGCGTACCATCTACAAGGAACACCACAGGAACTCACCAAAATATCCTAGACAGTATCATCTAAACCTGTGATCACTACCATCTAACCTGGCAGAAACATGGGAATTCCATCAACTGGACATTCCTTCAAATCATCCACCATCCTGATTTGGAAATATATCGCTGTTTCTTCACTGTCACTGGGTTCGAACAGAATTCATAGAATTCCTACAGTGCAGAAGGAAGCCATTTGGCCCATCGAGTCTGCACCGACCACAATCCCACCCAGGCCCTATCCCCATGTACGAATCCTGAAAATCCCCATGACATTAAGAGACAATTTAACATGGCCAATCAACCTAACCTGCACATCTTTGGACTGTGGGAGGAAACCAGAGCACCCGGAGGAAACACATGCAGACACAAGGAGAATATACACGTTGCACACAGACAGTGGCCCAAGCTGGGAGTCGAACTCAGGTCCCTGACATTGTGAAGCAAGTAGTGCTAACTACTGTGCTACTATGCTGGCCGGTGTTAAAATCGTGGAATTTTCTCCATTACAGCACAGTGGGAGTACCTACACCCCAAGGACTGCAGTCTTTCAAGAAGGCAACTAACTACCACCTTCTGAAGGGGTGATTCAGAGTTGGTAACAAATGCTGGTGTAGCTAGCTGATCCCATGATGAGTTTTTAGAATGCTGAAGATGAGCAGGAATAGTTTTCTGAGGTGTTGTCACCCATTCTCTGATCCTATAAATTTCTGACAATAGTAACCAGGCTAGGCTGCTGCACCTTGGAGCGTTATACTTCAGGACAACACACATTGTCTGAACTTCTTTTGACACTTGTTTTGTATTCAAGATTACATATTACAGGCTTCAAAAAGTGTTATTTTATCTGAGCAATGCCCTAGCAAAGCAGACTCTAAAAATGATTAATTGCTAAACCAAGGCTTACAATTAATGTACTATTGTCAAAGACAATTACCGGAACTTTACCACCTCAGCCACTCGAGGTTTGTAAGATCCCGCCCAAGGCCAATAAAGATGTTGTTCTGTGAGCCTTGCCTGTCCTGATTCTGGGGTGAGTGAGTCTGGTAAAATTCTGGCCATTGGATGGGATTTTCCATCTGCGCTTATCCCAAAGCTGGAAAATCCCATCTGAAGTTAGCAGAATTTGCATGGTCCTAATTCCACCCCCCACAACCTGTGTGTCCCCCCACTTGTCTGCCAGTTACAATTCCCGTGACAGGCAGGACAGGAAAATGGGAATATTCCCCTCAATAGGTATTAGCAATTACAGCGTCTCACATGCTGCCTTAATAAAACCTATCAGACAGGCCTTAATTGCAACTTAACTGTAACTCACTATGATATTCACCAGCTCAACAGTTATTGATGCTTTTGGTTAACTCTGACATGACAATCAAGGAATTGTTTTCTCTTCCCCTACTGCAATTTGATACACAGCTGGACAATTATTGTTGAGGGTCAGCTATGGTTCAGTTGATAATACTTTAATTTCTAAGTCACAAGTTCATGGGTTCAAGTCTTATGTCAGCACTGAGAACAAAAAGCTCGTAGTCTCATGGAGCACTTTTTTTTACATTATGTTGTTTTATTTGACAAATTCTAACAAATAACTCAATACCAGCATGAGGGTCCAAAAAAGTTTCTAGAAAGCAGGTGGATGAGGCTTGAGGACATGGGCACGCACCCTCCACTTCTCCAGCTCCATCCTGCCATTCTGATCTTCAGGAAGCAGATCTGTGCCCTTCATCCAGGCTCACGATGCCTGGCTGGCAGCTCATCTACCCTCAAATGCCAACTGTCAACTTTAGCCCTGCTTTCTTCTGATAGAACAGCCTTCTGTTAACTTGGCTTTTCCTAGGGTGGCCTGGCAAAGCACAATGGAACACCCAACACACAGTACAACCATCTGTGTGGCTGAAAACTGCTGTGATTTTGTAGCAACCAGGACAGTCAACATCTATGAAGTTGGAGTTGGTGCTTTGCATCAGCCGCTACTTCTTGCGTTTCTTCTTCTCCTCCTCAGGAGATGGATGCAACAAATTCTTTGCCAGAAGCATCTTTAGCGTAGGCTCAGTTCAGGTCTCTGTCCTGTCAAGGAAATATGGAAGATCCCATGGCACTATTTGAAATCAACCTTATCCCTGGTGTCCTGGCCAATATTTTTTCTTCAACTGACGTCAAAAAATATATTATCAGGTCATTATCATATCAGTGTTTGAATGACCTTGCTGTGTGCAAATTGGCACCTAGTTATGATTCCTAAAGGACTTTGGGACCTGAGGTTGTGAAAGGTTCTACAGAATACTACATGGATGCATGTTTTATTTTAAACAAAGGGCTTGTCACTTTGGAAATTCAAAACATCAATATACAATCTCTGAACACCATTGTGGATAGGTTATACATCTTTTTGATTCCAGTTTGAAGTCCTTGTCTGGAACTCATAGAATCATAGAATCCTACAGAGCAGAAAGAAGCCATTCATCCCATCGAGCCTGCACTGACAACAATCTCACCCGGGTCCTATCCCCGCAACCCCACATATTCACCCTGTAATTCCTATAACCTATGCATCCCGGCATACTAAGGAGCAATTTAGCATGGATCTTATTCCATGTCTCCGTCAAATACCTGTAAACAAAGCTGCTGAGACCTTGGCAGGGCATGAAATAAAGCCTGGAAACCAAAAGTCTTATTAAGTCCATGGTTTGCTACACTGCACTGACCGATTCCTCTTGACAGTGCTTTGCATCATCTGAGACTATGACTTTACAAAATTACAGTTGGGTTATTGATTTAAGACACTTCAATGAACTAAATCTGCAAATTCTCATTACAGCCCAACACAGAGAGGTCATTCATTGTTTTATAAATTGGGGATTCTCAACAATCCTTTACCCTCCATAGCCAGATTGATGCTTTTCCATGTTGTAGGTGACAATACAACATTGATGGAAAACCCAACAGAAAAAAAGTCATGCTTTTCTGCAAAGCACAAAATAAAAATTCAGCAATAAAATGCGGTACTAAATCTTAAACATAATGCTGTGAGTGTTTTTATTAACTGAACTGGAGTTAAGCCCATTGCGGGTTCATGTAAGCAGCGCATCTTTCTTAGGCATTGCACTAAAAGCAAGACACAGAAATAAAATAGACTATTCAACATTAGTGAAAGTACAGGCTACTTGTTCTAATATGGTTACTCAACAAACCAAATCTCAGAAAATCTTCACTATTAAATGTTCATCAGAAACTTTCAACATCAAACAAAAGGGTGAATTTTCTGCACTATAGGGATTCAATAAGAGCATAAAAACATAAGAAATAGGAGCAGGAGTAGGCCATCTAGTCCTTCAAGTCTGCCCCACCATTCAATAAGATCATGGCTGATCTTAAGTAGATCAGTTTCACTTACCCGCCTACTCCCCATAACCCTTAATTCCCTTATCAATCAAAAATCTATGTACCCATGACTTAAACATATTCTACAAGGTAACGTCCACCACTTCAATGGGCAGAAAATTCCAGAGATTCACCACCCTCTGAGAGAAGAAGCTCCTCCTCAATTCTGTTCTAAACTGTACCCACCCATCCTTTTTATTTTGAGGCTGTGCCCTCTAGTTCTGGTTTCCTTTCTAAGTGGAAAGAATCTCTCTATCCCTACCTTGTCTAGCCCCTTCATTATGTAATGATTGCAAGTTTTATACTCTGATAGTCTAGACGGCACGGTGGCACAGTGGTTAGCATCGCTGTCTCGCAGGGCCGGGAACCCAGGTTCCATTCTCAGCTTGGGTCACTGTCTGCGTGGAATCTTTACATTCTCCCCATGTCTGCAAGGGTTTCTTCTGAGTGCTTTGGAATCTTCCCACAATCCAAAAGGTGTGTTGAATTGGCCATGCTAAGTTCTCCCTCAGCATGCCCAAACAGGTGCCAGAGTGTGGTGACTAGGGAATTTTCACAGTAACCTCAGTGTAGCATTAATGTGAGCCGACTTATGACACTAAATAAAAAAAATTGGTGGGGAGGGTAGGGTGGGTTGTGAGCACATGTGTTTTTTATATTCAGGAGTATCTAATATGATTACACATTTGAAACCATTTTGTTAATTTCTGCACCATTACCTGTGTGAATTTTAGTAATAAAACTAACTTCTTAAATGTTAACCTATGGAATCTGGCTGGCTTATTTCTTGCACTATACTATACACAATTAAGCTTATGTATTCAATTGGCTATACACCTTTTTAAATTTAAACTATGTTATATCCATCTCAGGAGTGGGATATAAGGAGGACTTTACCCCATCTAACTTGCTGTGAGCAGAACATTGGTGGATGAGCATTAGGAATAATATTTATAGGAGTTATACAACAAATCGGCAAAATTTGCAACTTCTTTTCTCTGGCGGACTCAACAAAATATGTGGTTTTTATTACTGCTGGAAAATATCAGCAGTTTATTTCACTCTCATGAACTAAATTATAATATTTTGAAGTTATTAATATCCTGCAAGTCCATTAGAACCACATTATGAATAAACAATCAGAGTGAGGGTGTTGGAGAACAAAGCAGGGAGGGTTTTTAAAGCGGCAATGATCAAAGATGTGGAGGAAAAAATTTCTGTAGAATAGGTTATGCACAAAAACACACCCAGCCTTACAGGAAATATATCGAAACAAAGGATTGCAAACAGGGCAAAGCCTCAGAATATTGACTTTTCTTTTAATAGGGAAAGGCTTTTGACATGTTTCACTTCAACACAATTTGCCGCTTGCTTTGAAACTAATACAATTATTCTGACTGAAAACAAAAGCATTGTACTTCTCTCAGTAATTTTATTGAGATTCTGCTTGTCCACATATATTGTGGCAGCTAATCAGGAAAACTAAATGGCAGGAAGATTAATGATCTGCTTCATATTTTACTGATGGATCACACCGTACGTTTCTTGTCAGTTCCACTGAATTTCTCAGTGATTTTGCTAAATGGCATAGTAATAGCTTGGATCATTCTACATATCCCTAATTATGTTATCAAGACGATCCCTTACATACTCTTTGATGGAAGCTAATTTGAAGGTCCTGTTTTTAACTTAATAGAGATCTTAGTCTGGTTTCTCCCTCTACCTTTTCCTATTTTATTCATCTTCAGTGATTAATACGTTATCTTCCTTCCATAGACGGTTTCCACACTTCCTGAACCACAGATTGTCATTTATATCTCAGATGTCCTTTCATATTACTGAATATTTTATAACAAATCAATTTATCTTGTTGAAGGAGTTCATTTATTCCTTATTTCATTAGCTGGGAGGTTAGGTGAAGCAGTGACAACTCATCATTGGCACATTGCAAACATGCCAATCTCCAAGGTGCTGAAGGATTGGGTTTGAGGAAGGGTCAGTAAGGGAATCAAATCTTAAGCTTCTCTTCTATGCATCAGAGAGCAATGTCCGGCTGCTCACTTTCATGTATTCAGCAGGCTCATCCTCAGACTTGTACCCCACAAGGAGTGTAACGCATGAGTTATGTTGTAATGCAGAATCTGAATTTTGCATACCTTTTACTTATGGACATATGAAATAGGAGCAAAAGTAGGCCATTTCACCCCTTGTATCTGCTCTGCAATTCAATAAGATCATGGTGGGATTTTCTGGCTCTTCAGGCTGGTGGAATCTTCTTGTTCCCTTACTCTGCAGAGCCAAAGGTAAATTCCATTGATAGCAATAGGACCAGAAGATTCTACCGCCGGCCAGTGTGTTGCCGCTTGCCACCCAGAAACACATCACGGGAAAGCCAGAGACCAGAATGTTACCAATATTCATGCCAGCAGGATTTTCCCAGTGAATGGAGGTTTGCCTGGTGCCAAATTCTCTGATCTCGCTGCAGCGAGGGAATGGCGCGAATGAATGGCAAGATCACGCTTTTAGAATCTTGCCCTTGGCTGAAGTATTTGTGTTGCAAATTCCACGTTCCCATTTACCAATGCACTGGCAGTGGATGGAAATTTAAACTAACAAAGCAGAAAAACGAAGGAAGATTTACAAATCTAAGAAGTTAGAGGCTTTGGAAAACCATAGCACTGTTGGTAAAGGTATCTAAAATGAAGCAGGAAGTGACAGAGAGATTAACAAATGTGTACATCAGTAAGTCAGAATGTTGTTATGACAGTTTCTTGGAGCAATAGGAAATGAAGTTAATTGGAGGTGAAGTTATCTTAGATCCATTACGGTGCAATGAAACAAGGTTGATCAGTAATGTTACAACGAGAGATCGTAATACTGCTGACTTCCATGTTAACTTTAAAAATGACACACTCTGATCACAAACAAGAATCATAAACTTAAACCACGCCAATTGCAACAGGTAAAGGAAGTACAGACTTAGGTTAATTTGTTAAATAAACTAAATTTTTTGGTGCTAAACCAATTGTGAAACATTTAAAGAAATAATTCAAAATGCTCAACAAAAATACATTCCATTTAAGAACAAAAACTCAGAAAGGAAAAGCCAAACTCCATTCACTCAGGAAATTAAGATTAGTATTGGAATGAAAGATGCTTAAAATCTTTTAAAAATAGTAGCAAGCCTGAGGATTGGGAATGTTTTAGAAGCCGGCAAAGGGCCACCAACAAGTTGATAAAAAGAGAAAAAATTGGCATATGGGGATAAACTAGCCACAAATATTAAATCAGATTGTAAGAGCTTTTGAAAATATATAAACTGGAAAAGAGTCGCTGAATTAAATGTTGGTCTCTTAGAAGCAGAAATTATCTGAGGAAATGGTGGAAATGTTGAACAAATATTTTGTGCCTGTTGTCATGGTAAAGAGACAAGGTTCATACAAGATATTGACAATAACCTAGGGCAAAAAGAATGAGGAAATTGGAGAAATTAACATCAGCAGAAAAAATGCATTAGAGAAATTTAAGGGACATTTAGCAACTAGAGGTCCTTTTGAGGCAAAAAAACTGTTAAGTTTTAGTTTTGATAATTTAAGAACAGTTGGAGTCAGATCACAGATGAGCAAAGAGCTCTTAACTCTGCCAGAAGAAGTTGAACGGGACAAGGGAAATGCAATAATGCAACTTTCCCAAGGAACAAGTCACAACCTGGATAACCAAAGAATTGAAAGAGTTTCTTAAGAAGGCCGGAGTTAAACAGAACAGAGCAAACTGGAAACAAGAACAAATCATTGTTCACTAAGATCATATAGAGTTGAAAAAGCAATGGATCATGAGAGGCCAAAAAAATATTTGCAGCGGTGCTAAGGTTTGTGAGGCTGTAGTTTATCTACATACTATAGTGTGTGAAACGAATCTCAAAGTAATTGGGAAAACATTATTGGCTGGAAATCAGAGTTTGTGTGAGAATGGAATTTAGTTGAGACAAAGCAATCCTGAAAGGGTTGGTGTAAAATCTTCAACTAAATTTGCTGGTAAAAATGGAGTGGGTGCATGTTTACACGAGTCTTTTGGAAAATATGGACCGATTTTGCAATGCAAACTGCTAATGGAAAACATTATTTTAGGGGAAGATTATAAAGCATATTTTGGGGATTGAAGTTTGGAAACTCTTAAGTGACAATCATCTGGGGTCATTCTGAGGAGAAATCCACAGATACTAACTCGGGTTCAGAGCTGAGTTTTCCCACAATCATCGTGTGTGCATCAGAGGGATTCTGTGTGTTAGTGAGACCATTATAACTTCAAATGTACTTTGTCATCTGTGTTCATCTTAAAATCTGTCATTGTTAAACTAAGAGGGGATAAAGGACTTTCATATAATAGTCCAACTTTTCATGTTTAATAAATGTGTTTTTCTTGTTGTTAAAACTAGTTAGTGGTTCTCTGACTCTTCTTCTATATTTGATTTAAAAAAAAGTAAAAGTCATGGTCTTTTAAGCCAGAGTTCCATTCTGGGAACTTCCCATCCAGCTATAACATCAACCAGGATTGTAACAAAGGGAAATATTACATTGGAAGTAGTACAAAAATATTCCCTAAATTGGATCTTGGGAAGAGTGGGTTTCCTTAAAGTGAGAGGTTGAGTAAATGGAGCTTATTTTCTCTGGAATTTAAAAGAATTTGAGGTGATCAAATTGAAATATGCAAGATTCTGATGAGGTTTGATCAGATGGATGCTGAGAGATTGTTTTCATTGGTTGAGGAATCTGAAACATGGGGACAGAGTATCAGGGTAAGTGACCCAATCATTTAGGACTGAGATGAGGAGAAATGACTTCACCCAAAGGGGTGCGAATCTTTGTAATTCTCCACCCTAAAGGCTTTATTGATGAATACAATTTAAGGCATTTTTCATTTCAGGGAATCAAGAGATATGGAGAATGTGCATGAAATTGTAACAGGAACCATTCATATTGAATGGTAGAGCAGGCTCCCAGGTCAGATGATCTACTCCGGCTTCTATTCATTGTGTTCCTATGATCAATCGGAGCCAATCTGCCAACTCATCAACATCCTTGTTTCTCCCTTTGAAATTTGACATTTTTACATCTATCCTGATGAGTACAAGACGAAAAGCTTTGATAGCATGTCTCTTTTTCAGCAATATTGTTTACCAAATATTTGTTGAGTTACTTATTTCCCTCTGACTCTGTGTAAGTGGATAAGTTTGGGGAGAAGTTCAAATTTTACCCATTGTGCCACATTTTGTGCCGGGTATGTAAATTTAGTTCCAGACTTTTGGATGGTGTCCAATGATCACAAGAGGAAAATGAGTTTCATTTTTAACAGGAAAAACACTACAAGCATAGCAAGTTTAAAGTTTATTTATTAGTGTCACAAGTAAGCTTACACTGCAATGAAGCTACTGTGAAAATACTCTAGTTGCCACACTCCAGCACCTGTTCAGGTACACTGAAGGAGAATTTGGCATGGCCAATCCACCTAACCAGCACACCTTTTGGATTGTAGGAGAAAACTAGAGCACCTGGAGGAAATCCCTGCAGATATGAGAAGAACATGTAGACTCCACACACTGACCCAAATCAGAAATCAAACCCAGGTCCTTGGCATTGTGAGGGAGCAGTACTATCCACTATGGCACTAAGTCAGAGAGGGAAGTTTTCCAAATGTATTGAGTGACAATCTATTAAATTGCAAGTAATTTTCGTTTCAGTGAGTCTAACTGAACTTTAACTTTATAACATGGCATTCACTGTGGTCGCCTTGCAGTAAATAGTTCATTGACACAATTTTTATTGTATGAAAATGAGAGATATTGCAGTAATAGGAATTATATGTAGATAGGTAAAGAATTAAAACAAAAGAAGAGCATTATACATTTGATCACATTCAAGGCACCCAATACATATTCATTTTTAGCCGATGAATTTCTCAACGTTCTCGTTTAATTTCTTCGTGAAAAAAGCAGACACTAAATGAAAAGGCTTCACATAAGAAGGGGGAGCTTTCATAACTTCCTGAATTACTTGGATAATGCCCACTTCCACTCTATTAGTGGATTCAAAGTGCCTCTATCTTTTTTTTTCTGCTTGATTAGCTTTTGAATCCGGATGTCAACTCATTGTCAGAGGCAGGTTCATGTGCAATAACAGTGTGTCATTTGACAAGAAAATAATGTGGTGTGTAACCTTCTTACTTTGCTCAGAGCCGACACGTGATGGAGCATTATTCTAGTGAGGTGTGAAGCAATGCACAAAAAGATGTCAGTCTGGGCTCCCTGGGCACTTTGTAAACTTCCTTCAGAATGTTTCCAATGTTATGATAAAACAACATTGTCACCATGTGCGAAGCATATTAAAATGTACTAGCTGACAAGTGGAGTTCTGCTTATGTGCAATATAAAGCATGTCTCATAATAGAATGTGATTCACAGCTCACAATATAGTACAGATTATGCGAACAGTTAGTCCAGTTCTTACATTGTCATAGAATCGCTTCAGTGCAGAAGGAGGCCATTCAGCCCATTAAGTCCTCACCAATTCTCTTAAAGAGCACTATACTTCGGTCAGCTTTCCTGTCTTACCCCATGACCCCATGCATTTACCATGGCTAATCCATCCAATCTGCACATCTTTAGATATTAAAGGTCAATTCAGTGTAGCTAATTAACCGAACCTGCACATCTATGGACTGTGGGAAGAAACCAGGGCACCTAGAGGACACCCATGCAGACACTGGGAGAATGTGCAGACTCCACACAGACAGTCACCCAAAGCTGGAATTGCAGCTGGGTCTCTGGCACTGTGAGGCAGCAGTGCTAATCATCGTGTTGCCATGCTGGCCCCTTTACAAATTACTAATAAAATGGGAGAATTTTCCCAAAAGGAAACCAAGGGTGAAATCTTGAGCCTATGCTCGCTGTCTGCGAGGTTGCAGGTGAGGCTCAAGATCCGGATGTTGCTGTTCCTGTTATTGAGAACGTGATTTTGGATCTTCCCCACCCCTCGCCGGAAACATCATCAGGTTCAAGTCCATTTCGGGTTCACTTTAAGATTTTCACTCAGATTTTCACCTGAATTTCCTGTCCTACATCCTAAAACTATGTGTCTCTAACCAAGGGGGACAGCTGTTTCCTACTCACCCTATCCATACCCTTCATAATCTTACACATCTCAATCAAGTTCTCTCTCAGCCTTCTCTGCTCTAAAGAAAATAATCCAAGCCTATCTAGTCTCTCCTTATAATGCAAATGCTCCCAGGTAACATCCTGGTGAACATCCTCCATACCCGGTCTAGAACGATAACATTCTTCCTATATTGAGGTAACCAGAATTGCATATAGTGCTCCAACTGTGGCCTAACCGATGCTCTGCACATCAGCGACATAACCTCCTTTCTCTCATACTTATATTGATAAATATCCCAAATGCCTTTTTAACTATCCTATTCACCTATTCTGCTGTTTTCCGGGATCTGTTAATAAGTATTCCAAACTCCATCTGTTCCTCTGAGCTTTCTAGTGCCCTGCTGTTCATTAAATACTCCCTCATCTTCTAAAATACCGTCTGCCACTGGCACACCCATCTGATCAATCCATCTATATTTTCCTGTAAACTTTGACTTCCATTTTCACTATTAACTCCCTACCAACCCTGATGTCATCTGTGAAAAACTTACTGTTTCCCCCACGATAATCTGTATCATTTATGTATGTAACAAAGAATAAGATACCGGACACTGAACCGTGCGGTACGCCATTGGACACTAGCCTCTAACGACTCACATAGCCTTCTACCACTACCCTTGTGTCTTGTTACTGAATCAATTTTGAATCCATTTTACCCTGCATTCCTCAAACTTTTCAATCAGGTAATTCCTTGGTTCATCCCCTACCAGTCCCCCCACATGCAACAATCCCAACAGTGAGGGCCATGGAGATTCCATGGATCAACTGCCATGGTATGGCTGCTTCAACATCCACTGGGCACAACACCCCACCCCCACATTTCTAGAGCATTGGGCTGAACAATGGTGCCCCTGACCCTCACACTGACTGGGGCATGGGCGTCCGTATGCAGTCAGATGACAGATAAGAGTGAGACTTTGCTTTACAACAAATCATTATACTTGCCCTGTCTGAGCAAGTCACTTGCTGACTGGGTCAACCCAGGACAATCACACTGGTGTGAGGTCAATGAGATCCTTGGAGGGGGTACGTCAGGAAATGTGGACAGAGAGCTGGAAGGCTGGAAGGGTAGACACAGCTCCCGCAAGGAGGAGTAGACAGCTTTCTGGATACCACACCTCCTAATTGAAGAACCGCACAGCAAAGAGGACTGCCTAGTCCTCCTGGCATTCTGGATCTTTGCCGCCACCGGCACCCCATCCAGTTCCAATTGGCCTCTTCCTCCACTATGGACTGGTTCGCCTCCCCCTCAGAGGAATCCACATGGTCCTCCTCTTCCTCCAGAATATCACCTCACTGCTACGCCACTTTGTGGAGTGTACAGCAGACCACTACAATGTGGGAGATTCTCAGGAGGGCTGTACTACAGAGCACCACCAGAATAGGCCAGGCAGTAGAAAGATGTCTTGAGCAGACTTATGCATTGCTCAATGATGGATTGGGTGGTGTCCTGCGCCTTATTATAGAGGGGCTTTGCTTTGACCTCAGGCCTCCATTCTGACATCATCAGCCCAGTCCTTGCTCCTCCCCTCGAGATATTTCAGTAGCCTGGGATAGTCCTCAAAGACCCCAGGTATATCTGAGTGCCCCAGGGTGTAGGTGTCTTACACTGTAGAACTCTTGCAGTGTGAACAGCTATACTAATACCTGCCAAGCTCCCTTGATTGAGGGAACAGCTGCCTAGTGCTGTAGGTATTGGTGGGCTCTGGAACAGAATGTCTGCAATGAACCACAGAGCAAAGTTTCACAACACCAATTTTAAATCCAACCAATTTATTCGATAGTAAATTTGCGAGCTTTCGACACTATGGCCTTCGTCAGGCAAATGCAGTGTTCTGGTCTGCAATAGCACTCATATCAACACAGACAGTCACAGATTGCTGATTAGAATGCGAATCCTCACATCTAACCTGCTATTCAAGTGTTAAAGTGACTAACAATGTGTGTGAAGGGAATCCTGAGCATTGGTTAGAGAATTGTGTATTTTCTTCAGACAGCACAGTAAGTGAGGTTTTTTGCTAACTCAGCCAAGTTACGGGGGTTACAGATAGTGTGTCATGAAGCCAAGATCCTATTAAGACCGTCCTCATGTGTGCGGAACTTGGCCATCAGTCTCTGCTCAGCAACTCTGCGCTGTCGTGTGTCACGAAGGCCCCCTTGAAGAACATTTACCCACAGGTCAAAGGCCGAATGCCCATGACTGCTGAAGTGTTCGCCCACAGGAAGGGAACTGTTTTGCCTGGTGATTGTTGAGTGATGCTCATTCATCTGCTGTCGTAGTGTCTGCATGGTCTCCCCAATGTACCATGCTTCGGGACATCCTTTCTTGCAATGTATTAGGTAGACAATGTTGGCCGAGTTGCAAGAATATGTACCGTGTACCTGGTGAATGGTATCCTCACGTTTGATGATGTCGTCCATGTATATGATATTTGCCTGACGAAGACCATAGTGTTGAAAGCTCGCGAATTTACTATCAAATAAATTGGTTGGATTTAAAATTGGTGTTGTGAAACTTTACTGAGTTTACCCCAGTCCAACGCCGGCATCTCTACATCATAAACCACAGAGCCTTTGAAGCAGACAGGATGGCACGGTGGCACAGTGGTTAGCACTGCTTCCTCACAGTGCCAGGGACCTGGATTCAATTCCTAGCTTGGATCATTGTCTGTGTGGAGTTTGCATGTTCTCCCTGTTTTGGTTTCCTCTGGGTGCTCTGGTTTCCTCCCACAGTCCAAAGATGTGCAGGTTAGGTGAATTGGCCCTATTAAGTTGCCCCTTAGTGGCAGGAACTAGCTAGAATAAATGCATGGGGTTATGGGGACATGGCTTGGGTGGGGTTGTGGTTGGTGCAGACTCAATGGACTGGACAGCCTCCTTCTGCATTGTAGGATTCTATGATTCTAGATGGCAGGGTAATCAATGCGACATTTGTGGGATTTGAACTCAACCTCAAATGAAACCCCTTGGAGGTTTGTCAGGGAGGAAGCAGGGAGAATGCTCACCACATGAACCCCAGTGGTCTTGGGGGGATGGTCAGCTGTGGATCCCCAGATCCCTAACCCAGCCTGAGCACTCTCCCAAGCACCTGCACTTTGAAGACCCCACACTTCACCCTGCATCATGGCAATGGCTGACTTACTCTTTCGTACCCTGGGGACTGGGTACTACTCATCTCCTCACTCCCCCTCACAACTGTGGCCCCTGAACCACACTTCAAAGGACTGATACTCACTGGCACTGGAGTGGTGGGAACATTCTAGAGGGAACTCTCTAATGAGATTGAAATCAAATTAGTATCATGCCAATCAGTCCTGTGCCCTTTTTGGGTGAGAGCTGGTTGCACCAGTAGAAAGGGGCCAGAATAATTGCAAACTGTTTGATACCGGGTGCAGCACTGATTTTTAGACCTACATGTTATTTTTCAGGATTGGCGCGATCTGTGTGAGGCCGGGGGAGAATAGAAAATCAACACCCCACCCACCCTCCTGCCAATGTTACTGCTAGTGCCAGATTATACTTGTTCAAATTCATTGAGGACACTGATTTTTCTTAGAGAGAAGGCAGGGTTAAATTGTATTTTGCACAAGCTTAGAGTCACTCTATAGTCACAATTGAGGTACCCGCCAATCTTCCAACATCTCCTGTTACAGTTTCTAAAGCTATTAACATTGGAACTATCTTAAAATACTTGTCGTTTTTGATAAGCTCAAGTTTAAGGGTTATTTATTAGTGTCACACTTTGGCTTATGTTAACATTGTGATATTGTTACTGTGAAAATGCCCTCGTGTGGGTCTAAAAATCAGTGTCGTGCCCAGTGTCAAACAGTATTAATCATCCTGGCCCCTTTCTACGGGTGCAACCAGCTCATGCCAGAGAAGGTGCAGCAATGATTGGCATGGTACTGACTAGATTTCAATCAGAGAGTTCGGCATACAAATGTCCCCAATCCTCCCAGAATGTTCCAACCGCTCCAGTTACACAAGCGCCAATGAGTATTGGGCACCTGTTCGGGTACACTGAGAATTTAGCATGGCCAATGCACCTAACCAGCACGTCTTTCAGTCTGTGGGAGGAAACTGGAGCAGTCAGAGGAAACCCACACAGACACAAGGAGAACATGCAAACTCTGCACAGACAGTGATCCGAGGCCCGAATTGAACTGGAATCCTGTGAAGCAGCAATGTTAACAGTCCAAAGATGGGCGGATTAGGTTGATTGGCCATGCTAAGAAATTGCCGCTTAGTGTCCAGGGGTGCATAGGTTAGAGGGATTAGTGGGTATAATACATGGGGGTTGGGCCTGGGTGGGAATGTGTTACGTGCAGACTCGATGGGCCGAAGAGCCCCTTTCTGCACTGTAGGGCTCTATGATTCTATCACTGTGTTACTCTTGTTATAGTTTCGGAAGCTATTAACAATCTTAAAACATTTGACATTTTTGATAAGCTCGGGTATCCAGGTGATTATTCCACTTCCAAAATGCAGTCAGTTGGTGGACGTTTTTGCTACTTAATACCCTAACCAGTTACAAAACCCACAGGTGATCAAAAGTACAGCGTCCTGCTGCCAAAGCAGAGAGCCGTCTTCAATAGCCCTCAGGATATGTTCCCCCATGCTGCCCTCTTATGGCACTTGCTCTGAGCATTGATTGGAGCAGAGTGTTGACAGTACACATCCCGGCTTTGCATCGACAGCTCTTTATCAGCGGCTGAAATATTTGCAACCATCGCAGCTCTGCGCCAAAAGAGAAAAAAAAATCCAACAACATCTGTTGGGGAGGAAGCAGCAAGACAATGTCAGGTCTGGGTGTAAAGGGATCTGCAGCTTGGTGGAAGTTGTTCAGCTGAAATCTGAGACAGGGACAGCCACGGCAAATCTTCAGTTTCAGGGATCATTGTGGATTATCTTTTAAAAAATCCGCTGCATTTTGCCTGTAGCTTAAATTGAGATCCAGAGAATAAGGTAAGCTTATCTTTCAACAAAAACTACAGCATTTCAATGTGTTGTTACAACACAATTTCTACCTTAAGTTAACTTTTTTTAAAAAAAATCTCTTTCCTGGGGATGGGGATATCGTTAAATTAAAGATAACATTCTAAGATATTTTCTTTGCGAGATGGTCTTTCTTCTGATTTGTTGCAATTGTTTCCAAACAGCACAGGCACCAATTATTGTTTTTAAAAGGGATATTGTTTCTGCATTGCAAGGATTTCAGGAAATGGTGGGGAGGGGGTGGAGAAAAGATAGTAACTATTTCTGAATTTTTAAATCCAAAAATATTTCGCATGATTCTGCAGTGAGAGTGGATTGGGAGAATTTAATCTCTCCCTCTAATACTTCAATCGAGCCTGCTTGTACTTTGGCTAGAGTTCATTTAAGTCAAACTTCTGACATTTAGAGGAAAATTGAAAGTGTCCTGGATACAAGAGATGTATCCACTCTGCCAGTAACGCACAACTGGGAACTGAATGGATGGATGGAATTGTCCTGAGAATAATGCTTCAATTGTGGCCGCTTGAGCACATCTTACGATGCTATGTTCAGTCGCTACCACGATTCCTTCTTCTCAGTATGGAATCAATATCGCCTCTAATTCTTCGGATAGACTACCGCAAGACAGCGTGTTAGACCACAGCGGTGTACTAAAAGCTTTTTCCACTGGTTCTTTTGGTACACCTCAAGCTTGAGTTCCAGCAGCAAATTGGTTGGAAAACTATTTAGCTTGGTGTGATTCCAGTTTATGGTGCGAGAAGCAAATGAGAGGCAATTAGAAATTTCTCAAAACTTTAATAAAAACGTTAGCCATCCGACTGAATAAATTGGTGGCACATTCGGCTTTTAATTTGAAAAATAAACTGGAAACTGAAACAGTAGGAAATAACGTGCGGGTCAGTCGGCATCTGAAGGCGGGATGAGCTTGGTTATGTTTTAAGGAAGAGTTCTGCTTCCCTTCACAGTTGTTGCTCTGCATAACTGTTTCTGTGTGTTGTTTTTTTGATAATCAGATGTGGTGCATGAAGGGCATGGACAGAGTGAGCAGTTGTTGAGGGGTTAATCGCGAGGGGACGTAGACTTAGGGAAAGGGGTTGGAGATTCAGAGGGGATTTGAGAAAAGGATTTAATTTGATTTGATTCATTATTGTCACGTGTATTAGCATACAGTGAAAAGTAGTGCTGTACAGATAGAGCACACCGTTCATAGAGAAGGAAAGGAGAGATTGTAGAATATAGTGTTACAGCCATACAGTATTAGAGAAAAACCAAACTAATGTAAGGTAGGTCCATTCAAAAGTCTGATGGTATCAGGAAAGAAGCTGTTCTTGAGTCGATTGGTATGTGGCCTCAGACTTTTGTATCTTTTTCTCAATGGAACATAGAACATTACAGCACAGAACAGGCCCTTCGGCCTTCAATGTTGCGCCTACCAATTAGGAAAAAGCAATGACCCTCTAACCTAAACCATTCTCTTTTCATCCATAAACTTATCTACTAACCTCTTAAATGCCACCAAACTTGGCTCATCTACAACTGCCGCAGGCAGGGCATTCCATACCCTTACCACCCTCTGGGTAAAGAACCTACCTCTGATATCTGTCCTATAACTACCACCCCTTAATTTAAAGCTATGTCCCCTCATGCTAGCTTTCTCCATCCTAGGAAAAAGGCTATCACTGTCCAACCTATCTAAACCTCTAATCATCTTATATGTTTCAATAAGGCCTCCTCTTAGCTGCCTTCTTTCTAACGAAAACAACCTCAAATCCCTCAGCCTCTCTTCATAAGACCTGCCTTCCATACCAGGCAACACCTTGGTAAACCTCCTCTGTACCCTCTCCAATGCCCTCTCCGTACCCTCTCCAATGGAAGAAGGTGGAAGAAAGTATGTCCAAGGTGTGTGGGTCCTAGATTATGCTGGCTGTTTTTCCGAGAAAGCAAGAAGTGTAGACACATGATGAACACTTGAAATATCATAATATTCAAGGATATGGGACAAGGAGAATGAGATTAGTGTGCCTTTGGTACTAGTTGTTGTCATGAGCTGGAGGTGCTGGTGTTGGACTGGGGTAGGCACAGTAAGAAGTTTCACAACACCAGATTAAAGTCCAACAGGTTTATTTGGAATCATGAGATTTCAGAGTGCAACTCCTTCATCAGGTGAGTGGAGATTAATTCACAAACACGGTATATATAGGCAAAGACACAATTGCAAGATAGTTACAGATTAGAATGTGAAGAATGGTTGGAATGTGAGTCTTTACAGATAATCAGATCTTTACAGGTATAATGTGCATGGAGAGAGGGATAATCACAGATTAAAGAGGTGTGAATTATCTTAAGCTGGGACAGATCATAGAATTTTGCAAACCCAGGCAGTATGGTGGAGTTATAAATAATGTGACATGAACCCAAGATCCCGATTGAGGTCATTCTCATGTGTGCAGAACTTGGCTATCAGTTTCTGCTCAGCGATACTGCACTGTTGTGTGTCTCAAAGGCTGCCTTAGAGAACAGTTACCCTAAGAGTGGAGGCTGAATGCTCTTGACAGCTGAAGCACTCCCAACTGGAAGGGAACATTCCTGCCTGGTGTTCGTTGCTCAGTGTCCATTCATCCATTGTCATAGTTTCTGCCTGGTCGCACCAATGTACCACATCTAAGGGCATTCTTTCCTGAAGTATACCAGGTAGACAATGCTGGGTGAATCACATGATTATGTACTTGTATCTGGTGGGCGGTGTTCTGACGTGTGATGGTGGTATCCCTGTCAATTATTCGGCACGCCTTGCAGAGGTTCCCGTGGCAGGATTGTGTGGCGTTGTGTTTGGTGTTCCCCTGAAGGCTGGATAGTTTGCTGAGAACAATGGTCTGTTTGAGGTTGTGCAGTTGTTTGAAGAGGTGGGGCTGTAGGGATGGCCTTGGCGAGATGTTCATCTACATCAATACATATTGAAGACTTCAAAGAAGATGTCATAGTTTCGCCATGCCAGGGAAGTATGACAAAAGGTACTCTGTCAGTCCTGTCCCATGTTTGTCTTCTGAGGAGGTCAGTGCAATTTTTCGCTGTGGCACATAGGAACAAGCGATCAATGAGTCGAGCGCCATATCCTGTTCTCTTATGAGGGTGTTATCGTCAATGCAGATTTGATGCCTGAAGGGCCTTTTCTGTGCTGTATGACTCTGTAAAGGTAAAGTTGCCATAGGCTGAGAGGCTGAGACTGATACGAGGGTCGCCACTTCTCTGGGGAGTGGCAAGGTTGAGAAGGTTATTATGAATAATCTCAGACCAGTACGGGAATTGAACCTGTGCTGTTGGCATCCCTCTGCATCGGTAACCAGCCATCCAGACAACTGCGCTAAACTGATCTCCAATTATCAGAATATTGCATAGATGGAGAAGCAAAATAGCAACTGTCTGCTTCTCATCTCTCAGTAGGCTGCCCAAGTCACCAATAATTTTTGATGCGACAGAGGCACATAGATTGGAAATCTGCACATTCGTGAAATGTAGTCAAATCAATTCATAGGTAGAAATGTGAAAAAAGAGAGTAATGAGTGCTTTAAAGGATTCAGGTTGAGCATGGCCAGGCTTACTATTAAAGGTGTAGATATACAGTCTGTAAAAACACAATAAAAATTGAACATAGGTTATTCATTGAATTTCACCCAAAGTTTAAAATGACTGCGCTGTTCCTTTCAAAATTAAAATCAAACGCACTTTAAGATCTGTTCAAACTACAGTTGGAAAAGATAATTAGCCACAATCCACAAAAGTCTGCAGGCATCTCTGTTCCCATTTGGCAGAGTGTTATATATAGCTTAATGGGCACCATTCTGCAAGTGGGGTGAAATTCTCATTACTTAGGATTTTAATTTTTATTGGAGATTTTAAAATATATTTTTCTGCTTAAGCTTTTTATTTTTCCCTCCTTTATCCTTTTAATCCAGCCTTTCTTTCACTCTCTTCGTTTCTTTATTCTTCATTCATTCATGAATGTGGGCAATTTTGGTTGGACAACATTTATCGCTCATCCCGAATTGCCCTCGTTGGTAATCCATTTCCAAGAGCATTTTTAAGAGTCAACCACATTGCTGTGGATTTAGAGTCATGTATTTGTTTAAGAATTCACTACTCCAGCTGAACTGTTTGATTCAGATTCTGCAATGCTCTTGAATGGCTCTTCAGTCCAGTTGATTAAGGAATTACACAGTTACGTACCCTGTTTGTATAGGTCCCAGATGATCTGTAGGGAGTGTAAAACTTTTCTAATAATTGGAGATGCAAAGGTCCATAAAACATCAGCAGGCAAGTATGAATGTGGCAAATAACATGTGCTACTGACAGTGAAATTCACTCTTAAATGTAGGTGCTGTTGGTGTGTATTATGCTTACCTGCATAGATACAACAATCCAAATCAAGTAATAGACCTTCAAATAGGGTCTGCAGTTTGTCCTTGTCCAATGGTGATTCAATACATAGCTTTTTAAATTTCTGAAATGCTTTGTACATGAGGCTTGTTGGATTTTGTAGAATAAGAAACAGAATTAATGTTTCAGGTGATTCATATCGCTGCATTCCTGCAAACAGTATGCTCTGTTTTTATTTCCGATTTTTAGTATCTGTGGCATTTTGCCTTTGTTCTTGAGTTTGCTTGTGCCAAGCCATTGGAAGATTGTTTGGAGTTTATATCAGAACAGAATGATCTTCTGCCTGTTAACTGGGGAAAAAAGGAGCAAAGTAGTTGGAATTGTTCCATCACTTCGAAATAAATTGATTTTCAATGAGCAATCCTGACTAACTTTTGTCATCATTTTAGCTTATGCAGCCACATACCATAAATTATAAAAACACAGCAGGGACCAATTTATTCACGTTATGAAACACCTATGAGTCTCCCAGCAGGTAGCTGAAGCAATTTCCCACAGTTTTAACTGAAAAACAATAGCTGAACTAATATAAATCCCACGTAATCTGATAAACCCTTCCTGACGCAAAAACACAAGAAAAACATCCCAACCATGGCTAGCGAAAGATAATTAAGGATAGTATTAGATCCAAAGAAGAGTCATATGGAGTTGCTAGAAAAAATGACAAACCTGAGGATCCTTGAGAACAGTTTGGAGTTCAGCAAAGGAGAACCAATAGTTTTATAAATTTTATTTATTAGAGTCACAAGTAGGCTTACATTAACAATGACATTATTGTGAATATATCCTAGTCGCCATACTCCGGCACTTGTTTGGGTACACAGAGAGAGAATTTAGCAAGGCCAGTGCTAAACCTTCCGGACTTTGGGAGGAACCTGGTGCACCCAGAGGAAACCATGCGGACTCGGAGAGACTCCGAGCAAAGTAGTTGGAATTGTTCCATCACTTCAAAATAAATTGATTTTCAATGAACAATCCTGACTAACTTTTGTCATCATTTTAGCTTATGCAGCCACATACCATAAATTATAAAAACACAGCAGGGACCAATTTATTCACGTTATGAAACACGTGACTCCGCACAGACAGCGACCCAAGCCAGGAATCTAACCCGGGTCCCTGGTGCTGTGAGGCAACAGTGCTAACCACTGTGCCAAAAGATTGATTGAAAAGTGAAAAACAGAGTATGGGAGTACATACAAACAAGAAAGAGGAGAAAGCCATTCAATGCCTTGAGCCTACTTCACACAGTGGTTAGCACTGCTGCCTCACAGTACCAGGGACCTAGGTTCAACTCCTGGTTTGAGTTCCTGTCTGTGCGGAGACTGCATATTCTCCCAGTGTCTGTGTGGGTTTCCTCGGGTGCTCTGGTTTCCTCCCACAGTCCAAAAGATGTGTTGGTTAAAGTAATTGTCTAATTCATCTACCATTTCCTAATTATTTAAAATTTTCGGGTTTCAGAATATGAGAGACCTACATTTATCTTCACTAATATTTTCTTTTCACATATTTATAGAAGCTGCTACAGTCCACTTTGGTGTTACTTGCAAGTATACTATCAGATTGCCAGGATTTTATTAAAAGTTTAAAGACTATTTATTATTTGATTTTTGATTTGGTTTATTATTCTCATGTATTAACATACAGTGAAAAATATTATTTCTTGCATGCTATACAGACAAAGCATACCATTCACAGAGAAGGAAACCAGAGAGTGCAGAATGTAGTGTTACAGTCATAGCTAGGGTGTAGAGAAAGATCAACTTAATGCAAGGTAAGTCCATTCAAAAGTCTGACAGTAGCAGGGAAGAAGCTGTTCTTAAGTCAGTTGTATCTGACCTCAGACATTTGTATCTTTTTCCCAATGATAAAAGGTGGAAGAGAAAATGTCCAGGGTGCTTGGGGTCCTTAATTATGCTGGCTGCTTTGTGAGGCAGCTGGAAGTGCAGAAAGGGTCAATGGATGAGGATTGGCCATGCTAAATTCTCCCTCGGTGTACCTGAATAGGCATCAGAGTGTGGCTACTGGGAGATTTTCACAGTAACTTCATTACAGTGTTAATGTAAGCCTACTTGTGACTCTGGTGAACTGGTACAGCAACAATAATCTCTCCCTCAATCTCAACAAAATGAAGGAGATTCATCAACTTCAGGCAGTGTAAAGGAGAACATGCCCCTGTCTGCATCAACAGGGATGAAGTAGAAAAGATCAAGAGCTTCATGTTTTTAGGTGTCCAGATGACCAACAACCTGGCTTAGTCCCCCTTGCCAACACTGTAGTTTAGGAAGCCCACCAATGCCTCTACTTTCTCCAAAGACTAAGGAAATTTGGCATGTTAGCTATGATTTTCACCAACTTTTACAGAAGCAGTGTAGAAAGCATTCTTTCTGGTTGTGTCATAGCTTGGTATAGCTTGTGTCATAGCTTGTCATAGCCTGCTCTGCCCAAGACTGCAAGGAGCTACAAAAGGTCATGAATGTAGCCCAATCCATCACTCAAACCATCCATCAACTCTGTCAACACTTCAAGCTGTCTCACAAAACCGCCAGCATAATTAAGAATCCCACGCACCCCAGACATTCTCTCTTCCACCTTCTGCTATCAGGAAAGAGATACAAATTCACAGATTGCATACCAATCGACTTACGAACAGCTTTTTCCCTGCTGCTGTCAAACTTTTGAATGGATGAACCTTGCATTATGTTGATCTTTCTCTACATCCTACCTATGACTGTAACACTACATTCTGCACTCTCTTGTTTCCTTCTCTGTGAATAGTATGCTTTGTCTATATTGCGCACAAGAAACAATACTTTGAATTTTATGTTAATACATGAAAGAATAATAAATCAAGTATCAAATAATAAGTAATCTTTAAACTTTCAATAAAATCATGACCAATCTGGTAGTCGGCTTGCAAGTAACACAAAAGTGGACTGTCGAAGCTTCTATAAATATGTGAAAAGAAAAAGATTAGTGAAGATAAATGTGAGTCTCTCATATTCTGAAATCCAAAAATCTTAAATAGAGAACTAGGAAATGTCAGATGAATTAGACAGTTACTTTAGTTCTGTCTTCTAAGAGGAAGACACAAAGAACTTTCCAGAAATGGCAGGGTGCCAAGAGCCTCGTGAGAAAGTCAAATTTCAGGAAATTAATATTATTTTTAAAAAAGCGCTGGAAAAATTAATGACTGATAAATCCCAGGGCCTGACAAGTCTAATTAAAGGGTCCTAAAGGCGGTGGCAGAAAAAGGTGGATGTGTTGATTCTTATTTTCCAAAATTCTTTAGATTTTGGAATGTCCAAAATTTGATTGGAGAGTGCCAAATGTAACCACACTATTTAAAAAGGTGGGAGGAAGAAAACAGGGAAATACAGTTAGCCTAAGGAAAGCAGAAGGGAAAATGTTTCAGTTTTTCTAAAAGACGCGATAATAAGAAAATATCAGCAAGACCAGATAAAGTCAACACAGATTTATGAAATGGAAATCACATCTGACAAATCTATGGACGTTTTTTGAGGATTTAACTAGATAAGAGAGAAGCAGTAGATGTAGTGTATTTAGATTTTCAGAAAGCTTTTGTTAAAGTCGAACATAAGAGGTCTGTGTATAAATTTAAAGCACATGGGATTTGGGGTAATGTTTTAGCATAGATTGAGAATTGAGAAGAGGAATAAATGGCTTTATTTCAGAGTGGCAGGCAGTGACTAGTGGGGTACCATATGGATCAGTGCTTGGGCCCCAGCTATTCACAATATGCATCAACAATTTGATTTGGACAAGTTGAGTAGCACAGTGGTTAGCACAGTTGCCTCACAGGGCCTGGGACCCAGGTTCGATTCCCGGCGTGGGTCACTGACTATGTGGAGTCTGCAAGTTCCGTGTCTGTGTTGATTTCCTCCCACAGTTCAAAGATGTGCAGGTTAGGTGCGCTAACCATGATAAATGTGTGGGATTATGGGGATAGGCTGAGGGAGAAGGTCTGGGTAAGATGTGAGTGAGCATATATATGGCAGGTGCAGTAAGATGTAGATTACTGTAAAGTTACCCACTTTGACGGAAAAAACAGAACGGCAGATTGTCATTTAAATGGTGATAGTTTGGGAAATGTTGGTGTATAAAAAGACCTAGGTGTCCTTGTACATTAGTCACTGGAAACAAACATGAGGATGCAGCAACCAGTTAGAAAAGACACATGGTATGTTGACCTTCACTACAAGAGGAGTTGAGTACAGGAGCAAGGATGTTTCACTACATTTGCACACAGCCTTGGTGAGACCACAGCTAGAATATTGTATGTGGTTTTAGTTGCCTACCTATAAAGGATATACCTGCCATTGAGGGAGTGCAGTGGAAGTTCACCACACAGTTTTCTAGGATGGCAGGATTTTTGTATGAGGAGAAATTGGGTTGATGGGGTCTGTAATCACTGGAATTTAGAAGAATGAGTGGAGACCTAATTGAAATGTACAAAATTCTGACATGACTGGACAGACTGGATGCAGGAATGATACTTTCTCTGTCTGGGGGGAATTTAGAACCAGGGATCATGGTGGGGGAAGAATGTTAATATTCCACCTGCCACAGAAATTGTAACGGGTGAAGTGTGGGTGGACCATGCAAAAGTCTATTGACCTGAGGTGGGATATTCTAGTTTTGGGGTGAGCACAGCCAGAAAATCCTGCCCGTAGTCTCAGCATATGGAGTTGTTTAGCACTGAAATGAGGAAAAATGTCTTCACTCAGAGCATCATAAATCTGTGAAATCCTCTCCACACAAGACTATAGAGGCCAATTCACTGAATATATTTAAGAGGAAAATAGATAGATTTCTAGAACATAGAACATAAAACATTACAGCGCAGTACAGGCCCTTCAGTCCTCGATGTTGCGTCAACCAGTGGAATGAATCTAATGACCCTCTAACCTAAACTATCCCAATGTTATCTGTATGTCTATCCACTGACCATTTGAAGGCCCTTAAAAGTTGGTGAGTCCACAACTGCTGCAGGTAGGGCATTCCATGCCCTTACTATCCTCTGAGTAAAGAACCTACTTCTAACATCCATCTATAATCATTACCCCTCAATTTAAAGCTATGTCCTTAGACATAGCTCTAGAGTCTCAAGCCATCAACAGAGTGATGGAGAATGACATTGAGTTGAAAGATCAGCAAGCCATGGTCATATTGAATGGCAGAGAAAGCTTGCAGGGCTGATTGACCTACTCCTGCTACTATTTTCTGTGTTTCTATAAATCCATGCATCAAGCTGCTAAAGGAATCCATGCGGCAGTGGTGTTGAAAGCGATCACTGGTGATTTTAATAAGAATGAAGTCACGAGAAATTACGGGATGGAGTAATGGCACAAGTCACTTATGCCATAATTGCCCCTCTTTTTCCATAAAATGGACACGACAATGGTAAAATCTCCAGGAAATTCAATGGCATTTCAATTCCATTGTGTTCCAGCAAATGAATAGATAGACTTCTAGAATGATGAACCCATTCCTTTACAGACCATTGTAGTGATTATAATACAGCATGCCACATAGATTTGAGAAAAGGGTTGTTATATAAAACCAGTCTGTGTTATGACTGTTTTGAAATGAGGATGGTTGTGCGTTTCCATGGAGAGGAAGCAATGGATCGAATCTGTGCTTAGGCACCAATTTCTAATAACTTAGCAGGATACTTTTGTTACAACTTGAAAAAAAATATAATGTGCAGAATAAAAAAAGTACTGCAAAGTGTGTGTTAGGTAAATGGAGAAAAAAGTGTACTTAAAGAAAATATTAGCACTCTTGCTAAGATTCCTTTTTGAAGGAATTGAAGCCTAATACAACTTCTACAATATTGCATTTGACTGGTTGAAGAATGAATGTGTGCCACAGAATTTCAATGTAATTGCTATCTTGTCAAAGTCTTTGTAGTGTGTAAAAAAAAAGCAGATTTTGTTTGTGTTTTGTCCAGTCAAATGCTTAAACTTATGATATTTGTGCAAGGTTAACTTCATTTTTTTAAAGCAAACAACCTGGAATCAGACTGGTTATCCTAGCAGTTTGAAGTGTTAATTAATTATTCAGTTGGGTTTTTTATTATATATAATCTTAAAACTTTAAGGTTATGTTCATAGAGAATTTCTTGTACCTCCTGAAGGGACCAAGCATCCTGCTCTGGCACTTGCATCATATATAACGGTATGAATCAGCTATCTATAGCAGTCCAGATAGAGAAATGAACTTTGACAAAGAGTTATCTGGACTCGAAACATCAGTTCTTTTCTCTCCTTACAGATGCTGCCAAACCTGCTGAGATTTTGCAGCATTTTCTCTTTTGGTTAGAGAAATGAACCTTTGTTTATGTTTTAACCAGATGTGATCAGTAAAAGATGCACTCTGGATCACAGAGCATAAAATCCACTTGTGGTTGCGACCAGTGAATCTATCTCCAAGATGATATTTGAAGCAAAAACTGTAAAAAATAAAAGTGTGTAAATACAACTTGTGTTTTCGCAACATCTTTGTTCACACTCATGATTTGACAGGTTGATTCCCTGACAAGATGGAACATAATACACCACTGGACCAAGAATTTCCTGTATTAATTCATAGGATATGGATGTCACAGACAAGCATATATTGCCTTTTCCTAATTATTACCCTTGAGAAGTGATTGGGGATCACTTTCTTGTACTATTGAACTCTATGTGGTCTGGAAACACTGGCAGGTAGATAAAGAGTTCTAGGATTTTAACCACTGCAAAGAAGAATCGGCAATGGCGGCACAGTGGATAGCACTATTGCTTCACAGCAGCAGGGACCCAGGTTCTATTCCACCCTTGGGTCCCTATCTGTGTGGAGTCTGCACATTCTCCCCGGGTTCCCTCCAGGTGCTCCAATTTCTTCCCACATTCCAAAAGATATGTTGGTTAGATGCATTGGTCATGCTAAATTCTTTCCAGTGTGTTTTCACAGAAACTTCATTGCCTGCTTGTGACACTAATAAATAAAGTTTAAACTTAAACATCATCAGCCTATATTTCAGAATTCTAGAATGGCACCTTCTAAAGATCATTCATTACAAAGATACCTGGAAGCATTATGTCGGAGCGGGATGAGGTGCAGTGAGAGCGGTGATTTGCTATGGGAAGATGTTATTTTCTTGATAGTATTCTTACATTCGGAGTGAAGGTAAAAAACAGCAAATTTGCTCTCTTTTCTATTGCACCTGTCACAACCTTAGGATATCCTGAGCACTGCACAATCAATGTCTCTGATAAGAATGAAAATTATGGCCACAATTCTTCCTTCACGACTTGCAACTTTTTTGATGGGTCACAATGGTAGATGTGCGTTGCTGGCCTTGTAACGGGATTTGCATATGCGCCAGGAATGTACGCACGTCTCCTACAGCCTGCAAACAGTTGCCGGTCAGACCATGTTGGAAACTGATGGGAAAACTGGTAAGTCATTTGAATCTGTTTTAAATGTATTTTAAATATGTTTTAAATATGATTATCGGGAACTTTCAGGTCCTGATTGAATATCCCACCCAGCAGGAGTACTTCATTCGGGCAGGGTTCAGAGTAGGTGCCCACATTCGGGGAAGTAGAATCAAAGAGTCATAGAGGTTTACGGCATGGAAACTTGGCCTTTGGCCCAACTTGTCCATGCTGCCCCTTTTTTAAACCCCTAAGCTAGTCCCAATTGCCCACATCTGGCCCATATCCCTCCATACCCATCGCACCCATGTAACTATCTAACTGCTTTTTAAAAGATAAAATTGTACCTGTCTCTACTACTATCTCTGGCAGCTTGTTCCAGATACTCACCACCTCCATGTGAAAAAATTGCCTCTCTCCACACTTCTGTATCTCTCCACTCACCTTAAACCTATGCTGTCTAATTTTAGACTCCCCTACCTTTGGGAAAAGATATTGATTATTTACCTTGTCTATGCCCCTCATTACTTCATAGATCACCCTTCAGCCTCCAATGCTGCAGAGAAAAAAGTCCAAGTCTATTCAGTCTCTCATAACCCAATCCATCAAGTCCCAGTAGTGTCCAAGTAAACTTTTTCTTCATTCTTTCCAGTTTAATAATATAATTTCTATAATCGGATGACCAGAATTGCATACAGTATTCCAAGCGTGGTCTTATCAATGTCTTATACAAGTTAAACAAGACATCCCATCTCCTGTATTCAATGTTCAAGTAGCAGGAGACCCTGCCGAAATGAAGGGGAGCAATTGGGGCCCCGCAGGGGATGGCAAGGTGGGGGGTGCCTCCTGGGCATGGGCACCCTGGCAGTGCCAGCCTGTCCCCTTGGCACTATCCAGGGGGCACCTTGGCACTGCCCATCAGGCATTGGGCAGTGCCAAGGAGGTGGGGGCTATTCTGGACAGGGCCTAGGGGTGATTGTTGGGAGTGGGGCTGCTATCCTACAGGTAGGATCAGTCTGGGATGAAGGGAGGGCAGCAGATGGAGGGATTGGCATGGGCTGGGAGAGAGGTAGCGGCCTGATCCCACTGGTGGGGTGAGTGGGGAGAGTTCTGCCGGAGTACGGGGGCTGAGAGGATCGCCACTGCTGGGGGGTGGGGCATTGGGGCACTGTGGGACTGGGGAGATCAGGACTGGCCTGGGAATCATTGTGGGGGCCATGATCAGACCACGGGGAAGGCTGGAGGAACAGTTGTGCGGAGATCCAGAGCTGGTTAGCGATCCAGCTGGCCAGCAAATGGGGAGTCTGACAGATCGGGATCACTGCGTATGCACAGAGTTCCAGAACTGTTAGAGTCCAGCGTGAACAGCCTCTGCCTCCTGGGTTTTTAATGATATTCACAACTGGGACTTCGGCAGTGCACAGAGCGTGGAGATTCAGGTGAGAAGCTGAACTGACAAAACAGTTGGGATTTACAGTTGTCCGCCAATTCAGCACTGTTGGAAGAATTGCAGCCTATATTTTATATGTGCACTTTCAGATCAAAAAGCAACAGTTTGCACTGGATCAAAAAGACCTCTTTACCTGAGAGTGAGATAAACTATACAGCAACAACTGCATTTAAATATCCTTTTTAACACTGTAAAACACCCCGAGGCACTTTACAGGAGTGTACTTACTCAAGAGAATTCACAGAGCCACAGGAGATATCGTAAGCGCTGATTAAAACCTTTGTTAAAACAATAGATTTTAAGACGGTTCTAAAGGGAGACAGAGAGGTGGAGGCAGAGGGATATGAGGAGAGAGTTCTAGAGCTTATGGCTTAGGTGGCTAAAGGAAGCATGTCAATGGTGGAATGAAGAGCAGGCAGATTTTTGAGAGGCAGAGTTCTGGAAGGTTATATAAGACTGGAAAAGGAAACAGAGAGGCAACATCATGGGAAGGTTTGAACACAACCGTGGGGAAGGAAACTTATATTTGATTGTTTATGAACTAGGAAGCTAGAAAGCACAACAGTGATGGCTATGGTGTAAGTTGTAAAGCTAAGGTTTATTATCACAAGTGGGTTTACATCAACACTGCAATGAAGTTATGTGAAAATCCTCTAGCTGCCACACTCTAGCACCCGTTTGGGTACACTGAGGGAGAATTTAGCATGGCCAATGCATTTAACCAGTACATCCTTTGGTCTGTGGGAGGAAACCGGAGCACCCAGAGGAAGCCCACGCAGACATGGGGAGAATGTGCAAACTTCACACAGATGATGACCCAAGTTGGGAATCAAACCCAGGTCCCTGGTGCTGTGACGCAGCAGTGCTAACCATTGTGGCACCTCGGATACAAGCAGTAAGTTTTGGATGAATTGATGTTTACAGTATGTAGAAAATGAAAGCTAATCAGGCGTGCATTAAACTGGCTGAGTCAAGAGATGATAGAGTCATGCATGAGGGTTTCAGTGGCAGATAGGTTTAGATAGGAACAATATTGTCAAGTGCGAGTAGGCTTTCCTGGATGCAGAGGAAATAGGGTGTAAAGCTCCAAACAGGGTCAAATAAAAAGTTGAGGTTGCAGTAGTGTAGTTCAGCCTGAGGCAGAAGCTGGCAGAGCAACATAACTATCGGCAAGAAAATGGAGCAGGTAAACAATGGTTTCAGTTTTCGTAAAATTAAATTGGAGGAAAGACTAATATGGACAAATGGAACAACAGCACAAAAGACGTGATGACGATGCTAACAGCATACATGTGAATGTTGACATCATGTCTTCGAATGATGTTGATAAGGGCAGAAAGAAGCTGAGGAGTAGGAAGGGGCAACCATACTTGGGAGACTGCAACAAAGTGTTAGAATGAATCACTTAGCCTGGCCTATGTGGCTAAATTCTTGAATGAGATCCAAAGGCTGCTTTGAGTAAAATTTAAACATTTTTGTTTCATTTTGGCTTGATGCCTGGCCACTTAAATCCAGTCACAAAGGCAGCAGTAATTAAACTTCATGCCCTAACCTAGATTGATACAAATGTTGTGAGGATGCTGTGAACATTTCTGTTTTAAGTAGCTTGAGTTGATGAGCCAAACTGCATTCAAAGAATATCCATTCAATGACTTATACATTAATGTACATGACAGTCAATTATTATGAATCAAATTGTCACCCTGTAGTACAGAACATGAGTATTGCTGCAAAAAGAGACATTCTGTTAAAACATTTTGTCTTACACTCATCTGGACAGATGCAAGAATACCAAATGTCAAAGGAAGCAAAAATTTATTTTGCATGAGAAAAGGGTGCTGACTGGTTGGTAAATTGACTCTGATTGGTCAAGACGTTGCCATGGAGAATGCACCAAGAACAATTGTCTCTCACACTTTTGTTTTGCTGTAGGTAAAATAATATCCCTGAGATCAGTTGTGAGTCAAAGTATAACAGGTTTATTCAAAAGCTTTGGGAGACGCGCACCTGGTTCCTGACAGTGGTTCCTCCAGACTTCTATCCGAACACAGATTGAGAGCATATATTTATACCTCCCAAGCATTACACATTTTCTCATGCTCGGCAAGTTCCCAGACTGTGGCTTGTCCTCCATCTTTGAACATGGCTGTCTTCATGGTTATCTCAAGGCCGCAATTGTCCCACATCTCAACACCTGTGGTATGATTAGCTATTAGCTAACATACAGGCCGGCGCAAACAAATTACCTGCATACGAGGTAACGGGGCCGGTATAACAATTTTATGTTCATAGGTACGTGTATAGCATATAAGGTATCGGTACATAATACATAAACAGTACGTAACAAATATATATGAAGGCATGCATGTAGCTCCACTAGGTTAGACAGAAGTCAATAATATTAAAGACACAAAAATAGATACTAGCCACATTTCTGAACACCATTAGCTGGGAAAATCATAAACTTGTGTCACAATAGCAGGGACAGCCACTTTCTTATCTTTTTGGGATACATGAAAACAATTCTTAGAATACTTTTTTACAAATCTCTAAGTATTACAAGTTCATTAATCCATTCCTTACTTCAGTTTAATTCAAGAAAGGCACAGTGCTTGACATGTTCCCATTGCCAGCAAAGGGTAGGTCCCAGTGTATGAGTACATATATATAGTGTCTAACAAGCTTATGAGAGCTTACTAAGTCACTAACTGATCATCGTAAATTGGTTATTAAGTGTTTTAACACAGTCGGGACTGTTCAGCAAGTGCTGCCAAATCATATCTAATGTTAGACATCATAGTCTGAGTTTTGTAAGCATGGGCTGGTTGAATACAGATAGTACTTTCTCTAATCTTAACACCTAAAGAGATGTGCTGATTGATACGATCTGCCAGTCATTGGGATATACAGCCGATATAGCTGGCATCAGACTGGCATTGAAATTGTTCCTTGTGCCAGTTTCCCCCCCTTTCCTTCCCACCCGTTGCAGAGTTCCTCGCCAGCTGACCCTGCCACCTTCCTCAGGTCCCACCCCACCCCCCTCAGGTCCCATCCACTGGACAATAGCATCTGGGCCTCACTAGTGATCTTAAATGATGTTACTAATATTGAAATCAGTGTATGCCAGGCTAATTTTGCTGACAAAACAGTACCAGTACCATCAGGAAAGGTGAGAAAATTTTGCCTCTAACCCTATCCTACAGGCTCACCAAGCCAGTCAATCCGTGTGGTGAGCTGGTAAGATTACGCCTCAAGTTTCTGGAATACTAATCATATTGCTTCTCTCATTAAGTTTCTTTTTGACAAAATAAGGTCCACTTAATCCAGCCTTTGATAGTTCACCTGCTTAGAGAACAGAGCATAATTACCTTATATCCAAGGTTGTAAATGCATTCTTCAGCTGTCTTATTTTTTCATTACATGTTGGGAAAGCTGAAGGTTTCTCTAGCAGGAGCACAGGCTTTTGACAGTCTGCCTGAAAACATGGACGCAAAAGGCTGGATTTTCATCCTCCAGGCAGGGGATGGAGTTGGGAAATTCCCTGGTTCAGTAAAACTGCCTTGGAAGAAAGTGCCAGCAATGGCAGGATTTTCTTCCAGAGGATGTAGGGGCTAACTGGACATGGGCCTGTTCAGAGGCAGTCACCGTGATTGCTAGATAGTGAGGTGGAAGGCCCACATCAATACTGTAGCATTTCATCCAAGTTGTAATAATGACAACAAAATGAAGAACAATCCTCTATCCTTCACCCCGCAAAGCCCTTCATGTTTCCCGCCCCCCGCCCCCCAACACTCCCATGCCCAAGCCAGGTTAACTCATGCCAATTCATGCCTCTCACCCATCCCTAATGGGCCCTCAGGTCCAACATGCCAAACAGTGGCATATTACCCACCCCATGGCACCTTAGACATTTCCATGCCAGGTTATATCCCTCTACTCATTCACATGGTCCTTCCAATGCTGCACCAAAGGTATGGCACTCCCATGCCCATGCATCCACTATACACTGTACAGAACCAGTGAACCTGAACTACGTCTTGTTAGAAGAATATTGGTAAGCGCACTAACAGACTAAGCCAAGGAAATTGCTGCCTTTGTAACCCCAGAGTGCCTACATCAATGTGAGGTGATGCCATTCAGAATGAAGAATGCACCAGTTACTTTACAAAAGTGAACAAATTAAGTTATTAATGGAATTATATTGACAATTTATTGGTATTTCATGAAAATGTCTTGAAAATGAAACAAATCAAAAGATGCCTTTCTATTTGTGGATGGATGGTGGGAGGTGAAATTAGTGCTGTTTAAATTAACTGTCCCCTTACTGTCCATGATACTTATGACACTTTATTCCAAAACTCGTCCCTCTCACTCTGTTAACACTTGCCTCATCAATTCACCAAACAACCACAGAAAACCGATAATCATAATACCCATTATGGCATCTAATTATAAATATTGTCCATATATATGCAGCATGGGCCATTACTATTAAGACCAGCATTGATATAATGCAGTGTTAGTTTGTGAGAACCCACGTAGGTGATCCCACTGCATCCATTAAACAAATGAAGGAATACAAATTTGACTTGAACTACATCATAAAATAGTTAATTTGACTGGAAAATATTCCCTTAGTTATTTACAACGCTGTGCAGATGATAACATTGATTTTGATTACTTCCTTAACGCTTATTAAAATGTTCTGCTAATTGTAGTTTTTGTACAATACTTAATTCTGTGGTATTAAACCTTAAAAATGATCACCTTCACACCCATCTCCTTACCCCTCACTTTCCTCCCCACACCCCCACTCCTCCACACACACACACACACACACACACACACACCTCCACGCACCTGCACCCCCTCGTTCCAACCCCTTGTGGAAGTTAAATTCAGATTAAAGTTTCATAGTTTGGAAATTAAATTGTGTGGAAGTTAAATTAAAAAATGCTTTCTCCGTACCGTTGTGGAAAATGTTTTTCAGCTTACTGACCTTCAAAAGGAGTCAGTCAGTGCTATTTCTTCATACGCCCGCATAACATTTTCCTTTCTCGGCCTCCACCAGAGGGTGAACAAGATCAGATTTTTTTCCATAACAAATACCAAAGGCAAGATATGGGATATGCTGTGCAAAAGAAGAATTAGCAGAAGTCAACTTTTTATTGAATGAGAAAGGCCGAAAGGCCAGGATTTAATTGGCAATATGTATGTCAATGAAAGATGTGAAAAGTCTCTTGTTCCTGATTTGCTGTAATTAACTATAAGTGCTGAGCTGTTTCTCTGTAACCTCAAAATTGCTCCGGTTATCCAATTTGGCCATGGAGAGTACTCCTTGTGCACAAGTAATTAAAGGCCTTCTGTTGGATACATGGTGACCAGCGCTGTTTATGTAAGGAGTCAACAGAATGCCTTTAGTTTGCTGTTACTCAAGAGAACTCTAACAAGCTTATGTTAACACCTGCACCCCTACAACCTCCACCTCACATTTCACTCCCCAACCTCCTCAGACCTTCACCCGTAACCGCCTCACATCCCACCCTCACACTCCTCCACCCCAACCCCCTCACACCTCACTCCTGACATGTCTCCACCCCTGACCCCCTCACTTCAACTCCCTCACACCTTGCTCCCCCAACTCCACCCTCACCTCACTCCCTCGTCATACCCCCACATCCATTTAGCTCTAAAACGATTGAGTGACTTGCCAGCTTTTGAACAGATCTTCAATCGGGATCACGCGTCAATTATCACTGTTGAGCTTTGGGCACTTTGTGTTTTTTGGCGGGACTTTTCAAATTCGGAACCACAAAGCTGCCTGAAAGTCAGAATCAGCAGCGCTGTAACTCAGTAAAACAAATGGGGACGCTCAAACTGATGGCTTTGCTTTTAAAAGATGTCTTTCAATGGCTCCTCACTCTGATCGGTATCACAACACTGAGCCACTGGGTCCTGGTATTTGGCACCATCTGCAACTCCCTCTCCTGGGTCCTGGTCAAGGCCAGTCCAATCTTCCCACCCTATCTTCAGGATTTTAAACAAGGGGTTGAAAGGGGAAGGGAAACGCAGAAAACAGTAAAATATGAAAAGCAAATACTTATCTGATAGCTCCACTCCTACAGGCTCACACTCCAAAGCAGCAGACAGCACACCACCAATGACTTAATGAGGATGACACGGTGGCGCAGTGGTTAGCACTACTGCCTCACAATGCCAGAGACCTGTGTTCAATTCCAGCCCCAGATGACTGTGTAAAGTTTGCACATTCTCCCCGTGTCTGCGCGAGTTTCTTCCGGTTGTCCGGTTTTGTCCCTCATTCCAAAGATGTGAGGGTTAGATGGATTGGCCTTGGTAAGTTGCCCCTTAGTGTCAGGGGGATTAGCAGGATGCGGTTACAGGATAGGGCCTGGGTGAGATTGTTGTCCATGCAAACTCAAAGGGCTGAATGGTCTCCTTCTGCACTTGGGGATTGTATGATTCTATGACTCTGTTTCTTAGCCCTCTGGCTAAGATCAAGCATTGGATCAAGCCTGAGATGGGGTTCTATGCCTTATCTTGTCAGCTTGGATCATTTTTTATCTCCCTTGTGGGGACCATAAATTGGATTCAATTGGATTTTGAATTTGGTTTTTCATAGAATTATATAATTCCTACAGTGCAGAAGGAGGCCATTCGGCCCATCGGGTCTGTACTAACCACAATCCTACCCAGACCCCATCCTCATAATCCCACACATTTAATGCCCTTGACACCAGAGTCAATTTAGCATGGCCAATCAACCTAACACACATATTTGAATTGTGTGAGGAAATCAAAGCACCCGGAGGAAACACACGCAGATATTGGGAGAACATGCAAATCCCATACAGAGCATGACCCGAGGCCAGAGTTGAACCTGGCTCCCTGATGCTGTGAAGTAGCACTGCTAACCACTGTGCCAGTGTAATGCCCTCAAATTTTGGAGCAAGTAAGGAATGGATTTGGGTTTGCTATTCTGAGAAAGAAAATGGTTTTGCAGTTCCAACTCCCATCACAAAGTGCTTTCTATTGGGCCAAAGTTTGCTGTTGTTCAGAACAACAGCAATAACTGGCCAGGTAATCAGATTGGTCTGCATACATACCTGATAAGCTGCTTTGGATATTGACTATCCTGAGTGACAAGCTATTACTCAAACTGATAGCTGAGATTAACTTTGGCAGGCAGAAAATTTCTGCGGCCATTATTTTGCGACTTTTTTTTCCATGAACCCACTGAAAAATTTTTCAAATCTTAGTTTACAAACCATTTGTCTACAGCGATTTTTAAGAGGATCCCTTAATGAAACACCCCAGTGCAATACTTGATAAATTACAAATGTTGACTTGGTGATAAATTGTTGACAGTGAATTTGCCAAGGCTAAGATTATTTATTTAGGGCAGGTCGTGGGGAAAGATCAGATGTTGCCCAGAGAAGCTAATATTCAAGTGAGTATAATCTTTCCTGCCTCCAAAAGCAAATGCAGAATATTTCCTCAGAATGTATGGATTTTACAGGAAGTTTGTCTGGAATTTTGGTAGAGGTGGTACGGTGACACAGTGGTTAGTTAGCATTGCTGCCTCACATCAGAGACTTGGGTATGATTCCTGGCTACAGTCACTGTCTGTGTGGTTTTTGCAGATTCTCCCCATATCTGTGTGAGTTTCCCTCGGGTGCTCCGGTTTCCTCCCACAGTCCAATGATGTGCAGGATAGGTGCATTGGCTGTGGTAAATTGCCTGTTAGTGTCGGGGGGCTAGCTAGGGTAAATGTATGGGATTAGGGGGAGAGGATCTGTGTGGGATTGTGATCAGTGCAGACTCAATGGGCCAAATGGCCTCCTTCTGCATTGTAGGATCCTATGACCCTATGATTCCAGTAGCTGCTCAGTTAACAAACCTATTGAAGAAGAAAGGCAAATATGACTGGACAGAGTCTTGTCAGACTGGCCTCTACAGATTAAAGGCTGATTTATAAATGAGCCTGTGTTGACTGCTCCAAATTTCTACAGTTCATTCAAGGCAATAACTGATGTCATTGAATAAAGGCCGGGGCTGTGTTGTTACTAGATGATGCCTAAGATAAAGCGTCCAGGCAGTTATTTCTCAAGAAAACATCACATCCTTTAAAATGTATCTGGATGAACACTTGGCATGTCATAACATTCAAGGTTATGGGCCAAGTGTTTCTCACACGTGGGTGCAGACTCAATGGGCCGAAGGGTGTCTTCTACACTGTATGATTCTACAACTCTGTGAAAACGTAATCCTTGTCCACAAAAGCACTCCAATAGATAAAAAGGTATCATTAAGTCTTGTTTTGTTCTTTAAATATATATTCCTAGACATGCTGAAGAGACTGTTATCAAGAATCATACAACCTCTATTGGAGACAGTTCAGCTCATTGAGTCTGCATCGATTCTATGACAGAGTATCTTTACCCAGGCCCATCTCATACCCTATCTCTGTAACCCCACATATTTACTTCATTAATGTCCAACCTACACATCTTGGGACATCAGGGGACAATTTAGCATGGCCAATCCATCTAACCTGCACATCTTTGGACTGATAGCCAAGTTCCGCACACATGAGGATGGTCTTAATAGGGATCTTGGCTTCATGACACACTATCTGTAACCCCTGTAACTTGCCTGGGTTAGCAAAAAACCTCACTTATTGTGCTGTCTGGAGAAAATACACAATTCTCTAACCAATGCTCAGGATTCCCTTCACACACATTGTTAGCCACTTTAACACTTGAATAACAGGTTAGATGTAAGGATTCGCATTCTAATCAGCAATCTGTGACTGTCTGTGCTGATGTGTGCTATTGCAGACCAGAACACTGCATTTGCCTGACGAAGACAGTGTCGAAAGCTCGCAATTTTACAATCAAATAAATCGGTTGGATTTAAAATTGGTGTTGCTAAATTCTTACTGTGAGAGGAAACCAGAGCACCAAACTGCGTGGAATTTGCACATTTTTCCCGTCACACAATCATAGGAAGAATGTGCAAGATCCACGCAGATAGTGATCTAAGGCTGGAATCGAACCCTGGCCTCTGGGGCTGTGAAGCAGCAGTGTAAACCACATGGGCTGTAATCCACTTGTAGTTTTGGAAAAATTCTAGACCAAAAATCTCTTCTTGTGTTGTTGGTGTCTGATGCTGCAACAATTTACTTGAAAAATTGTCCCTGTTGCAGGAAACGGCAATACAATAGTGGAAGCTTTATCCAGAGTTTGACTATCCATTTAAATAACTCATAGCTATGTGGTTTTTTGACTTGTTATTCTGGGTATATAGCAAAGCATAAACTAATGATGTGAAATTATAGCAACCTCAGGGTCATAGGGTGTTTGGAATTACTGGCTGACAATAACCTAAAATATAGAAGTCATAAGCTCAAGTGTAAGAATGGTTGAAGGGTCAAAAACATTACAACCAACACCCACTGATTCAGACACAAGTGTGACCATTTATTAAAATTTCTTCCTCTATGGTTTTAATACATTAATTTGCAAATTGGAAGATTTAAAATACCAACAATGCTAACAGAAATTCTTCCTCTTGTTTAGTTTCAGAAATATCCTGAACCAGAGAAAGGGCAGAAAAATGTCTGCTGGTGTGGAAAAAGCTTGCCATCGATGTATTTCAAAAATTGCCAGCAATGGTAAGTCTATACTAAATTGTCAGGTTATCTAATTAAAATAGCCTCTTGCTAATAATGTCAGTACTGTACAGGCTGCAATTTTCCAGCCATGCTTGCCCTAAAACTGAAAAATCCTGTCTGAGGTCAATGGACCTAAAAAGTAAAATTTATTAGTGATGAGTAGGCTTACATTAACACAGTGAAAGTCTCCTAGTCGCCATAATCGGGCACCTGTTCGGGTATACTCAGGGAGAATTTAGCACAGTCAATGCATCTAGCCACCACATCTTTCAGATTATGGAAGGAAACTGGGCTGAAACTCACGCAGACACGGGAAGAATGTGCAGACCCCTCACAGACAGTGATCCAAGCTGGGAATCGAACCTGGGTCCTTGACTTTTGCGTGGTCTGCCTCCCCCACCTCCCTAGTATGATTTCTATGGTGGGCGGGATGGGAAATTCCCCCTTTTTTCTTGACATTATTATACCAACAGCCCAACCTGAAACTTAGATAGTCCATTGTTACAGTGTTGTTCAGATTTCCCGAACTGATTGAAGATGTTGCCATTAATAGAGGGACAAAGAATAAATTATGTTGTTACGTGACCTATCAGGATGCTTAATAACTACTTACGGATTTGGATGCAGAAAATCAAACATATTAGATCACCTAGATTCAACTGTGATTGGCTATGTAAAAAGAAACACTGATTTCCATCTGTATATATAGGTACTTGGAGTAATTTTGACTTCAGTACTGACAGTGGTCATGACACTTTAATAACAGCACAGACTTGGATAATGACTCTTACAGACTCCAAATATCTGATGCCTACACAATGCACAGTCAGTTTATGCAAGGCCAGTAAAACGTTATTTATCAGAAGCAAGATCCACACAGCTGTTTGCACTGCTGTTTTCTTAAAGGACAGTTATAACCTTACTCACCTTGGGGAAGTTGGGAGGACAAGTAGTTAGAATTAACCCACTGTCACCCCATACCAATTCTGCCATCTTTTATTTTAACCTTGTCTTTTGAGCAACAGTATGAACACCTGCCGAAAGCTGACATGTTTTTATCTTTGAACGTCAAGATCGGGATCCAGTGAATTGGGACAATTTGGAATTTATGGAGAATGGGGAATGGGAAATGATTAAGATGAATCTCAAGTGTTACTGATGAAGGATCTAAAGCGAGGTCTAATTGCTGGAGGTGCACTGGCTGCATTCAGGCAGGTGGATGTAAAACTATACAAGGGCTGCCCAAGGATGATGGAGCTGCGCAGAATTAAAGACATGGAAAGGTCAGAAGGTTCTCCAGAAATCAATCTTCTTTGATATTTTGGAAAACTAGTAAATGCTAATAAGCAAAACACTGAGATGTGGTTATATTAAAAATTAATTCCTACAAATCAGAAACTTTAAATCTGGAACACTGTTCTAGGTCTGGTAATAAGCTTAGAGACTAGTTCACATCCAGACAAATCATGTGGGTGATTTCCTTATCAAATTCCCTCTTTATTGAAACCAGTTTCTCTCTGCAAGACCATGCTGTAACATGTAGGTTTGGAGTGAGCATTAGGAAGCTCAGCACTGTTGTGTTGTAAGTCTTGGTGTGATGTAAGAATCCTTGGCTCACTGCCTTCTGTTTATGAGAGTGTACTCAAACACACAACACCTTTTATAGATGGCAGTATCCTGATGTTCCTTTTTCAAGGATACTCTTTCATCACTTAGAGCTCTTAGGTTGTTGAGTTAGCGGCCAATTGGTTGTATTTTACCCCATAAGGGATTCCAGATATTGTGTAGCTCCGTTTTTGTTATTCTGTGGAGGGGACATGCACCTTGTGCTCATAGCTTTATTCTGAGATCTCCATTCTTTCTGGTATCCTTTCATTATCCCTATGAAAGAAGATGCCCATTACAACCAATGTAATGATTGATAATTTAGCCATTTGTATGAATATTTGCTGGTCTTTTCTGTACAATATAAGTGGAATAATGATCACTCTGCACTTGGATTTTGGGGATTTGTCACAGCTTGAGATAAAATGGAAAATGGAAAATCCTCAATAAATCATTTATTAAAAATGAAGAATATAGAATGGCTGGCTAGGTGACACAGTGGTTAGCACCATTGTCTCATAGCAGCAGGAACCCAGGTTCAACTCCAGACTTGGGCAACTGTCTGTATGGCGTCTGCACATTCTCCTTTGTGTCTGCATGGGTTTCCTTCCACACTTCAAAGATTTGCAGGTGAAATTGATTAGCCATGCTAAAGTCTTCTTAAAGTTTATTTTTCAGTGTCACAAGTCAGCTTATATTAATACCGCAATGGGGTTACTGTGAAAATCCCCTGGTGGCCACACTCTGACACCTGTTCAGGTACACTGAAGGAGAATTTAGCATGGTCAATCAATCCATCTAAGCAGCACATCTTTCAGACTGTGGGAGAAAACTAGAGCACCCGGAGGAAATCTACACAGACACGGGGAGAACACGCAGACTCCACACAGACAATGACTCAAGACAGGAATAGAACCCAGATCCCTGATCCTGTAAGGCAGCAGTGCTGACTATTTGCCACTGTCTCTTGCCTCTTAATGTTTCAAGATTGATTAGCCATGATAAATGTATGGGTTTACATGAATAGAATGGAGATGAAGGCCTGGATAAGCTACTGGGTAAGAGGTGTTACCTGAGCTGTATACAGTTCTATGAAGGATAAAGTACTTACTGACCTGTGTATTCAAACACAGTGAGATGATGATAGATAATAAAATGAGTGGGATCAATTGCAATGAAATGGTGTATCAGAGGAGGAGAAGGGAACAAGAAAGACTGTTTTGTAGCCTGAATTTATGGTTGAAGTATTTGTAACTTCTAATTTCAATAGAATAGAATCATAGAAACAGTACAGAAAGAGGCCATTTGGCCCATTGAGTCTGCACCGACAAAAATCCCACCAACGCCTATCCCCGTAACCCCATGTATTTACCTTTTCTGGTTGAAACATGTTCAAGAATGACCTAAAAAGCAGTGGTTCAAAGATGAAATTCAAAATTTTCCAGTCTTTTTGGAATTCAGAATGAGATGGCACGATTTGGGAATATTGTGGATGTGTTCAAATTTGCTGCCTGCGTATTTCCAACCAGGAACCACTGCTTCTTCTGTTCTGCTGAATAAAGCACTTCACTCACAACCTGTGGGCAGGGATCTGCCCACATTACATATTATAATTTTCAATCAATGTTAAGTAGAATCACAAGCAATGCCAAGCTGCTCATTACCTTAGTGAGCCTGTTTATTTATAGGAAATGATGCCAAGTTTACAGCTCTTCATGTTCTGCTAATTGTATTTCCAGTATGGTGAAAACAATGAATGTGACATCTTTATCTATTTATTTGCACAGCTTGCTTAATCTTTGGGCTGCTTGCCTTCCTTGCATTGCCACTGTCAATGGCCTTTGTGGGTGAGGAAACTATTTTCATTAAATATTTTACTAGAATGAATAACTGTTTTAACAATGCTAACACTTGTAAAGAAGCAGTATACTTCATTTAAATTAATTAATTTCTCCGTGTATTCTCTCAAAACTGCTGTTATTTCATCTCAGTTTATCTCCTTATTTCATGCGTTTGTCAGGGTTGCTATTTCTTAGGGTTTTTTTGAGTAAAGATAAGATGTGCACTGACCTCAGTTATATGACTAGCCTATCTCTAGATACACATTTTTTTGCTGCAGAACTGTCTTGCACAGACTGAGGCAAACAGCTCGCCAGGGACATGAGAAAATATATTACACCTGCCTGCAGGGCAATATTTCTATCGGTGTTTTGAGAGTTACTGCGGTCATCTAAGGTGTCAGTAGTAAGCACTTCTTTTGAAACATCTTTGGTCTTTGGAAGCAGCAGCATTACCTCATTTAAATCTATAGTCTGTTGCTAAAGTTATGCATACTGCTGATGACAGTGATTTGACTCTGTAATACCCCAAGCTTTGGGCCACGATTTTCCCAGCCTGTTGGCTGCTCGAGTAGCGCAGTGGGCCAAGATATGTCAGTGTTTTTTAAAGGGTGTCCCAATCTCCGTGTACAAAGAGAGGTCCCCCTTCCCATTCCCCACAGTGGAATTTATGACCCCCTGCTGATCAGGCGAACACCCCAACCCCCTCAGCAAAGAGGGGATTCTTCTTCCCCCACCACTAAAATAATGGGCACCTCTTTCTATACACCACACAACTGGGCTGGCAGGGATTACTCTCTGCATAAATTTAAATGATTAAAGTGGGTAAATCTCAACTCACAGCCATTTTCAGTGTCAATGAGAAACACTCCGGATTTCTTGTTGTTGTGCACATTTGGAGCTGATTCAGGTGAATCATGCCCTAGTTTTACCATATTTTTAAGTTTTAAACATCTGGATAGGGGGCTAAGGAACCAATAAGCCTTTCCTCATGGTCCCTATTTCTCTTCCTTGAAGAGATGGAAAGGAGGATAAGAAGGCCCATAGTAGAGATGTAATGTTGAACTATATAAAATTACATACACTCTCCAGCACAAAAACAGGCCATTCATTATTGTTGCTATAGGCTGATATTTATATACAATTCTGATTGTGCCCTGTACCCTCTCATCCTACCCCATTTAGCACTGTACCCTTTTCCCTCATGTACACATCAAGCTTCCCCTTAAATGTCTTAATGTTACCTGTTTTAACCAACCAGAATCCAATTGCCAAACAATCAGCATCTTCTCAAGAAGTATAAATTGTGGTTAATTTTAAATTTGGTATTCTTGAGAATTGAAAGCAGGTTTCTTAAAAAAAAACTTCTCATTCATAACTTTCTAACAAAAGATCTTTCTGTTGTAAACCTATAGAAGTGTCAACCAAGTGCACATTAAAGTATCAGTTGCAAAAATGAAAGAACTTGCAACCTCTTCATCATAAACACTGAGCAATTCTGACATAGATCAGAGACAGCAAGCTGTCGTGCAAACATTGTTTTCCATTGGGCACAAGTGTTTCAACAGACTAATGGATGTTAGTGATATAGGCAAGTCCAGGAGACATTTTCTTTTCTTCCACTGGAACTACCTGTTGCCCCACTCATTGGCTGTTTTTGAAGCATAGCTGCTGTTAACAACATAGCTGCTGGCCAATCAGATTATCCAGCAGCATCCTGGGGTGGAACTTCCTCCCTGATAGTGGAGGTCCCACTTTGATCCAATTAAAACTGTCCCTGGGGTAATGTCATTTGAGGGCAGCCAGATTTCTGATTTGCGAGATGATTTTCAGGTTGGGAGTTGGGTAATATATTTACCCACCCACTATTTCATGGTTTAGAAACTCAGCACTTTGCAAATGCAGAGTAAAAATCTAAATGATGGCTATGTGTTGTGATGATATAAGTGCTGTTGTGGAAGATTTCTAGCAACTTGATTCAGGCTAATTTGAGATTTTTCAAAAATCAATGGAAACTCATAGTTTTCTATGCAATTTTCTAACATTACCATATTTAGCAACCAGCAAAATTCTCACTTCGTGTATTGTATCTGTTCATGTTCATGTAGTCTTATCTCAATTGCATATTTCAGGAATGAAGTTTCTGGATAGTTGTCCAATTCAGCCATTGATTCCTTTGTATTTGTTGGTTGGAGGAATAATCGGCAGTTTAAAGGTAGGTTATCACTATAAAATGAAGTGCATGTTAACATTTATCGACATCTTTGTAAAGAACTTGCTACTGTGGCCAGTTTGCAATTCTTGAAGTAAAATACAACTTAGTATAGTTTGGCTTGGAGTAATATTTTGCCCCATTTGTGAATTATTTCTCTATATTCAAATGGAAGTAGACTCTAAGAACTGAGTTTGGGTGTTGTTAAAAAGCTGACATCAAGTGGGGAAGCATGCTGGCACAGTGGTTAGCACTGCTGCCTCACAGTGCCAGAGACCTGGGTTCAATATCAGCCTTGGGTGACTGTGTTAAGTTCGTATGTGCTTCCTGCATCTGTGTGGGTTTCCTCCAGATTCCTCTCACAGTCCAAAAACATGCATGTTAGGTCGATTGGCCCTAATAATTTTCCCCTAAGTATCAGGAGAGTAGCAAGATAAATACATGGAGTTACAGCGATAGGGCCTGATTGGAATTGTTGTCAGTACAGGCTCAATTGCCCGAATGGCCTTCTTCTGCACTGTGGGCTTCTATTTTAAGTTCCCAATACAAATATTTATTTATGTGACCTTAAAGGGGTTTAACAAGGTAAACAATGACTGGATGTTACCCCTGACTGGAAAATATAGAACTTGGCTTCACAGTATAAGAATAAAGGGTTAGTCCTGTGGGAGATGTGGAGAATTTTCTCCACTCAAAAACTTGGGAATTTTGAAATTGTCTACCCCAGAGAACATGCAGATCCCAAACAGATTGACAATAGAGATTGATAGATTTGTGGATGTTAAATAAATCAAGAGATAAAGCTTAAAGTTTATTTATTAGTGTCACGAGTGGGCTTACATTAACACTGCAATGAAGTTACTGTGAAAATCTCCCAATCATCATACTCTGGCACCTGTTTGGATACACTGAGGAAGAATTTAGCATGGCCAATCTACCTGCCCAGCATGTCTTTGGACTGTGGGAGGAAACTCCACATTCATGGGGAAAGACGTGCAGACTCCGTACAGACACGTGACCCAAGCCAAGAATCAAACCCAGGTCCCTGGTGCTGGGAGGCAGCAGTGCTAACCATTGAGCCATTGTGCCGCTCATTTGGGCAGGTGGAGTTAAGATTGAAATTCAGCCGTGCTGTAATAAATCGTGGAGCAGGCTTGAAGGGCCAAACGGCCTACTCCTGTTCCCTTTCTTTACGTTCTTAATGAGTGCTGTTTTTGTTATGCTGATTACACAGGTCACCTTTCTACTCTACGATTCTGCGAAAATGAGACAACTTCTTTCCAAGTCCGTCATGATTGGCGACGATGATGATGATGAGTATCCCTGGCGACAAAACCTGCACCGATATTACATCCATGTCACACTCAGTCTGTTCCTCTTTGTGTGGTTTATATTGGGAAACTACTGGGTATTCTCTGCGTACCTGCCCAATTTCATCCCCCCTTTCCACCAGCCTCAGGATTACTGCGATAAAACAGTGTACATATTCTCGGTTGTTGTCCTTGCCATAAGTCACTCAGTTTTGGGCCTTTTGGTACTGTGCAGTTGCTGCTTATTCTCTTTCTCAAAGCAAAGTGATGATTCAGAAGAAGAATGAAAAATCTGGTTGAAAATTGGGACAGGCGAAAATCTGATTAAAATGGAAATTCCGGATTAAACCGCACAGTTTCAAGAAGTCAGAACTGCTTCAACTGCGCCTGTTATCTTCGGGCCTGGTTATGTGTAACTGTCTTCTCTGCTGTATCCTATTGCACAGATCCTACACGTACATCTAAATGGGAATATCGAGCTGAATTTTACGCATGTGCAGCCCTGCAAACAAGCATCTTTGTGCATTTTTTAATATCTGTTTGAAGTTTCTCAGTGTTTGCATGCTATTTCAATTTCTGCAGTGAGAGTTTCAACAATGTGGCTCAAACTGAGTCAAGGTGCATGGGCAAACTGACGCATCCATTTTTTTGAAAATTATGCGAATACAGGTTCTGATTTATACCATCTGACTCCCAGTAAGAGAAATGTACATTGGACTCAGAAATTACAAAATAAGTTAATATTCTAATGCATCCCTAAAGTCTTCACTTCTATGATGAAGCTTTGACTTCAACCGGGTAGGCCCCAAACTCTGAAATCCCTCTCTAAACCTCCCCATCTTGGTATTTCTTCCTCTCTTTAAAACCAAACTTGTAGTCATTCTGCAAATATCTCATCCTTGGGCTCAGTGTTAATTTTATTAAGTTTTTCTGAAATGTCCTGGCACAATTCTTGGTAAAAGTTGGTAACAAAATGCAAATTGTTACTGTTAAGACTTCTCCACAAGACACTGGACTAGATCATCAGATGACATGCACGTGCTACATGAGAATTTATTAGAGAGTAATCATTTCAATTAAACATGGGTTTAATGTCACATGCTCTTTCATGAGACATAGGATATCACCACCACACCAGTATCTGTCGCCCATTCATAATTATCCTTGACAGGGCGGTTAAGAGTCAACCACATCTGGAGTCACATGTAGGCCAGACCAAGTAAGGATGACAGATTTCCTTCCCTAAAGGACACTAGCGAATCAACAGTATTTCAAGTCATCAAATTCCCGATTTTTATTGAATTTAAAATTCACCTTCTATCACTGTGAGAACAGAAAACAGAGAAGAAGGTAAACAATTGTTTTCACCTCAGAACCAAGGGGGCAGGGGGATTCCCTAGAGTTCATTGTTGGGACCATTGCTCTTTTTGATATATTGTACATATTAACATTATTAATTATTATTAATATTACATATATATATTGTATATATATAAATGAGCTGGACTGAGGTACAGTGGGCCTAAATTCAACATTTGCAAGTGACACTAAGCTCAAAAATTAGCAAGCAATGGGAACAGATTCTAACAGGATAAAGACAGAGTGATAAATGAGCAGCTATTTGACAGATGAAATTTAATGTAGAAAAGTGTGAAGTGATTAATTTTGGTGGTGAGAATAAGATATGGCAATATAAATCAAATGTTCTACAGGGGGCATGTTTCATGGAACAGAGTAGGCTTTTCAGGACTCAGATGAGGGGAAATTCCTTCATTCAGAACTGATGGAATTCTCTACCAATAAAGTGGTGGAACCCAAATCACTGAATATACTTAACAAATAAATAGTCAGATTTCCAGACACCAAAAGTGTCAAGGGGTATGAGGAAAGTACTGGAGCATATCATTAAGATATACATGATTAACATTTATTTATTAGTTCACAAGTAGGCTTATACTAACACTGCGATGAAGTTACTGTGAAAATCCCCCTAGTCACCACACTATGGCACCTGTTTGGGTACACTGAGGGAGATTTTATTATAGCTAATGCACTCGAACCAGCACATCTTTTAGACTGTGGAAGGAAACTGCACTGCGCTATTAATGTAAGTCTACTTGTGACAACAATAAATAAACTTTAAAAAACTCTGTCCATGTTTCTCATAATCTTGTATACCTCGATCAGGTCATCCCTCAGTCTTCTCTGCTCCAACGAAAACAACACAAGCCAATCCAACCTCTCTTCGTAATTTAAATGTTCCATCCCAGGCAACATCCTGGTAAATCTCCCCTACACCCTCTCCAGTGCAATCATCCTTCCAATAATGTGGCAACCAGAACTGTACACAATACTTCAGCAGCGGCTTCACCAAAGTTCTATATGACTCCAACATGACTTTGTAATCTATGCCTCGATTGTTAAAGGTAAGTGTCACAGATGCCTTTTTCATCACTCTACTAACAGGCCCTTCCATTTTCAGAAATCTGTGGACAAACACAACACCAAATTAATACCAGTAGTGAATTTTGACCGAGATTTATTTTATTGCTTTTTGGGATGTGGAAGGTGCCACACTTATTATCAATCATAGTTGCCCTGAGAAGATAGTCCACCTCCTTTGTCTTGGTGATCCTTCCAAAATGCTATTAGGCATTAAATTCTATGACTTTGCCACAATGATGACGTAAGCACAGTGATACTGATTCAAATTAAGATGATGCGTAGCTTGCGAAGAAATTTGGAAATGATAGAGTTCTCATAGGATTGTTGCTATTGTTGTTCTTGTGGATGGATGTCACAGGGGAGAGAAATGCTTTTTGAGTAAGCTTCATGAGCTGCTCAGTGCCTCATGTAGTCTCATAAAATGACTTTTCATTTATAGCAGGAAACAGGCCATTCAGTCCAGCTAGTCTGTTCTGGTATTTATATTTCACACACCATTTCTTAACACTTCATTTATCTTCTCTCAGTACCTTTCAGTGTGTTGTTCTATTTGCTTTTCTCTTACATGCTTGTCCAGATTTCTTCTAAAAGTATCTCAGCTATTTGGCAATGGTGAGTTTCACGTTCCAATCAATCTCACTAAAGCGATTTTACCTCATTTTCCTTTTCAATGTAATTGTAACTGTCTTGTACTGTGTCTAGTTTTTGTTTCTGCCACTTTCTTCACTTCTACTTTGTTTAACTCATTGCTAATTTTAAAAACATGCCGATCAAGTCTTCTCTTCCTCCAATCCAAGTAACTGCCTATTGTATATGTTCTTGCCTGTGTTGGAGAGGGTCAGTATTGACTGCTTTTAGTCGGGGGTGGGGGGTGATGAAATGGGCAACTCCTTATGTCATCTTGTATCTAGATGAATGGTGGCGTTCAGTTGCACTCTTTAATTTGAAATCTTCAGATGATGGAGAGTTTCTGTCAGAGTCAACCAATGAATCACTTGCTTTTTTTTCCCCAATTGGATGAAATACTTTTGAATTTCAAATTAAATGTTGATTACTCCAAATTTTATAAATACAGTGAACATAAACTACAGTTTGTTTTATTTGCTCATGGGAGTCACTGTCTGGGCCAGCATTTATTGGCCCTCCAAATTGCCCTTGAATTGAGTGACTTGCTAGTTGGTTTCAAAGGCAACCTCATTGCTGTGGATCAGGAATCATATGTAGGCCAGACCAGATAAGGACAGGAGTTTCTTTTCCTTAAGGGCATGAGTGAACCAGTTGGGTTTTTACAACAATCAATTCATGGTCATTCTTAGACTTTTAATTCCAGAATTTTAGTTCACCATCTTCATCATCTGGTTGGATATGAACCTACTCTGGGTCTCTGGATTACTAGCCCAGTGACAATACCACTGTGCCACTACTTCCCATTTGTAAAAGGCCTGACGTTAAGTACATTTTGGTGAATACCCCTGCTTTATTGCATGATATAATAAGTTTGTACGCAAGTTCCACTGCAGTGCTGCAGACAATTTCCTTTCTAGTGCTGTCCAAATGAGCACTATAATGTAGCAACTATTGATCAATAAATGTAACATTCTCCTGATTCCACTGACACTGCTACTTTAGTCCTTGTGATTGACTATTACTGATACCAACACTATGGACAGAGTAACAGAGATGGTGGAGGGGAGGATGGGTGTCTTTGGAAGATGGATTGCAGACGTGCGCAGAACATCTATGTAGCATTCATTGGTTAAGTGTAAAATGCTGTCTGAAGTCTCATGCTGTACTGGTCAGATGCAATAAAATATTGAAACCTTTGCGAAATGAAATAAAACCTTGGGCTTTTATTTTTAAAACATACTCAGTCATTCAGTTTGACATTTTAATTTTTCGCATCAATGGATTTGTAGTCTCCCTCAACCAGATGATAAAAAAGTTTCAATTAGTACTGAATTTTTTGGCAGTTTGTTGACTTATTGCCTACTCAGGAGTTGATTTAGTTTTGACCGCTAAAGTGAGCTTGCTTTCTAAACTATGAGATTTGAGGTGGCTAAAGTTGGTCCTATGGCTTATTGGGCCAAATTTTGAAGCCTTTGGAGTATTGATGACTGGATACATAACTAAACATTCACAATGGGATCCTGTGGAAGTCTTGATACACAGACCTATCTTGGGATTGCTCAGGATGATGCAGTTTCCCATTCCTCTGCTCCCCCGGACTCTGTTAATTTCTTAGACTCTGAGCAAGAGTTAGTTATTTGGGATAGTTCCATGGGCCCTAATTGGGACGTTACCCAAGAAATTTTAGTTAGATTAAAAGCTTGTCTGATTCCTGGGTAACTGCGCAACTGACGCCCACCCAATACCTTTCCCCTAACTTCTCCTTACTAATCACCCAAAAAACACTCCTACAATCACCCCACAACCACTCCTGACATTCTGACCAACCCCACTTAACCAGCAAACTTTCCATTGAGCCTCCAACTACCCTCTGATAACCCATTAGCCCTTTAACCTACCAGCTACAGATTCAACCAGACCTGACTACACCACTCAGCTACCGTCCTGATGTGACTTGACTATGGGTGAATGACTATCCCCTGTGCCAACTACCTTCCCTGACAACCAACACTCTGAACTCTGCCAAATCCCTGACTAACCCCTCACATGAATGATTATTACCCAACCATCCTCCTGATTACACACGATTTCATTCCAACTGTGCCTTCCCACTCCCTCCGCCAACAAAAATTGACAGCCTCGCTAGCCTGACCACTCCACTCAACTACTCTCCTGTCCAACATCTATCCCCCCTAACCAGACCAAACTGCACCCTCCCTACTCACCCCAACCAGACCTAACTAAACCTCTGATCCAGTTATTCCACCCAACCACCTGAGTATATCTTAGACTTAACTTGACGAGCCCCAGTTCTGACTGCCCACCCTCCAACAACCACCTCAACAAGTCCTGACTACCCCCCTTGACATAACTCTCTTTCCCACCCACCTAACAAAGAACAAAGAACAATTTTCTATTCCCCTCCCATAACCAGATTTGACTATGTTTGACAGATTGTAGGCAATCACTCTGCTGAGCAGACCTGACTAATGCTCTCAACCCATCACTCCTCATGGAGAGGGAAACCTCCTGTTTGTTATCACCTATTACTTCACCGCCCCCCCCCCCTCCAGCTGATGAATTAGTACTCTTCCATGTTGAACGCTAAGAGCGGCAGGTGACGCAGTGGTTAGCACTGTTGCCTCACAGAGCCAGGGACCCGGGTTCAATCCCGACCTTCGGTGATCATCAATGTAGAGTTTGCACAGACTGCGTGTGTTTCCTCCTGATGTCCCAGTTTCCTCCCACAGTCCAAAAATGTGCGGGTTAGGTCGACTGGCCGCACTCAATTGCTCCTTAGTATCCTGGGATTAACAGAGTAAATACATGGGGTTATGGGTTGGGGGTTTGGATAAGATACTCTGTTGGACAGTCGGTGTAGACTTGATGGGCTAAATAGCCTTCTTCTGCACTGCGGGAATTCCACGGTTCTTCTGTGGTGATTTGGATTGCAAGAATACAGAATGTTCTCTAGGTGGGGGACTTCAAAGTCCATCGTCAAAAGGGGACCTGTAGCATCACCACTGAGCAAATCAGCCAAGTCTTAAATGACATATCTGCAGCAGTTGATGAGAGAATCAAGGAGAGGGAAAAAATTAGTTAACCTTGCCCTCAACAATTTACCTGTTGCAGAAGCATTTATCAATAACTATGTTAGTAGGAGTGGTAACTGCATAGCCCATTTGGAGAAATGTCTTCACATCGAGGATAGCCTCCATCATTTGCGTAACACTACCACCATGCCAACTGGGATAGATTCAGAACACATCTCACAACAGATCTAGGGACTATCAGCAACAATCCTGTAACTCATATTCAGGCTTTGTCATCCCGAGATTTCATTGCTGTCATGCCTTTACACTTAAGATTCTTTGGGCACTGAATAATCTCTAAACCTCTGCCCACCACCCTTGTTTCAGCCCACCACCCCTGTCCTATCTTCTGTCTGGTTCACCCTGTCATTTTTGTAATATTAACTGCATAATAGCTAAACCATTTAGACAGCCCATTATGCCAAGTCTTAAAATTGGGAAGAAAGAACTCACTTCAATATACATTCCAGACATCATGTGATCTTATCTATTTCTCATTCACCTCTTACTTTTTTAAACTCAAGAAAGCCCAAGCCCAATTTACTCAGCTGGTCATCATAGGACAGCCCCCTCATTCCCAGGAAAGAATTGAGTGAACCTTAGCTGTGATTCAATGCACAAAGAGCACAAAAGTATTAAAGAATAACCATTCTAAGGCCAAATCTCATGGCAGAATCTAAAGCCCAACATCTCCGAAGGCCAAGTTTAATCACCTTGTGTCTACAAGAAGCTAGATTATATGAATCTATTGTATAATTGTAATTATACTACTGGTGCCTGAGTGATCTAAATAACACAGTCAAAACCTGAATCGCAATGAATTATTTAATTCTGTTTAAGGGATTTCCTAACACATGCAGGTATAGCAATCAATTTTTTAAAAATGACATGTTGGCTTTTATTGCATGGAATCAGGAATAAAGTTTTATGGGGCCTTGGTGAGTCTACATCTGCAGTGCCGGTGCAGGTTTGGTGTCCCTCTCTAAGGAAGAAGAGTATAGCTGCCATGGAGACTTTACAACTAAGATTCACTTGATTCTTTCCTGGGATGAGGAGGCTGTCCTATGGTAATCAGCTAAATTGGGCTTGAACTTTCTTGAGTTTAGAAAAGTAAGAGGTGATTGAGAAATATATAAGATTCTGAAGGGGCTAGATAGAGGAGACATTGAGAGTATGTTTCCGAGGAAACTTAGAACTCAGGGTTATACCCTCAGTATAAAGGATTAATCGTTTGGAACTGTGTTGCAGTGTAGTTTCTTCATTCAGAGGATCGTCAAGCTTTAGAATTTACTATACAGAATTTCAGATCAACTATCATTTAACATATTCAAGACTGGGAGGGATAGACGTGTAATCACCCCTGAAATCAAGGCATATTAGGGAGTAGGCAAGAGAGTGCTGTTGAGAATGATAACCATATTGAACAGTAAAGCAGATTCCAGGAGCATTATCACCCGGGGAAAATTCTTCGCCAGTTAAAGACATACCGAGCATAAAGTAAAATGGTTCTGGTTGTTGGAAGTCAATTACCTCAGTCCCACGGCATCAATGAGGGTATTCCTCAGGACCATGTCCAAGCCCAACCACCTCCAGCTGCTTTATCAATGTCATTCTCTCCGTCATAAGGTGAGAAGCGGAAGTGTTCACTGATGATTGCACAATATTGAACACTGTTTGTAACTTCTCAGGTGCTGAGACAGTCTGTGCCTACATACAGGAAGGCGAGGTTATCATTGAAATCCAGTCCGACACTCATTTACTGTCCATATTGTTGTACCTGTAATTCTCAGATGCTTTCAACCAATTTGCTTACTCAGAGGTTTTACCCCAGTGCCCTTATTTGCAAGATGGACAAAGGACCAACACAAGTAAAGGTTTAATAAGTTTATTAATAATACTATTAACCCTTAAATTACTCACGTAAAACAAGAGGATACCTCAGATTTAAATATACTACCCACAAAGATGGTTTGGTTAAACTGCAGGCCTGATTCTCTGAGCCCCTCTGGTCCATTGTCATGAAGATGAGTCTTGATGGCAGCTTCTTCCTTTCTTCTCTGGTTAGTCTTCCAGATAGTCGAGGTCACCTTCCTTGTCAAGTCTTCACTGCTGGTGTGTCTGAGATGTGTTACCTTTATCCCGCTCCCTCCCCGCCTTTCCAGAAGCTTCTCTAGCTTCTGGCCAATGAGGTCTTAGAGGGGGGCAGGGGGGTGGGGAGGGTTCCAATATCCAATGAGTTTCTTGATGTCTCCCTGACAGGACACCGGAACCCGTCCCCCAGAACATCCATCTCCATGGTGTTGCTTACCTTTCCCAATGTAAGATAACTGCAGAAACTCTAGGTGACAGAAAGTATAGGCCGATCTCGGTCTCTACTAATAGGCCAGTATATTTCAATGGGGTACAATGATTTCCTGTTGGCTCTCAGTAGAGTGCAATGATCTTTGATGGGTGATTGATGGGTTAGGCCCAAAACCCTATGTCTTTGTATATTTAATTTTCATCCAATCTAACCTGCACAAGGTTTGACTGCTTGATTTTAATACGCCCAATTTTTAAATTTAGGATATCCAATTTAATCAGCCTTAAAACTAGGCCCTGATTATACGAACACAATATATTCACAAATGCAACATGATAGTAATCTTGAGAAAAATGTACTTCTTTGATATTTTTAAAATCAAATCCTTAGACACTCTTCCAATCATAAAGTCCTGTCTGCAGATATAAACTTGAGTGGATATAAACAACCACAGTCACCCACCGCTAACTCAGCATGAGCAGGGATTCGCTTAGTTTTATATTCATTTGTTGGATGTAGGTATCATTCACACGGTTAGCATTTACTGTCCATTATCTATTGACTTTCAAAAGATGGTGCTCTGCTGCCTTCCAGAATCAACCTCAGAGAAGCGGCAAGAGATATTCAAATCACACAAGTGCCAGACAATGATCATTGTGACAAGAAAATGTTTTGCGTGTGTGTGCCTGTGAGTCCAGGGTTAATTAAACACAGGGAAGATTACTGGAGACGGATTATCCTCTTGTTCAAGTGTAGACCATCCCATTTGTAGAGGCCTTACATAGCCCAGAATGAGCCCCAATTATCCAGGTATCTGAATCCCTCTCCTGTGCACCATCTCTGTAGCCACATGTTCAACTGCTTTCTCTCCCTACTCCTTGCTTTGTTAGCATGTGGCATGGGTAACAAACCAGAAATAACAACTCTGCTTGTTCTAGCTCGAAGCTTCCATTCTAACTCCCTGAATTTCTGCCTTATATCCCCATCCCGTTTCCTACTTATGTCTTTGGTGCCTATATAGAGCACAAGTTGGGGCTGGTCCCCCTCCCCCTTAAGGATCCGAAAACACGATCTGAGATATCACGCACATGGGAGGCAACATAGCAACTGTGAGTCTCTCTCGTTCCCACAGAATCTGCTATCTGTTTCCCCTAACCATGGAGTCCCCAGTGACTGATACTCTACTCCTTTTCCCCTTATCTTCTGAGCAACAGGGATAGACTCTGTGCCAGAGACATATACCCCATGGCTTACCCCTGGTAAGTTACCCCCTGGCCCCCCACAACACTATCTAAAATGATATACTTGTTATACAGAGGAACGGGCACAGCGGATTGCTGTACTGACTGCTTCTTACTCTTCTAACAGTCACCCAAGTATCTTCATTTCTATGAGTACTACCTCTTTGTAGCTTTTATCTATAACTGTCTCTGCCTCTTGAATGATCCTGAGTTCATCCAGTTCCAGCTGAAGATCCCTAACATGGTCTTCAAGGAGCTGGAATTGGATGCACTTCCTGCAGGTGTACTCAGCTGGGACAGTAATGGCATCCCTCACTTCAAATATCCCACTACCTGCATCACCATCCCTGCTAAATTCCCTTACTAACAAACGAAAGAGATGAGAAGAAAAGGAAGGGAAAAGCTGGTCTGTTCTCACGCCGAATCTTTGTTTTTCAGGTTAGAGGAAAAGGGAGAGTGGGAGACGTTACACTGCATGGGTTTCCTCACCATTCAAATTTATTGGGCAAAACAAAAATCTACCCAAGTCTCTCTACGGCCTACTTCCGGTTTCCTGCTGCTCTGGAAAAAACTCGAAAAAAAAGTTAAAAATGAAACACTCTTATCTTTCAGCTCTTCTCACAAGAATCGCTGTCCTCTCTGCCTGCTCCGCTGGGAGATTGATATTTAACTAATATATAATTGGATATTTAACTAAAAGTTGAGGCCACAGGAGCAAGTTTTAAAGACCATCTCCTTTGTGTGTGCTATGCAAGTTTTGAATTGGAGGAAGCTACCCAATGCTAAGCCAGAACAGTGCTGGTTTTCAAAAAAGATTTTGTTTCTGAACTTCCTTTTGGAATCCCACATTAGCACGGAAGTGTTTGGGAAGTTGTGAAAATTAAAATAACAATTTCTTGACTCATGTAACATTACTGGATTTTAAAGGTTAAAATCTGTGAGGGAGTTGTTAGCCAATTATGTGGCTTACTTGTATACTTTTTACCAAGCAGGGTTATTTTTAGATGTTTTTCTGTAAGACTGTTTTAACTGTGTAACTTTAATCTTACATACTTAAGTTATTCTTTTCTTTAATAAATCTTTTCATTTTTAAAATTCTAAACATATTTCTGGTGCTCTCTGCTTTTGGGATCAGTGGATCTTTCTCCTCAATTTCACAATTTTTAAAAAAGTTTATGATCAGTGAGAGAGAGATCTCACTCTGGCAACTAGCCTGCTCAGCAATAGCACCTGCTGTGGTCATAATCCTATCCTCAACAATTATTAATCTAACCACTGCCCATTAATGTCTAACACTGACTCCCCCACCATCACCATCCTGGGGGTTACCATTGACAGAAACTTAACTGGACCAATCAGATAAATACTGTGGCTGAAAAAGCAATTTTGCAGTGAGTAATCGATAAGAAGTTTGAATTATTTGAAATTTGAAAGAAATATGGGTACAACTTTATGGCTGGAAAGACACTTTAAATGGTACATTCAGAAAGCTGATCCACCATTAAAATGGTAATAAATCCACTTTATGGCTAGAAAGAGCATATTAAATGGTGCATTCAGAAAATTTATTAATCATTAAAATGGTGACAATCAGAAAAATAAAAAACAAAGTGTCAATTAACAGGGAAAAGAGGGAAAAGCATACCTTCAACAATTGAACAGACTTTTCACCACTGTTCTCAGATCAGGACATGAAATGATGTCTCCAAAAATGTAAATAATGTATAAAACCAATAACTCTCTCTGTGAAAATTTTGCTACCTTGTTCTACCTACATCTCTCTCTGAATATCTCTCTCCTCCCAAAATGGCTTCTCGAGACTCTTTTTTATTCTTTAAAAATATTGAAAGCTCACCTGAACCAATTGTTGGAAAATGGCTATAACTTGTCTACAATAAAACAAGAAATAGTCCACTTGTCTTTAGCGAATTACACACGTTGGGTGGGATCTTACGATCTCGCTCGTCCCAAGACTGTAAAATCCACCCAAAATCAACAGCCCTTGCCATGGTCCGTCCCTTGCCCACTTCGATTCCCCTGGCAGATGGGATAGTGAAATTCTGGCTACTGTCTCAAATTTAAATGTCTCTTCTCAGCTATATCTCTTATCATGAGATAGGCTAAGCGTCAACAAATGATTGGTTAACATAGCTGTCTGTCATATAAACTGAGACATTTAGAACAGGAGTCTATTCATTCTCCTCAATCAAAGTTAACAAGCCATGTAACCTTTTTTTATTCTGTTGGCTGAAGGGTGCAAACTTTTTATTCCCACAACATTTTAAGAATCTGTATTAATAATCAAATGTTAATAATATGCTTATAATGATAAAAGTTATCAACTTTTCTCTTCCAAATAACAATTCTGACCTATTAATGAATTACTTTAATTGTCTCACAATTAAGGTTATCTACTTAACTATTCTGACAAGTTTCCAATAAAACTGCTTTAATTTGTATTAAAAATGATTTCCATCCATTTTAACAGAAAACTCTAAAGAACTTATTCATTTAAATTACAAAATGATAGTCACATTAAAACTAGAAATTCTGAAATCATCAACAGATAAATCATTTCCTTACTTCTGAAAATCTATCCATCATCTACAAGGCACAATTGAATCAACAGTGTGATGGAATACTCTCTACTTAACTGGATGAGTACAACTCCATTTAAGAAGCTCAGCAGAACCCAATACAAAGTGGACCACTTGATCAGCACCTTATTGATTATTTAAACATTCATTTCCCCCATCACCAGTGTATGGTGGCTGTAGAGATTGCCATCAATAAGATGTAACAACTCATCATTGCTCCACCAACAGTACCTTCCAAATTTGCAACCTTTGTTAACTAAATGAAAAAGGGTAACAGACATGTGGATACACTGACTTTCCATGGAAAGGTAGCCTTATCATCACTGGGTCAAAATCCTGGAACATTCTCCCTAACTGCACTATTAGTGTACCTACACAACATGGACTGCAGCAGTTCAGGAAGGTGACGCATCACCACCTTTTCAAGTACAATTATGGATGGAGAATAAATGCTGGCCTTACCAGTGACACTCACATCATATGAATGAATATAAAAAGGACGCTGCTATTGCTCATCCTCAGTTGGCATTGGATGACTGGATGTTTAAATCTGCTGAAGTAATAAAAGAGCACTGGAATTGATGCAGTATTTAAGGATTAGGTAAAAGTCAAAGAGATATATTCTTCCCATTTTCTTCTTTAGGGAAGGAAATCTGCCATCCTTATCCCAGTCTGGCCTACAAGTGACTCTAGAGCCACAGCTGCCCTTCAGCAATTAGAGATGAGCAGTAAGTGCTGGCCAGCCAGCAACGCCTATAAGCTGTGAATGAATAAAAAAGAAATCATGTTTGAAGAATCTGCTATTTTAGCTCACGCATGAACAGCCATTGGAGGGTTGCCTTGGTAACAGCCTTGAGGGGAAGAGGGAAGCTGAATGAGGTACAGTTATCAATTAATTCATAATAGCAAGCCATATATGGTTATGTAAAATCAATTGAAAAATAAGGAATGCAACATTTTTAACAGTTGAATTTTATTTACTCATTTTATGACATAAATTTTCATATTGAACAATTAATTTTGGATGGCTTTGGTGCATACAATTTCATATTTCAAGTTAAATCAAACTGTAAAAGTATAACCAAAATCTGAAGCATAGACTATGTTCAATATTTTATTAATAGTGCCATCTGAATATATCAAATACCTTTTAACAGGTTATCTTTTGTGGGTACTTAGATTATACTCTATATAATATATATAATATATAATAATAATATAATATATAATATAATATATAATTTTTTCTATGTTCCAAATTTACTCTATGATCAGAGTATCATAGTCATTGTCTGTTAAATGTTTTTTTTCTGAACATTGGTACAAGGGCGTTAGTTTGAGGGAGGATTCCTGAGTTCGACATGTTTTTTGAAGTCCATTGGGCATCGCTTTACATTCACAAAGTCTCATTCCCTTTGCCAACACAAGGATTGTTGCATTCTCCGAACAGTTCACTCAATAGTTTATGAATCATGCCTGCTGGAAGAAATTCTGGTTCATTTTATGAATGTGTTGTTACACCATTAAAGGAACCTTGTTTTCTTGGCACACATGCTGGTGGGAGAGTCGGAGCTATCCACCATTTTACTCAGAGGTGTATTTCAACTTAATTTACTTCATTGTAACTTTGGAATTATCCCCGGAGATAATTAGAGACATTGAGGAGTATTTAACCCCCGCAGAATGGTTGGGGACTAGGTGAGGGGGAAAGCAGGTTAAAAAGAGGAATTGGACTGCAGTTTAACAGAGGTGTGATCAGAGGCAGCAAATTGACTTGCTCTTCAGAGAGCAGCACGGTGGCAGACTGGTTAGTACTGCTGCCTCACAGTGTCAGGGACCCAGGTTTGAATCCCGGCTTGGGTCACTGTCTGTGTGGAGTTTGTACATGCTCCTCATGTCTGCGTGAGTTTCCTCTGGGTGCTTTGGTTTTTTCCCATAGTCCAGAGATGTGCAGGTTAGGTGGATTGGCCATGCTAAATTGCCCCTTAGTGTCAGGAGGAGTAGCTAATGTAAATACATGGGGATAGCGCCTGGTTGGAATTGTGGTCAATGCAGAATTGATGGGCCGAGTGGCCTCCTTCTGCACTGTAGGATTCTATGAGACAGGTCCTGAATTTAATTATTAGAATGAACATGTGTGCCACATCTATTACCTTGATTTCATAGTTTATGCTGGTGAGCTTTTTATCCTAATCCTTGGGAATATTGGCAATTGAACATACAAGCATATATACAAACACAGAAATTAAGACAAGTAATAGGCTTCTTCAGCCTGCCCCAACATTCATTCAATAAGATCATGGATGATCTCTGTGTTTCAAATCTTTCATTCTCTTCTGACCCTGGTAATCTTTGACTCCCTTGCCTAACAAAAATCTAACTACCTCCATCACCTTCTGAGGCAGAAAGTTCCAAAGTCACACAGAGAACATGTGAAGAAAGGTGAGACATCTGGATAGAACTGGGAAGTACCTTTCCAGCACTGTCTGTGGCCTGGAGGAATAGAAAAGTTTCCATGATGTTTGCTACCCTCCTTACTGTCCAAGTCTCTCTTTCTCATGTCCCCAGCCTCCCCCATATCTGCTCTCCATCCTTGATGTATGATCTCCCTTTCTCCAGAAATGCATCTCCTCCGTGATGCATTGAGATACTCCTCTCCCTAAATATCCATCCCGCCTCTCCCTCAATATCCATTCCACCTTCCTACTCGGATGTCACATCCCATCTGGATCGCAGACTCCCTTCAGGGAGTCTGAGTCATTCCCTGTTATTGAGACCCATCCTCAATGACAGATTTCCACATCGACAGCAGACACCATCACGATGTCTGCTTGCTTCCCTGCACTCAGGTCCCTGGCTGCCAATTAGACCCACTGGCCTTTGAGACATTGATAGGATACAGAGCTGGGCCGAAAACTGGCAGATGGAGTTTAACTCTGATAAGTGCAAGGCGATTCATTTTGGCAAGACAAATTTGAATGTGAATTACAGAGTCAACAGCAGGGCTCTGAGGAATGTGGAGGAACAGAGAGATCTTGGGGTTCATATTGGGATTGGGAGTTACAGATAGTTCTATGGCCTGGTACGTACTGATATGATCGGTACAATTTGTGGGCCGAAGGGCCTGTTTGTGCTGTAGTGTTCCATGTTCTATATCCACAGATCTCTGAAGGTTGCCACTCAAGTGGATAGAGCCATGAAGAAGGCCTATAGTGTGTTAGCGTTTATTAACAGGGGTTTGCATTTAAGAGCCGTGGGGTTATGCTGCAAGTATATAGGACCTTGATCAGACCACATGTGGAATGTGCAGTTCTGGTCACCTCATTATAAGAAGGATGTGGAAGCTTTGGAGAGAGTGCAGAGGAGATTTAGCAGGATGCTGCCTGGTTTGGAGAATAGGTCTTATGAGGAAAGGTTGAGGGAAGTAGGGCTTTTCTCTTTGGAACAGAGGAGGATGAAAGGTGACTTAATAGAGGTTTATAAGATGATGAGGGGAATAAGTAGAGGGGACGTTCAGAAATTATTTCCTCGGGTGGATGTAGCTGTTACTAGGGGGCATAACTATAAGGCTCATGGTGAGAGATATAGGAGGGATGTCCGAGCTAGGTTCTTTACTCAGAGATTGATTGGGGTGTGGAATAGGCTGCCTGCTGTGATATGGAGTCAGACACTTTAGGAACTTCCAAGCAGTTATTGGATAGGCACACGGAGCACACTGGGACTATCGGAGGTGGGATAGCTTGATCTTGGTTTTGGACAAAACTCAGCACAATATTGAGGGCTGAAGGGCCTGTACTGTGCTGTAATGTTCTATATCCTATGTTGTCAGTTCCTAAGCCAGCTATCCCCTCAATATGACAGGCTGTGTCTGGGAAACAGAAAAAATAATAACCAAAGTTGTGTTTTATTTTGCAACTTAAATTCACAACAATGTTACCTGCAGGTTGCAGGAAAATCAAAGTGCAAGGGAAATGTTGATGTCAATTTTGTGTGTACATCTTGTTACAGTATCAGTTGGACATGTTGCGTTCTGGTTGGAACTGTTTTGACTGTAGGCTGGATGGAGTATTTGCTTTTCTCTTCTCATGAAATGTAATATCAACACTGGTTATTTTTAAAAAATGAATTTCAGAAGCAGGAAACCTTTCTCTCACATGCACAGTGGCACAGTGGTTAGCACTGCTGCCTCGCACTGCCAGGGACCCAGCTTCGATTCCCAGCTTGGGCCACTATCTGTACGGTGTCTGCCATTTCCACAGTTGGAAAGGTGTGCTGGTTAGGTACGTTGGTCATGCTAAGTTCTATCTCAATGTGCCTGAACAGGTGCCGGAGTGTGGCGACTAGGGGATTTTCACAGTAACTTCATTGCAGTGCTAATGTCAACCTACTTGTGACACTGATAAATAAACTTAAAAAAATCAGTGTGATTTTCTCATCCCCTTTATAATTATAATTGAAAGTCTGCTGATGATATTTGGGGTTGCCATGGTTTTCTGTCAAGATTCTGTGGCAGGCTGTTTAATACAGATGACAATTAAAAGGGAATTGGCCACCTTCTCAAATTCAGAGAGGCAATGGCTTAGTGGTATTATCAGTTGACTATTAATCCAGCAACTCAGCTAACGTTCTGGGTACTTGGGTTCAAATCTGACCACGGCAGATGGTGAAATTTAAATTCAATAAAAATATCTGGAATTAAGATTCTACTGATGACCATGAAAACATTGTCGATTGCCAGAAAAACCCATCTGGTTCACTAATATCCTTTAGGAAAGGAAATCTGCCGATCTTTCCTGGTCTGGCCTGTATTTGACTCCAGAGCTACAGCAATCTGGTTGATTCTGAGGCGGCCAAGCGAGACACTCGGTTCAGAGGAAACCCCAGAGAGCAAAACCTTTTTGATTTGACTCTTATTCTGTTTCTTTGTTTTTGTTGATTTGATTTGATTTATTACTGTCAAGTGTATTAGTATACTGTGTGAGTACAGACAAAACATACTGTTCATAGAGAAGAAAAGAAGACAGTGCAGAATATAGTGTCATAACTAGGGCATGGAGAAAGATCAACTTGATGCAAGGTATACCCATTCAAAAGTTTTATGGCAGCAGGAAAAAAGCTGTTGTTTGGTACGTGACCTCAGGCTTTTGCATCTTTTTCCTGACAGAAGAAGGTAAAAGAGAAAATGTCCACGGTGTGTGGAGTCCTTAATTATGCTGGCTATTTTTCCCAGGCAGTGGGAAGTGTGGATGAAATCAATGGATGGGAGGCTTGCGAGATGGACTGGGCTACACTCTTAACCCTTTGTGGTTTCTTGGGATCTTGGGCAAAGCAGTAACCATACCAGGCTGTGATTCAACCAGAAAGAATGTTTTCTATAGTGCATCTGTAAGGGTTGGTGAGAATCTTAGCTAAGTTTCCTTAGTCTTCTGAGAATGTAGAGGCATTGGTGGGACTATACTGTCAGCATGGTAGGGACCAGGACAGGTTATTGGTGATCTGAACATTTAAAAACTTGAAACTGTGCACCATTTCTACTTCATACCCACTGATGTAGACAGGGGCACATTCTCGACCAAGCTTCTTCAGAGAGAGAAAAACCCCAGAAGGCGATAGATAGCTTACAATGGATTCCATTGGAAGGGTGGTTGTTTGCTGATGCATTAATGAAGATATACTTGCTGCTGACATTGGTGGGATTTTCCAGCTGCACGCACCCCAAGACTGGAAAATCCCACCCAAAGTCAGCAGATCTTTGCATGGCCCATCCTAGCCTGCTATGATTCCTGTGGCGGACGGGATGGGAGAATCCTGCCCATTGTGTTTATATCAGCTTGTTGTTTTAATAATTTATCATTGAGTAATAGTAATGAATTTGGATTGTAATTTGTAATGTATTTTGATGAACTGTTTAAATAAAAAGAAAGTTGGGGAATGCCTGCTTGGGATGGCTGATGAGAAGGGTGACATTTAAAGACTTTTTCAGTCTGACATTTTTCAGGGTGACATTTAAAGACTTTTTCAGAAAATCTTTTCAGTTTGTGCAGAAAAAGTCTCTCGAGAGGCTGCTTAGGTTTACCCCATATCATGTCAAACCTAAGTGCTGCCAGATAATTCCCCCACTGCAGCATAATTCACGATTACATTTGTTAGCAAAAATCTCTTTGGTTTCCATCCAACCTTCTATCATTTGTAACTGGATCGTTGCTAGTAATGAAAGGATTAAATGAAATGTTTCTGGTCACAAGTTTTGCTTGGCACAAGCAGCATTTTTTAAGTTTGCATTTTCCATTAACAAAGTTCAATGGATCATTTTACTCCTCGGGAAACATATTTCTTAAAAAAAGCATCTCCATTTTACAATATCTGTGATCCTAAGTGGGAGATTGTAGTAAACTATTTTCTGAAAATCATGTGATGAGACATAAGATCTTTATTAACCTTTGGCTTAGAATTTGTGAATAAAAGACTCATATTGTCTGTCTCTTAACATTCCCGCTTTCAAAATTCCCCAGTTTTAAAGATTAATGTTAATTTATTAGTATCACAAGTAGGTTTACATTTACAGCGCAATGAAGTTAGTGAAAACCACCTCCTTGCAGACACCGTCCATACTTTCTTGTTAAAAAAAACTTCCTTTATCTACACATTTTATTCACCATCTCCAGAAATATAGATTTGACCGGGTAAGTTGCCAAATTTCCTCCTGTAAAGGACAGTTTATTTTTATGACAACAGTTTCATTTCCAGACTTTTAATCCCAAATTTTGTTATCTACTGGGATGGGATTCGAAATGGTATCTCCAAAACTGTGGATTGTTCGTCCCTGGCCACTGATAATACTCCACTCACCTGATGAAGGAGCAGCCCTCTGAAAGCTTGTGATTCCAAATAAACCTATTGGACTTTAACCTAGTGTTGTAAGACTTCTTCCTGATAATAGCGATCCTGCACATGAACTGGAAAGTTTTGAGTTCTCATCATGCAGAACAAGACAATGCATTAGGTGACCCTCCCCTCGATAAACTTTTATAAAATTCTACTTCTGGATGTTTCAATTTCTTAATTATAATTTTTTTAAACCTTCATACTCTTTAAATGATTATATAAAACGGAACTGGAAAACTAAAGCACGATTAATCTCCTGTTGTATCTATGTAGTTTTCTTTATTCGCTTTTGTTTTAATCGGGAAGGAGCAGCACGTTCATTTGACCCCCTACATCAGGATGTCAGGGCTGTGGTTTGTTCAAAATAAATTCTTTCATTCTATGAATTTAGATAGGAAGGTTTTCAGAGGCGGTGATGGGATTTGAGTGAACGCACATGATCCTCATCCCGTGATCTAAGGAATGAAGCGTTTCAACATATCTTTTGCTCGCTCTCTCTAGCTGAGTGCTTGCTTGCAACGCATCTTTAACCATGGCTTCCCCTCGCTTGGAAACCTTCTGTTGTCCCACTAGGGATGCAGCTACAGATTTTGTGCTGGGTTTCCAGCCTGTCTTCTTCAATGCCATCTGTGTCGCCAGCGCCAGTCTGAGTCTGATTGGCACCCTCTGCCAGGTCTTGCCGAAAAGGAGACTGGGCTACCGTAGGTTCAGCCAGTACCCGTTGCAGAAACCTTCAGCATCCTCTAGGATCCTGTTGATTATCAGTATTTGTGATATTCTAGGCTGTATAGGTAGGTAACATAGCACTTTTAACATTGTTTTCTAAGTTGAATAAAATATTGACGAAGATGCTGTTGACTAACGCCCATAGTGACTCTGATTTGCAAGAATGTATGGCTGTTTTATTCATGGTGTTCAAGTTGCGAGTTATGCACGATGCTTTTTAACAGTAGAGGGTTGGATTGTACAAAAGAAAGCAAAATATGACAGTTGCTGGAAATCAGAAACAAAAACAAACCCTAGAAAATTCTATCAGATGGCATAGTTGGAGATTACAGATAAAATGGGATTGATTTTTAACTTAAGTGTCACAAGTAGGCTTACGTTAACGCTGCGGGTGAAGTTATGAAAAGTTGCCACACTCCAGTACTTGTCCAGGGATGCTGAGGGAGAATTTAGCATGGCCAATGTCATGTCCAGCATGTCTGTCCGACTGTAGGAGGAAACAAGAGCACCTGGAGGAAACCCATGCAGACACAGGAAGAATGTGCAAATTCTGCACAGACAGTAAACCAAGCTGGGAATTGAACCTAGGTCCCTGGCACTGTGAGGCAGCAGTGCTAACCACTGTGCCATCACCCTGTACTTGAAAACTGTTTGGCCGGGGTGTAGGATGGATAGAATATGGGATGCTATGGAATTCCTCTCCACCAAATTATCCATCATTCCACATTCCCCACCCCACGCCATTTAAATCCTGTGTCTCGTTAGCACTTGACAGGGGCTGTCTCCTGTTCAAAATTGTCATGTGGGAACAGGAACTTGGAAAGGAGCTCAAGATTGCCAGGATTCCAAGGGGAACAATTTCTGGAATAAGGTTACTGTTGGATGTGGGTGGCTGGTGTGGATGGGCAGTGCTATGCTGGGAGTGAGACATCCCAGGTTTGCAAATGGAGCAATTCTTCTCCAGGCTCAATCAGACTAGTTAGATATAAATATAAATAATTGTTTAGTGTTACAGAATGTAAGTATTGCTACAAAAGAGATATACTATCAAAGTTTGTGATCTTGCACTCATCAGAATTGCTTGCAATAAATTAGTCACTGTAATAGGACTATAAGACAAGAGCAGAAATAGGCCATTCAACCCACCGAGTCTGCTCCACATGACTGATCTGATGTCATAATCCTCAACTCCACTTCCACACTTTATCCCCGTAATCCATATTTCCTTACTGATTAAAAATCTGTCCATCTGTCTTGAACATATCAGCCTAGTCTCTCCAGCCCTCTGCAGCAAAGAATTCCACAGATTCGCTACCCTTTGAGAGAATCATAGAACAACTCCGGTTTCCTCCCACATCCCAAAGATGTGCTCTTAGGCTGATTGGCAGAACAAATTCTCCCTAAATTGTCTCAAATTTGGTTCTAATGCATAGATCTATAAACATAGTCAAGGATGACAGGGATCATGGGTAGAAGTGGGAACACCGAGGTGGCAGCGCGGGCTTGTTGGACTGAAGGGCCTGCTTCCCATGCTGTTTTGTTCTTTATTCCTCTTTATTCTTTAATACAGCGCAACTGAGGCCCTTTGGTCCACCAAGTCTTCATCAACACATTAAAACACCTGAACTCCCAATTAATCCCAACTGCCAGCACTTGGCCCATAGCCCTAAATGTTATGATATGCCAAGTGTTCATCTAGATACTTTTTAAAGGATGTGACGCAATCTGCCTCTGCAACCCTTCCAGGCAGCACATTGCAGACCGTCACCACTCTCTGGGTAAAAATGTTTTTTCTCATATCCCCCCTAAACCTTCTACCCCTCACCTTGAACATAGGCCCCTTGTGACTGACCCTTCAACAGCTGCTTCTTATTCACTCTGCCTCTCATAATCTTATACACCTTGATTAGGTCACCCTTCAGTCTTCTCTGCTCCAATGAAAACAACCCAAGCTTACGCAATCTCTCTTCATAACTGAAGTGTTCCATCCCAGGCAGCATTCTGCTAAATCTCCTTTGCACCCCATCCAGTGCAATCATATCGTTCTGATAATGTGGCGATCAGAACTGCACACAATACTCTAGCTGTGGCCTCACCAAAGTTCTATACAACTCCAACAAGACTTACCTGCTTTGTGATACACAGGTCCCTTTGTTCCATAGAACTTCCTGTGTTCTACCATTCATTGAGTATTTTCTTGTCAAATTACTCCTTCCAAAGTGTGTCACCTCATACTTCTCAGGGTTAAATTCCATCTACCCATTTGACCATTCCATTTATATCTTCTTGTAGCCCAATACTCTCCACCCCATCCAACTTTTCTATCATCATCAAACTTACTAATCCCACCCTCACATAGTCATCAATGTCATTGCACCCTTAATATCTAATGGGCCCTATTCTTTCCCTGGTTATCCTTTTCCCGTTGATGTACTTTTGAATATCTTGGAATATTCCTTACTTTTACCAGCCAGAGCTTTCTCCTATCCTCTCTTTACATTCCTAATTGTTTTCTTAAGCTTCACCCTGCATTTTTTTATACCTTACTATTGCCTCCACTGATTTGTTCCCCTTGTACTTTTGAAAAGCCTTTCTTTTCCTTCTCATTGTATCCTGACTATCCTGGTCATCCATGGTTCTCTGGGCTTGTTATTCCCACATGCTGGGCTTCTGGGCTTGCACCATCTCCATTTCCTTTTTGAATGCCCCTCCCCCCTCACCCCTGCTCTAATGCAAACTTTCCCATTAGTTGTTGTTTCCACTCGACCTTGGCCAGATCCTCTTTTATTTTACTAAAATCCACTCTCCTTCAATTCGAAGCCTTTTTTTTTGCCGCTTGTCTATTTCCTTGTCCATAACAAGTTTTAATTGTACCATGTTGTGATCGTCATCACTAAAATGATCCCCAACACTATCTCAACCACCTGTCCAGCTTCATTCTGCCAAATTAGATCCAGCACAGCTCCTTCCCTTGTTGAACCCTCCACGTCCTGGTTAAGAGAGTTCTCCTGTACACATTTCAAGAAATCAACTCCATCCATGCCCTTAACACAATGTACATCCCAGTTAATGTTGGGAAAGTTGAAATTATCTAATATAATAACAATGTTATTGTTTATACACACCTCCACAGACTGAGCACAAATTTGCTACTCAATATTCCTCTATCAGGGCTCTATAATAATCACCGAAAATGTGGCTGCCTTCCTAAACTCTACCCACAAGGCTTCAGGCTTCATTTGATGCGCCCTCCAAAATATCATCTCTCCTTACTATAGTTACTGACTCCTTAACTAATAATGTAATGCCTCCTCCTCTTTTACCACTTCTGTCTCACCTAAAGGTTCTATATCCTGGAATATTGAGTTGCCAATCGTATCCTTCCTTCAACCATGTCTCTGTGATGGCTACTATATCACACTTCCATATCTTAATCATTGCCTTCAACTCATCCATTTTGCCTGCAATACTCCTGGTGTTAAAATAGGGGCTATCCATCCTGACTTACTCCCTTGAAATTTAATACAGCAATACTCCCTCTAATATGTTTGTTTTGCCCTTATTCTGCTAACACCTGTATCCCCTCCCCCTGCCAAATTAGTTTAAATTCCTCCAACTGCAACAGCAAAATATCACACAAGGATGTTAGTCTACATGGTTCTGATGGAGAGCATCCTGCTTGAACAGATTCCCAGAAATCTTCCCAGTGATCAGGAATCTAAAACCTTCCCTCCTGCACCAACTCTTAAGCCACACATTCATCTATACTATCCTCCTATTTCTGTGCTCGCTACCACATGGCACTGTAGTAATCCTGGGATTACAATCCGAGAGGTTCTGCTTTTTAGTCTACTGCCTAACTCCCTGAATTCTTGATGCAAGTACTCATCCCTCTTTCTGTCAATGTCATTGTTACCAAAATGTACCTGCCTTATCATCCTGCCCCTTCAGAATGCCCTGCAGTCATTCAGTGACATCCCAGACCCCAGCGCCAGAGAAGTAACGTATCATCCTGGAATCATATTAATGGCCACAGTACACCTATGTATACCACAGACTATAGAATCTCCTATTACTTTTGTCTGCCTCTCGGCCCCTCTGCCTCTCCCTCCCCCACCCCTCTGCACAGATAGGCTGATTGTGGTGGCAGAAGCTTGGTTTTGTCTGCACTTCCTGGAGAAACCAGCACTCTCATCAGCCTTCAAAAATGGAACACTGATATGTGAGCGACACCCCAGGGGATTCCTGAACTACTTGCCTACATCTCTTGGACTGCCTAGTGGTCACCCATTCCCTTCTTTCTCAATCCCTTCAGCTGCGGTGTGACCAGCTCACTAAATATGCTATCCACAATGCTCTCAGACTCGCAGATGCTCCACAGTGTCCCCAGCCACCATTCCAGCTCCAAAACTCGAGCTTCCAGGAGCTGCAGCTGGACACATGCTACCCTGGGCATTGGAAATGTAGTAAGAAGCCTCAAACATCAGGTTAAAGTCCAAACAGTTTACAGAAACTGTGTGTGCCTTTTATATGCTCTGTTTGAGACCAGAACTTTCCATCATCTGACAAAGGGGCAAACCCCAACAGCTTGTGGGTTTACTATCAAATAAACTGGTTGGATTTAACCTGGTGTTGTGAGACTTCTTACTGTGTTTACCCCAGTCCAATGCCAGCATCCCCACATCATTGGAAATGTACCTAACTTCCCACATGGAGCAAGAAGAACAAACCAGCTTTGAGCTCTCCTTCCATGACTAAACCATTTAAATTTAAAAGCTTTAGAAGATTATTTAAAAAGCAAATAATTCCCTACCCTTGCCCAGTTCAATGAGTTTCAATTTAACGTGATTTGGAAATACCCACCAAGACATACTCTCCAATCAGCTGCGCTTGTTAGTCTCACTTCACTTTCTGACCTCTAATGTCTGAGTGCTTTGTTTTTGGTCAGAGAAAGAGGAAGGAGGGAAACATTAATGTTTCAGGCAAACATGGGGTATACTAGAATGATAGGGAGTGGAATAGCTTGGGTTCGGACATTGCTCGGCACAACATCGAGGGCCAAAGAGCCTGTACAGTTTTATCTTCATCTAACTGCTCCTTGCCATCAGTTCCTCCTCTTCCCAATTTTAGTCGATGTGGGTCGTCTTCTCCCAGAATGCTCCTCAGTGAAGTCTCTCCGCCTTCGCTGCTGAAGATATTGCTCCTCGTCTCTGTTTTATACGGCACAGTCTCACAACACCAGGTTAAAGTCCAACAGGTTTACTTGGAATCTTGAGCTTTTGGAGCGCTGCTCCTTCATCACCCACCTGATGTCATTTTCCCAGGGAAGGGGAATTGAAAATTAGAGGGCGTAGGTTTAAGGTGAGAGGGGAAAGATTTAGAAAAAATCATAGAAACCCTACAGAACAGAAAGAGGCCATTCGGCCCATCAATCCCACACAGGCCCTAACCCCATATCCCTACATATTTTACCCATTAATCCCGCTAATCTATGCATCTCAGGACACTAAGCGGCAAGTTTAACATGACCAATCAAACTAACTCGCGCATCTTTTGATTGTGGGAGGAAACCAGAGGAACCCACGCAGACATGAGGAGAGTGTGCAAACTCCACAGACAGTGACCCAAGCCGGGAATCGAATACAGGTCCCTGGAGCTGTGAAGCTAACCGCTGTGCTACCGTGCTGCTCTTAAAAGAGACCTGAGGGGCATTGTCTTCATGCAGGGGGTGGTGTGTACTTGGAAAGAGCTGCCAGAGAAATTAGTTAAGGCAGGTAACAACATTTTAAAAAGCATTTGGATAAGTACATGGATGGGAAAGAATTAGAGGGGTATGGGCCAAATATGGGCAATTGGGACTAGCTAGGAGGGCATCATTGTTAGTATGGATCAGTTGGGCCAAAGGGATACATCGAGTTCTGTATCACTCGATGACGCTATGTAATTGCATAGTTACTTTTTGAGGCCTTGCATAATATGGTATTAACCATAATTGATGTTGGGTAACACTACATTAGGTATATGTAAAAAACAAATGTTACAAGTACTTTCAGTTTAATTTTTCAATATCAAAGCCTCTAAATGAAATCCACTTCAAAATAATTCCTCATTGGTGATAATTAGGTGTATTAATAGGAGTTACCATCAAAGGCTGTTAAAAAGTGAGCTGATTAAAATGCAGAACATTTTCTGTTTGTCCAACACAGCACATGGCTCTGCATTTTGGATGATAGATCAATATTATTGAATGGAAAGTAACTCCAAGCTATATGTAGCAAAGACTGTTTAGTTCTAAGATAACCTCTTGTGCTATTAGATAAGAAATGCACAACCATAACACCAATCACTAAAGGTTGAACTACGAATTAGCAAGACCACGGTTTTTTTTAAAAAAGCAAACCAAGTATTAGGCTTTATTTCGAGAGGGGTAGAATTGAAAAGTTAACATGTCTTATACACCTGTCAAACCTTGATTAGAAAAACAAATCATTGCGGGTGCTGGAATCTGCAACAAAAACAAAATGCTGGAAAATTAAGTCAGCCCTGACAAAGGGTCATCCTGACTTGAAACGTTGGCTCTATTCTCTCTCCACAGATGCTGTCAAACCTGCTGAGATTTTCCTTGATTAGGCCATGTTTGGAAGACTGCATGCAGATCAGGTTGCCATATATAAAAGATATAGAGGCATTGGAGAGGGCGCAGAGAAAGGTTACAGGGAAGTGTGTGCACGTGCGTGTATATATTCTGTTGAGACGAACAGTGATTAGGCCACCGCATAGTTATATTCCATAGTTAGGTCACAAATAAAAATGATGAGTTACGTTCACATCATCAGTTATCTTTCGTTACACTTAATAGAATGGAAGAAGAATAACAGAGGGAAAGTACAAGACCAGCTGTGCTATCATGTGACAGCACCTACACCCCATCTTTCCCATCCCTCACCAAGTAGCCATGCAATCATTGGAAGAGATTAAGACTTTTCAGACCAATTTAGGGATGAAAAAAAAACTGGAAAATATCTGTCTGCCCTGGAATTGATCGACCAAGAGAGATTCCCAAAACCTCATCTGCTTCCTATTGGCATAGTGATGGCCACAACCAACAGTTCACAGAATGGCTCCAGCACTGAAGGAGGCCATTTGGCCTATTGAGTCCATGCTGATTCTCTGCAAGAGAAATTCAACTAGTCTCCCTCTTTTCCTCATTGACCTGCAGTATCTTTTCTCTTCAGTTGCTTATGCAAGTATCTTTTGAAATGATTATATCTGCTCCACTGTCCCCTCAGGCAGTGCTTGCCAGATCCTTGCCACTCACTGTGTTTTTTAAAAAATTAGAGCTTTATCTCATGTTGCCTTTGGGTTCTTTTTGCCAGTCATCTTAAATATAGGTCTTGACCCTCCAGTCGATGAAAAAATTCCTCGCTACTCTGTTGACACCCATCATGACTTTGGACACCATGATCAAATCATTTTTTGATACATTCATGGGATGTGGGTGCCATTGGCTAGACCAGCATTTATTGCTCATCCCTTACTGTCTTTGATAAGGTGGTGGTGCACAGTCACCTTGAATCCCAGCAATCCATGTGGATTGAGTACACATGGGAGAGAGTACCAGGATTTCTACCCAACAACTGTGAAGAAATGACTATGTATTTCCAAGTCAGGCTTCAAATGACTTGAAGGGGGTCTTCCAGATGGTGATGTCCCCATTTGTCTGCTGTCCTTGTCCTTCTCTCTTCTGAGGAGAACAACCCCAGATTCTTCAATCTATCCAAGTAATTGAACTTCTCATCTCTTAGAGCATCTATGTAAATCTTTAATTGTCTTAAAGTCTTCACATCCTTCCTAAAGTGCAGTGCTCAGAATTGGACACAATTCTTCATTTGAGACTTAACCAATGTTTAGAATTTTGCACTTGAGGATAGGACCAAAGTTAAAGGCCACAAGCATAAGATAGTCACTGATAAATTCAAAAGGAAAACCACTTTACCCAGAAAGTGATTAGAAAGTGGAACTTGCTATAATGTTGCACACCGATGACACTGTGTGTTAGTGTTGAGGAATTGAATGTTTGCAGAAGGGATGCCAAGCAAATGGGCTACTTTTTCCTGGGTGGTTTCGAGATTCTTGAGTGTTGTTGGAGCTGCACAGAGGCAAGGGGAGAGTGTTCCATCGCATTCCTCACTTGTGATTTGCACATGATGGACTGGCTTTGGGGAGTCAGGAGCTGAGTTACTCGCCCGCAGAATCCCTAGCCTCTGACAATGCAGCACCTTCCAACTTCATGACTGCTCCTACCTAGAAGCATGGCAGGGAGGGGGCAGCAGGCACATGGGAAGAGCACCATCATTTGAAGTTCTCCCCCAGCCACACCCTGTCCTAATTTGGAATTATATCGCTGTCCCTTCTCAGTCACTGGGTCAAAATCCTAGAATTCTCTTTCAAACAGCATGGTGGGTGTACCTACATTACGTGGACTGCAGCAGTTCAAGCAAACAGCCTACCAACAGCTTGTTGAAGGCAATTAAGAATTAGCAATAATTGCTGACCTAGCCAGTGATTCCTGCATCCTATGATTGAAAAAAAAGTAATATGGCAAGTCCAATTCAGTTTCTGGTCAATAGTAATCCTGAGAATTTTGCTTATGGTCAAAGGTGATGCTGGACTGATTTTTTTTTTCATTTGGGTCTCAGTAAGGTTTAATAGTCACAATATTTGAGTAACAGTTAAGAGGGAACAATTGGGAATTACATTCGCCTGTAAATCCATGGGGAGGGCTTTAACTCATGAGACACATGACTGATTCAAATCCCGATAAAAGGAATTTGTCCACTCACATTTCCTCCCATGCACCATTCCCCAACCTCACATTGGCTGTTCAATTGTATATATCCAGAACAACTAGTATCTGAATACTACTTATCTCTCTGATGACTTATCAGAGATTTCTATTGTCTTGGGGTTAATGGCCTACACTGAAGACTTTGCAACTGATAGCTTTGCTGACTATTTTAAAACTTGACGATCTTGTTCTTTTTACTAACTTAATTAGAAGAAAGAATGTACCCATTCTATTCAAGTCCCCTAGCCCTTCCAATCTATCCAATAAAAGCGGCACGTCCATATAGATGAAAACAAATCCTTTCCATTTTCTTTTGCCCCAATTTAATTTTCACACAGTGAGTTGAGTAAATCTGGAATTCACTGCCTGTATGGATGGTGGAAGCAGATGCACAGTAACTTCCAAAAGGGAACCGGATATACATTAGAAAAGGAAAAAAAAATACATTGCTATTGGGGAAAGAGCTAGGGAGTGGGACTAACTAGATACACATTCAAAGAGTTAGCACAGGTGTGATGGGCCAAATGACCTCTTTTTTTCTCTGTATAGCCATACTTCCTTTAAGATCTACATGTTTCTGAAATTAAAGTCCTATCTCTCTCAGTCCATCCTGCACCTTTACACTAGTAACAAATATAATGATCCCTCCTTGGGCTCCATTTCATCCATCATGAAATGAGATCCAAATCTGTAGACTATAGTGCTCTAAATGGGTCCTCATCAAGGCTTATATTTGATCGTGCTGGTGAAACATTCTGACATTCTGTTTGTTTTGGCACTGGGGAGGTGCTGGCCTCATGGTATTATCACTAGACTATTAATCCAGAAACTCAGCTAATATTTTGGGGATCTGGTTTCAAATCCTGTCACCACTGATGGTGGAATTTGAACCCAGGGAAAAGAAATTTAACTGGAATTAAGAATCTACTGATGACCATAAAATCATTGTCAATCGTCAGAAAAATCCATCTGATTCACTAATGTCCTTTAGAGAAGAGAATCTGCCGTCCTTTTTTGATCTGGCCTACATGTGACAGCAGAGCCATAGCAATGTGGTTGACTTTCAACAGCCTTTTGGCAATTAGGGATGGACAATAAATACTGGCCCAGCCAGCAACACCCATGTCACACGAATGAATGTTTTAAAAATAGCCTGCGGCAGAAGGCTTGTGAATCTTTTAGCAAGCATTAGACTATTCTGAGAGCATTAGAAATTGAAGTTCCTTTCCTTTGTGTGATACTTTTGTCAAATAAATTGCATGAATGAGGCTAAAATATTCGGAAAACAAAAATAAGAACTAAAGCAAAGTAAAAGTTTATTAGTCACAAGTAGACTTACATTAACATTGCAATGAGGTTACTGTGAAATTCCCCTAGTCACCAAAATCTGACTCCTGTTTGGGTCAATGCATTAGTCAGGATGTTTTTCAGACTGTGGGAGGAAACCACAGCACCCAGAAAAAACCCATGCAGACACTGGGAGAACATGCAGACTCCACACACTGACTCAAGTCAGGAATTGAATCCGGATTGCTGGCTCTGTAAGGCAGCAGTGCTAACTACTGTGCCACCGTGCTGTCCCTAATTGAAATTGATAACTTCTTTTGAGTGGGAATATGGGAAAGGCCAGCATTTATTGACCATCTTTAATCAGCTTCTTGAGCACAACTGGGTATATTGCTAGGCCTTTTTGGGGTGATAATTAAGAGCCAACAATGTGGCCTAGGGTCACACATGGGCCAGACTGGGTAAGGACACCAGATTTCCTTCCAGAACAGAAATTGGTGATTGACATGAGTTTTTACACCAATCTGACAGCTTCATCATAGAATCCATTACAGAATCTATACTGTGCAGAAGGAGGCTGTTCGGTGCATTCAGTTTGTTGCTCTTTACAGTGAAAATTGTCATATATAAATAACAGAATCATATAATGGCATCTTGTCAAAAGTTCAGTGGTTTCATTGTTCCCATGACTGATGCTACCTTTTTATTCCATATTTATTAATTTGCCTGAATTTAAATTCCCCAGCTGCATGGTGGGATTTGTATTGATGTATCTGGATTACTAGTTCAGTGATGTTAGGACTATTCTACAGTACCTACTTAAGCTTTAGAATTAGACACGCATAATAATTCCAGGACGTTATTTCTCATTATACAGTTACGCATCCATGATTTGGAGTGTACTTTGAGGCAACAAAAACAGTTGAGTGAGAAATGGGATAAGCTGTAGCGAGGAGTGATGTTCTGTTTTTAACATTTTTGGGGCGAAGCAGATGGTTCTTTGTTTGTGTTGGAGTAGGTGTGAGACTCTGATTCAGGCAGAGGGGCTGGGAAAGGGACGGATTAACACATGAAGTCCTGAAAATTGGAAGTTGAGTTTGCGGAGTGCTGCGCCTGTCTCCAGCTTCTCAGCATCTGGGAAGCACAGAAACTTCTGGTGCAACAAAGGATGGGCCTAAAGGAGCTGCAAATGCTAACAATAGAATCATTGGCAGTCACTGCTTCCAAAAATACAGGAGCAGTGCTTATGAAGTGAAATAGTTCAACTCAGTATTAAATTTGGAAAATGTTCGCTCTGTTTTTCCCTCTCTCCAGATACTGCCTGATCTGAGTATTTTGAGTGTTTTCTGTTTTGATTTCAGTTTACCAGCATTTGTATTAGTTTTGTATTTGTTTAACTTCCTTAGTTTTATGGACACCTTTTTCCACCTTTTGGTGTGAGACCATCTTCCTAATGGTTTGAGGAAAAAAATACCTAAATTTCTCTTGTGCCTTTCACCAACTCAGGAAACCTATCAACTCAGGAAACCTTCACCATCAGTGACATACTCCTGAAGTGTAGTCACATCATGTAGAAAATGTGGCAACCAGTTTGTGCACAGCAAACTTCCCCACACACAGCAGTTAAATAATAGTGGAGAGGTGGTTGCCCAGTGGTTTTCTCGCTGGACTATTGGTCCACAAGCACAGTTAATGTTCTGGGGACCTGGGTTCGAATCCCCACGGCAGATGATGGAATTTATAATCAATGAAAAAAATATCTGGAATTAAGAATCTGGTAACCATGAAACCATTGTTAATTGTCAGACCTGATTCACAAATATCTGTTGGGGAAGGAAATCTGCTGTCCTTACCCAGTCTGGCCTACATGTGACTCCAGAACCAGAGCTATATAATTGACTCTCAACTGCCTTTGAAGGGCAACTAGGAATGGGCAATAAATGCAGGCCAGGCAGCGATGCCCATGTCCCACAAATAAGTTTTTAAAAAATCTATTTTAGGCTTTAGTTGGCCAGGACACTGGGAGGGCTCCTCCTGCTCTTTAAAGTAGCATTGTGAGATCTTTTATGTTCAACTAAATAGAATGATATAGGCCCTTGGTTCAATGTCTTCTATACTACACTAAGTGCCAATGTGCTCAAATCCCTAGAGTGGAAGTGGTAACTCCTAATTTCTGACTGTGAGGTGGGAGGGCTTCACTGAGTCATGTTTGACACTTCTACATAGAAGAAAGCCTTGCACAACTATCAATGGGCCAGAAATGGCAGCCCTGTTAGTGAAGGCCACATCCCAAAAATGAATAATAGATGTGTAGAGTATACGGCTAATGGTAGGATTCTTAATAGTGTTAATGAACAGAGGGATCTTGGTGTATATGTGCATAGATCCCTGAAAGTAGGCAGTCAAGTCGATAAGGTTGTCAAGAAGGCATACGGAGTCTTAGCTTTTATTGGTAGGGGGATTGAATTTCGGAGCCGCAACGTCATGTTGCAACTGTACAAAACTCTAGTGCGGCGCACTTGGAGTATTGTGTGCAGTTCTGGTCCCCACATTATAAGAAAGATGTGGAGGCATTGGAGAGGGTACAGAGGAGGTTTACCAGGATGTTGCCTGGTATGGAGGGCAGGTCTTATGAAGAGAGGCTGAGGGATTTGAGGTTGATTTCATTAGAAAGGAGGTGGCTAAGAGGGGACCTAATCGAAACATATAAGATGATTAGAGGTTTAGATAGGGTGGACAGTGATAGCTTTTTCCTAGGATGGAGAAAGCTAGCACGAGGGGACACAGCTTTAAATTAAGGGGTGATAGTTATAGGACGGATATCAGAGGTAGGTTCTTTACCCAGAGGGTGGTTAGGGAGTGGAATGCCCTGCCTGTGGCAGTTGTAGATGCGCCAAGTTTGGTGGCATTTAAAAGGTTAGTTGATAAGTTTATGGAAGAGAAGGGAATGGTTTAGTTTGGAGGGTCATTGCTTTTTTTTCATAATTGGTAGGTGCAACATCGAAGGCCGAAGAGCTTGTTCTGCGTTGTAATGTTCTATGTTCTATAATGTTCTATGTTCTAAATAAAATATAAGAGAAAGTCATAAAGGGTTAGATTCAGAAAGAAAGTTCCTGATGGTGGGGGAGTCCAGAATTAGGGGTCAGTTTGAGGATAAGGGATAAATTTTTTAGAATTGAAGTGAGGAGAAATTTCTTCACCCACAGGGTGGTGAATGTGTGGAATTCAGTCCCACAGAAAGTAGCTGAGATCAAAACATTGTGTGATTTTAAGAAGAAATTAGATATAGCTCTTGGAGCTTAAGGGAGATGGCAGAACCAGGAGGGGAAGAATCAGATATTGATTTTGATGATCAGCCATGATCATTGTAAAGTAAAAGTAAAGTTTATTTATTAGCCACAAGCAAGGCTTATATTAACACTGCAGTGAAGTTACTATGAATGGCAGAATCAGCCCAAAGGGTTGAGTGGCATACTCCTGCTTCTGATTTCTATGTGTTAACACTACCCTCTAATCACTCATACTAACATGGAAATTCAGATCAATCTCTAGAAAAAGAGCTAAAGTAGAGCAGCAAACCACCAGTTCTGAATATATATGATGTCTCTTGTCTTGATCTAGATACCATTGATAACACTGCACATTCTGTGAATCAACAAAAGCTTCTTTCCTGACGTTTTGGTTAATTGAGCCCCGTCTTTTCATTCCGATTCTTCGCTTCCATAGGTCCTTGTATCCCTTTCCTCTGTTAGGGGATTGATGCCACATTCCTTGACAGAGGGAAGTTGATGCCTTTTGATGCTTGCAACCTCCCAAGAAACGTTAGGCAGAATTTGGGGAACTCATTGCATTGGTCAACTTTGATGGGACCAGGAGATCCTGCTGGGCAGGACTGGAGAATTCCATCCTTGGCCTTTCTCAGAAGGATTTCCAGTCTCCCCATTTGAAGATTTTTACTTTGGGGTTCTCTTCAAATTTCACTCTCACCTGGACAGCATCAACAAGGATCCATTCCAGGGTTTCAGTCTCATCTCCTGAGATTCCTTTCCCCAGGTCTCAGTGTACATCCAAGTTTCACCTTTGCAAGCACAATTTCAGATCTTCAGCTGTGCCAAGCAGAACACCGTTGCTCTAAAAGGCTCACAGCAAGGAATCACCAACCTTTGGCTGTCCACTCAGATCTTCTGTACTCCTCTCCAGCCACTTTAGCTTCAAGTCTGCTCTTTACAACTTTCTCTTTAACTTGAAGCCTCGGACCCTGTTCCTTTCATTCAACTTTACTAACCGTAGAATCCCTATTATGCAAAATGAGGTTTCAGAATAGAGCGTGGGATTGTGGTCAGTGCAGACTTGATGGGCCGAATGACCTGCTTTTGCATTGCAGGTTTCTATGTCTAAAAGAAGGACATTCAGTTGACAACAGTTCTGCCTAGATCCTATCCCCGTAACCCCAGGTATTTACCGTGATAATCTCCTTGATGCTAAGGAGCAATTTAGCATGGCCAATCTTGGCCTATGGAGGTGAAAATGAGCAAACTGCACGCGTACAGCCGTTTCCTGGACGACGTATGGGCTAAATTCTGGAGATCTACTGGGAAATGTAGTTCCCAAACTTCGACTTGAGCGTAGGGTAAGTATGGGAATTGTTCGCAGAATGTGATGATTAAATATAGCAAACTGCTTTTTCTAATAACGTCTCAATACATTCGGATGCATTTTATTTGACTTGAAGTTCTGTTCTGCATCTTTTCAATGATTCTCCCTCCCCCCACCCTCTCAGCAAGTGCTCGATATTCTCTCAAACAAGGTTTGCCTCTTTCTTTAAGGAATAATAACCAGAGCTTCAGTATGGCTTGGCTTCCCAGATTTTGTTACAAGAATCTCAGTTAATGGAACTCAATCCTGGCCGACAGCTTTCTGTGTCTCCAGTGCTGTGAGTAGGATCAATCTGCTACTGAAGTTTCAATACTGGTTTAATATTTCCAGCTCTGCTTTACAATTACTAATAATACAAATTGGTTTAATTCCACCAACAACTGAAATATTCTTTTTTTCCCTCTCGCCCAGCAGATTTGGATTCAGCTGTTCTATAGTGCCACCTTCTGGTGGTTGTTCTGCTATGCTGTGGACGCTTACCTTGTGGTAAAGAGATCTTCTGGGCTAAGGTAACTTCATAAAAGATCATCATTATTGGCAACTAGTGGTACGGAGGCGCAATGGTTAGCACTGCTGCTTCACAGTGCTAGAGACCCAAGTTCAATTCCCGGCTTGGATCACTAGCTGTATGGAATCTGCACATTCTCCCCATGTCTGCCTGGGTTTCCTCCAGGTGCTCTAATTTCCTCCCATAGTTCAAAAGACCTGCTGGTTGGGTACATTGGCCGTGCTAAATTCTCCCCAGTGTATCCAAGCAGACACCAGAGTGTGGCAATTAGGGGATTTTCACAGTCATTGCAGTGTTAATGTAAGCCTACTTGTGACACTAATAAATAAATTTAAGCTAGTTTACAGGAGTTTTGTACATTATAGCTATACATGACTTCAAGTCATAGCATTAAAGGTGCTAGCACTTTTTAATTTGCTGCTGCTGTTTAAAAGTTGCAATGCTTAAAGGAGTCAAAATGCTTCTATGTAAGAGGCCAAGATATGATCCCAGAAAATGTCATCTAACCATAATTCAAATGCATTCCACTTTTCTTAAAAACCAATATGTGGGAAAGAGAGACCTGTTCCATTGAGATCAATATCCATGATTCTACTTGAATCATGCTGGGATCAGCATCCTGGTAAAATTGAATAACTGGGGCCATGGATAAGACTGTAAACTAAATTGTGGGGCGATGGGAGGTTCACTTGCATGGAAATTTTAAAAACCAAAGTGTAAGGAGCGGTAGGAGTACATGTTAATGATGAGCTAATTGTTACTGGACAATGAAAAGAAGGGACAGAGCATGTGACTGTTATATTAACCTGAGCAATTGTAGAAGGCTAGGGAAAATTCATAATGGGACAAATTTCAACGGTGTGTAGCATTAGGAATAAAATTAATGAGTTAACAGGACAAATCGAGACAATGGGATATGATTTGATGATGATTGCCGAGACATGGTTACAAGGTCTGGGACTTGAATATCCAAGTGTTCAGAAGAATAGATAGAAAGAGAAAGGCGGTGGTGTAGCTTTGTTAGTAAAGAAAGGAATCAATGCTGTAATGAGAACTTATATTGGCACTGGAGATCAAGACGCGATATCAATCTGGGTAGAAATAAAAAATAACAAGGGAAAATAGTGTCTGGTGGGAGTAATCTATATTAATAATGTCATTCCACAGTAGGCACAGTAAGAAGTCTCACAATGCCAGGTTAAAGTCCGACACATTTATTTGGAATCATGAGCTTTTGGAGTACTGCTCCTTCATTAGGTGAGTGGAGGTTACTTCACAAGCACGGCATATATAGGCAAAAACACAATTGCAAAATGATTACAAATTAGAATGTGTAGAATGATTGAAATGCGAGTCTTTTCAGGTAGTGTGTGTGGAGAGAGGGATAATCACAGGTTAGAAAGGTATGAATTAACTCAAACCAGGACAGTTAATAGGATTTTGCAAACCCAGGCCATATGGTAGGGGTTACAAGTAGTGTGACATGAACCCAAGACCCCGTTGAGGCTGTTCTCACGCATGTGGAACTTGGCTGTCAGTTTCTGCTTGGCGATTCTGCATTGTTGTATGTCTTGAAGGCCGCCTTGAAGAAGACTCACCCGAAGATTGCAGGCTGAATGCCCTTGAAGTGTTCGCTGACAGAAAGAGAACACTGCTGCCTGGTGATTATAGCGCGGTGTCCGTTCATCTGCTGTCATAGTTTCTGCATGGCCTCACCAATGTACCATGCCTTGTGGCATTCTGTCCTACAGCGTATCAGGTGGTTTATGGCCAAGTCACATAAATATGTATTGTGCACCTGGTGGGTGGTGTTCTCATGTATGATGGTGGTGTCTGTTTGATGATCCGGCATGTCTTACAGAGGTTGCCATGGCAGGGTTGTGTGATGTCATGGTTACTGTTCTCCTGAAGGCTGGGTAATTTGCTGTGAACAATAGTCTGTTTGAGATTCTACGATTGTTTGAAACTGTCGGGGTGTGGGGAAGGTCTTGGCAAGGTATTCATTGAAGATTTTGAAGAAGATGTCATAATTTCTCTGCTCCAGAAAAATACTGGACGTCGAAGAGTAATCTGCCAGTCACGTCCCATGTTTGTCTTCTGAGGAGGGTAGACGTAGAATGGATATTTCCCCTTGTTGAATACTTTAGACAGAGGCCATAGTTTTAGGCTAAGGAATGACAGATTTAAAACGAAAATGAAGAGGAATTACTTCAGTCAAAGGGTTGTGAATGTGTGAAATTCTCTAGCCCAGAGTGCAGTAGACTTTGAAACTCTAAGTAAGTTTAAGAAGTTCAATAAGTTTTTAATTCATAGAGGAATGAAGGGTTATGGGAAGTGGGCAGGAAGGTGGAGATGAGGGCAAGATGATATCAGGGTCTAAGAGCTGAATTGCCTATTCTTGCTCGTAGTTTTTATGTTCTTATGTTAAAGAGGGTTAACACTAGTTGACATTGCATTTATTGTGGAGGTTTCAGATACCAGGGGACACAATTAAGTGAGAAATGAAAAGATCAGGAATAAAGAAGGGAAGTAAGTTATCCATTCAGTCCTCTCCCAGTGACAGGTGGAAAAGTTACCAGGGAAGTCTGATGTGTAGAGTGCAAAACAAAGCAGTCAGATATGAGCTAAGAGCAAAGAGATCAAAGGATATTATGAAAAGATGGGATTGACACTAATTGAAAAGGGATCAACTTATGTCATTTTCCTAATAACTCATGTTTTTATGATATCAGATTATAGTTATTAGAATTATTTTTCTTTTGGAAATGTCCCACGAGGCAACATTAAACATATAAACATTCTAAGCATGTGCGCCAATTTGACTCCCTTGCGATTCCTTCCGTTTATAGACATTATTTTGTTTGTTCCATGTTCTCGATCCATGTGGGAAATTTAAATGTGCAAAGCAAAAGTTCCAATTTTCCTTTGAAAATATTACGATAAATATAATGAACTCCTGCAAACTGTAGCCTTGAGTGCTGGGTTCTGCAATGCACAATATTGAAATCATTAGCGCTGCTGTCAGTAGCTGTGTAAACCACAAGGGAAAGCACTGAATCATTAAAACCATTCTGTATACCCCGTGACCAAATACATTTTTAATATGCGAATAGTCCCCTATGATGAAGAATCTTTCCTACCACTTGGAGTGAAATCATACCTGCTGATATAATTCTGTTTCTACCGTTGGGGGAACTGCTTATTTCAGATATTATTATACCTTCCCAATCTTCTAAGTAATAGAGTTAAGGTGTAATACTTAGCTTCCTTTATTCCTGAGGGATTTGTGCTGAGTAGGGCCATTAAATAGATAACTCCTCAAGATCAGCCTATGATTGGACTTGATGGCAATTGCAAGCAATCACTGCCGCCTCACATTATGTGGCTTCTGCCAACCAACATGGATCAAATGAAGCCTCAGAGATATCAGTAGCCTTTGAGAAACACTTTCCTAGTTTAAGTAGAGTATCTGTTAGATGATTAAGATCAGCGCCTGAATTTCGTGCTTCCCCCGCCAGTGGGATTTTTGGGGTCGATGTGGAATGTGAAATTTAATGGATGAGAATTCCTCAGAGTCCCCCAAACTTACAGTGACGTTATCTTGATTAGCAAGGCCTGAAACAGGCTGTTCACCCTTGTCCCAATTACTGTTTCTCAGCCAGCCTCACCTTCAGGGCTGTTGGGAGGATTTACCTCGCGTAGGGGAAGCCCGAATATGAATTGGGTTACACCTCAGGCAGGAGGTGAGAGGTTGGGGCGTCTCTATCAGAAGCCCTCTTCTGACTTTGTGTTCCTTGATGTCTGGCTAATAGATCTAGCCCCCTCCTCAACACCCTCTCCCCGAAACTCTAAATGTCCAATATGCACAATCCCTCCCTTTTCCCATTCCTGAGGCCCTCTTTGCCCTTCCCATCCTATGATTCCCCCCAGAACCATGCCATCTAGTCCCAGGATTTAGACTCTGGCATGTTGAAACATTTCCTCTTCTGGCCATTGCAGCTCCAATACCACCAGCTCTGCAAAGCGGGAGCTCCCCCCAAGCAAGGGATTGAGGGCCCATCTGTAGCCAAATAATGCTCATTCGAACATCAAATCATCATTACTGTTCTGGCAGAGTAGGAGGTCTTTTTTTATTCATGGGACACGTGTGTCGCTGGCTGGCCAGCACTTATTGTTCATGCATCGGTGCCCGAGAGCAGTTGAAAGTCAACCACTTTGCTGCGTCTCTCGATTCACATGTAGGCCAGACCAGATAAGGACAGCAGATTTCCTTCCCCAAAGGACGTTAGTGAAACAGGTGGGATTTTCTGACAATTGACAATGGTTTCATGGTCATTAGTAGATTCCTAATTCCAGTTTTTTTTTATTGAATTTAAGTTCCACTGTCTGCCGTGGTGGGTTAGAATCCAAATCTCAGGACACTAGCTGAGTTTCAGGTTTGATAAAGCAAAGCATAATCCACGGCCATTTTCACCAATTCCAGTGTGATGCCATCATCAAACACATCTTCCCTTCATTCCCTCTGTCAGTATTCTGCAGAGACCATTCCCTCTGGGATAACCTAGTCCAATTCTCCACTATACCCAACACCTCTCCCATCACTCATGACATCTTCCCATGTAATCGCAGAAGGTGTAATACCTTTCCCTTTACCTCTTCTATGTTTACAATCCAAGGTCCAAAACACTCATTCCAGGTTAAGCAGCATTTCACTTGCACCCCTTTCAATTTGGTGTATTGCATTCACTGCTCCCAATGTGGTCTCCTCTATATTGGAGAGCCCAAACATAGACTGGGTGATTGCTTTGCAATCAGGAGCCTGACCTTCCAGTTGCTTGCCATCTTAACACACGATTCTGTTCCCATGCCCACATGTCTGTCCTTGGCTTGCTCCAGTGAAGCTCAACGCAAACTGGAGGAATAGCATTTCATCCGCTAGCAAGGCACTTTACAGCCTTCCAGTCTCAATATCAAGTTCAACAACTTCAGATGATTTGCTCTACCCCACCTAAATTTTTACTGCTCTCTACCTTTTATTTTCTTTATTGTCTATCTTCATTTTTCTTCTCCCCCATTCTTACCCCCTACTTTATCTCCCATCCCTTACCTTTTCTCCCCTTTTGCTTCCCCTCTTCTAAATTATACCTCTGTCCTATCCATTCCTCTCTACCCCCCCATCCCCCAACATCTTCATCTCTCACAGCTTACCCTCTCATTGTAGCTTCTCTGCTGTTTGACTATTCAGACCCTCTCTGTGGACAGCCATTAGCAGTCTTTTCCCCTGTTTTTGTGCCAACGCCTCATCGTTCATTTTCTCACCCTGCAGTATAAATATCTCCCACTTTCCATGCCTTTCAGCTTTGACAAAGGGTCATCTGGACTCGAAACCTCAGCTCTTTTCTCTCCTTACAGATGCTGCCAGACCTGCTGAGATTTTCCAGCATTTTCTCTTTTGGTTTCAGATACCAGCATCCTGAATAATTTGCTTTTATTCTGAAGTAATAGTCTATCAATACTACCAATAGGCCATTGCCTCCTCCTATTTGGTCCATCATGTGTGCACTGGCTCCCCACATAAACATTACAACTTTGTGTCATCTCCCTGCCTTTCTCTGTACACTACACACTATTCAAACAATCATCCAATGACCTCTTGAATGCCTCGATTTAACCTGCCTCCACCACTAGGAGGCAGTGCATTCCAGACTGCTGCGACTCATTGTGTGAAAATGATTTTTCTCACATCATGTTTGCTTCTTTTGCAACTCACTTTAAATTGGTGCCAGTTCATTCTTGTTCCTTTTACAAGTGGGAACAATTTCTTCCTATCTACTCTCCCAGCCCCTCATAGTTTTGAAAATCTTTCCCCAATCTCCTCTCAGCTGCCTTCTCTAAAATCCTGATTTCTCCAACCGATGGTCCTCATAACAGAACCATTCTTGTGAACCGAGTCGGTGGAGAATGTGTTCCCTGCCACTCGTATGAATGGGAAGGGAAACCTCTGCAGAAATGACGAGATCAAACAGTTACGATGTGGGAGGAAATGTGAATATATGAATGCTGTATTTGATTTGATTTATTATTCACATGTATTAACCTATCATGAAAAGTATTGTTTCTCTTGCACTATACAGACAAAGCATACTGTTCATATAGAAAGAAATTAGAGGGTGCAGAATATAATGCTACTGTCATAGACAGGGTGCAGAGAAAGATCAACTTAATGCAAGGTAAGTCCATTCAAAAGCCTGACAGCAACAGGAAAGAAGTTGTTCTTGAGTCGGTTGGGACATGACCTCAGACTTTTGTATCTTTTTCCTGAAGGAAACAGGTGGAAAAAAGAATGTCCAGGGTGCATGGGGTCCTTAATTATGCTGGCTACTTTGCTGAGGCAGCGGGAAGTATAGACAGTGTCAGTGGATGGGAGGCTGGTTTGCATAATGGACTGGGCTACATTCACAACCTTTTGTAGCTCCTTGCAGTGTTGGGCAGAGCAGGAGCCATTCCATGCTGTATTACAGGAAAGAATGCTTTCTATGGTGCATTTGTGAAAGTTAGTAAGAGTCGTAGCTGACATGCCAAATTTCCTTAGTCTTCTCAGAAAGTAGTGGGCTTTCTGAACTACAATGTCGGTATAGAGAGATCGGGACAGTTATTGGTAATCTGGACACCTAAAAACATGAAGTTCTCGACCCTTTCTACTTCGTCCCTGTTGATGTAGACAGAAGCATGTTCTCCTTTACACTTCCTGAAGTTGATGATAATTGCTTCATTTTGTTGACGTTGACGGAGAGATTATTGTTACTGCACCAGTTCATCAGATCCTCTATCTCATTCCTGCACTCTGTATCATTATTGTTTGAGATCCAACCCACTACAGTGTCGTCAGCAAACTTGAAAATTGAACTGGGGGGGAATTTGGCTTCATAGTCATAGGTGTATAAGGAGTATAGCAGGAAGTTGAGAACACAGCCTTGTTGGGTACTAGTGATGAGGATGATCGCAGAGGAGGTGATGTTTCCGATCCTTACTGATTGTGGCCTGTGAGTTAGGAAGTTCAGGATATTTGAATTGTGCTGTTAAGTTGGACAAAATAACATGCTTTTGTTAATTTGATTTTGGTTCCACTGATAGTTTAAGTGTGGAATCAAGTTTTCTAGACCAAGAAAATCCCAGGTTAGATTCCTTACTTGAACTGTCAGTAGTTGAGTTGAGAGTGCGGGGCATCACAAGCAGTGTCTGGATAAATGAATAGGAGAAATGACTAGATTGACCATTTTTGTGTTATTATCATTGAAAGTGAGTGTGAACAGGATTAATGTTGATGTCCTTGCACTGTAGCCTCGTGGATCAGGACGTGGGAGGTTGAGCAGTAAACCCAGCTTACAGGCGACACTGTGGCACAGCAGTTAGCACTGCTGCCTCATAGCTTCATAATTCTGGTTCGATTCACGATTTGGATCACTGTGTACGTGGAGTCTGCACGTTCTCTCTTCACGTCCACCTGGATTTCTTCCGGGTGCTCTGGTTTCTTCCCATACTCCAAAGATGTACGGGTTAGGTGCATTAGCCATGCTAAATTGCTCCTTAGGGTCCTAGGGGATGCCTAGATTAGCAGTGTAAATACGTGGAGTTATAGGGATAATGCCTAGGTGAGATTGTTGTCAGTGTACACTCGATGGGCCGAGTGGCTGCCTTCTGCTCTGTAGGATCCCTATGATTCTGTGATGTATCAGTAATCTCAGGAGATGAAAGGAAAAGTTTATGGTCTGAAGGAATTATTTGAATAGCTTTTTCAAAGGGACATAGGCAATGTGGGCCAAATGATCCTTTGACCTGAAGCAATCTAGTAAGGAAGATTTGTAATTTTATTAAAATAAAGGGTAATTTTTTTGATGAATGATTGAAAAAGAATTTAAGAGCTTGTATCAATTGTAAAGGAATCAATTATAATTTTCTTGGGTAATATAGTGGAACATGTCTGACGACCTTTGAACTGGAAGTAGCAACAGGAATATAAAGATGATGTGTGAATAGGGACAGAAGCTGCAGCGGGGGCAGGACGGATAAGGCACATAATCAAGAAACTTTGTTTGTAATGCTGTTAAAGGGGATAGAAATTTGAAGACAGGGTTATAAATCTATTGAGCCAGGTTTAACTCTGAGACCTGACTTGTCCAGCATTAATATCAGTTAGAATCGCAATGCACAGATTGACACAACTGTCCGAGGCTCATGTGATCGCACCCGGGTCAAATGGGGAATGCCATTCTGTGAGCCTCGCTCACCCCCAATATCAGGTCGGCTGTCCCAGTAAAATCAGGACCATCTATAGAATCATAACACACGGACTGGCACATATATATGAGCCATTTGGCCCACTGAGTCTTCAATGACAACAATCCCACCTAGGCCTTATCCCCATAACCCCACATATTTCCATTGCTAATCTACACATCTCAGGACACTAAGGGGCAATTTAGCATGGCCAACACACCTAATCTGCACATCTTTAGAGTGTGGGAAGAAACTGGAAACGCAGAGGAAACCCATGCAGACATGGGGAGAACATGCAGACTCCACACACATTCTGGCTAGATCTGTCTTTATTGGTCATCCTAATTGCCCTTGACCTGCCACAGTCTTTGTGATGTCGGATCACCCACAGTGCTATTAGGAAGAGATTTCCGAGATTTTGACCCAGGCAACAATGAAGGAACAGTGATATATTTCCAAGTCGAGGTGAGCTGTGAATTGGAGGGGAGTGTGAAAGCCATGGTGCTTCTGTGCCACTGCTGCCCTTGTACTTCCAGGTGGTAAAGGACATCAGTTTGGAAGGAGCACTAGTGAGTTGCTGCAGGGCATCTTGTAAATGGTTAGCAATTACTGCCATTGTGTGATGATGGTGGAAAAATGAATGCTTAATGTGGCAAATGGAGTGCCATTCAAGCAAGATGTTTTGTCCTGGGTTGTATCGAGCCTCATGAATGTTGTTGGAGCTGCAGTCATCCAAAGTGGAAAAAATTCCATCGTGTGCCATGAGAGGCTTTGAGGAGTTAGGAAGTGGGTTCTTTGCTGCAGGGTTTGCAGCCACAGTATTTATACGAATGGTTCAGTTCAGTTTCTAGTCAATGGTAACTCCCAGGATGTTGATGTGAAGGATTCAGCATTGTGTAGCCATTGAATACTGACAGCCGATGGTTAAATCCTTAGTTCTCTGCTCATGTTTAAATAATACGTCTAATCAATGTACCACTTGGGCACATTTGTACCTGCTGCTGACTCCAGGATGAATTGATTTGATTTGATTTATTATTGTCACATGTATTAGCATACAGGGAAATGTATTGTTTCTTGCACACTATACAGACAAAGCATACTGTACATAGAGAAGGAAAGGAGAGAGAGCAGAATGTAGTGTACAGTCATAGCTAGGGTGTAGAGAAAGATCAACTTAATGTGAGGTAGGTCCATTCAAAAGTCTGACGGCAGCAGGAAAGAAGCTGTTCTTGAGATTGCAAAGGTAATATTTTTTCAGGGGAACTGCAAAAGTAGAATTAGTTGGCATCGATTTAAATAGGCATGAAATAAATTAATTTTCGCTTCTGCCATTTCACGTGGTTCTGTAGTTTTCCTGTTGGAGTTACAGTCTTAGATTATGCAGGATTTCCAATTTGTACTTGGAAGAGGTGTGGTACTAGTGTGAGAAGTTGTGATAGGCTAATTGGCTGTTTCTTATTCTGTACTTTAGCGCACACACTCGACTGCTGATTTTATTAAATACTCTTAAGGTTCATATTTTCACAATGAAAAGGCATTTCAATAGGAATGTATTAAAATATTTATAAATCAGATCAGTCGAGATGTACTCAGTATTCATGTTATTACTAATACTTCCATGCAGTAGTGGCTGAGATACTTGAACAGTGTGTAGTTTTTTGAGAAGTGATTTGAAACAAAATTGGATCAATTTAGTGAGTGCAGAATGAAGGGAGAGTTCTAAATCCTGAATTATTGTTATGTAAATAAGACTGGGTTTCTGAAATCAATCGTTTCTGTAAAATAACAGTAGAAATATGTATTTTTTTATGCTAGAAATATTTAAGAGAATGCCCCTCATGCCTCAAATTTTGTGGTTTCCCACAAGCTAATGTCTGCCATAATTCCAGAAGGAATTTTTAAAAGGTGCAGACTTGTCAACATAAGCAGTTTCCACAACAGGAAAAAGCATTGACATGTTGGGACCAGCAGATCCTGCCTGTAGATAATGGTAGACCACCTCTGCTGTTGCAAAACATGCAATGGTGTAGGGCAAGGAAGGGCAGAAAATCCCACCCAATATTTTAAAAGTAAGGCTTATTTATTAGTCACAAGTAAAGCTTACATTAACACTGCAATGAAGTTACTGTGAAAATCCCCGAGTCGCCACACTCTGGTGCCTGTTCGCGTACACTGAGAGAGAATTTAGCCTGACCAATGCACCTAACCAGCATATCTTTCAGACTGTGGGAGGAAATCGGAGCACCTGGAGAAAACCCACGCAGAAACAAGGAGAACACGCAGACTCTGCACAAGCAGTGTTGCAAGCCGGGAATCAAACCCAATCCGAACCCAACAGTGTAAGGGATGCTGACACAGTGTGGAGCAGTGATAATCACAGTGCCAACCACTGTCCCACCGCAATATGTTGCCAAAGCAGAATGAACAAATTTAAATCATCTATGGTGACCATGATGGAAGTATGTAGGAAAACATTTGTACACAGACAGAGCTATGCTGCTTTGTGGAATGTACTATAAACAGCAGTGCGAGTACAGCAAGGTCAAATCTATTAGGCTCAAACAAATCAAAAGCCCTGGAAAACATTGCAACTATACCATTTCAACTGATCTGTTTTCCACAAGACTGTTCTTCTCCTTCAGTCACCTAATGTATACTGTATTGACCTCTTCCAGCAATAACCAGTAGCTGCTGCATTTCTGAAATGAGCAACAGCTTAGCAAAACCATTTGCTGGAAGGTGATGAAATGGTATATGAGTTGGAACTAGCCATCTTTCTTGGTAACTGTAATATCAAAGGTTGCAACCCACAAACTATTCTTCCATGTACCATGGGGATCATTTTCATTGTCCAGGGACTTATCCATAAAAGGATGTTACTGCAGACAGCTTCAGAGCTCTCATTTGTGATTCTTCATTTGTAAAGTCCATGCTGTCAAGGAACAGTTTTAGACTGTTAGAATGTTGTGGACCAGATTAGAAATTCCAGAGTGTAGAACATATATTGTGAAGTTTGCTTAGACAACAATTGTTCTTGATTTTGGCATTAATGTGAGCATAAGCTCCACATATGGTTCTATTGATCCACAGGAAGTTTTTATTAAAACCTCTATTCAATTGTCACCTATTAAGGACCATCACTGTAGTAAGATTAACTTTCACCTTGGTTCCAGCTGACCTGAAGCCAAATATTTGATCCCTCACATAGAGGCTTCAATGAGGTAGTTTTAACCGAGGCAAACTCCAGCTCTGTGCTTACATATCGTCCAATCGTTTTCCACAAGCCCCTTTTCTGTGTTAACTCCATGTACTCGAGATTGATCCCGGGAATGAAAAGCTTGATGTACGAAGAGTGTTTGAGTTCTCTGGGTCTGTACTCGATGGAGCATAGAAGGATGGGGAGTGGGGGAATCTTATTTAAATTTGCAGAATAGGCCTGGATAGAGTGGATGTAAGGAAGATATTTCCATTAGTAAAGTAGGAGAGATTAGGATCCGAGGGCACAGCCTCAGAGAAAAGGGATGACCCTTTAGAACTAAGATGAGGAGGAATTTCTTTAGTCAGAGGGTAGTGAATGTATGGAATTCATTGCCACAGAAGGCAGTGAAGGCAAGGCCATTGAGTGCATTTAAGACAGAGATAGGTTCTCAATAAAGGGACCAAAGGTTACAGAGAAAAAACAGAAGAATGGAGTTGAGAAACTTATCAGCCTTGATTGAATGGTGGAGCAGACTCAATTTGTTGAATGGCCTAATTGTGCTCCTATATCTTATGGTCTTGTGATCAGCACCAAGTGATATTAAGTTTGAGGCAGGAACACAACCCTGACATACACTGCTGCTAAATCCGTTCTCCTTTTTGAGTATCAACCGGTGCGGAAATTATCAGCCAAAATCACGGAAATCAGAAAAACAATAGGTCAACCCAGTTAAACCTTGAAGTGCAGTAACAATCTGCACTCTACACGAAACAGGTTTGCTGCTTTTTTTTTTAAAGCAGTTAATGATCAAATAACATTTTCAATCAATCATGGGCATATTTTCTGGTGGCTGAGGGAATAACTGCTCCATCTCGTGAGGAAGGTTTTAGATTTGACTCTTCTGTTTTGAGTGAACTGAATTCAGTTGAGATGACGATGAGGTTTGCAATTGGTCTCCATGCCTGTGAGTGAGGAAAGGAAAATCAAGCAGGGTTCCTGCTCATCCATCCAGTGGATTTGTTACCATAAGTGAAATGGAGGTTGGGTTTGCCTATGAAGCTGTCCTCGTATGAACAGATTTCCCATCAGCACCCGTTCACTGATAGAGAAATTAATTTGTACCATTACAAAGAATCATAGAATCTACAGTGCTGAAAGAGGCCATTTGGCCCATCAAGTCTGCACTAACAACAATGCTACCCAGATTCACTCCTATCCATGTAACCCCACATATTTACCCTCCCAATCCCTTTGACATTAAGGGACAATTTATCAAACTAACCCACACATCTTTAGATATGTCAAAAATATCTGAAATCTTAATTCAATCAATGTCGAATGTGATGTTAAAGCCATTGATTTTTTTCTCTCAGTATTCTAGTGCTATACCACATGCTGACTTGGGGTTTAGCGATCCTTCTCTGTGTTGAAGGTGTGGCCATGCTTTATTATCCATCCATTTCCAGGTTAGTAACCTCAGCAACTGGGAACAATTTGGTTTTCACTTTTAGCTTTCAGAAATCTGATGCAGTTTGCACCAATTCTTTTTCTGTTCTGTCTATTGATGATGCGCAACAACTCACATATTGTCTGGGATGAAAGTGGCATGGTAGATTTTTAACCCTTGATGCTACATTTAAATATTGTGAATGCAAGATATGGCTTTTGTGATGTTTAGCAATGCTCAAAAATGAACCATCTTGTGAATGTAAATTAAAATAAACACAGGTGTAATATAATCTGGCTCCATTAATCTAGATTATAATCCTTAGTGTGCTAAGAATTACACAAACAACTAATTTAAGTTATGTTTGCTAGAAGTTATTTATATTCATTGACTGGGAGCTGCCTTCTGCAGACAAAAGGAATATGGTTGATATAGCCCCTTTTTTGTGTTAAGTAAAAGTGTGGATGACAATAATTCCCTGGTTCAGTCTCTATGACAACACCTCAAACAATTGGAGTAGACTTGTCAACTAATCAGGACCTTTTTCTCATGCAGTATAAATTGTTGATGCTTTTGAAATTTGGCATTCTTGTGTCTATCCTGAGAAGTGTAGGATAAAAAACTTCAACAGCATGTCTATTTTTGCAGAAATGCTCAAGCACTGCACACACAAGCGACTAAATTATACTGTTTGATAAAGGTTCTCTGTGGCACTCAATCATTATCACATGATATTCATGGCAACCAGAAAATACTCCCTATATTGAATTTCAAATGACTAATATAAACTTGATTATCTTCCAGCTGTGAAAAGGGATTGGAACATGCAATCCCACATTACATTACAACGTACGTACCTTTGCTGCTTGTCCTGCTTGTTAATCCTATTCTGTTTGGAAAAACAGCATCTGCAGGTATGGTCTGTACAATTACTGCCAAATGTTTAAATTGATTTATTTCCTGAATTATTACATATTTTTTTCAGCATTTTCTTGTATAAAAAAGAATTACCCTCATTGGTTTCAGCAATTAGACGTATAACTCAGGTTTAATTCCTGCTCTGTGCTTAGTTTAGTTGACTGAGGTAGCAGCATTACAATAAATTCATGTCATTAATTTAGAGGGGGAAGCAATTCTGCCCATAGATATCCAGTCACTGCTGCTGGAAATGAGTTTGTGTAGATGTTTAAGTTAATTTATTAGTGTCACAAGTAGGCTTACATTAACGAATGCAATGAAGCTACTGTGTCACCACACTGCTGAGGTACATCGAGGGAGAATTTAGCATGGCCAACGCACCTAATCAATGCAGTCTTTTGGACTGTGGGAGGAAACCGGAGCACCCAGAGGAAACCCACACAGATAGGGAGAGAACGTGCAAACTCCACACAGATAGTGACTCAAGCTGGGAATTGAACCAGAGTCCCTGGCACTGTGAGGCAGTAATGCTGATTACTACTACCATTTGGCTATACTATGATGCAACATATGGTTAGTACAATCCAAGACTGAGGTGAGGAAGAACCTCTTCACTCAGAGAGTTGTGAACCTATGGAATTCTTTACTACAGAAAGCTGTTGAGGCCAGTTTATTAGATATGTTCAAGAGGGAGCTGGACATGGCCCTTGTGGCTAAAGGGACCAAGGAATATGGAGAGAAAGCAGGAGTGGAATACTGAAAGTGTATGATCAGTCATGATCGTATTGAATGGTGGTGCAGACTCAAAGGGCCAAATGGCCTATTCCTTCACCTATTTTCTATGTTTCTCTTGCGTGAATAGTGGCCAGGTGTAAGATGTGATTCAGCCATGGAGCTGCATTCTAGCAAGAAGTCAGCATCATCTAATAAAAAAACAGCCTCACCTCTCCCATCATATACTTACACCAGGGCATAAACATTATCTATGAACTTTCTATCATTTCACACTGCCTGTAATATATGACTAGTCAAACAATGTATGGTTAGGCCTGTCCTAAAATAATGGCATGAATTAATAATTTCAGACTAAAACTTGGATTGTGTTTCCTTTTCTTAAGTGATCTTTTCACATTTGAGTACGTATTGTCTTCGCTCAAAGTGGTGTGTAGGAATCATGTGCTGTACCTGCACTTGCAATTTCATGGGTGAATGAGGTCAGGTGATTCACGCATGATTGGTCCATGGGAAACCAATGCCTCAAAATCAAAGACTTAGTTATTATGAATACACTGAACATCATACTGTGACCCACCTCCACTGTCAGTCCTGCCCGTACGCTGCACACGACCCATGTTCAAATGCCTTTAATGATTCATGGGGTGAATGTTTTGTATCTTTACATATGTAACTGGAATGGGTGACACGCACAGATTTATCTGTGTAACGGGGTGAATGAGGGCTACGTATATTTATTTACCTGGCAAGTTGGATGAGAGTGATTCATTTTAGAACGAGGAACAGTACAGCACAGGCCTTTCGGCCTTCCAAGCCTGCGCCAATCATGTTGTCCTATCTAGGCTAAACCCCCTAAATCCCTCTATTCCCCATCTGTTCATATGTCTATCGAGGTAAGTGTTAAATGTTGCTAATGTATCTGCCTCAACCACCTCACTTGGCAGTTATAGGATAGGGGAGTTATAGGATAAAAGGTAAAACTATCAGGAGTATAGAGATGCAGAGAGACCTGGGGGTGCAAGTTCACAAGTCTCTGAAGGTGTCAGTACAGGTGGAGAATGTGGTAAAAAAAAGCGTATGGTATGTTAGCCTTCATACGAAGGGGTATAGAATACAAGAGTAGGAGTCTGATGTTGCAGGTGTATAGAACGTTGGTTAGGCCTCATCTGGAGTACTGCGTCCAGTTCTGGTCGCCATACTACGGGAAGGATGTAGAGGCCCTGGAGAGAGTGCAGAGGAGATTTACCAGGATGCTGCCTGGTATGGAAGGGCTGTCTTACGAGGAAAGATTGAAAACACGGGTTGTTTTCCCTTGAAAGATGTCGGCTGAGAGGGGATCTTTTAGAGGTATATAAGATTATGAGGGGTATAGATAGAGTAAATGGTGGTAAGCTTTTTCCACCATTAGAAATGGATAGAACGAGGGGTCACGGGCTCAGGGTGAGGGGGGGCTATGTATAAGACGAATATTAGAGGCCAGTTTTTCACACAAAGGGTAGTGGGGTGTGGAATGCACTGCCGAGTAAGGTGGTGGGAGCAGGCACGCTAGGGTTGTTTAAGGGTCTCTTGGACAGCCACATGAGCGGTCTGCAGATAAAGGGATATAGCAGGACTGTTTGAATATCGGGAGGACCAAATAGTAGTAGACTATCTTTTAGTTTCGTCTCGGGAATGTCTTAGTATTTTTTAGCATGTTTAATTAAGTCTTATTTGTTTCCGCAGGCAATTCGGTCCACCTTGTTGATCAACAAGGGGCATGCATGCGGCATGTCGTGCAAGAGCTGCTCTTGGAGGTTGCTTCAGGAGTTGCCTAGTGCTTCACGTCGTCAGTGTATGCTTAAACTGGACCATGTAATGGGCAACATGACAGCTCAGAGACTATCGCTGTTGCTGTGCTGACACATGGATTTGGGCCTGTGTCTGCGGGAGTTTGCGCGTTCTCCCCGTGGTTGCGTGGATTTCCTCCGGGTTTCCTCCCACATCCCAAAAATGTGCTCTTAGGCTGATTGGGTAACAAATTGTCCCTATATTGGTCCCTATATGGGAATCTTCAACAATAGGCATAGCCTAAAGTCAAGGATATGTCATTAAGACGTTAGGATGGCTGCGTGGGCTCGTTGGGCCGAAGGGCCTGTTTCCCGTACTGTGTTGCTCTTTGTTCTTTGTTTGTTGAATTCCAGGCCCCTGCCACTCTCTGTGTAAAAAAAAAACTTTCCTCACAAGACTCCCCTGAGCCTTTCCCCCCTTTACCTTGAACTTGTGCCATCTTGTAATTGTCGTTTCTGTCCAGGGAAAAAGCTTCCAACTGTTCACTTTATCTGTACTCCTCATAATTTTATAAACGTCTTAATTTAGAGAATCCCTACAATGTAGAAGGAGGCCATTCAGCCCATTGAATCTATACTGGCAACAATCCCATCCAGGCTTTATCCCCATAACCCCATGTATTTCCCCAGCTAATCACCTGACTCTAAGGGACAATTCAGCATGGCCAATCCACCTAACCTGCACATCTTTGGACTGTAACTTTTTGATGCTTTGGGGTGGTGGGGAATGGGGAAGCTGCTTAAGGACTTGATGGATGAACGGCGGAAGGCCTTTAAGAACTTGGTCATCCTTTTTTAATTTAATTCCAATGCACTTTGTCATATGAGATCCTCTTGTTCACCACCTCTTGTAACAACAGTGTGCTAAGCAATTTCAGGATCTATGGAGTTCACTGCTAGCTATTCTTTTAGCTTGAATACTAATAATAAGTCATCAATTGCAATATTAAAGGACCGATTCATTCAAACTGTTTGAAACATTGTGCCAGAATTTACATTCTTAAATATAAGACAACATTCAGTTCAAAGGAATTTTTTTTTCAGTTGCTTCATTGTTGAAGGGAAGACAAGGCATATACACAGAAAATGAAAGGCGTTTGGGGACTCAGATTAAATTAAGATTTTTCAAGATTCTGCTGGTGTTTATTATTTGGTAAGGCACAGTAATGTATTTATGGGAATTGCTGGCTACCTCTTGATGTAATTAAATTGCTTTTTTTTTCTAGTCCAAAATTGCTGTAATGATAGTTATATGCACTAAACCTTATTCCAAGGCTGAACTGGAACATACCCCATTCAGTCTGCTCCCCCATAGCTAATTACAACTTAGAACCATAGAATCCCTACAATGCAGAAGAGATCGTCGAATCTGCACTGACTCCAAAAGATTATCCTATCTGGGCCCTCCCCTTCACTCTATCCCATAAACACTGTGCATTTACCATAGATAACCCACTTAAACTAGATATCTTTGTACATTAAGGGGCAATTTAGCATGGCTAATTCATCTAACCTGCACAGTGGTAAGTATTGCTGCCTCACAGCGCCAGGTACCCAGGATCAAATTCAGCTTTGGGTGACTGTCTGGAGTTTGCACATTTTCCCCGTGTCTGCATGTGTTTCCCTTGGCGGGTTCTGGTTTCCTCCCACAGTCCGAAGATGTCCAGGTTAAGTAGTTTGGCTAAATTGTTCCTTAGTATCAGAGGGATAGAGCCTGGATAGAACTGCTGTTGGTGCAGACTCAATGGGCTGAATGGCCTCCTTCAGCACTGCAAGGATTCTATGATGTTTAGACTGTAAGAAGAAACTGGAGCAGACAGAGGGAGAATGTGCAAACTCCACACAGACAATCACCCAAGGCCAGAATCAAACCCAGGTCCCTGGCACTGTGAGGCAGCAGTGATAAGCACTGTGCCAACCATGCTGCCAACTTAACTCTGTGTGCCTTGTTACTCAAAACTTATCAATGGCAGCTTTGAAATTTTCAGTTGAACTGCATGGACTCTGAAACCCATGGAATCGTGTGTAACTGGAATCATGTGTGGAAAGCTGGAGCCGGTTTAAAATGTAGTCAATAGTTTTGTAAAGAGCTTTAATCTATTAATAATTAAATAAGCCTCTAATAAGATTTATAAACTAATTGTCAATCTATGTTTGGTGAGGGTGCAGGGGCACACAATGTCTATACTAAACTCACGTCATGCGTTTGTCACCTTCTTTGAGATACATAGAACATTAAAGCACAAACAGGCCCTTCGGCCTACAAGTTGTGCCAATCATTTCAGTACCTACCAGGCCATAGAACTATCTATAACTCTCAATCCCATTTAATCCAATATATTCATCCAGAAGTCTCTTAAAAGACCCCAGCGAGTTCACCTCCACCACCACTGACAGCAGCCAATTTCATTCACTCACCACCCTCTGAGTGAAAAACTTACCTCTAACATCTCCTCTGTACTTGCCCCCCAGCAACTTAAACCTGTGTCCTGGGAAATAGCCTCTGAGAATCCACTCTATCTATTCCTCTCAACATCTTGTAAGCCTCTATCAGGTCGCCTCTCAACCTTCATCTCTCCAGGGAGAAGAGACCTAGCTCTCTCAACCTATCTTCATAAGGCATGCCCCCCAATCCAGGCAACATCCTTGTAAAAAAGGAGAGATAGTGGGGGTTGGCTTTTCTTTTTGTAGGATCCTGTTGTGAGCAAGGTGCTGGCCATGTATTAATGTTTTAGTCACTCCATTTTATGTTTTCATAGAATTCCTACTGTGCAGAAGGAGGCCCACTGAGCCTACAGCGACAACAATCCCACCTAGGCCCCATTTCCTGTAAACACATGCACTTACCCTGTTAATTCTCCTGACATTAAGGGACAATTTAGCATGGTCAGTCAACTTAACCATCACATCTTTAGAGTGTGGGAATGATGAAGGTAATTTAATCATAATTCCCAACATAAGGATATCAAGCAGCTAATATTTTAATATAAGGTACATATTTCCAAGCTCTATTTACAGGAAAGAAACTGGAGTATCCAGAGTAAACCCACACAGATAGGGGGAGAACATGCAAACTCCACACAGACAGTCACCCAGGGCCAGAATTGAACCCAGGTCCCTGGCACTGTGAGGCAGCAGTGCTAACCATGGTGTCAACATCAGGCAGTACATGAGTGCAGATTATTTTCATTTTGCTTTCTTTTTTTGCCATAATTTTGAAATCATAGGCTTGTCTTTCCCTTTTTCACAGCTGGCTCCCGAATATCATCAATGAAAGTCTTTTATTCTACCTTGAACTGCAGCCAGACATGAGCAGGGAATTGCTGAAGAATGTCAAAAATGCGGCTCTGATCACTTGGTTTACAATGGTAAAGTAGGATTATGCAGATGGCTTTAATATTGTCTAACTGTAACATGACTTAACGGGACAAGCATACTCAATTAGTATTTAAAAATTCAGACTTAATATTGGAAGACACTTTGCTGTTGATTTTACCTTAATTTAATGGATTTTTCCACTAACAGAACTCTATGTATGCTTTCAGAATCTGCTCTGCTAGTTATGTTACTGTGCATGAAAACATAGTGCATTTCCTTTTAAGGAGAGGAGAGGGTGAACTGTTTGGTTTTATATGGTTTTCTAGAAGTATGAAACTTGTAACCGCTTTTCTTTTTATGTAGAACATTACATAGAACATAGAACATTACAGCGCAGAACAGGCCCTTCGGCCTTCGATGTTGCGCCAACCAATTAAGAAAAAGTAATGACCCTCTAACCTAAACCATTCCCTTTTCATCCATAAACTTATCTACTAACCTCTTAAACGCCACCAAACTTGGCGCATCTACAACTGCAGCAGGCAGGGCATTCCATACCCTTACCACCCTCTGGGAAAAGAACCTACCTCTGACATCCGTCCTATAACTATTACCCCTTAATTTAAAGCTGTGTCCCCTCGTGCTAGCTTTCTCCATCCTAGGAAAAAGGCTATCACTGCCCACCCTATCTAAACCTCTAATCATTTTATATGTTTCAATATAGCTTCTTGAAATATCCTAAAGGAGTTTCACTGCAGTGCCTGACTTGGTACTTTATCTACATTAACACACAAAGAGATAGGCTTGCATTTGCTCAGTTATGTTGAGTACAGATGAATTATCCTGCCACAAATTCATAATATCTACTCATTTAAGAAAAGCTGATTATTGAGCGTAGTGTATCTAAGACAATTTGCAAATACCAGTTGTTCTTTGATGTGCTTTATTGTTGTCACATGTATTAATATATAGTAAAAAGTATTGTTTCTTGTCTGCTATATGTACATAGAAAAGGAAAAGAAAGGATGGAGAATGTAATGTTACAGTTATAGCTAGGGTATAGAGAAAGATCAACTTAATACAAGTTTGGTCCATCCAAAAGTCTGATGGCAACAGAGAAGAGGCTGTTCTTGAGTCAGTTGGAACATGACCTCAAACTTCTGTATTCTTTTTTCCGATAGAGGAAGGTGGAAGAGAGAACGTCTGGGGTGCGTGGGGTCCTGGTGGTTGATGACAATGTGACAGGCTCAAACTATATGAGTGGGCACAGTAAGAAATCTCATAATAAAAGTTTAAAGTCCAACAAGTTTATTTGGAATCACGAGCTTTCGGGCGCTGCTCCTTCATCAGGTGAATGTGGATATGTGGTGATCCAAACCATTGGTCTGATGAGTGATTTGAAGACATTTTTGCCAAGTGCACCCTGTCTAATTAGAATGTTCCTACCAAAGATCTTGCAACACAGTGGATGAAATTTCATGTCTGTTGGCTGTTGGTGGAAATTTCCTGCCAACACCTGTGGTGTTTTGCGTGGATCACCTGTCCCGTCAGTGGGGAACCCCTTGTGGCAGTGGGTTTCACCTTCGGTAGGAGTGGAAGATCCTGCTGGCAGGAAGGGACAGAAAATCCCACCCAATGCGAAATATATTATGGCTGCAACTTCGCGGAAGCTTAGCCGTGGGCACAAATCCCGTACCGGCTGCTAAATTTCCTCAGAGGCCACAAGTGGGATTTGCACCAGTGAGACTTCTGTTTGCGATCTCTCCAGAGCATACACCCAGGAAGAGTGTGAGTATGATTGGTAAGCATTCGAGTGTCAATGAGCAGAGAGAAAATATTTCGTATCTAGATGGCTCTTCATCAGAGCTAAGAGGAAAGAAATCAAGAGAGCTTCACACCATTGAAGTGGGGGAGAAGAAGGGGATGGCATTGGACAAAGGGAATGTAGATGAGGATACAGAAGGCTGAGAAGGTGCTAAGGATGTCCATCTGGGTCACCTAGACTCGAAACATTGGCTCTATTCTCTAACCACAGATGCTACCGGACCTGCTGAGATTTTTTGTTTTTGTTTCAGATTCCAGCATCCGCATTATTTTGCTTTTATCTTAGGTGGTGATGCCTACTATTGACACTCTAACCTCCAGCTCCGACGTGGTTTCCCACCCATCAGCCGTGACATCACGCTAGTTTGAATTACTGCTGTTTTTTTAAAAACGTGAACCAGATGAGGTGGATGTTGAGAAGTTGATGGAGTGGAATCGTTTGTGATTGCGACATGATTCCCCATTATGATGTGGCAGCCTTAGACCCACATTCACAAGAAAGCCCAGACTCCTCCTAAATCACTTTGTCTACTTTTCCTACTTCTCCTTCTCAGCTTAGGGAGAAGTTTTGAAGTGCCCTCCTTGTGTAGAGAGCTGTAACTTTCCTGATGCAGTGAAGTATGAGGAACTGCGAAACATAAAGTCATAGAGTCATAGAAGTTTACAGCATGGAAACAGGCCCTTCGGCCCAACTGGCCCGTGCTGCCTCTTTTTTAAAATCACTAAGCTAGTCCCAATCACCCATGTTTGGCCCATATCCTTCTATGCCCATCTTACCCATGTAACTGCCTGAATGCTTTTTAAAAGACAAAATTACACCTGTCTCTAATACTACCTCTGGCAGCTTATTCCAGACACTCACCACCTCCTGTGTGAAAAAAATTTCCCTCTGGACCTTTTTATATATTCTTCGGACATTGGTGATGTTATTCGTTCCAGCTTGAAAGAATCCACAGGTGTAGAAATTGTGGGTGACTGTGACGTGACAGTCAATGGAAATGTTGTCCTCTCCTTAGTCTAAGTGTAGATGTGGATGGAATTTAGTCACCCCGTCCTTGTGAGTCATGTTAACTCAGATACAAACCTAAATTGGAGATAGGAGAATTCCAGTCTGAATTCCTGCTCAGGTGAATAGTTTTCTATTGACAGCCTCCTCCCCCCACCCCCTTTACCGCTTGTACTCTGTCTTCCTGCTGTGTTGCAAGAGGTATCTACAACTGTAAGAACAATGCCTGACAACAAGTTTCCTGCTCGAAGATTTTAAAAATCTGCTCTGCTCCTTGCTAAGGTCCAACAGCACCCTCTTCTGTGGCAAAGAAGCTTGGTGAGCTCCTCCAACAACACACAATGTATTCACAAACTCTGCAGCAGCAAACAAAAGACAGATGCAACTCATCTGAAAATCTTTTAGAAGTGCTGCTTAGGGGGAGTGGTTGCTGTGCAGGACATTCAGCTAGAATTGTTTGAGAGGGCATTGAAAGATGTGTTTGATCCAAATGGCAGCTTGGTCACTGAGTCAGTGTTAAGACACTAACTGACACCACCCATTCTGGGTGTGACTGATGGCCCACGTGGAAGATGTTTGTGGTATCATCCTTCCTAAGTGGCGATGGGTGCAAGCTGGGCTGGAATTAGTCAGCAGCAGAGTGGCTGCCAGTGGCTGGACTCCCATTGTGCTGAGAGCAGCAGTGCTCCAGAGGAGCATTTTGTGGACAGCATTGTTTAACTGCAATATAGGCGAAAGTAGACAAGTGGAAATATGAAAACTGCAATACGTAAAAATCCAAGCTGTTCCCTGCATCATCTGCTTGCTAATCATTCTTTGCATCATTAATTATCCTGCAATATGCTAACTGCTTCTTGGAATAAAACATTCAAAAAGCAGTGTTCTTGTGGTATTATCACTTGATCATTCAGAAACTCAGTTAATGTTCTGGGGACCTCGGTTCGAATCCTGCCACAGCAGATAGTGGAATTTGAGTTCAATAAACAATATCTGAAATTAAGAATCTATTGATGACCACAAAAGCTTTGCTCATTGTTGGAAAAAATAATTTGGTCCTTTAGGGAAGGAAATCTGCCTTCCTTACCTGGTTTGGTAACCAGGTAAGTGACTCCACAGCCATAACAATATAGTTGACTCTCAACTGCCCCTCGGCAACTAGGAATGGGCAGTATATACTGGCCAGCCAGCAACGCCCAAGTCCCATGAATGAAATTAAAAAAAAAAGTAGTTTGATCATAGAGGCTTTGAACATTGATGTAAAAAGATACCTACTGTTGAAGGTTTTCATCTTGCGTTCTTCAGGACAGGTCCAAGAATGCCAAATTTTAAAGAGAACAGCATTACAAGAGAGTAGTCCTGCCGTATAAATTGTTGTTTCCTTTGAAATTTGGCATCCTTGGGTTTGTCCTGATGAATGCAAAATGAAAAGCTTCAAAGTACATCTTTATTTTCAACAATCCTCATTTCAGAAATGTTGGACTTTTAAGTTTTACAAGAGAGTACATAGAAAGAAATTGAAAGGAGAGTAGTACTCAAGTATAATTTATATGGGGAATCTTGGATGGATTGAAAAGGACAAACAACGTCTTTTTGCCAAAATTGTTATCTCCTGCACTAATGTACTAGATTTGTAAATGGAGTAGTTACATACTGTAGACACCAGAGGGTAGACTTGAGCTGTCTTTGACGGAATTTCTATAGGAGCTTGCAGATCTGTTCTCATAATGTTGGTGAAAAATTGGAGGAATTTCCAGAGGAACAGGGTCAAGGATTCTGTTCCTCTAGGATATCTGCTCATCTTCTGCTGAGGATTTGATCACTAGGAGAGCCCTCTGCAGAAATTACTGGCTTATATCTGCAGGAAAAGATTTGCTGCATAATTCTTCCTCATATGCTGTTAAAGATGGGTAGACAATATGTTCTTTTTAAGTTTGAAAGACAAAAATAAATAAACTGGTCTTAATATCTTCTTATTGCCAATGAAAGGTGACTTGTGTCTGCTTTGCAATATTAAGTTTAAGTTCACGTATTAGTGTCACAAGTAAGCTTACATTAATACTGCAATGAAGTTACAATGAAAATCCCCTAGTTTCCATATTCTGACACCTGTTCAGATGCACTGAGGGAGAATTTAGCATGGCCGATGCACTAAACCAGCACGTCTTTCAGACTGTGTGATTAAACTGGAGCATCTGGAGGAAACCCATGCAGATATGGGGAGAATGTGCAGACTCCGCACAGACAATGACCGAAGGCAGGAATTGAACTCGGGACTTGGCGCTGTGAGGCAGCAGTGCTAACTTGTGAGCCAGCAGCAGGACGGCATAATGGCAGAGTGGTTAGCATCTTTGCCTCACAGCACCAGGGACCCAGGTTCAATTCCGGCCTCAGATCACTGTCTGTGAGGAGTTTGCATGTTCTCCCTGTGTCTATGTGGGTTTCCTCCAGATGCTCCAATTTCTTCTCATAGTCCAAAGATGCGTTGGTTAGGTTGATTGGCCATGCTAAATTGACTCTTAGGGTGGAATTTTATTGGCAGCTTAGCCCGATATTTGTATGATCTCACCCGAGTTCAGTAGAGAATGCCGGAATCAGGGCTGGTGTGTCAGTAAAATTCCAGCCTTAGTGTGAGGGGAATTAGTAGGGTAAATGTGTGGGGCTAACGGGAAGAGGACCAGGGTGGTATTGCGATCGATACAGACTTGATGGGCCGAATGCCCTCCTTCTGTACTGCAAGGATGTTATAATTCTAAATCAATGTGCATTGTTACTATTTCCTAGTTCATATCATCTTCATTCCCACCGGAGAAGTGATGGGTGAAACCTTATGTAAAACTGATGCAATTTGCTGGAATGTGTGGAAATTGGAGTGCAGTGGTTTAAGAAGATAGTTTAAGCTGAACACTTCAAGTCACTGTAGAACAAATCAGCTAAAGAATCTGCAATGTTTGTCTCTTTCACTTGATTAACTTCATTGCTTGTCTTGTCAAGTTGTTTCTCGAACTTTTTCCGAATGCCTACAGCATTCACCACAGGATCAGACAGCCAAGCAAAGGCATCCAGGGACTGAAGACCATGACATTTTTCTAAACCTTCAGCATACTATGATGTGAGAGTGATGACAGTGGCCTTGCCCCATTGAACCTTTATGGTGGCTGTCCATTGCTTTAGTATGTCCCATCAGCACATATTCTTCAATGTGCCAGTCTGCAACACTTGACTATGGACTGCTCTTTCAACATGTTTCGGGCAGACCAAAGCGTGTCTTTCGCTGAGTTGCTGATCCTCCTGTAATAGTTGACGTTTGTCTTGGTGTGTGTGTCTAGGAAGAGCTTGTAGAATCCTGAGTTCTGCTCAGCAAAAACCACGGCATCACTTTCCAAATCTTCTTTGCAAAGTCACATTCCAGAAGGAGGTAGAAAAATAGAAAATAGAAGCAGGAGTAGACCATTCAGCCCTTTGAGCCTGCTCTGCTATTCATTATGATCACGGCTGATCGTTAAATTCAATATCCCGACTCACCCATTCTCCCCAATCCCTTGATCTCTTTCGCCCCAAGAGCTATATCTAATTTCTTCTTGAAATCAGACAACATTTTGGCTTCAACTACTTTCTGTGGTAATGAATTCCACACATTACCCACCGCTCTGGGTAAAAAAAATTCCTCCTCACCTCAGCCCTAAAAGGTTTACCTCAAACTGTGATCCCTAGTTCTGGATTCCCCAGGAAGTTCCTTCAGAATCTATCCTGTCTAATCCTGTTAGAATTTTATGAGTTTCTATGAGATCCCTTCTAATTCTTCTAAGCACCAATGATTATAATCTTAACCGACTTAGTTTCCTCATATGAACAGACCTGCCATCCCAGGAATTAGTCTGGTAAACCTCTACTGTACTCCGTCTAGAGCAATGACATCCTTCCTCAGATAAGGGTATCAAAACTGCCCACAATACTCCAGATGTGGCTTCACCAATGCCGTATACAATTACAGCAAAACATCCCTATCCCTATACTCAAATCCTCTCGCTATGAAGGTCAACATACCATTTGCCTACCAGCTATATCTGTATGCTTACTTTCAGTGACGGGGACACCAAAGTTTTGCTGACTGTCCTCTATCAATTTATTCCCATTCAAGTAATAATCTGCCTTTCTATTATTGCTATCAAAATGGATAACCAAACATTTATCCATATTATGCTGCAGGTGGGCAACAGCTCTTCCCCATCTCAGCCACCATGGCAACAGTGTGTACTTTCCATTTTCAGTAGGTTGCTCATTAATAGCCCTGACTCATGTAGCAGTAAAGGGGCCAAAATTACTACTATTAGGATCAGGACCAGATTGAGGGCGTACCCCTATTTTTAAAAAAAGTGGGAGGAAAAGAGGTAAGATTACTCAGAAGAGAAGAATTCAGTTGTCATTGTCATTTACTTCTGATTGTTGTGATGGAATTCATAGTTTCAAAGCTTCAAAGTATTTCTGAGACCTTCATTGAAAAGGGAAACTGAGAAAGAAAACTGATCCTCCTAGTTTGTAAGGAAACTGAAACTGAGATTGGAAACTAAAACTTCTGGGGGGTTGAATTTGAAACTGTTTGAAACGTAAAAGGACACAGCACCATCCAAACTAGGGTGAGTCCAGTGGTACAGTACAGGCAGACGGAAGCAGTCAGAGACTAGAGTCAGCGTAGGCAAATATGTAGTTTTTGTAGCTGTTTTTGAAGAAAACATTAGTGGATCTGTGCCATTCAGACCATCGTGAACAGAATTCAGCAGGATCTGGTGATATGTGTGTGTGGTTTTTGATGAAGTCCATGCCCGGGGAACTCCGATTTGTTGTGTACTGCTGTTGGCTGCAAATCCCCAAACAGGAGGTGGTGAAATTCTTTGCGAGGAAGACTGTGTTTTAAAAGTCATTGTGACTAGGGTGACTAAGATATTCTTAGTGGACTGCCAAGAACCATAAGATCTGTTTTCATATTTTCTGTTATTAAATGTACCCATATAGTGCAGAACAAAGCCATTCAGCCCATCGAACCTATGCTGACCACAATCCCACCCAGGCCCTATCCCCATAACCCCATGCATTTACTCTAGCTAGTTCCCCTAATATTAAACAGCAATTTAGTTGGCTAATCCACCTAATCTGCACATCTTTGGACCATTGGAGAAAACTGGAGCACACAGAGGAAACCCACGCAGACACAGGGAAAATGTGCAAACTCCACACAGACAGTGACCCAAGCCAGGAATCGACCCTAGGTCCCTGGCGCTGTGAGGTAGCAGTGCTAACCACTGATTAATTGAAAAACGTGCTTGCTAATCATATTTAACTTGTGTTAGAGTATAGATGGTTACCCATGATAATATTTATTGTTTGCATTGTTTGACTCTTGTATAGTTAAAAAAAACTGTGTTTTGTTTTAAATCATGGAATAGTATGAATTCATTTTTTCAGTAAAATAACTGGAATTTAGAATTCCTTAGCTTTTGAACCAAAATTAAGACTAACTGGATTTGACTGAAATCATAAAGTCACATTAACGTATTTGAAAACATGAGGACATACAGCACTCTTCAGGCAGATTACTGAAGAGCCAGAAAAATGAGGAAATTGGGAGGAATCCATTTTGTGGAAGAAATGACTTTGGCAGAAGACTCTTGTGAATTGCTTTCATTCTTATTTTGAAATGAATGTGACTAAAGCTAATGGGTCTTTGATTTTACTGCTCGCAGGAAATGAGTGCATTGCCGATAAGATTGGCTCACTGTTGTAACTGAGCAAATGGGAAGAGGTGGTGCTTGTGGTGCAGTTGTTCATCTGAGCTGGAGCAGATTGGGAATGTAGGCTTGATGGGATGGATGAGGCGACTGGGATTGTTCCTCATTCACTTTATAGGCAGACCCTGACTTCACCACACTTGAGACACAACTGACCGCACTTATATTATTTCTAAATTAACACCTGTTTCATCTTCTCAGCGCAGGTTTTGCCTTGATAACACAGCAAACTGTGTTATCAACTGTTATATTCCACCTTTCCCAATTGCAGAAAGGACAAATTTCTTCTTAAAATCAAAGGGTGGTTAAGACTGCTGCCTTACAGAGCCAGGGCCCAGGGTTCGATTCCAGCCTTGGATGACTGAGTGGAGTTTGCACGTTCTCTCTGTATCTGCGCGGGCTTCTGCCAGGTGCTCTGGTTTCCTCTCACAGTCCAAAGATGTGCTGTTTAGGTAGATTGGCCATGCTAAATTGCCTCTTAATGTCCAAAGATGTGTAGGTTAAGTGGATTACCAGGGGATAGTGCCTGGGTGGGATGCTCTGTTGGAGTGTTGGTGCAGACTCAATAGGTTGAATGGCCTCCTTTGATTCTATGAAGTAAGGAAGGTGGAGACATGATTATAATGATGGGAAATACACAATGAGGCAATTACACTGAATCAAGATCTCACAAATCTTCCACTATAAACTGTGAAAATAAGGTTCAGGAACCAATCCTCCATTTATAACAAATAACGTCCCACCTTTTTCTCTCAAATTCCAAAAATGTATGATTTTGTTTCTTCCTTAAATTTCTAAACTTCTGCCTAACGCCCGTGGGAAAGCCAGTTTTGACTTGCAACAATCCAACTTATGATGTGGTTTTCAGGACTAATTTTAAATGAATAAGTAAATAAATACCAAAACAGAAAATGCTCAGTGGATCTGATAGCATCTGTGGAGAGAGAAGAGTTGACCATTCGAGTCTGGATGACTCTTTGTCAGTACTTTCCACAGTAATTTGCTTTTATCTAAGTAGTTAAATGCATTTATTTTTAATTCTGACTGAGAAGGTCATCCAATGGGGTTCCTCTTGATTGGCTATTGTAACTTCAAAGACTGTGTGATTTCAGCCAAATCTATGTGGCCAATTAGAATCTCCAAGTACAAATAAAAAGTTAAAGGTTACCGGTGGATATAATCGTTCTCATTGGCGTTGGGAAAATTAACTCTTTAAATTGATATCTCTGTTTAGGGGCTGCAAAGCTCTGAAGGCTGAGCAAATAGTCCTTGAATGCTTTGCACAGTGCTGGTATTGTTGTGTTCCGTGTAAATTTCTAAACCCAATCCTGTGTTCATTTGCAGAGTATCCTGAATCCGATGCAAGGCTTCCTCAGCACGTTGGCATTTTATGGCTGGACCGGATGGGACTTTGACTTCTGGTTTCAGAAACACGACATGTCTTGGGAATTGCCAACGACCTCTGCCACAGCGGAAAATGCTTATGACAACCCGGTGGCAGCCTCGCTGAATTATCACGGATATCTACAAGAGCACGAAAAGATGATCACTGAAAATGGTCACGAAAATAACGATGAGCTTTCTGTCCTCTCAGAAGGTAATGGGAAAGCAGATGGTTTCCTGGTAAACATCTCCCACATCTATCAAGGTCTATAACTGGCTTCCTCAAGCCAGAACAATTCCATTATTTCCACCATTATCCATTTTTTTAATCTCTTTGAAGATATTGGTCTACTCAAGAAGAGTCCATGCTATGGTTTTGTCTCTGACTATCAATATTGGTCTCTCATCAAATAGCAGGTTGTCTGATAGGCAGGTAGAGTCCTCCTCCTCACAATTGGGGTTGACGTTGAGATGTATTGCACAGCCTTTCCTTCTAACTCATTGTAGTAAATGCAATGAATGGTGAACACCACTTAGTCACAGAGGTTTACAGCATGGAAACAGGCCCTTTGGCCTAACTTGTCCATGCCATCCCTTTTTTTAAACTCCTAACCTAGTCCCAATTGACTGCATTTGGTTCATGTCCCTCTATACCCATCTTACCCATGTAACTGTCCAAATGCTTTTTAAAAAACAAAATTGTATCCGCCTCTACCAGTATCTCTGGTAGCTTGTTGCAGATACTCACCATACTCTGTGTGAAAAAATTGCCCCTCTGGACCCTTTTATAGTCTCCCCTCTCACCTTAAACCTATGCCCTCTAGTTTTAAACTCCCCCACCTTTGGGAAAGGATATTGACTATCTAGCTGATCTATGCCTCTCATTATTTTGCAGATCTCTATATGATCATTCCTCAGCCTTCTAAGCTCCAAAGAAAATAGTCCCAGTCTATCCAGCCTCTCCTTATAACTCAAACTATCAAATCCCGGTAGCATCCTAGTAAACCTTTTCTGCATTCTTTCTAGTTTAAAAATATTCTTCCTATAATAGGGTGACCAGAGCTATACACAGTATTCCAAGTGTGGCCTGACTATTGTCTTGTGCAATCTTCAACACGATGTTCCAATTCCTGTATTCAATGTTCTGACTAATGAACCAAGCATGCTGAATGTCTTCTTCACCACTCTGTCAGCCTGTCATTCAAGGAGCAATGAACCTGAACCCCTGGATCTCTTTGCTCTGTAACTCTCTAACACCCTGCCATTAACTGAGTAAATCCTTCTTTGGTTCAGTCTACCAAAATGCATCACCTCATATTTATTAAATTAAACTCCATCTGCATTTCATCAGCCCACTGGCCCAATTAATTGAGATCAATTGCTTAGCTAACAACAAGAGATTTATTACTATTTACGATTATGCACAGGGTGCTACAATATGTGTGTTTGTTCTCGACTCAGGTATCAATATGGCTGCAAAAGCCTACACTTTGCCCAGAGATCCAGTGCTCATTTTACTTTGGGCAGTTAGGTCATATGTCCCTTCTGATGCACCCCACTTAAAGGGGCGAGTTACAACACTCTTTGATTCCCAGAGCCTTTCAAACTTCAGAACCCGTTCATTCCTCCTGCTACCTGCCAGCTTCTAAGATCCAGACCATCTTTTCTCCGACCATCTTGCCTAACATTGCCTCATGATTTATCGTGATGCACCTTCAATCATGATCATGTCTTGTGGGCAAGTTATTCCCAGTATCTTGGCCAGCATTCATCCCTCAATCACCATCACAAAAAACAGATTGGTCATTAATATATTGCTGTTGGTAGAAACTTGCCTTCATTCTTTCTTTCTTTCATTCACACTTTTTCCCTCTACTGTGATGGAGCCCTGATTCTCCCTTAAATGTCTGGAGTTGTCACATCATCCTCCTCCCCCAGTCTACAAGTAAAGTTGCATCTTCCAAGAGATGTTTGCATGCCTCCATTTCCAGCATCTTGAGAGCTTTGATTTTAACTGTTCCAGCATTGGTGATTGTGATTTCAGCTACCTCAGTCCAAAGATCTGGAATTCCTGCCCTACATCCATTTGTCTCACTTTCTTCTCTTTTTATAAGGTATTCCTTAAAACCTACCTCTTTGACCAAGTGTTGGGTCATTAGCACTTAACGCAGCTTGGTGTTGAATGTTATTTGATAATGCTGCCATCAAAGTCTTTTGGGACATTTTACTATGTTAAAGGTGCTATATATTAACAAGTTGTTTTTCTCAATGCTTCTCAATGTTTGATGTTTCATATTGTGGCCCAGAGAGATACTGGGCCTGATTTTTACCTTCACGTTGCACCCGTTTTTGGGCACGGAAACTTAGTAAAGCTGGCTGTGACTCAAGAATCATGATCTGCCTTGCCTCTGTGCCGGTTCCCCCTTTACCATGACCTGAAAATGGACACAATCGGGACGCCTTCCAAAACAGGCACAATAGACATTTAAATGCATTTGCGTGCATTTAACGTGACTTAATGGGCTGCACACCCAACTTTACCAGCACCTCCCCCTTCCACCCATCCAGAATTGATGTGAAATAGACATACTCCATCGAGCTCCGATTTGGACACTCCTGTTAGTGAGGAGGTAGATGTCTCGCAACAGACAGCTCTCAGTTTGAGATCAGTGGGGGAGAGGGGAAGGGGGGTTCGCTGTCACTCTGCCTGAGATCAGTTGTGGGGGGAAGTGGGGGAGCCTGCGATTGGTCTGGGCAGCGAAGGGAGTGGGGGGGATAAAGGGGTCAATAATGTGGGCGTGAGGGAATATCTGTGGTGGCCAGGGGGAGATATTATCTAGCCTGGGAGGGATGTTGGAGGGAAGTAGCATTTGTATCTTTGTTTTTCTGTGCATGCGCAGTTGGAGATGCCGATCAGAGCTGCAGGGTTTTGGGTGCATTAAGCCTTCCCCACAAGCTTCTGCAGTGCAACTCACAATTGCTGATATTTTTTCAGGCAGACCGCATATGGGTGTGCCTGAGAACGGGTCTAAAAGTTGGATCTGAAACACTCCCAGTTTCATGTCTGCTCACCGCTTAGAATCAAAATGGTGAAATAGGGCCCATTAATTCAATTGACAAAAATGCTTGGGTTCAAACTCATGGATTCTTGTTGGAAGTGAAGTGATGATGCTTCATTTGTACTAAGGTGCTATCTTTTCTACTTTTAACAGAAGTAAAAACGCTTAGCAGAGCAATACTGCATTTTATATGATACATTATTAGCAAAGCAATATCCCTTTTTTAATCATCCAAATAGATCAATCTGAAACATAAATATTTGTTGCAAAAAAAAATTGCTTACTGCGGATGTTGAAAATCTAAAAGTGGTTAACAACTGAAGAGATGTGTGGGTGTTTATGCTCTTCCACTCTTTACCAGTGACATTTCAAAATGGTGACCACCCACATCTTTGCCAGCAGCTCATTTTTATACACAGTGTATATGTTGACTCCTATACCTTTTGGAGAGATTTTTAGAGGCTTCAAAGGTCAACTTGTATGCTGATGTCTGTGGTACATTAAAATGTAGAAAATAGGAACAGGAGTATACCATTTATCCCCTCAAGTATGCTCCATCACTAAATAAATCATGCCTGATCTGTTTGTAGCTTTCACTATACTTTCCTGCAGCACCATCCCCCATAATATAGACTAAGTATCTGCCCATCTCGGCATTGAATAACATCTCACAGCCACTATTTTCAGGAGCAGAGAATTCTAAAGATTCACAGCCCCAAAATAAACAAATTCCCCCTCATTCCCGTCTTAAATGGGAGTCTCCCTATTTTTAAACTGTGGCCCCCTGGATCTATTTTCCCCCATGAGGGGAAACATCCTCTCACTATCTACACTGTCAAACCCACTCAAAATCTCATATGCTTTAATAAGATCACTTCCCATTCTTCTGAACTTCAGTGAGTGTAGGCCCAACCTGCTCACCCTTTCATCACATGACAACCCCTCATCCCAGAAAGTAAATTAGTAAACCTTCCCTGAACTCCCTCCATTCTATCCCTCCATAAGGAGACCAAAACTGTATGCAGTACTCCATGTGCTGTCTTACCCATGTCCTGTATAGTTGTGGTAAGACTCCCATCCACTTGGAATAAAGGCTAATATTCCATTTGTCTTTCTAATTACTTATTGTACCAGCTGCTAATTTTGTGATTCATGTACAAGGATGCCTAGATCCCTCAGTACCACGGCATTCTGCAGTCTCCATCAATTTAAATAGTATTTTGCTTTCCTATTTTCCCTATCACTGTGAACAATCTCAGTTTTTTATGTAATACTCCATCTGCCAATTTTTTGCTGCTCACTTAGCTTAGCAGTATAATTTTGTGTCCTCCTCACAACTTACTTTCCTTTCTGTCTTGGTATCATCAATACAATATATTCAGTCCCTAATCTTAGAATCTACAGGGCAGAAGGAGGCCATTTGGCCCATCGAGTCAGCACCTAGTCAATCCCACCCAGGTCACATCCCCATAATCCCATGTATACCCTCCTAATGACGGTTGGCAATTTACCATGGCCAATCAACCTAATCCGCACATCTTTGGACTGTGGGAGAAAACCTACATAGACATGAGGAGAACATGCAGACTCCACACAGACAGTCACCCATGAGGCCAGAATTGAAGCCAGGCCCTGGTGCTGAGAGGCAGCAGTGTTAACCACTATGCCATCGTGCTGCCCCATCATCTAAGTCATTTAGAATGGATCATAACTAATGGAAACCGCAGCACTGATCCCTGTGGCACTCTACAGGTCTCAATTTTGGCAATATGAAAATTCTCTATTCATTCTGACCCTGTTTCCTGTGTGATAGCTAATTCTCTGTTCAAATCTGTACATCACCTCCAACACCATGAACTCTTATCCTGTGTTATGGGACACCTTGTCAATTGCCTTTTGGAAATCCAAATGTACCACATCTACTATCCCCTTTATCTACCCTTTTTGTTACATCCTCAGAGAACTTTAATAAATTTATCGAAAACAATTTCTCTTTCATAAAACCATGTTGGCTGTACTTGATTATGTTACGATTTTCTAAATGTCCTCTGTTTTTTGAGTAAAAGATTCCAGCCTTTTCCTAATGATCAGTTTTAGGAAATTATAGGCCAGTTGGTCTACTTTCTATCTCCCTCCTTCCTTGAATTGCCGCTTTCACTTGGACTTTTCCAGGACCTCGAGAATTTTAGGAAGACTACAACCAGTGCAACCTTTTTTATTTATCTGAGCTGTATTTATTGTTGGATATATATCAAAACTTTGGTTACATCTCTTTAAAGTTTATTCATTGATTCAGATATAGGCCTACATTAACATTGCAATGAATTACTGTGAAAATCTCCTAGTCACCACACTCCGGTGCCTGTTCGGGTATTCTAAGGGAGAATTTAAATGGCCAATGCACCTAACCAGCACTGTTTTTTGGACTGTGGGAGGACGTGAGAGCACCCAGAGAAAACCTACACAGATATGGGGAGAACATGCAGACTCCACACAGTTGGCAACCCAAGCCAGGAATTGAACCCAGGTCCTTGGCACTGTGAAGTAACAGTGCTAACTACTGTGCCACCATAATGTCCATCTCTTATGACACCATTGCGATATGGAATTTCTCATTGTCATTTCAATGCTCAGAAAGTATGATGCAATATGATAATGCAAATCACCATGACATTGGTGTTGCTGACTGGTTGTTGGAATATCAATGGGGTTTAATTTCTCTGTTCATTGCTGTCATACCACAGATTGACACTTGTTAATTTGTCAGCCGCTTTTTACTTTCTCTCATTATTTCATTCTTTTGTAACACCATTATCACTTCTATTATTTAATCATCTCTTGCCCTGCACCTAATCGCAGACCTGTCTCTTTTCCCCTCTCATTGTTTCTCCCTGGTTCTGTTCCTACTTCTGAGCTTTTCATCTGTAACAATCGCTGGTTCTGATGAAAGGTCATTAATCATTTTTGGGCTTTTCTACAATTTTCTCTTACCAATAACTTGATAGAAGAATTAGCATAGCCCAGAGCCATTGAGCAAGTCTGATCACAGTAAATTGCGTTCGTGTAGGATGCATGCTCCTGTCAATTAGAATATAAAATTTTAAACATGCCAGAACATTTTACATAGTCTAGACTCATGACCAAATTCATTCATGATTAACTGATTCGCAGAAGCAAATATTTATGCAAAATACTGTGTGGTGGTAGTAGTAATTTGCTCTGTAAATTGGTTGTTTAGTAGTATGGTTTCTTCTGGCAGTCCCAGAAATGTCAGTTGGAATATTGAAACTCATGTCACCAAACTGTACACACCATTAAAATATAATAGCACAGTGTGCAGGACTAATATATCGCTTTTATCTACTGGATTTATTTGATGTAAAAACTGTCTTCTTTGAAAATTGTCTCTTGTAAATTGAATTTTTACAGTGTAAAGTCTACCATCCCAGTAAACAATGAGATATTTGATGTTATATCTGAGGTTCTGATAATTTTTGTGTCTTAGCTCTTGTGTGGCTTTTGTTTCACTTCAACTAAAATACCTTAATACTTGGCACAATTGGAAATTGCTTATATTAATCTCCATACGGTAATCTTGCTTGCTACTACCTTGCTTCCAACAACACTAGCTGTTCCATGCTGCTAAGGATGATTTGCTATCTTTCGAATGGACTTGACTAATTATACTAATTCAAGAATCTTTGAACCTAATGCCAACTGCAGTATACTTTGAGGTATTAGGCATACTTTTCATAGAATTCCTACAGTGCGGAAGGAGGTCATTCGGCCTGTTGAGCCTGCACTGACAACAATCCCACTCAATCCCTATCCCTGTAATGCCTCGTATTTAGCCTGCTAATCATACTGACACTAAAGATCATTTATGGAGTCATAGACATTTATAGCATGGAAACAGGTCCTTTAGCCCAACTTGTCCATACTGCCCTTTTTTTTAAAAACCCCTAAGCTAGTCCCAATTGCCCACATTTGGCCCCTATCCCTCCATACTCATTTTACCCATTAACAGATCAAATGACAAAATTGTACCCACCTCTACTACTACCTCTAGCATCTTGTTCCAGAAACTCACCACCCTCTGCATAAAACAATCACCCCTTTGGACCCTTTTGTATCTTACCGCTCTCATCTTAAACCTATGGTCTCTTGTTTTAGACTCCCCCATCTTTGGAAAAAGATATTGGCTCTCTAACTGATCTATGCCCCTCACTATTTTATAGATCTCTACAAGATAACCCCTCAGCCTCCTATGCTCCAGAGAAAAATGTCCCCATCTATCCAGCTCTCCTTATAACTCAAACCACCAAATCCCTGTAGCATCCTAGTAAACTTCTTCTGCACTCTTTCTAGTTTAATAATATCCTTTCTATTATTGGGTGACCAGAACTGTACACAGTATTCCAAGTGTGGCCTTACCAATGTCTTGTACAACTCCAATGAGACATCTCCTGTATTCAATGTTCTGACCAAAAAGTCTGATTTAGCATGGCCAATCAACCTAACCAGCACATCTCTGGCAGAAAACTGCAGCACCCAGAGGAAACCCATGCAGCGTGGGGAAAACATGCAAATTCTATACAGACAGTCACCTGAGGCCAGAATTGAACCCAGGTTGTTGGCACTGTGAGACAGCAATTCTAACCACTATGCCAGTGTGCTGCCCACTTCTGCTATCAAAGGGAGCTTTTACCTGAGTTAAGTGTCCAAATTATCCTGTTCCTTCTGACAGTCTAAGCAGCTTGGGTGTTTTGACAAGGCACCTTCTCTATTTTAAAAGTAGTTAACCTTGTTTTTAGACACCAAAGTCAAAGTTCTTAGTTTCTTGGGACAGAATAAGAACACTTGAATCCTGGTGTATGCTGTCTTTGGTAGCCAAAACAATAAATAATAATGTACTTTGTCTCATCATGTGTGGCATTAAAGGGGAAAAAAATCAGCCAGGGTGCCTGCCCCTGCTTGCTATCCAGTCATTTTGCTTGAGATTGTGGATTGGGAAGTGTATGTCAGCAAAGGGTATAATTGAGCTTGGTAGTTTTAATCACCTTAGCTAAATATCCTACTATGGCACTTAATCTGAGCTTACATGAGACAGGATATTTAAGGTGACTGGTGCCATGAAACAGCATGCTAGGAAATCAAACTGCTTTTGGGAAAGGTATGTATATTTAAAAACACTGTGTGCTCAGCGAAAACTAGCATTTCCTAAAAATGTTTCGACACCAGGAAAATCTGTCTTCCTGTGATTAAAATATAATATACACACACACACACACACACACACACACATACACACACATATACACACACACACACACACACACACACACACAAGCTCTGAAATGACACCACGGCAAACTAACGTTCTAAAGCTGGTTTGAAATGCTGTCTGTACCAGTAGAGTACAGTGGTTAGCGCTGTTATCTTGCAGACGAGGGATCTTAGTTTGATTCCTGGCTTGAGACACTGTCTGCGCAGAGTCTGAAGGTTCTCACATTGTCTGCCTGGGTTTCCTCTGGGTGCTCTGGTTTCCTCCCACAGTCTGAAAGACGTGCTGGTTAGGTACATTGGCTGTGCTAAATTTTCCCTCGGTGTGGAAGCTATTGAGAGGGTGCAGAGGAGATTTACAAGGATGTTGCCTGGATTGGGGGGGCATGCCTTATGAAGATAGGTTGAGAGAGCTAGGTCTCTTCTCCCTGGAGAGACGAAAGTTGAGAGGTGACCTGATAGAGGTTTATAAGATGTTGAGAGGAATAGATAATCTCCAAGAATCCACTCTATTTCCCAGGACTGAAATGGTCACTACAAAAGGACACAGGTTTAAGGTGCTGGGGGGCAAGTACAAAGGAGATGTTAAAGGTAAGTTTTTCACTCAGAGGGTGGTGAGTGAATGGAATCGGCTGCCGTCAGTGGTGCAGAGGCGAACTCGCTGGGGTCTTTTAAGAGACTTCTGGATGAGTACATGGGATTTAATGGGATTGAGAGTTATAGATAGTTCTATGGCCTGGTAGGTACTGACATGATCAGCACAACTTGTGGGCCAAAGGCCCTGTTTGTGCTGTAGTGTTCTATGTTCTATGTACCCGAACAGACACCGGAGTGTGGCAACCAGGTGGTTTTCACTGCATTGCAGTGTTAATGTAAGACAACTTGTGACACTAATAATAAAAAAATTGGCTTAGCAACTGTGAAAATATGAAGAGAGGAATTTCCAATATATGTGCAGTATTGTTGTATCTCACTGATCATCAGAATCATTATGGATCTGCTGCAAATCCAGTGCTACTAGAAGCAGCTGCCTAAATTAACTGATGCAGGGTTGGGTTGCTAGCTCCCCAAAAGTGGGGAGCTACTCTGAATCCTGCTGGAGTGAAAGACTCTGGGAGCTGGGAGATGCTAGTGAGTCAGAGAATTCCATCACGGGTTCACCAATAGTGTTTAAATAGTGTGCTTCCTAGCTGATTTCCGACTCGCTGCAGATATCTGGGAGATGCGAGCATGGCATGAATACTCATGGAAACTCCGCGAATCGGCCAATGCATGATTTTCCTGGTCCACCGTGCTGAATAGTTAGCATTGCGGGATGGGAGAATTGCAGCCATTGAATTTCCTTAGCCTCCTTAGAAAGTAGAGGTGTTGGTGGGCTTCCTTGATTATAAGCATTGGTTTGGAAGGAGCAGGACAAGTTGACAAGTTGTTGGTGATCTGGACACTTGAAAGCTTGAAGTTTGCGAACTTCATTCCCTTTGATGTAGATAGGGGTATGTCTTCCATTCTGCTTGCTGAAGTCAATGATTATCTCCTTTAATTTACTGATATTGAGGAAGAGATTATTGTTGTCGCACCAGTTCACCAGATTCTCTATCTCTTTCTTGTTCTCTGGCTTATCTTTGTTTGAGACCCGACCCACTACCTTGTCAGCATCCTGATATTCATTCTTTCCTATAATGAGGTTAAGATTGCACTGCTGTAACTCACATTGTGTTTTAACTAGATGAGTGTTTGAAACATTCAGAATAACAGTCGTTTATGTCATGTTATGGAACTGCTTCTGCTACGTCCTCCATTCAATCACAAGATAGTTTGCACCTTCATATCAGCAGTAAGAATTAAGATCCTGCACCCCTTCTTTTCATCATTTTCTCAATTAATACAAGGATACCTTTCCAAGACTTCAAACTCCAACCCACTTCCCTACAAATTCCCAGGATTTTAACATTCAATTGTACTGGCAGTAAAATATTTGATTTGTCTTCCTTTTCGAAGCAGCTCTTGATGCAAGTTTCCTGTTTCAAAAGAAAGACCACACTGAGCAAACTACCCACCCCGCCACCCCACTGCGTTTCATTCTTTCTGTTTGATGTTTGAAAGCAATGGATAAAAGCAAAATACTGCAGGTACTAGAATCTGAAACAAAAACAGAAAATGCTGGAAAATCTCAGCAGGCCTGATGGTATCTGTGGGGAGAGAATAGAGTCAATGTTTGGTTCCAATGCATAGATCTATAAACACAGATGGGAATCATGGGTAGAAGTGGGAACATCGGGGTGGCGGCACGGGCTAGTTGGGCCGAAGGGCCTGTTTCCCATGCTGTTTTGTTCTTTGTTCTTTGTTTCGAGTCTGGATGACCCCTTGTCAGAGCTTCTTCAGAGAATAAATGGGTGCAGGTTTTCTTTCAAGATCCACCTGCTGTGCCACCTAAATGCAGTTTGCGCCAAAATTAGGGGGACAATGTTACCATCAGATGGGCAACATGACAGCTCAGAGACTATTGCTGTTGCTGTGCTGACACATGGATTTGGGCCTGTGTCTGCGGGAGTTTGCACGTTCTCCCCGTGGTTGCGTGGGTTTTCTCCAGGTGCACCGGTTTCCTCCCACATCCCAAAAATGTGCTCTTAGGCTGATTGGGTAACAAATTGTCCCTATATTGGTCTCTATATGTCATTAAGATGTTAGAACGGCGGCGCGGGCTCATTGGGCCGAAGGGCCTGTTTCCCATGCTGTGTTGTTCTTTGTTCTTTGTTCTTTGTTCAATTTGCCCTACTGGCCAATGAGTGGGCAAGCTGGTAAGATAATGAGAAAGCTAAGAAATCAGATTCATGCCCAATTTCTTGCTTCTCACAACCTCACCAGCACCAGATATCCAGTGGCATTTAAATATTAGAAGTGAGCCCGGGATGGGATCATCAGGATTCGCCTCTGTGGCCTCGTTGGTAGAGGTTCTGTCTAGTGAGGATCACGTATGATCTCCCATTAACAGGACTCAGATGTAATGGTCTCGCTGGTAGAATCGGAAGCCATTGAGGGGAGTGCCAACCTGGCTCCCTGATCGTGCCCACCAGTGTCAAGGGCACGGGACCTGAGGGAGTAGGGCCTGAGGAGGGAAGTAGCCATTCGGTTTGGGGGTGGGGAACCACTGTGCATTCTGCAACAGAGATCAGTGTGGATTAGGGAAACTGCCTCCGCTCCTTAACAGTAATCATTGGTGGTGAGGCGACCATCCGCAGAGCTCCGCAGTGGCAGGGGTGGGTGGTGATGGACCATGAAGGCCGGCTATAGCTGGGGGAGGTAACAATAGGTCACTGTGCACACAGAGATCTGCACATGCGCAATTGCTATTAGCCAGCTTTGAGGCAATCTAGGCCCCACCTACACCCCCAGGTTTTGCCTCTTTTTTTAGACTAAGTCAGGCATGATTCTAGAAACATAGGAGCAGGAGGAGGCCATTTGGCCCTTCGAGTTTACTCTGCCATTCATTAAAATCTAGAATCTATCTATCTCTGTCTTAAAGATACTCAATGACCTGGCCTCCACAACCTTCTGCGGCAAAGAGTTTTACATATTCACCACTCTCTGGCTGAAGAAATTCCTTCTCATTTCTGTTTTAAAGGATCGTCCCTTTAGCCTGAGATTGTGCTCTCTGGTTCTAGCTGGAGAAATTTTCCAGGCTGTGGCTTGTAATGTCCTTCAATGGAAAGACTATCCTGTAATTATTTTCAGCTCTTTGTGGCTAAACATTGGCTCTATTCTCTCCCCACAGATGCCATCAGATCTGCTGAGATTTTCCAGCATTTTCTGTTTTGGTTTCAGATTCTAGCATCTGCAGTATTTTGCTTTTATCCATTTATTCCGAATGCCTTCAAACATCAAACAGAAAGAATGAAAAGCAGGCACTTTGCTCAGCAGTTCGACAAAGCATTGAGGCAGAAGCTTCAGTTGCAAAAGACAAAAGTACACGAGGAGGAATGTCCAACATCTTTCCCTTTCCCTGGGAGCGTATATAACAGAAAGTCAAGCAGGTCGCAACCAACTACCGCAAAGAAACAGGTTTGAGTTCATTTAAATGGAGCAAAACCGAGTTGAACTCTTTCATAGATATGTACCCTAACTTACAATTAGATTCTCCCGTCCCTCCTACACTGACTCCACCCTGATTGTCGTTTGAAGAACGGTTGAGGACTCTGGGTCTGTACTTGTCGGAGTTTAAAAGGATGAAGGGGGATCTTATGGAAATTTACAGGATACTGTGAGGTCTAGATAGAGTGGATTTAGAAAGGATATTTCCACTAGTTGGAAAAGCTAGAACCAGAGAGCACAATCTCAGGCTAAAGGGACGATCCTTTAAAACAGAAATGAGAAGGAATTTCTTCAGCCAGAGAGTGGTGAATATGTAAAACTCTTTGCCGCAGAAGGTTGTGGAGGCCAGGTCATTGAGTATCTTTAAGACAGAGATAGATAGATTCTTGATTAATAAGACGATCAGCAGTTATGGGGAAAAGTCAGGAGAATGGGAATGAGAAAAATATCAGCTGTGATTGAATAGCGGAGGAGACTCGATGGGCCGAATGCCTAATTCTACTCCTATGTCTTACAGTCCCATAATTCCTATGTTCACTTGATCTAGTGTTGATCCAGGAAAGCCTTCCTTTGTATATTACCTGATCAGTTCTTTGTGCTGTGGTGTTCCTAATGATAAGTAATTCCAGTGAAAAATGAAACCAGATTAAATAAATCAACCAAAGAAACATGGTGCTCAGTACAAGAAATGAACTCCAGTGCCACATTTGCTTTATATAAATTCCTGTCAATACTTATTTCATATAATGAGTTCTTCTGTCTCTTTCTCTCTTGTTTAATGGATGGTTCTAACAAGAAAGGTCAGGCATGGATTCCTATGTTGCAAATTCATTTCTATTTATTTTCCAATCTAATTTGAAGCCATGGGAACCAGAACTATCAAAAGTGGCAATTACTTATTTGTTGTTCGATACAAACACTAGAACTGGCCGTTATCTTTTTAGTCTCTTTATCTTCCTGTGTGCTTCTTATGACTGGATTGGTTAGATGACTCTGAGACACCTCGACCTATTGAATGACTATAGTTAAGCAGGGAAGGGCAAAGACCTTGAAAGGCAGCGAGGACTGACAATTTAAGCTTATCATAGAATCATAAAATCCTACAGTACAGAAGGCAGCCATTTGGCCCATCGAGTCTGCATCAATCACAATCTCACCCAGGCCCTATCCCTATAACTCCATACACCCTAGTTAGTCCCTCTGACACTAAAGGGGTAATTTAGCATGGCCAATCCACCTAATTTGCACATCTTTGGACTGTAGGAGGAATCCCATGCAGATGTGAAGCTACATTGGATTTGGTGCTGGGCAATGAGCCAGACCAGGTGTTAGGCTTGGAGGTTGGTGAACATTTTGGTGATAGTGACCACAATTCGGTTACGTTCACCTTAGTGATGGATAGGGATAGGCATGAAGCTGGGGGCAGTAGTTATAGCTGGGGGAAGGGTAATTATGAGGCCATCAGGAGAGAATTAGGGTGCATAGATTGGACTAGGAAGCTACAGGGACTGGGAACATCTGGAATGTGGAGCTTATTCAAGGAGCAGCTGCTGCGGGTCCTTGATAAGTATGTCCCTGTCAGGCAAGGAGGAAATGGTCGAGTAAGAGAACCTTGGTGTACGAAAAAAGTTGATTTGCTGGTTAAAAGGAAAAAGGAGGCTTATGTCAGGATGAGGATTGAAGGCTCGGTTAGTGCAATGGATAGCTATAGATTAGCCAGGAGGGAGCTAAAGGGGGAATTGAGGAGAGCAAAGAGAGGACATGAGAAGACTTTGGCTGATAGGATTAGGGAGAATCCTAAAGCTTTCTTTAGATATGTTAAGAATAGAAGATTGGTTAGGGCAAGATTAGGGCCAGCAGTGGGAAGTTGTGCGTGGAGCCTGAGGAGATTGGAGAGGTACTGAATAAATATTTCTCTTCGGTATTCACGCAGGGTGATGTAAATGTAGTTATGGAGAACACTGAGGTACAGGGTAGCAAACTGGAAAGTATCGAAGTAGATAGGGAGGATGTGCTAGATATTCTCGAGGGTTTGAAGTTGGATAAGTCCCCTGGGCCGGACGGGATTTACCCTAGGATTCTCTGGGAGGCAAGAGAGGAGATTGCAGAGCCTCTGGCTCTGATCTTCAGGTCCTCGTTGGTTACGGGTGTGGTTCCGGAGGACTGGAGGATAGCGAATGTGGTCCCGTTGTTCAAGAAGGGGAAGAGAGACCTTCCAGGGAATTATAGGCCAGTGAGTCTTACTTCTGTTGTGGCAAAGTGTTGGAGAGAATTATTAGGGATAGGATTTATAGTTATTTAGAGAGTAATGAATTGATTGGGGATAGTCAGCATGGTTTTGTGAAGGGTAGGTCGTGCCTTACTAACCTCATTGAGTTTTTTGAAAAAGTGACTAAAGAGGTGGATGGGGGTAAGGCGGTTGATGTGATATATATGGACTTTAGTAAGGCGTTTGATAAGGTGGCCCATGGAAGACTTCTGCAGAAAATGCAGATGTATGGGATAGAGGGTGATTTAGCTAATTGGGTTAGGAATTGGCTAGCAGGTAGAAGACAGAGGGTGGTGGTTGATGGGAGATATTCATCTTGGAGTTCGGTGACAAGTGGTGTACCTCAGGGGTCTGTTTGGGGCCCCTGCTGTTTGTAATTTTTATAAATGATCTGGATGAGGGTATTGAAGGATGGATTAGTAAATTTGCAGATGACACTAAAGTCGGTGGAGTGGTAGATAGTGAAGAGGGGTGTTATAGTTTGCAGAGGGACTTGGACAAGTTGCAGAGCTGGGCCGAGAGGTGGCAAATGGAGTTTAATGTGGAAAAGTGTGAGGTAATGCACTATGGCAGAAATAATAAATGTGTAGAGTATAGGGCAAATGGTAGGATTCTTAGTAGTCTAGATGAACAGAGGGATCTTGGTGTGTATGTGCATAGATCCCTGAAAGTAGGCAGTCAGGTCGAGAAGGTTGTTAGGAAGGCATATGGAGTCTTGGCTTTTATTGGTAAGAGGGATTGAATTTCGGAGCCGCAACGTCATGTTGCAACTGTACAAAACTCTAGTGCGGCCGCACTTGGAGTATTGTGTGCAGTTCTGGTCCCCGCATTATAAGAAAGATGTGGAGGCATTGGAGAGGGTACAGAGGAGGTTTACCAGGATGTTGCCTGGTATGGAGGGCAGGTCTTATGAGGAGAGGCTGAGGGATTTGAGGTTGTTTTCGTTAGAAAGGAGGAGGCTAAGAGGGGACCTGATCGAAACATATAAGATGATTAGAGGTTTAGATAGGGTGGACAGTGATAGCCTTTTTCCTAGGATGGAAAAAGCTAGCACGAGGGGACACAGCTTTAAATTAAGGGGTGATAGTTATAGGACGGATATCAGAGGCAGGTTCTTTACCCAAAGGGTGGTTTGGGAGTGGAATGCCCTGCCTGCAGCAGTTGTAGATGCGCCAAGTTTGGTGGCGTTTAAGAGGTTAGTTGATAAGTATATGGAAGAGAAGGGAATGGTTTAGTTTGGAGGGGCATTGCTTTTTATATTGGTCGGCGCAACATCGAAGGCCGAAGGGCCTGTTCTGTGCTGTAATGTTCTATGTTCTATGTTCTATGTGCAAACTCTGCACAAACAATCACCCAAGCTGGGAACCAAACCCGGTTTCCCTGGGCGTTGTGAGGCAGCAGTGCTAACCACTGTGTCACCATGCCACCCATTTGGCAACTCAAATGTTGCATGAGTCCCAATGACTGATGCGACCCTTGTGCAGGTGCTGGTGGTTTCCCAGTGGGATAGGCCCTTCTGGGGATTAGGCACCCACAGATTGCCAGTTCATGCAGAGGTGCAAGGAAGGCAGTACATTATCTCTACATTAGCTACAGGTGCTGGGGAACCACAATGTAGGAGCAACTATAACATTTGTGTAACCCTTTGTAGTTGCACTTGGGATTTCACTAGGTGATAGTTTATTACTGAATGCCAAAGCATGTACCATGGTAAAGATCATGTAAAGCAACTGTTCCTCCATTAATTTCTACATGAGTGGGCCTTTACCAGTTGATGAGATGCAAAACATATAAAAGTGGGCACCGAATGAAGGAAATTGTCAATGAATCCCTTGGAATGAGGTAATGATGGAACCACCAAACTGGTAGTGGCATTAAATGAAAGATTATTAAAGCTGCAGAGCAAAATGATGGAATCATCTCGGGGGGAAAATTAAAGGGCTTTGAGAAGAAGTGTTAAAGAATGAGCCATGTGTCGAAGCCTGTTGACATTGGACTGATGTGTATTTCAACTGCCCTTCTGGTGTCTAATCCAACTCTTTCTCTTCAGAGGAGAAATTGACGGATTCAAAATGGTTTCCATTCTCCAACGCTACTCCCCTCTGGAGCACCAGCTCGTGCAGAGTGCGGTATAGAACAAAGAACGCAGTACTCCGGATGAGGCCTAACCAACGTTCTATACACCTGCAACACCAGACTCCTACTCTTGTATTCTATACCCCTTCCTATGAAGGCTAACATACCATATGCTTTTTTTACCATATTCTCCACCTGTACTGACACCTTCAGAGACTTGTGAACTTGCACCCCCAGGTCTCTCTGCATCTGTATACTCCGGACCGTTTTACCTTTTATCCTATAACTTCCCTCTACATTATTCCAGCCAAAATGCATCACCTCGCATTTATCCGGATTAAATTCCATTTGCCATCTATCTGCCCAATCTACCAGCCTATCTATGTCATGTTGTATTGCCAGGCACTGCTCCTCAGTACCCGCCAATCCAATCATCTTAGTATCATCATCAAATTTGCTGATCACACCACCTACCCCCTCTTCCAAGTCATTTATATACACCACAAATAGAAGGGGTCCTAGTACAGAGCCCTGCGGCACACCACTAGTGACAGACTTCCAGTTGGAAAAAGAGCCTTCCACTACTACCCACTGTCTCCTCCTCCCAAGGCAGTTCTCAACCCATCTACATACCTAGCCCTGTATCCCATGCGCCTTCACCTTTTCTATCAGCCTACCATGAGGGACCTTATCAAACGCCTTACTGAAATCCATATAGACGACATCAACGGCTTGTCCTTCATCAACCGTTTTTGTCACCTCTTCAAAAAATTCCACTAGATTCGTAAGGCACGACCTCCCCTTAACGAAGCCATGCTGCGTATCCCTGATCAGATCGCAGCGCTCCAGATGCTCATACATCCTGTCCCTGAGAATCCTCTCCATTACTTACCTATAACTGAAGTCAAGCTCACCGGCCTATAGTTCCCTGGGTTATCCCTCTGACCCTTTTTAAACAACAGTACTACATTTGCAATCCTCCAGTCCTCTGGGACCTCCCCTGTGTCCAAAGAAGAGACAAAGATTTGCGTCAGAGGCCCAGCAATGTCATCTTTCACCTCCCTTAGCAGCCTGGGATAAATACCATCAGGCCCCGGAGCTTTATAAGTCTTTATGCTACCTAAAAGCCCCAACACTTCGTCCCTCGTAATGATCATTTCCTTTAATGGGTCATCAAATTCCTCAAAGCCAGCATCAGATATCAGGCCCCTCTCCCGCGTGAATACCGACGCAAAGTACTCATTCAGGATCTCCCCCATTCCCTCAGGCTCTAAGCATAGTTCCCCTCCTCTGTCCCTGAGAGGTCCAATCTTCCCTCTAACCATCCTTTTGCTCCTTACATAGGAGTAAAATGCCTTAGGATTTTCCTTAATCCTACCTGTCAAAGCCATTTCATGGCCCCTTTTTGCCTTTCTGACACCCCTTTTAAGATCCCGTCTACACTTTCTATATTTTTCCAGCGCTGCCTCTGTCCCCAGTTGCCTAGATCTAACGTACGCATCCCGCTTCTTCCTGACCAAGTCCTCAACATCGCTAGTAACCCACGGATCTCTAATCCTACCTTTCCCATCCTTCCTCCTTACCGGCACATGTCTTTCCTGCAAAAATTTTAGTTTTCCCTTGAAAGACTCCCACATGTGTAGTGTCGACCTACCCTCGAACAGCTTATCCCAGTCGGTATCCCTAAGATCCTGCCTAATCTGGCTATATCTAGCCCTCTCCCAGTTTAACACCCTCCCCTTAGGGCAGGCTTCATCTTTTTCCATTAATACCCTAAAGCAGACAGAGTTGTGGTCACTATTAGACACATTCTCTCCTACTACAACGTCAACCACCTGCCCTGGCTCATTCCCCAGAACCAGATCCAGTATAGCCCCCTCTCTAGTCTTGTAGGTATACAAGCACAATACCTGATGCCCTGGATAAGCGTACTGCAGGGCATCCCCCGCTGTAGCAAGTCCTCTGAGCTTTATTCTCAGAAGGCTAATTGCATGGCCCTCATATCACACAGCACCAGCAGCCGCTGTGAGCCTTCTGTGCTGGGGTTCTGCAAAGCTGCAAGCAGTCATATCTGTGGTGTGTACTTCCTGTCACCCAGTATCCAGCTGGCTTGGAGGGTTGAGGGAGTGGCTCAGGATAAATGAGTTCTGCAGCTTTCCGGAACCATGCACACACTTGCTGCATCTTCTCCTGACGGTCACAGGCTAATTGAATGTTCAGCTACTGGAATCCTTTCCTGTTCGTAGCGGTACCTGGCATGCACTGCGGGAGCTTAGGTGGCCACGTACGTGAACTGAGGGAATCTAGAGATGGCCCATTGCCTTCGCAGCCTGACTGGTGAGATTACTGTGATAACTGATATATTGCACTGCCCTCGGTGTGTGGATCCATTACCTGCTTGTTGCAGCAATAGGCAGTCTGAGAGATCCCACACATGTTTCTAGGTGATCCCTGGAATGCTCCTGAATTGGAAATGTTGCCCTCTTTGGCAGCACAGGCAACCACATTCCAACATCTTCAACACTTCTCCCAGCACAAAAGCGCACATCTCTACATCTGTCTTGACAGAGTAAGAAGCCTCACAACTCCACATTGAAGTCCAAGTGGTCTATTTGGAATTACAAGCTTTCAGAGCGACACTCCTTCATTAAGCGAGTCACCTCCACTTGCCTGATGAAGGAGCAGTGCTCTGAAAGCTGGTAATTCCAATTAAACCAGTTGAATTTAACCTGGTATTGTGAGACTTCTTACGGTGTCCACCCCAGTCCAATGCCAGCATTTTCATATCATGTCTTGACAATTAAAGTTTATTTATTAGGCACAAGTAGTCTTACATTAACACTGCAATGAAGTTACGGTGAAATTCCCCTAGTCGCCACACTCCGGCACCTGTTCGGGTCAATGCACCTAACCAGCACGTTTTTTTGGATTGTGGGAGGAAACTGGAGCACCTGAAGGAAACCTATGCAGATACAGGGAGAATATACAAAGTTCACACAGACAATGACCCAAGCTGGGAATCGAACCCGGGTCCCTAGTGCTGTGAGGCAGCAGTGCTAATCACTGTGTTGCCCATGGCAGGTGTCGCCTTCAGAGATATGAACTATTATGTTTGAGGTCTGCAATTGAGACTAATAATAAAGCATTAGGCCAGTGGTAGTTAACTAATTGGAACAGTTTAACATATCTTTATCCGAGCACAGTCAGCACAAGGCTGGCTCAGCAAGCTCCATCTGAGTTTGAGTGCTGGGTCACCAGACCTGTTTTCTTGAAGGGCCATGCCGTAACATACATAACATGAAGCTGTCTGAAAGATGCTGTATGTGGGTTGCATAATATATACAAGTCGCAATTGCTCGGTTACTGTTCAGCTTCTCATTGTTTGTTTTGGCAGCAAGTGTAATTTTTTTGGAATTATCACAAGCTGAAATTTTCCACTATGAATTCGATACGACTCTGACACACAGCTGCGGAGTCCATACTAAGCCAGCCAGCATTCCCCACTATCGTTCTGTGTTCTAAAGTATACATTTGAAACAAGATTTAATACCTTTCATTGTGTTCAAGAACTGCTTCGTTACCAATCCGCCACCCTATTCTGCTGCAAACAAAACGGTATGTCAAACCGTTGAGGGGTTGTTATTTATTGTGCAGTACGAGGTCTTTTAGCTCTTCTAATGATTCCCTGATCTTGCCAAAGTACCTATAATGATCATGTTGACTCAAAGGAACACTAATAAATACGACAAAAGGAGAAACTATGCAGTATCCAGTGTATTTTTCATCAGTGTCTAGCAAGTGACAAACATGCTTCACAAAACACGAAGACTGTAAAGGGAAATTAAAGTCAGCAAAATGTGCAAATATTGAGCAATAAACCTGGAACATTCTCTTCAACATGTTTCTTATTTGAATTTGGAACAGTAATTTGTTTTTTTGTTTGAAAAAAATTCAAAAAAGGTTAAATTTATTTTGTGTAAATTAAAATAATCTTTAGAGATGAACTCCAGTGCTCCAAGCCTAGAAATTACTAAATGATATTGTTGGATAACTGATTGATGCAAGCATTATTCTTGCCCTATTTCAAGGAAGCAGCTCAAATTCATCACTAAAGTGATGGACAAGGGATGCAAGAAGAACACATTGACAATGGGGCAGATGTTCCCGTTCCGCCTGCCATGGGAAGCAGAACGGTTGGGAGACAGACCATGGAAAGGTCTGTTGACCTTGAGTGGATTTTTCAGTTTCAGGGCAAGGAAAGCTGGAAAATCCTACTCAACATGTCAAGTCAGGCAGGAAAAGTGGCACTATCATTTTTTTTTGACTTGTGTCAAAAGAAATCTTGAAGACATATCTCATGATATCTCTCCTATCCCACCAGCAACTTCTGCCTTAAAAAAAAGTTTCCCCCAATCTGAAAGCAAAAATCATAGAATACCACAGTGTAGAAGAGGCCCTTCGGCCCATCACTGGCACGTTAGAAACACTTAACTCCCATCTGCCAGCATTTGGCCCATAGCCCTAAATGTTATGATGTGCCAAATGTTCATTCAGATACTTTTTAAAGAATATAAGGCAACCTGCCTCTGTGACCCTCCCAGGCAGCACATTCCAGACTGTCACCACTCTTTGGGTAAAAAGGTTTTTTTTTCGCATCCCTCCAAACGATTATGACTTCAACTAAGGGGAACAACTGTTCCTTATCCACTCTGCCAAGAAGTCCCTCACAATTCTGTACATCTCAATCAGGTCCCTCTTCAACCTTCTTTGCTTCAATGAAAATAATCCAAGCCTATGCAACCTTTCTTCATAACATAAATATTCCATCCCAGACATCATTCTGGTGAATCTCCTCTGCACCTCCTCCCATGCAACCACATCCTTCCTATAATGTGGCGAACCCACAGTACTTCAGCTGTGGTCTAACCAAAGTTCTATACAACTCCAACATGACTTCCCTGCTTTTGTAATTGTGCCTCGATTGATAAAAGCAAGTGTCCCATATGCCTTTGTCACCACCCAATTAACATGTCTTTCCACTTTCAGAGATCTGTGGACAAATATGCCAAGGTCCCTTTATTCCACAGAACTTCCTAGTGTCCTACCATTCATTGAGTACTTTCTTATCAAGTTACTCTTTCTAAAGTGTATCACACTTTTCAGGGTTAAATTCCATCTGTGATGTATTTGCCCATTTGACCATTCCATCTCTATCTTCTTGTGACCCAAGACACTCCATCTCACTGCTAGCCACCCATCCAATCTTTGTGTCAGCTGCAAATTTACTAATCCTATCCCTCACATTGTCATCTGTGTGAGGGAGTAGATTAAATAAAAAAGGAAATACCAATGCCCTCCCACACCACTCTCCCAAGGAGCTACCACCACCACCCTCCCTGCCTTCTTCCCCTGATGTATGTGCTTTCCACCTTCCAATCCAACAGGGATCTTCTTTATTCTGAAGTTCTGTGTTCACTGTCAGTTACACAGAGCAAGAACTCAGTAAGAATTTAGCAACACCAATTTTAAATCCAGCTGATTTATTTGATAGTAAAATTGCGAGCTTTCAAAACTCTGTGTCTTCGTCAGGCAAATGCAGTGATCCCAGAACTGAATTTGATGTTTTTTTTAAACAAACAGGTTTTGACTCTTAACGAGCCAGTGATGATAAATGCTATTGTGATGCTCAAAAATTGCAAATGGATTAGTCAAGAATGTGGGAGCGGAGTTTCCACTGTGTGTGTGGGGAGTAGGGTGGGTAGAGGAGTTTCCCCAATGTTTGTCATATTGGCAGACGTGTGTCAGACGTGCAGCTCCACCAGCTGCTTGCATTGTTTCTCTGGGATTTCCGACAGTTTTCTATCAAGACTTTCAGAGGTTGGAAGAAACCCCATGGGAATTCCAGGAGAGAATTTTCAACTCATTCTGCGAACAAGTAACTCAACATTGCGCTGTTTCTCAACAAGCTGTGCAGTACATGCCTCAGAATTGAATTGCTCAGACAAGAGTATTTCTAAATGTGATTTGCATTCAATTTTTATTTTACCACTCAATTAAAAAATTGAATTATATCCTTACTACTTTGTTTCCCTTAGAATGTCTGGAGAGGAGAAGGAGAGTAAGAAGTCTCTGTTTTTAGTCTCTCACTAATGAGGCTTCTTACTGTGCTTATCCCAGACCAATGCTGGCATCTCTATATTGTGTAGAAGGAGGCCATTCAGCTCATTGAACCTGCACTAACAACAGTCCCCTCCTCCCCCCAGGCTTTATACCCGTAATCCCACATATTTACCTTGCTAGCCACCCTGACACTAAGGCTCAATTTAACATAGTCAATCAACTTAACCCATACATCTTTGGAGTGTGGGAGAAAACCAGAGCACCCGGAGAAAACCCACATACAGACACGAAGAGAATGTGCAAACTCCACACAGAGTGTCAGCCAAGGTTGGAATTGAACCTGGGTCCCTGCCATTGTGAGGGAACAGTGCCAACCACTGTGCCACCGTGCTGCCCCTTCTGTGTCCTATTGCAACATGTGTAGAGAACTCCCCTATTGTATCTAAAGGCTGCTACTAAATTGCAGACATCTCAATATTTAATATCAGCCAGGACTAGTTTTGCTGATCAAATTCTCTTGTATAACATTGACAGATAAACATGGAATTCTGATTCCCTTGAGTATTAAAGAGTATTTTCAAAGGAGAATGAAGAAGGGGAATGGGTGAAAACTGTTTAAAATATAGAAGGGTTTGTGAGAGTAAATAGTGGAAAACTGATTTCATTCATCAATAACATGGGGTGTAAAGATAACAGTAGAATCAAAAAGAATTACTAAACTGTGTAATGCGTTATCACGAAGGGTGGTTGAAACAAATTCAATAAACTCTTTAGAGAGAACAGGATAAAAATCTGCGAGTGACAGAAAAATGAAGAAATAGGGAAAGAGCAGGCATTGAAAACTTGGACAAATAGCTCTAACTTAAAACTGCATCACCAGAGTATGCTGCAGCAACTTCACTGTCACTAGGTCAAAGTTCTGGAACTCCCTCCTTAATAGCACCCTGGTTGTATTTACATCACATGGACTGCACTGGTTCAAGAAGTTGGCTCACCACCGCCTTTTCAAGAGCAATTAAGGATGGGCAACATCGCAGACTTATACAGTGATGCTCACATCCTATGAAAGAATCAATAAAAAATAAACTAACTGTGCTGAAAGCCCATTCAGGAGCGTTTGATGGTCTGTACTGTAAACTGGCCAATAGGTTCTATTATGTATTTGAATGGTTAACATAATTTAATTCAAGATATTTGAATAGCCCACTATTATCATAGCCGCAGCCCAAAGGTAACTTGGAACATGGTGCTTTCAAGTACCTGGATTTGATTCTGGCCTTGTGTGACTGTGGAGTTTGCATGTTCTCCCCGTGTTTGTGCTATTTTCCTGCAGCTACTCTGATTTCCTCCTACACTCCAAAAATGTGTAGATTAGATGGATCGGCCATGCTAAATTGCCCTTTGCCCAAGACATATTGGTTAGATGGACTAGCCACGGTTAATGTACTTTGATGGGGATAGTGCAAAGGGATGAGTTGGGTAGGATGTTGTTTTGGAGAGTTGGTGCACATTCGATGAGCTGGATGGCCTCGTACTGCACTGTTTGGATTCTATGAGTTTTTTAATGTAGTCTCTATATAGAGATGAATACATTTGTTTAAAGATAAGCAGAGTGGAATGAAAGGCAGTCCAAGCATTTAACTTCTAATTTTGAACCAAGTGATCTACCCTTGAATCGAAGGCCTCAGAGGGATAAATCAGGAGGAACAACCTTATTAACATGAAATTAAGAAACTCTCCTGCATGCACCATTTTCTTCACTGTAACCTTCTAACAGCTAAAATACAATGCACTGGGGATAGTAAATAAATTAAAATGTATTTTAAAACGTTAATTAGTTTTATTTCAAAAGCATGGCTGTTGGCTAGAGTTAAACAAAAAAAAAACCCAAGTCATAAGAAGATATTTGCCACTTACAAAAGATTTTTAAATGTTTCAGTAAAACAATACTGTATCAGAAGCCATACACATTTTAATGGCACTACAAAGGCACTTTCCTCATTTTTGTTTGCTAGGTTCTGAGACCAGTACATTTGAAATGAACATACCAAGTGAACTGCACGACGCCAGTAGCAATGATGCCGATGGTGACTCATTGGAAAACACTGAAAGGGCATAATGTTGGTGAGATGAGTAAACTTAATACAAGCCTTAAAAATCACGCTGCACAAATTCTTTTGTTGAAAGTATTTGAATAGAAATTCCACAAACTACCATTGAGAACCCAATGTGTTCAAAACTACTGTCATGCTGAAGATGATTAAGAAATTGAAAGCATATGAAAAACTCACAGGGGTCCTGGGTTGGTTTGAGGCAGTATATGGTCGTGTTTATGCCCACATTACAGTGAGAAAACTAAGAAACAAATCCGCACGTTACAGTGATTATGTTCCCAACTGTATTTTATAAAATATACATTTTTTTAGTTGCAAGTTTTTAAACTGAGTAACTTGTCCAATCTGTTTCATTGTGATAAATAACTGTTAGAGGTGCATTTTCAGAGAATGTATGGGATGTATGCATTCACAGGGATGTATGCATTCTGATGCCACAATGAAGAAATTTGAGTTGATTTTTAACGAAATGAAGAATTCAACTTCCAAATGCCTCATTGGAAAATAATTTTGAGTGATTTGCATGATATCATTAACTATGGCACCGGACTGGAGTGGTTTATGACTGTTCTGAACCCAGAGGAAAAATAATTCGAAGCATTGGTCAACATTTCATATTCAATCTCATAGAAATTAGAAGCAGGCGTAGGCCATTCGACTCTTCAAGCCTGCTCTGCCATTAATTTTGTTCATGGCTGATCATCGAATTCAATATCCTTATCCCCTCTTATTCCTTGATCCCTTTGGCTATAATATTGATCCCAAGAGCAAAAATAGAAAAATAGAAACTAGAAGCAGGAGTCGGCTATTCTCATTGAGATGTTGTCAAGTTTGTTTGATCTAGGAGGTTTAATGAAGCTGAAACTAATGTCACATGATTTGACAATAAGATAAATTGATTCATTTGCCAATATGGTGGTAAAATAACTCACTTTTTATATACATGGGAAATAGATAAATGGAAATGATGAGAAAATAGTTTAAATGCAAAGTTAGGTTGTCTCCCTAAGGTAATGAATTCCTCAATTACATTTTAAATTATAAATTTTAAATTAGTTACTGCAAACTAATAGGAACAGTAGTATTTTGATACCAACATATGGGCAATTTCTCTGAACTGATATCCTTTTTAGGCTTGGATGGCTGTATGGATTTTGTATATTTGCCCGCATGTCTATGTGGATTTCCTCCGGGTGCTCCAGTTTCTTACCACAGTCCAAAGAACGGCAGGTTAGGTGAAGTGGAGGTGCTAAACTGCCCCAAGATGCATGGGCTGGGTGGATTAGCCATGGTGCTGGGTTATGGGGATAGGGTGGGGTGTGGGCCTGGATAAGATGCTTCTTCAGATAGTTGACACAGACTCGATGACTAAATGGCCTCCTTCTGCACTGTAGCGATTTCAATGGTTCGGCAACAAATTTACTGACTGTGCACGTGAAGTTTAATTTGCAAGGGTTTCGCAACTGTGCAATTTTATGCTGAAATGGTGATAAACAGTACAAGGCAAATCTACATTTGATGCCGTGGAAAACAAGGAATACCAAGGCAATTAGTTACACAACAATGGAAACTACATATACAAAATAATTTCCATCAATTCCAACCTTGCAAAATGCATATCATGTGTGGATTTGTTGATTGCATGTTAACCATTAAAAGTGAGATAGCCAGCAAAAACAGAAAAATAGTTCTGCTGGTTTTTGGATCTTTCCAACAGTGCAAAAAAATGAGTTATATATTTAGAAATGCTTGTCTTCTATTTACTTGTATCCAATTTTGATACTGTGTGTTATCCTATTTTTGTATGTACTTGCTTAACTATGTTTATCATTGTTACTGTGAATGCTTTAATGCACATTGTACATAGTTACAATTCTGCATTGTCCCAACAATCTTTTATATGTGAGCCTCAAATGTTTCTTTAATTCAAGGATCACAATAATTTTCAGTATACAATATAAAGTAAACAATCTCTCCCGACCACCCATCCCTCCCAACTCCTCTCCCTCCCCCCCGTCAGGACTATATTGTACTGCATCAACATTCTCTGGAATGATCCATAAATATATACCAACACTTTTGTTTATGTATTGCAACTTCCGCAATCAAAACACTAAAAATCATATTCTAACACCTCTAACACTATTGTCAGAGGTGACAATGTTTCAGTGCAATCTGTGGCACATTTAATTTGCATCAGATGTTTATTTCTGGATTTTGCAACTGTGCCATTTTACAATGAAGAGGTGACAGATAGCATTACATTAAATTTATATTTAAGGCTACAGAAAGCTAGTAATAAAAAGGCTTTTAGAATAAAAATAAAAATGATATTTTTAAAAACTGTACAAAAACCATATAATTTTCATTTACCCAATGCTGTCCGAAGGTCATTGATTCTGCCGGATTTTGAAATGCTGAACGCTGTCCTTGTTAAAGGTAAACAATAGGATTGATTTCCCAATGTGTCTGCACTGGTGGAGACTATCACTTCACTAATGGACATATCCTGAGATTATAGGGTGTGCCACCCATGATTTTCTGTCCGTTCAAATCAGTGCCTAGAAAGATCATACATCGTACGTCTGTAATTTTTTGATGTGTGCAGTTTGTCAGGGAGGGCCCTTACTTGTTTAAGTTTATTTATTAGTGTCACAAATCAGTTTATATTAACAGTCCAATGAAGTTACTGTGAAAATCACCCAGTCACCACACACTTGTTCGGGTACGCTGAGGGAGAATTTAGCATGGCCAATTCCCCGAACCAGCGCATCTTTTGTACTGTGGAGGAAAGCAGAGCACTCGGAGGAAACCCACACAAAACATGGGGAGAACATGCAGATTCTGCATAGGTAGTGACCCAAGGCTGGAATTGAACCCAGATCCCTAGCATTGTGAGGCAGCAGTGCTAACCACTGTATAACCGTGCTACCCATTTTGTCACCAGGTTTTGGGAAATTGGCCCTAAAAGTATGTAAAATGTAGTGAACAGTGAAAGTATCCAAATAATTACAGTAAATGTTGGGAAGCTGCATGATCAGTGATGTTGTACAGCATGAAGTTCAATAAAGACATATGGGTGTTAGTACAAAGACTGATTAATGTATTTGTGTACTAAGCGTAACATTCAGTTTCAGAAGGACAATTAAACTGGTGATGTTGGATCTACCATCCCTTCCACAGCCCACTCAACTGAACTACTTGAAAAATCAGGCAGGAAATATAACAAATGATGGATCATTTTACAACTCAGCTACAATTGAAAGTTATCTACCATGATCTGCAAACACAATGACTGTTGTACAAATGGAAACATATTAAACGTCACAAATATGTAAGTACAATGAACAGTGTATGTACATACAAGTACAATGAATGATCAGTAATAATGTATGTTTGCACCCACAATTAAAATGTGTTCATGGAAATATGCTAAATGATAGTCGTGCAAGTACAATAAATTATGTATCTATATCATTTGATTTGCATACAATGAAACACCCATTCTATTTCCATGCATCTCACATTCATACATCCATACTTACATTGTTTTGTGTATCCTTTTACCCAAGTCATTGGTACCTATATTATTTACGTCATTATACTTGCAAACTTACGTATGTCATTTATTGTGTTAACAGCTGTACTTTTCATGTGTTTTTTTCATTACTCTCCTAGTTTTCTCTGCATTCTGAAGGTGCTGATCCAGGCTGCAATATAGGTGTCAGTGATCTACTAGAATTTCTCCAGATTGTCAGTTCTTGATAACCCAAGATGGTAGCTGAGTGGTAATTTCACTGAATTAGTAATCCAAAATCTTCAGGTACACAGATTCAAATCCCAACATGGCAGTGGATGAAATTTAAATTCAGTTAATAAAATCTGAAATTATGAAAATAGTCTCAGTAACCATCAATTGTCTTAGAAACCCATCTGGTCCACAATTGTCCCACTAGGGAAGAAAGCATTACTCGATCTGACCTGTATGTGACTCCAGATCCATAGCAATGTGGTTGACCCTTAAAGTTTATTTATTAGTATCAAAAGTAGGTTTACATTAACAGTAACTGCAGTGAAGTTACTGTGAAAATCCCCGAGTTGCCGCACCATGGTGCCTATTGGATATGCTGAGGGAGAATTTAGCATTGCCAATGCACCTAACCTGCTTGTCTTTCAGACAATGGAGGAAACTGGAGTACCCGGAGGAAACCCACGCAGACACAGGGAGAATGTGCAAACTCCACACAGACAGTAATCCAAACCGGAATTGAACCAAGTCTCTGGCACTGTGACGCAACAGTACTAATAACTGTGCCAACCTTTAAATTGAATCTCAACTGCACTCTGGAATGGCTTAGCAAGTCATTCAATCCAAGGGCAGTTAGGGATGGGCAACAAATGCCATGTCATGTGGAAGAAATAAAAAGAGCAAAACATGCGGAAAAACGCCAAATGAACATCAGTCAAGTCCAATCCTGTTTTCACCAGTGTTGACATTATTTTTATTCATTTGTGGGACATGGGCATTGCTGGCTGGCCTACATTTATTGTGCATCCCTAATTGCTGAAGGAAGTTGAGAGTCAGCTACATTGCTGTGGCTCTGGGATCACATATAGACCAGATTGAGTAACAATAACAGACTTCCTTCCCTAAAGGACATGAGTGAACCAGATGAGTTTTTCCGATAATGGTCATAAGTAGATTCTTAATTCCAGGTTTATTTTATTGTTGGATTCAAAAATCCACCACCTGCCATGGTGGGATTCGAACCCAAAACCCCAGAACATTAGCTGAGTTTCTGTATTAATAGTCTAGCGATAATACCACTAGGCCATCGCCTTGCCATTATATGCACACTTATCAGCAAGACTCCTTAGTTAACACATTTGGTGTGGATTTCAACTAGAGGGCAGTGAAACCAATTGCAGCATCCCTAGTGTCAAACCAGCTGACTGAATCTGGTCCTTTCTAGTCTGTCTGGTTCAGCTGCAAACTGGTGAGTGAACTCAGCGATTATAAGAGTTCTGCGTATTTTCATGCTCCAGAAATCCCGATGTTAATAACTGAGGTCGTCAGTCGTGACCTGATGGCAAAACTGCAACTGCGACGAGTGCAAAAATAAACCCAAATCACCTTAAAAAGAGGAAAAATAAAAATCACAGAATCATATTTTCTAATATCAAAATATAGCAATTTATTCAAGACATTGAATATGATTTGATGATTTGTTTTCTTTTAATGAGCACATGAGCTACATCACACATTCTGGATTAGAAGAAACAGAAAAGGTCACGTGATCTCCTCTGACCTAAACTCCTGAGAGGCTGCAAGGAGAAGGAACAAAGTCTGGCTAACAGTCTGACACAGACAATAAAAGCAACGAAAGCCAGAACACAGATTTTAAACAGATGAACTCTCTGCGTATGACAAGGAACATATTCAAAAAACCCAGGAACAAAACAAAGCAGACCCTTACATTAGACAAAGTGCACCTCACTTGGCTCTCAACAGCTTTTGTTAGCAAATAGTTTTCTTTAAAAAACAAAAAGGACCTAAAGCATGGCAATGAGATTAAAGAATTTAAGCTCTTGTACAGTGTTAAGATGTCTCATTTCTCGTATTTCTTTAAAACGAAGTGTCTGCTAGGTTTGTGGTTTGCCATTCTGGCTCTTAAGGTCTGGCGTGTGTGATTAAAGGTAAAAATTACAAATATTTCTTTTGTTATTTTTTTTTCAAAAATACACTGGGGATCTTCCCGTGAGTCTTCTTTCCCTGTATGAAGCTGGTGACAAGTTCACCTTCTCAAATGTAAAGCACTTTTTATATGCAGTTCTCTGTAGAAGTGCCTTTTTCCAAAAGATCACGACCTGAAGCACAGTAAATGTAAGCAAGTCTATCAGCAGTTCAGAAAAGCTTAAGTTTTAAAGCCCCACAAATTCCTCCCTGCAGCTTCTAGAAACAAAATCATTCACATCCAACCCTGGTAAAAGCTTCTTTTTTTTTAGGAACCTACATAATACTCCAGCGTCCCTAAAACATTTTTCTTAAAAACAAAAAAAAACAAAAATCCAGAAAATATAAAGTGTTGCTATTACAAAGTAGCAGATTATTTCGCTGTGACCGCACACAATGTTATTCTTCATTTTCAGCAGCACTGTAGTGTCCAAACCAGAATGAGGAAAGTATATGAAGAAAGGAAAATCTACATTATTTCCTTTTTTTTGTTGTTGGTCTGTTTTCTGTGTTTTTTTTTCTCACTTTTTTTTTGGTACATCACAGCATCTGCAGTTTGGCACAATGCTCTCAGTCACGAACATAAATTGCCATCATCTGTCCTGTTGAAAACCCCAAAACATTGACTGACGCAGTTTCCTTACGTGACATTCCAAAGCTGAAGAGTTCAACTGGTGAAAATGCCAGCGCACGACTGGGTTTCCATTTGGAGGGGTTGGGATGGGAGGGTGTGGGGACAGGGAGACTGGGGCAGGGTGGGCGGAGGGGAGGGTGTTGTTTGCAGACAATAAAATCATATTTTTTTTTGGAGGAGGGAAGGTGTGGGGGAATCAGAATTAAAAGGACAGGGAGAGCTGGTTTTAACCGTTTCACTTTAAAAAGTCAGGTTCTTGTAGTTCTGGAGCTGACACACGGTGAAGGAGCATGTTTTTTGCCACCCACACATTCACTGCCGGTCTAATCTTACATCCTGTTATCCTGCTATTTTGCTATTTCCGTAGATCGAGCACACAGACCTGTGAAAATCAAAAGAAAAATGAATTAGCAATTGTTATCATAATTCTGAGAGAAAGAAAAAGACAGCATTGATTGTTCAATCGCATAGCCGGTTGCACTCAAAACCATGTTTTAGATGCGATTGTGACTAACCATTGGATACTGGATTTACCCATAGAAGTGTCAAAAAACTCAACTTCCGTATCCCAGATTTGAGGCAATGGGAACCTGACATAAGAATAAAGTTCCTATTCTACGTAGACCATTAGCTTTTTTAAAATAACATTTCAGTGCAGCACAGGGGCACAGTGGTTAGCACTGCAGCCCCTCATCACAAAAGACCCAGGTTCGATTCCCAGCTTAGTCTGTGCAGACGTTCTCCCTGAGTCTGCATGGGTTTCCTCTGCGTGCTGCAGTTTTCTCCCACAGTCTGAAAGATGTGCTGGTTAGGTGCATTGGCCATGTTAAATTCTCCCTCATATATCCGAACTGGCGCCAGAGTGTGGCAACTAGGGAATCTTCATTGCAGCGTTAATGTAAGCCCATTTTTTACACTAATTAAAAAAAAAGTATTTGGAAGAAGTGCAGAAAGGCAGCAATGTATACCATCTACAAGATACACTGTAGGTATTCAACAAGTCTCCTTAGGCTGCATCTTCCAAACCCACCATCTCTATCATCGAGAGGGGCAACAGCAGCAGACACCTGGAAGTTCATCCTCCAATCCATCACCTTCCTGACTTGGAATAATATTGCCATTCTTTCACTGTTACTGGTCCAAAACCTGGAACTGCCTCCCTAACAGCACTGTGGCTGGAATTCTCTGACAGTTCACGCTGGTGAGATCTTCTGGTGCCCCCTAATTTCTGTGGAGCTGTTGGTTGAACTATTCTATGGGGTTTCTGATTAAGTCTCTTATTTCACTGCTCCACCCCAATGTCCTCAACTGGACGGATTTCCTGGTGGTGGTTTCTTAATGCGCCGATGCCAGGGTGGTCTGTATTGGCACACTACTGCAACCAGTCCTGGATCCTCAGCCCCAAACTGAAGCAGAATTTGACAAAATTCAGCCCAATGATTAGAGTCATAGAGATTTACAGCATGGAAACAGGCCCTTCGGCCCAACTTATCCATGCTTCCCTTTTTTTAATCACTTAGCTAGTCCCAATTGCCTGCACTCAGCCTATAACCCTCTATACCCATCTGTGCCTGTCTAAATGCTTACTAAAATTGTACCCAATTCACTACTAGCTCATTGTAGACATTAAAATCGTCTGTATGAAAAATTTGCTCCTTGGACTCTTTTATATCTCTCCCCTCTCACCTTAAACCTCTTCCCCTCTGGATGAAATGGACCTGGACGCTCTGAATTTGCTTTCTAGTTAGAACGGGCTACAGCCCAATGAATAGCCAGATTAAAATAGCTGCAGGGACTTGCTCCAGGGAACAGCAGAAAAATTAAAGATAGGTGGAGAGGGCAGGTTCTCCTGTGCTCAGGCTTAAAGCACCCCTGCTGGCCACCGCTCCAAACCTGCCCTGATACTACCTAATGTTGTCCTAAAAGAAAAGTTTGATTTGATAATTACTGACATCCTTTTCCCTGCTGACCACAAAAATACCAAAAATAGGAAACACAATTCTTTGCTTCAGTTGAACAAAATTCATTTCCTGTACTGCTGCTTTTCACTCTTTGCAAATACTTTCCCTCAAGACATGCCACCCTTTTAAGTTGTTAAAAAGAATTAAAATCCAATCATAGTCATCCCTTTCTTAGTGCTGACTCATTTCGAGAAGACTTTGGCTCAGATTCTTCTCTGGTAACTGTAATATTATTTGTAAAGTATACTCTAAAATAATAAGGGGAAAATCCCGTCATCCCAATTATCTAATTCTTTGCATGCATCGGGCCTGCAGAATCGCGTGTGGGCTGTTTCACGGGACTTGCGCATGTGTTCCCGATGCGTGCGCCGGGACCACACTGGAAACCGGCAAGATCTGCAGATAAGTTATTTTAATCTTATTTGAATGTAACTTAAATGTGATCATCAGGCTGGGGGCTGAATTGTCTGAACCTGACAGTGTCTCCCACCTTGCCAGTACAGTTTTGCCCCGGTGGGATTTGGAATAGCACCCCACTTTTGGGGAACTAGCAAGAGGCCTTGCTGGGATGAAATGGGCAAGGGGGGGGCGCAATCGAGTTCCCCAGGGAGGTCAGGTATGGTGGGGCAAAGCGCCCATGTCCAGGGGGCACCTGGACACTGCCCACTGGGCATGGGGCAATGGGTGAGGCTTTGGGGCACTCAGTCACTGGAATCAGTTAGGAGTGAAGGGGGACCAGCAATCAGGGTGGGCTGGGTGGGGAGAGCGAGGGCATTGGAGATCGGGGTGCTCCATGATGGGGTGTTGGGAGGGGGCTGTGGAGTTGCCTGGGAATGGTCATAGGGGCTGCAACTGGGTCGTGAGAGGTGGGACAGGTGTTGCTGAAGGGGCAGCATTGCAGTGATCAAGCTGTGGAGATGCCGGCATTGGACTGGGGTAAAACAGAAAGAATTCCCACAACACCAATTTAAAGTCGAAATGGATTTATTTGTAACAAAAGCCACAAGCTTTCAGGACAGGCCGTCCCTTCGTCAGGTGGCTAGGGATAAGTTGGCCAGCAATTGCTATTTGATAGATTGGGGCCACTGCGCATGAGCAGAATTCTGGAACTGTCAGATTGCGATGCACACAGGCCCCGCCCCTCGAGCTTCTAATGATATTCACATCATTAATGTGATCGAGACCTCAGATTCAATCTGAAATCCCATTGAAAAGACAATCATGAATTTTCCGCAAATTAAGCACTTCGAACTTTTTTGGGAGAATCGCCCCCCAGACATTTTCTTTCAGTCTCTATTCAATACAGAATAAGACATGCTTAATTTGTAGCGTGACTTGGCATTATAGTTTGCAAATATTGGAAATTTCAGTATGAATGGCAAATCTCACACTGACCGCTAAATCTCGCGAGAAGTCAAAAACAGGATTTGTGTGGACGAGATTGCCGTTCAGGGTCTTCCCTGGCCCCCTCCTGATGGGATCAGATTAATGCTTTGGAAGGGTGCGAGCCTGATTAACATATCTTTACACTGATTATAATGTACTTAGTGGGCTTGATGTTGTTATTTCTGCTCACCCTGTGTTTTCCCACCCAGCGAGTGTGATATTACGCCGGCGCAGATGACTACTGGTTTTCATTTGATGACAATACCAGGCACACACAAGAAAGTGTAGCCCCCAGGTGGCAAAGGATATCATAAAAATCAAAGAAACTCTACAGTACAGAAAGAGGCCATTCGGCCCATCGAGTCTGCACCAAAAACAATCCCACCCAGGCCCAACAACCCCCATCTCTACATATTTACCCACTAATCTCTCTAACCTACGTATCTCAGGATACTAAGGACAATTTTAGCATGGCCAATCAACCTAACCCACACACCTTTGGATTGGAAGGAAACTGGAGTACCTGGAGGAAACACTCACAGACCGGAGGAGAATGTACAAACTCCACACAGACAGTGACCCAAGCCAGGAATCGAACCCAGTTCCCTGGAGCTGTGAAGCAGTAGTGCTAACCACTATGCTACTGCCCAAATCCTCAGCACTGCCAACCTGGCAGCGCCAGGAAGGGAAGGGGCCTCTAGATAAACTATTGGGTGGTTCCTTACATTTGGATGGGTGGGGACACTGATGCTTGTTGGGGAAGAATGTGGGGGCAGGAGTGTCCTGATACCTGTTGGGGGAATGCCTGGGTGGTGGCGTGAGGTGGTGGGGGGAGGAAATACCATGGTGGGTGCATGGTGAAGCCTGTGTGCCTGTTAGGGTGGGATATTGCTCTGGGAGAAAGGCGGGGTGGGGGGGTGTGTAGTTTATTTTTTGTGGAGATCGAAGCGCCCTTTAAAGATGGTGCACCAATCTGAATGGAGTCAGCCTTGCCAGCTCTGTTTGGCCCTATCAGAGTGATGCCACAAACCATCCTCCAGATTCTGTGTGCACTGAATGCCACAGAATCTGGACAGACAACGCACCGGAGCGCTACACATCAGTTTTCAGTCTAAAACTGACACTGATAAATTTTGGGACGATTCCATCCAATTATTTTTATTATTTTTAACAATTTCATTGTGGTTGTGACAGTATTCTTTCTGCTATATGCTGTATAAAAACACTGCAATATAATCAGAGGGCCAGAATCACAGAATACAAGACAAGCTATTTTAATAAGTGTCTTGTGAACCGTGACATTTTACTTATAGCCCCATGAAACTACCTATTAAATATCTTCTTAAAATATAATAAAACACAGTATGTACAAACATAGCTGTTCTTACTGGGGTGATGCTCATTAATGTATCGAGTCATTGATAGACTGCCGAAACGAGAGACATGGCAATCTAAAGAGATAGTTTTCTCTAAAGTAGGATTTTTAATCCACTTATTTAAATTGGCATTGCCAGATTAAAATAAACATCATATCCAATCGGTCTAGAGACAAACACTGACATCTAAAGGATAGGACAGCATGTAGGCACAACTGTTAGCGTTGCTGCCTCACAGTGTCAGGGACGGGGTTCGATTCCCGGCTTGGGTCACTGTGTGTGTGGAGTCTGCACATTGTCCCTGTGTCTGCATGGGTTTCCTCTGGATACTTTATCTTCCTTCCGCAATCCAAAAGTCATGCTGTTTAGGTGCATTGGCCATGCTAAATTTTCCCTCAGTGTACCAGGACAGGCACCTAAGTGTGGCGACTAAGGGATTTTCACAGTAACTTCACTGCAGTGTTAATATAAGCCTACTTGTGACAGTAATATGTAAACCTTTACATATACTTTGAGCATATGTAGCAGATAGCTTATAAATTTGTAACAAGGCTTGTGTTGCACAGTTTATCTGATAATCCACTAATGGTAAGAACAGCACAATGTTATGTATGGCTTGTATGGAAGTGCCTGAACTCCTGGAAAAATAGTGTTATAGTTTTCTTAAAGGTTCTGGCATTTATAAATTTACAATGTAACAGATATAAGCTTGGTTTTAGTTCTTCCACATGAATCATTGAGGTACCAGCTTCTACTATCTCAAAGAACAGAATTTTATGGCCCTGTGTGGCACATTGCTCCCTAGCCAAGAAAATCCCGGGAGGAAACTTTCTCCGATCTTTCCTGTTTGGTAGAAGTTATTCTTACTCCCAGATTATGACAACTTTAATTGTGAGCCCCTGTAACGTTTCTCAATCTCGATTCACTGAAAGCTTCAACATGAACTTTTGTTTCCTTTTTATTCAGATTCTCTGTTAATTATCTTTTTTTTTCTCCAATTCAAGGATTCTAATGCCTGATTCATCCATTATATAAAGTAAATTATCTAACACCTCTGACAAAGGGTCACCTGGGCTCGAAACGTCAGCTCTTTTCTCGCCTTATAGATGCTGCCAAGACTGCTGTGATTTTCCAGCATTTTGTCTTTTGGTTTTTCTTTTGGTTAGCTAACATCTTGATTTGTGCAACATCTCTGTCTCTCCCAATTAATTTTGAGCAATATACTTGGTTGACATGGTAACTGCAGTAACAAAAATTCCTCTACAATTTAAAATATGAATGATCTAATTTCTAGAAATCTGCCCCAATTTTAAAATCCATTGGCTAAGCTGCTCTGTGTCACCTGGTTGATGTAATATTTAATACCTCCCAACACAACCAGACTGTTTCATCATGATCTCTCTAGCTATATACAGAATCATAGAATCCCTCCAGTGCATCAGTAGGCCATTCAGTCCACTGAGACTGCACTGACTCTCTGACAGAGCATCTTACCTTGGCCTTATCCCTCCCTGTTCCTGCATGTATTTACCCTGTTGATCCTCTTAACCTACACATTTGGGACACTAAGGGACAATTCAGTGTGGTCAATCCACCTAACCTGCACATTTTGGAGCGTGCGAAGAAACCAGAGTGCCCAGAGGAAACCCATGCAGACACGGGGAAAACATGCAAACTCTGCGCAATCACCTAAGGCTGCAATTGAACTTTCAGGCAGCAGTGCTAACTACTGTACTATCCACCCTCACCTCTGAGGTGAGGTTAACTCTTAAAAGTTAACATATTCTCTGTTTCAATAGCAGACTGGATGGATGATTGTAAAATGAGTTGGATTGCCTTCCACAGTAATAGTTATTTTGTAATAATGCATCTTTTTGTTGAATATCTTTTTTAAGCAAGTAATTTTACATAAGGGAACCATGTACACATTTTAAAATGTTTGTTTTGGATCACTTGTGCATAAGGTTCACTGACAGATACATGGAGCAAAAACCTTTCAGTCACTTGCAGGTAGCGAGTGGAAACAGAATCTAAATTGAACAGCATAAATACTTACAGAGCCGTCTGATGCACTTGCTCCAACTTTGTCCCCTGATGCATTCCAGCACACTTCAAAGATTCCCCCGGTCCCTCTGTAGCTGTGCACTAGAGCTCCCGTCTATGAAAACAAATACACTGATTTGTCGGAATACTGAGAAAACACTTTAGGTGAATGTTTCTAAAATGGATCTACTTTGATTGCTGAGATTTTTAAATGTCAATGATAGTCTGACAAGTTCCAGGTTAAACCTAATTGTGATCCTGATCACCATTTTCCTTTTCACAAGAGTCACAATTGTCCGCTTCAAATGTTTAGCAATTTTTTTTTGTCCTTTTCATCACATTTAAAAGTGAGCTGATGCAGTCCATTTATATTTCAGATGTAAGTGGTTCCTTTTATTGCCAGCGCTCACATGAAGAGAATCTTTGCAACAACATGGCTGAAGTAAGAATTTAAGAACTCAGGGCAGGAGTCGGCCGCTCGAGCCTGCTCCGCTATTCAATAAGATCTTTTCGTGGACTCAGCTCCACTTATCTGTCCACTCACCATAATCCTTAGCTCCTTTTCTGTTCAAAGATATATCTATCCTTGCCTTGAAAACATTCAATGAGGTAATCTCAACTGCTTCACCGGGCAGGGAATTCCATAGATTCACAACCCTTTATGTGAAGAAGTTTCTCCTCAACTCAGTCCTAAATCTGCTTCCTCTTATTTTAAAGCTATGCCCCTATTCTAGTTTCACCCGCCAGTGGAAACAACTTCCCTGCTTCTATCTTATCTATTCCCTTCATAATCTTACATAATCTTCTATAAGATCTCCCTTCATTCTTCTGAATTCCAATGAGTATAGCCCCAATCTACTCAGTCTCTCTCCATAAGCCAATCCTCTCAACTCTGGAATTAACCTAGAGTTTCTCTGGATATACTCCAGTGCCAGTATATCCTTTCTCAAGAAAGGAGACCAAAACTGTATACAGATGTGGCCTCCCCAGCACTTTATGCAGCTGCAAATCTCACTTTTTTTAAAAATCTAAAACGCAAATATTATTATAAAACAATTTAATGATTTCTCTAATCTGATTGTGGTCAATACTGCAAATGGTATTGTTTCTCTTACCTGAGTGTTCCATATGTGGACACATTTGTCGAATGACCCACTGGCTAGATATTTGCCATCAGGGCTGAATGCTACACTATAGACAGGTTCTTGGTGCATGGTTAAAGTGTGAAGGCAAACTCCTCTTTCCACATCCCATAGGCGAACAGTAGAATCAAATGAAGCACTGAAAGATAGAAGGTAAAAGTAATTTTGATTCAATGGCAACCTACCTAACTACTGCATATAGTTTTAAACCATTGGGTATATCAATGTGAGAAGAAAATGAGCCATTTAAGGATACAGCAAGAAAATTTCCTTATTACTTGTGGCTTGTCCAACAGTATACATTGTCGAAGTGTATCGTTTCTTGCGCGCTAAGCATGCAGTTCATAGAGAAGGAAAGGAGAGAGTGCAGAATGTCATATTATAGTCATAACTACAGTGTAGAGAAAGATCAACTTAGTGCATGGTAGGTCCATTCAAAAGTCTTTTGGCAGCAGGAAGAAGCTGTTCTTGAGTTGGGTGATATGAGACCTCAGGCTTTTGTATCTTTTTCCCGATGGACGAAGGTGGAAGAGAGTACGTCCAGGGTGCACGGGGTCCTTAATTATGCTGGTTGTTTTTCCAAGACAGCGGGAAGTGTAGACAGAGTCAATGGATGGGAGAAAGGTTTGTGCCATGAACTAGGCTTCATGTACAACCCTTTGTAGTTCCTGGGATATTAGACAGAACAGTAGCCATGCCAAGCTGTGATACCACCATAAAGAATGCTTTCTATGGTGCATCTTAAACGTTGGTGAGAGTTGTAGTGGTGACATGCTAAATTTCCTTAGCCTTCTGAGAAAGTAAAGGCATTGATGAGCTTTCTTAACTGTCGTGTCGGCATAGGGGAGCAGGATAGGCTGTTGGTGAGCAGAGCACTAAAAACTGGAGGTCTTAAGCATTTCTACTTCACTTCTATTGATATCGACAGGGGCATGTTCTCTACTACACTCCCTGAATTTGATAACTATCTCCTTTGTTTCGTCCATATTGAGGGAGAGATCATTGTCATTGCACCAGGTCTCTACCATTCTTGTATTCCGTCTTGTCATTGTTTGAGATCTGACCCACTATGGTGGTGTCATCTACAAAGTTGAAAATAGAGTTGGAAAGAAATTTGGCTGCACAGTCATAGGTATATAAGAAATATAGTAGGTGGCTGACAACACAGCCTTGTGAGGCATAGGTATTGAGAATGATCGTGGAGGAGGTGTTGTTCACTGTCCTTACTGATAGTGGTCTGTGCATCAAGAAGTTCAGGATCCAGTCACAAAGGGAGGAGCCCCAGCCATAGAGTTTGGAGAAGAGTTTCGTAGGAATTATGGTGAAGCTGAGCTGTAATCAAGCCCCAAGGATGGAAAATCTGCCTGAGGTCAGCAACCTTTGCATTGAGGAATTGCAAGTCTGGGCTCTAGAAAGAAAAAAAATAAGCTTGGGCTTCCATTCTGCCTAATGACCTGAGTGAAAAGTGCTTGTGGATGTCTGGTGAAAATAAGATTCAGCTTAGCTAAGGTGATTGAAGAGCCCATCAACACTTGCTCTTTTGACTCACACATCCAGCACAGTCACTTGTGTGAAGTAGCAGAGAGCTGCTGGCCCATTTGAAACGGTGCTGAATTAAAAAGTTTCTGTCTCGGTAGGGAGTTGAAAGACAAAAAGCTGGAGAAGATGATGATTTTGGTCATTGAATAAGTCATGTTTTGATAATGGCTGTGTCATTTTTAAAAAATCAGTGGCAACTGATTAGGACTTTCACAGTAAGGGTAGGTCTTTCTCATTGGGTAAGTCTTCATTATTCTCTAGTAGTGGGTGGGCACACTGCCATTTCTTTATAGATTTGGGCTCACATCCAGCCCAAATTACAGGAAACTATCCTATGTACATTGGTGCCACATTCCAGTTCTCACTGGGTAAAGGTCTACTTCAGAGAAAACCCATAACTGATTGAGGAAAGACTTTGGGCTGAGAATATTCATTCTGCTGTGGCGGAATCTGAGAATTGGTGGCCCAGCCATTAGTCCATTGACTTTTGACGGGACTGATGGACCTTGGAGCGGATGGAACTGGGAAATCTCAACCTTTAAAACTGAAAGCTGAATAGTTCATGTTCTGTCTTTTTGTTAATTCACTTTCAATTTTACTGTCTATTCTAACTCTATATCCTTACATTGTTATACTTTACTGATCTCTATGCCAATCAGATCCCATTATTAATTTTGGAAATGGGGACACATCGGGGACAAATGTGGGCTAGAATTCTCTGATTTTGTACTTATGTCCCACCAACATTGCCAGCAAGAATGGAGAATTTGGCGCTCAGCCAAATCTTCATTGACAGCACCGAAAATGGAGAATTCCAAGCCGCAGACGAGGTCAGAGAATTCTGACTGTGATTTTTGATTAATCATAAACTGTCACTAAAGATGTCCTTTGCCACCTATCAGTGGCTCATGGATGTGGCCATGGGATGCAATTGCATAATGGTATTATCTCTAGGCTATTAATCCAGAAACTCAGCTAACATGTTGGGGACCTGAGTTCGAATTCTGCCACAGCCGACGGTGGAATCTGAATTCAATAAAAAAAATCTGGAATTAAGAACCTATTGATGACCATTGTTGATTGTCGGAAAAACCTGGTTCAGTAATGTCTTTTAGGGAAGGACATCTGCTGACTCCAGAGCCACAGCAATGTGGCCGACTCTCAAATGCCCTCTAAAATGATCTAGCCAAGGGCAACAAGGCTTGGGCAGCCAGCCAGCGATGCCCACGTTCCACAAATTAAGAAAGAAAAATAACTATTTTTGAAGTTCCAAAAAATAGAAACCCAATTGCCAACAAGGGATGGTGTGATAAACTGCCAGCCCAGATGGTTCAGATATTGGGGAAAATGCTCATTTTCATTTCCATTTGTCTTCAATGGAGGTGAAGGTGAAAATTGATGTTATCTTCTCCAATACGCTGTACCTGCCTTCCTCTAGAGAAAATTAAATATAAATATACATAAAAATAAGTGTTACACTGAGGCGTGCCTGCCGAGTTGAGGAATTTCGCAACTTCAGCTAATCTGTCTCAAATATTTCATTCTGGAATGTATGGTCTTATTGCAATGGATCGTGACTTAATTGTCAATTTCCTTCTGAATTTTGACCTCCAGCTTAAGTCCACAGCAGAAGCACCATGGCTGCTCTCAGCCCCCATTGGTAGCACTGGGCTGAGCATGGGCACACCTGACAACAGGATTGCTGAGGTATCTGCCTTTCGGTCAACTAGATGGAGACTCAGCAGATCTGAGTTCTGTTCCAATTTACTAAAGGTTGCTGGTTTCATGTTGCGATTGTGTGCGGTTTATATTGCAAAATTTCTCCCCTTCTGTGAGTCGCTTCACTTGAGGGTTGCATCTGCGGATGTTGCAGGAGTAAGATGGCATCTTGTTCTGTCACTCTGAAACAATCAAGGCTCAATTCCGTGTGTCGGTAGAAAAAGATAATTATTCATGACCTTGCACCTTATATACAACTTAGATATCTGTACCACAAGTGCATTGGTCTTAGTGAACATTGATTTATCCAAATCTCAGTTATTCCTTCTACTATGTGCATACTTTACACACTTTTAAAAAAATGTCAGTCTTACCTGGCTAACATGATATAAGAGTTTGGATTATTGGTGCCTGGACCAGTGGGACTCCATTTTATAGTGTAGATTTCTTTATTGTGAGCCTGTAAGTCATGTACACAAGAGTCCTGCTTCATATTCCATATCTGTAGAAGAAAATACAATAGTATGGTGATCTGCACTGACAGCAAGTTTTAAATTGTTAAAAATGCCACACATCATTGATATGGAAAATAAATGTGAGACAAATTTGAAGGCTATGGAAGATACCTACATCATTTTTAGGCCCTTAACACATTATTAAGGTTGCACTGAAGGAGGAAATGTTAAATTATATGGTTAGCACTGTTATTCCTTTTTTTCGCAATTACATGTTCCCATTCTCCTTTACAAACAGTTTAAGTTTAAAACATGATATGCAACATGGCATTGGTGTTACCCCTGAACTCACTCCAGTGTAACTGATTCAAATAAACTAAATTATCTGTGACTACAGCATGTTAATCAGCTTACTGTATGTTATTCTAATAGATGTATTGCTATTGCAATAAGGCAGGAGCTAAACACCTTGAGGTCTGCTATTTAACACTGTGGGCTCAATCTTACCAAAGTCTGTCACAAGGGTCAGGTTCTGAGTGAAAATGGGCGTATACCTATCCAGATGCATAGTCAAGGTTTCAGACCAGAGCTTCTAGCAATTAGAGCACAGAAAGTCTGGGGGCATGGTTTATGGGTTCAGTATGGCTGGACTGAAAAGAGTCAGCAAGGCCAACTCCTCAACACTGGGAATAAACAAACCCCCCCCCTCTCCCCCCCCCCCATACTCTGTATGGATGGATCCTCCTTCCGACACCCCTCTTCCAGGGCAACCCAATCTGGAAAGTTCCCCGGCTTAAGTTCCCCCGACTTATTGCTATGGCTTTCCAGGATCCAGCGTTGAGGGCGGCCTCCGTCCTGAGTTCTGGATGCAGCCATTGTCATTGTTCAGGTCAGTCCCGTCCACATTGCTCCAGACCGTGTCACGTTGGCACAGTTTCCTGCTGGCATCGCAGAGAATCTGGCATGTGGTGATGGTGGTGGTGGGGGGGGGTGTGGATTCGGGTATTCATCTGCTTCCCATTAATTAATAGGATGCAAATGATGGGCTCCGGTGCATTGTCCGACCCGCCGTGGTGGGCATCAACAGTGCAAGATCCCGTTATAAATTCACGCTGATGTGAAGCCCATCTCTGGGCCTCCTGCCACACTCTCCCCCTCCCCCACCCAGCCGCCCCTGCCATCGAAGCCGCTGGTGGGGGCCTGGGAGAATTCTGCCTGACAACTTGTTGCAGACTAAACTTTGGTGAAATGACTGCCACTGTGCCACTATGAGTAGTTGGAATGTGTGATCCTATCGGGGATTACTGCTTGCTTGTCAGCCATTCTGAACACGTCTGATCTGCTAATAAGCCCTGAATAAAAGACCATTGTACTGCACCACACAGGTGGGATGATTGTGCACTGATAGGCTTGCCACGCAGTTAAACAGCTATCCCTTTATCCACATAACTCTATTCTACGGCTTGCAACAGAGCAGTGGCTGGAATTTGTGGTAATAATGAGCTAGCTGTCCTTTGACATCTTAGAATAATAAATCCTGTATTATCTTCTCAAAGCACAATAAATTGTGTGGAATCCACGCTGAATTTGAGCAGCCCTCTCATGTTGTTTATTATTATTCTCGAGTTCTCTGCCTGGAGACAGGTTCTTGGTGATTGCACCCTGAACCGTGACTAAGGGCTGTAATTTTGTTACTGTTGGGTAGGTTATAGCGGCAGGACTCGAGTCTGCCTCAGCTGGAATGAGGATCGAACCTCATGCTGTTAGCTTCAACCAGCAACAGCTCACTAGGTAACACTCTCACCCCTGAATCACAAGCACTTGGATTCAAATCCTGGCTGACACTCTAATGCACGTTGGCACAGTGGTTAGCACTGCTGTCTCATAGCGCCAGGGACCCGGGTTCAATTCCAGTCCCGGGTGACTGTCTGTGTGGAGTCTGCACTTCCTGCAAACATATCTGCGTGGGCTTCCTCTGGGTCTCCAGTTTCCTCCCACAGTCCAAACACGTGCAAGTTAGATTGATTGGCCATGCGGAATTGCCCCTTAGTGTCACAGGAATTAATAGGGTAAATACGTATGGATAGGATTGCTGTCGCTCAATGGGCTGAATAGCCTCCCATCTGCAATGTAAGGATTTTACTCTATGATTCATTAATGAGGGAGGACTGCATTGTCAGAAGTGCCACCTTTCGGATGAAACGTTAAATCTATTCAGGTGGAAGTAAAAGATTCCACAGCACAGTTTTAAAAGAAGGACAGGGGAGTTATAGAGTCATTGAAGTTTCCAGCATGGAAACAGGCCCATCGGCTCAACTTATCCATGCCATTCTTTTTTAAAACCCTAAAGCTAATCTCAATCGCCCGCGTTTGGCCCACATCCCTCTATACTCATCTTACCCATGTAACTGTCTAAACACTTTTTAAAAGACAAAATAGTATCCTTGGTGTCCTAGTCAATATTTTTTAAATTTTATATTATTATTTATTAGTGTCACAAATAGGCTTACTTTAACACTGCAAAGAAGTTAAAGTGAAAATCCCCTAGTTGACACTGTAGCGCCTGTTCGGGCATACTGAGGGAGAATTTAGCATGGCCAATGCACCTAACCAGTATGTTTTTTGGATTGTGGGAGAAGCCATAGCACCCGGAGTAAACCCACACAGAGACGGGGAAAATGTGCAGATTCTGCACAGGTGATGATCCAAGCTGGGAAATGAACCCAGGTTCCTGGCACTGTGAGGCAGCAGTGCTAACCATTCTGCCACTGTGCCACCCCGCAATTTTGATTCTTCAATCGCAAAAAAACAGATTATCGGGTAATTATATTAACCATATTCCTAATTTTAAAAATGTTGACAATACATTGCTATTGACCTGTAACTCTAATCAACTAAACCAAAACACATTACATATCTAATTTCAAAATCAACGTCTACAAAATGTATTCTAAAAACAAAACGATTTGCTGGGTTGGGGTTGAGGTGGGGGGCGGTGGGAGGTTGGTGCCTGTGTATCAGTAGGATTAAAATCAGAAAGCCAAGAGTTTATATTTGGCATGGATGGGATAGTCCGACTGGCCTTCTTTGGTGTTGTAACTTTTTTGTAGTTCTATGTTTTACGGGTATGGTCAAGTTAGGCATGTTTTGGATCTGATTTGGCCATTACTGTTCCATGAAAACCACGCAGATTTCTCACCTCAGTCCATGGGCAGAATTTTCCCATCATGGGAATCATAGTTGCTGGGGGCAGACCATACAAAGGTCTGTTGACTTTGAACGGGAATTTCAGGCCTTGCAGCAAGCGTGGCTGGAAAATCCACATTCCCCGATCCCCGTACTTTTTGTTTTAGATAGATCTTAAAGGTAAGCCTTCGTTCTAAAAGCAGGATTATGGACACTGCAGATTTAAACACTGAACAAAAGGTAAATACTAAAGCATGGAGGTGGAGTTAGAAAGGGGGGGTAAAATTGAGAGAGACTCACAGATACTGAAATGATATACAGTGATATCGCAAAGTAAAAGCATTGTCTGCGACTGTGCCATTGATCAACTCTTTTCATGACATGATGAAATTTTGAGAAGAACCGCCCCCCCCCTTACAGGCAGGGACAAATTGACCTTATTTATAGCTGATGTGTTACAGAGACAGCATGAAGACCTGTCTCTTCTCATATGTCAGATAAGCGAATTTTAAAAAAAAGACATGGGATAATGGACTTAAAGGAAAGCTTGTCTCTCAGGAATGCCTTACTACATGGTTTTGTTCTTTGGTGGAATGGCTGGAAGCTTTTTAGCAAATAATAGCTGATGCAAAGATTTATTACCACAGTTGACAAGGGATTCGAGCCACAATTAGGTTTTCCTACCTTCAGTGTCATGTCATCTGAGCAAGATGCGAGCAGCATGCCAGATGGGTCCCATTTGATTGCATTTACTTCATTCTGAAACGTAAAAGAAGTGCAAATGAGCATTGCTAATATAAACAGTAAACAATCTGTTGTATCGATGTTCTCCTGAAGACGGCACTTTGTTATCACGTTTGGCATTTTGTGGCAAGGTGGCACGGTGGTTAACATTGCTCACAGTGCCAGGGATCTGGGTTCCATTCCCGACCTTGGGTCACTGTCGACGTGGAGATTGCACATTCTCTCCGTGTCTGCGTGGGTTTCCTTCCACAGTCCAAAGATGTGCAAGTTAGGTTGATCGCCATGCTAAATTGACCCCAGCGCCATGGGAATTAGCAGGGTAAATATGTGGAGTTCTGGGAATAGGGCCTGGATGAGATTGTAGCACATGTTTTTAGACTTATGTATCCTTTTCCTGATAGAAGAAGGTGAAAGAGAGAATGTCCGGGGTCTGTTTGCTTTCCTGAGGCAGCAGGAGTACATTTCTCTTGATACATTTCTTTCCAAGATTATTTTCCAATTTTCATTTACCAAGACATCTATACTTTCTCCCGAACATTTATATTTTTACTGAAAACTGCATTTTCTGTACATAGTCTAATATGGTTGATGTACTGTATGAGTGAAAAAGTGTTATTGGAGTTGTGAAAGAGCCTGAAGATCAATTCAGAGAAGTGATGTGGAGGTTAGTGTATACTGGTGCATTTTTAAAATTCGGTTTAGTAATCTTTATTTCACTCTGCCTTCCTTTTCATTTACACTCCTGATCCAATTATCTATGTTTGCACATTGAAGGTCCAAATCCAGCTGAAGAAGAAGTAAAGGCCATCAATTGTTAATAGTCCAGAGGGTAAAAGCGTAAGCAATAGCTGAGAGGATGGTCAACGAAAGCAGAGAGTTCCTCTAGGTCAGTCTCATTAGTAATCATAATCTCCCTCAGAGACATTGAAATAACAGAGACATGCTCAAAGGTTCACAATCCAGAGCTGCCTAATATTCAGATCTAACCAATTAACCTGTTTTCTACCAGGTAATTTGCTGCACTGTCAGAATATAATAAGAGAGTTGTCAACATTGCACAAACCCTAACTGTGAGATTTCAGTAAAGAGTTGATCAGCTAATGGATGCATTCTTCATTCTGTTATGCCAAGATTTCAAAGAAATAGTAAAGATTCCGTTCTGCTCACTCCTAGTGCATGATGTGAGTGCGTGGCAGAAAACTGCAGGCTCCCAGTCCATGATTGTACTTTCATTAAAGTTAAAAAAAGAAAAATCATAGTCTGGGAGTCCGGAATTTCCCCACATGGGCTCCCTGTGTCTGTCAGAAACAGATGCAGCACACATTTTGCCCCTTTTGAGCAGCAAGTTACATTCAATACATAGTTAGTAGAGGCAGCCTGCCTGTACTTTAAACATGTTCACTGTCCTGTTACCAATGATGTTCCACGTTTCAGCAACCAAATGATGGCAGTGTACGGCATGGGGAAGCATTATAAATCAACTGTACCAACACTGGCATTGCCAACCTCAACTTTATGCCATAAGACAGTTCTTTAGTCTTTTTATACACTTGCCCCTCACAAAACAAATGTTGTACGTTATATAAATGGGCAATCGATGAGCAATCGATTTTAACGTTTTCTTTATCAGAGGGAGATGATGCCTAATGGTAATGCTTTAATTCAGAAAATCAACTAATGTTCTAGGGACCTGGGTTCGAATCCTGCCAAGGCAGATGGTGGAAACTGAATTCAATAAAAAATATCTGGAATAAGAATCTCCTGATAACCATTAAAACCATTATTGATTGTCAGAAAAATTCATCTGGTTCACTAATGTCCTTTTAGGGAAGGAAATCTGCCATCCTTATCTAGTCTGGCCTATATGTGACTCCAGAGTGGTTGACTCTCAACTATCCTTGGGAAACTAGGAATGGGCAACTGATGCTGGCCAGCCAGCGACGCCCATGTGCCATAAATGAATTTTAAAAAAATTAAATGCTGGACCATGCTCCATAAAATGGACAATGCACAGATTGAAATAGCAGTTTCTTTTCATTAGAAAACTCAGAAAATGTTTTCATGACAGAAGTTATTTTGGGTTGGATAATGAAAGGATTTTTGTCCATAATTATGCTTGACATATTTATTAAAGTGTTCAGTCACAAGGACGCATGTCCATGCTAACGCAAAACTTTTTCAACACAGAGCAACAAATAAGAGCCAGAAATATTCCTTCTGACAGCTGCTTCCTGTACAGAATTATCCAGTGTCAACAAAACATAGAGTAGAATACTTTGAAGGCTGCATAGTTTTGGCATTGCACAAAAATATCTTTCACATTCACTCAAACTGGAACTTACTGTATGTCCTTGGAATGTTTTGACTGGACGATCACAACCAAGCCTGCACACGTGAATGCACATGTCTGTGCTGCAGGATGCGAACGTAGTGTTATTCTGCCAATCTACATCCAAGGCAGGAGCTGTGAAAATAGCAAGGCAAACATAAGCAAGAGAGCCTACGTGTGGAAAGGTCACACCAATACAGCAACAAAACAAAATTAATGTGGTTGCTTTCCAAATTGCTAACTGCACGTAGAACTAGCGCTGTGGATCGATCCCCTGTTATAGAAACAACAAACCTTCATTTGCCATTAACATGAGCAAATGTCCCCAAGGTGCTAAGCAGAAGCATAATCAGACAAAAGTGGAGGTTGAGTCAAAGAGAAAAAGAAATGTTAGGGCAGGTGGCTAAATGTTTGGTCAAAGAGATGGGTTTTTTTTTTCAGAAATTTCTTGAAGGAGGTGAGGGAAGTGGAGAGACAGGAAAGTGTCAGAAGTTCTAAAGTTAGTGGCTAATGAATTAAGGCATGGCCACCAATAATGGACATAATGAAGTGGCAGATGCGCAAGCCAAAGTCTGAGGAATGCAGAGCCATGGGAGCATTGTAGAGCTGGACAAAGCTACCGAGAAATAAGAGGAATCAAAACCGTGGAGAAATTTAAAAATAAGAATGAGAATTTGAACTTTAAGGCATTAGAGGAATAGAAGCCATTGTAGGTCAGCTAACATATGTCAGATAAGCAGGACCTACAGTTGGATAGGATAGGATCATTGACATTTTGAATGAACTGGAATTAAATGAAGAGTGAAGATTAGGAGAACGCTAAATGGTTGAATCTGAGGTGACAAAGGCATAGGTGAAGATTCCAGGAACAGAATGAGAGAGCAATAAAATCCGATGTTTCTCTGCCCTTCTCTGCTGTTACCACTTACTCCCGCTCAGGACCCATCTTATTTTTTCTTTACTTGTCCCATAATCAGCCCCTCTTTTGCTTTGCACCATCATCCCTCTTAACATTTAATCACTCCTGCTCACCATCTAATCACATACATAGATCTGGGCTTTCATTCATTTAAGATGGCACAGTGGCATAGTGGTTAGCACTGCTGTCTCACAGCACCAGGGACTCAGGTTCAATTCTAGCTTTGGATGACCGTCTGTGTGGAGTTTGCACATTCTCCCTGTGGCTGCACAGGTTTCCTCCAGGTGCTTTGGTTTCCTCCCTCACTCCGAAGATGTGCCGATTAGGTTGACTGGCCACGCTAAATTGCGCCTCAGTGTCAGGGGGATGAGCAGGGTAAGTATGTGAGGTTACGGGGATAGGATCTGGGTGGGATTGTGATCTGTGCTGGCTTGATGGGCCAAATAGCCTTCTTCTGCACTCTCTTGATTCTATCCTATAATCTTAAAGCTACTCAATTGCCCAGTTCTGATGGAAACTCATTGACCTGAGATGCTGGCCCTGATATTTACAAAGCAGAAAGCAAGGAGTACGATTGTGGGTGGTGGCAAAGGAGCACCCTGGGGCCTTATAATTCCGCGATCCTGAATACATTGCTAAATTCAACAACAAGACACTATTTAATTCCTTAGTCTTATTCCTGTCCAGTTTTATAGGTTAGCTGGTGGAAAGCAGGCAGCAAAAGGCCGCAGCTAAGGAAATTTAGACAATCCATGGTAATCGGGATAGATCAGATCAGAGCAAAGGACAGGATTAGTGCTGCCATTGCGAGGAATGGATAGCAGGAGTAGGGAAGGGAATGTTTGTTATCCTCTAGGATCAACAAGAGGCAGCATTTGATAGAAAGCTTGTTTGAGGGGCTGCGGATAGTCATTTTTCTTCTGGCGTACAGGTGGTGCAATAAAATGCACTTAAGACTGACTGCTCCTTCCTCCATTTTGATGAGCGGTTTGCTGAATGCTGGAAAACCCTGCCATCCAGCATTAAGTTAAATCAGGCCCCCAGCTGCTTGCCTTCAAAGGAGAATGGACAGAGGCCTACCATCCAACTCACCACCAAATAAGTGGCAGCTGACACTCATATAGCTGCGTTATGCTATCTGAAATCTTTCCCCAACCCTCTCGTGCACATTATGGGGATGTGTTAAATATCAACTTCCTCACAGCGCCAGAGATGTGGGTTCAATTCTGGCCTCAGGTCACGGCCTGTGTGGGATTGGCATATTCTCCCTCTGCCTGCATGGGTTCTCCTCCGGATGCTCTGGTTTCTTCCCACACTCCAAAGATATACAGGTTAGGTTGGTTGGCCATGCTAAATTGCCCCTTCATGTCAGAGGGATTTACAGGATAAATGTGTGGGATTAAGGGAATAGGGCCTGAGTGGGATTGTGGTCGGTACATACTCAATGGGCCAAATGGCCTCCTTCTGCACTGCAGTGATTCTAACTCCATTGCTCTCCCCTAATGCTGCCAGACTTGCTACATTTCTTTCCAGTATTTTGCTTTTATTTCAGATCTCCAGCATATAGAGTATTCTGCATTTCGTCTCAATTATTATCGTCATCTTTTTAAAAAATCAAAGGCCTCGTGTTTCTTGTGCTCAGAAAGGGATCAATCTGACTGCCTGAAAGCTCTGCAAACATAGAATGACACTCTACCATCAACGAAGATTTTAAAGAGTTTCAATTTTTTTCATTCATTTGTGGGACATGGGTGTTGCTGGCTGACCAGTATTTATTGCCTATCCCTAGTTGCCTGAGGGCAGTTGAGAGTCAACCACATTGCTGTGGCTCTGAAATCACATGTAGGTCAGACCTACAGGTAAGGATGGCAGATTTCCTTCCCTAAAGGACATTAGTGAACCAGATGAGTTTTTCTGACAACCGAGAATGGTTTCATAGTCATCAGCAGATTTTTAAATTCCAGTTTCCATCATCTGCTATGGCAGGATTCGAACACAGGTCCCCAGGACATTAGCTGAGTTTCTGGATTAATAGTCAAGTGATAATACCTCTAGGCCATCATCTCTCCTTATAGCACCAAAAGAGAAAATGCTGGAAAACCTCAGCAGGTCTGGCAGCATCTGTAAGGAGAGAAAAGAGCTGACGTTTTGAGTGCAGATGACCCTTTATCAAAGTTTGCCCTTATAGGTCTGATTTTAAATTGCCCCCTCTCCCTATGGCAAGTTATTACGTTGACTTTTGCAATCTTTCGTTCTCAATTCTGTCAATATCAACTAGAGGGAATATAAGCTAGTCTCCTGCTAGTCCTGTCTCCACAGACATTGTAATGTAACAATAAAGACAGCTGGGATTTTATGGCTTTGCTTGTCCTGAACCCATAAAATCCCGCCCAAGGTCAACAGATCTTTCCATGGTCCACCCCTCGCCTGCTCCAATTCCCATAGCGGGCGGGATAGTAAACTTCTGGCCAAAAGCTTTCTTTCCCAATTTGCCTCAGCTAACCCAGATTATATGACTTTGGTGACCCTAAAATGTGTAATGAATGAAATAGTGAAGGGGATTTTCGCAGTAACTTCATTGCAGTGTGAATGTAAGCTGACTTGTGACTAATAAATAAATAAACTTTATAAAATTGATTTTAGACAAAAAGATTTCCATAGATAGAGACAAATGAAAAGAGAGAAACAAAATGACTTGATGGCCGGGATTTTATCGAGTGGGCAAGGCTCGCAGACCGGCATTCTCCGTTGGTCTCAGGCAGGTGAGGTGGTAAAATTCTGGCATGTAAGTTGTTACCTGGAACTAGTTTTAAATAGCATGGATAAAATAGTCTAATGATATGGATATATTAGTTACTTAATGTACTAAAGTTTCAGGTGAATTTTCATCATCAGCAAATCAAACTTCAGAGCTCAAGGATGATTCACATCCCTATCCTAAAGCCTGGTGAGCACTGGTGTTGACAAAGACAACAACTCCCTTGAAAGTTCAATTATCTCTAGTCTTCAACAGGCTGACGTGCTGTTCTTCAGCTGGAAAGACAACTTAGCAATTTACTCACTGCTTTTTCAAAAGGAATTCAATACCATCCAATCCAAAAGATTGAAAGCATTATCTCTCTCCGCACTATTAGCATCATCTGTGAAATGAATTTGGGCAACCCTAACCTAATTCCTAAGTGTCAGAAGCCGACTGCACCAAATTGTCCTTAATTTGTTAATTGCACTCAAAGATGTCACAGAAATGACTGGTGGAGGAAATGAAACCTTAACATTATTGCAAGAAAGATAGCTTTTCACTGGGCATTGTAGGGAGAAAGCAAAACGGACTCTTGGTTAAATCTGACTTTATAAGGATTGATAGATTCACAGTTGATGGAAATTGAAACATATTCATTTTCCAGAACTAACATGTAGAGCTTTGATGAGCAAATAAAATCTTTCTTTTACACTCAATACATGTGCAACTCATTATTAAAAGGTTCATCAGTCCAGTACTCAACCGCAAATGATAACCACCACCTGGTTTGCAATGCAGGTTTCAAAACTTTCCCTAATCTATTCTCCAATCAGTAGTCTTTGCATTTTCCTTTTCTAAAGAATCACACAAAGTTTCATTATTATTACTTTCTTCAGAAATCTTAAATGCAGCTTCCAGGAACACACAAGAACTTGACAATGTCAAGAATATATCACACAAGGCTCATTTTTTTTCCTGAATTTATTACATTTAGCATGTAAGACTGAGCTGCAGAAAAACCTATGCATAAAATTTATTTTCCACCTAAAAATCGAGTAATATAGTTACAAGGAAATGGACAGCATCTCTTATGAAGAAAAACTTGCATGTACAGCGCAAACATCTTAATTACACCTGTAGCCCACCAACAGCTCTACTTTCTCAGAAGATTAATGTAATTTAGCATGTCAGCTACAATTCTCACCAACTTTTACAGATGCACTTCAGAAAGAATTCTCTGGTTGTATCACAGCTTGGTATGGCTCCTTCTCTGCCCAAGACTGCAAGAAGCTGGAAAGGATCCTGAACGAAGCCCAGTCTATCACTCAAACCAGCCTCCTATCCATTAATACTGTCTACACTTTCCACTGCCTTGGAAAAACAGCCAGCCTAATTATGCACCCTGAACATTCTCTCTTCCACCTTCTTCCATCTGGAAAAAGATACAAAAGTCTGAGGATACATAGAAACTGACTCAAAAATAGCTTTTTCCTCTGTTGCCATCAGACTTTTGAATGGACTTACCTCACATAGCTAAGACTGTAACACTACATTCTCCTTTCCCTTTCTATGAATGATAGGCTTTGTCTATATAGCGCACATGAAACAATACTTTTCACCATATGTTAATACATGTGACAATAATAAATCAAATCAAAATTACATCTCCAACAAATGCTCCAAAATGCTAAATTGACTTTGAAATATAATGACTTAGGAATTTGCTTCTGCTATTTTGCAAACAGCAATGCTGCACAATGAGTACTCAGTTAATTCTATTTTTGATCATTTTATTTAAGGGAAGGATACTGATGATGGAATTTGAAGAATTTCCAACATTTCTAATGCTGGCCTCAATATCTTTGACAATGGTGAAATGTGACAAAAAGAATGACTTTCCTTCCGTCAAGTGCTGTTTCCGCATTGGCAGGGCAAAGTTGATGGAGGAGAGTGGGCAGGGAGAGATGTGAAGGATGAGTTGGGAGAGTCAAAGCAAGCTGGGAACACAAGAAAGAAACAGATATATATGATGAGGAGCCGGGGAGCGTCTGGAGGATCATAAAAATCTGTTTAATTCACAATTGGCAATATATTTATCACCTTCTATTTATGTTGTAGTTGGGGACATAGACGTGATGGTTAGTCCTAACATTTTGCACAGCAGAGTCCAAACAGGCAAAGTTTTTTTTTAACTAAGGATCACTGCTGCTTTTTAAGGATAAGAATTGTGTAACTAACAGTGTGAGTGCTTCCTGATTTCAACATAACTGAGCTTGCTAATAATTGTGGTGCTTTTGCACCCCTCAATAATGACAAATTTCTGAGTGTCTAACACTATGGCAAACTAGTATCTTTAACATCCAACTATGGAATAGTCACACAAAATAGATTGAATAGAAGCTAAATGTCAGCATTGTTACTGCCCATGGGTCTAGTGCCCTTGAGAATTTGGTGGTGAGTCACCATTTTGAATCACTGCTGGCTGTGTGGTGTAAATAAACCCACAGTGCAGATAGGGAGGTGGTTTCAGGATTTTGACCTAGTGACAGTGAAGCAACTGTAATATATTTCCAAGTCAGGATTGGCTGTTGCTTGAGGCGGCGGCGGAGGAGTGGTAAGCATGTGGTGCTTACCATGCATCTGCTGTCCTTGTCCTAGGTGGTAAAGGTTTTAGTTTGGAAGGTTATATTGAAGGAGAGAGATGATGCTGAAGATTATGGGAGAGATTTTCTACTGTGGCAATTTGGGTAAGCTACAGCAATGGATATTGGGGAATTATACAATAGCAATTGAAGTAGACAATTCCCTCATTATTGTTCAATACATACCTGTACTGAAACTTCTAACAGTGGTACCTGGATAATAAGATCTTGCATAATTTTATTATCCAGCAGAAAGAGTTTGGCTCACTTCTGGACCATACATTTCAATTTCCTTCTGCCAACTGGATCCTTCTTTTATAATGATCTAATGCCTTGGAACAATCTGTAAACATCAACTACTAGACATTCTGGTTAAGCAGCCCCTGTACTATTTGTCAATTCGCAGCTTCTACACATTCTTGTAATTATTCAGTTGAGTTAAACTGTTTTTAATTAGACAACGATTGGGTTTTAAATAGCTTCTAATTTCTTGCATTGAGACATCAGCACTCTCCAGAAGTGCTTATTGCAAGTGGCAAGTCGAGGGGCAACTGGTTCAATATGGAGCTGAGCTAGAGAGAGCTACGAAGTTCAAAGTTCAATCGTGGTTTGCGCTGAGACCGGCGTTGAGCACTTTTGTTGTCCATACGGCCCTGGGTGAAGAAGCAATCAGGGTTTTGTCTCCCTAGACAGACCTTTTGGAATAGACTTCCATTGTAGATGGCTCAGGCTTGGATCATTATAACGTGAAGTTCTTCAGGATATATCTAAGACACCTGATGGGGTGTTGTAGAAAGTCTGCACTTTTTGCCTTTCCAGATGAATCATTTGTGCATGAACTAAGAACGAAGTCTCAAGGGTTCAAGAAAACATATTTCTGGTGAACTGGCTTAATCATGTTAGAATCTTTTCCCCATGCTATTGATCGATGGCTGGAGTATTTTTCTCCTTGAAGACAGTGGACACGTCTTTCTGGCTTGCTGTGGCATGTTTTTCAATGATAGCTTACCATTGGCCACCGGCAGGATCTTCCAGTTAAATCAATGTCTACAGTGTTTTGCATGGCTTGCCTGTCCCGCCGCAGGGAGAAGGGGAAATCACACTTGGCGGGACCAGAGATCCCCTGCAGTGAAAAGGGCTAGAAAATCAGGCCTCATATATAGACCATTAGTTTCTTCAAATTAATAGAAGATTATGCTGAACTCACTTGATATTAATGGTAATTTAATATTTTTTGCTTTTAGGCCGATAAATAAATGGTTTCGAAACCATCCCAAACAATTGAAACAAAACAACTAGCATGCCATTGAGATCACATTCTTGTAATCACGCAGCAATAGGATAAATGAAAACTTGGGAAGCCGATTTTCAATTAAAAACAATTTCACAACTCATAAATATGTTTTTGAGTTGCTGTATATTTTTAGAATGATGATCGGAATGATTTGTGAATTGCTGCATTAAAACCAACCAATTAGAAATGCTCAGTGTGTTTGAATTTTTTTTTAAAATGGGTGGCATGGTTAGCACTGCTGCATCACAGCCCCAGGGACCTAGGTTCAATTGCCGGCTTGGGTCACTGTCTGTGTGGGGTTTACGCATTCTCCCCATATCTGTGCGGGTTTTTTCTGGATGCTCCTGTTTCCTTCCACATTCTGAAAGATGTGCTGCTTTGAGAGGAAAGGGTGGGGGGGCAACATGGTAGCACAATGGTTAGCACTGCTTTTCATGGCGCCAAGGACCCGGGTTCGATTCTTGGCTTGGGTCACTGCCTGTGTGGGGCTTGCACATTCTTCCCGTGTCTGCGTGGGTTTCCTCGGGGTGCTCCGATTTCCTTCCACATTCTGAAAGATGTGCTGGTTAGGTGCACTGGCCTGAACAGGCACTGGACTATAGCAACAAGGAGCGTTTCACAGTGACTCCATTGCAGTGTTAATGTAAGCCTTATTCATGACTGATAAATAAACTTTTTTTTACATGATCTCATACTTTTATATCTTTTTCCCGATGGAAGAAGGTGGAAGAGAGTATTGCTGGAATTTTACCACTTCACCTGCCTGAGGCTTATAAGATCCCGTCCAACGCCAATGAAAAATGTTGTTCTATGAGCTTGCCCGCCTCAATTCCGGGACCAGCATGTCGGTAAAATTCCGGCATTTGTCTAGGGTGCATGGGCACTTCACTCAAAGACTAATTTTCAACTTTACTTTCTGAGAATGTAACTGGCCACCCTTTATAGACACAGATCAACTTTCTTCTCAAGTGATTTAACTTTATTTTTCAATTTTTATTCCCTACTATGCCAATATTCAAATGTATTTTGCAAGGAGTGGGATTCACACACTAACCTATCAGGAATCAAATAAAAAAGCAGTGCATGTTGCATGTGATAAAAATTTCCAACATGAAAATGAGCTTGAACAATCGGAAACCAGTTCCCTTAAGAATTGGCAACAACTTGAATCAAGGCCGTATACGTTAGCAACTTAACAACTGGCTGGGATAGGGATTGGAAAATATCAGAATAATGCAGAATGGGTGCTCTTGTGAAGTAAAGGCAGATCTTTGGAGCAAATAAAGTTTGCTGTCATCAAACTGTTCTCTTGACTGTTTAATGTTGGCACTGCCTCAACAGACTGATGGCTGTTACCTTGGTGAGCACAACAAACCAATAATTTATTTCACAGTTTAAAAAAAATCCAATTATTTTAAAGGTTCAGAAAGAATATCAATGGTTGAAGGCTTCAGAATACATTGCTGAATTCACAATATTTCATTCTTCAAAATGCTAATCATTTTATAATGTGATGTGGCCTTCAGACCTTGTATTTGATCAAAGATGGTCACTGATTACAAATGAAATACTGACGATTCAAAGTGGTGCCAGACACACTGAAGAAAGTGATTATACCACTTAAATACAGCTCATCCACAATGAACCTTCCAATTTGAGTGTTCAAGCATGTCCATCGTGCATCACCATCACTGCAAATTAGTCCAGTAAACCTCTCTGCAATTTTTATGCACTTGTAATCAAAATAAAGTGATCATAAATACAGTACTGCCGCCCCGGTACCAAACATTTCTACACTTTAAAAGCAGATATGGAGAAAGTAAATATCACAGGCTGGATTTTTGCAAAGGAGATGAGTAACAGGAATTTTCCAGAACCCATAATCCTGTCTCCATTCTAGAAGAACCATGCTGTCTTACACTTCTGAAATGGAGTTGGACGTGGGCTAGAGGTGGGACCTGCCACCTTCCGAGGTAGCAACAGAAGGAAAACACGTTAGAAGGACCCCTCTGTTAATGGGGACTGACAAATTTGTAATCATGACTGTTAGCCTCACATGCCCCCACACCTCTGTCACTCGCCCTCAGCCCCATCCATTCCCATGCTCCTTTTAACTCTTGCTGTATCTCCCATGAGCCCTGCATATTCCCCCGGGGCCCTCATAGCCCCCGTGACCCCTCAAATCTCCCATGGGCCCTCTTATCTTGCCTGGGCTCTCTTATCTCTGATGGGCCCTCATATCTTCCCCGGGCCCTCCACGTCCATGCACCCATGCATGAGGTACACTCCAATGAGCCATCTCGAAATCTTTGACATGTTCATGAAAAGAAAACACTGATTCAAAAATCCATTTGAAAATCTTTGCTTCTCTGAACTTCTCATAAAGCTGTCCATTCTGGAGCTCGGCCTAACCATAATGAGGCCATCTGGAAAAATATAATTCCGTTGATACAGGTTCCAAATGGCTTCATTATAAATTCTTGGCTGAACTCCAAGAATAATTAATAATCTCAGCACAACAGGGATTTGTTTACTCAGTTGCAAATGGGAGTGCTAGATTTGTTTGACATCTTCATTTATTTGTAGTATGTCAATCCTTCATTGAAGAGGTTTTCAACGATTGTGTGCTTATTTAGACAAGATTAAGAATTACACAACAGATTAAAGGTATCTTCAGTGTTGGTATTGGGTAACAGCTTTAGGAGAAGGTAAGAGGGCAATGTTTTTCACATGGAATGTTGAATGTCTATTCACAGAATCACAGAACTGTTATAGTGCAGAAAGAGACCATTTGTCCCATTATATCAACACCATTTTTCCAAATGAGCATTATAGCATAGAATCATTCTCCTACCTTTCCTCCATACCCCTACACATTTTTTCTATTTAAATAATTAGCTGATCCCCTTGTGAATGCCTCAATTGAACTGACCTCCACCACAATTTCAGGGACAGCATCCGGGACCCAAACCGCTCACTGTGTGAAAAGTATTTTACTCACGTCACATTTGCTTTTTTTCCCCCAAACCACTTTAACCTTGTGCCCTCTCAATCTCGATCATTTTATGAGAGGGAACAGTTTCTCCTTATCTATTCTGTCCAGCCCCCTCATGGTTTTGAACACCTCCACCAAATCCCCTTCTCAGCCTTCTTATCTCCAAGAAGAAGGAGTTCCAACCTCTCCTCGTCAGTGAAGTTTCTCATCCCTGGAACCAATCCTGTAAATCTCTTCTGCACTCTCTCCAATGTGTTCACATCCTTCTAATAGTGTGGTACCGAGAACTGTACACAATACTCCAGCTGAGCTCTAACTCACCTCCTCTGTACGGTCAGCATGACTTCCTTGCTCTTATTAATAAAGCCCAGAATATTGTATGCTTTATTAACTTTCCTCTCCACCTGTCCTTCCACTTTCAATGATCTAGGCACAATAACCCAGGTCTCTTTGCTCCTACAACTTCTTGAGAACTCTACTTTTTATTTTTTATTGTCTCTCCAGATTCTTTCTACCAAACTGCATCACCTCATCCTTGTCCGCATTGAATTTTATCTGCCACCTTTCTGCACATTCCACCAACTTATCGATGTCCTTCTGAAGTTCTACATTCTGCTCCTTACAATTTACAATACTTTCAAGTTTTATATCATCTGCAAATTTTGAAATCCTCGCCTGCGACCCAAGATCTAGGTCATTAATATATAACAGGAAAAGTAAAGCTCCCAACACCGATTCCTGGGGAACACCACTGCAAACCTTCCTCCAGTCTGAAAAATATCCATTGACTATTGCTCTTTGTGTCTTATTATTCCACCAATTTTGTCTCCATGTTGCTATTTTCCTGTTATTCCATAGCTATAGCTTTTCTCATACATCTGTTGCTGTACTTGTTTTATAGGTTCCTTCTCTAGATGAGGATTTCCCCATGATTCACAGTGCCTCCGAGGAACAGCGCTAGGCACTCGAGTGGAGGGTTCATTTTGATATGCTCACCCACCTCAGCAATGGAGCTGAAATCCAGAATACAGTCTCGTCCTACATTTTTAAAGCCTTCCTACCTTCATTTTGACATGGACAGAGGGTAAAAATCTCAGCCTGTGTCTCCACAAAAGAAAGAGCATCGCGGGGTCGACTTTTTTGGCAGCCAAAGTTGAGGTTCCGAAACAACAAATAAAAAGGTGCTTGCTAAAATGACAACCACTCCCCTTTCATTGAATTACACAGAACCAAATAATTGTATACAAAAACTTTGTTAATGCTTGCCTGAACTACAACACTCTCGATGCTTAAAGGTTATCAAGATACACCACATCATTTATTTTTACCTGAATGAAATGGAAACTGTTGTTTAGCTTCGCCTGTATGAGCATCCCAAATTATTGTTGTCTGAAAAAAGAAAGAAATTCTTAGTCTCAGTGAAAATGCAACAGACTGGAAGAGGTCTGAAAGATCAAAAAACTACTAACTAGCAGCTGATTATGTGGTGCCCATTGAAAAAACAGCACCACACTTTTCATCAGTAATAATGAATTGGAGATGCATTAGCTCGGATGTGTAAAATGGGTCCCTGATCCTCATGCTATAAGTTGCACAGTGGCTAGCACTGCTGCCTCACAGCTCCAGGGATCCGGGTCCGATTTCCAGTTTGGGTCACTGTGCGGAGTCTTCACACTCTCCTTGTGTCTGCGTGGGCTTCCTCAGGATGCTCTGGTTCTCTTCCACAGTCCGAAAGACATGCTGGTTAGGCACTAAATTCTCCTTCAGTGTACCCGAGCAGGCGACGGACTGCGGTGACCAGGGAACTTTCACAGTAATCCCACATCCCAAAAATGTGCTCTTAGGCTAATTGGCAAAACAAATTCTCCCTAAATTGTCGCAAATTTGGTTTTTAATCCATAGATCTATAAACATAGACAGGGATCACGGATAGAGGTGGGAACATCGGGGTGGCGGTGCGGGCTCGTTGGGCCGAAGGGCCTGTTTCCCATGCTGTTTTGTTCTTTGTTTAATGTCATTGCAGTGTTAACATAAGCCTACTTATGACAATAGATAAATAAACTTAAAAGTTCCCAATCTCGGTTGCATTACCAAGGGGAAATTCCAAACTCACGGCCAGATGGCCAGAGGAATGTGAGGAGCTTTGCGCAAGAATAACTATTACTGTGCTGCTGGCATTTATTGCTCTATGGGCAAGTCGCAAGTCCAGTAACAAACTTCTGGGAACTAGTTTTTGCAATTGGTGTGCTCATAGACAAGAGAAAATAACTAGCTTAAAAGCATAGTGGACCATACTCTCAGAAGTGAGGGAAATCAGTTAAATGTAATGAAAAAAGTACAATATTTATTTCTCTGCAACGAATGTTGTATTTCACTCTTACCTTATCAACACCTGCACTGAGAATATAGTTTCCCTTCTTGTTCCATTTTAAAGCAAAGATGGGGCCTTTATGTTGCCCTAGAGTGCTTGCAAGGTTGCCTGCAAAGAAACATTCCAATTCAGTGGAAAGATTCAATAGGAATCTGACATTTTAAAGATTATACAGACTTTTGAACTCACAACTCACCATCCTTTGTCCATATTCTTGCAAATCCATCATATGATCCTGTGGCCAACAGTGTTCCATCGCTCTAGGGAAAAAAACAAATATACAAGTAGTGACTCCCATCACCAACACAGTGAGCGGAATTTTCCTGTCCCATCCACCACAGGAATCGGAGCGGCCATGCAAAGGTTGGGCATTGTGGCCAGAAAATCCCGCTCAGTGAGTTCATCCTTGTAACAAGGACAACGATCTGTATTCAATAAATACCTTTCACAGGATAAAAATCAAAGATGTTTCTTAGATGCTGCATAAGAGTTAAGAGAGATATAGAAATAGACTGAAGGCTGGGTGGAAGAGGTAAGTTCTGAGGATGTCTCTGAAATTTTGAAACAGTAAAGCTGGAGGAAGAATATTCTAGATTATTGAGCAAGGCAGAGGAAAGCTCTGGCAGCAGAGAGAGAGCAAGACGCAAAAGAGGTCAGAGTTGCAAGATTAGAGGATGCACCTTGATACATAGGGCTAGAGGACATTACAGACTGAAATTGGGCAAACCATGGAAGTACCTCTAAAAATATCACAAAGATGTGATGGCACGGTGGCACAGTGGTTAACACTGCTGCCTCACAGCTCCAGCTTCATGGGTTCAATTCCAACCTCAGGTAATGTCTGTGCAGAGTTTGCATATTCCCTGTTTCAGTGTGGATTTCCTTTGGGTGCTCTGGTTTCCTCCCACACTCCAAAGATGTGCAGGTTAGGTGGATTGGCCATGCTAAATTGTCTCTTAATGCCCCCAGATGTACAGGATGCATTAGGGCAGAGGAAGCCAATTCAGTTCAGCAGGAAAGATAAACCATCTCAAGATAGGATGAAGAAGTTGCAGGATAACCATGAGCTGGAAGTCATATACAGTGGATCTCAACTTGCCAGGAAAAAACAAAACTGGGATACCTCAAGACTAGATGAAATAGAACTAAATTATAACGCAGCTATGGACGTTAGGGAACTTGGGGGAAATAAACAGTGATGTCTTGAGGAGTATACATATTACAGAGAAAGAAATGCTGGAAGTTTTAAAGCACATCAAGGTAGCTAAATCCCCAGGACCTGATGAAGTGCATCCCAGGACATTAGGGGAGGCTAGGTAGGAAATTGCGGGTCCCCTAGCAGAGATATTTGAATCATCGATAGTCATGGGTGAGGTGTCTGAAGTTTGGAGGATGGCAAATGTTGTGCCTTTGTTTAACAAGAGTTGCAGGAAAAAGCCAGGGAACTACAGTGAGCCTCTCATCTGTGGTGGATAAGTTGTTGGAAGGTATTTTGAGAGACAGGATCTTCAGGCATTTAGAGACGCAAGGACTGATTTGGGACAGTCAGCATGGCTTTGTGAGTGGAAAATCATGTCTCACAAATTTGACTGATTATTTTGAAGGGGGAACCAAGAAGGTAGATGAGGGCAGTGCAGTCAATGGTGTCTACATAGACTTTAGCAAAGCCTTTGACAATGTTGTTGCGTAAGGTTAAGTCTCACAGCATCCAGGATGAGGTATCTAAATGGCTTCTTGACACAAGCCAGAGGATGGTTGTAGAGGGTTGTTTTTCAAATTGGAGGCCTATGACCAGCGGTGTGACTCACAGATCAGTGTTAGGTCCACTGTTAGTTGTCTCCTATATTAATGGTTTAGATGAGAATATATGAGGCATGGTTAGTAAGTTTGAAGATGACACTAAGATTGGTGGCTTAGTGGACAGTGAAGAAAGTTATCTTCAATCTTGATCATTTGGGCAGTGGGCTGACAAATGGCAGATGGAGTTTAATCTAAAAGAATGCAGGGTGATGCATTTTGGTGGACTGAAACAGGGCAGGACTTATCCAGTTAATAGTACTGCGTTGGGGAGATTTACAGATCAAAGAGATCTAGAGGTATATGTTCATAGCTCCTTGAAAGTGAAATCACAGATGGACAGAGAGGTGCAGAAATCATTCAGCATGGTTGATTTCATCGATCAGAACACTGAATGCAGGAGTTGAGACGTCTTGTTAAAGTTGCATAAGACAATGGTATAGCCACACTTGGAATACTGTGTATAGTTCTGGTCACCCCATTATAGAAAGGATATTATTAAACTAGAAAGAGTGCAGAAAAGATTTACTCAGATGCTACTGGAAATTGATGGTTTGAGTTATAAGGACAGACTGGATAGAGTGGGACTTTTTTCTCTGGAGCATAGGAGGTTGAGGGTGATTTTATAGAGGTCTATAAAATGATGAGGGGCACAGATCAGGTAGATAACCAATATCTTTTCCTAAAGGTAGGGAATTCTAAAACTAGAAAGCATAGGTTTAAGGTGAGAGGGGAGAGATGCAAAAGTGTCGAGATGGGCAATTTTTTCACACGAGGATAGTGAGTGTCTGGAATAAGCTGCTAGAGGTAGTAGTAGAGGTGAGTACAATTTTGTCTTTTAAAAAGTATTTAGACAGTTACATGGGTAAGATGGCTATAGAGGGATATGGGCCAACATGGGCAATTGGGATTAGCTAAAGGATTTAAAAGAAAGGCAGCATGGACATGTTGGGCCGAAGGGCCTGCTTCCGTGCTGTAAACCCCTATGACTTTATGCAGCGATAGAAACAGGCAGTCTTGGTGATAAAAATTATATCACATTTTACGCTCATCTCAAAATTGGTGCTAGGTATGATGTGGAATCTGGAGTAGAGTGCGGAATTTTATATAGAGCTAAAGAGGATGGTTTGAGTCTTATCCAATGTTTTCTCTGACATTAACCCGCTAATAAAGTGGAGCAAGGTGTTTGGTGCTGGGTGAAGTGGAGCTGGAAACTTGTACTGATTAAACTGGAGTAGGAAACCTGACAGTTAATAATGTTGAAAGGTAAACCAAAAACTGAATGAAGTGAAGAGAAGAGAGCTGGTGCTAGATAAAGTGGAAAGGTAAAGCGAGCGCTGGATGAAGCAGATCAGGAAATCAGCTCCTGGATAATGTGTAATAGGAGACTAGAGTCTGCAGCAAGTGAAATAGGAGGCCAGCCACAACATTGCCATTATAGTACTTAATCTTTAGTCACTGTAGAGTTGCTCACTTCAGAAAACCAATGCTAAGATGTCAAATTCTCCCATTATGCAGGTGAGGAGTTATTCCTTCCAAATGGCTCCCACCAACCACACCCTGTGAAATGGGTCAGAATTTAGACTGATTTTGATTCTTAATTCAGAATTCTTGCCAACTCTGGTCACATCACATTAACTAATCCTACACGAAAGATATCATTAACATCTTCACTGCAGTCTCGAGATCTGGAGACCTGCCAGATTACATCATAACTGCAGCTGTGCAGAGCGGACGCAGAGTTTAGTAAGCACGCAGTCACAACACCATCATGCAAGCGTAGCCATGAATTTCACCTTCGTTAGCAGGGAAAAGTAATTCAAGACAGTAATCCATATTAATATAATGCACTGAGGCACACTTGCCAGCAGTTTGGTCTGACTCATCGCCAAGATTAGAGTAGGCATTACTATGTCTGCACATCCTGATTTAAAATTCTCCTCATTGTTTTCCCTCCATCCCCTCACCACTCCTGATCTTGGAGGTCTCCTGCTTTACTCTCAAAATATTGGCACTCTTCCAATATTGGCCTTTTGAGGGTCCTCAATTCTAATTGCTTCATCATTGCCTTTGGCTGCCTGGGCACTTGGCTCTGGAATCTCCTCTGCCTCTCCAACTCTCTCTCCTCATTTAAGATGCTCCTTAAAAATCTATCTCTTTGCCAGTTTTTTGCCCTAACACCTCCTTACACAGCTCAGTATCAAATTCTGTTTGGCAATACTCTTACCAAGCACCTTGGGACGACTTGCTTATGTTAGAGGCACTGTACAAATAAAATTGTCGCTGGAACTCACAATTTAAGCAGGGAAATAGCTCTAACATTCATACATTGGTGAGGAATCCTAAGGGTATGAATGTAAACCAAAAAGTCAAGCTGAAAAGTCAATTATGGGAATATATTTTGGAGCAAATAATGATTGGTAGATCTAGCAATAAGGAGACAGTTTCAGGGAAACAAAACTGACGAGTGATTTTATCATCAAGTTGCACCCACTTTAGGCTGTGAAAACTTGGTAAAGTCTGGAGTGAGGCAAGTAGCATAATCCGCACCCCCCCATCCCTGCCGATACCCCCTTTACCGAGGCCCGAAAATGGCCGTGATCGGGACCACACCCGAAAGGAGTGCCATAGCCATTTAAATGCATTTGCATGCATTTAAATTGACGTAATGGGCTGCATGGCCAACTTACCAGCACTTGCCCCTTTACCACCATGTTCGCCCATCCACCATCAGCATGAAACAGACGTACTCCACAGAAGTCTGATTCGGGCTCTCCAGCAAATGAGGAGGTAAGTGCCAAGCATTCGAAGGCTCTCTGCTTGAGATTGTGGGGAGTGGGGGGTGTTGTCTGCTATCACACTGCCTGTAATCAATGAGGGGAAAGGGAGAGTGGGGGGGTGGGGGTCCCCTGTCATTCTGCGGGGGTCATGATGTACAGATGCCGGCGTTGGACAGGGGTAAGCTCAGTGAGAGGTCTGACAACACCAATTTTAAATCCAACCGATTTATTGGATAGTAAACTTGCTAGCTTTCGGCATTTGTGCCTTCGTCAGGCGAATGAGATGTTCTGGTCTCCAAAAGCACACATATCAGCACAGACAGTTTACAGATTGCTGATTAGAATGTGAATCCTTACCTAACCTGCTATTCAAGTCTTAAAGTGGCTAACAATGTGAGTGCAAGGAACACTGAGCACTGAGGTTAGAGAGATGTATATTGTGTATTCTGTGGGGGATCAAGGAGGGGGAAAGGGGTCCACTGCCACACTGCCTGTGATCAGTGAGGGCGAAGGGGAGAAAGGGCCTATGATCGATCTGGGAGGTGAAGGGGTGGGGGATAAGGGGGTCAGTAATGTTGTGGGAGTGGGGCAATGTCTGTGGTGGCCAGGGGGAGGCATTATCCAGCCTGGGAGAGGTGTGACAGGGGAAACTACATTTTATCTTTTCTCAGCGCATGCGCAGTTGGAGGCACTGATTGGAGCTGCAAGATTTCGGGTGTGTTAAGCTCCACTCACAGGCTTCTGCAGCACAATTTGGAATTTTTACAGACAGAGTGCATATGGGGGTGCCTGAGAATGGGTTTAAAACACTCGGATCTGAAACACTCCTGCCCAGCGCTTTGAATCAAAATGGTAAAATAAGGCCCACAGTATTAGACAGTGGCTGACCATTCATTCTACATTGCATGGGACATTACGGGAAATGCTGTAACTCACATTGTGGGGTACAAAGGTTGCTTGAAGAATCTTGGCAGGGCAAGCTGTTTTTCAATAATTGGTCTTTTTCAACCCAGAATAATACACACAACACTGTGCACTATTTTGTAACTGATTGACTTACAAAGGCTACTTATTTGAGAGCATTATATCAGATTCCTAATGAGGTTAAGGTGTGTGCTTGCAAAAAACGAAAGATTGAGTTAATGGTTAATAGGTTTCCATTAGAAGGAATCACAAAAGGGTTACTAATTGGTTTTACAACCATGGCAACTTACATTCCAGTCGAGTGATGTAACATCCTTATTGCTAGGAACATCTTGCCCGCCTTCTCTGATACAATGCCTCAATACTAATTGAGTGGGGCCACTGTTGCTGTTTTCATTGAGGTTCCATATCCTTGCAGTGGAGTCTCCAGAACTATAAACATAAAAAAGACACTTGTTAAAAGTTTCTCCCACACCCCTTTTTTCTCTAATCACTGCTTCTAACTTGGGGATTTGGCATTTCTAAAGCAGAGACGACTTGCATATAAATGACAAAATGAGAGAGGATGGAGAAACAGCAAACTCTACTGCCAAATCTTGTTAAGCCACTAGGTGGCAAGGTGGTGCCACAAGTGGTCGGTCAGAGATCGAATGCTCCCAAACTCGAACAAAAATTATACGATTATCCACATTACGATAATTAATTTTGTCTAATCTTAAATCTCTTATTGAAATTACTCCTCATAACAGTTCAGTGGTTTTAAGATTAAAGTTTCCTCTTTGCATGCTTACAGTAAAACAGAAATAGCTTTCAGCATCTTTACGTCTGATGATTCCAGTTAATGGTTAATCTTATTTCTGGACAATAAATTAGATACATATCATTTCCAATCACTTAGATGAAAACATGTTAGCATTGTTAAGATTGGAGTGGCATGATGGTACAGTAGTTAGCATTCACAGCACCAAGGACACATGTTCAATTCCAGCCTTGGGTCACCATCTGTGTGGAGTTTGTGCATTCTCCCCACGTCTGCGTGGGTTTCCTCCTGTTGCTCTGGTTTCCTCTCACAATCCAAAGATGTGCAGGTTAGGTTGATTGACCATGCTAAATTTAAGTTGCCCCTTAGTGTCAGGGGGATTAGCAGGGTAAACGTGTGGGTTTACAGAGATAGAGCCTGCCTGGGTGAGATTGTTGTCAGTGTAGCTTTGACGGGCCAAATGGCCTCCTTCTGCACTGTGAAGATTCTACGAGATTCGTAGTCACATACGAATGTATTTAATGTATTCAAGAGATGGCTAGATATAGCACTTGGGGGCGAATAGGATCAAAAGTTATGGGAAGAAAGCAGAATTAGACTATTGAGTTGGACAATCAGCCATGATTATGATGAACTGTGGAGTAGGGTCAAAGGGTCAAATGGCCTCCTCCTACTCCTACCTTCTAAATACCAATATGATCAAAATGATGTGATAAAACATTTCATGACTCTGTTTTCCACTTCAAAATTTTACCATTTAAAAAATATTGAGATGCATTAAAGTGAAACGGCTGTTTATACTTTCTTTGTGTAAAATGTTTAATTGGGTTGCCAATCACTGAAATCATTAATTTGACATTAAACTTCAATCACTTTTAAGTGTTTTCTTCCTGCTACAATGAACAATATAAATGAATGTGCACGGCTGCTAAACTATTAGCACCAGCATAAACCATAAAAACGAGTCTGCTGCGCTCAAGCTCAGCATTTCACCTTCAGGTGATCTTTCTGTTACAACAACGGAGCAACAACTTTGAAAATGCACAGGTACTAGTGGCAAATAACACTTCCACCAATTTAACAGCATAGAAACTCAGTCCTTTTTAAATAAGATCTGTAGGGGAAGAGTTATTCATTGCAAATCTTTTTTCACATAGACACAGAAACAACTTGAAATCTATTCAGGGAATCTATTATTCATTAGCTCTGATGGAGCTCATCGAGTCCGCAAACACCACAACCCCACCCAGGCCCTATCCCCGTAACCCCATGCATTTAGTCTACCTTGTCCCCCTGACACTCAATTTAGCAAGGCCAATGCACGTAATCCACACATCTTTGTATTGTGGGAGGAAACTGGAATACCCAGAGGAAACCCATGCAGACATGGGGAGAGTGTGCAGACTCCACACAGATAGTGACCCAAGCTGGGAATCGAGCCTGGGTGCCTTGTGCTGTAAGGCAGCAATGCTAACCACTATGCCACTATGCCGCCCTTAAATCCAGACTCGAGTCATCCAGACTCAAAACGTTGGCTCTATTCCCTCTCCGCAGATACTGTCAGACATGCTGATATTTTCCAGCATCTTTTCTGTTTTTGTTACAGATTTCAGCATCTGCAGTATTTTGTCTTTATATTGTGGAAATTGTGGAGATGCCAGCATTGGACTTGGGGTGGGCACAGTAAGAAGTCTCACAACACCAGGTTAAGGTCCAACAGATTTATTTGGAGTCATGAGTTTTTGGAGATCTGCTCCTTCATCAGATGAGTTATGTATTAAAGAGTACTGGGAAAGAATGGATGAAAAATAATTGTGCTGGAACACAGGAACAGATCCGTATTATGTGCTTCCTATGGTAGCTAACAAGTTGGTTGTAAACAGAAACCTTGGGAATGGTCGTTCCCTAGTTGATTCCCCAGGGCATGCCTTGACCAATCAGAATCAACCTGTCCGGTTTGAACTTGAACAAAGCTGGGAAGTTAACTGTTCCATGCTGCATTGCATCCACCACTGTCTACTTGCCAACCACTTAGCACTCTCTTCTTGTGTGATGCTTTTGTTTACTCCTCCACTACTGCTGATAATTTCTTGCAAGCTATCGTGATGAGTGCAAGACAAAAAACTTTGGTAACATGTTTCGATTTTCAGCAAAACAAATGCCGTGCATACCATCAAAAAACATATCAGCAGAAATAGAATTAAGTTATTAATTGGAGAGTAACACTGCACAAAAATGCCTTAAAAATTAGCTCATGTAAATAAACTAGCAGTTACCCCTGCACGAGATGACAGAATCGTTTAAATAATAGTGTTGCAGGCCCCTAATTGCTGATTAGCACCGTGATTTGCTCGGTAAATTGTCGGCCTGACAAGTCAGGTCCTGAGCACAACAATTTCACAATTCTTCCTTACATATTATGCCAAGTGCTTTTAACTACCTTTAGCATGCTCCCTGGATGCTTACAAAGGAACCTGATTCAATATAATGGATGATGCACTTTCTGTAGAGTGCATGCCACTCACCAGGTTGGACCTATAGATATACTTCTTACCCAGACAGCTGGATTTCCAGGCTAGAGTGTTTTACAACTTTGGTTTGATGATTCTAAAAGTCAATTCATAAATTTTGACTTTTAAATAGAGTAGTTTGAACCCTGGGTTGAATTACACTTCATTGTTTCCATCATGGTACCTTCAGGACTGCCACAGAATACTGGCCGTGCAACCAATTCATTGCCCATGAATTGTTTACTTCCACATGTAAAGCAAATATTTCTTACAGATTGTTGAATCAGTCACTTATGCAACATTGGTCATTCAAAGTACAAGCATATGTTACTGACGGTATTGGTTGTGCTTTCATTAAGGGGAATTGTCTGCTGCCTGAGACCAGGCAGAGATCAGCCATGATCTATTGACTGGTAGAGGAGGCTCAAACGGCAGAATTGTCTACTTCTGCTCCCAATTCCTATGTTAACGATGGCATGAATGTCCATTAATGGGGTCAAGGTTCTAAGCTCTGCCACCATATGTGTACTGAGTACACTGCTAACCAGCACATCATGGTTGGTAAGGATGAAAAGAGTAATATAATCTTAAAATAATTATCAGTACAACAGGATTAATGTGTAACATTGCATAAAAGCAAATTACTGCAGTTGCTGGAATCTGAAACCAAGAGAGAAAATGCTGGAAAATCTCAGCAGGTCTGGCAGCATCTGTAAGCAGAGGAAAGAGCTGTTTCGAGTCCAGATGACTCTTTTTTCTACCATTAGTGTATAACATTTGTTACTTAACGCGTTCCAATGTAGTACCTACCCCGATGCCAAAAGGTCACTGACTGGGTTCCAGGCACAAATGAATACTTCAGACTCATGACCTCTTAAGACTGTGGATTTGTTTGAAGGAATTTCAACATCTCCATCTATTTCCATGGCATCAGAGTGATTATCTGCAAAGAGTCATTCAAAGGTTCAACCGCTCGGAAGAAAGTCTCTGCTTGATAAACCAAGACCCAGTCACAATAAAGTTTATAATGCCAGTCACGAGAAAAGCAATGCTGTGCCAACAAACATTTTCATTCTTTTGTTTAAATTTTCAAAACCGCATGGCTTTGATTGATTGAATCATCCATCAATTGTCACCGCCAAGCTCATATCCATGAATAGGTAAGGTGCTAAAAGATATCTGGCCCCATAAAGGAGCATCTTGACATACACATGAATAGAATATGAATACAGCGATATGGTCCCTGGAAGGGTAGCGGGTTTTAGTTCAATCGGGCAGCATGGTCAGAGCAGGCTTGGAGGGCCGAAGAACCTGCTCCTGTGCTATAATGTTCTTTATTCTTTGAAGTTTTACCTCAGAAAGGCTTCAACAGGGGAGTTAATTGACAAGAAAAAAAATCCTCTCCAATAAATTTATTTGTATGGGATGTGGGTGTCGCTGGCTGGATCAGCATTTATAGCCCTTCTCTAACTGCCTTTCATTTCATGAGCATTTGAGAGTCAACCACATTGCTTTGGGTTTAGATTCATATGTAGGCCAGACTAAGCAAGGATGGACATGAATGAAGCAGATGAGTTTTTATGACAATTGACAATGGTTTCATGGTAATCGTTAGGCTTTTAATTCCAGGTTTTTATTGATTTCAAATTTTACCATCTATGGGATGTTAACCCAGGTCCTCATATCTCACTCTGGGTCTCTGGATTACTAGATCAGCAAGATCAGCTAGATAGTCAGTATCTTTTCCTAAAGGTAGGGGAGTCTAAAACAAGAGGACATAGGTTTAAGCTGAGAGGGGAGAGATACAAAATGGTTCACAGGGACAATTTCTTCAGAGGGTGGTGAGTGAGTGAAACAAGCTGCCAGAGACAGCAGTAGAGGTGGCTACAATTTTGTCTTTTAAAAAATAATTAGACGGTAAGATGGCTACAGAGCGATATGGGCCAAACACAGGCGATTGGAACTGGCGTAGTAGTTTAAAAAAAAGGGCTGGCATGGACAAGTTGGTCCGAAGGGTCTCTCTGCATGCAGTAAACCTGTATGACTCTATGGTAATGACAATATCACTACATCACTGCCTCCCCAGCAGAACAGTATTACTTATAGTAGAATTATAAAGTTGCTACAAACACAGATGGAGGCTATTTGGCCCCATTTTATCTGTGCTGGCTCGATGCAACTCAGCTACTTCCCCCCTCCCCCACCCTTTACCCATACCTTGCAAATTTTCTTCTTCAGGTGTTTATCCAATTTCCCTTGGTAAGCCCCGATTCAATCCGCCCCCACCACATTCTGAAGTAATGCATTCTGGACCCGAACCATAAAAAAGCTTTATCTTATGTTCAGTGTAAAGAATTTGGTGACATTTTTACATCAAGCTGCATGCCAAACTAAATTCTGATTTGTTGTTGTGGATGATTACGTGGCACATGATGAAATGTTGCATTTGCCTTTTGAATACACTGGACTGAATTTTATGTTGAAGCGCTCCCAAAGTCGGCATGGGCACCGAGAAGAGGGAACTTGGAGCTGGCCCTTATAATTTGTTCTCTCGGGGGGACAGCTGCTGCGGAATTATCTGAGAGAGCTATTGAGCCATGAAAAATAAATATCGATGATAAAACTGCCATCGAGCAGCAAGGTGGCATATCAGATGGCATGATGGCACACTTCTGCCTCACATCGCCAGGGACCCCGGTTCAATTCCGGCCTTGGGTGATTGTGTGGAGTTTGCACGTTCTCCTTGTGTCTGCATGGGTTTCCACCGGGTACTCTTGTTTCTTCCCACAGTCCAAAGATGTGTGCGTTAGGTTGATTGGCCATGATAAGTGCGTAGGGTAAAGGGGATAGGGCAGAGAGGAAGGTCTGGATGGGATGCTCTTTCAAAGATCTGAGGGGTTGAATAATCTCTTTCTGCATGCTAGGGATTTTATGGTTCTACAAGTGCATAAGATGATGAGAGGTTTTGATTGAGTGGATTCTCAGAGGCTTTTCCCCAGGGGTGATGTGGCTACCACAACAGGACACAGATTTAAAGGTGCTGGGGAGAAGATACAGAGGAATGTCAGGGGTAAGTTTTTCACTCAGAAGGTGATGGGTGAGTGGAATCGGCTGCCATCGGTGGTGGTAGAGGCAAATTCGTTACGATCTTTCAAGAGACTTCTGGATGAGTACATGGGACTTAATAGGATTGAGGAGTGAGCCTAATAGGTAGAGATATCATCGGCGCAACTTGTTGGCTGAAGGACCTGTTTATGCTGTAGTTTTTCTATGATTCTATAAGCTTCTAGGCAGTACCGTCAAATAGTTGCCTCAGTTGACAGACACATTTGTTAGTTTTATTTGAACAATGACCTTTTGTCCCAGCTTGGATTAAGGTTGCAGCTAAAACCGACTGGCCAATGGCCCGCCTGTTAGCCGTCATATTTACTCAGTGCTTGTGAAATAAAATATTTCCTAAATATCATCAAAATTATCCTCACTATTAAACATTCAGCAATTAAGCTTCAACAAATGCATACGGGTTTACGCATTTCAATCTAAAATAAAATAAATACTTAATACCAAAATCTGAGAACCAATTCTGTAATTTTCACTTTGACATAAACTGATCCATTTTTCATTGTTCCAATTTACTATTCAATTTTTTAAGTTTGTTAAAAATATTATTCCTAGCGATATATATGTACAGAAATACTATTCTTGTTATCCTTTCACGGGATGTGGATGCCACTTGCAAGGCCAGCATCTGTTGCCCATTCTTAGTTGCCCTCAAAATGAATGATTTGCTAGGCCATTTCAGAGGGCTGTTCAGAGTCAACCGGATTGGTATGGATCTGGATTCATAATTAGGGGATGAGAATGGTAGCTTCCCCTCCACTGAAGGACATTAGGGAGCAAAAGTCTCAGCGTTAATACTGGACACTCCATTTTTAGGTAAAATGAAAAGAAAACAATTTGGCGCAATGCTTACTTGTAATGGTGTGCGCCCCATTTTCCTCCCCATTGATAGTGGCTTCTCCATTCTTTGGCGTTGGCTGCTGTGGAGCTGAAGATGCAGCTGCTGCTTGTTGCTGTTGTGCTAGTTTGTCTCTGAACGCTTGCTGTCGACTCTGCACAACATCAGGCATCACAGCATCTATTAACGACAGTGATTCAATCGGCCTGCCATCAAACACTGTGCCATCCTGGAAAAAAAAGGCGTTTACCAGCACATTTTAAAAATTCACTCATGGAAAGGGAAGTTCAACAAACTACACACACAAAACATCTGAAACCTCCGGTACTTTTTTAGCAGTGAAGCCTTAGAGCTCTTTCCTTATAATATTCTCTGAAAACTCTCTGACACAGATATGTGGATCTGATTCCATGAATTTGACTAAACAAGATTGTACATAAATAGTAACTAGAATGGAGATTTGTTGCAAATTTGACATTAGCAAATAATATCTGAACTTTGACATGGGTGGCATGGTGGCACAGTAGTTAGCATTGCTGTCTCAGCGTCAGAGATCTGGGTTCAATTCTGGCCTTGGGTGACTGTCTGTCGGTCTGTGTGAGGTTTGCACATTCTCCCCTTCTCTGTCTCAGTTTCCTCCAGATGCTCCTGTTTTCTCCCATATTCCAAAGATGTGCAGTTTAGGTGGATTGGCCATGCTAAGTTGATTCTTTAGTGTGGAATTTTATGGCCTTTCTTGTCCTAAAACTGTAAAATCCTGCCCGTGGTCAACAGACCTTCCCATGCTCCCCCTCTTACTTGCTCTGATTCCCATGATGGGTGAGCCTGTAAAATTCCTGCCCTAGTGTCAGATGGATTTGCAGTGTAAATATGTAGGGTTATGGATACAGGGCCTGGGTGGGTTTGTTGGTGGTGCAGGATCAATGGGCCGAATGATCATCTTCTGCACTGGAGGGATTCTATTCCCTGAGTATAGAATGTAATGTATGCCAACATCACCATTATCATAATTACCTTATTTCATGTGGATTCTTAAAGAACTTTTAAAATTATAAATGTTTTTATTATTGTATCAGATTATAACTGGGTTTTTACTTCCTGGAACCGCAACCAAATATTTAGACAATTTGTAGTGTGAGCTTGCTGGGATTTCACAGTGACCTTGGCTTTACCTTAACTTGTTGGTTTTATTCATGCACTCCCATATGATCTTCTTTGAGCCCAGGAGATTGCAGAATTACACTTAACTGCGACTTTGCTTTTAACTCACATTATAATTGACAGTAATTACGTTAAATTTTCAAGTTAGTGGAAATAAATAGCAGTAACTGCTATGCTAAACTACAACCTGCATAACGTTCTTGCTTGCCAGGTTTTCCATCTTCCTCATCATTCACAAAGGATCTCTGCACCCAACTCCCTCTCTCTGAAGGCTGAGAAACACTCTCTAAATAAACGACTGAGACCAAGCAAATTTAAGTAACTCCAAGAAAAGCTGCAATCAAATACATATTTTAACCAGACCCTGAAGATGTTTGTATTAACATAGAATAGATTATTTCCCTCCCATGGATCCCTGGCTCAGACCGGAATGATGAATTGCACCCATTATCTTAGAATCCCGACTGTGCAGAAGGAGTCCATGCAGCCTATTGATAATAATCAGCAGGAAAGTTGATGGAAAAAGGAAGTGCTGGAAGTCTTAAAGCGCATCAAGATAAATAAATCTCCGGGACCCCTTGAAGCGTATCCCAGCACACTGTGGGAGGCTAGGGAGGAAATTGCGAGTCCCCTAGCCGAGATATTTGAATCATCGATAGTCACGGGTGAGGTGATGAAGATTGGACAGTGGCAAATGTTGTCCCTTCATTTAGAAGGGGCTGCAGGGAAAAGCCTGGAAACTAGAGGCCGGTGAGCCTCATATCTGTGGTGGGTAAATTGTTGGAAAGTATTTTGAGAGACAGGATCTGTAGGCATTTGGAGACACAAGTACTGATTAGGTTTGTGAGTCAGAGTGGCTTTGTGAGTGGAAAATCATGTCTCACAAATTTGATTGAGTTTTTTGAAGGGGTAACCAAGAAGGTAGATGAGGATAGTGCAGTTGATGGTGTTTACATGGACTTTAGCAAGGACTTTGACAAGGTATTGCATGGTAGGTTGTTGCATAAGATTAAATCTCATGGGATCCACGGTGAGATATCTAAATGGATACAAAACTGGCTTCTTAATAGAAACCAGAGGGTGGTTGTAGAGAATTGTTTTTTAGTTGGAAGCCTGTGACCAGTGGTGTGCCTCAAGGATCGGTGCTGAGTCCATTGTTATTTCCTTCATATTGATTATTTTGGTTATCCTTCACTAAATTCTAAGATTCTCCTGCTCATCAGGCTTACCTCTCTCTTGGTAAAATAAGTCTCTTCGATTAATTTAATACTATTTTTAAACTTCTCATTATGACATTTTTATTCAAGCAAATGTACACTCACTTGAATTATGAATTAATTCTTGATTATCATATCCCAATCTATTTAGCCAACTGGCCCCTTAAACCCAAGTAGATGGTCAGATTTATAATTCTAGTTGCAGATTGAACTAACTCTGAAAGGCAATTTATGATTCCATGATATTATGATCACTCTTCCTCAGATGTTCCTTTATCACAAGATTTTTCATTAACCATTTCTCACTGCACTATAGCAGATTTACAATAGCCTTTTCCCTGGTTAATTCCTTGAATGTGATCGAGAAAATTACTGCGAGTGCGTTCCAGAGTCTCACTCTTAGCTACAATTAGGTTTTCTTTCTCTCTACTTTCTTTATCCCCATTCTTTATTATCAGGGCAACGCTGCTTGATGTGCAATTTTCCAATCTGTTTGGAAGGTCAAGCGACCTGAAATATGCAGTTCGTAGCCTTGATCACTCCATAACCAAATTTCCATAGTGGCTCTTAGGATTTCTAAGTGTGTTATTAATTCATCCATTTTGGTGCAAGTGTTTCATATATTCACTGGTGAAAATCCTGGAACTCATTCCCTAATAGCACTGTGAGTGTGCCTACAGTACATAGACTGCAGTGGTTCGAGAAGGCAGTTCATCACTAACTTCCCAAGGGCAACTGGGGAACGAGAATTGATTCTGGCCGAGCCAGCCAAGCCCACCTCCTTTGAATTAGCAAAATAAAACATTTTTTAGCTTTAACCTTTTTCTATTTTTGCCAGACGTCACTCTGGTGACAGATGCCCCATCTCTACTCCTTTCTGACACAAACTATAGCTTTTAGCTTCAAACCTTACTCTTCTTGATAATTTCAACATTTATCTTCTTACTTGTGAATTTACTCTTTTCTGAAATTCCACCCCCTTCTTCAGTCCAAATGTATCTGATTTCTGTATTCCTTAAAAACAAAAATTGCTATTGTGTGCCTATTGTTTCCATAGATACACAGTGAAGTACACACTGTGAATGCAATCATTACCATTCATTATATCAAAATTCTCAGAATTCTCACTCCCACGCGCTTCAAACGTACCACCTCCTAGGGGAACAGACTTCTAAACCTGGTTTGTACATTTTCACTAGGCTCTAGATTAGATCAGCTACCAGCATTGCTGCTGTGTGGAAACTTATTGCTACAGCAAGCTATCTGATTAATTTAATCTCACGCTAACGCTCTCCTTTTTCCATCAAGTTTCTCCTCCACCCCAAGCATCCTATCAACCACACTTGTATATCAATTGAGTTACTGACATTTGTTGTTGCTAAAATCCTTACAAAACATCCCAACATAGAGGCTGCTCCATAAATGGACAGAAAACAACAACCTTTATGATGACAGAAATCATATAACACACTGTGATAATAAAATTCAAAAATGGCTTCCCATTGCAACTTTTAGACTGGCTATTAACGCATAGATCTGTAGCCATGGACTAATGGGGCAATATCTCTTTGCTCCCAAAGAGATTAGCCCACAATACAGCCATTTCAAGTACAGAACTGCAGTTCTTTACACACTGCATATCGATGTACATAAACTGAATTCCACAATAACACATCATCTTATTACAATATTTGAATTTCACTTCTGTTAAATTGCTCTTGGTACACAGAATTTAATAACTTCCCACTGAGGCAGGATTCAATGTGCATCTGATTAAATGCAGAGTGGGGCATTTAATCGGGCAGGAGGGTGAGGTGGGGATCTCACCACCTTCCCATCGCTGTCCCAAATAGGTCTGGACAAGAAGGCTTATGGATGGCCTTCTCATTCTGCCACCAGTTGAGGCACATAAACAGGGGATGAAAACATTATGTGGACGATCAATGTTTACTTCAGGGCTTCATCTCATCTACTGCACTGGGGGTATGCTGACAGATGCGACCATGGTTTGCCCAGGCTACAACAGAGTAAAGGGTCAAGATAGCCAATGAGGTAAAATCAAGGCTTTACCTGATGCAATTTTTTCAAAGGCATCTCGGTCGTTGGGATAAGATGAAGCTTGAGATCAAGTCTGAAATGGAGTGGAACGCCTCATCCTGTCAGCTTGGACCTTGTTTGCCCCTTACTGGGCTTAAATTGAATTGGCTTTTTTTGATTAGAAGTAAAGTGCCAGGCAGGGAGCCTCTTGCTGTCAGGTTCTCAATGCCTGATTAAGAAAGCAGAAATCGGGGGCAGGGCAGAAGTGCTGGGAGCCATCCTCCTGCCCTTGATGCAGTCCCCCTTTCCCATGACATCCACCCTCCCTCCCTCAGCTGTGGCCTGTATCCCTCAGTAATCTCAGATCTCTCCATAGCGGTGCTGTTGCGAGGTGCTACCATTCCCTGACTGGACAGAAGCTCTTAAGATGGAGGGGGAGGTGTGAGCCAGGGGTGGGGGGTGGGGAGTGGTTTCCATTCCTGGGATTCTTGATCGCAGGGAAGGCCCATGACTCACCAGCTAAATGCCTAAGAGGGACTTAATTCAGTAGGAGTTGACATGAAGTTCCTGTCTATTCTCCCTGTCGCCTTGATTAAATACCAGCCCACAAGTGGCATTTCCTATGCATATAAATAGCTTCCAGTTGTCAACGCAATTATGGGTTTTCTCTTTGCAGAAAAGATATGGCAGCTAATTAAAGACTGGTCAGGTATGTAATTCTTTCACACCAAATAGCTCATCTATAGTTAAGTGAACAGGTTGGGAGGGAAATTTTCTTTTTTCTGCAGTTCATCCCATGCGTTATTTATTCGTATCAGGTGCAGCAGCTGCATTATAGAGTCTCATAATTATTTAAAATAAATTCTATACCAGCAATGAGGTCCTCAAACATAGTGTGCACTGTCTGAGGCCATGCTAGGCACAAAGTAGTCTCAGGTGTTTGTGACTGATATCATAGAATCATCATAGAGTCCAACAGTGCAGAAGGAGGTCATTCGGCCCATTGAGTCAACACTCACCATAATCCTACTCAGGCCCTATCCCCAGAACACCATGCAGTACAGAAGGAGGCCATTCAGCTCATCAAGTCTGTACCAACCACAATCCCACCCAGGCCCTATCCCGATACCCCCATGCATTAACCCTGGCTAGTCCTCCTGATACTAAGGGATGATTTAGCATGGCCAATCCACCTAACTCACAATCTTTGCACTGTCGGAGGAAACCCACCCAGACACGGGAGAATGTACAAGCTACATACAGACAGTGACCCAAGCCAGGAATCGAAGCCACGTCCCTGGCAATGTGAGGTAGCAGTGTTAACCTGAGTCTGCATCGACTCTCTGACAGAGTACCTTTACCCAGGTCCACCCCCTGCCCTATACCCACGACCCCACATATTTGCCCCACCAATCTATCTAACCTCTATATCTTTGGACACTAAAGGACAATTTAGCACAGTCAATCCACTTAATATGCACATCTTTGGACTGCGGGAGGAAACCAGAGCATCCAGGGGAAACCCACACAGACACATGGTGAACATGCAAACTCCACATGGACAGTCATCGAAGCCAGAATCGAACCCGGTCTCCGGCGCCATGAGATGGCAATGCTAACCACCATGCCACCCTGCCTGCTCTCAACACCATGACACCACCTTGCCAGCTACACAAATTCAACCCATAATCAGCAACCAAACTGGATTTTTGGCATCGCAGAGAAACATAAGTTTATTTATTTCACCATTAAAGAAGTACGAAGTCAGTTTAACCTTTTTCTCTATGCTGCGGTTTCTTTCATTAGTTTTCCTCACTACGTCAGGCACAGGTGCTAGTTTATATTATATAGCAAAGTGCTGATTAGACCAGGCAGTCCTTAATGTGTTATTTTTGAGTGAGGCAAGTGTGGGGTTTGGGGCGATGAAGGATGGTTAAACGATTGATCGCCAGCAGAGAAGCAACATAACATTTGATATACCTCGGACTAAGTATGGCCCTCTTAACAGCCTTATTAGGCAGCACTTTTTACCACTTTGCAGCCTATGTTATGCCATATGTCAGCAGATTGGTCCCTTCAATTCAGTACAGCGCCTTGTCCTGATCCGGACTAGTTACAGATTCCAAATTGTGACAACAACTGGAGTTAGCAGCTGGGGAGGGGGAGGTGACAACAGCTGACACCTGCACAACCTCTGAATGTTCTCTATCCTTCAAAATTTACAATATCCACTTCCCGTTAGATTCCCACACCTCCCCTTAAAAGTCCCAGTTTCAGCTTAACTCCCACAGCGGGAGACTGGCGTATTCAAAAAGATGGCTCCGATTCTCATAGCTTGCTGGGCAGTTGCCACCTGAGCCCAGTCTTCGCTCCCCCCCTGTTCCCCACTCCCTCTTCAGCTTCTTTTCCCACTGGCTTCACCTGGCACGTAAATCACAACGTCCCCACTCAGAGCATCAGTTAAAACAGCAGGTCAGGACCTGACAGCTCCAAGCCTCTAAGTTACATACTGAAAAGAAGGGATCCTTGGTCAAAAGAGGTTGGAAAAAATATCTCTGGGAAGGAAAAAGGCAGAATTATAAATGCTTCTGCAGAGTTCCACCGCAGAGGTGACCTCGCATCCTGGAGAATTCCACAACGACGTTCCAAACAAGCGCGTTTGAATTTACCAGTATGGTCCATCAAAACCTGGGATGGTAGGTCAGACATGGGGACGATGTTCAAACTCGCACAGACAGTTAACTAAGGCTGGAATTGAATTCAGGTTCCTGGCACTGTAAGGCTAACCACTGTGCCACTCCATCTCTCACCAATGTCCTCTGAATCTGAACTTAAGAACAATGGAAAAATTAATTAAATAATTGGGCGTGTCACAAAGAAAGAATAAGGTATATGGCCTTGGCACTGTCACTTGCTAACAAAAGTAGGATCAGGTGCAAAGTATTTTTGGAGCATAAATGCTCATGAGTTGGGCACAGAGGAAGAGTTGGATGTTCAATTAAAAATTATAGAAAAGATTTATAAGATGGTCTACAAACTAAAAGAGGCACAGTTAGACATTGGTAAATCTGGAAAGATGGATGTTCCCTTCTTGTTCCGTGGAGAGGTTTCTGATGGAGTTTGGCTATCTATAAGATTGCAGAAATTCTGTTTATAGAATCATCTACAGTACAGAAGGATGCAATTTGGCCCATCGAGCTTGCACTGACAACAATCCCAGCCAGCCCCATCCCTGTAACCTCACATACTTAACAGTCCTAAATCCCCTGACACTAAGGAGAAATGTAGCATCGCCAATCAACCTAACCCGCACATCTTTGGAATGTGGGAGGAAATCTGAGCACCTGGAGGAAACCTACGCAAAGGTGGGGAGAATATGCAAACTCCACACAGTCATTCCAAGCCGGAATCCTGATGATGTGAAGCAGCAGTGCTACCCACTGTGCCTGCCCATTTGGAAATTGCGAGTCCAGTGCTTGTGTTTCAAAATGTGGAACTCTACTAAAGTGCTGCATGTGGATTGACTCCAGGTCTTAATTGGAGTTAGATTCCCAGAAAGAGACATACTTTTGGGTCAGACGTCTGAGGCTTTAAAAAATTCCTGGGAAAGCAGTGGTTTCCGGTCACTTTCATGACACAGATGGGGCACAAGAGAGGGAGAGTTCAATGTTCACAGCATTTCAAAACCATTCAGAAATGGGGTGGAGACACCAATGCAACAGAAGAATCACAGAAAACGGAGATGTGTATCAAGATCTTGTGAGCAGATCTGGCAGACAACTGGAATACAGCAATAATAGCTAAAGAATGAATGCCAGGAATGCCCAGGGAATTATTAACATGTGTTTTGGATGCGATTTGAAATATCATTACTGGTAAAAATTGCCCTAAATGCAACAGGGTTTTTGAAGTGACCATACACAGAAAAGGTTTGGTAGGGGAAGATGATGATATTAATTAGTCTAAGAGAATTGTAATGGTCTTGTAAAGTTTCACTCCAGCAATGAATTAGTGGATTCATTTAAGTGTGCCCTGTTGGACCATAGGTGTACATCTGCAATATGTGGAATGAATTGGTTGAAATGTTATTTCGATTTACTCACTAGTAAGGAATGAAGGGAAAAGAAGATGAAAATCCTACTTGCTTCAGGTTGGGGATGATAATGTTTTAAGTGCATTGAAAAGAGTAGCAATTCCATGCAGAAGAGCAGGGATAAATCACTTTATTAGTTTAGATGTAGAATCCAAAACGATAGCCTTTTTTTTTCCCATAATAAGATGGCTTGACTGCTTTACCCATTAAAGAACACAAATGAAACGCTGAGCATGGAACATGATAAAGCTCGTCTTTGGAAAGTCAGCAGATTTACAATTTCCCTAATCGATTCATTACTGGATTCCTTTAACGAAACCTAGCGCTTCTAATCAGAATGTTAAAGAGACATTAATGGCATCAGGTGATAGGAATTTGAAATATAAAGAACACTGACAAATTGTTCTTCCCTCTTGTCACAGATTAAAAATTCTACTAAAGGATTCAGGACACTTGATGATGAGTACACAAAACTTATTGGACAGATTAGTACAAAAATGCAAAACGTATTGGAGGATAACATCATGGCCTATTGTAAATTTCCCATTTGTACATGACTGTAATGAAGTAGCATCTAGGAACTCAAAGGTTTGGGACAAGGATAGAAACATTTTAATTTTAAATAGAACCAAAGAATCCCTACAGCATAGAAAGAGGCCATTCAGCTCCTCTAGTCTGTATCAACTCTCCAAATGGTCGTCTTATCCAGACCCGCTCTATGCTGATATCCCCATGCATTTATCATGGCTATCCTACACATCTTTGGACACTAAAGTGCAATTTAGCTTGGCTAATGCATATAACCTGCGGGTCTTTGTACAGTGGGAGGAACCCTACGCAGAGTGAGAACGGGCAAACCCCATAGCCAGAATCAAACCCTGGTCCCTGGCACTGTGAGGCAGCAGTGCTAACCACTGTGTCACCCTACATTTCATAGACATAGCAACAATATTCCATCTGTCCACAATAATACATGGTGATTTTGAATAAGATCATGGAAAGTGGTTTGGGACCAGAAATGGGAGCCAGCTAAATTCCTGACTGACAATAGAGAATGACAGGGGTTAGGTGGTGGCCGGGGTGAGGATTTTGCCAATGACAATTTAGAAATGTGTGGAAATACGACCATGATAGTGATGATCAGTGCAGCTAAAAATTTCTGAGAAGAAATCCATTCTTCTCAGTAATGGATTTTGTGAAAGAAATGATACAGTGATTGATGCAGTGCTCTCTAAGATCTTAATTGAACGACCAAATTGTAAGCTAATGTCTGCTCTTGCATGGGTAGTCCATGCAAAGAACTCATTTCAAATGGTTGGGAACTATAGTCCATATCAGTTGGTCTCCTAGAGAAATAGAAAAATACCTTCTGTGAAGTGTGGTCATTCCTTGGCCTTGAAAGGGAGTACAATTAGTTCCCCATGACTGCCCCACATGGAGCAAGAGCATTAATTAAGAAAGAAGTCTTAAAGAAAATTAGATGTACTGTATGACATTGTAAAGGGCTGTTAGTGATGAACTTTAATCCTGGGGATTTAGTACCTAATAATGTCAGAAAAAGTGAAAAGATTTGGGTAAAGTGGTCGACTATGAAGGAAAGATAGTAATTTTCCAACATGGCGCTCAAATTATGAGGGTACATTCATCGATGTTAATTGGGATGGTGATAAATTTGCAGAATCTGAGCAACCAGAATAAATGTTTGTCAGTTATGAGGTGTGAAAAACAGCAGATAAGGGGCTGGATGACAATATGCAAAGTGATCATGATGCACAGGGTTGGGTTAATTACCCAAAGGGCAACTGCCAAAAGTTGGTACTAGGGTAACATACGTACCAGAAGGGCCCAGTGAATGGAAGGACATAACCATTATGGGGTGAGCAAAGAACGTCACCAACAAATTCAAACATTGGCAGAATGTTCAAGATGAAGGAGAAGAGGCAAGATCTAAAGACTAGCAAAATTAGATGAAACTATGTAAGGCAAGAAAACACACTGCAAATTCCCATTGCAGATCTGGAAGCGAGTCGGGCCTTGGGAAAAGATCACATTTTGGCAACAGTACCTCAGATCATGGGAGGGAGAAGTTGTGTAGTGCAGGACAGGATAGAAGATCAAGTAGTGGTTTACTTTGACTCAAACAAGAATGGCAGAACAAATTATGATGTGCCTGTGGTCAGCAATCTTTGGTGTCTACAAATAAATCATTGCTAGATAGATGCAAAGAATTTTCCGTGTTGTTACGTCAATAAGACATGAAAGAAATCCAAACTGTGTACATTAGAAATTTTTTTGCTATTTTTAAAATGGACTTACTGCTGAATCCAACAAGCCACACGACCATAGGACTGCTCAGGAAGTTATCAACAAGATTTACAAGAACATCCTCTCATTGTCTTGCAATCTCACACTTTGTAAGGACATTATAATCAGAAAACTGAGGGACTCACTGATCAAAACTTGTTATCCCATGTTATGATATTACTACTGGATAAATCAGATTTTGTTTAGAGATGTGGATAAACAGTCACAGGACCACTAAACATTTTGATAAAGAATATTGACATTGATGTAACACTGATTAAACAATTAAAGATTAACTATAATACACTATCTCTTCATCCCAACTATACTTTACACTTGTACACAAATTTTTATGATCACACAAGTTGTAAATCTTATCTCATACTCTAATGTTTTCAGTAAGTACACAGTCTATATAAACCATCAGGCAAACTGTAGTCAGCTACGTCACACTTTGAATCTAAGTGACATATACACCCAATACAATTGTGGATTTCTTATCCAATCCACCATCCCAGACTCTTGTCATACTGTGAGCTAACTACTCTCACTGGAACTCTGGTTTATATGTAAGAATTTAAACTCTACTCTCAAATGCCACCCCTTAGAATCTTCTCCCAAATAACACTTTCTCATGGTGTCTTCACCATGCAGCCACCTCCAGAATTTCAAGCTCTCCTTTTGGGATTCCTCTGTTCTGGATTGCCATGTGCTTTTAAGCCTCCATGCGATCTCTTAGGTACCCAGACATGCCAAAGAAATACCACTGCTTCACAGGCTGGAGTGAGGTGTCACCAACCATTTGATCACATTGGATATCTGGCTTCTCACCGAGCGGACTTTAACTCTTGTTACTGCAGCTGTCTCTTCACTTTGTCTGCTATTTACTTGAATGGGACCTTGTTCAAGCTTCTACTCCTTTTGACTTCAGAGCTTTCTTGGAACTCTTTTTTGTTCCATTCCCTGGTTTCTTGAATGTTCTTTTGAAAAAGATGTTCTCTGAAATTCCTTGCCTTGTGTCCAGTCCTTCCTGGCACTAGCTTGCAACTAACTCAATAGTTGCTGCTATCCCAGAGTGGCTCCTGGTTGATAAGCAACAACCTAGTTTTTCTAAACCCTTATATTTAATTTAATGTTGTAAACTCTCCTTTCAGTGCAGGCATTTGAACCAAATTGAAGTTATTAATCCTCTCAAATATAGGAACACAAAATTAAACTTACTTAAAACAATAACTGATTTCTAATACCCACAGTAATAAATATAAATTACTTAAAACTGCCTCTATTTCCTGATATCCTGCAGACCCCATCTCACACCTGGAACTATCCAGGTCCATTTCAAATGGGGACTATTGAGTGGACAGTGGATGTCATTTGTATTTTGATAAGTTACCCCTCTAGCTGAGTGTAGAAGATCTACCTCGACAATGGCAGCCTGAGCCAAGGACCTCAACACGGATGGTAATTCTTTCAAAATATAACGGCTGGGCCATTATCAGTCTTGGAACCAAAGCCAGTCCAGTTTCTAGACTTTCTCACTGTGGGGAAAGGTCACATGACTCAAGTGAAATCTCTATATTCCTTTGAGAAGTGAGGAACTCTCAATCTGCTGAATTACCAACTAATCGAATGGATTTACAGCAGGATCCCCGTTGACCAAGCAGTTGGCAATCGCTCAGCTCCTCAAAGTCTGTTTGACTTTAAAAGACTTATCATCTGCAGCCAAGCAATTTAAGAACAGAGATCCCATTGTGCTACACTGTTGTTCATCTGAAGGAATTTCATGCTGCTGTCTCCAATAAGGAACTCCTCTGAACTGAAATCTGCCTTGAAGGAAATGCCTACTGGAATCTGACTTCTCAGACTCTGGAAATCATGTGAACTAATATTGCATTTGTGCAATTCTTTTACTACTCTTAACTATCATTGTAAAATTTCCCTCCTTTTTTCAGCTGTGTGTGTGTGTGTATGTGTGTGTACATGTGTGTTCCTTTGTGTGTGTGTGTGTGTGTGTTCTGTTGTGTGCACACATTTGTGTTCCATTGTGTGTGTGCTCCGTTGTAGCGTATCTTCTGTTGTGTGATTGTGTTTCGTTGTGACATTGTGTTCTGTTGTGGGTGCGTGTGTGCCTGTGTGTTCCGTAATGTGTGTGCTCATGCACGTCTTCCATTGTGTGTGTGTTCCGTCATGTGTATGTGTGTGTGTGCATGCTTATGTGTGTGCATGTGTGTACATCTGCGTGTGTGCGTATGTGGTTTGAATACGGAATAAATTAACATTCTGAGTTCAGCATAAAGAAAATTTGCTGTGTGTTACTTATAAAAATTAGACCACACAAATTGGGGCTTTAGGAAACACATCACAGCCAACTTCCAAAATAATTTTAAAAACACCTCTGCTCACAGACTGACTTGGGAGAGGATAAGGAAGTTCAGTTTGCCTGTCTTCCTGATGGGCTGGTTTAGGATTTCAAAGAGACACTTGACAATCAAGATGTTAGCATGGACTGCAGGAAAAGTGATCTTGAGAATTTTCTTCACTCTCTCAGCCCCATATCTTTGAGAATGCAAGTTAATTGATTATATTTTTGCACATTTTTGCAGACTGAAGCATTTCAAAGTGCCTTAGAAACCACCAAAGAAAAGGATGATGCAGAAGAGAAGCTGTGGAAAATAAACAAATATGTTTACGGATTAAATGATGTGTCAAGGTTATTCTTGGTTTGATCTGTCTTGCTGAAAATAGGTTGGATTCAGCTAGAATATTATAAAGGATGTCCTACTTTAAGTAACAGTTTTGAAATAAAACATTTATTTTTTTGACTGCTTTGTTTATTAAGTGTATTATAAAATTTTATTTGTTAAATTAAGGGAAATCTATCAATGACTTGTTGATTATGTTGTCAAGATTCACAGTTGTTGGACATTATTTGATTAAGGACTGAGATCACTTATAAAGAGAGTCAGAATCGTTCATTTGTTAATTTGAAGCTGTAGGGTGCTTAAAAAGCATCTAAAGAGAGTCAGCTGGGACACACTGGGGTAGCAGTTAGGAGGCAGACATCTATAATGCTGCACGAGAAGAAGGAAGCATATGACATGCATAGGCAGCAGGGATCAAGTGGATCTCTTGAATAATATAGAGGGTGTCAGAGTAGATTTAAGAAAGAAATCAGGAAGGCAAAAGGGGACACGAAATTGTTCTGGCAGATAAGGCAAAAGGGAATCCAAAGAGCTTCTACAAATATTTATTGTGTGTGTGTGTGCGCAAGTATATTCCATTGTGTATGCATGTCTGTGTGTTTCGTTGTGTGTGTTTTATTGTCTGTGTATATGTGCATGTGTGCTCCGTTATGTCTATGTGTTCTGTTACGTGTGTATTCTACAAGTAAAAATAAAGGGCAAAAGAGTAACTAGGGAGAGAATAGGGCCTCTTAAGGATCAACAAGGTCATCTTGTGCAGATCCACAAGAGATGAGGATCTTACAGAGACTTACAAGATAATGAAGGGGTTAGATAGGGTATAGGTAGAGAGATTCTTCCTGCTTAGAAAGGATAGCAGAACTAGAGGGGCACAGCCTCAAAATAAGGGAGTGGGGCGGTTTAGAACAGAGTTGGGGAGGAACTTCTTCACTCAAAGGGTAGTGAATCTCTAGAATTTTCTGCCCACTGAAGTGGTGAAGGCTACCTCGCTGAATATATTTAAGTCACGGGTAGATAGATTTGTGATAGACAAGGGAATTAAGAGTTATGGGGAGAAAGCGGGAAAGTGGAACTGATTCACTTCAGATCAGCCATGATCTTATTGAATGGCGGGGCAGGTTTGTAGGGCTAGATGGCCTATTCCTGCTCCTATTTCTTATGTTCTTATGAGCAATATCCTAAATGAATATTTCTCGTCAGTGTTCACTGTTGAGAAAAGGCATATGACCTGTGGTGCAGTGATATGGGATATTTGGAATGTTGTGTACAGTTCTGATCATCCTATTATAGAAAGGATATTATTAAACTAGAAAGAGCACAGAAAACATTTACTAGGATGCCACCAGGACTTGATGGTTTGAGTTATAATGAGAAGCTAAATAGACTGAGACACAGGCAGCTTAGAGGTGATGTAATAGAGCTCTATAAAATAATGAGGGGCATAAGTCGATTGTCAACATCTTTTCCCAAAGGTAGGGCAGTCTAAAACTAGAGGGCGTAGATTTAAGAAGCAGGGAGAAAAGCAAAAGGGTCCAGAGGGGCAATTTTTTCATACAAAGGGTGATGAGTGTCTAGAACGAGCTGCCAGACATAGTGGTCGTGGCAGATCCAATTTTGTCTTTTAAAAAGTATTTAGATAGTTACACGGGTAAGATTGGCTTGAGGTTTATGGGCCAAACAGGGACAATGGGGATTAGCTTAATGGTAAAAACTAGGCAGCATGGACAAGTTTGGCCAATGGGCCTGTTTCCATGCTGCAAACCTCTGTGAATAAACCAACTGACAAGGAAAAGACCTGTATCTGGTTTCATACTTCATTATCTGGCTTGGGTTCATTTTAACACCGACACTGGAATTTTACAATCCCATCCACCACAGGAATTGTTGTGGGTGGGACACGGACCAAGCAAAAATCCATTGACCTCGGGTTGGGTTTTCCATCCTTGGGATGAGCACGGTTGAAAAATCCTGCCCTCTGAGGACTTCGCTAGTAAATAGCAAAATATCAAGGGACCAATTTGTGCCTCCGCTACATCCTGACATGGGCAGAGACAGAGTGTAACAGAGCTCTAAGCTTTAAGGCCTTCTTCTTCTTCTACAGATGGTAATGTCATCATTACATACAAAAAGAAAGGGTTGGATGTCAGGCAAATTGAGCTTCTTGAGCAGCCCGACAAGTCCTCCTTCCTCTAGAAACAGCATATCTACATTCAGAAACAGGTGACATTGCTTCACTTTGACAATGCTATTTGATACCTTCTGCCTTTAAGAAAGTGGTGACAGCAAACTCCCAGTTTGCTGGACAGTTGTTACATCATGGCATTGTTTAAGCTATAATCAAGAACTAGGTTTGACCCATTGACGTCTTCCAGATGCCTTTTCTGAAGTGCTGGCATGCCTATTTGACACTGACTGTCAGACATATCGTCTAAGGTCTGAGTCAGCTGGCAAGCAGAAGCAGAATTGCGCCATCTGCTTCAAGAATATCCATAGTTACCATGAATCATGTTGACACTGGAACAGTGACGGTCAGCTGTGGTCTGAAACATGGCTGCAGCTCCTTGCAGACTGGTTGCAAGACTGTTCAATGGATATTGCAATGAGGAGTGACTCAGAGGCATTTATACAATGCTTTTAACATAGGACTGTATTCCTATGGATTCAGAAGCACCGTTTTGACCTTATCATCCTTCAAACAATGACCAGGTGCTGTACTGCTAACTCATCTGTGTGTGTAGGATTCCACCTCCTTTTTCCACCCCACTGAAATTACTTGCTTCACTGGCTTTAGAAACAGATAGAGATTTTTTTTGAGACTTTCCAAAAGCTTTTTAAACCTTGTCTTCCTTCCTCTTCAAATGCCCACCACACTTTAAATTTGACTTATTTGCAATTTTTCTCTTCTAGTTTCTTCCCAAGATTTGAGTGCAGTGAATAATTCATTGAATCCTTACGGTGAAGAAGGAGGCCATTCAACCCATTGAATGTGCACTGTCTCTCCAACAGTGCATCTTACCCAAGCCCATTCCTGTAATTCCATATATTTACCATGACTATTTCCTGCTAACCTACACATCTTGGAATATTAAGGGGCAATTTAACATGACCAATCCACCTCACATATTTGGATTGTGGGAGGAAACCAGAGCACCAGTCACCGAAAGCTGGTGTCAAACCTGTGTCCCTGGTGTTGTACCAGCAATGTTAATCACTATGCCACCATGCTGCCCACAATTCAGCAATTATGTATTAAAGCTTTGTAGCACTTAACCTTTTGCATATTAGACCTTGATACTCGACACCGATATCAGAATGTAATATCACAGCCAAATGCAAATTCCAGACTTCAACAGCAAGATGTAGTATTTCTACTTTGATACATAATTGAAATCACTCATTGCAGTTTACACTGTACTCGTAAAGAACTTCAGCTGTAACATCGTACCTATGGAGCAGACAGGAATTACATGAAATACTGTGCAAACACTACAATTATTCTTAAAAGAAACATGAATACACTGTGTGCTGTGGAAGTTAGTTTGAGTGACAGTGTTTCAGTGCGGTGCAAGACAGCTGCTGGGTTTTGCTAACAGAAGCTTGTTAGTGAGAGCTGGTAAGGCAAGGGAGAATACATTGATGCAATATGATGTAATTGTTTCCTACACAGTGGGTTCATGTTTAGTTACATCTACATTTGCTTATGGAGATGTACCAGTCTTACTCACAAGACATGGGTTGAGAATTAATCAAAAATCATAGCTGAACAGAAGAAAATGCAATAGATAGATATGTGTGCTATGCAGTCATTTGAATTTGCTTTTCTCTTTCTGTAACCTTTTTTCAGGTCTTTACAAACTCTGATTAGCAACCAATATCCACTTATTAATGAGGGCTCTAAGGGAGAAAATATACCAATGATCAAGAATCTTATTCCCTTTTCTTCAGTTTTTTTTTTAATAAATCTGATCTACATCTTCTAAAAATATTAATTCTCATTTCATGCCGCCTGCATATTTGTGTATTTATGGGTGGGATTTTCTGGCCGCATTCGCCCCAAGGTCGGAAAATCCCACCTGAGGTCAGTAGACCTCTGCACAATCCCTGTCCCACCCATTATGATTCCTGTGGCGGATCGAATGGGAAGATTCCACGTCACAGTGCAGGCCCTGCGGTGGAGCCTTTCAAAACACTTACAGGAGCTTAACATTTCCTATCAGTTTTGCTTCCATTTTGATCCTTTTTTTTGTAACAAAACCATTTTTTTTGATAGTCTTGCCTATTTTGAAAGTTGTATGAATCCTTCCAGTAGTCTCATTGATAGATCAATGACAGTAAACATTCAATGGCATTACCATTGCTGAATTCCCCACTATCAACATCCTGAGAATTACCATTGACAAGAAACTGAACTGGACTAGTCATATAATTACTGTGGTTACAACCGATTTAAACCTGATGTTGTCAGACTTCTTACTGTGTTTACCTCAGCCCAATGCCGGCATCTCTACAACATGGTTACAAGAGCAGGTCAGAGGCTGGGAATTCTGCAGTGAGTATCTCACCTTCTGACTCCCCAAAGCCTGTCCACCATCTACATCTACAAACACAAGTGTAATGGAATATTCTTCACTTGTCTGGCAGAGTGTAGCTCCAGTTACCATTCAGAACAAAGCAGCCTGCTTGATTGACATCCCATGCCAATTCAACATTCACTCCTCCAATACCAGTGCACAGTGCCAGCAGTGTGTACCAGTTGCACTGAAGGAGCTCACCAAGACTCCTTAAACATTTCTTTCCTCTCCTGCGACCTTTCCCACCAAGTAAGACAGATGTTTGGGGACACCATCAGGAATTTCTCTTCCAAGTCACTATCCTGACTTGGAATTATAGTGCTGTTCCTTTAAGTGTCACTGGGTCAAAGTCCTGGAACTCCCTCTCTAACAGCACAGTGGGTGTGCCTATACCACAGGGACAGCAACAGTTCAAGAACGCAGCTCACTTTCTCAATTAGGGATGGACAACAAATGCTGGCAAGGCCTGCATGGGCCACATCCCATGAAAGAACAAGACAAAAATATATTTAGAAAGATCATCACAACACGACTGCAAAAGAAAAATCATCCCTCAAGCAAGACAGCAATCAGATGAAATACAAGGATACAATTTGAACACTCACATTGAGTAAGCAGCTTCTGCATATTGTAAAGTTTTGTTGATTTATTTTAATTAAGAAAAGATTTTAAGGATTGCAATTTGATCAGTTTCTGAAGTTCAATAGACTAATATATGTCAAGGGAGATATTGATCTTTGATTTCTGTAGCTAAAAGCTGGTAAAAGAATGATCACAACATTGCAAATGTACTTACTGTTGAACGCTTCCAATAATCACAGGAGGATTTGGATCCATAATGTTCTGTGATTCTAATTTGCCCAAGTTTGCTATTAGACCTTGCAACTCAGTAACTTATTAGGTAAACGCTCCGCATGGATTGGCATTGAGCTACAGAAGCCCAAAGGACCAACTTTGATCCCTGGTCTTAATTAGCAGGTCTCAGCCATAGTATCAGGAGTAGAGCATATAATAGTACAGCACAGGAATAGGTCCTTCAGCCTACAATGTTGTGTCAAACGCGATGCCAAATTACTTTCCTGCCTGCCCTTGGTCGATATCCCTCTATACTTGCATATTCACACGCTTATCTAGAATTCCCCTAAATGCCACTATTATATTTGCCTCCACCACCACCCCTGGCAGCACATTCCGGACACCTACCATTCTCTATGTAAAAAAATTTGTCTCATCTCCTTTAAATGTTCCCCCTTTTACCTGAAATGCATGACCCCAAGTATTAGACATTTCAATTCGGGGGGAGAAAAATATTCTGACTGTCAACTCCACTTATGCCTCTGAAAATGCCCAGAGCAGGACTGGTTTAAATGCCTCAGTCAAAACGTGGAAAAAAACTTATGCAGCCTCCTGCTGATAGCTATATCTTGAAAAATATATATGTGACTGAATCACAAGGGCTGGGATTTTACAGACTCTCTGGTCCAGTGGGATATTGTGGTCCCACCGAAGTGAACACCAATTTAAATAACTCACCACATCTGGTGGAGGCAGCTGTATAACCTTGGCCAAGGTTCCAGGTTAAGGTCCCACTCCAGAACCAGAGTATGAAAATTGAAGCTGACACTCCAGCATAATACTGAGAGAGCACTGAAGTGTTATCTTTAGGGTCAATCATTAAACCAAGGCCCCTTCTGTCTGTATTGGTGGATCTAAAATATACTAATTCACTATTTTGAATCAGAGCAAGGGAGATATCCATGGTATCCTGACCAATATTTATCTCCTTCAAACATCTGATTATAATCATATAATCACATCACGCAAATCAGTCTCCCATCCATTACACTGTTTATACTTCCCGCTGCCTCAGAAAAGCAGCCAGAGTAATCAAGGACCCCATGCATCCTGGACATTCACTCTTCCACTTTCTTCCGCTGGGAAAAAGGTGTAAAAGTCTGAGATCAAGAACTGTTTCTTCTCTGCTGTTATCAGACTCTTGAATAGACGCACCATGTATAATATTGATCTTTCTCTACATCCTAGCTATGACTGGCACTATATACTGCACCCTCTCCTATCCTTCTCCCTTATATACTCTATGAACATTATGCTTTGTCTGTTTAGCTCGCAAGAAATTATATTTTTAGTTGTATACCAATAAATGTGACAATAAATCAAATCAAAAATCAGCACTGTGATTGGGAACTTGCAGTGCTGCATTTCCTGTACCACAACATTGATGGCAATTAACAAAGTACTTAACTGGCTGGGAGGTACTTTGAAGCATGTGGTGGTTGTGAAAAGTGCTATAAAAATGCCAGCTTTTTGTGTTGTTATCATGTAAGGACAGGATTCATCTCTGGTAAATTGCCTTGTATAAAGAATCATAGCATCCCTACAGTACGGAAGGAGGCCATTTGGCCCATCAGGCCTGCATTGACAATAATCCCACCCACTATTCCTGTCACCCCACATATTTACCCTGCTAGTCCCCCGAAAGGAAAATCCGTTTAGCATGGCCAATCCACCTGACCCACATATCTACGGACTATGGGAGGAAACCAGAGCACCCGGGGGTAACCCACACAGGCACGACAGGAATGATCATTTTGGCAAGGTCCCAGAGAACTACATCACAACATCACTGCACAGCCTGGTAGAAAAGGTGAATAACAGGGCTTCATGGAGGAAGCAAATTCTGGGCAGTTTCAATTGGTACAAGACACAGGATTTCAGCAATCCTTTAGAACGCAGCTGATGGTGCTTACCTCTATCAGTGGAAATGGCTTCTGCCAAACATAAAAAAGGGTTGGTGACTTTTAATGAAGAATTAAAGAGAGAAAAATAGAAACATAAGCAGGAACATACTTCTTGCAATGACTTACATTTAGTCAGAACATTGGTCAGAACATTGAATAATTGATCAGAACATTGGATGCAGGAGTTGGGATGTCTTGTTGAAGTTGTACAAGACATTGGTAACGTCATGCTTGGAATACTGTGTACAGTTCTGGTTATCCTATTATAGAAAGGATATTATTAAACTAGAAAGAGCGCTGAAAAGATTTACTAGGTCGTGACAGGGACTTGATGTTTTGAATTATAAGGAGTGGCTGAATAGACTGGGAATTTTTTCTTGGGAGGGTAAAAGGCTGAAAGGTGACTTTATAGAAGTCCATAAAATAACAAGGGGCACACACCAGCTGGATAGTCAATATCTTTTCCTAAAGGTAGGGGAATCTAAAACTAGAGGGCATAGGTTTAAGGTGACAGGGGAGAGATACAAAAATGTCCAGAGGAGCAATTTTTTCACGCAGAGAGCAGGAGTGTCTGGAACAAGCTGCCAAAGGTAGTAGTAGAGGCGGGTACGATTTTATTTTCTAAAAAACGTTTAAACAGTTACATGCATAAAATGGGTTTAGAGGGATAAAGGCCAAATGCAAGCAATTAGGCGTTTAAAAAAAAGGCAGCATGGACAAGTTGGGCCGAAGGGCCTGTTTCCATGCTGTAAACCTGTATGACACTAATGTAATGCAGCAGGAAACAATCTGCCTTGACTTGGGAAAATTATTTATAGCAATATAATGTGCCACAGATGCAACACAGTGCAATGTGCACACAAAGGTTTCCCACTGGTGACTCAAAAGATTAAACAGCTTGACAATGCAGTGAAGTTGCCAGATCCTGGTTGTGTAAAATGCATGCTGTATTTGAACTTGTGCAGCCATCTCTTCACATGCACGTGTTTCTGAAATATTCCAACAGAGGTTTGCCCAATTCTCATTTAAGCATTTGGCTTGCCTGATTCCTTCATATCATATCCTACTTAAATTCACCTCAACCTCATAATAACCATTGTTTCCCATCCCTGGCACCATCAGGGGTTACTGTGTTTTCAAAGGGACGGAATATTTTAAGTATTAGCCAGAGGAGAACCCCATACATAATGAAAAATCAAAATAATTTTTTTTTCCAAAATAAAACTAGGAATCTCGTAAACCACAGCAATATTAATCATAACATCCTGTGAACTTGACTCCAGACATTCCTGTACCACAATGTTGGAAGCAAGGAGAACCACACTGGGGAGGAAGGAGTGAATTTCTGTGGCTCTTTTATTTCAGTAATGGCCAGCACTTCACAACTTTCTGAAGCTCACTAAAACCGTGAACTGATATGGCCCTCATTGCAAATGGCACCCAATTTCTGCTGATCCTGCAGCACTATCTCCCGTACTGTAAAATTACTGTTCCATGGGGCACATTTGGTTTGAAACCAACGGCAATGCAGTTAATCAATGCAGGCTGACATCTAAATTTAGACGCTCTCTACAGATATGCGGCACACATCAGCAGAGACCATTCCGGAAAGCCCTAAATGATAATTGCGTTACATTGCCTGTGGAACTTATATCGGGAATCTACTGTGGTTCAGATCTTCAGTCTTGATATTAATGAGGCCGTAGTTTAGTCATTGCCATAGGTGCTGTAATGTGGAATATGCTGTGAGATGATAAGCGTGGAGATAATATCAAATAGTATGAACCAGCAGTCAGCTTTACTCTTCAAAATGTTACTGTGTGTGCAGCACGCTAACTTGCAGAAATTACATCTGTACACCACCACCTCAGGGCACTTACATGCACACTAACATCCTCCCTCCTTGCTGAAGCAATAGGAATTTAATAATGATTTATTACAAGAAATATTTGGTTATAGAACAACAAAGAACAAAGAGCAACACAGCATGGAAAACAGGCCCTTCGGCCCAACGAGCCCACGCCACCGTCCTAACGTCTTAATGACATATCCTTGACTTTAGGCTATGCCTATTGTTGAAGATTCCCATATAGGGACCAATACAGGGACAATTTGTTACCCAATTAGCCTAAGAGCACATTTTTGGGATGTGGGAGGAAACCGGAGCACCCGGAGGAAACCCACGCAACCACGGGGAGAACGCGCAAACTCCCGCAGACACAGGCCCAAATCCATGTGTCAGCACAGCAACAGCGATAGTCTCTGAGCTGTCATGATGCCCATCAGATGGTCCAGTTTAAGCATACACTGATGACGTGAAGCACTAGGCAACTCCTGAAGCAACCTCCAAGAGCAGCTCTCGCACGACATGCCGCATGCAAGCCCCTTGTTGGTCAACAAGGTGGACCGAATTGCCTGCGGAAACAAATAAGACTTAATTAAACATGCTAAAAAAAAAACTAAGACATTCCCGAGACGAAACTAAAAGATAGTCTACTACTATTTGGTCCTCCCGATATTCAAACAGTCCTGCTATATCCCTCTATCTGCAGACCGCTCATGTGGCTGTCCAAGAGACCCTTAAACAACCCTAGCGTGCCTGCTCCCACCACCTTACTCGGCAGTGCATTCCACACCCCCACTACCCTTTGTGTGAAAAACTGGCCTCTAATATTCGTCTTATACATAGCCCCCCTCACCCTGAGCCCGTGACCCCTCGTTCTATCCATTTCTAATGGTGGAAAAAGCTTACCACCATTTACTCTATCTATACCCCTCATAATCTTATATACCTCTAAAAGATCCCCTCTCAGCCGACGTCTTTCAAGGGAAAACAACCCCAGTGTTTTCAATCTTTCCTCGTAAGACAGCCCTTCCATACCAGGCAGCATCCTGGTAAATCTCCTCTGCACTCTCTCCAGGGCCTCTACATCCTTCCTGTAGTACGGCGAGCAGAACTGGACGCAGTACTCCAGATGAGGCCTAACCAATGTTATGTACAAGCTAATTGCTTTTCTAAGAGTAATGAAAATACATGTCCATTTTTTAAAAAATGGTTTGTGCCATCGTAAAGGCATTTTCAAATTTTCATTTCCTGGAGGTGTTTCTTTGTTTTAATTTGGGAGATCAACCCCTATGAGGGGAGATCTTATAGAAACATATAAGACTATGAAGGGAATAGATAAGAAGCAGGGTGGTTGTTTCCACTGGCAGGTGAAACTAGAACGATGAGATATGGACTCAAAATAAGGGGCAACAGATTTAGGACGGAGTCAAGAAAACTTCTTCATTCAAAGGATTCTGTATCTGTGGAATTCCCTGCCCGGTGAAGCAGTTGAGACTACCTCATTGAATGTTTTTAAGGCAAGGATAGATAGATATTTGAAAAGTAAAGGAATTAAGAGTGATGGCGAATGGATGGGTAAGTGGAGCTGAGTCCATGAAAGGGTCAGCTTCGATCTTATTCAATGGCAGAGCAGAACTTGAGAGGCCAGATGGCCTTCCCCTGCTCCTTGTGGAGCAGCACGGTGGCACCATGGTTAGCATTGCTGCCTCACTGTGTCAGGGGCCCAGGTTCAATTCTGGCCTCGGATCACTGTCTGAGTGGAGATTGCATATTCTCCCTATGTCTGTGTGGGTTTTCTCCGGGTACTCCGGTTTCTTCCTCCAGTCCAAAGATATGCAGGTTAGGTAGATTGACCATGCTAAATTGACCCTAGTGTCAGAGAATTAGCAAGGTAAACATGTGAGGTTACAAGGATAAAGCATGGGTGGTTGGTTCAGACTCAATGGGCTGAATGGCCTCCTTCTGCACTGTAGGGATTCTATGATTCTAGTTCTTATATTCTTATGCCTTCCTTTCTACTTCCATTACAATTATATATCCATTAAAATATAGTTTAATTTCTTTCAAATATCCACCAAAATGATGAATTTATTTTAAACATATGCATGGGATAAATATCAAGCAGCAACAGAGAAAACACAAGAAGTCATTGAGACATCTTGAACTGGAGTTGATACATTCTACAGTGACATACACAAATCTAATTAATCAGTTGCTTCTTTGCCACGGTCAAAACTTGAGGTTTACAGTTGACAGTTGATTGACAAGAAGCTGAATCACGTCAACAAACTCAACCTGCATCAGCACAAGATCATGATGTCAAAAATATAACAAGTTCCTTCAGTCCCACAAGCCCCATTTCTCTGTATCTGAAACAACAGACAAGCCAATTCTAATGCTTGTTCCTGGGTGAGTCAGGCTGCAGCTTAGAAATTACAATTCAGAGGTTACATGACACTTAAGTAAGGATCTTTTTTAAAATCAGTTGTTATTATAAGAACATAAGAACTACGAGTAGGAGTAGGCCATCTGGCTCCTCAAGCCTGCTCCACCCATTCAATAAATCATTGCTGATCTTTTCCCGGACTCAGCTCCACTTACCTGCCCACTCACCATAACCCTTAATTCCTTTACTGTTCAAAAATTTATCTATCCTTGCCTTGTAAACATTCAATGAGATAGCTTCAACTGCTTCACTGGGCAGGGAATTCCATACATTCACAACCCTTTGTGTGAAGAAGTTCCTCCTCAACTCAGTCCTAAATCCGCTTCCTTTATTTTGAGGCTATGCTCCCTAGTTTTAGTTTCACCTGCCAGTGGAAACAACATCCCTGCTTCTATCTTATCAATTCCCTTCATAACCTGTATGTTTCTATAATATTTCCCCTCATTCTTCTGAATTACAATGAATATAGCCACGACCTACTCAGTACTCTACTATAAGCTAACCATCTCAACTCCGGAATCAACCTCTGCATCCCCTTCATTGCCAGTTCATCCTTTCTCAAGTAAGGAGACCAAAACTGTACACAGTACTCCAGCTGCCTCACCAGCACCTTATACAGCTGCAACATAACCTTGCTCTTTTTAAACTCCATCCCTCTAGCCATAAAGGACAAAATTCCATTGCCTTCTTAATTACCTGCTGCACTTGCAAACCAAATTCTTGTAATTCCTACACAAGCACACCCAGGTCCCTTTGCACAGCAGCATGCTGCAATCATTCTACTGTTTAAATAACAGTCCATTTTGCTGTTATTTCTACCAAAATGGATGACCTCACATTTACCAATATTGTACTCTATCTGCAAGACCTGCGCCCAATCACTTAGACTATCTATATCCCTTTGCAGACTTTCAGCATTCTTTGCACACTTTGCTCTGCCACTCAGCTTAACATTGTTGTAAATTTTGACACATCATATTTGGTCCCCAACTCCAAATCATCTATGTGAATTGTAAACAATTGTTGTCCCAACATTGAGCATTGAGGGACACCACAAGTCACTGATCACCAACCAGAAAAGCACCCATTTACCCCCACTCTTTGCTTTCTGTTAGTTAACCAATCCTCTATCCGTGCTAACAGATACCCGTAACACTATGCACCTTTATCTTATGTAGCAGTTTTTGGTACATCATCTTATCAAGTGCCTTCTACAAATCCAGGTACACCACATCCACAGGTTCCTTACTATCCACTGCACATGTAACATTTTCAAAGAATTCTACCACTTTTGTCAAACATGACATTCCCTTCATGAACCCCATGCTGCGTCTTACCGATGGGACAATTTATATCCAGATGTCTTGCTATTTCTTCCTTGATGACAGATTCAAGCATTTTCCCGATTACAGAAGTTAAACTAATCGGTCTATATTATTTGCCTTTTGTCTACCTCCTTTTTTAAACAGTAGCATCACATTTGCTGTTTTTCAATCGAGAGTCCAGTGAATTTTGGTAAATTACCTCTAGTGCATTTGTTATTTCTCCTGCCACCTCTTTTAGTACCCTGGGATGCATTCCATCAGGACTAAGAAACTTGCCTACCTTTAGCTCCACTAACTTGCCCAGCAGTACATCTTTCATAATGATCATTTCTAGGTCTTCATCTGCCATATGATTTTTTGGCATGTTATTTTGAGTCTTCTACTGTGAAGGCTGACAAAAAATACCCGTTCAATGCTTCAGTCATTTTTTCATTTCCAGTTATACATCTCCCTTCTCATTCTCTAAAGGACCAATGTTTACTTTAGCCACTCTTTCGTTTTATATATTTATAGAAACTTTTGCTATCTGTTTTCATATTTTCAGTTAGTTTACTCTTATTATCCATCTTATTTTTCCTTACAGCTTTCTTTGTGGCTTTCTGTTGATCTATAAAGATTTCCAACTTTTTAGTTCCCACTAATCTTTGCCATTTTTCTGCATTTTCTTTCAATTTGATACCCTCCTTTATTTCCTTAGATATCCATGGTTGATTATCTCTTTTTCTACAGTCCTTCCTTATCACAGATCTGTAAGTTTGTCAAAGATTGCTTTGAAAGTTCTCCACTGTTCCTCAACTGTCCCACCATAAAGTTTTTGCTCCCAGTCATTAACACCATATGTTCAAACTCACAGTCATTTTTACACTAATGTATCTCCACAAAGTAAATAGCAAGTTAGGCAGTAAAGCAACTTTGAATGTATGAAGTCCAGTTTTCAAATTGCTATGTAAACTTAATATTAGCAGTAGATTTTCCATGCTGGTGATTTAAAACATCAACCAATGGATAAAAACAACTTATGGATTCCAATTTTCTAAGAATGAATGAATAGGTTGAGTTGCCCCAATAGATGAGGTTAACTGTATCTGCAGAATATAGAACTGACCCAATTCAACAGAGGTAGCTCCCCTGATCTGAAGAGTGTAGTCTTGAATGGTTGAATGTCAGTTGTACCATTTTGTAGTGACTTTAATCAGGTAATTGAGGTAGGCTTGTTAGAAAATGAGCTCCCTGATTAAGGAAATGGATGGACCAGAGTGCCTCTTGCTTTGTACGTAATCAGGAATGGCAGGTTGTCTGGGATGTCTAGTGTAGATTGCTAACTGAAAGCACTCTGTGTGCTGCTGTCAGATTTGAAAATAAAGGGATTTTTGGTGAAGAGACTTCTGCCTCCAAGGACTTATTACACATTTGCAAGCACATATCTCAAAATGCACATATCCCTCTAATTTGGACAGCAGAATCCCAGCAGTTATGGCACTGGACTAGCAATACAAGGGTCGGTGTTTTAAATGCCTTGGTGGAAACTTGTGATGTTTAATTTATTAACGATAATTGGTGGGCCAGCACCACATAATAACTGTGAAGGTTGCCAGAAGGTATAAAAACCAGCCTAATTAATTTTTCTTTAGGGGAGGGAGTTACAACTTCTATTTTGGCTGCTTGTCTGGAAAATTTCCATCCAACTTCTGACTAGAGGGTGTCTGGTGTGGTGCTGTTGGCAAATATATAAAGGGCAAAAGAATAATTAAGGAAAGAATAGGACTTCAGGATCAACAAGAAATGGATGAGATCTTACATGAATATTTCTCATCAGTATTCACTGTTGAGAAAAGCATAGATGTCAGGGAACTTGAGGAAATAAATAGTGATATCTTGAGGAGTATGCATATTAGTAGGTGCTGGAAGTCTGAAAGTACATCAAGGTAGTTAAATCCCCTGGGCTCTGATGAAGTGTATCCTAAGAGAGGTGAGGGAGGAAATTGTGACTCCCCTAGCAGAGATATCTAAATCATTGATAGTCATGGGTGATGTGCCTGAAGATTGGAGGATGGCAAATGTTGTGCCTTTGTTTAAGTGGAGCTGCAGAGAAAAGCCTGAGAACCACAGGCTGGTGAGCCTTACATCTGTAGTGAGTAAGTTGTTAGAAAGTATTTTGAGAGACAGGAGCTACAGGCATTTAGCGACAAAAGGACTGATTAGGAACAGTCAGTTGGCTTTGTGAGTGGAAAATCATGTCTCTCAAATTTGAATGTATTTTTTTTTGAAGGGATAACCAGGAAGATAGATGAGGGCAGTGCAGTTGATGTTGTCTACATAGATTATAGGAAGAACTTTAACGTGGTAGATTGTTGCATAAGGTTAAATATCATGGGATCCAGGATGAGGTAGCCAAATGGATACAAAATTGGCTTGATGACAGAAGACAGACGTTGGTTGTAAAGTTTATTTTTCAAACTGGAGGCCTATGACCACGGCGTGCCTCAGGAATCACTGCTGGGTCCACTATAATTTGTCATTTATATTAATGATTTTGATGAGAATTTAGTAGGCATGGTTAGTAAGCTGGCAGATGACATCAAGATTGGTGGCATAGTGGACAGTGAAGAATTTAGGATTGCAATGGGATCTTGGTCAATTGGGCCAGTAGGCTGATGAATGATAGATGGAATTTAATTTAAATAAATGTGAGATGATGCATTTTGACTGATCAAACCAGGCCAGTACTTACTTAGTTCATGCTAGGGTATCTGGGAGAGTTATAGTGCAAAGGGATCTAGGGGTAGATTCATAGCTCCTTGAAGGTAGAGTCATAGGTGGACAGTGGTGAAGAAGGCATTCAGCATGCTTGGTTTCATTGGTCAGAACACTGAATACAAGATTGGGATGTCTTGTTGAAGTCGTACAAGACATTAATAAGGAAACATTTGGAATATGAGTACAGTTTTTGTTACCCTATTATAGAAAGGATATTATTAAACTAGAAAGTGTGCAGAAAAGATTGAGTAGGATGCCACCAGGACTTGATGATTTTGAGTTATGAGAGGAGGCTGGATAGACTGGGACGTTATCTCCAGAGATAAAGAGTTTACACCTCTTTAAGGGTATCTTTATAGAAGTCTATAAAATAATGAGATCAGCTGGATAGTCAATCTCTTTTCCCAAAGCTAGGGGAGTTTAAAACTAGAGGGTATAGGTTTAAGATGAGAGGGAAAAATACAAAAGGGTCCAGAGAGGCAGTTTTTTCACTCAGAAGGTGGTGAATGTCTGGAACAAGCTGCTAGAGGTAGTAGTAAAGGCAGATACAATTTTGTCTGTTAAAAAGCATTTAGATAGTACGAATGCGTATGGAGGAATATGGGCCAAACACGGGCAAATGGGGCTAGCTTAGGCATTAAAAAAATGGAGTGGCATGGACAATTTGGGCACAAAAGCCTATTTATATGCTGTAAATCTCTAACTCAATGCTGCAGATGGCTCTTCACCTGGACTTCTGCTTGTTTCACCTCTATTGCTACTCTTGGGGATTTTGTGATTTTCTTTTCCGCTTTCCTGCCTTTGTTTCTTTGGCACAGGGGCTGCTTTCCTGTGCATCTGTTATGTCTTGGCGGGTTTTGCAGGTTGCTGGTGCGCTCCCACTGATTCTGCAAGGGGTCACAGCTATCGAGATGGATTACCCCCCAGCTGTGTCGAGAGCCCTTGGTGGGCTTGAGCACAGTGCCCGGCAGATTGGATGGGCAGGGTCCTGCCAGTATTTGTCCTCTGCCAGGCTGTGTTCTTTTTGCCCTCTGGGAGTGTGACATTTCATGCCATGTACCATGATTTGATTTGGAGGCCAATTAAGCACTTTGTGTTGACTATCATTGGGAACTTTCCAAATGTAACTTTTCTGGAAAGTGCATTGTGGAAGCCTTGTTAATATAACAGTAAGTCTGAATGGCTACTATCATCATTCAGTTCTGTTAGAGATTATGGCCAGAATTCTCCTGTTGTTCATACCAGCAGGGTTCTCTGATCTTGCCAGCTGAGCACCTCTGCCAGCTTGGGGTGACATCAATGGGAATTCCCAGTGACAACAGTGGGATCAGAGAATCTCATCACTAGCAAACAACATGCCACCTTCCAGAAACTAATAGCCAAATTCCGCACTCATGAGGACGGCTGCAACTGGGATCTTGGGTTGGTGTCACACTACGTGTAACCCTTATCATTTGGTCTGGGCTTGCAAAATCCTTCAACTGTCTTGCCTTGAGACAATTCACACTTCTTTAACCTGTGATTGTCCTCTCCATTTTCACTGTCAGCACCTGTAAAGACTTGGTTACCTGAAGACTTGCATTTAACCATAATTTCACAACTGTGTCTTTGTCTAGACATATCATGTTACCGAAACATACTTCTCCTATCATCTGATCACCAGCAGTACTCCAAAGGCTTGTGATTCCAAATAAACCTTGGACTTTAACCTGGAGTTGTGAGACTTCTTACTGTGCTCACCCGAGTCCAACGCCAGCATCTCTACATCATTAAAAGCTGATGCAACTGACTGTCACATTTCCAAACTGAAAGAGTAGATATCAAACCAAACCAGGCAGGGGTTCAGTTGAACTGAAGAGATAGGGGAGGAGTGGGTTAATGAACTTTCATGTCTTTCCCGCTTACTGCAGTTTAAAATTGCAAATGCCAAGTACACCTGCCTGAACCCAGATTGAGCTCCAAGTTCTAGTTTCCCCAGCTCCTCAGCTAACCTACACCAGCTGAAAACAATGAAAAACCTTCAGTGAGCTATGAATGTAACACCATACTCTGCACCCTCTCCTATCCTTTTTTCCTGTGTGCTCAATGGACAGTATGCTTTGTCTGTGTAGGGCAAAAAAAACTTTTCACTATGCTGATACACATGGTAATAAATTGAATCAAAATGTAAAGATATGACAACTCACAGTATGAACAATGATTGAGACAATGTTGAATAGAAAATACAGGTAGCAAAAATCTTCTCGACTGAACACAGTGGATGAAGTTCTACAAAAAATTCAAAGTGCCAAATTCACATTAAAAACTGGAGTAAATCTCACTGCTTTTTTTCAGCCAGACTTTCAAAATAAACTCTACGCGTTCTAGAATGTTTCAGGGAGATTTACGCTGAAAATCAGGAGGCAGGGCCTATTCCTGCTGGAAAGGCCAATAGCATAGTGCTGAGTGGGCCACTGAGCATATGCTGATCTGTCAGAGCAGAAACCGGTGCATGTGCAGTAGCTCTGCAGTGCTGGCTTCCAGAGTTGTTCACCAGCCATGTTACCCCAGCATCACTGGCCTTGCGAACCTCCCTCCCACCAACCCTCCCCCCACCCACATCCCCAGATCACTGCCCTCCTGGACTTGTCTGGGCCAGTTCCCCCCTGGAATCTGATTACCCAACCTCCGCCCACCCCAACACCTCCCCACTGCTCCTTACCCCAATGGCTCCCCCCCTCGATCACTGGCCTTCCTCCCTCTGTCACCGATCCCAAGTGTAAAATTGCAGTGAGACCCCTCACTGATCGTCCTTATAGGCCTCGCCCTATTAGGCCCCACCCTCTTGGCACTGCCTGATACCCAGTTGGCAGTGTCAAGGTGCCCCTTGGGCAATGCCAGGAGATCCATTAGTGGGCAGTTGTTGTAAATATCATTGGAGTGAATAACTCCTGACGGGAGAAGCAAAGAGGCTAGCAGGCCCGGAGACTTTAATCCCGGGCCTGATAGTGGGATTTAAATTTGAATTTCAATATTCAAATCAGCACCACGTCAATTTCTAGTGCGGAGCTGATGGTGCCAGAATCTGACAGCCGGAGATGCGCAGAGGCCGTGGTGCCCAGCGGAAAACTCGCTGCACGGCCTCTGCTTGTGTCTCTCAGCCTTGCTGAAGCAACGCAGCGGGCTGGGAGAATCGCCCCTAGCATTTAAACAGTCTGAGAGAGAAGATTAGGTCTCCGAAATCTCCAATGCATTGATTTTAAACCAGGTAAGCAGCATGTGGTGGGACTGCATTTGATCTATTTAAAAGAGGTCGACAAATGCTGATTGTAGCCTCAGGTTTTCACTGTGAATTGCTGGCCAAAGTGGCATCTTTGGCACATACCTTGTTTCTGGAGATCCTGTGCAGTCACCTCTGGGTTCTGTCTTGCTATCCACGGAGTGAGTGAATGAGTCCTGGCTGACGACATTGCAAATATCTTTGGCCACTGTTACCGCAGATACGAGAAATTCAGAGGACATAAATCGACCTTTCCTGTTTCAGGAACTGAGTGCTACGGTTGTCAATTTACAATTAGCTCCATCAGTATAACTCCCAGGAACATGCTTGTCAGGGTCAAGCACCTCACTTCCTGACAATTTAGGTACTAAACTATTGTCACAGCTGTGCAATGTCTAAGACAATGTCTGTGCAACGTCTTAACCTGCTGCATTGAGTAAATAAGTCATTATATATCATTGAACATGCAGCATTCCCAGCAGGGTAGTAACTGAATGCACTTAAAACCACTTAATGCCCAACACCAAGAATATTATCACGTGCTGATCCTTTAATTAGGAGTCAAACATTCTTTTTTATTCCTTTCCTCATCAATTTTCTCCTTCTATTTGCAACCTTGAATGCACTTTTCTGCTCAGCTTTCGGACCACAGTTACCTAGCTGCTGTCAATATGCCAAGAGCCATTATTCTGGCATGCACCCCAACAGTTAGCAGAGAGATTATTTGCCCAGGGAAGCAGTACAGTCAAGTCCAGACTTCCAGCGGCTGAATGTTCTCCTCTGTAACCCAGGGATCTGCAAGACCGATGCGTCTATTAGCACCAGCTTGGCTGAGATCAACTGGCTCAGCTCAGGGCAGGAATCAATCGTGTTTAAATACTCATTAGATAAATTCCCTGAGCCATCAGGGGAACCTTATTTGCTCTTCCATAATTGAGCCTTAGGAGTTAATTATGAGATGGTTGAAAACAGTTTCAGAGACAAAGTGATGAAAAAGCATTTCAGTTCTTACTGGAGAGGACAGGTCCTGCAAGCACCTGCATTTTGAACTTTAATTGCTTCGTATAATCATTCTCTTAAGTGCTCTATCAGCCTCATCAGCGAATCTCTAATTTGATGAACAAAATCAAATATAGAAGCACTACTAATGATTAATTTAAACTCCTTAAGACTGATTTTTAACTTGACCCACTTGCAGGAAAGCCAACAAGGGGAGACGATAATGTTGTATACTGACTAGTACAGAACCATGGAATGCTACAATGTGAAAGGAGGCCATTCAGCCCATCTGACCGACCACAGTCCCACCCAGGCAGTATCCCCATAACCTGACATTTACCCTAGCTAGTCCCCCTGAGAATCCCACCCAAGATTCTGATGAAGGAACTTGCACCCGCTCTGAATAATTTAATTGGTCTATCTACCAACCTTATCTGTGATTCCTGTTTCCTTCAAGCTCGGTTGAAATGAGTTTCAGCGCTACGATGTAACGATTTTGCTGTTCGTTCTACTGAATTTGACACACAAAAAATAGCAAAGCCCATGTCAGCAGTCCTGCTTCGACAGCCTCCTTCTGCCAAAAAACCTCCTCAACCAGAAAATAAAACTGGGCTAAGCTGGGTGGACAGGCACAGACACTTTTCTGCAAGAGCTTTCTCTGCAGATCACATAGTTATTTGCACATTAGTGCACTGATTGTTAACCCAGGATTACAATTATCCAAATTATACACTACAGTGAAGCTGCAAGACTGAAATAGCTGCTTGATTGGTTCAAATGTACGTGCTTTTCCAAAAAGTTGCTGATCATAAGGAAATGGACACTGCATACTAAGTATGTTGTTACATTGAAAATCTCACATTTATTTCAGTTGGGTGTTGGAAGTTCCTTTGTGAACCGATGCATGTCCAGTGGACATATTAGTATTATGTTTTTAAATATTAAAATTGCTGCTTTGTTTTCATAGCAGATATCGTAGCAAGGTCTAGATATAAATATATTTTCAGCTGTAACACAGTAAAAGCTGAAGGCTCTGGCTCCAGCCTATTTCCTATCAGACAATACTAGGGTGGTATGGTGGCACAGTGTTTAGAACGGCTGCCTCACAGTGCCAGGGACCCAGGTTCAAATCCAGTCTTGAGTGACTGTCTGTGCAAAAGTCGTACATTCTCCCCATGTCTGTGTTGGTTTTCTCCGGTTTCCTCCCACAATTCAAAGATGTGCAGGTTAGGTGGATTGGCAATGCTAAATTGCCCCTTAATGTCAGGGAGATGAACAGGGTAACTACATTGAGTTACAGGCATAGGGTCTGGGTGGGATTGTTGTCAGTGTAGGTTCAATGGGCTGAATGGCCTCTTTCTGCACTGTAGGAATTCTATAATTCTATAAATATAAAGATTCTGAATCAGGCTCATTAGTTCTTTACCATTCAGTGACTAAGACAGTTTCTTTAACCCACCCTGCTCCCCCCCCCACCCCCGCCCTCCTTGTTTCGCTACACATGAATGATGCCAAAGAAACGTAAATACTTGGGGGAAAACCAAAAATCTGACCAGTGTTTGGAGCCTATCATTGGACACAATTTCCTCTCCCACCTGCCATGGGAATCATAGTTGGAGGCAGGGGGTGGGGGAGGAGGTGCTGTAGTGGAAGGGACAGTGTGAATGGGGAAGGAACAGTGTGATCGGGGGGAGGGAAAGCAGGAACGCCTGGGACTCCTGCATTGCAGTCCTCCAGAAAGTCTCCGTAGAAAATGAAATGTCCACATTCCCCACCTGTTGAAGCTGACCATTGTGAAGAGCATGAACGAAAATGTTTGGGATACAGACACTATCACAGCCATGTGGCTTTGTGTCAAATTCTGTTGTTTGGTGCTATTGTGAATGCTTCACTCCATTAAACATGCTATATAAAAACAAGTTGTTGATGCTGTAGCCCTTACTATAAACTACTGATTGACTTGGGTGGCACAGTGGTTAGCACTGCTGCCTCACAGCGCCAGGGACCCAGGTTCAATTCCAGCCCCGGGTCACTGCCTGTGTGGAGTCTGCACATTCTCCCTGTGTCTGTGTGGGTTTCCTCCCACACTCCAAAGATGTGCAGGTTATGTTGGTTGGCCTTGCTAAATTGACCCCAGTGTCAGGGGGATTAACAAGGTAAAGGGTTGCGGAAATAGGGCCTGGGTGGGATTGTGGTCGGTACAGGCTCAATGGGCTGAATGGCCTCCTCCTGGATTGTATGATTCTCGGACTCAGTAATGTCACCGATTATTCAATTGCAGCAACATTTGTAGCTGTAGGCTGGAAATGGATTCTTGGAACACAGGAACAGGATATTGCAGAGGGAACTGTGCCATTAAAGGCTCGATTGAAGATATTCCAGACAGATGGCAAAATTCAAGAATCATAAAATCCCTATAGTGCAGAAGGAGACCATTTGGCCCATCAGTCCATTAAGTTGCACCAGCTCTTAACCAGGCTTTATTTCCGTAACCCTACATATTTAACCTTCTAAGCCCCCAAAACTATATATCTTGGGGCAATTTACCATAGCCAATCCACTTATCCTGCACATCTCTGGACTTTGTAGTTATGCTGTTGAGAGTTTAGGGTGGATGACATTGACAATGTCATCTCCTCACCTGGAGAAACTCCAGCAGAATCACCGCAACGAGATTATTGTGATAGCCTTCAATCCAGCTGGCAACTGATGAAGAAAAGCCACAGGTTTTCGCATCTGCTTCGACCAAGTGAAGCTTTCAGTACTTAAAATGACCAACAAAGCTTATTCCACACAGTTTCTCAGTACATCTATCACTGTCTCAGTATCACAGGAATTCAACTGTCCCTCTCTCAAACCCTTCCTACACCGTGCATTCACACATAGATGTCAAAATTTCACACTGAAACAAATCAATAAACTGTCGAACCTACAGACTGCCACCAAGCAGGAAGTGAGTGGGTATCAATGCATCAGATATCATTTGCCATCATATTACCTCGTTGATGCTGATCTCTGCCTCAACATACTGCAATCCTTTTTGAAGGATAGAGATCAGTGCTGCAGGTGGCACTAGTGTCCCGTTGATGTTTGACTGACTTATGTGACTTTCTATTCCAAATGTGAACGCTGAGTGAGAGAAACCTGAAAGAGAAAACAAACAGCGGCGTTAATTATAAAGCTGCCAGGAAGCATCATCTGCAGAGGTCATCCATGTTTGTGAGGAAAAGTACACCATGGTCTACCTGGATATAATCTTTAAGTACCTGCACTGTTTTCAGATTGTGAAGATTTTTTTCAGATTAATTTAGAAACATTGCATCTATTTTTCCACATTTTTCAAGTTCGGTCACAGGATGTGGGTATCGTTGGTTGAGCCCTCATTCATTGCCCATTGCCAATCTGCTTGACAGAGGGTATTTTTCTTTGAGTCAACCACCTTACTTTGGATCTGGAGTCACGGGTAGGGCAGACAAGGTGTGGATGGCAGATTTCCTTCCATAAAGGACACCGGTGAACCCCAGATAGGTTTTTTATAACAATCGACAATGGTTTTGTGGTCATCATTCGACTTTTAATTTCAGATTTTTATTGAATTCGAATTTCACCTTATGCCAATCTGGTGGGATTCGAATCTGGATCCACAGAGCATTATCCTGGGTCTCTGGATTACTTGGTTTCTATCGCCTTGCCCTCACCATCCTTGATTCTCTTATTGACATTAGGATGGGAATATTCTTGGCCCACTTGCCATGTGATTCATAACGGGCAGGGGGCAGATCATGCTAAGGTATGTTGAGCTCAGGCGGGATTTTCTGGTTTTGGGGCAAGCATGGTTGGAAAGTCCCACCCCAGGTTATCTGACCGCTTTTCCTGAAGCTAGCATGAGCTGGAACCTTCCTCTGTTCTTCAAAGTTTATTATTTATTAGTGTCACAACACTGCAGTGACGTTACTGTGAAAATTCCCTAGCTGCCACACTCTGGTGCCTGTTTGGGTACACTGAGGGAGAATTTAGCATGGCCATTGCAACATCTTTCTGAATCTGGGAGGAAGCCAGAGCATCAGGAGGAAACCCACACAGACATGGGGAGAACATGCAGACTTGGCACAGACGGTGAACCAAGTCGGGAATTGAATCCTGGTCCCTGGTGCTGTGAGGCAGTAGTGCTAACCACTGGGTCACCATGCTGTGCTTAAGGTCTATGATCAAGGTCCACTCTAGACTCTGAGCAGGAATGACACTCCAGTGCAGTACTGAGGGTATGCTACCCTGTCAAAGGTGCCAGGTTTCAAGCGCAACATTAAATCAAAGCCTAATTTGTATGAGTGGATTCCATAAAAAATCCCATAGCACTATCTGAAAGTGGAGCAGGAGAGTTATTGCTGGTGTCCTGGTCAATAATTACTTCTCAATCGACATTACAAAATCAGATTATCTGGTCATTATCCCATAGTAGTTGGTGGGAGCTTTAATTTGCTATGTGAAGAAGAATTTGCTGCGATTCTTACATTACAGAAGTCAGTATATTTCAAATGTACTTCATTGTCCGTAAAGCGCTTTGTGATATCTGATGGTGATGAGAAATGCTGCAATAAATGTCTTTCTTTTATGATAATCATCCTGCTTAAAACTTCAAAGCTTTGTTACATTTCCTCTTGCCCCACAGCTCAGTTCTCTCTGTTGCATGCTCAGGCTGGATCTAATGTTATTCAACTTTGGCACCCCAATTGTTTGAGATTCAAACTCTGCTTTCTGTACATTACCAAGGCTGCCTATTCTACAGTTGGTACCTAACACACCTATGCTTGCTGAAAGGTCTTGATTTTAAATATCTGTAATAAGTCTTCAGAGGCAGAAGTCCCTTCACCAAAATCCTTTTATTTACAATTCCAACAGCAATACAGAGTGCGATCAGTCCACAGTCCACCTTCAGAAGTGCCAGGGAAACTGACGCTCCCAATTAAATACAAGGAAAGCCTCCTCGATTGGCTCATCAATTGGCTCCTTAATCAGGAAGTTCATATTCCAATAGGCCAATCTCAATGGCCTGATTGAAGTCATTACAATATTCCTGTATTAACAACCCTCCATGGCCTTTTCTTCCTTGGACGGGTTTTCCAGCTAGAAAATCCCACCCAAGGTCAACAGACCTTTGCATGGTCTGTGTCCCTGCTGCTACAATTCCCATGGTGGCAGAACTGGAAAATCCCACCCATCTCTAATCTCCTCCGCTCCCACACTCCATTGAGGTATCTGTGCTCCTATTACACTGGCCTCTTGTGCATTCCCAATCGTACTTGCTCCATCATTGGTGGCCATGCCTTCAGTTATCTAAGTCCCAAGCTCTGAAAATCCATCTCTTTCCTGCTTTAAGATGCTTCTTAAAACCAACTTCATTGACCAAGCTTTGGGGCATATGATCTTATATCTCCTCATAGAGTTCAGTAAAACACTGTATCTTATAATGCTTCTATAAGGCATCTTGGGACATTTCATTACAGTAGAAGTGCTACAGAAGTTGTTGTAAGATCCCTATTCATAACTTCCAATCTCCACTGTTGTTCAAATGTGCATCTCCTTACCTTCGACCATTTCTCTTTATATCTTCAGATAATGCGGACTCTCTCTGGTTTGGCAAAGCTCCCCCAGCTTTGCAGGCTCTTTTTATAGTTATCCTCTGTGAAAACCTTCAGCTATTTCTTAATTCTTCTCCTGTCTCCTGCTCACTCAGTCTCCCCCTGTCTCCCGCTCACTCAGTCTCCACCTGTCTCCTGCTCGCTCAGTCTCCACCTGTCTCCTGCTCGCTCAGTCTCCCCTTGTCTCCTGCTCGCTCAGTCTCCCCCTGTCTCCTGCTCGCTCAGTCTCCCCCTGTCCCCTGCTCGCTCAGTCTCCCCCCTGTCCTGTTCGCTCAGTCTCCCGTCTCCTGCTCACTTAGTCTCCCCCTGTCTCCTGCTCGCTCAGTCTCCCCCTGTCTCCTGCTCGCTCAGTCTCCCCCTGTCTCCTACTCAGGTCTGACCCTTCCAACCTCCACCTTGTGAAAATATTTTAGATGTTTTGCAGCATGGACAGCAGTGTGTGAATGCGAACTGTTATTATTTCTCACTTCCTATTTTTAAAAGTATCAGAATGAGGAATTTCAAGGAAACATTTCCTGCAAATATCTGCAGTAGGCATAATTAATGATGCAATTCTTATGTGAGAGTTTGCCTTAGAGGTGAAATTTCAGACAAATCACATTTAACACAATACACATTTAGATTCCTGTCACCTTAGTACCGAGAGAATGCACGATTTTGATGCAATGCCGGTCCTGGCTCTTTTAGTGCTACAGTTTTGAATAATTGGTGATACAAAATATAATCAACACAGCCTGTAAACAGCAGACAGTTTTGTAAGCAAGCCAAATCAAGCTGGAATGCCAGTTTCGTTAAACTGCACTGCTGTATGGTGTCGCTCAAATGTGCTTTGGGATATTACAGTTTCAAACCAAATTGGCTCAGCGCAGAGGCTTCTGCTGTTCTGGGGTACCTTTGGCAGAGAAACTAACGAAATGCTGGAGAACTGGGACAAATGTAATTTCTCGAGGCTTTCCATGGCTCTTCCACTAGATTTTATGGATGAATAGGACTCTACAAAATTTCATGTTGCTGTTTTTTGATAAAGGCCGAGATCTTCCGGCCTCCCAGTTGCATGTTTCCCACTGGGGGGGAGGGGACACATTGTTTGAGAGTGGCAGAATTATCTGGTCCTGCTGCTATCAATGAGAACTCCCACTGACATCATCCCACACTGACAAGAAACCCACAATATAGAGATGCCGGCGTTGGACTGGGGTAAACTGGGTGTTGTCAGACCTCTTACTGAAGAAACCCACGGGCAGGGGTCTACCACTGATGGGACGTGAACAGCCAGAGAATTCTGGCCAAAATCTTTCCTCACTTGATGTAGCTTTGTTTCCTCTTAATCTCTAATATTCATTATATGGACAAGAAACAAAATTCCACAGTAAGTTGGTTCAATCCACACTATAGATCAGGTTTATATGAAAAGAGATTTCCATCTCATTTATACTAATTAACGGTGGCATATTAAGTTTTTAACACCTCCGCTAACATAAGCATAGCAATAAAAGGGTGTGCTGGAAATGAACATGATAAGGTTCAGATCACTGAAAAGTATAATCTTGTTTCTGGATTTCCTCCTATATCTATTTCTGCAACATAACATTGGAAAATTATTCAGGTAATTTCACAAGTTATATATTCCAGTATATTGTAAGATAATCGCAGATTTATAATCTATTAATGCAGGGTGATTGAAAATGGAAAACTGCCATTTTGCAACCATGAAAGCACAAGATCAGTATTCCAGTCGCATTGTTTAATGTCACAGCAAACTTCGTACCAGTACTTAATTATCTTCTTACAAAGTATATACAGGCCATTTTCCCCAAAGATCTACACAAGCTGTACACAAATCTCCTTTCATGCTTGTGTCAGCAGGATCCAAACATATTCCACTTGTCTATTTGTGATCATTTAGGCAGGCACAATTGAAGAATTTATTTTTAGCATGCAACTACCCTTTCCACTGGGGGTTGGAATTGAGATGAGGGGTGGGGTTCTGCTCTGTAGCAAATGTCCTGCTGGAGCAATGATGCCAGTGCTGGATTGAGGTAAAAAAGTAAGAAGTCTCACAACACCAGGTTAAAGTTCAACAGGTTTATTTGTTAGTAAACCCACTGGCTTTCAGGCTCTGCCTCTTTATCAGGGGCAGACTCCGCCACTCACCTGACAAAGGGGCAGACCTCGAAAGCTAGTGGTTTGACTGTCAAATAAACATGTTGGACTTTAACCTGGTGTTATGTGACTTCTTACTGCTGGAGCAAATCCAGAGTAATTTTAGGACTCAAGTTTGGTGATAGATTTTAGCCATGCACCTATCTGACCAAAGATGTAAAACTCATAGAACCGAATTTTGAACAGCAGCCATCGATATTTCAGCATGCATGGGAATTAATGTCTTAGTTAACAGAGAAAGACACTGCAATCTGTGATTTTACACAATATGTTGGCCGTGTAAGTAGGCCTGTGCAGAATGAAGAGGAGGTGGTGCAGTTGCATTGTTGCTGGACTAGTAATCCAGAGGCTAAGACTAATGCTCTGGGGACCTGGGTTCAAATCCCACCGTGGCAGGTGGTAAAACAAAAATCTGGAATTGAAAGTCTAATGATAACCATGAAACAATTGTTGACTAGTGTAAAAACCCAACTGGTTCATTAATGATCTTTAAGGAAGGAAATCTGCCATCCTTACATGATCTGATCTACATGTGTCTCCAGACGTACAGCAATGTGGTTGACTCTTAAACATCCTCAGGGATTAGCAATAAATGCTGGTCCAGCCAGCAATACCCACATCCCATGAGTTAATAAAAAGAAAATTGCAGGACCCAGAAAATATTGCAGGATCCTGTGCAAATTACAATTACAATCCTGGTTTATCCAGAATTTCATCATAACTCAGTCAGTTTCTTCATTCTGTGTATCAACTGAAGAGAACAATCTCTGTCCGAAAGGCCAGTATATTCTTCCTAAGATGAAGAACCAAAAGACTGATTTAAAAATCACAAAAAGCAATATCAACAGGATGGTGCTGTCGGAGTCAGTAGACATCAACACTCCAGCAATTACCATGTTTCTACGGACAAGAAAAACCAATAGGCAGCTGAAACATCGATTTGATTCAGGTGAAAGCCCCCTATTAAAATGCAAATCATAATTTTGAAACAGAACCGAGTGGCGCATGCTTCATGTATAAATTGTTCCACTGATAATCCAACCAAAGAGGTTCAAAGAACATTAATTTTAAATAGTTTCTCAGAGTTCAAGAAAAGCAAGAGTGCTCCTTTTAAGGTCCGCTAAAATAACCTGGGCCAATGCTGCCCTGGGCCATTCCCTCCCTTCTACGATTGTGACCACACAAGGATCTACTCTGGGCCGTTGCACTTTGCCTGCCTCCAACCTAGTGAACTAGATCAGGATGCCAATTTTCCTGGCTCTATTTAACCAAAGTCAGAGTAACATCTTCACTGAACAGCAGTCAGATGGTTGCCCAAAAGTTAAATTCTACCCCCAAAATTGCAAATTAGTCTGTTTAGTGCTCGGCATAACAGACTTTTGATTTTTCTATTCTGCACTTCCTCTGATTAAGCCTGACATCCAATTATAGAATCATAGAGATTTACAGCATGGAAACAGGCCCTCCGGCCCAATTTGTCCTTTTTTTTAAACCCCTAAGCCAATCCCAATTGTCTGCATTTGGCCCTATGCTCATCTTATCCATGTAACTGTGTAAATGCTTTTTAAAAGACAAATTTTACCCACCTCCACTATTACCTCAGGCAGCTTGTTCCAGATACTCACCCCTGTGTGAAAAAATTATCCCTCTGGGCACTTTGTATCTTTTCCCTTTCACTTTAAACATATACCCTCTAGTTTTAGATTCCCTGACATTTGGGAAAAGATATTGACTACCTAGCTGATCTGTGCCCTACATTATTTTGTAGACCTCTATGAGATCACCCCTCAGCCTCCAAAGTTCCAGAGAAAAAAGTCCCAGTCTATCCAGCCTCTCCTTACAACTCAAACCATCAAGTCCCGGTAGCATTCTAATAAACCTTTTCTGCACGCTTTCTAACTTTAAGTTTTTACAATTGCTTTTGGGATCCATGAGCTCGCTTTTAGTGTCATGTACCTGTGCTCTAAATCGCTTTGCTCGTATTCTACCTAGAACTTTACCACTTAGACTATCCTTCCTTCTGTAACTATAGTGCCAACTGGCCGTCATTCTTCCCACTCACTTCATCAATGTGCTTTTGCTGTTTTCTGTTCCCTTCTTTGGAAGTTTCTTAGCTTAGTAAATGCATTTTTTATTATTATTTCACTGGATGTGAGAACTGCCGGCTAGGCCACCATTTAATTGCCCACTTCTAATTGTCCTTGAGATGGTGAACTGCCATCTTGACCCACTGCGGTGCTTGTGGTGTTGGTATACCCACAGTGCAGTTGGGATTTTGACCCAGTGACAATGAAGGAATAGGGATGTACTTTCAAGTCAGAATGGTATATGAGATGGAGGGGAAGGTGGCGGTGATGCTCACATGGACGGGGAGGCTTTGGCCCAGCGGTATTCTCACTGGAATAATAATTCAGAGACTCAGAGTGATCTCTGCGGATCTGGGTTCAAATCCCAACATGGCAAATGGTGAAATCAAATTCAATAAAAATTTGATGATTATTAAACCACTGGTAACTGTTGTAAAGACCCACCTAGTTCGTTGATACTCTTTTGTGAAGGAAATCTTTACCTCACCTCGTCTAGCACCTCAGGCCTATGAAATGGCCTAGCAAGCATCCCAGCCAATGACACCAACATCCCACAAATGAATAAAAAAATCTTCTGTTTCTAGCTGGTAAGCGGAAGGAGATGTCAAAGGCGCATTGGTGTTGCTACAGAGCATTGGTAAAGTTAAGCAGGCTGCTTGACTTGAATGGCATTTGAGCTTATAGAAACATAGAAGATAGGAGAAGGAAGGGGCCATTTCACTCACCAAGTCTGCTCCACCATTCATCACAAACATGGCTGATCTTCCAACTCAATACCTAATCCTACTTTTTCCTCATAACCTTCAATCCCATTCACCCCAAGCGTATATTCAGCCCCTTTTGAAAACATTCAATGTTTTGACATCGACTACTTCCTGTGGCAATGAATTCCACAGATTCATGACTCTTTGGATGAAAAAATGTCTCCTCAACTCCGAGCTAAATTGTGTACCTCAAATCCTCAGACCGTGACTCCTGGTTCGGGATACACCAACCATCGGGAACATCCTCCTTGCATCTATCTATCAAGTGTTATTGGAGCTGCACCCATCCAGGCAGATGAAGAATATTCCATGATACTCCTAACTTCCACCTTGTAATAGGTGGACAGGGAATCTCATGAGTTACTCTCCACAGAATTCCCAGCTTTGCTCAATTTCTTCTCTCTATTCGTAAAATTAGGCTATTTATATAGAACGTGACATAGAAACTTGCAGCACGACAATCTAGCAAACTGGAAATCTGGACCAAACATATCATTTGTATTAGAGTGAAATAGATAACCAGACGGAAACAGACAAACAACATTGATAATAATAATCCAAAATGGAGACTTATTCATGAAGGCTCATTTGTTATTATGCATGAAGAAATCCTCAGTCAAATTTTGACATTTTTGGCTTATCATCTCTGGTGCAGTCAGTAGTAATCCCTTTTTACTGCCCTGCATTTGACAATGTTTGTTCTTTGATCTGTGAATGTACAATTCCTCTTGAATCCAGATTGTGCAACATGCAAAAATTGCTAAGCTTTGGCAGATTGAATTCAGATCATAATGTAAGGCACAATTTGTATCTTTATTGACTGGAGTTTGTTATTATGATTTGGCCTCAATTGTGTAGCTGCCATTAGTTTCAGATTTTATGTGGATTATCTAGCAACATGTAACTAAATGGTTATCTTCTGGATCCTTTTCTTTCTCCCATGTCCCTGGAAATTATTCCACTATGGAAGTTTTTGAATGTTCATTTCTACTTGTCTTATTCCCCCACTTACACATCCATTCAACTTCAGAAACTAAAACTTGTTCAGTTTCACTCTTTACACTTTATATTGTCTTATTTTAATATCATTTCAACACCTTACTATAATTAAATTTATTTTCTAGGGTGGTTTTCTAGCCTCATTCCTATATAAATGTTTGTAATATCCTCCAATCCACCAATAGAGTGACACAGTGGCACAAGTGATTAGCACCACTGCCTCACAACGCAAGGGACCAAAATTCAATTCCCAGCTTAGGTGATTGTGCGGACTCTGCATGTTCTCTCCATGTCTGTATGGATTTCCACTGGATGCTCTGGTTTCCTCTCACAGTCCGCAAGGCATGCTGGTTAGGTCCATTGGACATGCTAGATTCTCACTCAGTGTACCTGAACAGGCCCTGGTTTCCTCCCACAGTCCAAAAGACGTGCTGGTTAGAATGCACTGACCATGCTAAATTCTCCTTCCGTGTATCTGAACAGGCGTTGGAGTGTGGCAACTAGAGGATTTTCACAGTAATTTCATTGCAATGTTAACATGAGCCTACTTGTTATTCTAATAAATAAATTCTGAGCTATTGTGTTAAAGACCATATCTGAAATTTTAACTCATCTGACCTTTTCAGATGGTAACTCTCTTGGGTGGCTCTAACATTTTCTGATAATGGGCAGGATTTTCCTCTCCTTCTAAGGTGCATCTTGAGGCAGCAGGAGACAACGGGATCATACAGACCCCCTGCTGTCAATGGGGTTTCCCATTGAAGGCATCCTTTGCCTTCAGGAAACCCATGGTTGGGACAGTGCAGTCACAATAAGATCTTTCTGTCTTAAACGGCAGAAAGATTTCGACATACGTTCTTCAGAATGGGATGGTTTCATAATTGAAAAAGATCAAATTCTAAAACAATTGCAGTAGGAGAAACTGCAGGGAGGGCAGGATCTCCTGGTCTCACGAGGGTCAATAGGAATTCTTATAAGTAGCCATTCCACCTGGCAAGCCCACAAGAGAATCTCGCTAGTGTGAAAGGCCAGAAAAATCCGACCAAAGTATGTGTTAAAAGGCATGTTTTATGAATGAAAAAATGAGGAGAGAACATCAGTTGAATCCAGTTCGCTATTTAACGATTTTGCCTGAAAGTGAGAGTGAAGACATCAGCAGAGGAAACAAGTGCTCTTTCTTGCTCTGTCCGCGCAGTCAAATAAAATGGTAATATTAAAGTGTTCTAGAATCATGCACGGGAAATGCACACATGGTCAGAGTGACCAGTACTTACACGACAATATTTCCCAGCATGAGTTACCGCACTGGGGGAGAAAATATTCATTTAAAAAAAAATGAACATTCCAGACTCTTGATACAATGTAAAGTGGAAAATTATTTCAACAGCTGAAGGCTTGGAACAACTGCATTAAATTGGGTACAGTGCTGACAGGCTGTTCCTGGAAGATGTGCATGGAAGATTTTTAAACTGGCCAAACCTCACTGTACTCTTTGGCAAGCTTCCATTGTCTAGGATCTTAGCGCTATTTCACATTCCAACAAAGATGATCTCCGTCGAGGGGAGGTGAGGGATAGCCAATTTGTGCAGGAATCTTCCTGCAGTGGCAATTAAAATGGCTCCCATTGGAAACTTGATGTTGCAAAGTTCTTTGAGTAAATGAAACTTTAGTTAAAGTTTAAAACCAGCTATAGCATAAGCACAAGTCAACAAAATTGACATAAATAGCACTCCTATTCATTTTGTAGTGTATTTTGTATTATTCAGGCTGTCTTGTTTACATTGAAAGACAAACTCAGATTGCTGAAATGGAAATTTACCGACAGGGAACCATAAAAGCCAAACTTCTCATGCTAGCAAAATCCCAAACACAAGTGATGAGAATACAATTTTTTTCTGTGGTTTTATACAATTGCAATAGACATTTGAGTCAATGTGATTTATGGAACAGATACCTTTTTTTTGCTTATATCCAAGTATTAGCATGCTAGGTTCTTTTACTGGGTCCTAGACTAACTATATTAAAATAATGGCCTGTTCAAGTGCACTTTTTAGGACACAGGGAGAAGGAACCTTTGCAAAGACTACATTATTTCTTATATTACTTTTCTCTTGGAGGTGGATTGATGCCATTTATAGATTCTTGAGATAAACCATTGTTTTCATTCACTACATAATTGGCAAATCCCTTCACAGTATTTAGTTTTAAGGTATTTGCAAAGTGATTTCCTTTAATAAAGAAATACTGCAAACTTCAAAATTAATACATGAATGTTGTACTTAGTGATGCAGAAAAGCACCACAAGTTCAGATACATTGGTGAACTGTCTAGTTGGAAGCAACTAAACTGACACAAGTTGGAACGGTACGATGGCACAGTGGCCAGGCACCCAGGTTCAATTCTGGCCTTGGGTGACAAGTGTGGAGTTTGCACATTGTGCCGCATCTTGTTGGGTTTTCTCCAGGTGCTCTATTTCCTTCCACAGCCCAAAGACATGCAGGTTAGATTGACTGGCCATACTAACTTGTCTCTTAGTGCCTTAGGACGTGTAGGTACGAGGGATTAGTGGGGTAAAAGGTGGGATTACGGGGATAGTGTCTGGATAAGATACTTGGTTGGAGAATTGGTGCACATTCATGGGCCAAATGGCCTGTTTCTGCACTGTAGGGATTCTATGATTTTGTATAAGTTACAAAAAGATGTACTGTACATTTAGACTTGCCTGCTAGTACCAAGTCCAGTAATGTAGGAATAGTTTAGAGCTGGAAGTTTTGCAATTAAGCCACAAAATATAAAATGTCAGCCAAGCCATTAATATATAAACATAAGGGGGCAAGGAATGGAGATTTAATTTGATGGGATCGTATGAAGGAGGCTGGGAAGAGGCTCAAGTGGAGAATTAACATCCATGTTGAACTGATTGGCCTCTTTCTGTGTGGTAAATACGACAGAGGTGACAAGGAAAGTGAAAATAAAAGTACCATACTGTGGATGCCGAAATCTGAAGTAAAAACACAAAAAGCTAGAAAAACCCAGCAGGTCTGGCAGCAGCTGTGGAGAGCAAAAACAGAGTTAACATTTCAAGATTGGATCAATCATATGTATTGAAACATTAACTGTGTTTCTCTCAGGCCAGGCCTGCTCAGTTCTTCCAGCATTTTCTGTTGTTTTATTACAAGGAACGTTGTTGGGAGATGAAAATTTTAGTGGGATGAATAAATTGTGTTCCAATTCAGGATGGCTTGCAGTGAGGAATCAAGCATTTTGTGCATTAAACAACAAGCAATGCACAACGAGGATATGGAATTCCTTCCCGTTAATGTAGGCCACAAGATTAACGCAGAGTTCTCAGATCTGGTTATGCAAACATTTCATAACATCCTGTAATTGAGGAAATCCTGCTTGCAGAAAACTTTGGGTGTTGTTACCTGGTAGCTTTCTTTCCTTCCCCTGTCCCTGCGTACATTAAATGCACACTTAGCTGTAGAAATTGTCACATTGTGCCTTGCCTCATCACAAGTTTGGGCCAGCGATTCTACTTCTGCTTTCCTCTATTTTACTCTATTAAAGGTAGTAAATATTTTACTCTATTAAAGGTAGAAAACCAAGGATTGGCAAAGAGGAATTCCTACTCCATTGTGCTTAACATATTTAAGGAGGCAATGGCCTAGTGGTGTTTTTGCAAGACTATTAATCCAGAAACTCAGCTAATGTTTTGGAGACCTGTGTTCGAATCCCTCCATAGCAGATGACGGAAATAGAACTAAAAGAAAAATCCAGAATTAAAAATCTATGTTGGCCATGAAAGCATTGTTGATTGTTAGGAAAATCCATCTGAATCACTAATATCCTTCTAGGAAGGAAATCTGCTGTCATTACCTGGTCCGGCCTACATGTGACTCCAGAGCCACAGCAATGTGGTTGACTCGCAACTGCCCTCAGGCAATTAGGGATGGACAGTAAATGCTAGCCAGCCAGCAATGCCCATGTCCCACAAATGAATAAAAAAATGCAGCAACTATTAATTAGTCAGGTATACCCAAGTAGATTTTCGGAAATTCATTTAAATTTGTAGCAAAACACCCATGAATCTTGGTAGTGCTCACCTGTCTGAAACTCATCAAACTGTACAAGATTAATTAATTAGCACATTTTTAATTTTTTGCAGTTCTGATGAAAGGTCATCAACCTGAAATGTTAGCCTCACTTCTGTCTTCAAGGATGCTGCTAAAACCAGAGTATTTTAAGCATTTTCTGTTTTTATTCCAGATTTCCAGCACATTATCTTCCTGTTGGTTTTACAACTGGACAGAAAGATTCAAGAATGAAACCCTGGCTCAACAGACTGTGACCTTTACATTTTTTTAAAACTTGGAGGAACATAGAACATAGAACATTACAGCACAGAACAGGCCCTTCGGCCTTCAATGTTGCGCCGACCAATATAAAAAGCAATGCCCCTCCAAACTAAACCATTCCCTTCTCTTCCATATACTTATCAACTAACCTCTTAAACGCCACCAAACTTGGCGCATCTACAACTGCTGCAGGCAGGGCATTCCACTCCCGAACCACCCTTTGGGTAAAGAACCTACCTCTGATATCCGTCCTATAACTATCACCCCTTAATTTAAAGCTGTGTCCCCTCGTGCTAGCTTTCTCCATCCTAGGAAAAAGGCTATCACTGTCCACCCTATCTAAACCTCTAATCATCTTATATGTTTCGATTAGGTAATATCAGAGGGATAGGAGGGATAATATCAGAGGGAACAGAGGGATAGGACTATGAACTAGTTTTAACAACAAGAAAAAAAAATTATTCAACATAGATTATAGCCCAATATTCTTTTACCCCTCCCCCCCACTGCCCCACTTAGCTTCACAAATATACACAGATTTTAAGGTTAATACGGATTACAAAGTAAACCTTCAACTATAATGGCCTCAGTAACACACAGGATGACTGTGCTAAGATCACATTCCACTCTGAACCCAAGTGAATGTCTGTTGGTTTTTCCTCTCCTCAACTGTGGCATAGTAGTTAGCACTGCTGCCTCACAGCAAAAGGTCTGACAATATCAGGTTTAAATCCAACAGATTTATTTGATAGTAAGCTCACAAGCTTTCGACGTATGGTCTTCGTCAGGTGAATGAGGTGTTCTGGTCTCCCACAGCGCCTCACAGCGCTGTGTTCTGGTCTCTCACAGCGCCAGGAACCCAGGTTTGATTCCCGGCTTGGATCACTATCTGTGTGAAGTTTGCATGTTTTCCCTGTGTCTATGTGAGTTTCCTCTGGGTGCTCCGGTTTCCTCCCACTGTCCAAAGAGATGCTGATTAGGTACATTGGTCATGCTAAATTTTTCCCTCAGTGCACCCAAACAGGTGCCAGAGTGTGGCGAATGGAGGATTTTCACAGTAACTAATGTAAGCCTACTTGTGACACTAATAAATAAACTTAAATAAATAAAATCCCTCCTCTCCACCCCCTCAGGTGATTTTTTTTATATATACTATGAGCCAAGTTGTCTCACTGAACTCAAGCTTTCACACTAGTTATTTTAAAATCCACTTTGAAAAAGACACAGGCCAGAATTCTCTGGCCATTCACACCAGCAGGATTCTCTGATAACACCAGCAGATTTCCCTGCAGCGTGTGTTGACATCAATGGGAATTTTCATTGACAGCAGTGGGATCGGAAAATCCCACCACCAGTGAACTGCGCACTGCCTTCTGCCACTGAGAAACAAGCAGCTGGGGAGTCGGAGAACTCCCGCCATGCTTTTAAACCTTCTTTTAAACAACATTTTCCCTCAGGTGCTTCTATCAAGGTTTTGCTTACAGTCTTTAAAGCTCCCTCTTCAGGGGTTTTTTATCTTGACTACTGTACAAACTCCTCACAATTGCTTTAACAATCAATTCCTAGACTGTATTAAGATAGCACTAACCTTTTGGTTTATCCTTTAAGTCTACTTTCCCACTTTAAATCTGGTTACTACAGCTGTCACTTTAATACTGAATATTTTGCTTTTCCCTCAAATTCCTCTGAACAGTATCTTGTTCAACTTCTTGGTTTCTGTTCACTTATCTCAGCCTTCCTAAGATATTCTTTCTGTCACAATTCCCTGGTTGGCTGGATTTTTGGGAAGTCTGATTTTTGCCTCCTTCTTATCCTGCCTAGCTTGTCTTCTCCCAGAACTCCTAGCCACCTGATGAAAGATTTGCCTGTTCCGGAAGCTTGGGCGTTTACCACAAATAAACTTGTTGGACTTTAAACTGGTGTTGTGGGATTTCTTTCAGTTTTACCACAGTCTAACGCCAGCGTCTCCACATCACAGCTTGTCTTCTGGCAGAGTTGAGAAATGTTCACTCCACAACATTCCATCTTCGATCGCAATGGCTTCCAATGAAACTAAGAATAAAAACTTTCCTATTTTAAAAGGATCCCTGATTGCTAAGCAATTACCTCATGCTTTTGCTAGCTTTTATTTATTCTTTATGCCATAATTTCTTCAAGTGCAACAGAAGCACAGTTTGAATTGAAAGCAAAAGTCCCATACATCCAAACACTGTTCTCCAGCTGGAATCTGACTGTAGGTTTCGTTACACAGAAACACTAATTGAAACCCAATTAAATTCATATCTATTTCCAATATTTACTGATACAAATATAAATCCCTTAAAACAATCTTCGTTTTCCTAACAAGCATCTATGTTATTTTGCTTCTGTACAAGATAATTCATTGTTGGCCAATAAAATCTTTTGTCAAATATAAAATTTTCTCATTCAATCAACTCCTATAGTTCAGGTGTTTCAACCAGCTAATGGATTTCTGGGCCCTCAGCCAAGGCTTATTACGAATTCTTGGCTGAAAACCCATATACCTTTTGGAGTAATAAACATCCTCACCAAACAGAAATCACTGCCTGATTGACAAATCTGGATCTCTAATCTAAGCTGTCTATTTCAAAATGTTCATCTACGCAAGATTAAGAGATTTTAAGTACTTGCAGTTTCTGCTAATGGCACTTTAAAGGGTCGGGATGATTGGCATTTTTATTGGCTTGTAGTAAAAAGGGGCATTTTTAAAGAAAGTGGAAAGTTATCAATGAATAACTTTTTTTTTAAACACATCCCACTGCCACAAAAGGGTTCATTGCTTTTTATAGAGGGCATTGTGGATGATAGGCATAGAAATGCCAGAGCTTGGCTCGTGGGTATGAGGAGCCACGGGGGTTGTTTGGGGGCCATAGCACAGCATGGAAGACATGCAAAACCACTGAGAGTGGGTAGGGAGCATCGAGTGACATGTATAGGGCATGGGAAGTATGCAGGGATGGAGGGCTAGACAACTTACTTTTATTTTAACTGGGACAAAGTTCTACAGCACCAAGTTCAGCCTTTTAAACAGCCTGTCCTGCCTGTTCCCACAGCCCCTGTGTGCGCCTCCAAACATTTTCTCTGGTTTCACCAGCTTGATTGCAGCCCATACCCATGCCCCACAGCAAGAAAATCCCCTCCTGTGGGCACTTATTCGCCAGACAGGCAGGATGAGCTGACAATTACCTGCCCTGTGGGTAAAAATCCAGCCTTGAGAATTCAAACTCCACCCTCCCCCTCCCCCTCCCACCATGGCACACTGGAAAATTGACTTTATTGACTTGTGAACCTGCATCAGATCAAAGATTTATGAAAGCCTGACTATCATAAAACTTCAACTGGTTCACTAAAATCATTCAAGGAAGGGAACGTATCTGTGACTCAGGTCCCACCCTACGTAGTTGATTCATTTATACAGGAATTGAGAAGGGGGAATGAGTATGTTCTTGTTGGTGTCACCCGCATCCCCAAAACAAATATGTACACACACATATATAAGATCTACACCAGTAATATAAACTCATAAAATTAGAACCGGATTCAAAATTCAGTTAAGCTAGGAAGTTAAACTGACTTAGAGTAACGCATTGGCTAGTTCTCAAAATGCTGGAAAAACTCATCAGGTCTGGCAGCACCATCGAAAGAGAGAAACACATTAACGTTACAAGTCCATCTGATTCTCCAAAATAAAAATGCAAAGTGTTGGAAAAACTCAGCAGTTCGGGCAGCATCTGTGGAGAGAGAATCGGAATTAACGTCTTGTGCCCATATGACTTTTCTGCAGAACTTTTCTCCATTCTGTTTCTCTCTCCACAGATGCTGCTGAACCTGCTAAGCTTTTCCAGCATTTTCTGTTTTTATTTTGGATTTTCAGCCTCTGCAATGTTTTCCTTTTATTTTGGAGGTATTTACCTCCTTGTCCTTGATAAATGGGCTTTCCTGTTTTTAGATTTCTTTCACAGGCGATTCTTAGTTTTCCATATCCTCTGATTAAGTCTGTGTTAATATATTCAGGCGAATGAACAGAATCTGTTTCTTTCCATTATTTTATTTATTGCATCTGTCCTGGGTCTCAACAGGAAGCTCCTTCTAACTTTGACAAAGTTTGACAAACTTTGACAGAACATCACAAACTTGCTCCAAACCTTCTCACAGAAGCAATTTATCTAGCAATAATGAACAAACAAATATATCATAGAATAATTTCTACTGTAAGTATCCTAATTCCCTGAAAGCAAATTAACAAATGGTTGTAATCTCTGTATTAAGTGGTTATTCTTTTGAAACTAATATTTTATATGCACAGCGATTCATCTCTCATTCTTTTTCGCTGCTGTGGGAGCCATTTTGGCCTAACTTTAACTTTCAAAGGTTTTAAACTATTTGATCTGATTTCAGCGATTCGACTTATTTAAATAAAACATTTACTGGGCTCCATGGATCTAAACAACAACACAATTCATATCCAAAGCACTCATACAGAATCATTTACTTTGGAATCACATACTTCTCCAAGATAACCAATAGGCTGTAATATTTCTATCCATTTCGAACGGGGAGATAAAATTAATCACACGTGGCTTTTAATCCTTCGAATCTTGACATGATTCAAAAGGCTGGTTATTAACCCAAATCTGGGCAAAATGTTGGCATTTTCCCTGACAAGTGTTGGTTACATAGCCTGGTTCTACAAAACATTTTCAAGAACTTGCAACATCTTAAAGGGGCCAAAATTGGATAGCAACGCCCCCCCCACCCCCCAAATCAGGCATTACAATTGCAACGCACATTTCGCACCCACCACCTCCCACCCCACCAAATCAGGCATTACAATTGCAATGCACATTTCCTGCCCACCACCACTCCCCTCCACCTGTGCTAATGATGTAGGTGCCAAGCTCTTGCTGCTTGCTTATTATAATGACTGTGCAACTCAGCGCCAAATGCCCCAAATCTTGACATGCCTCAGCAGGGAGATGGGAGGGCAAAGTTTGTATGAGGCTTGTGTGAGGCTACAGGTGCAGTGGCTAGGATATGGCATGTGACAATGCATTTATTGACCGTAACCAGTCACGTGAGGTCATTGAATCTCTTCTGGTACCACTAGCGCCACATAAATCTAGACTGTACCACCTAGTCTGTGCCTATGAAAGGCAAGGTGCACTCTGGCTGCACCACAGATTGCAAATGATGGAACAGGAATCAGAGATCAGGGACAACCTTGAAAAACAGCACAGCAGGCCACAGCTTGTGCCCCAAGATTTTCAGATGCTGCACTGGAGGCCTCGCCACGGGAGATATACAAGCTTTCCCTTCAAGGACCATTTAACATTCCAGGCAGCAACTAGAGTGCAGTAGAAGCAAGTACTTACCATGATAAATGATAGCAGTCTAGCCCCAAGGACTTGGATGCGGTACCAGAAGAGGTTCAATAACCTCACATGATTAGTTAAGGTCATCTCATGCTATATTCAGCCTCACACAAACCTCCCCACATCTCCTTCACTCATCTACCAGTAATTTCCATCCACATACCTCATGTCTCACACTCTTAACCTGACCTAACATTCACACCGCTGCAGTTGAACATTTATTTCACAGCTTGAGCACACTGGCTGCTACTCAACAGTGCCAAGTATGTTACCAAAACACGTTGCACCTCATTCACTGACACACTTTCATCTTTCTTAAAGGCCAATTTGCCCTACAATCAAAGGTATCAGCACGAGATAGGCACAGTTCCATGTATTCACTCTCATGTAGGATCAGGTACTGGTATTTATTGGTGTGACTATGAATGAAGCCATGAGGTTTAAGCCACTGAAGAGTTCAGTATGTTCCTATTTAATCCACCTTTTCAAATTCCACTGCCCTCCTTGCATAAAGAATCCCTGCTCCTTTACAACTTACAAATGGTACAATTCTACATCCGTTGCTTTCTCCCTATTCCCTCACTGTAACCTTACCCTCTGCCTTTATGCTTTCAGATAGGAAACGTTTCCAAGCTAGGCAGTGGCATGGGAGATTTAAGTCCTTGAGGAGCAAGAAACTGAAGAAGTTACAATGGATCTCACTCTTAGCCACCAGCAGATATTAGCACCATATGAAGGCAGATCTACATGTGATGAGCCACTGGGTACAAGTCGGCTGTGGCCAGATTAGGTTAAGAGGATGGCACATGTGCCGCCTCCCTGGAGGTGAGTTCTTGAGCTGGGTTTTACTGTTAAGGACTCGGATGAGGACTATGATCGGGCAACATGTAGAAAAAGATTGATGGGCATGCTTGGTGCATTGGCAGACTTCCCACTGGGGAGGAGTCAAGCTCCATCTTGGCACTGTGTGTGACACAGAGTCTGGAAACCATCCTTTCCAATGTAGATATAATGGTCAAATGTGTAAAAGAAGTTGGGAACCTGACGTCATAGTGTCTGATATCTCAAATTCCACTGCAACACAAGTAGAAGCCATCCAAAATCTGAGTGCCACCAGAGATACGAGGGTCAAAGCTCAGGATATCAGCATTCCACGCTGTGGATACAGCATTCAAAGCTGTGGATACCAGCGTCCAAGGCTGTGGATACCAGCGTCCAAGGCTGTGGATACCAGCGTCCAAGGCTGTGGATACCAGCGTCCAAGGCTGTGGATACCAGCGTCCAAGGCTGTGAATACCAGCGTCCAAGGCTGTGAATACCAGCGTCCAAGGCTGTGAATACCAGCGTCCAAGGCTGTGGATACCAGCGTCCAAGGCTGTGGATACCAGCGTCCAAGGCTGTGGATACCAGCGTCCAAGGCTGTGGATACCAGCATCCAAAGCTGTGAATACCAGCATTCAAAACTGTTTCCAGAGTCTCACAGTAATCCAGTCTCACAGGAAACCCACACAGACGCAGGGAGAACGTGCAGATTCCATACAGACAGTGACCCAAGTCGAGAATCAAATCCAGGTCCCTGGTGCTGTGAAGCAACAGTGCTAATCACTAGCAGGGTTAACTAGAGCAGCAAGGTCCAAAATGTTGTCAAATCAGCATTAAAGGCTGACGGAAGTCAAGAACTAGCTACTCTACATACTTCTGGCACCCTCATCAAGATGGCTTCCAGAGCAGTCAGCTCTGGAAGTGCGCCAAATGGATGCGAACACTACTTTGTTACTGAAATGTCATCCATGGCCCTGAAATTGCTGCTGCACTGAGCACAACTTTGCATCCGAAAGCTCTTTGCGCGGTTTTTAGCGCTGGTTTCTTTTAATGGCATCAGGAATATCCATCAAAGGTTTCTGACTGCACCTTCAAACTGCAAGCCTCTTCAGACTTCAAAACATAGGATATAAGGGTTAACAAATGGGAATTCTGCAGCTCCCATGTCAAGACAGATAGCATTTGGGCACAGGTTTCCGTTTAAACAGCTGCCTCGTCTGCTATTTCATAAACAAAAGACGATGAAAACCTGGTTTCTGTGAGAGCAATCCCTCCATCAATCACTGAGAATTTCAATGCACTTGCAGCCTGAAACTTCTCTTTTATGGTGATACTGAAAGTGTTTTCTTGCAGCTTGCCTCAGCAATTACTTTACTGTCGGGAATCTTGGCAAGTTGTACTTCATGAATCATAATTTTGCTGAAGTCAGTCACTGAAGTATAAAATGCACTAGAATGTCTCTTACATTTGCTCCCGAGCAGTAAAGATGATCTATTTAATTGCAGTGTAAGAACTATTTAGGAAGACAAGTAAGATTCTAGAAACAATAGAAGGGAAAATTACTGATGTATTACATCAAGCTGAATTAGCACCAAAGGGAAATGAGGATTAGCATCAACTGAAATTCAGCAAAGGCTGTATTTTTTTTATTGATTCATTGGACATCAGTGTCACTGATTTATTGATTTTTTGTCCATCTCTAGTTGCCCGAGGGCAGTTGAGAGTGAACTATATTGCTGTGGCTCTGTAGTCACATGTAGGCTAGACCAGGTCAAAAGAGCAGATTTCCTTCCCTAAACCAAAGAGATCATCGAGTTCTATAGTGCAGAAAGAGGCCATTCAGTCTATCAAGTCTACACCAACCACAAACCCACACCAGCCCTAATCTTAGCTAGTCTCCCTGACACTAAAAGGCAATTTAGCATGGCTAATCCACCTAACCCACACATCTTTGGACTGTGGGAGAAACCAGAGCACCCAAAGGAAACCCACGCAGACACAGGGAGAATGCGCAGGTTCCACAGTGACACTGACCCAAGCCGGGAATTGAACCCAAGTCCGTGGTGCTGTGAGGCAGCACAAATAACCATTGTGCAACCCTAATGTTTATTTAATTATTAGTCACAAGCAGTCTTACATTAATGCTGCAAGGAAGTTATTGTGAAAATCCCTAGTGAATCAGATGGGTCTTTTCAACAATACTCATCAATAGATTAATTCCAGATTTTATTTTTAATTGAATTCAAGTTCCACCATCAGCCTTGGCAGGATTCGAACCGGGGTACCTAGGACATTAGCTGAGTTTCTGGATTAATAGTCTATCGATAATATCACTAGACTATTGCCTCCCTTTACGCTGACCGTGCAACCAATTTTTTCTGATAGTGCGGGGAAAAAGATTGTGAAATAAACATGAGTGATACAATAATTATCACTGCAGCATATTTACAAGGATCAATGCTGGGAGCTTGGTCCATTAGAATGAATACAAGCACTTTACAAAGCTGTTTACTGACGTTTTTTCTTGTAGACGGCCTTGAACTGAGGAAATTCAAACAGTTGACCTGGATGGTAAATAACAGTGTGGATAATGGAAGGTGCATGAGTGTGTCTGTATTCCTGCACAGGACATGTAGTAGGTAACGTGCTGCCTGTCAAACTGTATGCAGATCCTGGGTAGGTTGGAACTCACTTCACTGAAGCAGTGTCTGACAAGCATGACGCCACTTAATTGACTAGCAGATAAATTGTTTATTACAGATGGATGGAAACTTAAAACATTATTCAGGATCTTATGTCTGTGGTAAAATGATTCATGAGTTTTATTTCAATAGGCTCATTGCCATGATTCTCAATTTCACGCAAACATTATGGCAGCAATTGCAAACAATGGGTGAGATTTTCCAGCCTCGCTCATACCAAAAGTGGAAAATCCTGTCTAAGGTCAATGAACCTTTCCATGGTCCAATCCTCACCCGCTCCGATTCCCGTGGCAAAATTCTGGTCCTTTATGGCTTTGCCAATGATGAAACAAATTAACAAAATAAACTGAGTTCACAAAATCTTTTCTCTCATTTGGCCAGGGTCACTGTGATTTCTATTGACACTCACCAGCATGGTGGCACAGGTGTTAACACTGCTCCCTCATATGCCCAGGACCTGGGTTTGATTCCCGGTTTGGAACACTGTCTGTGGGGAGTTTGCACATTCTCCCCGTGCCTGTATGGGTTTCTTCTGGGTGCTTCAGTTTCCTCCCAGAGTCCAAAGATGTGCTGGTTAGGTGCATTGGCTGCGCTAAATTCTCCCTCAGCATTCCTGAACAGGTGCCAGAATGTGGCAGCTAGGGAGTTTTCACAGTAACTTCTTTGCAATGTAAATGTAAACTGACTTGTGACACTAACAAATGAACTTTAAAAACATCTACACTCTCGCGCAAACAATGATCTCTTATCTAAGGTACTAGTGATGTCAATTCAGATGTCATGTGTCTTGGCCTTCAGTGAGGGGAAATAAATTCTTATCCAGTGCAGACGTTCATAAAATAACTTCATAAAATTTATATGGGAACATTATGTAATAATAGCAGTTTTATGCCAGCAAGTAGTTTCCAGTTAGTCTTTATAGTAGTAATGTAAGTTTATGTCTTGCAATTTATCTGCCAAACATTGTTCTCCGACTTATTTCCAACAGTTGTTTACAATCTGTTTGAGACATCGAGATTGTCCATCTTTCTGAAATCGGCCATAGGTCAGACAAGATGGTGTATGTTTTCTTAAAGACTCCAGCTGTGTTGTGCAACACCTGAAGGTGACCTACTTAAGTACAAATGCTGAACTTAAGAAGGCTGATGGACTACCCATGCCAAAGTTATATTTTGTTTGGAAACATTGGAAGGGTACGTTTATTCTGTCATCAATTTCATTGGATAGGAGGCTGCGTTCAGAGATCCAAGCAATTTAGACGGTCAGGACAGTTATTGAATATTAGTGGGCAAACACACCATCCATTCATGTTTCAAAACATCAGGGCCTTACTGATGTGATAGCATCTGATGTGCATGGATTAGTGAGGTGCTCACCTGTTTTCTGTGGGCACTTGGATTGCCCATTTCAAAGGCACTGTCAAAAATAGCAGTGGCCAGAGCAACAACAGGAATTGGGAAGTAAGTGCTGCCCACCTTCCTACTCTCACTCTAGCAGTAAACATGTCCCTTTATTTTTACAAACTTTGACAAGACCCAGCAGGCACTCCCAAAAACAGTGGACTTGATTTTCCATGTCCCCCTGTGGCATATTTCACAGAGGCAGAGGTGCTCTGACACTGGCCGACATCAAGATCTTCTGATACCACCACTGTCAATGGGGTTTCTATGCAGCCCCTGTCACTGGGAAACCTGCGGTGGAGCGTGACGGTAGGTGGGACAGGAAAATCCTGCCAGTGAAAATAGCTGGAAAATTCTGGCCAATGTCTTTGCAAGTCATAATGTGTGTGACAGTGTTCATTGGGACTGTGCTGTGAAAATTGCCCTTATTTGCCTCCACTTCACACCTAAAAGATGCTTATTTCCAAGGTGTAAAATAGAGGAAAATTACGCAGAGGTCTATTCTGCCAAGTTTCCATCCCTACTGCAATTTTTTTGTAACATTAAGGTCTGGCCAACTATTTGCAACCATCTGTTGTTTTCTGCTAAGCAACGTACACTGCTCTTGGGTTTGAAGTGTATCCATGTAATGGGTTGTGAAGATGTGATGCATTGCAGCATTGGCGGAATTGGGATGCATGTTGGAGGAACTGTTGGGGAGCTCTGTTGACATGCTATTGAGAAAGAGAGAAAATCGAAGAGACGCACTCAGACTTTCCTTGCTCTTGCCAAGTCACTGAAACACATGTGCTACTGTGCAGGGCTCGGTTAGCTGCACATTTCAGTGCGCGTGACCTAGCTGCTGCTCAACTGAGAGGCAGCGTAAAAACTGGACACCGCTCTTCAGGAGCGAGAGATAAGAGTTTTCTGTCACTGAACTCCAGGGTGCAAGGTTGGACTGGTCCACAGCCAATGTCCCTGTGTAGGACTCAGTGGGCTGCACATTTCACTGCATGTCACCTGATTGCAGCCCTCTCCCCGGCTATGAGGCAATGCAGGTACTATAAACCATTATCCAGGAGCAAGGGCACAACGTGTACCGCTCAGGCCCCAGAGAGTGATACTCCTAGAGTTGATAAACTTTACCACCTCTCCAAACCTTGTGTACATCAATCATTCCAGTGTTCTGACACTCCCTGTGGGCAAGAAGACATCGCTTCTAACCTTCACTTTTCCACAATGACCTTTAAAAGAAAGACTCAAGAGACCAGAGGGTTTGTTTCTAACTCACTGCTGCTAAAAACCTTGCAACGACCTCCGAAAGCTATCTACCAGAAAGGCATGCTGGAAATTTTACCAGCACGTCCGCTCCGGAGTCGAGATGGGCGAGGCTCGAGAACGGCATTCTCCGTTGGCCTCAGGTTGGATCTTACTAGCCTCAGGTAGGCGAGTCAGTAAAATTCCAGCAAGAATCTCTGCTTTAAATATACTGGAACCCAACTGGAAATTACAGTCAGCAAATGGACAGGGCATCTTGTAGCCATCAGTTCCATTTGCAAAGCCCACCATAAACAGTAAGGAAAATCAAGAACCTCCCTCCTCGCTACTCCCAAAACCACTCCTGTTAAAATCAACCCCTTATCAGAGTCCATCCTACATTTGCCAGCTCTGCTGATCTGTGAAATTTAACCCCACTTTACTAAATAACAGAATTTTAAAATAAATTCCACCACATCAGAACAGCAGGATAATCATAAATGGCCCATCTTGATCCCCTTTGTTGTGTTTCTGATCTCATTGATGTCCATTGATACAAGGATCATATCACTGCTTGCCTTTCCAGATCATGCATTAATAATGCTCATAGAGGTTAATTCAAAATGGCCCTGGTGAAGACTTGAGAGCACAGAATTATTCTTCTTCATTTTTCATTAGCTCTGGAATTGGTAACACCAATGGCCTAATGATATTATCGCTAGATTTTTAATCCAGGAATTCAGCTAATGCTCCAGAAACCCAGTAATGTGGTTTGACTCTTAACTGCCCTCCAATGATAACTAGGGATGGGCAATAAATGCTGGCCAGCCAACATGGCCCATTTCCCATGAATAAATTTAAAAATATATGAATAGAGAGAGGATTTCCTCACTGAAACAGGCAGCCTGTTTACCTTGAGTTGTAATATTATTAATTCCTGGCGCCATGTGTTATTACATCAGTAACATTCACAGTAACCTTGATCATCTTGTCCTTCAAGATCAATTCATATGAGGTACTCTTTTGAATTCTACCACATTCTTAAGGGAACCGTACACCTCCAGAGTGCTCCAAAACCTGGCCAACATCACAACAAATAATAGTCTAACCTACACATCATAATACAGAATCCTTACTCTGTACACCAGGCCACAGAATGCATCACATGGTGGCACATGAATCCTCCTCTGTCTGAATAGCAGTCTGGAAATTCAGACAGCAGTTTCAAAGTAATAAACAATTTTATGGCCATTGGGTAGATGAACAAATATTACACAGTTTAACGTTGTCAAATGTATCTTGTCATACGCTTCGATATATGAAACAGCAAAGATCTCAACTTGTAGTCTTGCTAAATTTGCATTTTTAAGTTAATGCACATTCATATTAAATCATTCACCTGGATGAGTTCACACTAACTTTAAACCCAAGCAGTCAGACTGAAAGCTGCAATTTACTGAGTGCTCTAACTCACCATCTGCAAGCTGCGTAATAAAGAAGCATGTTTTAACGTGATTTTTTAAGAAGATTTTACTCCATTCTTAAAGTTACAACACCAAAGTGGAGCAGGCAGACCCACATCCATCTCCTCTCTTGTTCCAAAAATCAAATTTAAATTCAAATTAAATCCAATTCAAATGTGGTTAGCACTGCTGCCTCACAGCACCAGGGACACGGCTTCAATCCACGGCTTGGGTCACTGTCTGAGCGGAGTCTGCGCGTTCTCCCTGTGTCTGCGTGGGTTTCCTCCGGTGCTTTGGTTTACTCCCACATTCTGAAAGACGAGCTGGTTAGGTGCATTGACTACGCTAAATTCTCCCGCGGAGTACTTGACCAGGGGATTTTCACAGTAACTTTGTTGCAGCGTTAATGCCAGCCAGCTTGTGACACTAATAGATGAACTTTTAAAACAGCTACACCCACGTTCGAACAATGATCTCTTAGCTAAAGTACTTGCAAGGAAACTGGTACTGTTGAATCAGATCTCATGTGTCTTGGCCTTCAGTGAGGGAAAATAAATTCTCATCCAGTGCAGACATTCATAAATAGACACTAATAGCTAAGCTCAAAAAAAAGTGACGCATACAAAATCCAAGCTAACAAGAAAAGACACTGCACCGAATTTAGAATCCCTACAGTACAGAAGGAGGCCATTCGGCCCACAGTGTCTCCACTGACAACAATCCTACCCAGACCCTATCCCCATAATCCCGTGTATATACCCTGCTAATCCCCTTCATACTAATGGTCAATTTAGCAGGGGCAATCAGTTTAATCTGCATATCTTTACTATGTGGGAGGAAACCAGAGTACTTGGAGGAAACCCACGCAGACGGCGGGAGGGCGTGCAGACTCCACACAGACAGTGACCCAAGGCTGGAATTGAACCCAGGTCCCTGGTGCTGTGAGACATCAGCACTAACCACTCTGCCTTGGGTTTGATCTCAATCAAAAGGCCAAGAAGGTTTAACATAGTGAGTGGGTTTGTGTGCAGGCAAGATGTTAAGTCCTGGAAAAGTGCGAGTGCGTGCAGAAGCCAGCTGTGACTGTTGATTTCCTCATTTAACTCCCTGTTAAATGTGCACAACACCCTAGGGATGGGTGGGTCGTCAATTTCAACATGTTGACTGCTCAATTTCAGTGATATTAACATGACCTGTGCAACTTCACTGGGGGTCCGCACAGTTTCCTGGCTTCCGAAAACTCACCAGTGAACACAAGGTGAGAACACAGCAGTAACCAAGGAGCTGAAGACAGGACAATTATGCCAATAAGCACTAATACGTCATAACTGCTTTCTTGCCTGCTTGTGTGAAAGGCTTTGTTCACAGCATTTGACTGAGAGACGGCTGCAGATATTTTAGGGGTAACGCTTTCATCTTTTGAGGTTACACTAACAAGCTGTAGTCATCTTCCCCTCCGATCCTTCTACACTTGATCAGCAATTTCAAGCTTTGATCTAACAGATTAGCAGGCGTGCCACTAACAATGCGTTACCTTGGGCGTCAGATAAGGAACGGCAGCAGCAGCACCTCAGCATACACAATTGCAGAAGGAGAGACGATCAGCAAGGAGGTGCAACTCACTAGGGGCCTCGTAGAGTCATAGAGCTTTACAGCATGGAAAGAAGTCCTTCAACCCAACTTGTCCATGCCAGCCCTTGTTTTAAACCCCTAAACTAGTCCCAACTGTTCGCATTTGGCCCATATCCCTCTATATCCATCTTACCCATATAGCTGTCTAAATGCTTTTTAAAAAACAAAATTGTACCCACCTCTACTTACTACTTCTGGCAGCTCGTTCCAGACACTTACCACACACTGTGTGAAAAAATTGCCATTCTGGACCCTTTTGTATATCTCCCCTCTCATCTTAAACCTATGCCCTCTAGTTTTAGGCTCCACTACCTTAGGGAAAAAATGTTGACTATCCAGCTGATCTATGCCCCTCATTATTTTATAGACCTCTATAAAGATCACCCCTTATAGAGAGGTTGATTGTTTTACCCAACACGAAAGGTCTATAGGCAGAGAGGATTAATTCCCTTGACATTGTGAAACACTAATGTGTCAGCAGGTACATAGTGTTACATCAGGTGCCTTTTGGATTTCTACAATACGGGCATTGCTGACAAGGCCAGCATTTGTTGCCCATCTCTAATTGCCCTTGAGCTGAGTGGCTTATTCGGCCGTTTCAAAGGGCCATTGTGAGCCAACCACGTTGCTATGCATTTGGAGTCACGGGTAGGCCTGACCAGGTAAGGACAGCAGATTTCCTTCCTTAAAGGACATAAGTGAACCAGATGGGATTTTTAAAATGGCAATCGATATTAGTTTCATGGTCACCATTACTGAAACAAGTGTTTTAAAATAATATATTCAAGATTTACTAATTGAATTTCAATTCCACCAGCTTCCATGATTGGATTTGAATCCAAGTCCCCAGAGCATTAATCTGGACCTCTGGATTACTAACCCAGTGACATTACTACTGCATCACCATCGCCCCACAGATGCCAGGCATTTGCAGCTGGTTGGAACAAGATTTGTTGCCAGCTGCTTGCTTCTTCAATGACTGTGAAAAGTTAACATCATCCTCAACTTCCTTGCCTCTGGATACTTCCAGCACTCAGCTGCAGATATGCACAGAATCTTTCAGCTGGCAACCCATAAACTCACAATACAGACGAATTATTGTTTCTTTGCCAGGGTCATCAATCATGCACACTTTTCCCAGAGATAATGCCCGATAGAATGAGCAGGCATTCGGCTTTCAGCAGTTTTCAGTAGACATCCATAGGCTCAAAACATCATTGACTAGAAGCATATCATAATTAAGGCACCTTCACAACAGTATTCATCAACTGCAATGGCTTTCAGTCCATCAATGTGTGGTTAGTAAGATCCACAAAAGATACTTAAGTAATTTGCTTAAGATTCCTGGGAGCTGTCAATCAATATTTTTGAAAACTGGACTAAAGCAAACTGTTGAGTTGACTTTTAGAAAGTATATTTATGAATATCATAAGCAGGCTTACCTTAATATTTCAATGAAATTACCGTAAAAATACCCTATTCATCACAATCTGATGCTTGTTTGGGTACACTGAGGGAGAATTTAACATGGCCAATGCAATTAACCAGCACCTCTTTCAGACAGACTGTGGAAAGAAACCGGAGCACCCGGAGGAAATCCACAGACACGAGGCAAATATGCAAACTCCACACAGTCACCCAAGCCGGGAATCAAACCCGAATCCCTGATGCTGTGAGACAGCAGTGCTAACCACTGTGCCAGCGTGCCACCCCACTGTCAGAAATCATGTGACTTTTGGCACCTGGATTGCGGACAGTACCAAATCTCTGGAGAATACTTAATTAAATATGGAGACAAGTGAGGGTGCTTCACAGCCATTTACGGAATTCATTGTTTTAGGGTGGGCCCTAAAGATTATGGAGTCTCCGTGTGTCACACTGAACAAAAGGGAAGATCAAAACTCAATGACCGCTATCAACTTCCGATTGTATTGTAATGGCTTCTCCCATCCAAGATGTAGAGATGCCGGCGTTGGACTGGGGTAAACTCAGTAAGAGTCTGGCAACACCAATTTTAAATCCAACCGATTTATTTGATAGTAAATCTGCAAGCTTTCGACTTTCATCTTCGTCAGGCAAATGCACTTGCATTTGCCTGACGAAGATGAAAGTCGAAAGCTTGCAGATTTACTATCAAATAAATCGGTTGGATTTAAAATTGGTGTTGCCAGACTCTTATTGACTCTCCCATCCAAACCAAAAAAACTATCAACTCTGCAGTCATGTAATTGAAACTGGTTTTGGGGACTTCATTATCCCTGCACTTTGCAGATCCAGATGCTTAAACTAGCTGCAAATCATCAGGCAGCCACAGGGCTTAACCTGTTCCAGATTCAACTTATATGAGAATGAACCTCCTGGATGTTTGACTACAAGAAACCTCATAGCCTCCTGCAGACTCTAATTTACAAGATCCTCACTTTAACTTTGAATCATTGAATCCAGCCAAGAAACCACTGACCTGCCACACAAGACACTGGAAATCATAAATTAGACACTGAATTAGCAGTAAACTAAGTGCACTCTCTTTATCTGTATCTAATGTTTGTCTATGTGTGAATATGTGAGAGACTGGGTGTGTGCCACTGTTTCAATTTGGCTAATTGTGTAAGAATAAATAATCTTAATTTTTAAATTCATGAAAACTTGCTGCTGAAGCATTTAATTAGAATGCACACTCCAAGGGTTGGAAAAGACACATTTCTTACCATACTGATTACATACAGCTTGAGTATATATATTCTGCCCATAATGCAAATATGTTGTAAAAATGCTTTCCAGACTATTAGCTTGTAGATCTTGTAGTCAGAAAGTTTTTTTTCTCTATTCATTTGTGAAACATGACATTGCTAGCCAGCATTTATTGCCCATTTCTAGTTGCCCGTGGGCAGTTGAAAATAAACTATATTGTTGTGACTCCAGAGTCACATGTACGTGAGCGTGGCAGATTTCCTTCCCTAAAGGACAGTTTCACAGAAACTTAATTGCCGTGTTAATGTAAGCCTACTAATGACACTAATAAATAAACCAAAACCAAAGACATTAGTTTTGTGAACCAGATGGGGTTTTTCCAACAACTGACAATGGTTTTGTGGTCATCAGCAGATTCTTAACTCCAGATTTTTTTATCAATTGACTTCAACTTCCACCAGAAATATCCTCAGAACATTAGTTGAATTTCTGGATTAATCATTTTGTGACAATACCATGAAGCCATTATCTCCCATTGTGGTCACAAGTCCATGGTCAGAAACCTAAATATTCCCTGCATAATTCAGATTACACAATTGCTCTTCCTAGGTCCAACAAGGAAAGTAAAAATCATGGAATCATAGATTTCCTACAGTGCAGAAGGAAGCCATTCAGCCCATCCAATCCACATCAACCACAAAACCACCCAGGTCCTATTCCCGTAAATCCATTTACCCTGCTAGGCCCTCTGACTAAGGGGCAATTTACAATGGCCAATCAACCTAACCGACACATCTTTAGACTGTGGGAGGAAATTGGAGTATCCCACAGGAAACCAAAAGAAATCGAAGCTAGGTCCCTGGCGCTGTGAGGCAGCAGTGCTAACCATTCTGTCACTATTGCATATTAAACGTGCTCCATTTTGCAACAAGCTCAAAGACCTTTGGATCATAAATACTAAAACTTGCTTACTGGAGCCTGTGCATCTTACTGCAATGTATATTTATGATTATATTACAATATAATTTGAGTTCCAAATTAATTAGAGCACTGCATTTTGTTCCTTCCCTGTTCCTTTACGCTGCTCATCGGTTGCTAGTAGCGAAAGCTTGAAGCAAAGAGAAATCAATTCCTCAGGGATTGTCTGGCCGACCCAATTAACTTCATAAATCGATGTTGAAGAAGAATTATCGATCAGGCAAAGTGAGCTTTTCAGCTAACAGCAGTAAAGAAGAAACCCTTGAATGTAGTCATCAATTATGTAGTTAACATGGTAAATCCCCAAAATACCAGCAGATTCTTTCCTAACTGTGAATATGTAAAGTTGGCCTAATTATATGCCAAAGTATGCGGAACAAAGCTATTACTGTATGGCTCCCACCCACACACAACAGCCACCTGCATGACATGTGAATGCCCTGCAATGATAAGGGTTTGTCTATGTTTACAGTGACTGAGCCAAAGTAGAAGACGAGAGCACGTGAGCCTTACATTTTCCAATAAATCTGCTAACGCTTCATGAAAAACAGAACTTCAGATGATCAGAGTCACTGGGTCCATAACAAAAACGACACGTCACTTAATTAAACAGAATCCTATGAGTGCAATAAATGATCCATACAAATCAGCTGCTTCACGAGGCACATTCTTACCTGATTCTTGGAGATATCGATAAACCAAGAAGTTTACTTCGTCACTAGTTATGCTCATCTTAGCCCCACCTCAAAGTATGAGGTTTACAAGCACAGCAGTCTATGCCCTGTTGGATAAAGACACACAAAAAAAAAGATAATTTAGTTATTTCGCCAAGGATTAGGTGACAGTTAACTACACTGGTCATAAACTACAAATAACATTGGATGACTGATAACCGAAAGTTAAAATGCTGGAAAAATCTCAGCAAATCCCAGTTTACGCAGTAATTTGCTTTTAACGTTGTGACTGATCCTCATTTTCTACCTCGAGAGGTTTGAGTCAGCCAAAATATTAAAACTTAAAAATGAAAATCCATTAAGGAAGGCGTGAGGTCATCCTTTCAAAGGGGATAACCTCACGCCTTCCAACTCTGTCTTCTAATGGTGTTGCTCACTCACTTAATTGATTTCCCTTATATTTGGAAACTCTCAATTGGGACAAAGAGGCCTTCTATAATCAATAGGGCAGATTTTTCTATTTCCATATCTACGTGCATGTGGTCACCTGAACACTGTATGAAAATGAATTTGTATTGATTGTTTACAACTGAATGCCATCAGAGGACGTTAGAAGTCAACCGTGTAAGTGGGGAAGTAGAGTTGTGCGTAGGACAGACTGATGGGGCTGGCAGCCGTTCTTCTCTGAAGGATATTAGTGACCCAGTTAGGTTTTACTGGCAAGCTAGAAGCGTTTATGCTTATCTTTCCGAGGCTAGCCCTCAGATGATCAGATGTAGTGAATTCAACTTGATAGTTTACATAGTGCAATCTGAACCCCAGGGGCAGAAATTTCCCCCAAAAATGGCAAAGTGACAGGTTTGGTTCAGGAAACCATAGAAATCGTATGGTGCAGAAGGAGACCATTTGGCCCACTGAGTCTGCACTGATCACAATCCCATCCAGATCCTATTCCTGTGACACCACATATTTACTCTGCTAATCCCCTGACTCTACTGTCAATTTATCATGGCCAATCAACCTAACCTGCACATCTTTGGACTGTGGGAGAAAACTGGAGCACCCGGAGGAAACCCATGCAGACATGGGGAGAATGTGTAAGCTCCACACAGACAGTGACCCAAGCCAGGAATTGAACCCGGGTCCCTGGCATTGTGATCCAGCAGTGCTAACCACTGTGCCACCCATACTGGTGTTTTCTTCCTATTTTAAAGTAGGGAGCGTGTTTTGCGCCATCACTGTCAGGGTCAGGGCCTAAAGTCACCAGAAGCCTGGATCCTCAGAGATCGAAGGTGGGGGATATGTGTGGAGCAGGCCTTGTCACTGTATTTAGGCCTCATCCTTCAAGAATGAAGCTGCAAAACACACCTTCTGCTTTTTTTTTGACTAAGTGCCAACAGGTCTGGAGAGCAAACCTAGCTGTTCTGTGGGTTTTCAGTCAGAATGTGACACTTGGTCATTTTTTTTTGGAAATATGTGCCCAACATCTTAAACATTTTTCACACCATAACTCCAAACTCACTCTTTGCTATCAAAGGAATGCTCCAGGGAAGCTTCCCAAACATTTACAATCCTGCTCTCTCTTCGAATCTAAGAGAGCAAGTTAAAATTCCGCTCACTTTTACCCTTTCTGTTATTATTTTGGTTTCTGAATTTCCCATACGTCAGTCATTGTGTTGTGCTTCTTTATAGCCGTTTGTGTAATCGTGCCTGGCTCACTGGGGGAATATAACATTTTATTGGACCGCAGTACTGAAACCAGTGATTAATGGAAGTGATGTACAGCATTCCGACATTTATACACGTATTTCAATGTGCTTCACTATTTCCAAAATAAAACCTGACACTAGAAGAATGTAGTATTCCCAGTCACACAAACATAGACTAGAAGGATATTCAACCATTCAGTCCAAAATATAAACATTCAAATAGATCACAGCTAATCTGTATCTCAACGTCATTTACTCCCCCATTTCGCCATATCTTGGACAGCATGGTGGCACAGCAGTTAGCGCTGCTGCCTCAAAGCACCAGGGACCCAGGTTCAATTCTGGCCTCGGGTGTCTGTGTGTGTGTGGAGTCCGCACGTTCTCCCTGTGTCTGTATTGGTTTCCTCCAGGTGCTCTGGTTTCCTTCCACAGTCTAAAGGTGTGCAGGTGAGGGGGGAATTAGTGTGGTAAATGTGTGGGATTATGGAGATAGGGTCTGTGTAAGATGCTCTGTCAGAGAGTTGTGCAGGCACAATGGGCTGAATGGTCTCTCTGCACTGTAGTGATTCTATGATCTTGTTATATTGTTAACAGACACAAAACTATTGATCTTTTGGGATTGAAAGATGCAGATTTACATTATCTTTTGTGTGAAAAAATATGTTCCGATTTTGTTCCGACCTGACCTAGCTTGAATTTTATTTTACAACCTTGATCTGGATTCCAGACCTGAAGAAATGATTTCTCTGTTGCTACTCTAACGAACACTTCATTTTAAATACCTCAATCAGATCATCCATGAGCTGTCAAATGTCATAAAAATATAAAAACCACACTTGGGCAATGTGAAACCATAATCCTTTTTTGCCAATACAAGCCAATTCAAAAGAGGCCCAATCATGGTCCCCACGTGAGGAGCAAACCATATCCAAGCTGATAAGGATATAATCCCATCTTGTGCTCGATCAAACAAAATCCAGCTGACAGGATGAGGCAATGCACCCTTCCCGGGCTTGAGCTAACACTTCACCTGAGCCAAAAGGCAGAGATGGCTTTGAAAAACTGCATCAGATAATGCTTCGGTTTAACCTCATTTGGCTGCCCTGATCCTTTACTCCAGCTTAGGCAAATCACCATTGCAAGCCTCAGCACACCCCCACTGCAATGGACTAGCCTTGTCCCCTGCCTGATCATGGTTTCATCTACTTAATCCATTCTGTACTGACATCAAAATCTATCCTTCCTGAGGAGCAAGACCTAAAATTGTACACCAGACAGGGTCTGATCAAGGCTCTACAGAACTGAAACTTCATGTTCATATTCCAACCACCTTGAGATGCTGGCTAACATTCTACATTTTGTGTACAGTGGACACTTAAAGCTCTTTGCTCCTCACCACCCACGATTCCTGCATTCAAAGTGGGATGACCTCACGCCTTCCAACACTGTCTTTTAATCATGTTACTTATTCACTTAATCAATGTCCCTCAGTGAAATGAAGCATCTGCTCCCATCCACCCAAGTTACTCCACTTCTTAATTGAAACATTATCTGCACTTGAACATGCTGCTCTCCATCCCTTCACCTGTTACAAATATAGACATTGAAATACTGAAAAAACTTCAATTAAGTTAAAATTCTAAATTTTTAACTTGCTGCCTTGGTTTATGGTGGAAGCTTCATAAATATCATCCCCTTTGTGTGTTCCTTCCACACACAATTACCTTGCATTAATAATTGAAACCATTTTCGTTTGTCAAGATCACATCTGATTGTCAAGAGCTGAGACAGTGTAGATAGAAATAAACTGCTTCCAGTGATTGGTAATTCACATTGAGGGGAGACAGGTACAAAATTAAATTCAAGAGTTTTCAGGCTGATTGGGAGAAACCTTTTCTTACACGATGGGTTTGTAAGATGTTGAATTGAATGGAGTACAGGAGTTAGCGATTGAAGTTTACGCTAAATAAGATATAACAGGGTTGAAGGAAAGGGAATTAAAGGAATTAAGGAAATAGAGCAGGCAGGTGGTAGTAAAATTACTGATTATTTGGAAAGACAAGGATAAAGAAACAGGAGAGTCTGTTTCACTATTCAGTGAAACCATAGTAGTATTATGCCATGGCCTATTTCCATTTGCTACTCATTGTTCACACTATATAATTCTATGCAACTCCCTAAAGACATGAGTATCCTTTGTGCCCCAAATATATTTTTACCCCTCCGGAATATGGTCCAGGCCAAAACTCCAGTTACATTATGCTACATTGTTGGAGGTAGAAGTGTTAGTTCAAAGTTCCATGAGACAGGCATTCAAAGATTGACAATGCTTGAAAGGAACCCATTCACCCAGCGTTCTGAACATTAAAATTACCTGGTGCCATTAAGATTAAGTGGCGACTCGCTTCATTGTTAGCACTGCCATGTTTTGTCTACAAAACAGCATTCAATAAACTCCAAGAAGTAATTAATCTTGTGAAACATTTTGAAGTATCTTGATGGTATGATAAAGTGCCACACAAATGTTTCTCTTTTTACATGCTGCCATAACAGTGTGGTTCGCTCACTGGGGAAAACAACAAGTGTGAAACCACATTTCTGTCAGACTATATTGCCATCCAGCATGTTATGCCCATAAAACTCCCAAAAAGCTGTATGTTACAAAAATACAGGAATAGTTGGCACTTTAAGCTCAATGAGGATGATCCTACAATTATGAAATTTATAAGATTGCTGTGTTTTGGAACTGTGATTTATGAAGGAGGTTGTGCATCCTACTCTGAAGTCTGCCTAACATTGAGCGAGTTCAGTTTGATTGTTACAGGTCAAAACAAGATTTAGATTGTTTTACTGGAAAGAAGGTGCAAGGCGTTTATGCTTACAGCAGTGGCCTGCCTGTTAATAATGGAGACTTTGGGCGCGATTTTACCAGCCATTCATGCCATGCTCCTGCTGCAGCAAGGTTGGAGAATTTGGCAGCTAGCCAAATCTCCATTCACTGCAGCAGGATTGGAAAATCCTGCCGGTAATAAGATTTTGACTGAATAGAGTTGAGAATATTAGGTTGTAAACAGTAGTGCTCAAAACTGTAGATTTAGTTCCAAGATGAAAATGCTTAAGCAAAACTAGTTAGCATTTCTATCTAGATACAAGATCCATGTGATTCACATTGTAATGAGGAAGAATGCAGAGGAAGCTACTGCAATTTACGGAAAACGACTGGCCCGGATGAGATGCCTGGACAATCGCTCAGATCCTGTGTGGATCAGCTGGCAGGGTATTCACAAACATCTTCAAGATCACTTTACAACAACCCGAGGCCCCTATCTGCTTCAAGAAGACAACCATCATCCTGGTACCTATGAAAAACTAAGTTGTGTGCCTTCATGACCATTGGTGGCTCTGACATTCATCATTATGAAGTGCTCCAAAAGGCTAGTCATGGCATGAATCAATTTCAGCCTCCTGTACTACCTGCATCCACTACAGTTTGCCTATTGCCGCAACAGGTCCCCAGCAGACATCATCTTTCTGGCCCTGCACTCAACCCTGGAACATCTACATCAGTCTCCTTTTTATTGGCTACAATCAGCCTTCAACACCAATATTCCCATGAAACTGATCTCCAAACTCCATAGCCTGGCCCTCTATGACTGGATCCTGAACTTTCTAACTCACAGAACACAACCAGTGAGGATAGGCAACAACTCAACCTCCAGAATCATCGCCAATACCAATGCCCCACAAGTTTGTGTTCTCAGCCCCCCGATACACTCCTTTATAAATCTATGACTATGTGGCCAAATTCCCTTCCAATCTGATTTTCAAGTTTGGTGATAACACCACTGTAGTGGGTCGGATCTCAAACAATGATGAAACAGAGTACAGGAATGAGACAGAATCTGGTGAACTAGTGTGGCAACAATAATCTCTCCCTCAATGTCAACAAAACAAAGGAGTTTGCCATTGACTTCAGGGGGCGTAAAGGGCCGCATAAAACCTGTCTACATCAAAGGGGATGAAGTAGAAAGGATCGAGAGCTTTATGTTTTTAAGTATCCAGATCACCAACAGCCTGTCCTGGTCCCCTCATGCTGATACTATAATTATGAAAGCCATCAACACTCTTACTTTCTCAGAAGACTAAGGAAATTTGGCATGTCAGCTACGACTCTTGCAAATGTTTACAGATGCACCATATAAAGCTTTTTTTCTAGTTGTATCACAGCTTGTATGGCTCCTGCTGTGCCCAAGACCACAAGGCACTACAAACAGTCGTGAATGTAGCCCAATCCATCACGCAACCCAGCTTCCTGTCCATTGAATTTATCTACACTTCCCGCCAGCATAATTAAGGATCCCATGCAACCTGGATATTCTCTTTTCCATCTTCTTCTGTGGAGCAAAAGATACAAAAGTCTGAGATCGTGTATCAACCGACTGAAGTTTCTTCCCCGCTACTGTCAGACTTTTGAATGACTTACCTTGAATTAAGTTAATCTTTCTTTACAGCCTAACTATGACTGTAACACTACATTCTGCACTCTCTTGTTTCCTTCTCTATGAACAGTATGCTGTGTCTGTACAGCACGCAAGAAACAATACCTGTCACTGTTTGTTTAATACATGTGACAATAATAAATTAAAATCAATTTTCAGGTTAGAGGCTACTTCTATTTGAATATCACTGAACATCGCAACAATGTTAGGGATCTGCCAGGATCCAGAACAAAGTGGGGGTCTTGAGGCCAAAAAAAAGTCTCTACAGTCCACCACGCAGGAAAGCTCTCCTTTGGATCGACAGATCTAAATTTGTGGTGAAGCTGAAAGAACTGCTTAGCTGGGAGACTATCTGGGAAAAGAAAATCTCACTATGAAAGGCTATTCTAACATTACAAGTAAACAGGCTGAGAAACAAAAATCACTAAACCTCAAGACGTAAAATTCAGTTTGGATCGATTCTGCAAAAATTGTATGCTCACAGAAAGAACAATGTAAACTTTATCTGGAAATCTGGAAAGTGTGTCCTCTTTCTGCTTTGGCTAAGAAAATGAAGCACGGGTGTTGGGGTGGGGAGGGGGTAATATTCCACTTTGTGGTACAAGTTGCTTACAAAGATAGCATTTCATTAAGAGTATTTTTAGTCGTTTGTTACAGTAAATGCCTTAAAGCATGAAATCATGGGTGTGTTATTATTAACCTGAAACTCAAATTTCTCTCTGAAAGTTATTGGTCCCTGTGGAGATCATAACAAACGATTTTATGCAAAATATTGAATGCGCCAACTTAAATACGCTTACAAAATTCTATCGTAGATCACCACCCTGAAATCTGTGAAAACTGAAGTGTCAAAGTCAAAGGCTTAAAAAAAAATCAACTAATTGTTTTGCAACTGAAGTCAACACTATCTAATATTGTCTGCTGCTGGGTTACATAAGCACGCAGTGGCCTCTCACAGTAAAAATTTATTCGGTGCTGTTTTAGGGGCTTGTCCTGAATATTCTGCATGCCTTACTCTCCTAAAAGAAAAGAAAGACCATGGTCCAAACCTCAAACCAATGGAATGCACAAGCCCTTTTTCCAGCAGCCGTCTTTTCCACTTGCGCAGTTGCCAGGCCACAATTTTCCCCTCATTCATTTTAATGACAAGAAGATCACAAACACACCAGCTGAAAACCCTGGCCAACGGCTGTGCCTTGAGCAAAGCTGTGCTTAACCTGCCGTTGTTAAGTATACATGGTTTGTCGATTTGTGTACTTTTAGCTCAGAGTCAAGAGTCGCACAGAACACTGCCAGGGCCTGTAGAATGGACCTGCAAGCAGCTTTGACAGTCCAGCAGTATATAATGAAATCTACTGGTGTTTGGGAGGAGAAAAAACATTCTTCTGGTAACCTTTGATCACCAGCAAAACAGTAAGTCATTGTTAACAGTGTGGTTAATGTAACAACCCACACTGCCACCAACTTGTGCCTAGTTTCTGTTCCCAAAGCACAAGACGAAAAAGAAACCTCATTGCAGAAGTTAGAAATTTGGATCTTTCGAGTTAATAATTGATTGTTGCACACACTGTCGAAATCCTGGTGCGACTTAAATGGTTGAAGGGAAACTAGGTCAAAGACTTTTTTCCACTGTAAATACTATATAGCAATAGGGTACAGTCCATTCAGCATTGGACCAAGTATTCCACACATGCAATGTTTGTTTAAAAAAAACTGGGTCACTGTAGATGTTGCACATTCTTCTATTCTCCACTGTACTGAAACAGACAGAATTCTGTACGAGTTACAAGCACTATTCACATTTACACTGATGTTAATCACCGAATCCCTACAGCACTGAAGGAAGCCATGCGGCCCATCGAGCCTGCACTGACAACAATCCCACCCAAGCCCTATCCCTGTAGAGGCACAGAGGTTTACAGCATGGAAACAGGCCCTTCGGCCCAGCTCATCCATGCTGCCCATTTTTTTTTGAAACACCTAAGTTAATCCCAATTGCCCACATTTAGCCCATACCCGTTGTACCCATGTAACTATCTAAACGCTTTTTAAAAGACAAAATTGTACCTGCCTGTAACTGCTACCTCTGGGGTCTTGTTCCACAAACTCACATCCTCGGTTTAAAAAATATCCCCCACATGTACCCTCCTAATACCCCTGACACTAAGGTGTAATTTATTATTGCCAATCCATCTAATCTGCACATTTAATGTCACAAGAAATTTCCATTATACTGCATTAAAGCATCTCCTTTGGTGACGTGTACAGATAAGACAAATTTAAAATTAGCCTCTTCTGATATCTGAGGACAGAATTCTCCCGTTTTATTTCTAAGCTCGGTGGCTCTGCTCGTTGGTCATCGCCAGGTAAGCTATGAAGTGCCGATTGAGTAGATCTTTCTTCTCAGGCTCTTTTAGTCAAGTGACATTGATTCTTCTGTGGTAGTTTTTTTCTGCCTCGTCTGGTTTGGGGCCAGGGTGATGGAGAAGGTAGAGTGGATTAGTTGGTGATCAGTCCAGCAGTTGTTGGCTGCGGTAATGGCAATGGGTGAAGCAGACATCTTTGCAGTCCCTTACTCAGACAATGATATAGTTGATAATAGCAACCCACCCTGGCTGAATTTCAGTCCATTGAAGTGGAGTCCTGCATCACAATATGATCCATAAAGAGCAGCTCAGCATGAATGATACAAACCAGGCTGCCCCAGCTGAGTGGTGTTCAGCTCAACAAGAGTGGTGCAGTGCTATGGCAGGTAGGTTATAATGTTACACTCACCAAAAAGTCTCAACGAACTGAAGTCATCTTGTGCGCGTCATTCTTTTTTAAACGGGGAGGACGCCAACATGATTTCCCACTGACAAGTTTGGAAGGCCTGGAGAGATTTTGCCCATGTTTTAAAGAACATTCATGAGATGCAAGTTGATGCAAATGTTCTTCATGCCACTAGGCAGCGGGGAAAACTGACCCACCCTGGGAAAAGGGCAAAATGTTTTGATGCTGGGGGATTTCCAACTTGTCTCCCACTGGATTCTCCACTCTTGTCCGCCATCAAACCCACGTGGGTTCCAAATTTCTCACACTAGGCGTATTACATTTTGGAGATGGAGATAGAGAGAAAAATAGAACTCCCAAGGCATCCTATTAAGGATAGGGCAGAAAAGGAAAAGGCACACACTTGAGATGAGACAGCAAAAGACTTAAAAAAGGTTTTTCTTTCTCCTGTTTGAATTAGTGCCAACTTCCAACAGAAATCCTAGAACTGGTTCCTTCAGCCAAAAAATTAAAAATTAATTTGAGCTCTTGAATGCTTCACAAAAACCTCATGTTCAAAGTTCATTTGGCTAAACATTTCTTCCCTTTTTTTTCAGTGCATTGCATTTCTAACTAAATCCCCAATTCTAATTATTTTTGAAGCTCTGTTGCAGGTAGGTTTTTTTCAAAAATTGCAATATTCAATATACAGTCTAAACGCTTCACAAAACTGGGCCAATGCCTGGATTAACATAAACATCTAATGAACACACTACTGTCTTTCAATCTTCAATCCCTACCTGGTCCAGCTCAATGTGGCTGTGATCCAACATTGCATATTGGATTCTTAAGTCCCGTAGGGCAACTAGAAACGTACAATAAACTCTGTCTCGCCAGCATCTCCCTCATACTAGGAACCAAATTTTAAGAAGGGCGGCACTGTGGCATAGTGTTTAGCATTGTTGCCTCACAGCGCCAGGAACCCAGGTTCAATTCCAACCTTGGGTGACTGCCTGTGGGAAATCAGCACATTCTCCAATGTCTGCGTGAGTTTCCTCCGGTTGCTCCGATTTCCTCCCACAGTCCAAAGAGGTGCGGGCTAGGGGGAATTAATGACGTAAATAAATGGAGTTGTGGAGATAAGGACTGTCGGGAGTTGGTGCAGATTTGACAGCCTAATGGCCTCCTTCTGCAGTACAGGGATTCTATGAAAACATTGCAGAAATGAGCACAGAATATTTATCACCAACACCTAGATCTCTTTGTACAAGAGGTCAGTTATTGATCCATTTTTTCAAATGTAACATTTTTACAGAGTTGATTGGCACATCTGCTCCTGTCTACAATTTGAGCGGGCCAGTAAGGTTGTATGGAAGAAACAATGAGGGTGGAGGAAAGTAAGGTAAGTTGATCAATCCAGCACTAAAAACAAAATCAACTCAAGATTTTAACTGTTTCTACCAAGCAGAAATCAGGCAACCTGGGAAAAAGTTTTGTGGGTGGCACAGTAGTTAATGCTGCTGTCTCACAGCGCCAAGGACCCAAGTTCAATTTCAGCTTAGGGCGACCATGTGGAGTTTGCACATTCTGCATTGGTTTCTTCCAGGTGCTCCAGTTTCCTCCCACAATCCAAAGATGTGTGGATTAGGTTGATTGCGATGCTAAATTGCCCCTAGTGTCAGAGCGATTAGTAGTGTAAATACATGGCTTTACGACAATAGGACCTGGGTGGGATTGTGGTCGGTACAGACTTGATGGGCAGGATGCCGAATCCCTGTAAGGATTCAATGATTCTAAACTCAAAATAGTACACTCTAAGGCCTTTATTACACTGCTGTGGCCTGATCCATTGAGAAGCCAGCCTGATTGTGCAAGTACATGCAAGTCAAGATCCTGTTATGTAGAAAGGGCCTGGAAGTCATTTTCGCAACCTACTTAATGGTGCATCTCCTATGGACACTGCCCATTTGAAAAAGGTGAGCAGGAGCAGAAGCCTGGAAAATTGCTATAAAACTTAGATTTATGGGATCATGAGGAGCAGTTGTTTTCTAACGAGGGCTGTTCACTGGATTCTTTGTTACCGTTTTCAACAACTATTTTGTTAAATACTACACTGTAGTAAAATCTGTAACAAGCTTCAAGGCTACTATGGCTGTAAACATGTCTTAGGAGCGCCATCAAAATGTGACATTTTACTGACTAACAATCCAAAGAAATCTGTGAGTGCTGAACGCTTAATGAATTAGGCTGATTACCTGGTGTATTAAAATATGAGTTTGGTCTCAGTATTACATTAGAAAGGAGTAATCTCCTTCATGTGCCAGTTACTGTAAGGGTCATCTTGAACCTTGGTTAGGTCAGATTGAGTGTTGGATGCAATTCTGGTCGCCATAATATAAGGATACAGAGGCACTGGAGAACGTATGGAGAAAATTGATCAGGATGATACCAGAAATGCTTGGCTACACATATCAGGAAAAAGAGATGATAAGATGGAGTCTGCTCCCTCGAAAAAAGGTTGAGGGTCACCTCATAGAGGTGCTAAAAACTATGAAAGTGCTTTGATTGGACGGATGGAGAGAGAATGTTTCCTCTTCTGGGGAAGCACGCAACTAGAGGCCATTAATATCAAATCATCACCAAGAAATTCAATAAGAAATTCGGAAAAAAACTTTCCCATCCAAAGAGTAAGAACGTGGAATTTGCCACTATTCATTTCAATCAATCCCTGTGGCAGAGATATGTTTGAGGGGGAATAAGATAAACAGGACTAGACAGAGTAGATGCAGGACAGATGTTCCCGACAGTGGGGGGTGTTCAGAACCAGGGGTCACAGTCTGAGGATACTGGGTAGACCATTTAGGATGGAGATTAGGAGATATTTCTTCACCCAGAGAATGGTGAGCCTATGGAATTCATTACCATAGGAAATAGCTGATGCCAAAGCATTCAAGAGATGGCTAGACACAGCACTTGGGGCAAACGAGATCAAAGGTTATGGGAAAAAGCAGGATTAGGCTATTGAGTTGGTTGACCAGCTATGATCCTGATGAATGGCAGAGCAGGCTAGAGGGGCTGAATGGCCTCCTCTTGCTTCTATCTTCTATGTTTCCGTCTGATGGAGAAGGAAATAGAATGGTTAAGCTGTAGATTTGGATGAGGAGGAGGTTTGAGTGGACTGATCGGGCAATACGGCTGATGTCTGGGTTGAATATACTCTGCAGTCCTATATAATTGTATGCATTCACTGATAGCAAAGTTTTGACAGATTCACTGAGCTGTTGGAAATTTCCACTGGAGGGTTTACAGTTGCAAAAGGCAGTGCTGTGAGGTGTAAATAGGGAAAGGCTGAAGTCTGGATTCTCAGGGGGCTAATCCACACTGGCAGGAAGGCAACATGTCAAGGTGCAGTTTCAGCAGTAGGCATGCACAGACATATTATGACACAGTTCACTGATCCCCAAGTGCAATATTTCTTGGCCTCTGGAGGTTAAGCAGATAACCAGGGATACAATAGAGCAGAAATCCAGTAGGCAATTTTATGAAACACAGAGGAGGACACTTTCTCCTTCTAGTCCCTCAAAAATAATTGCAACATTTCCATTTTCAAACTTCTTTAACACCATGATGTTTTATTGCACGGAGTACCTATGGTACTCCATGCAATGGGCTCCTATATTCACAAGCGTGCAAGCCTCCCTTACCTGATTCAGGTACATGCTCTGTAAATACTAGAGACTTCTATGCTTCTACATAATTCAATTGCTAGATGTGGAGATGTCAGCATTGGACTGGGGTGGGTGCGGTAAGCAGTCTCACAACACCAGATTCAAGTCCAACTGGGTTATTTGGAATCAAGAGCTTTTGGATCTTTTGAGCTCCCTCATCGGGTGAGAGAGGGAGCAGCGCTTTGCAAGCTCATGATTCCAAATAAACCTGTTGGTCTTTAATCTGGTGTTGTAAGACTTCTTACCATAATTGAATTGAACATATGAATGATATAGTTAAATACACTTTAATAAAAGTTATAAATCAAAAAGCGCTGCTAGAAATGGTAACACAGATGTGGAAAGTAGGAGAAAGAAGAGGCCATTCGGCCCTTCGAGCCTGCTGCGCCATTCATTACAGTCATCTGACTCAATAACAACATTCTGAGGAGCGATTATACATGTAACTTCTCAATACTCTGCAAGTTTATAGAACATAGAACAGTACAGCACATTTCAGGCCCTTTGGCTCTCGATGTTGTGCCGAGCTATGTCCGAACCTAAGGTCAAGCTATCCCACTCCCTATCATTCTGATGTGCTCCACGTGCCTATCCAATAACCGCTTGAAAGTTCCGAAAGTGTCCGACTCCACTATCACACCCCAACCCTTCTCTGAGTAAAGAATCTACCTCGGACATCACTCCTATATCTCCCACCATGAGCCTTATATTATGCTCCCTACATCCACCCGTGGAAACAGTTTCTAACAAGTGTATGTGCATTTTATTTTCAGCCCCTTACTTTGAACAAAAAAAAAGACGTAAGTAGCTAGCAGAAGAACAAAGAAACAGCAATACAAATGTTTTGTACATGACATGCTTTGTTAACATGTTACTATGTTGACTGAAAGTATGAAATGTCATCATTTTTTTTCATGCCATTAAAGGTATTAGTTTTTGTCAAACAGTTCAAATTACAGGGCAAAATACCAATTTAGTTCATTACAAAACGGTTCATCTTCAAAACCCTTGTGATGGAGCTGGGGGAGGAGTGGGCGAGTGGCTGGGGGAGGGGGAGAAATGGTGTACTAGAAAGGCATTCTGTTATCATCATTCAAGTTGCGTTAGTTTTCAATCTGTCAAACAGAAAACGTTGATAACAATTTACAATGCTATACTTAGCTCTGTAAGAATCTTTCATCTAACTGTACAATTTAACTCAAAGAATCAGCTTGACTTCTCAGGCATTATGATATTTGATCTCTTTCTTCAAAAGGGAACTGGATTACAGATCATTGCTGAGATGCTCCTTGATTATCTATATGAAGTGGAAAAATCGCTCTGATTGGATCAGTAAGACGTGAGGTGGAGAAATTCCACAGAGTCATTTCTGAATTCATCACTTTTTATTCCATGCTACTTTGTTTCAGAAAGAAAATACCTATGTTGTATATATATTTTTACACTGGTGACTTTTCCAGGCTGCGTGCCATGCAGTGCAGTGGTGGACTATTACTCAACCTCGAGGAAGAAGCTGCACTGACAAAAAAAACCATTAAGCTTTGCAATTAGACGCATAGAATTTTGCACAGTCAAAAGCGGAGGACAGTAAGTTCTTGCTATCAACACCTTATTTAACAGCCCGAAAGGCAACTAGGCTGAAGCGATAACACAGTAGCGTAGAATGTCATTCTTTCCCCTCACCAAATATTAAAGATGAATCATTTTGCAACTAAACATCAGTTGTTATTTGTACTGCAATTTCGAGGAGTTTTGCAAGAACTCACACCTTCAGTAGCGCAATGAGAAACTAATGAAAATAGTAGCACTTTAAGAACAAGGTTATTACGTATGTCATCTTAAAAAAAAAAGGGTGGCACTGCAACTGTTTGAAATTTTACACAGTTGTATTATTTTTGAAAAACTGCTGCATTTTAACTTACATAGAAAGTTACTGAAACTCTATAGTACAGAAGGAGGCCATTCGGATATTGAACCAGCACTGACTACAATCCCACCCAGGCCCTACCCGCATATCCCTACACATTTTACCCACTAAACGATCTAACCTACACATCTCAGAACACTAAGGGCAATTTTAAGCATGGTCAATCAACCTAACCTGCACATCTTTGGACTGTGGAAGGAAACGGAGTACCCGGAGGAAATTCAAACAGACACAGGGAGAATGTGCAAACTCCACTCAGACAGTGACCCAAGCCAGGAATCGAACCCAGATCCCTGGAGTTGTGAAGCAGCAGTGCTAACCACTGTGCTACCGTGCCGCCCTTCCAATATATTACATTAACTTCCAATATATTGCGCAAAAACGTGAAAACAAAATTCCAGCAACGTGATACTGTTGATTCCATGAGCCAAAACCAAAGGATCTGGAATATCTGCTCTGGGCAAAATCAGCAATGGTGGACACAAGCTGCACTAGTTTTGTGTTTTTTTTTTGCTCAAACTAATTTGCATATGGGTGCATATGGTCAAACACAATCTTACCAAAAAAAAATTTAAGTCTGAAACAAGTGTGAAAATGGGAGAGAATCAGTTTTTTTTTGGTGAGGCCATAAGTCCAATCTTATGCCACTCCAATCTGTTTCCAGCCAGAAGGGGATGGGAAAGTGGAGGGGGTCGGGTAGAGATTAAACTCACTGGAAAGCCAGAAACTCACAGTAGAAGGTGCAATCGCACATGCGCAGATCTCACAGAAAAGACAGATGTCAGTCACCTCCACCCTTTGGATATCTTTTGCGATCCCAAGTGATAGCTTTTAAAAAAATATTAATTTCTTAATTGCATTGGTTCAAGGAAGACTTTCCAGTCAATGGGTGAATGAGCCAGTAAGATTGCGAGAGAGGCGTAAAATCGAGTTCACGCCCGATTTCTGGCCTCTGTCCCCTGCCCCTGACCTGCCAGGGATTCTCAATGGACACCAATCCTACCAACAAGGATATCATGACAGGCTCCAGTTGATGGGGAACCATACCTAGTTTTCACTGGTCAGGATCTTTACTGGCAAGTCTGCTAAGGCAAGTCAGCCAGGACGATTGCATTCTATTCTCAATAACAATATTTAAATCCACATTTGAATGGATTTAAAATGTTGAGTACAGCCTCACGTACTTCCTGGATCCTGACTCAAAATGTTGGCTCTGTTCTCTCTTCACAAATGCTGGCAGACCTGCTGACATTTTCTGGCATTTTCGTTTCAATCCCGTAGAAGGATCATTTAGATTGGAAATGTTAATCCAGTTTCTCTCTCCACAGATGCTGCCAGATCTGCTAAGCATTACCCAGAAATACTTGAAAATATCCTTCAAAACAAGTTCATGATACTTATGTTGTTGGGAGAAATGAACCAGCTTCATCACTTTGTAGATATAGGTCAATTAGTTGCTTTCCTTTCTTTTCCTCCTCTATTCTTGACCCTTGATAACAGTTGGGGTGGCACGATGGCACAGTGGTTAGTTCTGCTGCCTCATAGCGCCAGGGATGCGGGTTCCATTTCCGGCTGAGGTCACTATCTGTGTGGAGTCTGCACATTCTCTCCGTGTCTCCATGAGTTTCCTCTGGGTGCTCCAGTTTCCTCCCCCAGTCCAAAGATTAGGAGGATTGGTCACGCTAAACTCTGTCTTAGTATACCCAAACAGGTGCTGGAGTGTAACGATGTTCCCAGTAACTTCATTGCAGTATTAATGTAAGCCTACTTGTGACTAATAAATAAACTTTATTTTCTTGCTATCCCTCTTGGGATCTGAGTCAGGATTTTACAAGCCGTCACGGTGTAGCTGCCCCTATGATGGGCCATTTAAATTGCTGTCTACTTTGATGGGGTTGCAATATCCCACCTGGCAGGAGGGGCTGTAAAAATCTTAGTCCTGGTTTCTGCCCCTCTGTCGTTACAAAATACACTTTCAAACTTTGTGCTTTGGGATTGTGTTAGTTACTCCCAGACATAAAGGTTACTTTGCTTCGTGTTAGCTTTGAATTGACAGTTTGCCTGGAGGCAGCTGCATGTGTGGTGTGAGAGCACAAGCGTTGCTATGTGTCTGTCAATAACTCACAAGCTTCAGTAACCTTGTGATGTTTCTGCCCCACCAGTGGCTCCTGCTTAATATTACTTCACCTGAGTAAAAGTATTTCCCATGACACAAATGAGCATTCTCACAAAGGAAACCTGGCAATGTAAGATATTAGTGATCAAATAAGGTTATGTTGCAAGAAGGAATGTGGATGCCATTAAGCGCTATTCGGGAAAAATGTTCTCACAGATTTTAGCAAACCACAAGAAATTTAACACAGGATATCTGTCCCTGACCACATTAAATTCTGAAAGCTGTTCCTTCTGCTTTCAGTAGAATGGAGGGTGGTACTGAGATGGACAGCCTGAAATTCCTCAAGCAATGTGGCTTGAATCCCATTGACCAGTCTGTCACGATCGCAACCACATCACTGGATCAAGGAATGAGGTCACATAGCATCTATCCAGCTGGAGTCTAAGAATTTCAGGAGTAGCGCTGTTAGACACACAGGGCTCTCGATCCAGGAGGAAATAGAGGGCAGGAAACTATAAATGCTGATGAGGGTTGGGGGGGTGGGCAGAAAGAAATTTGGAATGAGACAGCCCAGTTCAATTAAGGACAAGGAAAGCAAGACTGGGAGGAGGGACCCAATAGCATTGAAAGATTGGCAGCCCCACTGGTGAGAAATTGGCAAAAGAACCAGCGGTGACATGAAGATTTTATTTTAAGCAGTGGGACGGTCAGGATCTGAGCTGCATTTCCTGACAACGCGGTGGAGACAGGTTCAATGGGTGGGGGGGATGGTTTTGGCAGCTTCAAAGGGGAATTGGATAAGCACCCGAAGAAAAAAAATGTTCAGAGTTATGGGAAAAGGGAGGGCCGGCGGGGGGGATTGGGACTAGCCGAGTTGCTCTTGTGTAGCGCCATCATAGGTATGATTGGCCGAATGTTCTAAATCTGTACTATAACCCATCTACGGCTTTCTTGTCAAGTGGATCGCCACTTCAACCAGAATACGATCCAACCCTAGAGTCTGTCTGCAATTTGTCAAGGGTCCAAGAAAGATTGACATGGCAGAATTTCTGTACGTTCATTGCCTTCCCTCCGTACTGGAGTGTCTCATTGTCTAAAACAGAAAGCAATCCAGGATTTTCAGATCACCAAAGTTGACCTCTCCCCAGTGAGTTGAACCTATTGGAGTAGACATGATGTGGAGGTGCCGACGTTGGACTGGGATAAGCACAGTAAGACATCTCACAACACCAGGTTACTCCTACTGGAGTAGCCCAGGCTTCAAAACTGAACATGTTTCACTAAGGTTACCTCAGGAACTGGGCGAGGTGAAAACAGGAAGTTTTTACTGTTTAGCAGGAAATACAAACAGGCAACTGGCAGGTAATTCTCATTGGAGATTCAGGGTCCCATGATATCACCCGAGCTAAATTTTAATGGCAGCGCGAGATCAGCACTAGGTCAGGTTTTGTGAGAAGAACATGCAGAGAGTCAAAGGGCTCAAAGGAGCATCAGAGTGATTAGCTAGATTGTTTTCATCATAGTGAATCCCTACAATGCAGAAGGAGGCCATTTGGCCCTTTGAGGCTGCACTGACAACAATCCCACCCAGGCCTTATCCCCATAACCCCACATATTTACTCTGCTATTTCCCCTGACCCTAAGAGGCAATTTACTGTGGCCAATCAACATAACTCGCACATTTTTGGGAGGAAACTGGGGGGAGCACCTGGAGGAAATCCATGCACAGACGGGGAGAATGTGCAAACTTCACACAGACAGTCATTTGAGGCTGGAATTGAACACGGGTCCCTGGCGCTGGGAGGCAGCAGCGCTCATCACTGCATCGCTCTTATTTTTTAATAACTATTTTGTTGAGTCCCTGGAGTGTTGCTCCCACCCCTGATTTCTCACAACCACATCACATCTTCCCCCTTTACTCACCTCAGCAGCGACTGTTCCTATGGTTGGCTGTGACCTCCCACCACTTTCCTCGCACTCCTGCCTGTTGCCTTTGGCTAGGCCTGGTCCATTTAAATAAAAGCCAGGACACACTTCGGCTGCACGCTCACCGTTTGGCCTGGACTCTAATGTGGTTTCAATCTATTCTGAAGGAGATGCTATTAACCTCATCAGTTCGCAGTTCTTTTGAGTCAAGTGCAGATTGACTGGAGTTATTGCCTCCACCCCAAGCAAGGAAAGAGGTTAGACGGCTGATTACATGGAGCCCAAATAACCCAGGCAGCTTGAGTGAAATGGCATTACTTAATATGCATTGCTCGTGACAGTCAAGTTAGTCTAACGAGGTGAGATACTCCTTATAAAAGGAGACAATTAATAGCCTAAGCCCTTGAGGTTACTATGGATGTTAAGTGTTCATTTTGCCCTTATTTACGGAAAAATCCTCTACCTAATTGGTTGTGAGCCTGTTGAGGCTTTTGCAACATCTCTTCAATAATTACACCACGAGATTTATCTCCAGCTTCTGCAGTACAGCTCTATTGCATTCATACATTTCATTTATCTATCATGACTTTCCAGTACATTACAGCTTTGCCTCAAGTGCTGTGATGCTTTCATATCCCCAGTCTGCAAAAATCTTTCTCAGCAAAGTGGAGGGCTTGGTTGATTAGAAATGAAAGTTGCCATGGAGATGCTTAAACACTGAATGTAACTGTAAGTGTAAAATGGGCCAAATTCCAAAACACACGCTGCCTTAAGTGTAAGACAGAACTGCTTCTGTTTGAAATTCATATTAAATGCCTACTGCGGTACCTCTCGATTTTTGGGAATTCTCCATTGCACACTTCCTCATCTCCTCTACTATCTCACACTTAGGGGTAGGACATCTCTTGTATTGTAACAAACATCATTCAAGCTCCTTGGCATAATCTGTTTTTCTCCATATAAATATCAGAATGATTATAGCAAATGCAGGAAATTAACGGAGAAGAATTTGGCTTTTTGACAATGTACTATTCTCCCCTCCTCACTTCAATATTTATCATCAGTTGAGGAAAAGCTTCGAGGTTAATTGCTAGCTGAAAAGGCAGCATTAACATTATTTTATTTTTAGAAGTGGGGGATATGAAATATTAAAACATGGAAGATGTAATTTTAAAGTCGTCAATGAATGACAGATAAAAGCAAATCAGGTGAAATAAAAACAAGGCAATGTTGGAAATATTCAGCAGGTCGCGCAGAATCGGAGTTAACAGCCTGAATTTTCACATGGCTGGCAGGGTTTTATGTACTTGCCAAAATGGCATGAGAACCTCAAAGTTCACTGAGGTAGGTGCATGGCCAATACACCTAACCAGCATGTCTTTCAGATGGCGGAAGGAAACCAGAGCACCCAGAAGAAACCCACGCAGACACGGAAAGAAAGTATAAACTCCACACGGACTAAGCTAGGGACTGAACCTAAATCCCTGGTGCAGTGGGGCAGCAGTACTAACCACTGTGCCACCATGCCCCACCCTCAAAGTGCTATTTTAAATAAGCTAATAGTCTATATAGGAAAGGAATTTTACTCTTAAATCAGGTTCTTATTGCCTCAAATCTAGAATACAGAAGTTGAGTTTTTTCACAGCTCTTTGGATAAATGCAGTATCTGCTGGTTAGTCACATTAGCATCTAAAACAGTTCCAAGTGCAACAGCTATCTGATTTAACAGAGAGACATTTGTGAGTTCCTGTAATTAATAGGAAAGTCATGGAGAGAAAATACCGATTCCCCTGCAAGTTTGCGGTGGCAGAAGACATTAGCAGTTAGTGGAACCAGGAGATTTTCATTTCCTTAATCTTCTTAGTTAGATATCCGCTACTTCTAATTGAGACAGTTACCCTGGGGAGACATCCATAACACTCTTCTAGTCAATGTTGCACGTTTGAGCCTGGAATAATTGAGCTGTGTCTCAGTTCCAAAGATTTGGTGTTCTTGCCATTGAAATGAGTGATTAATGGTGCGATTACAAAGACAAAATAGAACACAGTTAACTTGGATCACTGGAGCTTAAACATTATTATTTCGAAGGGAAGCACTGCTTGCTTTAGAATAGGTGCATGAATCAAACCTGGTCTTAAAATCGGTGCAATTCACTCCCATAACCTGTTGTGCATGACGACCTTTGACTTTCTGAGCAGTACGATAAAGAAAATTTGCAAATTTCTTTAAAATGTCACTGCGATCTGTAATTGGTTTTAAGAATGTTGGCAGCACGGTGGCACAATGGTTAGCACTGCTGCCTCACAGTGCCAGGGATCCGGGTTCAATTCCGCCCTTAGGTCACTGCCTGTGTGGAGTTTGCACATTTCTCCCGTGTCATCATGGGTTTCCTCCAGGTATTCTGGTTTCCTCTCACACTCCAAAGATGTGGGGGTTAGGTTGATTGGCCATGCTAAATTGCCCCTAATGTCAGGGGATTAACAAAGTTAATATGTGATGTTACCGGAATAGGGCCTGGGTGGGATTGTGGTCAGTGCAGATTCGATGGACTGAATGGCTTTCTTCGGCACTATAGGGATTCTGTAGAATGCTTGAAGAGGTCTTTTAAGAGTTTTGTTGAGAATTTCTGGCTATGCTTGCCACAAGTCCAGAAAGCCCACCCCTTGCTCATGCCGATTCCCATGTCAGGCAGGGCGGCAAAATTCCAGAATTGGGCAAATCTTGCTGAGCAATCCTAAGTGTTATGCTAACAATTTAAGATTGTCAGTCGGGCCAGCAATCTACCTCACTGATGCTTGTTAGAAGCTACATGTGTTCTTGTATAGAGACCTGTCCTCTGCAGGCAAAAGGAACATGTCCAGACATTGTTCCTTTTGTGAGTAAACAAAGTCATAGGGGCCAATAACCTTCCACTGCATTCACCATAGCGACATCTCAATCAATCAGAGCTGACTTGCCAACGATCAGCACCCTTTGTCATGTGGTATAAACTGCACTTCCCTTTGAAATTTGGTGTTCTTCCATATGTTCTGATAAGTGCAAGATGAAACACTTTGACAGCATGTCTCTTTTTTCAGCAATATTCAAGCGAGAAAGCCAATGCACCAGAGGCCGGATTGGAAAGATTATGAAAATACACGTGACACCACATTTGTGCAGTGAGTGGTGCAAATGCTTGTAAACTTATGAGTTAGAGTTTGTTATATCTGTTATTCCATGTGCGATTTACAGCTCATATCAAACATAATTTGCCTGCTAATTCATGTTTAATTAACACCAGTCAGAATCAACATGGAAGTAACAGTTGCAAACAGTAATGCTTTCATTTGGACCATGTTTGGTAAACTTAGTTATTTTAGTTTATGAGCACACCACACCCCCCCCCCACCTAATTTGGATTTGAATATATGATGTAGTGAACTATAACTGCTCTGGTTCTTACAATCTACTCCAAAGCTTGTACTAGACGGTGAAATAAAGCTGCTGAAAATGGTATTTCAATTCACTACTCCAGCAACTGCCACAGAAACTGGCTATTGTGCAACATTGGAAACATCTTTGGTGTGATTTTCCCACAAACTACCCAACGGGCGGGAAAACAGGAGTTACTCCTGCCTGTTTTTTGAGGGCGCTTACTCAAAAAAAATTATGGCACTCTGTGTAACACAGGGGCCATCAGGGGATCTATGATGGTAGTGGGGAGAGGTGAGGGAGTGCAAACCCAAGAGGCTGACATCAGACTGCTGAGAGGGCAATGCGCATGTGCCAATCTCCCTGGATATTGGTTAAGGTGCGCTTCTCTTTAGACATCAATAGTGTCCTGAATATCCAGACCAGTTCCCCACAACATTGCTGGCCCAGATCCACCCTGCACCCCCCCCTCCCCAAAACCAAATCACCAGCCATGACTACCCCCCTCCCCCAATGGCCGGCATCCTGGTTGCCGGACTTGGCCTCTGAGTGCCCAGCTCCACCACCGGTCCCCAAGCCCCAGTGCAGATCTCCCCTCCTCCCTCGCCCCAAAAAATGCCTAGGTCTGGTTCTGCCCTCATCTGATCCTACTCTCTCAGGCATCACTCCCTTGGCTCTGCCCAGTGCCCACTGGGCAGTGCCAGGATGCCCAGTGGGGGCAGTACCAGCCCAGTGTCCCGACACAGCCCAAGGGGCAGCCCTTGACTTTATGAGGGCCTCAACGACCCCTGATCCCACCAGCGAGGCCATCCTGCTGTCGACGGGATTCTCCGGTTCCGCTGGCAGCATCTCCTCACCCATGGGCTCCCCTCCAGTGTGGTGTGACATCAATGGGAATTCCCACTGACAGCGGCAGAGAATCCTGCTAACATGCCACCTCATGCTGCCATCAACACACGGCGAGGCGGGGTGGGGGGCAGTTGGTGGATCGAGCCCGTGGTTTAAATCAACAACATGCACAAAAATTCAAATGACAAATTTTCCGGCAGGCAAAACATTCTAATTAGGAAGTATATAAACGAAAATAAAGTCCAGTGCTTATGATGCCACATTTTTGTGAACCTTGCAATGAAGGCAATTAGCCACAAAAAGATAAAGGCAATATACTAGAGTGCTGGAGTGTGAGAAAACAGAAAGTGCTGGAAAATCTCAGCATGTCTGACAGCATCTGTCAAGGGAGAATAGAGACATTTTAAGTCTGGATGACGTGTTGTCAGAGCCCTGACAAGTCAAATCCTGACTCGAAACGTTGGTTCTACTCTCTCTCCCCAGATGCTATCAGATCTGCTGTGATTTTCCGGCATTTTCTGTTTTAGCTACGAGGAGAAATGGTTTTATTCCAACAACCTGGGCAGCAAGTGCTGTTATTAAGTGCTCCAAGGTCAGTTATGCAACTGTTACAGATATTTTTGAAAAGAATTACCAATGACTCCTTGCACAGCTTGCTAGAAGGCAAAAACAACATGACTATGGGTACTGAAATACCCACTTTGAGGGGACCAGAGGTATAGAACATAGAACCTTACAGTGCAGAAACAGGCCCTTCGGCCCATCAAGTCTGCACCGACCACAATCCCACCCAGGCCCTATTCCCATACATTTACCCACTAATCCCTCTAACCTATATATCCCAGGACACTAAGGGGCAATTTTAGCATGGCCAATCAACCTAACCTGCACATCTTTGGATTATGGGAGGAAACTGGAGCACCCAGAGGAAACCCATGAAGACACGAGGAGAACATGTAAACTCCACGTGTAAACAGACAGTGACCTGAGCCAGGAATCGAACCCGGGTCCCTGGAGCTGTGAAGTAGCAGTGCTAACCACTATGCTACCATGCTGTCCCCTTTGTCTTCCTTAATTTGCATTTAAATGCAATGTAGAAGTCACTACGCTCAATGCCAACATGGATCCCAATATGACATTTTCCATTTTCTACACCAGGCATCCGATCAGTGAGACTTCAAATATAGTGCAATTAATGCTGAATTTGCTACGGGTCGGTGCTATGGCTCATGCCCATAAGAAATTGGATTAAGACGACTTAAAATTGTTTTCACACCAACTCTTGTTGTCTGAAGATGGAAGAAGTTTTCACCTGATCAACCCCAGTCGGATTTGAATTTAGGCACTAGTCTCCTTTATAGTGGGCCTGTCATTTCTAAGGTGAATCAATGCTTTGGCTGGAACGAGTGTCTTGGAAAGCAGAGAATTCTCAGTAAGTTCCAAAAAGTTTTTTATCATTGAATTGGCAGCAGGTCAACTCTTGGGTGAAATTAAAGATGGAACAGGGTTGGATTGGAGGTTTGGCAGGGGATTGGTGGGATGAGGCGGGGAAGGGAGGTGGACTCCTTCTCCCATCTTCAGGATTTAGCTGTTTTACCTTGGCTGCGGAGCCGGCTTTTTGAATGGTGTTTGGCAGCACGGTGACAAAGCGTTTAACACTGTTGCCTCACAGCACTAGGAACCTGGGTTCAATTCCTGGCCTGGGTCACTGTCTGTGTAGAGTTGCATGGGTTTACTCCAGTTTCCTCCCACATTCGTAGATATGCAGGTTAGGTGGATTGGCCATGCTAAACTGCCCCTCAGTGTCAAAGGGACTAGTTAAGATAAATACATGGGGTCATGGGAATAGGGCCTGGGTGGGATTATAGTCGGTGCATACTCAATAGGCCGAATGGCCTCCTTCTGCACTATAGGATTCTATGATTCCAATGGTGTTTCTGTTGTTTTCTAAAAAAAATGCAACAAACACAACTGCCTTAATCAGATGACAAATTATAAGTTCAAAGTCCTTCATCCAAAAATAGGGGTGAGTTGTTACTTTTTTTTGCATTCCATAGTGCTTTTGAGACATCCATGGTTTTTGAAATTGAATAACCCCATTCAAATTAAATTGCCCTTCTGAATACCCATCAGAAAAAATATTGGGTGGAATTTTATGGCTTCTCCTACTGGTGGAATTTTATGGACCCACCAAAGACAATGTACATTTTGAACTGCTTGCCGCATTTTGCACCCCTGCCACCATCACAAACAAGCCGCAAAATTCCACCTGCTGAATTTTGATTTCTTTATAAATCGGGGCAAAGTTGGCTGATGTGTGATAATCTTGTTCCACAGATGATTCACCCGCAACAAAGGGCCTTGTGAATTTCACAAGTAGCTGTGATTGTCCATAACTTAATTAGGTATTTGTTTGAGTTCTGGGGTCTGTCAGGAGTCAAAGTCACCTGATATCTGGTCAGCCATCTTAAAAATTGATGTATCCATTTTAAAACACAGCTTTAAAATTTGTAGAATCTTTATTTCTTTATGTGGCACGACACCTGATTGTTCAACAACATTACCACTGCGGAAACCCCTACCATCAACATCACTGGGAATATCATTGAACCAGAAACTTAAATGGGCCATCCATGTAAAAACCAAGGTGACAAGAGCAGGTCGGGGACTAGGATTTCTATAGCAGGTATCTCAGCTTTTGACTTTCAAAACCTGACAATGATCTACACGACACAGGCCAGCTGAGTGGCAGAACACTCTCCACTTGCCAGGATGAGCACAGCTCCAGGACAAAATAGCCACTTGATTAGTGCTCTATTCTCCTCCACCTTAAATATCCAATCCCTCTCTCAGTGGTGCACATGATATAATGTGTGCCATCTATAAAATGCATTGCAGCATCTCACTGAGCACCTTCAACAGCATGTTCCAAACTTCTGACCTGTACCACCTTGGAGAACAAGGGCAGTAGGGATATACCATTACCTGCAAGTTCCCCTTCAAGTCACATGCCATGCTAATGTGGAAATATATCAACACTCCTTCCCTGTTGAAAATCCTGGAATTCATTACCAACAGAATTGTGGGACACCCACAATGCATGGACTGCAACAATCTTCCCCTTCCCTTCTCTTAATCTAGGGGATTTTCACAGTAACTTTATTGCGGTGCTGATGTAAACATACTTGTGACTAATAAATAGAACTTAAAACTCTTAATCTGCTGAAGACATGGCTCATTGTTAAGTGTGTTTTTGTAGGCTGTGATTACTCTCTGACACATCACCAAAATAGGCATTGAAATGCGTGTCTCAGAAAGAGTACTTGGGGATGTTCGGCCTTGGAGATGATCTCAGCATTGCTCTAAACGCCAGCTCACTTATCACCTTCTTAAGGGCAACTAGGGATGGGCAACAAATGCAGGCATTGTCAGCGATACACACACATCCCAGGAGTGATACTTTTAAAAATTGCACACTGCCTTTCACTACGTCAGCATAGTCCAAGGCCCTTTGAAGAGATTGAATTCACTTTGAAGCGTAGTCACTGTTGTACTGTAGGGAAGCAAGATGAATGAAATCACTTTCATGGATAAAAGAAGCCAAAAACTCATCTGACTCAAATCCAAAGACAAAAGTGTCACCTAGCATAAGTAAGGAAGAAATTTCTCAGGAACATGACTGGTTTTGTAAAAGATTTTACACGTTAATTTTTCAGCATAAATTTTCACGTTAGATTGGAATATATATGTATAAAAACTTACAACCAAGTTGCTGCTTTTGGAATATTTGCCAAATTATCTGGTTCTGTTGAATGTTAACAAATATGTCACTTAAGTTCTATAAGATTATCTGTGTTATTCTATATTTTTAACAAATACTCTGCACAAAGTTCTGATTGATTGCACTCCACCATTTTGCTTTCTGTTACTCAAATGGCCAGTTTAGTTTAGTTTTCATTTCCAGCATTATCTTTGCATACAAAACTGATTCAAGGCAATGATTTTACTGCTCTGATCTCGGCTAGAGCAAGGAATGGCTGCTTCACTACAATCGGACTTACTTTTTCCGTTTTATGGTGAAATAGACCGGCCAGGGTTCCCAGCCATAATCACTGAATCGGAATGGCAAGGATGGTTCAGAAAGTGGCTATTTAAGGCTATGTTGAGATCATCTCTAAGATCAAACATCCCCAAAGTACTTGTTATTGAGGCACACATTATAATACCTATTTTGGTGATACATCAGAGAACAATTGTAGCGCACAAAAACACACTCAGCAATGAGTCATGTTTTCAGCAGTTTAAGAGAAGGGGAGAGGAGATAATGTGGTAGAAATTAAATCAATCATTTGCATTTTTAAATAATAGTTATGAATTTACAGTGCATTACAATGTTTCTGCATCTCTTGTTAAACATGAAGAAATATAATTTAAGCTCTCTGGAGACATTTTAATTTTACCTGAATATATTTAAACATTTCAACTTTAACCACAGGCCTTAGACCAGGAAAACAGACATGTTTGTTAACTGTGTTGAACTCTAAATGTCTTTCCATTAACGTAAAATAACCTAACACTGAGGAAGTCTCATTTTTATAATCAGGCTGTTTAATTATCCATAGGAGCAAGCTGCCCTTTCAGAACCATTCATCTTGGGAGATGGAACACATACGTATTTCAAAACTGACAAAATCAATTCATTTGAAGAATTAGCATGCAAGGAGGTTGCATTCCTTTAGAAAATGTATTTACAAAACTCCGTCAAGGTTATGTACAATAAATCAGCCCTCAAAGAACAGATACTCCACTTACGAGCAAAGTGAATCTCTTTGTGGATTAACCTTCCCATCTATTGCACAGCACTAAATTTGAGTGCAAGCTGTTTTAGGTACAAATTTATTTTTGGCTCTGATGATCTTGCACTTTCTTTGTCAACGCTGCCTTCTCCACTATGACTAAACGGTCCTCCAGCAAAAATGACAGAAAATCTACTCTTATTTGACAAGTGTAATTAAAGTGATATGTCAATTTACTTGATCAAGGTATGCATTTTGTATATCGTTGTTTCCAAGTGGAAGGATGCTATTGTAAATAGCTTCTTTTCTAAAAAAAAAGCAACTTAATGTTTATTTTTATTCATTTGTGGGATATGGGTATTGCTGGCTAGCCAGCATTTATTGCCATCCCTAGTTACTCTTGGAGGGCAGTTGAGAATCAACCACATTGCTGCGGCTCTGGAGTCACATGTAGGCAAGACCAGGTAAGGATGGCAGATTTCCTTCCCCAAAGAACATTAGTGAACCAGATGGGTTTTTCTGACAACTGACGATGGTTTCACAGTCATCTGTAGATTCTTAATTCCAGGTATTTTTTATTGAATTCAAATTCCACCATCTGCTTTGACTAGATTCGAACCCGGATCCCCAGAACATTAGCTAAGTTTCTGGATTAATAGTCCAGTGATAATACAGTTCGGCCTTCATCTCCCATTAATGTACTGACGTTTGCATTAAAATCAAATGTCTGTCTTATTTTGAAAAGCAATAATTTCTGTACATTCTTTTTGAGCAATTACGGCAATCGTAAAATATTAACAACTGACAAAGTTAGCAACGTATTGTGAAACGACACACCCTTAATTATCCCATGTCACAAGTCTGAGTTCATGCAAGGTGAGGCACAGTGAACAGGCTGGTACGTAAGCCTGCCTAACTCCTTCTGTACCACATGCTGTCAAAGAAATCAGTTCAACCTACAGTGGAGAATGGAACATGCAGCCAAGGCAACTGGAATAGTTCCAGGTACTCAAGGTCCTAAAGCTATCCTATTTTTGGCTTTACAAAATAAAAACATGTTTTAAAATGTGCAGACATTTATTTTTTTTCCACCCCACTGCTTCCCTGACTCGCTCTCTCTTGAAACCCTTTTCCCTGTCTCCAAGGGTAGGCAGACAATCTTCTCTCCCAGGTCTCAAAGAGTGAGTTTTCTGACTTTGGCTGAGCGCCAAATTCTCCATCCTCTCCGACAGCAGCAGCGGGCAGGGAATGGCTGGAGAATTCCGGCCACTGTATTAGATCAAAAGAACCGGCTTATAAGATTGCAAGACAAAATGGTAAACCTGAGGATTGAGAGCAATTTCGAATCCAGCCAAGGAGGACCAAGAAACTGATTAAGAAAGGGAAAAAGAGAATGCAAATAGAGGCCAGTGAGATACATGAAGGTGGACTGCAAAATCTTCTTTAGCTATGTGAAAAGGAGAAGGTTAGCAAGAATAAATGAAGATCCATCACTGGTGACGACAGGAGAATGTATAGTGAAGAATAGAGAAAAAACAATTTCTGTCTGTCTTCACAGAGGAAGATACAGAAAATCTCCCATGAATACGAGGGAGCCAAGGGGCTTGTGAAAATAAACACCTGAAAGAAGTGAGCATCAATAAAAAGATAGTTAATTGGGCAGAAAAAGTTGATAAATCCCCTGGGCCTGATGAGTTAGAATGTTAAAGGAGGTGGCTAGAGATGGATGCAGTGTTGTTTGTCTTTCAACATTCTACTTTTTCTGAAAGGCTCCTGCAGACTGGAAAATAGCATATCTAACCCCCACTGTTTAAGAAGGGGGAAAAAATAGAGAACTACAGATGTTATTTTGACATTACTGGTTGAGTAACATCACAGTATTATAAAGGAGTGCAACAGAAAAAATTGTAACAAATAATCAAGTTAATCACTGGGCTTGTATTCTCTAGAGCTTCGAAGAATGAACGGTGATTTCATTGAAACTTACAAAACTTTTCCAGGGCAGAACAGGATGGATATATATATATATATATATATATATATAGATGTTTCCCTTGGCTGGTGAGCAAGAACCAAATGCCATTGTCTCAGCATAAAGGGTAATCCATCTAGAACTGAGATGAGGAGGAATTTCTTCACCTAGAAGATGGCGAATCTTTGGAATTCACTAACCCAGGGCGATATGGAAACCCAATCACAGACCATGCCCAACACAGAAATCAATAGAACAACGTCAAAGGACTTGGGATAGCACAGAGAAGGGGAGTTGGGGCAGATGATCAACCATGACCTGACTGAATGGCAAAGCAGATTCAGCAGTCCAAATGGCCTACTCTTGTTCCTTGTTCCTATGTTGCTATCCCATGGAATAACTTTTATATTATTACATCAGCCATTGCATTGCAATTGCCCGCATTGAGAAATGTTGTGGAAAATATTTTCATTTGACACCCATGCCCTTGAAAGTCATATGAAGTTGAACTGCTTGTAAAATGAGAAACATAACCTTAATGACATAATTACTGCCTCACACTTGATCCTTATAGAAATACACCTAGAACTTTAATTTTATTTCCTATGTAAATTGATCCACTGAAAGTTACCAGCATTTCTTATTTGATCTGTAGAAAACGATATTAAATTATTTATTTTCTGGTGTTGCTTCAAAGTTGTTGTGATCTGAAGTAAAGTTTATTTATTGGTGTCACAAGTAGGCTTACATTAACACGGTAATGAAGTTACTGTGAAAATCCTCTAGTTGCCACAATCTGGCACCTGTTTGGATACACACAGGGGAAATTTAGTATGGCCAATCCACCTAACCAGCGCGTCTTTAGGACTGTGGGAGAAAACCAGAGCACCTGGAGGAAACCCGTGCAGACACGGGGCAAGTATGCAGACTCCGCGCGGACAGTGACTCAAGCTGGGAATCAAACCTAGATCCACTGTGCCACTATGTTTCAATTTGGTAGGCAAACCCTGTTTATAATGCCATGGTCTTGCTGAAATAAAGTCAGCATTACATTCAGGTATTGTAATTCTCCCTCCACGGAGCTCCTGGCTATTTTCAGACTGACCCTTATTAATGTAAACAAAGCTGAATCACATTTTACTATCTGTATGTCTCCAGACAACAGGACAATTTATTTATAGCATGTTATATTTCTAAATTAATTTGCTTCAGCACATTTATTTAGGATGGATTACAAGAAGCTGTTCTGCAAATACTCAGAGCTTCTTGTAAGTGGCACTGGCTGGAATATTAGATCTTGTGTGGCTCACTGCAGCACAGGCTAATTCTGTGTTATTTTAAATATTTGAAACATGCATTTTCTTCCACATACTTCAGATAAACTCACTTCACCAAGACTGTTTTATTATGGCTCTCAGAGCTGCATGTTATAAACTTGCCAATTTCAGATATTTAACAGCAGCATCATGACATATCGCGCCTTATACTGAGTAAGAATGCTTTTATTATTGATGATTGAAGGCTTTAAATAGCTAACATCTGCACCAGCAAAGAGTATCAACCTCTGTCCAACATGCAGGTTTGCTTCAAGTTTCACTGCCGACTGATATCCCATAGCATTGCTCATGAATCAAAACAGATAATAAATTTGTCTCTTGGTTATGCAAATATCTCTCTATACATTCTCCACTCCGCAATTCTTAGTTTCTGTCTGTTGGTTCCTATATTGATTTTTTAAAAATCTCACTCTTACTGAATCTCTCCTTTTGCAAATCTAACCTTCCCCTAGAAATCTCCCTTTCCTATGTCTTCTGTTCTTTGTAAATATCTGTCATACCATGCGTTTCTTTACATATACCATATTTTTTATTTCTACATGTCGACCTGCAATATAATTCAGTAACTCTTCTCTTTCATATCTTGTTCAAATTTTCTTTGCTTTATATTATCCTATTTAAACTTTAGACACCATATCTGTATTTCTCTGTTAACTGTCAAACCTGTTTGTTAAATCCACTCAGTAAGGTTAATTACATAGCACTGGTTCCAATACAACACTCATGATGGAGGAAAGATGTAGGTCAGGTCTGGGAGAAAAGGAGTACAGCAAAAATATAATTCAAATACTGAAGAAAACCAAATATAATAGGAGGCAATCAAAATAGATAATTTTTAAAATAGCTACAAAAATGTGATGGTGGCTGGAAATGTTCTATTTATTGATGGTGCGTGGGGAATGAAAAGGGTGGAAGGGTGGTGGGATGGGGTGATACTAGTGAAATAAATCATTTTTAAAGTTGGAGATTTACGTTATGAAGAATTAACAGTATGGATAAAGAGTGCAAATTAAAACACTAAAACAAGAAGACACAGTTGTGAATTTGCAAAATTGATCGTGAGAATCCTATTGGTCTGCGGTATCATATGGTTATTGGATGCCAATGCAGATATCAGATAAGGATCATGTGGTTAGTAAGAGGCAATTTGTAACAGGGTCGTCACAAAAGGACAGACAAAAAAATATTTTATAAGTAAGACAGACATAGTACAGAATTTTATTGCTGGGAAAAGAGACATGGGGCCAGATTCTCCGACCTCACTCTCAAGGCGGGCTTGTCTTGATCTGCTGCAGGGGATAGAGATCTGGCTGAGCGCCAAATTCTCCATCCTCACTGGCAGCAGCGATGGGGCGTGAGCAGTCAGAGAATTCCGGCCAAGGTGTCTCAGGTTTTCATCTTGCACTCATCAGGACAGATCGCAAGATGACCAACAGTAAAGGGGACAACAATTGATTTACAAGTGAATTCTGATTAGTAGCAGCAGCACTCTGATCTCATGCAGTATAAATTGTTATTCTATTTATTGTTGCTCATCTTGCAATCGGCCTTGATGAGTGGAAAATAAAAAGCTTAGACGGCATGTTGCTTTTTTCAGCAATACTTAAGATAGATATTTTTATATATCCCCTTTCTACCTTGAAATGTTTCTTTTCATTTGTTCTTGAGATGTGGACATCCATGCATTTATTATCCATTGTAGTTGACCTTGAGAAGGTAGTGAGCCACTAGCTATGACTGTAACACTGACTGCTGCACCCTCTCCTTTCCTTTTTCTTGTACAGTATGCTTTGTCTGTCTAATGCGCAAACAATACTTTTCATTGTATACTAATACATTGACAATAATAAATCAAATACCTTCTTGAATCATGGCTCTATGCCTTCTGTAGGTACAACTATAGTGCTGTTAGGAAGGGAATTTCAAAATTTTGTCCCAGCAATAATGAAGGAGCAGTGATATTGTTCCAAGTTAGGATGCTCTGTGACTTTGAGGGAACTTGCAGATGGTGGTGTTCCCATGCGTCTACTGTCCTTGTTCTTCTAGGTTTGACAGTTTGCAGATTTGGGAAGTATGAATTATTTTGTAACATATTATTCAACGCATCTTATTATATTTGTATAAATAAAATATTTTATCATGAAAGATCTATGTATTTTTTAAGTTAAATATGTACATTTGTTTGAGTGTTGAGAAAAGAGAAATGGTTTCAGTTTAATTGAGGTTGTTTGAGTGCCTTGGTGCCTGGAGGTCTGGATCGATTCCTGACTAAACCATCAATTTCTTTTGGGTTTGTTTGCATACACGCATTTTAAATAAGATTTTATGACTCATGAAGATAAAGAGATGGGTTAAATGGGATTAAAAGTTTAGTGAATGTGGAGAGAAAAGGACTAACTAGTTTTTGGTCTAGAGCCACAGACACAAAAAAACAGTTGAGGGAAAGTTCACTGTGTAAAAGGGCAAGATTTCTAAATCTCTGATAACAAAGACGCAAGGCTATCGGTGTTGGTAGTTGACTGACTAGTTACAGAACTCAGTAAATGGTCAGTTTAGTAGAAATATTATGAGCAGATTGAGATTGTGGAACTTTTTTGTTTGCTGTTGTAAAAGCAGTAAGTTTGGACTGCGATTTTTGAGTGTCTGGGGGAGAAATACGAATTGGGTGACAAGCATTGAGCTAACGCTCAGGAATTCACTGGAGTAAACCAGTTAGCAGCAGAATCCTGCAAACTTGTTCAGTAACTTTCCTCTATGATTTCTAAAGAAAAAAATTAGTACCTATGAAGCCAAGTTTCAGTCTGGGATCTAACTTGTCCAATCAACTTGGATTGTGACATTTCACATACTTACAGAGGATCACTTCCATAATGGTACAGTGGCACAGTGGTTGCATTGCTGCCTCACAATGCAAGGGACCCGGCTTCCATTCTTGGTTTGGGTCACTGTATGGAGTCTGCAAGTGCTCCCGGTATCAATGTAGGTTTCGTCCGGGTGCTCCGGTTTCCACCCACAGTCCGAAAGACATGCTGTTAGGTATATTGGCCAAGCTAAATTCTCCATGTGAACCCGAATAAACACCAGGGTGTGGCGGCTAGAGGGACATTCACAGTAACTTCATTGCAGCGTTAACGTAAGTCTACCTGTGACACTAATAAATAAATATTTTCCTAAAAATAAAAGTTATATTATGAGAGATGAATTTTTACCAAAGTATAATCAGAAGTCATCAGGCATTGAAAGGGCACTACATTCAAACACAGTTGGCAGAGGGAAGTTGTAGAGTCCTTTCTTCTTTACTTTTAACTGAAAGGTTTTAAGTTAACAAATCAAGACATATCCCCAAAAATTATTATGTCATGCAGTGAGGGAAGGCATTAGTTTTAATTGGATTTTGAGTTTTTTAATCATGTACTTAACCCGGCACAGAAGTTTTTAAAAAAAACACTAGGTCAGGTTTGTCCATCTCTCAGCACCCTGTAGCTGAACAATTCAATAATGAGCAATGAGCTATGGAGGAGATTTATATAAAACCAGGAGCTGTACAGATTCATGTGGTAATGTCATGTGCAACCTCAGGCATCAACTTTGTAATGTCATCCCATCTATAGCTAGTCTAATTGACGCTAGTCTGCTTGGCAGTGTGAGGTTAACAGTTATGTTGAATATTAATAGAAGCAGTGTTGCTATACAACTTTTCATTTGGAATGTTTGGGCAATAAAAATTCCATGTCATAAATATTTAAATCGACTGTGTGTCCGATTTCACCAGCAAATTAGTGCCAGTAAGATCACGAGAGATCAGAAACCAGACACGATCCTGATTTTCCGCCTCTTATAAGAACATAAGAAATAGGAGCAGGAGTAGGCCATCTAGCCCCTCGAGCCTGCCCCGCCATTCAATAAGATCATGGCTGATCTGTAGTGGTTCATTACCACTTTCCCGCTTTCTCCCTGTAACCCTTAATTCCCTTGTCAATCAAAAACCTATCCACTCTTGACTTAAATATATTCAGCAATTGGTGAATTGCTGAATATATTTGGCTCACCAGCAATTGGCTCACCTCACCAATTGACTGGTGGTCGAGCCAGTAAGATCATGCCCTATATATTTCATACAGACACATATATTTGGAGTCCACGTTCCTATTTCCAGTTACACTGTCTTATACGTGTTTGGCTTGCTTGCATTTTTAGATTCTGTATTTAGTTATCTACCATCTCTGTATAGTGAGGCTACTTATTTGTCATTCAGTCCTGGGTGAGGTGTAATTCCCTCCAATTAAACAATGGGAAGACTGAAGCCATCACTTTTGCACCCCTCCCCCTCACCACAAATTCCACATGCATCACAATTCCAGGCTGTTCCCAACCATTCTCTCAGGATGTACCAGTCTGTGCTGTTTGACTCCCAGCTAAGCTTCTACTCATGGGGGAAGATTTAAAAAATTGTTTCTCAAGTAACAAGAAAAATGGCATAAGGTGACAGAGAAAAACAAATATTTAGGGGATTTTCACAGTAACTTCATTGCAATACTAATTTAAGCCTACTGGCAACGAATAAATAAATGAACTTTAAGCTTTAAGTGTACAGAAACAGTAACTGCCTGTCTCTGTTCCTACTTTAGACCATCTTCTGAAATTCTTCAGTTGTGCCTCTGTTATCAGACTTGATTGTGTCAATTCTCATTAAGAAGTTACTACACTTCAAAAGTATTTAACTGACTGTAAAATTTTGAAGTGTCTGGTGGTCATGAAAGGTGTCACATCTATTCGATCTCTTTCTCTTTCCTGTCAGGCCTCCAATTTTCTATTCATCTGAAATTTCAGTCCATTTAAAATTGCTGTCCTGTTCATCTCCCACTCCTGCTCATCCACTGCCCCCTGTGCTCACTGGCTTGCATTAGCCTTTAGTCACTATAGTTGAAAAAGCCACCAATGAACCTACTTTCCCAGAAGACTAAGGAAATTTGGCATGCCAGGTATGACACTTACCAACTTTTATAGATCACTCTTTCTGGTTGTGTCACAGCTTGGTATGGCTCCTGCTCTGCCCAAGACTATAAGAAACTACAAAAGGTTATGCACGTAGCCCAATACATCACCCAAACTGTTCTCCGGAGCAGAGTTTTTTGAAAAGTGGCTGGTGAGACTCCTGATTTGCGATTTCTGTCTTTCACTTTAGTTCTTAGAGTGTGTATTTCGGCGCTCCGTAGCGGGAGATAGGCGCGGGGGGCTGCAGGGAAGGAAGCGCGGGAGTATAAAAGGAAGGCCAAGGTAGACAGCGGGCAGCGTTGGGAGTGGGCAGTGGAGTGAGACGGGAATTAGAGTGAGAGCAATAAGGGCTTAAGCTCACTGGGCTTGGGCGAGCGCAGGCTTGGATGCAGCGAGTAACTTGATTCCTATCTAATCAACACTCTTTTCCCAACACCTTTAAAGGGGGTGTACAAAATGCCAGGATACTTGGCCAAACGCGTCCACTGTGTACGCTGCCATAAGTGGACCTTCTTGGAGGCATCACGTCTCCCGCAGGCCCACATATGCGCAAAATGTTTAGAATTGCAACGTTTAAGAGCTAGGGTGAGGAAGCTGGAGCTGTGCTTGGAGGACATGTGTCTAGTGAGGGAAAACGAAGTTACAATGAATAGGGAAGGTAGTCCTGCGGGGACCCCAGGATCTAGTAGCAGGGACGGGCTGGTTATAGATATGAGGAACAAGAATAAAAATCAAGGCACAAAGGCCATCTCAAAGGAGGATTCCCAGAAAACCAAGGGAGGGGTAAAAGCTGTGATGGAGAGGGCAAGTGAAGGGGAACAGAATGCCACAGAGAACAGCAGCAAAGCAGGAAGTGAGATATTGGTGGGGGATGGGATGGTTAAAGGGATCGATAGGCGTTTCTGTGGGCAAAAGAGAGACTCCAGGATGGTAGTCTGCCTCCCTGGAGCAGGGGTCCAGGATGTTTCAGAGAGGGTAGAGGGAATTTTGAAGGGAGAAGGGTCTAAGGCAAATGTAATAGTTCACATAGGACAGAAAGATGTAGGAACAAAGCGTAGGGGGGACATACGTAGGCAGTTTAGGGAGTTGGGGGCTCAACTGAAAGGTAGGGCCTCCAGGCTGGCATTCTCTGGGCTGCTGCCTGTGCCCGGGACCGATTGGGTAAAAACAAATGAGACACTCCAACTAAATGCAAGGATGAGGGATTGGTGTAGGGCAGAAGGCTTCATATTCATTGATCATTGGGAGGTCTTCAGGAGGCAGGGTCATCTATTCAAGAGGGATAGGGAGCAGTTGACTGGGAGGGGAACACATATTTTAGCTGGGAGGTTAGCTGGAGTGTTTCAGAAGTGTTTAAACTAATAGGGAGGGAGGGTGGGGAGAGAGAGGGAACTGGGAGTGGGAGAGAGAGGGATGATAGGGTAACACCAGAAGGTAGAAAGGAATATCCGAGAGCTGAGGGTCTTCAGTGCATGTGTTTTAATGCGAGGAGTGTGACTGGCAAAACAGATGAACTGAAGGCAATAATGTTCACGAGGAGTTTAGATGTGGTGGCGGTGACCGAGACGTGGTTGAAGGAGGGGCAAGACTGGCAATTGAATATTCCAGGATATAAGTGTTTTAGGCATGACAGAGTTGGTGTGAGGAGAGGCGGGGGAGTGGCTTTATTAGTTAAGGACAGCATCATAGCAGTGCAGAGGGAGGAAGGTATGGATGATTTAGGAATTGAGTCTCTATGGGTGGAGTTGAGGAATAGGAAGGGAGTGGTTACTCTGTTGGTTGTTTACTACAGACCGCCCAACAGCCCGTGGGCCGTGGAAGAAGGGATATGCAGGGACATTTTAGATAAGTGTAGGAAAAATAGGATAGTAGTAGTGGGAGATTTCAATTTTCCTGGAGTAGATTGGAGAGTGCCCAGAGCTGTAGGAGTGGACGGGGAGGAATTTGTACATTGTGTTTTGGAAGGGTCCTTGGACCAGTATGTGGATGGCCCGACTAGAGAGGGGGCTATACTGGATTTGGTTCTGGGGAATGAGCCAGGGCAGGTGGTTGACGTCGAGGTAGGAGAGCATGTGTCAAATAGTGATCACAACTCTGTCTGCTTTAGGATATTAATGGAAAAGGACGAGACCTGCCCAAAAGGGAAGGTATTTAACTGGGGGAGGGCTAGATACAGCCAGATCAGGCAAGATCTTAAAGATACCAACTGGGATAAGCTTTTCGAGGGCAGGTCGATGAGGTACATGTGGGAGTCTTTCAAGGGAAAACTAAACTCTCTGCAGGAAAGATACATGCCGGCAGGGAGGATGGATGGGAAAGGTAGGAATAGAGAACCGTGGCTTACCAGGGATATTGAGGACTTGATCAGGAAGAAGCGAGAGGCTTACATTAGATCTAGGCAACTGGGGACTGAGACAGTGCTGGAAGCTTATAGAGAGTGTAGACGGGATCTTAAAAGGGGTGTTAGAAAGGCAAAAAGGGGCCATGAAGTGGCTCTGGCAGGTAGGATTAAGGAAAATCCTAAGGCATTTTACTCCTATGTAAGGAGCAAAAGGATGGTTAGAGGCAAGATTGGACCTCTCAGGGACAGAGGAGGGGATCTATGCTTAGAGCCTGAGGGAATGGGGGAGATCCTGAATGAATACTTTGCGTCGGTATTCACGCAGGAGACTGGCCAGATGTCTGTTGCTGATGTTGACAAAGTTGAGGATCGGTTGAGGGAAATAAAGATTACAAGGAAAGAGGTGTTGGGGCTGTTAGGCAGCTTAAAGACATATAAAGCTCCGGGGCCTGATGGCATTTACCCCAGGCTGCTAAGGGAGTTGAGGGAAGACCTAGCTGGGCCTCTGACGCAAATCTTTGTCTCTTCCTTGGACACAGGTGAGGTCCCAGAGGACTGGAGGATAGCAAACGTAGTACCGTTGTTTAAAAAAGGTCAGAGGGATCACCCAGGGAACTATAGGCCGGTGAGCTTGACTTCAGTTATAGGTAAGCTAATGGAGAGGATCCTCAGGGACAGGATGTATGAGCATCTGGAGCGCTGCGATCTGATCAGGGATACGCAACATGGCTTCGTCAAGGGGAAGTCTTGTCTTACAAATCTAGTGGAATTTTTTGAAGAAGTGACAAAAACAGTTGATGAAGGACAGGCTGTTGATGTCGTCTACATGGATTTCAGTAAGGCGTTTGACAAGGTTCCTCATGGTAGACTGATAGAGAAGGTGAAGGCGCATGGGATACAGGGCCGGGTATGTAGATGGGTCGAGAACTGGCTCGGGAGGAGGAGACAGAGGGTAGTAGTGGAAGGCTCTTTTTCCGACTGGAAGCCTGTCACTAGTGGAGTGCCACAAGGCTCAGTACTAGGTCCTCTTCTATTTGTGGTCTACATAAACGACTTGGAAGTTGGGGTAGGTGGTGAGATCAGCAAATTTGCTGATGACACTAAGATGCTTGGATTGGCGGGTACAGAGGAGCAGTGCCAGGCAATACAACAGGACATAGATAGGTTGGTAGACTGGGCAGATAGATGGCAAATGGAATTTAATCCGGATAAATGCGAGGTGATGCATTTTGGCTGGAAAAATGTAGAAGAGAGTTATAGGATAAAAGGTAAAACTATTCGGAGTATAGAGACGCAGAGAGACTTGGGGGTGCAGGTTCACAAGTCTCTGAAGGTGTCTTCACAGGTGGAGAAGGTGATAAAGAAAGCGTATAGTATGTTAGCTTTCATAGAAAAGGGTATAGAATACAAGAGTAGGAGTTTGATGTTGCAGTTGTATAGAACTTTGGTTAGGCCTCACTTGGAATACTGCGTCCAGTTCTGGTCGCCGTACTATCGGAAGGATGTGGAGTCCTTGGAGAGAGTGCAGAGGAGGTTTACCAGGATGCTGCCTGGTATGGAAGGACTGTCTTATGAGGAACGATTAAATAGACTGGGGTTGTTTTCCCTTGAAAGACGTCGGCTTAGAGGGGATCTAATAGAGGTGTATAAGATTATAAGGGGTATAGATAGAGTAAATGGTGGTAAACTTTTTCCACCTTCAGAAATGGATAGGACGAGGGGTCATGGCCTTAGGGTGAGGGGGGCTATGTATAAGACGAATATTAGAGGGCAGTTTTCCACACAAAGGATAGTGGGGGTGTGGAATGCACTACCGAGAAAGGTGGTGGGAGCAGGCACGCTAGGGCTGTTTAAGAGTCTCTCGGACAGCCACATGAGCGTTATGCAGATAGAGGGATATAGTAGGACTGTTTAACTATGACTTTTTTTCCCACAGGTAATTCGGTCCAACTTGACCAACAAGGAGCATGCATTCGGCAGGTGGTGCGAGGACAGCTCTTGGATGTTGATTCATGGGTTGCCTGGTGCTTCATGTCATAAATGAGTGCTTTATCTGGACCATCTGAAGGGCACCATGACAGCTCAGTGACTATCGCTGTAGCTGTGCAGACACTTGGAATTGGGCCGGTGTCTGCGGGAGTTTGCGCGTTCTCCCCGTGGTTGCGTGGGTTTTCTCCAGGCGCTCCGGTTTCCTCCCACATCCCAAAAATTCGCTCTTAGGCTGATTGGGAAACAAATTGTCCCTACATTGAGATTCTTCCATATTAGGAATAACCTAAAATTAGAATAGGATAATGGAATTGTTACTATATAGTTATGACGGCGGCGCGGGCTCGTTGGGCCGAAGGGCCTGTTTCCCGTGCTGTGTTGCTCTAAAAAAAAATCAGTTTCTCATCCATTGACTCTGTCTACACTTCCCGCTGCCTCAGCAAAGCAGCATTATAATTAAAGACCCCATGTACATTCTCTCTTCTAACTTCTTCTGTCAGGAAAAAGATACAAAAGTCTGAGGTCACGTACTGACCAACTCAAGAACAGCTTCTTCCCTGCTACCATCAGACTTTTGAATGGACCTCCCTTGCATTAAGTCGATCTTTCTCTACATCCATGACTGTAACACTACATTCTGCCCTCTCTCCTTTCCTTCTCTATGAATGGTATGCTTTGTCTATAACGTGCGCAAGAAAAACTACTTTTCACTTTATATTAATACACGTGACAATAATAAATCAAATCCTCCAACATCTCAAAATTAAAAGTTCACTTCATCATGTTGAAATCCATTCATGGCCTCACCCCTGCCCCGCCTCAATAATCTCCTCTAATCACTCTATAAAAACTCATTTACTGAAAATTTCAACTTCACTGAAGAATAAAATGTTCAATATCTAATCAGCTGGCCATGATGCATTCCTTCTGCTCCCATTTTTCTTTGGGAAAATTAGGTGGCCATGAAACAGGCAGCACCTCCAATAGTGCCAAAGTTGCAAACTCGGCGATGCTATGTTTTTCTTTGAAGAGGCACAATTTGCACCCTTGATTTTATTTCAGGAGAAGTTTATTCTGTAACTCCCAATATTTTGCTCCCAAATGTCTGAATATAAAAGAATGCAAAAGTAGGGAGGGATGGTTACAACTGTCCAGGTGAGGCCGCAGCTAGAGTAGTGTGTGCAGTTTTGGTCGCCGTATTTGCGGAAGGATATATTGGCCTTGGAGGGAGTGCAGAGAAGGTTCACTAGGCTGATACCGGAGATGAAGGGGTTAGCTTATGAGAAGAGATTCAGTAGACTAGGTTTGTACTCGTTAGAGTTTAGACGGTTGAGGGGGTTCTTATAGAGACATATAAGATAATGAAAGAGATGGATAGGGTGGAGGTAGAGAGATTCTTCCCGCTTAGAAAGGATAGCAGGACTAGAGAGCATTGCCTCAAAATAAAGGGGGGGTCAGTTTAGATCGGAGTTGAGGAGGAACTTCTTCACTCAAAGTGGTGAATCTTTGGAATTCTCTGCCCGTTGAAATGGTGGGGGCTACCTCGCTGAATATATTTAAGTCACGGGTAGATAGGTTTCTGACAGACAAGGGAATTAAGGGTTATGGGGAGAAAGAGGGAAAGTGGAACTGATCCACTTCAGATCAGCCATAATCTTATTGAATGGTGGGGCAGGCTTGGGGGGCTAGATGGCCTACTCCTGCTGCTATTTCTCATGTTCTTATGTCTGAGAATGAATGTTCTTGTACTTGCTGCTGAAATGGAGTTCACTGGAGATACTGATGTCTTTGCGGACGCAACAGCAGTCAGTGTCGAGTTTGATTCTGAGATTTTATTGGAGAGCCAGCAGCTCTGCAAGTTTGGGAAATTCTAAAAAGAAATGACAAAATGCTGTAAAACCAGACTGCTGCTAAAAATCTTGGTCAGAATATAAATGGGCTGTTTTTAAAAAGCAGAATGTCTGTTTCAAAACCAGATGGATAATAAGAAAATTACAAAGCACTGCTATTGTCTCTCACTGGCTCAGGATGCTACTTTTTATGGTTTTACTGAACTATGCAATGACGAGCAAATCCAGACATTAAGTAATCCTGATACAAGGGAATTCCTAAAATTCTCAAATTGTTTTGAAATGGTTCTTTGCCCATCACAGTGCTGTTACAAAGTCTTGTTGCGTTTCCACATTTTTTTGTGATAATTTCCGCCTCTTAACTGGAAAATTTTCCACTTCTATACCAATGGTGAGAACGAAGAGGAAGTAATCTCAATGTGAAGGAATAACATTGGTAAAGGCAGAATGGTGGTGCAGTGGTTAGCACTTGTGTCTCCCAGTGCCTAGCACCTGGGTTTGATTCCCACCTTGGGTCACTGTCTGTGTGGAGTCTGCATGTCCTCCTCATGTTGCATAGGTTTCTTTCCATGGTCCGTAGGATGTGCTGGTTAGGTGCATGAGCCATGCTAAAATTCTCCCTCAGTGTACCTGATGCTGGAGTGTAGCAACCAAGGAATTTTCACAGTAACTTCATTGCAGTGTGAATGGAAGCCTATTTGTGGCACTAATAAATAAAATATATTACGAAACGGGAAAAGGAACCTACACTTTCTAGAAGGAATCTGATTGTTTTAGTTTCTTTCCCCCTCACCTGCTATTCTGGTCTTGAAATTCACAGAGAGATTGCTGGTTGCATCACAAATGTGCAGATTAGGTTGGCGGGCTGTGGCAAATTGCCCCTTAACTTCCCAAGGTGCATAAATAGAAGAATTAGCGGGGTAAATGTGTGAGGTTATGGGGATAGGGCCTGGATAAGATGCTCTGTCAGAGAGTTGGTGCAGACATGATGGGCCGAATGGCGTCCTTGTGCACTGTAAGATCTCTATCATTCTAAGTTCTATGATTCTAGCTATAACCTATATACCTCAGGTCAATATTGTCAGCAATAATTCAAGTTTCAGAAACGGGTGCACTCAATTTATGAAATTAATAAAATGGAAGTGCACTAACTCGCAGAGCACACAAGTTTCCTGCATTCCTGTGGTACCTATATCTTCAGGCCAGGATGCAGAAACTGTAAGGATGGAATTACTGCTGATTTTATGGCACACGGTCGCTGAAAGACTGTTTCCCATTGTGGGAGAGTCTAGGACTACAAGGCATAATCTCAGAATAAGGGTCACCCATTTAAGACACAGAGGAGGAGGAATTTCTTCTTTCAAAGTACAGTGAATCTGTGGAATTCTTTACTGCTGAGGTCAGTAGAGGCTGGATCATTAATAATGTTCAAGGCTGAGACAGATTTTTAATCAGTAAAGGAACCAAGGGTTATGGGGATAAAGTGGGAAAGTGGAGTTACGGATTATCATATAACAGTCATGATCTCATTGAATGGTGGAGCAGAGCTGATGAGCCAAATGGCTTACTCTGCTCCGATGTCTTATGGGAGAGGTTCCACTCCTCCCTTAATCCTACGTGCTGATGTTGCTGTCCAGTGCCTCCCTCACACCATTTGTACACAGCTGAATCATACATTCCAACCACAATTCAACAGCAGGGATTTTCTGGTTAACTATCTGCATCTCTATTCAAACTTCCGTTTTATAATTCAGATAAATCAGTCCTTTGGGTATATTTGAAGATTGTTGTATCCATTGGTACGTGCACATAGAGTAAATATAAACAGGCTGTCTCAGTTGGGAACATATTATTTACCTCTGTTAGCAATGGCCATTCATCACTTAAATCCTGCTGTAATTTGACACGATGTCAATGAGATGATAATTGCATTGCCGTATCTCCTTAAATTTTAACCGCAGCTTCAAAACCAAAAACACGTGCAATTTAAACAGCATTTACATGGAGAACTCCCCCGCTGGTTGGCATGCATCAACCACCACCACCACCACCACCACCCCCCCCCCCCCCCCCCCCCCGGCTACGGTGCTGATTCAGGCTAAATTACGATTCCCTGGGCACCAGCATTCCAAATGGCCTTTCTGGACATGTTCCTGGAAAGCATACGTAGCACATTCAATTGCAGGGAAGTATCACATCTGAATTTAATCTTGCTCTCAATGAAAGTCCAAAGATGCACATGATTAGACAGCAATCCAGCTAATCATTTTCCTTCCACTAGGCCAAGAATAGTGATGATAACTTGTGTTCATTAAGTGAACACAGATATTATATGCAATGCATATGTTTGCAAATATAAAAAATAAGCTTTGTGGTGTATTTCTTTAGGAATATCTCAGAAATAAAATTATTTCTATTTTAACCTGGTGCACTGCTGGTTAATTAGCAACCACACCCTTGCCAAATAATTGCCATACTAAGCTGATCTTTCTCTACACCCTAGCTATGACTGTAACACTATATTCTGCACTATCTCCTTTCCTTCTTCTCTATGTACTCTATGTATGGTATGTTTTGGCTGTATAGTGTGCAAGAAATAATATACAATACAGTGATGTATCCCAATACATTGCATGGTGGCACAGTGGTTAGCATTGCTGCCTCAAAGCATCAGGGACTTGAGTTTGATTCCAAGCTTGGGTTATTGTCTGTGCTGAGTCTGCACATTCTCCCCATGTCAGCATGGGTTTCCTTTGGATGCTCTGGTTTCCTCCCACAATCCGAAAGGTGTGCTGATTAGATGTATTGGCCGTGCTAAATTCTCCCTCAGTGTACCCAAATAGGTGCTGGAGTGTGGCGACTAGGGAATTTTCAGTCTCTTTATTACAGTGTTAAATGAATAAATAAAATGTGACAATAATAAACCAAATCATTTAAAAAAAATGGAGGCTCTAGTGAAGTTATGCAAGTGTTACACTTCTTTTTAAAATATTTGAAGTAGTCACCATAATTTTCTCCAAAGGCTCTCAGTACAGTAGTTGCATACATTTGAACAGTTGCTGAATGTTTTTAAAATCAATGGTTGTTCCTTTAAATGCTGCCGATTCACAATTTCACATCCTTCCTCGTGATCCCCTCCCACACACATTAACATCCAGAAAGTTATTTTGGGTGCTCAGTCATTCGATGAACAGTTTACGAGTTCAAACCAGTGCACACTAGCTTTTCAACAGCATTGCTCAACTGAACTGACACTGTGGTCTCTATTGACGTCCTTGGTAGTAACTCTGTTGTACTGCTTTGCTGCTGTCCCATCTGTTTCAACCACAAATCTTTCGTAAAGTTCTCATCCTGGCCACGCATTTCCAAACTCTCAGTTCCGTAATCAAGAATCGGGTGCTAAGTGCCAGTGTCATCATCAAAAATTTGACAGACATATTTCCCTTTTCAAAGAAAACAAACATCACTGATATGCTGCACACTCGGCATTTTTTTAAAAAAACTTGTTCATGGGATGTGAGCAGTGCTGAGAAAAGTGAGGGTGAGTTGCCTTTTTGTACTCCTGCAGGCTATGTGGTGTAGATAAACTCACAATGCTGTTGGGGAGGGAGTTCTGGGATTCTTACAGTGACAGTACAGGAATGATGTTAGCGTTCCAGTTCAGGATAGTGTATGGCTTACAGGAGAACTTGCAAGTGGTGGTCTTCTGTGTCTGTTGCCCTTGTATTTCTAGCTGGCAGAGGTCACAGATTTAGAAGGTGCTGTCAAAAGAAGCTTAGCAACTTTCTGCAGTGTATCCTGTAGAAGGTATACACTATGTAATCTGTCAGGTTTCTTAGTTCTCAACTTTTGAACTTTTTGGATGTCATCTGAGCAAGTGGAGCACATTCCATCGCACTCTTGAGTTGTACCTTATAGATGGTGCACCATCTTTGGGGAGATGAGCTACGTACTACTAATTTCCCAGCTCTGACGTGCCCTTGTAGCCACTCTATTTGTATGGTTGGTCCAATTCAGTTTCAGGTCAATGGTGGACCCCCAAGAAAGCTGACATGGGGGATTCAGATGGGAATGCCACTGAACTTCATGGGGAGATGGTTAATTTTGCTAGAGAAGGCCTTTGCCTGGCACTTGTGTGGCACAAGTGTTACTTGCCATTTACCAGCCCAAACTTGAATGGAAGCCTGTCTTACTGCATTTGGGCATGGGCTGTTTCAGTATCTGGAGGAGTTGTCAACAGTAATGAACGCTGTGCAATTATCAGCAAACATCCCCTCTCCTCACCAAATGTAACAATGTTTAGCGCAGCATCAAATACAGGATATGGCATTCCTTAGCACGAGCCACGCAATACCACATTATCTTAGAATATCACAATAATATCACAAAATTCTCCTTTGCCAATACAAAAAAGGTCCTCTGGACTCTCTCCCTCTCAGTTCACAATCATTGCAAAGCATTGCCAAGAAAACTTCCTACTACTACAACTGAGATGCATTCATTTTTTAATGCACTCGTGATTCTTGTCTACACTTCATACCTGGCCTCTGCAGAATCAAAGCAAATGGATATTTCTCATGCATTGTTCTGAGAAATGGATACATCTTTTTACTGAAATCTGCAATCTTGCAAAATAGCATGGACCACATAAGCTGCATGTGTATCAATGCTGGCAGCTTATCCTGTTGTTCTAATTTGCTGTGTTTCTTATTAGTTAGTAACATAGAGTGCAGTACTGCCTTGGAGATTCAGTGAGGTTTAGCTAGTGAGTGGCTGAGTAAGCTTATTCTGAGTACAATCAACTATCTGTGAAGAGTTATCTTTTCTCAGTTGTTTTGACCCTGGCGAGAAGTTCCACCAGATCCCCTCACCAGTTTGGAATCCCTGTCAAAGATACATGTGTGTCCACCATACCCAGCTTGAATTTGATGGACTAACCTGACAACCACGAGGCCCAATCATCAATATTAAGAGCATAGGAAATAGAAGCAGCAGTACACTACTCTTGTTAAGATATCAGAATGCTAACTCAATTCCAGCTCGCGACTATCTGTGCTCTGGGAATTTAGAAAGATACGAAACATACACCCAGTCCATCACTCAAACCAGCCTCCCATCTACTGACACTTCCTGCTACCACGGAAAAGCAGCCAGCATAATCAAGGACCCTACACACCCTGGACATACTCTCTCCCGTGAGAAAAAAGATAAAAAAGTCAGAGATCATGTACCAACCGACTCAAGAACAACTTCTTCCCTGCTGCCATCAGATCTTTGAATGGACCTACTTTGCATTAAATTGATCTTTCTCCACACCTTTGATATGAGTGTGACGTTCTCTCCTTTCCTTCTCTGTGCCTGATATATTCTGTGTAGTACGCAAGAAACAATACTCTTCACTGTACACTAATATATGTGACAATAATAAATCAAATCAAATCAAATAAGAACGGAGGTAATTTTCACATTCTTTCCATTGCAAGGATATTTGGGGTTACATTTTTGCAGTCTTGATCTGATTCGATTGAGTTGTGGGTCTGGCAAATAAGTCAAGGTAGATTTGTTGAAATCTATTGCAGATAGATGGTGCCCCATTTAACTTTATCCTAAAGCAGCAGTTTTGAGCAGAAGGAAAATAGTTTAAATGATATGAAGAATCTCTAAATATGGAAGTCCACTGAAGATATCTTAGATAGCAAGCCAGGTAGAGCCATAGAATTCTTACATAGCAGAAGGAAGCCATTCAGCCCATCAAATCTGTACAGTCAATGCCTCCAAATGCTGTGTGTGAAATTTCATTCATTTCCTTCCACTTGAATCTGGAAGTAGGGGGGAGGTGATAAAAATCAGACATTGATTTTCTGACAGTTTTAACTAGTCAGCTGTCACACTTCATAACAGCTTGTGAGGCAGCCAGCGTTTACTGATTGTTACAAGCTAATATTTGGCAGCCAGGCTACAAAGTGAATCTTGAATTAAAATAAATGAACAGAAATACCTAGTTTTAGTTAGCATCATAATTCTAAAGAGATGGAACAGTTTAATCATACCCAACAGTACTGAGTAATATATATGCACAAAATATGATGTTAACTCAAAAGTGCAAACTTAATTGCATCTGTCAGATGGACAATAAAGACATTGCTTTCTTAGGTACGGATCTAGTAGATTGCTTGGATGCAGCAAATAAAGAATAACATAAAATGCAGAGAAACATATATTCCTAATGGGACGTAACTGACTTCCAGTCCATTAACTTAAAAGGTCAGAAAATAGGACCAACTCTGTTGCAAACAACTGTTCTTTCCCCAGTTTTACTCTATGCCCTGAGTGTATTAATTCAAGTAAGTAGTCGCACAACACAAGGTTAAAATCCAACAGTTTTATTTGGTAGCAAAAAGCCATTAGTGTTGTAAAGCCACCACTGTTGGCTTTTGCTACCAAATAAACCTGTTGGATTTTAACCTGGTATTGTGGGACTTCTAGCTGTGTTTACCTCAGTCCAACGTCGGCGTCTCCACATTATGTATTAATCCAATACATTCAGGAAATCATCCCTGTGTTGTTATTCTGTGCTTATTTTCCTCTTCTTTCTTTCCTACTCTTCCTTTTTCAATACTTCCCCTTGTGACACACTTAGTTGTGGTACTTATCAGCATTTCCTCTAGTTTGCCCCAACTGCACGGCAGGCAAGAGAAACACCCAAGGAACCATGGCTGTTTCATCATTTATTCTGCACTAAGCAGCTTTCGACAAAGACTGCAGGGTATATGCTAGAATAACCCTGCTTGCACAGCAACTTCAAACTTGAGTTTGTCCTCCAGAGAAAACTAAGCAATACTGGTAACAGCACTATCTGTATACTTTAGCAAGGTATCATTCTTGGACATAAGTATAGGAACATCCAACTGAAAGCAGAAATCTTTTGACAATAAGTCGGCAATCTTACTTCCAAAAGCGACAGTATGGTTGGTGTAGATGGGAAAACGTCATACTAGTACAGGAAAAGATCTGCTCTTTAGATTTTGAGTCCAGAACTTATATACTTTACTTTGACAATCATAAAATCAAAAACAGGATCCAGTACAAACTCAGAAGTGCAACAGAAGGGAACAGGGAAGTAGCCATTAGAAACCATTTATCGATGAAAGCTGAAAATTAGTCCAGATTCAAACAAAAGAGAACACATTTTCACACAAGGTCTGACACAAGTGATGGTGCAGTCGTGCCATGTGATGAGGCAATGTTAAACAGCATGTCCACTGGCATCTATTGGGTTAAATCTGTCCACTGCCCTTCAAAACTCTAAGAAGTCTTATGTGTGGGCACCTGTGCCTCCACAGGAATCTTGAGTACCCAGGGTGTTCAGTCTGCTTCACCAGGTCGTAACCACTGAAATCTAATTATTGGCACAAGCCTTCTGATCCTGGGAGGTGGGCACAGGCTGGAGTTGTGCCAGTAGGTTGCTTGACCAGAGTTCATTCACATTCTGTCAACTGAATCCAATACAACACAAATGTGCAGTCAGCGCCTCACTTTTCATTACATCCTGCTGTTACACCACTAAATTAAACACCAGATTTATTCCAAAACTGGTTGAAGTCTGGCACTATATTGATAGAACCACAATATAAAGTTAGATAGCTGATTCACATAGGAATTAATGAAAATCCATGTACTCAAAAACTAGACAGAACTTGATACAGTCGGACAAAATTCCCCCGACTTGCCATTTTAACCGAAACAACAGCCTATTTGAAATAAAATGAATGTGCTAATGCTCTCTTTAAATATTAGGAGATCAGTCTCATCGGAGCGCATTAAGCAATGGTGGAATAGCATTGCCAGCAATAATTTCCAGGCAATAATATTAAAAAACCCACTGTTTCTTAGTTCTTGGAAATTGACATAAAACATGTGCCTCAGTGACTGTGTTCAGTGTTGTAATGCAATTATCATTTTGCAATAAAGGTGGCGCAGAGCACAATCCACTCTTGGATTATTCATCCATCTCAATTGAATTATCAATTATTCGCAAACTCCAAGCATTTGAGGAAATGCAGGAATGCTCAGGCAATCAGTAGTGGAAACTCTGGCAGGTTTTCACCTCCCAAACCAAGGGGTGCTCAAGCCAACTCTTTCCTTGCTCGGAACTGCCTTGGCAGAGATCAATTCATTCATTCATCATTGGCTGCGGGACTGGAACCAAGACTTCCCTGAACTGCAGGATTCAGCATCTATACTTGGTCATCAGAAGTACTTGCTTGTCACCTTTCTATCAGAAAGGTGCGCCCATAACCAAATTCAAAAAAAGTAACAACCAAACAGAATCAACGTCCACAAATGAACTTTACTGATTTTCATAAGTACAAGAAAAAAATCCAACAGCAAGGTGCAAAATGCCAGTGCAAAGTGGTTCCAACAATACGCATTCAAAGCCAATTTCACTCAAGTTACATTCTTGGCACTACTAAGTATTATGTTGATTCTGCTTAAATGCTGTCTCTCCCAATCAGGAAGACCTTGCAGGAGGAGAATCAAGAGAGAAGAACAAGTGTAACGTATTACTATTATTAAACAGTGCAATCAACTTAACAATTCACATCAGACCGTGCTTCACTGAACTGTTTTCAGTGCTCCCACTGAAAAAATAGAAATGCATAAGGGCATGTGCAAATGATATGTTATGCAACTCACAAGTGAATCAATTACATCCCCTAGCTACACTATTATACAATCAATTGTTGGCCAATGCAGGTACATCTCCAACACAAGGCTTGGACTGTTTAGTGGAGTGACCAGCATATTACAAAGGATGTCAACATTGGTAATGTCCAAATTAATCATTATGCCACACTATTCACAACTCTTCGCATTTGGAATCCTGAGCTGAATCGGATCTAAACCTAGTATTTATGTACAGATGCAGCATCAATTGACTAATTTGTAATTCATGGATCAAGATTCTCCCAAAAATATACTAAGTTCCCAATGACTAAGTCTGCATGTGAAAATGGGAGCAATTCCTGCTGATTTTTTTAACAGGGATTTCCAGAATGAACCTCTGAGAACTGCAGAGTCCCCAAGCATGATTCGCTCCGGAAATCAGCGTTTGGGATTATTCCCGCCTGACAGGCCAGCAGTATAATGCTCGAGTGGGCCACTTTACAAGCACTTATCCATTAGCGTGGAGATTCATGCATGTCCAATGGCCCCACATCGTCAGCCTCCAGTTCGCTGGATAACCCTGTGACCCTGCCTTGCATCCCCCACAACCCCAGAATGCTGGCCTCCCAGATCTCCGTGGGCCAGCCCCAGTATTTCCCCATTCCCCTGTCCTGGTTAGCCCTGATTTCCCTACTTCCCTCACCCCCATCACTTCCCCACCTGGATTGCCAGCCCCAATCGCCATCCTCCCTCCCTCTGCCACCGATCCCAGTGCAAAGTGTCAGCAAGCCCCTCCATCCCTATTAACTGCCCCCCTCATAAACCCCACTCCTTTGGCGCTGGCCAATGCCCGGGGGGGCATTGGAGGAGGGGAGTGATGGTGAATGAAGACATTGGTAACAATACGGAAATGGAGATTTGCTCAAGCAGCACAGTGGGCTGGAATAATCGCCCCGATGATCTTTCAGCTGGAGCAGTGCCATCCCTAACATTTTGCAAGCATTGCTAAAATCTATGTTTTTTGAACAGATGGGCTACATACTCTCAGCAGGGAAGATTAATGCATTGAAACCTTTTCTCCACATTATGTCAATCTTCATCCCTGAATATTGTTTTCGAAAGCTTCAGTTTTGTTGGTCCCAAAAGCCCTTGCAGATAGACTACTTGACTAATTGAGATGGCACCTGGCAGTCAGCACTCTGGAGATTACATTTTCACCCCAATCTGTGCTTACTTTGATGTTCAAAAGTCAAGACTTCGAAACACCGAGGGCATTTAAAGAATCAATTAATGTAACTGCACAAACAACAGTCGAGCGTACAAACAATAAACATTAGATCACGATTCCATCTGTGAATGTGTGCGCAATACATGCTGCCCCAGTACTCGAAAAATCATTTGTAATGCAGCCAAAATTTGCTTATCCTGGTAAGGCTTCCAGATCACATCATGTTCCCACCCTACTGTTGAAGCCTTTATCATGTATAACTATTACTATGCTCAGTTTAAAAATAGATACCTATTATACATTTTTCTGCAAGTACTGCAGATGAAATCCATCAGGCATAGTCATGGGTGGAATTTTGTAATAGGTACAGCATTTATCATTTCCATTAGAACTGCTGAAGAACTGCTTCATTACATAATAAGATATTTAAATCAAGCTGCATGTTTACGTCGTAACATGACATTATTTGGTGTCATTGTGCAATGTCAGAGCAACTTTATATTTTAGCTGTAAATAGAAAAGGCTCACATCACATACTGGTCTCCCTCTAACCTGTAGATATGGGTCCAAATTTTACCAGCCCGTTTGAGGATCGGAACATGGAAAAGCCAGTCAACCACTGGCAATATTTTACGGTTTTGGGATGAATGAGGCTATAAAATCCCACTTTCTGTATGCCCTAGCTATGACTGTAACGCTACATTCTGCACTCTCTCCTTTCCCTTCCCAATTTCGGTATGGTTTGTCTGTTTAGCATGCAAGAAACAATGCTTTTCACTGAATGCTAATAGATATGACAATAATAAATCAAATCGAATCAAAAAGAGTAAGTTATCTGTTGGAACAAATTACAATTTACATTTTATTAATTCTTCCCATGCAATGAAATATCCAAGGCGCATTGTAAAACAAAATAGGACACTGAGCCATATAAGGAGATATTAGCTCAGCTGACCAAACGTTTGATTGAAGAATCAAGTTTTGAGGAGTGCCTTAAAGTAGGAAATTGAAGTAAGGACACGGAGAAGTGTAAGGAAGGCATTTCAGAGCTTGAGGTCTTGGAAGCTGAAACATTTAATCGTGGATAAATTATAATTGGGAATGTACACGTGGCTAGCATTAGATGAACACAGGTAGGTATCTTGGAAGGTCGTGAGGCTTAAGGAGATTACAGAGATAAGGAGGGTTGAGGTGGAGTTGAAAATGAGGACGATAATTTTAAAACCAAGGCTTTGTTTGACCAAAAGGCAATGTAGGTCAGCACGCACAGGATAAATGGTGCTTGATGTGGGTTAAACCAAGGACAGTAGAGTTTTTGATGACCTCGAGTTTACAGAGAGGCGAAAGTGAAAGATCAGCCATGAGTGCATTGGAATAGTCGAATCAAGAGGTAACAAAGGCATGAATCAGTGTTAATATCATTGGAAAGAGATTCTCAGGTGCCTGACAGAAATACACAGTCATGGCTATCCTGAATGCCACACCAAAATTCAGTTGCTTTGGTTCCAAAAGTAAGCAAGCCAAAGAAAAGAATGTAGTTCATAGACTCCTGACTTTTTGGTTAAGCTTTGATCACCTGAGCTAATATCTTCTTATGAGGCTCAGTGTCCTACTTTGTTTTATAATGCACCTTGGGATGTTACATTACATGAGAAGAATTATTAAAATATAAGTTGTAATTTAATCCAACAAGAACCCCCTGTACTCTTTTTGATTTGATTTATTATTGCCACATGTATTAGTATACAGTGAAAAGCATTGTTTCTTGCACACTATACAGACAAAACATATCATACGTAGAAAAAGGAGAGAATGCAGAATGTAGTGTTGCAGTCATAGCTAAGGTGTAGAGGAGGAGACCATTTGGCCCATCTAGTCTGCACCAACCACAACCCATCCAGGCACTATCCCCACAACCCCAACCATCCATCCCTGACATGAAGAGGCAATTTACCATGGCCAATTGATCGAACCTGCACATTTTTGGACTGTGGGAAGAAACTGCAGCACCGAAGGAAACCCATGCATACACGGGGAGAATGTACAAACTCTGTGCGCAGACAGGGACCCAAGCCAGGAATCAAACCCGGGTCCCTGGCACTGCAAGGCAATGGTGCTAACCACTGTGCCACCGTGCCATCCGTTGTGGGACAGAAATGGAGTGTGAAGTCACCTATGATAATTTATTTTTGCTGCAAGTATGTTTTTGCTACTTGAAATTAATAACTACCAATATGTGCAAAAATCACACGGTGGGAAAACTCAATCTGTCAGCTAATGTACATGGATATTTATCAAGAAGACAAGGACTATCCAATCAAGGCTAGAATTCCCTGGATAGAGACAGGCAGGCGTTATATGAGAAAGAAATACAGACTTTCTACAGTCATAATTAAAATTCCAGTCACTGGATATCAATATACTGGCATACCCATCATCTTGATGATATAACACAAATACCATTCAAATTTGAATGTATTGCCATGGCTCATTAATATTAATGAACTCACTGCATTTTTGCGCTTTTCTTTATCAACACTGTTTTTTGTAAAACAAGAATATTTTTGCTTCATCTATGACAACAATTCACACCTTTAATATAAAAATCATCACACCGTACTTCAGGAATAAACATGTTTTAAAAACTGTGGGATGGTTGGCAACAGCTAGTTGTGGAGGGATCAATTTTGGGAGAAGACCCCAGGTGCCATGAGGGACATATTTAAGTTTAAGTTTATTTATTAGAGTTACAAGTAGGCTTACATTATCACTGCAAATGGAGTTACTGTGAAAATCCCCTGTTTGCTACACTCCAGAGCCTGTTCGGATACACTGAGGAAGAATTTAGCATGGCCGATGCATCTATCCAGTACATCTTTCAGACTGTGGGAGGAAAACAGAGCACCCAGAGGAAACCCATGCAGGAATGGGGAGAATATGCAGACCTCGCACAGACAGCAACCCAAGCCAGGAATCAAACTTGGATCCCTGGTGCTGTGAGGCAGTAGTGCTAACCACTGTGCTGCCCTAGTTTTATTTGAGTTTTTTTTTGGTGAGTTTTTGCCATGAAATCTTCTAGTAGTAGATCCATAAACCAAACTACATGCCTACATACCATGTGTTGACTGCAGCATTTTAATGGCAGGAATGATAACATTCAGACAGTAAAGAAACACATTCACTGCCATTATCACACAGTGTTATTAACATACCCCTGTGCTCTTTTCACAGGTTGAATGATCCAGGCATCCTGCTACTGGTGCTTTCCAGCAGCAGAAAATGCACCAAATTAATTACTGTGGAGTAAGTTTACCAAGCTTGTGCACTATGCAGCAGAGGGGTGCAGGGCCCTGATTCTGCACCCCTTGGGACCTGTTAACTTGTTCTTAAAAACATCTGGAGTGGCAAAGGTAGAAACAATAAAACTATCCTCACGAATAATGAAATACTGTCATAAAAGCTACCTGATTTAAATGTCTCCTTACCACAATGTCATTAAGGAGGTTGCTAGCTGGCACAAAATCAAAGAAGCATTAAAAGATTCAATCCGCTTCCATCCCTTCCCCTTTTAACATCAGTACTTCATGATTATCAACAGGAATGGGATATTGTATTGTGGACCCAGACTCACCTGGCTATGCAAGGTCATGATTTTGTTTTAGCATAAATGTTTAAATTATGTTACGCAAATGAAGTGGCTTTTTGGGGTGGCACGGTAGCACAGTGGTTAGCACTGCTGCCTCATAACGCCAAGGAACCAGGTTCAATTCCACCCTCAGGTCAGTGTCTGCGTGGAGTTTGTACATTCTCCTCATGTCTGCGTGGATTTCCTCCGAGTGCTCCGGTTTCCTCCCAAAGTCCAAAGATGTACCGGTTAGGTTGACTGGCCATGCTAAATTGCCCCTTTGCATCAGGGGGATTAGCAGGGTATATATATGGGGTTGTAAGGATAGGGCAGGATTGTGGTCAGTAGAAACTTGATGGGCTGAATGGCCTCTTTCACATAAGGATTCTATGACAAGTTTAACTGGAATTCCCTACAAAATGCACGAGTTCAGGAGTAATTTGTCCCTTTTGTCATTAGCAGGTCAAGATATAAGTGCCTGCAGTAAACATGTGTCCAAGAAACGTAAATTCCCTTCCTGACCAGCACTTCTCATTAGCGAAGCTGTTTCTGGATATCAGAATCTGAATTAGCATCATTTCTTAATCAGACCTGTCAAAACTGACACAGCAGGTGTAGCGTTCACCCATTTTGACCTCATCTCATGCTTTAATTTTCAAATCATACAGTAAACCACTGACGCAGAAAATCTGCGAAATAAGCCAATTGATCATGAGCAGTAAAGATTCAAAGGGACAGCACTGCAGGAGGAGGATTAAAAGCAGCAGCAATAGAAAGGATGAAGCAGTGAGAAAAGGTTTTGATGCATCCATGAAAGAGTGAAAGACATAGTGGGAGAAGTTAAGATCGAGACGCCCCAGGTACCTGAGAGTCTTGCATCTCCCCATTCTACTTTGTGATGTCTATCATTGATCTCCCCCACCTAGTTCACAATGGGCTTGATCACTATTTGTGAGACTAGGTTGTTTTGTTGGCAAATGTGAGAACAACTCAAATGTGATATAATTTTCCTTTAAAGACCATTTTGGATCTTTCTCTGAAACCTTCATCCATGTCTTTGCCATTAAGAGACTCATTCTGATAATATACTGCCTACCACTTTTTCACTTCATGTCTCTTAAGGTTTAACTATGTCCAAAGATGTGTGGGTTAGGTGGATGGCCATGCTAAATTACCCCTCAGTGTCCAAATATGTACAGGTTACATGGATTGGTCATGCTAAATTGCCACTGAGTGTCAGACGTGCTGGTTAGGTAGATTGGCTGTGCTAAATTGCCCCTTGGTGTCCAAAGATTTCTAGATTAGGTGAATTAGGCATGGTAAATGTGCGGGAGTACAGGGATGCGGGAGTGCCTGGGTAAGATGTTCTTTCAGTTGGTATAGACTTGATGGGCTAAATGGCCTCCTTCTGCACTGTAATGATTCTACGATTCTATTCCAATGTTCTTCTAACCCACCTCACACCTTCCACCCACAAGAAACTCCAGCTCAATAAGCTGTTCTATCCGTATCCTATCCCACAACAAGTTTTGTTTATCTACATTCACATGATATATCGGGGGTGTATTGTATATTCACAATTGCTACAGCACAGAATTAGCCCTTTCAGCCCATCGTGTCAGCTCCAGCTCTCTGACTGAGCAATTCATTTTGTGCCATTTTCCTGCCTTGTAACCCTGCAGTACATTCTTCCTTTTCCAGTAACAGTCTGATTCCCAGTTGGATGTTTGATTGAGCGAGCCTCTACCGTAGGCAATGCACTCAGACCTTATCGATTTGCTACACGAAAAGGTTTGTACTCCCATCGTTTTTGCTTCTTTTGCCAGTTCCTTTAAATCTGTGCCTTCTTGTTCTCAATCCCTTTCGGAGTGAGGACAGTTCCGCCCCATCATTGCTCTGTCCAGGCTCTTCAAGGTCTGAACGACCTCTTAAATTCCACCAGCTGCTGTGGTGCGTCTTGGAACTCATGCCTTCAGAGCCTGGGCCTCTGGCTTATTCAGAAGACATCTTAGAAGACTGAAACCGTGATTTTTGAATTTGGAGATGTATGTCTAATGCTATAATGCAAATAAAAGTTTTTAAGTTTGTAAAGACTGGACCTCAGTTATATTTTTCCTTTGCTGGCTATGTGCAGTATAACAATGATTGTCCGAACCTCCTGTTTTTGCTGATGTACATTGGTCCTCAATGCTCGAATGTCCCGCATATTCACTTCTTTGTGATTTCACCCATCTCTATTTCTGGTACCATCTCTGGTCCTTTAACTCCCCAGATCCCCTATCACAAACAGACTGTCCGGATGGAATTTTCCCAACCCACCCACCATGGGAATCGTGGTGTGCTGTGGCAGGACACTGGAAAGGTTCCAAAAAGGAAAACGCTGGAAAATCTCAGCAGGTCTGGCAGCAACTGTGAGGAGAGAAAAAAGTTTGAGTCCTGATGACCCTTTGTCAATTTGCTTCCATCCTTGGAAACGTTCATTGACTTCAGGCTGGATTTTCAGTTTCAGGACGAATGTGGTTGGAAAATCCTACCCATTGTGTCTGTTCCTCTGACTCTGACCACGCACACACCTACCCGACCCTTTGCCGCACCAGTAATGGCTGTGTCTTCAGTCACCTAGACCTCACAATCTGGAATTCCACCTCGAAGCTCATTCTCACATCCACCTACCTCTCCCCCTTTAAGACCCCCCTCAAATACCACCTACTTAATGGGTAGGATTCTCAGCTTGGGTCACTGTCAGTATGGAATTCTCACATTCTACCCAGGTGTGGGCTTCCTCTGAGTATTCCGGTTCCCTCCCACACTCCAAAGGTGTGCGGGTTAGGTAGATTGGCTATGCTAAATTGCCTATTGGTATCGGAGGACTAGCTAGTGTAAATGCATGTGGGTAGGGCCTGGGTGGGATTGTGGTCAGTGCAGTCTCGATGACCAAATGGTCTCCTTCTGCACCACTGGATTTTATGATTCCATTCTATAGAATCCCGATAGTGCAGAAAGAGACCATTCAGCCCATCAAATCTGCACTGACAACAATCCAACCCAGGCCCTATTCTCATACCCCATGTAATCCCCCGACACTAAGGGGCGATCCCACCTAGACCTATTCCCCGTAATCCCATACATTTACCATTAATCCATCTAACCTACACATTTTGGGTTCTACGATTCTACTTGAAGAAGCGATTGGTCATCCTTCCGAATTATGTCACTGTAAAATACTTTGAGGCATTATTCCTCGTTCGTTGTGTGGTATAAATGCAATGCTGCTAAAGGAAGAAGGACTACAATTAGTCCTCTTGTCAAGAGATGCTAGTTAGGATGCACCCACCTGATGTTCCCTCGCCCCTGTGAGGCTAAACAGAAGCCAGCCTGACCTTCAAGAGTCCCTGAAAATGGGAAGATGCAGTTCTGTCAAATCACATTAGAGATAAAACCTCAGGTTCACTGAGTTTTCTGTTAGCATTGCTGTTGCATAGAAACAATGCTGAGTGCAATGTGTTGCTCCTTAAGTCAGTCAAGACAGGGTTCCTATTTGCATATGTTGACAAAAATTCAAGGAACGACATTGTTTCTCAATCACTCATTCAGCTGCTTGCCATTTTGTAAATATTATGTTGGAAACAGGACATGTACCAGAGAAACTGATGAATAATTCTAAAATATTAATATCAGATGGTGTGCCATGAATGAGAATGTGCCAATGACAATACGATTTTATTTTAGGTGTCTTTTTTTTTCATTTATTATTGTCACATGTATTGGTGTACAGTGAAAGTTATTGCTTCTTGTGTACTATCCAGTCAATGCATACCATTCATAGAGTATGTGGGGGAGAAGGAAAGAAGAGGGTGTGGGAGAGGGTGCAGTTTTTGCATTTTACAGATATAACATTTTATTCAATAAATGTAATACATTATTTATTTGTTGAAAAAAAGAATATGAAAGCTTTTGGTATTTAGGTGTATTTCAATTTCCATCCCTCCATCACCTTCACAGGGCCTATCCTTCACTTCCTTAGCCTTTCTGTCTCCATTTCTGGTGTGGAGATGCCGGTGTTGGACATGAGTAAACACAGTAAGAAGTCTCACAATACTAGGTTAAAGTCCAACAGGTTGGATCTACAGGTCCTGTTGGATTTTAACCTGGTGTTGTAAGACTTCTTACTCATTTCTGGTGACAGATTGACCACCAATATTCATCATAAGTCCACCAAATCCTACAGCTATCTTGACTACAGCTCCTCACACTCCACTTCTTGTAAAGGCTCTACCCCATTCTCCCTGTTTCTCTGTCTCTGTTGCATCTGTTATGATGATGTCACCTTTGAAAATGGCACTTCAGACACGTCTGTCCTTTTCCTGGACTAATGTTTCTCCCACTTTGGATGACAGGGCACTCAACAGTGTCCAACCCACTTCCTGCACTTCTGCCCTCACTCCTTCCCCTCTCTCCAAGAATCAAAGATAAGATTTCTCTTGTTTCACCCCACCAGCCTCCATATTCAAGGGGTCATCTTCTGCTACTTCCACCAAATCCAACATGATGCCACTATGCAACACACCTTCCCCCCATTCCCCTGTCAGCATTGTGCAGGAATGACTTCCTCAGTGGCCGCCTGAACCATTCCTCCATTACCCCAACTCTTCCTTTATTCCCTTCCTATGACACCTGCCCCTGCAACTGCAGAAGATGCAAAACACCTACCCTCTTACCTCCTGCTTTCTCACTGTCCAAATTCCCAAACACCCTTTTCAGGTGAAGTGTTTCAGTTGCACCTCCTTCAATTTGGTCTACTCTATTCGCTGCTCTTCTGTAATGCACTAGGGGGATTAAACACAGACTGGGCAGCTACTTTGTGTAATATCTTTACTCAGTCTGCAAGCATGACCCAATCTTTTCATCATTTGGCATTTAAACTGGCATTCCTGCTCTCATGCCCATCCTTGGCCTGCTGCAATGTTCCAATTCAGCCCAAGGCAAACTGAAGGATCAACATCTCATCTTATGATTCGGCCCATTACAGCCTTCTGGATTCAACATTGAATTCAATAATTTTTAGACAGTGAATTTTCTCCTCCATGCCCCCTTTTGTTTTTCTTTTATTTATCCCAATGACCTGGGTTGTCCCATTAACACATTCTGCCATCTTACCTTTCTGCCAGAATTAGCACCTTCTTTAACCATTAATGCTGCTGTTAACAGTCGCTTTGTTTTGTCTCCATGTCAATCTCTCCTTTGCTCCCACCTATCCCTGATCTTCTATTCCATTCCACCTTCTCCACCACCCTCCCACCCCCAACTACATAATCCAGTGCATCTCCATCCCCCTTCCGCTCTGTAGAACAGTCACACGGACTTGAAAAGTTAATTCTGTTCGACAGATACAGCCAGGCTTGCTGAGTTTATCCAGTGCTTCCTGTTTTTATTTCAGATTTCTGGCATCTGCAGCATTTTATTTTTACTTTAGCATTTAGGTGTATCCTGATTAGATTTGTCTGCTAAGTTTTCACCCCTTTCCCTTCATGCCTTTATGGGAACTGTACTGGTTTAGTACTCTGCCGCATGGTTACTGCAAAATGGCACAGAAACACTTGGTGCATTTCCACAATTCTAATGATCTATATTTCTCCGACCAGCCTTTCAAACCCACATGCACTGCAAGTGAACCTATTCGCTATAAATCTCTGGCATACAACATGATTTTCCTAATACAGTAAGTTCTATGCACAGAGAAACTGAAGGTGAAGTGGAACATCATTCTTTAATGTAAACAGCGACACAGTCTGTCTTCACACCACTTCAAATATTTATGTCAGAGCAGCACTCATCGACCTAAGCAAATACTATGATGGCAGTTATTGAGTATCACCTCATAGTTCTGAAATGGTATGGTGCTTTGGAGCATAGAGAAGGTTGCCCTATGTTTGGTTACATGACAGACCTCTCTGCACTAGCTGCGACAGAAAAGCAATCGATCTAAAGCAGGTATCCAACTGACAGAAACTGTGGTCTCATTTTTTTCCCTCAACTGTGAATATTCCATGGTACAGCACTTGTGTTTCCATTGGGCTCCGATTGAGTCTGAAAGAGTTATCACTCGCAGGGCTTCTGCCTCGGTGGGAGAATTGAAGAACGACATTGCCAAGTGCTCCCTTGCCGTTGTTACACCATGAAAGGGCAACCTGAGGCACGACTGCTGTACTGTAAAGATGTGACAGGCCTGAGAGCAGAAGTCAAACCATCTTACATTTGAGGATGCAATCTGAAGTTAAAAAAACTGGCACACCCAACAGTGAAGCCCCAGGGACTCACACCAAAATTAGATCAACATGTGTACTTAATAATAAACATAATATTGACACACAACGGTCCTCGGACACGAGGCAGCAAATAGTAAGAGCTTGAAGTAAAGGCCCTTCTGGACCAGGAGGGACATCAGAGATGGTCCAGACCCCTCAGGCTTAGACCTGATCTCCCCAGTCACAAATCCATGCCCATTTTAACTTGAGTATTGTGAACCGATCCTTCTATCACCTGACTTTGTATTTCTGGAGCATAGAGAAGGTTGCCCTATGTTTGGTTACATGGCAGACCTCTCTACACTGACTGCGACAGAAAAGCAATCAATGCTGAGGGCAAAATTCCTGAAAGGAACATATTTTAGGTTAAATTCACTATCCAACTTATTCACTTAAAAATGAAGTTGTATCTTATTTGTTAGTTTATTTACTAGTGTCGCAAGTAGGCTTACGTTAACACTGCAATGAAGTTACTGTGAAAATCCCCTCATCATTAAACTCTACGGCGCCTGTTCAGGTACACTGAGGGAAACTTTAGCGTGGCCATTGCACTTAACCAGCATGTCTATTAGATGGTGGGAGGAAACTGGGGCACCTGGAGGAACCAGCGCAGACTCCACACAGACAGTGACCCGAGCCGGGAATTGAACCTGGGCCCCTGGCGCTGTGAAGCTAGCCACTATGTCACTGAGCTACGTATGAGAAGCTGACTTTGAGGCATTCAGATGAGGCTTGAGAGCTAAAACTTGACCCTTCAAAAAAACATCCTACTCAAACCAGCACAGTGCTAATGGCGATAACACTTCGCAATTATTTCACTTCACTGGAGTGGTATAGGATGCTTTCCTATGTTAATGAAGTGACATAAATGCAAGTTGTTGTTGACAACATGAATTTTAATGGATAGAACTCCTTGTCGGTCCTTGACCTTAGTAATCTCTTGAGAACAAATTATCTTAATCTTTACACCCACATTACTCCCCGCATAAGCAGAATATTACCAAGAAATTGGAATATATTGATGCATTAAAGGAATGTATGAAGTCACTCAGCCCTTCGAACCTGATCCACTGTTCAATAAGATCACGGCTGATCCGATTTTAACCTTAATGTCACAATCCTGCTTATCCGGTACGGTGACACAGTGGTGAGCACTGCTGCCTAATAGCGCCAGGGAGCCAGGCTCAATTTGGCCTCAGGTCACTGTCTGTGTGGAGTTTGCACATTTTCCTCATGGCTGCATGGATTTCCTCCAGGTACTCCAGTTTCCTCCCACAGTCCAAAGATGTGTGGGTTAGGTTGATTGACCACATTAAATTAACTCTAGTGTTGGGGGGTTAGCAGGGTTAATATGTAGGGTTTCGGGAATACAACCTGAGTAGAATTGTGTTTGGTGCAGATTTGATGGGCCAAATGGTCTCCTTCTGCACTGTAGGGATTCTATGAATCCCAACAACCATTAACCCCGCTGGCATATCAAGGATCTATCTAGCGTTGTCTTAAACATATTCAAAGACTGCATCAGCAATTTTTGAAAAGAGAATTCGAAAGTCTCACAGCCCTCAGAGAAAATACTTTTCCCTCATCTCTATCTAAATTGGGCAACCCCTTCTCTTGAAATAGTGCACCCGAGTTCTAGGCTCTCCCACAAGAGAAACAACCTCGCACAATCACCTTGTCAGGACTCTCAGAGTTTTATTATTTGTTTCAATCAAGTTGCCTCTCAATCTTCTATTACCCTTGGAGTCCTGCTCCTTAACATGGTATCTAATTCCTCATACTGACTGTGCAGAACCAACGTCAGTCGTGCCTACATGAAACATGGCAACCGGATCCTGCCCCTCCCATGGCAAGTTCCTCTTCAGCAGATATCCTGAACCCTGGCACCAGGCAGGCAACACAACCATCTGAACACTTATTCTTTGCTTGGCAGTGTCAATCCCCCTCACAATACTTCCCCCTACTGTCAAAATGTCCCTGTTTGCTACTCCCCTCCCCTTCTCTTGAATTATTTCCTTTCTATGGCGCCATGATCAACCTGCTCCTCCACCCTGCAGACCTTGTTTCTATCCACAGTTTGTGAGCACCTCAAACCTGCAAAGTTGGAGTCTCCTCCACTGCTCTGTCTCTTTACTGGCCTCACGCATGGTCACATCCTCCTGTCCCAGGCAGCTGAACAAAACAGATGGCCCTACCTCAAGAGATGTGACTGTCTTCTGGAAGAAAATGTCCAGGTATGTTATGTGAGGTCTGCAGTTTGGCTTATAGATCAATAATCATGATCCAGAATTCCTCTAGCTGCTTTTATTGGGCAGCTAGAAGAGTTCTAGAAATACTGCCTCATAGTATCAAGGACCCGGATTCCATTCACTGTCTGTGTCTGCGTGGGTTTCCTTCCAGTGTCCAAAAGACTGGTTAGGTGCATTGGCCATGCTAAATTCTCCCTCAGTGTACCCAAACAGGACTGTGACAACTCGGGAGTTTTCACAGTAACTTCATTGCAATGTTAATGTAAGCCTATTTTTGACACAAATAAATAAACTTCCTGCAAGTAGTGTCCTGGATCAGCTCGACATTCAAAAGCACCCACATTTTGTGAATGCAAAATAACACCTATCCTGCCATTGTTGCTCATGTCATTTACCTTTTTGATTAACTTCGAATAATTCCTGCGCATACTACAATTTATTATATTCATTAAATGCTAGTACTGCCTTAATCTAAAAGTTCTATACTTCTTAATTAATTTATTTTAGTTTTTTTTATCTAAAGCTTTGTTTATTTTAAAGCTTTTGTTTTTTTTAATTTACGGACCATCCTTAACTCTAGTGTCTTAACCTGACTGCATTTTGCAAAAAGCATTTGTATTCTATTAAGCACCATGCAATCAAAATGTACAATAGCTTCATAAAATATACGTGTGCATGCAAATTCATAGAAATTCAATACAAAATACAGAGAAAGAAACATCTGTACGAATTAAAGCAAGTAACAATTCTAACCAGTAAAGGCAATTGGAAGGCATTCGAAATTGACAGACGTATTCTGTTGTTTTAATTAGAATGTCGATGAGATATAAGGTGGAATTTGTGATCAGCAGCTGTGTTGAGAACAGTGATATAGATAAACATACAAACACACAAAGGCATTTTTAAATTGAGAAAATGCTATTGAATGCCTTCACTCAGTACCAAGATTGGAAGCGCTTCACCTTTTGTGTATCCTGCTAGCTGCCACCAGCCTCTATTACTTTTTTGATGGTAACATTATCTGATGAGACAGATAGCACCTTTGACTATAAACAAGGAGAGCATCTCACATAGATTGCATTTCTCCCTTTCAGCACTACTCTTTCGGAATTGCATAGTAAATACACAGTGTCCCTTTTTAAAAAGCTATTCATGAGATGTGACCATTGTCACGAGACAATCTTTTGTTGCCCATTCCTAACTGCTCTTCAGAAGGTGATGGTGAGCTGCATTCTTGAATGATTCCAGTCCATATCATGTAGGAACTCCCTCAGTGCTGTTCAGCAGGCAGTCCCAACAACAGTGAAAGAGCGGCAATGTGGTTCCAAGTTCGGATGGTGTGCGACTTGAGAGGGGAAATGCGAGTAGTGTTTCCATGTGCCTGGTGCTTTTGTTTTTCTGGGTGGTACAAGTCAACGTTTAGAAGGCAATGTCAAAACGGTCTCGGAAATTTGCAGGTGCAACATGTAGATGGTGCGCACTACCACCATAGTACATTGTGGTGAAGAAGCAGCTGCTTTTTCCTGCACGCTGTCAAGAGTTATTACAGCTGAACAATCCAGCAAGTGGGCAGTATCCCATCACAGTCCTCATTTATGTTTTGTAAATGGTGGGCAGGTTTTAGAGAATTAGGTGATGATAGTGCCATTGAATGTCACAGCAGATGGTATAAATTTCTCTTGATGGAGATTGAGATTGTATAGCACTTGTGTCACTTTCCACTTATCAACTCAAGCCTAAATGTTGTCCATATCTTGCTGCACATGGGCATGGACTGTTTAATTACCTGAGGAGCTGTGAATGGAACAGAACGTGGTGGTCATCAGCAAATATCCCTATTTCAGGCCTTCTAACTGAAGGATGATCATAGATGAAGGTAAATGCTCCTGAGACTCTGCCCTGAGGAAGTTTATAGCCATGTTCTGAGGCTAAGATGATTGGTCTCCAACAACAGCAACCACCTTTCTTTGTGCTAAGCATGACAACAACCTTTGGAGTGTTTTCCCCTTATTCCCATTGACTACTGTGTTACTAGGACTCCTTGATACTACATACTGTCAAATGCTACCTTGATGTTGAGGGCAGTCACTCTCACCCCACCACAAGAATTCAGCTCTTTTCTCCATGATTGGATTTGGACTCTAATCAAGTCCGGAGCTGAGTGGTTCTAGTAGAACATCAAATAAACGCATCGGTGAGCTGGTATTATTGAATTGTGATCGCATTGTTGATAGCACCCTCCATTACGCTGATGATGATTTGAGTAAAGCGATGGGGTGGTAATTGACTGGATCAATTTGTCCTGCTTGGGCAGGCCTTTGCAGTTTGCCCCATTGTTGTGTGGATATCAGAGTTTTACCTGTATTGGAACAGCTTGGCTAGTTCCAGAGCACAAGCCTTCAGTACTACAGCTGGGATGTTGTCAGAGCCCATAGCCTTATTCGGTGTACTCGTCTGTTTCCTGACACCACATGAAGTGAATCTAACAGTATATGCAAACAGCTAATAATAGATTTGCAATAAGAGCCAGGAAAAAATAGTGCCAGCTGTAAATAAACCTGGCCAATAACCCATCGTATGAAAACACCACTTCAGCCAAGTAATTTTGGTGTTTAATATTCACTCCCCAACATCTATTATTTTCTGTCTTGTATACAACCTGGGATTGAAAACAATAATCTTAACACTTGTAGAAGATCCAGGATTTCTCAAATCTAAAGACATAAAAACATAACCTAGGATATTTCAGTGCTGCACCGTCAGAGACACCATGTTTTGGATGGCATGATGTGAACCTCATCTGTTCTCTCAACTGTATTAGATCCCATGACATTACTTGAAGAGCTTTGGGGTTCATCTGGTCTCAATTCATTTCTCAACCCAACATCTGAAACACACAACCCACTCGCCAACACACTTGGTATGGCTCCTGCTCTGATCAAGACTACAAGAAACTAGAAAGGGTTGTGAATGAACTCCAGTCTATCATGCAAACCAGCCTCCCATCCACTGACTCTGTCTGCACTTCCCGTTGCCTTGAGAAAGCGGCCAGTATAATCAAGGATCCCTCGCATCTTGGGCATTCTCTCTTCTACCTTCTTCTGTCGGGGAAAAAATACACAAGTCTGAAATCACATACCAACTGTCACAAGAACAGTTCCCTGCTGCCATCAGGCTTTTGAACCAACCTAGCTTATATTCAGTTTATCTTTCTCGACACCCTAGCTACGACTGTAAAACTATATTCTGCACTGTCTCCTTCCATTCTCTATGAAAGATATGCTTTGTCTACAAATGTGTAAGAAACAATACTTTTTGCTGTATCCCAATACATGTGGCAATAATAAATCAAATCAAACATTTGATTCATAGAATCCCTACAGCACAGGAGGAGGCCATTTGGTCAATCAAGTCTGTGCCAACCACATCCTACCCTGGCCCTATTCCCATAACTCCATACATTTATCCTACTAATTCCCCTGACACTACAGTCAATTTAGCATGGCCAATCAACTTAACCCACACATCTTTGGACTGTGGGAGGAAACAAGAGCACCTGAAGGAACCCGCACAGACAAGAGGAGAATGTGCAGACTCTGCACAAACAGTGGCCCAAGGCTGGCATTGAACCTAAGTCGCTGGTGCTGTGAGGGAGCAGTTGTAACCACTGTGCCACCCTGCTGCCTGACTCATCCCATCAACTGGAGGTACTTGCAAGAGTAACCAACTAAAAGGTTTTTGAGGCTTTTGGAATGCACCCTGGAATTATGATTGTGCTTGGTGAAGCTACAATCAGAAATTTCATAAATGTAATAGTTATGGCAAAAAACTGAAGGCTGAGATATAAACAACGGTGTAGTTGGTCCAACATTTTAAACACCTGAATACGTTTTACAGGATGCTATTAATGTCCAGCAGAAGTTGTAAGGAATGTGAAGGCAGCTTTAGAAGCAACAGAACCTGCCTCATGACTGCACAGGACATTCGAAGAGCTAACTAAATTAGTGCATTCAAGGTATTTGTGTTTTCAAAGACATTTGAAACTTAAAAAAAATAAGGTTAATGAGATTAATGGCAGATTCAAATTGGATTGCAAATTGGTTTTGCAATGGAAAGCACAATGTAGTCATAAAGGAACAGCTGACTGGGATATAATGGTAACTGATGCAATTCTTGTATATGTCACTGAGCTGTGTGGTCATTGCGATGCAAATTCATAGGTTTGATTTGAATACAATGTCACTGCAAATAGGGTCAGATTGCTGTCATTCTTATCACACAGTTGGTTAGATAATTTATAAGCATGCAGTGGATAGTGTTAATTTTGATGTTCAGTGGAAATAGGCATGGTCACACCTATTGTCGGACAGCAGCACTGTTTTAGCCAAAATATAGTAAACATTCATAAAGGCACTTTTAACAAAAAACACCTTCCGAACAAAAAAATGCACTTATAAATACTCACTTAACATCTACGGCATTTCAATATTCATTCAAGTATACTTAAAACAACTGAGAAGTACTTGTATGAGGAAGAGCTATGAGGAGAGGTTGGATAAACTTGGTTTGATCTCATTGGAATGACGGAGGTTAAGGATGACCTGGTAGAAGTTTACAAGATTATGAGTGATATCAACAGAATGGATAGTCAGATGCCCTATCCTAGGAAAGGAAAGTCAAGTGATAGATTTAAGTGCTTAGGGAAAAGTTTAGAGGAGATGTGCGAGGCAAGTTTTTTTGCAGAGGGTAGCGAATGTCTGGAATGCTGTCCAGGGAGGTGGTGGAAACAAGTAGGGTAGCGCTACTTAAGGGGCAACTAGAAAAATACATGAATAGGATGGGAATGGAAGGATACGGACTCCGTAAGTGCTTTTGATTTTAATTTAGGCAGACATCATGATTGGTGCAGGCTTGGAGGGCCAAAGGGCCTGTTCCTGTGCTGTACTGTCTTTTATTCTACTTTTGCCTTAACATTTTGCCAACAAACAATGATATGGTTAAAGTATGCCATGTGAAATGAATATTGTGTATTACTCGTTCTTTGTTTGCAAATCAGAAATGCAATTAGCCAGATCTGGATTCCCAATTACTGGCATGTGGCAAGTGGTTAACATACAAGACACTACGCTGATATTACAAAATTTGCTGATAACACTGACAACACAGGAGTTCCTTATGTTGTCCTTTATATTATATCAGCCTTGGCAAGTGTATAGATGGAGGGTGAGATTCTCTAACTTCCCCTCAGTGTTCTACTTGGCAGTGGGGGATGGCACTGCCACGACGAGAATTGCCATTAAAGCTACTCCACGTCATCAGGAAACCCGTACTGGGGTCGTGCTGTCAGCGGGACCAGGGAACATAAGCAGAAACTTCCAGGTGGTAGGCCAGTGATACAGTTAACAATCTCACTAGATGGAGGTAGCAAATGCAGAAAGTAAAGAAGATTACCAACATTAATTGAAAATAGTTACAAACACAGGAATGCATCTCAAGACCATTCAGGTCAGGAAGAAATTATTTTCATCCCACATAAATGATTCAGTAGAACGTACAGAATAATGAGTAATTTGGGGTTTAATGATGCAATGGAACAGGAACAGCAGAACTCAAAAATAAATAATAATGCCAGGCTAAAAGACTCAACCTATTCTGACTGAAACAACATTTGCTAATTCTTTAAAATGCTAAAAGGCATGAAAGAACTATTTAACTTATATTTATTAGAATTAGGAAACCAAACATACAAATGTAACAAACCTCAAGATTAGAGATTAGAAAGAAATTCTTCTGAACAGGGTGGACTCCCATCTAAAGCATTTAGCATGAATGTTTTAAAAGGTAGCTGGACGGATTGCTCGGTACCATAGGGACTTAACGTTTAGAAGGGTAAATTCAGACAGAGATGCTTAAACCATCTTACAACATTTATTCACTTCTGTGCTGTCAGATCCAATCAAATTTGAATAATGCGGTTTGCAATGCAAGATTGATACCAGGGGTATTTTGTTCATCCTTTCCACAGTTGTGGAGTAAGTTTCCAAATGCTGATTCACTTTCCTCAGGAAATGTAGTTGGACAGAGTCCATGACGATGTAAATTCCAAACTGTCTATTTGACAAAGCAACTCAGGTCCCTACAACTTTATTTTGTGCACAAAGGATTAATCCATTGCAGAATTCAATTAAAATACCAGGGGTGTGCAATTGCTGAGATTTCGCTCAACCATCGAAACTGAAGTGAGGTGGAACTTCTACCCACTGACAGCTCAGAACATTGATTTTGGGAAAAAGGTTGGGTTCGTTCGTGGGTGGGCAATCCATGACATTTTTTGAAAAGGTCAATTTGTTATGGAGAAAACAAGAGTGAGATTTTCTGGCTGCACTTGTCCCAAGGCCAAAAAATCCTGCCCAAGGTCAACCAACCTTTGTATGGTCCGCCCTCCCACCACGCCCCCCCCCCTCCCCCCATGATTCCCGTGGTAAGCAGAATGGGAAAATTCCAACCCAAGTCTCTTTGGGATTGATTACTTTTAATCTCTAAAATGTCTGGAGCATTCAGAATCATGGAAATCCTACAGTGTAGAAGAGGCCATCAAGTCTGCACCAAACCTCTGCTAGAGTATCTTACCCCGGCCCTCTCCCCCTGTGCTATCCCTGTACATTTACCTTGGTTAATCTATCTAAGATTCATATCTTTGGATATAAGGGGCAATTTAGCATGGCTGATTCAACTACTTCCACAACCTTTGGACTGTGGGAGGAAACTGGAGCACCCTAAGAAACCCACACAGACAAGGGGAGAATGTGCAAACTCCACACACACACACACACACACACACACACACACACACCACACACACACACACACACACACAGCCGCATACCTGGCACTGTGAGGCAGCAGTGTTAACAATAGTACCACATTGCTGCCCATAGTACAGCCCCGGAGTTATAATATTTTCACAAAACAACTTAAATTTAAAACCACTTCCTTATGTGTATAATTAGTGTGCACTTAAATAATTAAATAGCACAGACTGCTATTGCGCTGGTTTCTATTTTAACACTGACCCTCCACTTCCTCCTCCATCGCCCACTTAACAAGAAGGCCACCCCTCCCTGCAACAGCTAAAAGGCATTCACCTTCAGCCAGCCTCCAAATAACTGAAGAGCATTCCCCCACGACTGCCTCACAACAACTAAAAAACATCTCATCCTCTCAGAACAACAAAGGACACGTCCCTCGAGCCTCACAAATGGCATCTCCCCAATCCCTCCATACGGTAATGAAAGGACAGTTCCCCTACCACTGTCCCCCAAACCCACAACACCCGCAACAACTGAGGGCCGTGCTCAACCAAGCTAGCAACTGAAGGCTCCACCTCACCCCATACTAAGTGAAGGCCATTCTCAGCTCTGTAGCCTCCATCGCAACAACAGAAGGCCATCACAACTGCCCCCATCCTCTTGGCTCAACAACATCTGCACACTCTCACATTTTCACTCTGGGATCACGTCATATCAGGTCTGGGGCATTCAAATAGGGTCACGGGCAGGAGGAAGTTAGGGAAGCACTGCAGTGTTCTGCCTGAATTTATGTAAGGGTTGAATCTGGATAAGAAGGTGACGTGGCTCTGGCTGGAATCAGAGACTACTGATTGTTACAGGTGTCCTTTAGCAAACAGCTAATTTGCTGACATTCAGTTACAGTGAGATTTAAACATTCCACGGAAAGAATGAACCCATTATTGGTTTAAATAAGACATAGCTGTTCGTCAGTTACTGGAAAACATTTTATCTATGAAACATCATTACATAATAATCATTGCAATCACGCATTCAAAAACCAGCACAAATGCATCACTTACTTTTTTGTGTCTCTGTGACATAAAATGAAATGCTGTCCTTCTGAGCTACCACTCTTCTCCAAAAGGCAGCAAAATTCCTTTAGCTAAAAACTTGCCAACTGCGCAGTATTTTTGTGAATGAAAATCATGTCATTGAACAAGAATCTCATCAAAATTTTCAAAAAGCAAAATACAAGCCAATCAACAGATAAAAGAAACATTTGAAGATAACTCTGAAACTGTAACAACTGAATGCCACCCTGAAATCTACACGTCAGTTCCCACACACAATCCATCACAGATTCCCTAACGGAGCAGAAGGAGGCCATTTGGCCCATTGAGTCTGCAGCAACCACAATCCCATTCAGACCTATCCCCATAACCTCATGTTAATCTCGCCGACATTAAGGAGCAATTTAGCATGGCCAATCCGCCTAACCCGCATATTTTTGGACTGTGGGAGGCAACTGGAGCATTCGGAGGAAACCCACACAGACAAAGGAAGAACACGCAGACTCCGCACAGACAGGACCCAAGATGGTATTCAAACCTGGGTTTCTGACGTTGTGAGGCAGCAGTGCTAATCATTGTGCCACCGTGTCGCCCCATGAGCACTGATGATATCTTGCTCTGCTCCTTTACCCCCTCATCTCCGCAAACTCTTGAATGAGCTACTGCCCAGTTTTCCGCTGGTTAAGTATTTAGGGAGATCAAAGCCACCATCTTCAGACCCTGCCAAAACTCTGGATCCTTGCCACGGATCCCATCTCCAGCCACTTCAGGTTGAATCAGACTGTCACCTTGACATCCTGTTTGACCCAGAGCTGAGCTGTCAACTTCACATCCTTTCCATCACAAGGCTGTCTACTTCTATTGCTGTAACTTTAACAGTCTTCACCCTTGTCTCACCCCCATCTACTGCTGAAATCTCCATCCCCGCCTCTGTTAACTCTGAACTCAACTATTCGAATGTCTAATTGGGCAGTCTCCCACCCTCATTTCATCAGCTGCATTTCATTCAAAACTCTTGTGTCCTTATCCTAGTCATACCAGTTACTCTCTATACTTGTGACCTCTGACCTATGTTGGCCCTGCTCCCCAATGCCTTGAAAAATGTCACCTTCATATTCAAATTCCTTTTTAACCTTACTCTACCCATCTCTTTAAACATCTACAGCTGTACAACCTTTGGCAAACTCTACATTCCTCCAACTCTAGGTTCTTCTGCATCCCAAAATCTACTTGCCCCACAACTGATGGACCCAAATGGGCAACTGAAGCCCTGGGTTCTGAAGTTTTCTCTTTAAACATTTCAAATTAACTACTGTCTTTTAAGGTCCCCCTTAACACCCAATCCTTTGATGAATCTTTCAGTATCTTTCCTCCCACAGTCCAAAAGACGTCTGGTTAAATGTATTGGCAAAGTTAAATTCTCCCTCAGTGTACCTGAACAGGTGGCGCTGGAGTGTGGCGACTAGGGGATGTTCACAATAACATCATTGCAGTGTTAATGTAAGCTAACTTACGATTAATAAATAAACGTTACATTATGTTAGTAACCCTTCCTAATACTCCCACCTGGCTGAGTGTCAGTGTTCCCGATTACACTTTTGTAAAGAGCCTTGCCAATGTCTTTTCTGTTAAAGGTGCTATATAAATGCAAATAGTTATTGCTGGTTAGTGAAAGAGTTAACAGAGTGGTTGTGGTGCACTGGCAAACTATAGTAGGAGCTGCGAAAAAAAAACTAACGAAAATATAAAATACACCATTTGTCCCAAGCGCAGTGAGTAGTTAGAGAAGGGGAATGAGGAAATAATGAGAGGCTGTCAACAAAACCAACTGTGCATGCAAAAATCAAATTCAGCCATTAAATAATAGGAAAATGACAAGAACATTGTAGCACTGGTATAACCCAAAATACACAAATTTTCCTGGGCTCCAATTTACAGCAGTAATCATCATCAATATAGACGATAGGATGCTCAGAGTATAACTGATCATGATCATTGATCAGGCTATGTTTTTTGCTACACTGATGTAACTGATCAATACATAGATATCACTGGTACTATAGATCACAGATATCAGCATTGCTAAAACACAGAGATTATATAAACTTGCAGCTATTGCGCTGTTCCAATGAGAAGCATGCTTCACTTCATTTTGTTAAATAGCAGGAAGACAGGGCTCAACAGAATATTGCTGTACACAATACCAAGAGTGGCACAGTAACTGACGGGCATGTCGGTATTGCTATACTTAGAAAGCAGCTTTCTGCAGTTGTTGCAAGGAGATGCATTATAAAGCACTTTGGTTTCTTTACACGCAGATAGACGCCTTTAATTTTGAAAAATGTAATGCCTTCACACACTTCTTGATCTTTTGTGTTCGCCACAAAGGTCAATTTTGCAGCTTAGTTTCTTAGAATATGACATATTCAAAAACAACAGACCAAAAATGAGGTATTTTTACACAACACAAAGCAAAAAAATTAGTTCGACACAACTAAAATTTTTCTTGACTTTGTGACTTCTAAAAATGCAAGGTTCACTTCTAATATGTATCTTGGTTTCAGCAATGACTATTTTTACATTTGCTTTCCCTTGGTGCTGGCTCCACTATCATTTCTACCAAGCATCATTGACTTATGATTTCTACAGCAACAAGGACGAATCCAGCTGCTGCCATTCAGCATTGCTGCAAGTGCTTACACATTAATAAGACTACAGCAGCCACCACAATTACATCCAGTTAGTGTGTCACAACGTAATGGCCTAGAATTTGCAGTCACTGGTGAAGGAACAGCCCCTGTCGTTCACTATGCTGACAGTTGCCTGAGTTTTCACTTGCTGTGGTCAGACGTCTGATCCCACACAATGCCCTTTCAAGGGGATCTATGGCATGTGCAATAAACATAAAAATGCCATCATATTTATATATTTAAAACATTGCAAGGTACTCACAAGAGTATTATAAAAACAAAATATGATACTGAGCAACATTGGGAGATATTGGCTGGAATTTTACCACTTGTTGGGTGAGACTCACAGAATGGCATTCTCTGTTGTCCTCGAGTGGGATTTTATGAGCCTCGGTGGATAAGGCGGTAAAATTCTGGCTATTAGGTGAGATGACCAAAAGCTCCGTCAAAGACATAGGTTTCAAGGAGTGCTCTAAAAAAGGAAAGCAAGGAAGAGATCTGGACAGACTTAGCCTGGGCTACTGAATGCACAGCCACCAATGCTGGAGTGATTAAAATTGGTGATACTCAAGAGGTCAGAACACAGCACTGCAAACAATTAGACTCAAGGATTTTCATTGGGCCACACAGCGTATAAGCCAAAAAGTATAAATCACTTTCAATTTATGAAGAGAAAGTACAATAAAGATGGGAAAGAAAGATGGGATTAAGTCAGCGATGAGAAAAACAATTTTAAATCTTCAACACTAATTAAATTCTGAAGTTTTCATGGTGATTTTCTTTTCAAAAGTTTAAAGTTTATTTATTAGTATCACAAGTAGGCTTACATTAACACTGCAATCAACTTATGTGAAAATCCCCCAGTCGCTACAGTCCGTTTGGGTACATTGAGCAAAGATTTAGCATGGCCAATGCACCAAATGGGTGGGTGAGTGTACAGGCACGGGATGAAGTTGCAGACTCCGCATAGACCGTGACCCAAGCCGGGAATCAAACCCGAGTCCCTGGTGCTATGAGACAGCAGTGCTAACCACTGTGCTACAGCACCACCTCTGGTGCCTAGCTCACAAACTACAGGATTTAGCCAAAGTTGCGATATGAATACAAATCTTTCCCTTGCCTATCAGTGTCATGTTAACATCTGCAACCAATGATCCATGCTGAAAAGTCTTGTGCATATACAGATGACAACTGGTCTTGCGTGTGGGTGATGCCATCTGTGGTCAAATAGTCTTCCAAGCCTCTCAGTTTCAACTCATATTCCAAATGTCCACTTGCGTTAAGGTACCAAAGGGTCAATGATGTGGGAGCAATGTCTCGGGGAATGGAGGAAAAGAGAAAAGGGAGGAAACAATCTTGTTTTCAACATTTGTGCCACACCATGAACATTGGAAAACCTCCCATGCACAGCAGTGGGAGAAACAAGCACTGAGACAGCAAAGCTGGTCAGTAAAGCAGCAAAAAGCATTGTAGCAAATTCTTGCGTGACACAAAAATGCTGATTTACGAAAAATAGTATCCTTAAATCCTGAACCTATAAATTATAAATTGCAAAGTGATTACCAGTCAAAGAAAAATGCAAAATCTTTGCACAGAAAGTACCACTGGAGACTGAACTACTTTCTGATGTAACTAAAAACAGGGCCTTTGGCCAAGTCTGATTGCAGGGATTTTCCGAAATTTTCAGACAGGGAGTTATAGAGCAACCTAATAACGACATTTGAATTAGGCTGTCCACAAAGACTGAACTTGACTTTCATATCCTGCTTGCATAACATCACTTCCTCCAAAGGTGTGGTGTGGTATATCTGGGACAGCTACTGCCAGCAGACCTTACCATTAGAGCCACATTCAAACTGAACGCCTACTCAGCCCGTAAAAAGCTGGCCATTGGATTCATTGCTCATCCCTACAGCACTTGAAGTGGGCCAACCAAGGAGCTAAATTAATGGAATTTACACAAACATCCAGAGGCGAGACTTGTTTGCCCTAGTGACTGGGTGGGACGGCTGGGGGGGGTTAACATCAATACATTCTGTTATTTGGTAAAGGGGAACTGGAAGGGCACAAAGTCAGATAAATAACTTATGGCAGCAGGGAAGACGCTAAAAGCATTGTGACTGCATACCAATAACAGTGTTATTATTCAAACAAAAGAGGACGTGTTTGAGTGGATTTTCCAAGTCCTTGTGGCAAAATACCTCACCCATCGCTAATGCATGTCTGAAAACCTATCCTTCATTCATTTTGCAGATTGCTGTTGGAGCTTGGCCCAGGGCCCAATTTCAGTCATGCTGCAGCTGTGCTATATATCTCTTCATGTCTGGAATCCATGTCGAGTGCATATTCCACATGTGATTCATATTACTTTATATACTCACACACAAAATTAAAAACGGAGTTCACTACTCAGGGCTCAAAGTTGTTGGGAGGGGGATCAGTTTACACCTCAGGTCACTTGAGAAAAAGGGAGTCCCGATGTCCCGCCCATTCTGGATTCTCCTGTATCATTTTCCCATCTAAGCTCGGAGTTTTCCACCCATCCCATTTTTCCACTTGCCTATCAGCTGTCAGTCTCCTACGCCGTGTCCATCCACAGCTGTGGCAGTGGGTAGGACAATTAGCATACTGATGGGGTGGGGGGTAGTGCTATATGTGGCAAACTGCATACAAGAGTACTTTTGGCACATTTAAGCACTGGTGTGGAAGAGAGGGCTCTAGACAGAGGGGGACAATTTTGCCATACCCCACATTGCCTTTCATGTAGCCCAAATAAATTGGAAAATCGTAGTTTAAAGTTTATTTATTAGTGTCACAAATAGGCTTACATTAAGACTTTAATGAAGTTACTGTGAAAATCCCCTAGTCACCACACTCAGGCGATTGTTCACTAGGGGAGAATTTAGCATGGCCAATGCAACTAACCAGCAAGCTTTTCAGACTGTGGGAGGAAACTGGAGCACCCGGAGGAAGTCCATGCAGATATGGGGGAGAGTGATAGAACATGCAGACTCCGCACAGGCAGTCACCTAAGCTGAGAATCAAACCCAGGTCCCTGGCACTGTGAGGCAGCAGTGGTAACCACATGCCACATGTTCTTAATTTTCCAATATGTTCAGACCGTGAGAGGTTATATAATGTAGGGAAATGCAGCAGACAATTTGTATACGGCAAGGAAACACAAGCAGCAATCAACTCCATAACCAGGTGAGCTGTTTAAAATTGGTTGGGGGAAGAATATTGGCCAGAAAAGTTCTTCACACAGCAGCAAAGTGTTATATCCACACTGGAGGACAGATGGGCTCTCTGTCTTATTAAAATGAGGGCAGTTCCGATGTGCAGCACTCCCTCAGTGCTGCACTGAAGAGTCAGCCTGAATCCTGTGCTGACATCTCTCTTGAACGAGGTTTGAACACACAAACTTCTGACTCAGAGATGGAAATGTTATCAAAACAAAGTGAGGCTGACACTTTCAATTAACCGTCACCAAACAAAATCTACAATCTACCTCAGACAGCACCAGTTTTTTCCACACTTCTACACATGAGCTCTGCAAGACTCACAATCGCAATTATAAACTTCTTAAAAAAAACACTTTCTGCGGGTTCTACCAACAGGTCTATTTCAGACCTCGGACTGGAACAAATAGATAATTCCTCTATGAATACCAGATAACGTATGTTCTTCTCAATAGCTGGAACCATTTAGAACTCCATGTCAGCAATAAGCATCATGGAGGGGAAAGGGCAAGAGTTTCCTGGCACTAAGCTCCTCAATTTTTGCCTCAATAACAAGTATAATTAGACTGTTGTGAATGATATGGTTGATTTCCTGATTGAACATTCCTGGCAAGGAGTGGCAACTGGGAATTCACACGCCTTTAGTTGTTGAGTTCCATTCATCAACTTAAATAGACAGAAAATCGTCATCTGTGGGGGAGTGCACATTTCCAAAGAGTCGTCACTTTAACTCACACCCTGCAGAGAGCACCTGATCAGAGAATCGTCCCCCATATATTGTCGGGCACGATTTTCCAGGTCCACTGTGCCGGTCAAGTAGCATAGCAGGTGGGAAATTTAAGTGGGGGGCCAAAAAAATGAATTGCAACTGGCACTTGGCAGAGGGGGTGGTGGGATTGGCAATCGGGAGTGGAAGTGGGATGGTCAGGGCCAGCGATATTGAGAATATATACTAAGAGATCGCACGTGACCCCCTTAGCAGTCTGATGCTGACCTCCCAGCCTGGATGCCCCCTCCCCCACTGGTGTGAACTGTCTCTGTGTTGCACAGAATGCCATAATCATTTCACTGAGCTCACCCAAGAAATGGGCAGGAAAACCTCCTGTTTTGCCGCCCGTCGGGCATTTAGAATTTTGTTTGGTAAAATCGCGCCTGTCAGGTTTGGATCGCAACAACACTCTCAGCTCTGAGTTAGAAGACAGACAGCCTTGCATTGAAATATCATTTTTTACAATCTCAGAGAGCCCAACTGATGGATAGAAAGCTGGTTAGCAGGTAGGAAGCAAAGAGTTGGCATAAATGGGTCTTGTTCTGATTGCCAGTCAGTGACTGGTGGGGTTCTGCAGAAATCTGTGTTAGAACCCCAACTGCTCACATCATACATTAATGATTTGAAGGAGGGAACTGAATGTATTATCTGCAAATTTGCAGATGATACAAAGTTGGGTGGGAGAGTGAGCTGTGAGGAGGATGCAGAGATGTTTTAGAGTGATTTGGACAGGCCGAGTGTGTGGGTATCTACATGACAGATGCAGTGTAATGCAGATAAATGTGAAGTTCTCCACTTTGGTGGCAATAATAGGAAGACAGGTTATTGTTTGAATGGGTGTAAATTGAAAGAGGTGAATACTCATTGAGACCTTGCAGTCCTTATGCATCAGTTGCTAAAAGTGCGTGCACAGGTACAGGAGGCAGTCAGGAAGGCAAATAGTACGTTGGCTTTTACAGCAAAACGATTTGAGCATAGGAATAGGAATGTTTTGCTGCAATTGTATAGGGTGTGGGTGAGACCACACATGGAATATTATATGCAGTTTTGGAGTCCTTATCTGAGGAAAGATGTCCTTGCTACAGTGGGAGTACAGTGAAAGCTTACCATGCTGATTCCTGGGATGGCAGGTCAGTCATATGGGGAGAGACGAAGTTGGTTAGGAATATGTTCACTGGAGTTTAGAAGAGTGAGAGGGGAATCTCATAGAAAGAATTCTAACAGGGTAGACTCAGAAAGAATGTTCCCAATAGGAGGGGGAATCCAGAACTAGAGATCACGGTTTGAGAATAAGAATGAGGTGAAGAGAAATTTCTTCATCCAGAGGGTGGTGAATGTAGTTGATACCAAGACATTCTGATTTCCAAGAAGAAATTAGATATTGCTTTTGTGACTAAAGGGATTGAGGGATATAGGAGGAAGAAGGGATCAGGATATTGAATTTGAGTATCAGCCATGACCAAAACAAATGACGGAGCAGGCTTGAAGGGCCGAATGGCCTATTTCTGCTCCTAGTTTCTACATTTCTATATAGCAGAATAAACTTCATTGCAATGTTCAATGTAAGCCTACTTGTGACATTAGCAAAAACATTCTAAAAAAAAAATTGAAGTATAGACACTGTTGCAATGTGGGAAAGATCACGGATTCAGGCCCCTGCTCGAGAGACATGAGCACATTATCTAGACTCACACTAATTCAGCACTGACACAACCCTGCACTGATCAGAGATGCTGCTTCTCAGGAGATATATTAAACTGGCGGGAGGGAAGTGGGAAAAATAACTCTGCAAATTATTGGTTACGAATAGGCAAACTTGTCTTTAAATAAGTTTAAATATGATTAGCGGGCTTCCCTGCCATACAGACCGCCCACATTTAGAATCCTCCCATGCTGATGCGAAGTCACATCAGTGAGGTTCACAATAGATATTTAAAAACACAAAGTAGTTGAAGGGAATCTGTCGGGCGTGCACAGATAAGTATAGTCCTCAGGGGTACAGGAACATGCTCAGGCAGTGCCCTGGCACAGTTGGCACGTGTTGGGGGGAGGAGGTTGTTCCCCATTGTTTGGGTGCGTGGTGGGTTAACCTTATTGTGATGATGGAAGTTTGTCCCACTGAATGTGAGAAGGGAGGGGGGGGGTTGACATTTCTTTCAGTGCAGGGTGCCATTTAAAAACATCTGCAGCAGTTTTCTTTTAACTCTAAGTGCTGTATTATCTGGTGAGAAAAATTAATTGTCAGATGAAACATTGCAGCACTTAGAGTAAACATCTGAAAATATTGCCCAATGATTGAGGGGTTAATATTGGCCAGGAAACGAGAGATAACCTCCCTTTATCATCTTCAGAAGTATCATGGAATCTTGTCGGTCCAGCTGACAAGTAGACAGGACCTCGGTTCAACAACTGATCACAATGGCACAGTGGTTAGCACTGCTGCCTCACAGAGTCAGGGAGCCGCGTTCAATTCCTGGCATTGGATATGCTCAATTCTCCCTCGGTGCACCCGAACGGGCGCCAGAGTGTGGCGACTAGAGGATTTTTGCACTAGCTTCATTGCAGTGTAAATATAAGTCTACTTGTGACACTAATAAACAAACTTAAACCTAAACATATCTGACAGACTGCACTTGCGATGCTGTAGCACGCCCACAGTGTAACACAAACACACACATGCATCTAATTTCACACATGAGGAGACTTGGGCAACTCATGTGCAACTGAACCACACTGAGAGAAAAAGGAACATGGAAATTTTGTTTTAAAGCTACGACGAATATCTAATGTAAAATTTCAATTGTTAATTTTGAATTTACATCAAAAAAGAAAATGCTAAAAAATCACAGCAGGTCTGGCAGCATCTGTACGGGGAGAAAAGAGCTGACGTTTCAAGTCTAGACAACCCTTTGTATTGAATTTGATGTTGAGACGTAACATGCCTAAGATGAGCTTTGACAAAGAGTCATCTGGACTCGAAACATCAGCTCTTTTCTCTCCTTATAGATGCTGCCAGACCCACTGAGATTTTCCAGCATTTTCTCTTGATTTCAAATTCCACCGTCTGCAGTGATTGCTTTTATTTGAATTTAAAGATGACTGCCCTCAGAATATTTAAAAATCTTTTACCCCTTCAGTCTCGTGTACAATAGTATTTGACCAGGAAGCTTTGAATATTGTTTATTCATCAGAAGATTTTTTCTGAAAAAACAGGTCAATTGCTTGCTGTGCTGGGTCATAGGAATGATTATAAAGGTTATCTCAGCTACCAGGTGGTAGCATTTGTCACTACCAAATGCTTGAATATTCATAAGATGCGTAATCATTTAGGACAAACCTCTCATGCACTATCTTTAAACAGTTGAGAAGGCAGCAGCACTCGTGAACTATCACTTAACAACTGAGTTCCATCATGCTGAAAAGCAAAATGTGAGGAGGTTGCCAATCTGAACTAAAAATCAGTAAATGCTGGAAATGCTCAGCAGGTCTGGAGGCATCTTGTGGAGAGTGAAAGAGCATAGTTCCAGTGAGAAAAACATTAGATATTAATTCTGTTTCTCTCTCCACGGATGCTACCAGAGCATTTTCAGCATCTTCTGTTTTTTGTTTAATTTCAGAATTCCGTCATTTGACTATTTTGATAAATTTAGCAAATTAGATACATCATCATATGATCTCCACAAACAAAACATAAGTGAGCAATGCAAGGTTCGAAAGTTTGCTGGCACATGTTCCAGCACCTAATTATTACCATAACACCTCACAGATATAGTTAGAGCGGTGAAAACAAGAAACGTGCTACAGAATGGTCGGAACAGTTACAGAAAGGGCAGAAATCAGGGAGTGATTTTTCTTCAGAGGAAAAGAACTGAAAAATGTGAAAGGACAGCGGCACAGTGGCATGGGGCTGGGCGGCACGGTGGCACAGTGGTTAATACTGCTACTTCACAGCGCCAAGGACCTGGGTTCAATTTCGACCTCTGGCCACTGTCTGTGGGGAACCTGCATGTTCTCCCCATGTCTGTGTGGATTCCCTCTGGGTGACTCGGTTTCCTCCCACAGTCCAAAGATGCATGGGTTAAGTTGATTGGTCGTGCTGAATCTACCTGTCACGCCCACCATGAGAATCGTAGGCAGTGGGACACAAACCACGCAAGTTCTGTTGACCTGACAAAGGATTTTCCGATCTTAAGGCAAGCGCTGCAGGAAATTCCTGCCCTGTGCGTCGGGGGGATTAAGCAGGATAAATACCTGGGGTTACAGGGATAGTGGCAATGCTGTCAGTGCAGGCACAATGGACCAAATGGCCACCTTCTGTATAGAAGGGACTCTATGATTCTAAATGTTAAGGACATAAAGTTCCAGCGCTGTAATCAATGTGAGGACAATACAATCAGCATAACTAAATGAAAGAATGTCACATTTTGTCAAGTTAATTTTCTTTTCAGCCAGCCAAAGGGAGAGTCTTTGAATTTAATTTCTTGGTACCAGTAATTTTCCTTTACTTACTGTTGCCTGAAAGCTCATTAATCTGTACTGGTTAACTGTGCAATAACACTTCACTCTAATTGCCTTTTTCAAACTGTGTAATAAAATAATTGCAATGTTGGCTTACAGTGAAATCAAATATTGTACAGTATAACAGCCAGTCACCTCTATACTGTCATACAAGATCAAAAGCTTAAAGAGGTTTGTGAAAAATCAGCTCACGCTTTAAGAATAAAAAATATCCAAATTTTCACTTGGGTGACTCTAATGCTGCACTTGGCGGAACGCGGGAGAAAGCAAACTGTCGAGCAACAATTCAGCGCTGGATAATAATAATCATCAGATGCTTTTTGAGACAAATGTTGCCACATTTCTGAAAGGGGAAAAATAATCAGAAACCAAACAAACGGGAGATGGATTAGTGAGGATAAAAGCAAAATTTCCAGTGCTGGAAATATGAAACAAAAACAGAATACACTGGAAAATCTCAGCAGTTCTGGCAGCATCTTGTGAGGAGAGAAGAGGGTAAAGATTTGAGTCTGGACGACCCGAGCAGCACGGTGGCACAGTGGTTAACAATGCTGCCTCAAGGCACCAGGGATTCAAGTTCAATTCCAGCCTCAGGTCACTGTCTGTGACATTCTCCCCATGTCTGTGTGCATTTCCTCTGGATGCCTCAGTTTCCTCCCACAGTTCAAAGATGTGCAGGTTGATTGGCCGTGCTAAATTGACACTTAGTGTCATGGAATTAGTAGGATAAGTGTGTGAGGATGCGGGAATGGGGTCTAGGTGGGATTGTGGTTGGTAAGGACTCGATGAGTTGAATAGCCCCCTGCACTGTAGGGATGCTAATGATTCATCAGTGCTGAATCGTGATGGTGACTGAAACAAGATTAAAATAAAATTTTGAGCAAGCCTTTGTATAGCACGGGGTAGATGAATTTGGGAAGAGTGTTCCAGAGCAGAAAGTCAAAATGCTTGACGATCAATTTGCTGAGAGAAAGAGAGTCAGAAACGAGTCACCCCAGATAGAGACAAAACCATTTTCTAGCTCTGGTTTTAAGCTCCACTTCATTGCAGATCAAATGACGTACACAGCTCCTTCCACACTAACCTGGCAGTGTGCCTCAGCCTGAATCTCAGGAGGTGAACTTTCAGGGAGGACGGTTTGCTTTTCAATACCTACATCAGATCTGTGAGGCCTTTCAAAGCTGCGAACAAGGAACCTTGTGTTACAACAGACACAACCATCCAATTGTCACCATGTCAAAAGCGTTTTACAGCTGCTGACTGTTCATCGTGGTATCAAATGAGTAATGGCAAAGCGTGGAAAGGTCCGTTGATCTCGGGCAGGATTTTATGGTTCCAGGACGAGCAAGGCCATAAAATCACACCCACTGACTTATGAATTTAAAAAAAAAAATCAGTTGTGGCAAACTAACTTTAAACGTCACTGAGTCAAAATCCTGGAGTTCCCTCCCTACCGGCATTATGGGTCACCCACAGCCCACGGACTGCAGCCATTCAAGAAGGTGACAATTCACCACCATCTTCTCAGGGGCAACTAGGGATGGGAATCAAATACTGGCCAGACAGCAAGGTCCACGTCCCACCAATGAATAAAAACAAATTAGGCAATAATCTGATGGGTTACACGTAATCTATACATCAAACTGACTGAGATCAAACTGAATCATCCATATATCAAGTTTCAATATAATGACACCTCTCTCCCCACAAAATAGCAGCTTCCCCCATTCAAAGGGACAGGGTAATGTGGAATATTCTACTACTTCATTAATATCATGAAGGTGCAATTACACCAAACAGCTTTAGTATAAATTGGGTGTTATGTCCAGGCCCGACTGCAAAGAAAAGTGAATTGAGATGTTCTCCTGAAGTGTGCCTGCCTCTGCTTCGTTGAGGCATCATCTTGGGCCCAGTCCAGCTTCACACGGCACTTCCACGATAATTGCAGCATCAGCGCAAAGTGAAACCACTTTACACTGAGACTATAATTATAGAGTAAACATCTCAGGCAATTATTGGCAAGAGAGTCACTTTTACTATAACGCTCTTACTTAAAGATAATTTGAAAACATTCATGATATAATATCTACATAATGGTATGGGGTTTGATTTTAGTTTTGTTGCCAATGTGCACTTCTCACTTGCCTTGATCCCACTCGATTCTGGCCTGCATTTTACCACCACGCCCACTATGGGAATCAGAATGGGCAAGAGGTAGAATATGGAAACGTCCGGTAACCTCGGATAGGATTTTATAGTTTTGTGATGAGCGAGGCCTAAAATCCTGCCCACTGACTTCTGATTTTTTTTTTAAATTAATTGTTGCCAACTAACTATAAACATGATGTAGAGATGCCGGCGTTGGACTGGGGTAAACACAGTATGGCGAAGGCCATAGTGCCGAAAACTTACGAGTTTACTATCAAATAAATCGGTTGGATTTAAAACTAATGTTGTCAGACTTCTTACTGAACTAACTATAAACACCCAGGGCAGCACAGTGGAACAGTGGTTAGTACTGTTGCCTCACAGTGCCAGAGATCTGGGTTCGATTCCGTTCTTGGATCTCTGTCTGTATGGAGTCTGCATGTTCTCCTCATGTCTGTGTGGGTTTCCTGCAGGTGCTCTGGGTTCCTCTCACAGTCCAAACATTTGCAGGTTGGGTGCACTAGCCATGCTAAGTTGCCCCTCAGTGTCCAAAGATGTGTAAGTTGGGTAGATTAGCAGGGTAAATGCATGGGGTTACAGGGATAGGGTGGGCTTTGGTAAGACGGTCTGTTGAAAGTTGGTGCAAACTCGTTGGATCGAATGGCCTCCTTCTATAGGGATTCTATAATTCAAATTGTCAACTCAGCTCGTGGCTCAGTGGGTAAGCAAACTATGTGAGAATATGTGAGGTCCCTGGCAACCCAAGTTCAATTCTGGTCTTACTCCGAGTTAGGTCGTATCAGCTGTGGTCCTGATGATGGCAATGATATGCCTCAGATATGATGAGCCAGCATATTCCATAGTGGTTGCAAGAGCTTTCTTTGTGGGGAGATACTGAGTGAGACCAAAATTGTGATTACGAATGGGCTTCGCTGTGATGGACCATAGTTGACCATCTTTCATTAATCCAAAAGTCACAGAGAAAATCAACTTGTGCACAAACTTTTTCACCCATATTCTCCCTACGTGTAATCTCAAATGAAGACAATGCCAAGGAGACAACACAATAGTTACTGAGTATTTTCACAGTGGAGAATTGTTTCACCAAATTTGTTTGCAGTGTTGAGCCAAGGAAAAGAATGAAAATAAATTGATTGAGTTTCTCAAGAGATGTCGCAGGTCATTTCTCTGGAACTGAAGTTTATTTATTTATTAAGTTTATTTATTCGTGTCACAAGTAGGCTTATGTTAACACTGCAATGAAGTTACTATGAAAATTCCCTAGTTGCCACATTCTGGCATCTGTTTAATGCACCTAAGCAGCACATCTTTCATACTGTGGGAGGGAACTGGACCACTGGAGGAAATCCATACAGGCACTGGGGAGAATGTGCAGATTTTGCACAGACAGTGACCCAAGCTGGGCTTCGAACCCGGATCCCTGGAGACGTGAGGCAGCAGTGCTAACCACTGCCTGAATGCAGTCACTGTTACCTTTCAGATATGGTCTATAAACAAAAATGTTTAGGAAATCCTTGACAGCAAAATAAACTTCTGCCATTGGAATATCACAGGCTGAATGTTCAAAATGTGTGCTCTCAATTCCAACAGTGGCCACATTTCACAGTAAAACATCATGTCTGCAATGGTTTTTACATTGCTTTTCATAAATCAAATTACTGACATTGGTAAAAGCTATGAATTACAAGAAATTCTAAAAATGCCCAGCTACTCTGACCACATGGAGCAATTTTCTGTTCACAGATATTTAACGCAGCTTTTATTATGTAATGTAGCCCACTGCATCAGAATCTCTGGCCATTTTCCAGAGATATTTTGAGAAAGATTTTTATGGGCAGACAGTTGTTAAGATCATCCAGTGGGACTTACCCGCTCTCTTCCCATAGCTTCTGATTTTAATCTGCTCCTTTAGGCGTGCATGAAGGACATTCCCCAGATACCTTTGGGATCATTGTTTAAATATATGGATCAGATTCCAATTACATCACTGAGAGCCATCAGCTGTTTTAACCAGGGCCTGCTTCGGGAAGCAGTTGTGGCTTTCCTGCAGGGTCAACTTAGCAGGAAAAAGAAAGCTTTGCTGTTGAACAGTGCAGTTCATGACCACTGAGCATCTCAAAATACATTACAGCCTAAAGGGTACTTTCTTGAAGAGTAGACATTGTGTAATGTAGGAAATGCAGCAATCAGCGTGCATGTAGTCAACTCCCACAAACAGCAATGTGATAAGAACTAGATAATCTTTTTCTTGTGGTCACTTGAAGGATTAATATTGGTCAGGGTACCAGGGAAATGTTCCTTCCTTAAGATGGTGTTGCAACAGGGCAGGATTTCAGAAATTGGCACCTGAAGTGAATGGACCTGGGGTGGGGGTGAGAGGGCTGGGTGGGCAGGGGGAGCGTGCCCCCACATGACCAGAAAATTTAACTCATTTTTTATTTCGCAGCCAGCAAAACTGGCCAATGGCACCTCAGTTTAATGTCTTTTTCAAATGACACTCCCTTACCACAGCCTTGATTTTTGTTTTAAGTTTTAGTTTATTTATTAGTGTTGGCTTACATTAACACTGCAATGAAGTTACTGTGAAAATCCCCTAGTTGCCACGACCCGGCACCTGTTCAGGTACACTGAAGGCGAATTCAGCATGCACCTAACCCACATGTCTCAGGAAACCAGAGCACTGGGTGGAAAACCACTCAGACATGGGGAGAATGTGCAATCAGTTGACAGTGGCGCAAGGCCAGGAATTGAACCCAGATCTCTGGCACTGTGAGGCAGCAATGCTAACCACTGAATGATATACCTTCATTCAGGATGTTGGAAGTTAGTTTATGTTGTACTGCTCATTTTAAGACTTGGGATTTTGTCATATCTTTTCAAGTTTTACTATTAGTGATTATACAAGTGTGCCAAAATTCAGTGTGGGAAAAATGAAATTCCCAAAACCTGAGGAAATTGTTAGAAACTTGCAAAAAGCATTTATGTTGTTCAAAGTGGATGCAACTCAGACAAGCAAGAGATTTCCAAAATAAGTTTAGAGTAGCTAATAATGATAACAAGTGATTGCAAAACCCAAGTAGAGACCATGATCTATGCAAATATTGACTAGCAACATATTATTTTGAAATTAAAAGTAAAATTAAGGCACCTAACCTTAAAAATCCCTTACAGGAATTTCCACAGCTGCCCTGAGAAGCTTTTCCAGGGTTGGAGGGGATTTCCTCATTTGCTTGGTGTAAAACACAAGGCAGTGATTCAATAGTCTATCCAGAGTATTCCTACCAAGTTGGAGCAGGAGTAATGCCGGTGGCCTGTGAATGTTTATTGTGGCGACTTCACCATTTAACTGCCATAATGATCATAGATGATAGAAATCGTTGGTGATTATGCACACGGGAACAGTTACCATCTTGCTTTTAGTAAACAATATTCTACTGTATGACCTAAGTTAATCTTTAATTGATGACCTCAGCCTTAAGGTCAGTGAGGGGACTCCCTTGATTGGGAGCTCCCACCCCCTAAGCCTTCAGTCCAGCCTTAATGCAGCCTGGTCTGGCCCCGCTGAGGCTGGCTGAAGAGCAGGACGGCAAGGATTCGTAGATCTGCGTTCGCAAAGAGCATGAGGGAAGGGGGAATGTTTGTAAAACAACCCATACAGAGGCATTTGGGTCAGGACCAACTGTGTCAGTGCCCTGCTGTCTCTGTTCCATTTCTAGCTCAAAATATTTGTGGTTGCGCAAAGAATATAGAACTTGCAGTACTGAAAGAGGATGCAAGAGAAAAAATAAATAAAACGTCCAAATTTCTCAATCATTGCTTACTTCCCTGCTGAAAGATCCAGAGCTGTGTGCAAACACATCATTAAGACATACAAAATGCAATGCAAGCAATAAAATCATAATGGGACATGTATCCCACTTTTGATTGAGATTCACAAATAAAGCTTCCAGCCTCCCTCCCACACTGATCCAGTATGCAAAGTAAGCCCAGGAATGTTACCAGGATAAATTAGTAAAAACTGACGATCCCTCACTATAATCCTTCATATGTTAAATCTGTAATTCACCATAAAATGCAATAAAGTTTATATTCATTGAAAAAAATTCTGCGAGTGTTCTCCACAAAATTGAACGACTGGCCTTAAAACAGAACTTGTTCTGTCAAAAATTTTGGAATGATATTGTAAATATGAATTCCTTGTGGCAGAACTGCCCTTCCGACTTTGCACAATTGCCAACCTTTTCGGGTACTGATACGGTGGCACAGTGGATAGCATTGCTGCCTCACAATGCCAAGGATCCAGGTTCAATTCTGGTCTCAGGTACCTGTCTGTTTGGAAACATAGAAACATATCAGGACGAGGCCATTTGGCTCCTCGACCTGCTCCGCCATTCATTATGATCACTGCTGATCATCCAACTCAATAGCCTAACCCTACTTTTTCCCCATAACCTTTGATCCCATTTGCCCCAAGTGCGATATCTAGCTGCCTCTTGAACGCATTCAAATTTACATGCTCTCCCTGCGTCTGCATGGATTTCTTCTGGCTGCTCCGGTTTCCTCCTACAGTCCAAAGATGTGCAGATGAGGTGAATTTGCCTTGCCAGCTACCCCTTAGTGTCCCAAGATGTGTAGGTTAGATGGAATTAGCCATGGTAAATATGTGGGGTTATGGGGATATGGCAGAGGTTATGGGGATAGGGCAGGGGAAAGGGCATGGATAAGATATTATGTCAGAAAGTCAATGCAGGCTCCTGTACTGTAGGGATTCTGTGACTCTATGATTCTGTATTGTGTTTAGAGTCAGAGAATCATAGAAGTTTACGCTATGGAAACAGGCCCTTTGGCCCAACTTGTCCATCTTTACCTGGAGGGTGGTAAGGGTATGGAATGCCCTGCCTGCTGCAGTTATAGATGCGCCAAGTTTGGTGGCGTTTCAGAGGTTAGTAGATAAGTTTATGGATAAAAAGGGAATGGTTTAGGTTAGAGGGTCATTGCTTTTTCCTAATTGGTTGGCGCAACATTGAAGGCCGAAGGGCCTGTTCTGCGCTGTAATGTTCTATGTTCTATGCTGCCCTTTTCTTTTAAACCCATAGGCTAAACCCAACTGCCTGCATTTGGCCCACAACCATCTATACCCATCTTACCCATGTGACTATCTAAATGCTTTATAAAAGACAAAATTGTACCCGCCTCTACTACTACCTCTGGTAGATTGTTCCAGACACTCACCACCCTCTGTGAAAAAATTGCCCCTATGGACACTTTTGTATCTCTCCCCTCTCACCTTAAATGTATGCCCTCTAGTTTTAGACTCCCCTGCCTTTGGGAAAAGATCCTGACTCTCGTAATTTAACAGACTTCTATAAGATCACCCTTCAGCCTCCTATGTTCCGGAGAAAACAGTCCCATTTTATCCAGCCTCTCCTGATAACTCAAACCATCAAGTTCTGGTAGCATCCTAGTAAATCTTTTCTGCACTCTTTCTAGTTTAATAACACCTTTAATATTTTGTTTGTGTTGTAACTGCCCAAAGCAATCTTCTATATTACACATTTTGTTAACTTAACCAACCATTTAGCCACCTCAGTGATGGCAGAAGATAAAAATGCTTGAAAGTTATGCACAGGCTCACAGTTACCATCTGGAGGTCGGGCAATATTTAGAACAGACCTGGGTTTTCACGAGTTTATTTCCGAGTTCTCTGAAGGTAGTTTTTGAAAGAATTGCAGCTGTTGAGAATAAAATGTCACGTATATGATCCTCTAGTTTCAAATGCTCCACTACTCTTTAGACTTTCTAAAATGCAGTCTCTGTGCCAGAGCATGCACCTGGAAGCACACCCGCTCTGGCAGTGTCACAACTTGTCAATTACAGTGCAACTGATCATTCAGACAGGAGGAAATTCCATTGCTAATACCCAATCCATTTATTAATATCCACTTTTACATTAAGGGATCCAATTTCAATTTGAGCTCAGTCCAATCTCCTGCAGCTTGCAACACACTGTTACTCTGAATGAGGATACCCGAAATGAGGATATGAGTCAGCCTCCCATGGTATCAATTCTGAGATCCTATGAGTATGAACCTACTGGCCATCCTATACGACGGCCAGGAACAGGTGGCTGCAAAAAATAAACGACTTGCATGAAATTAGAACTGAAAAGGCAGGAAGGCAGATTCAATCCCAGCTTTCGAATGGGAATTGGATGACTATCTGGTGCTAAGATTTACAGGGCAATGGGGAGAAGGCAGGGAAGTGGGACTGTATTGCACCTGCAGAGAACCAGAACAGTCAGAGAATAGTGCTGTTACTATTCAATAATCCAAGGTTGATTTTTCTCATGGCACTTACAACTGTGTAAGCCCCCTTCTCTAGAACCATGGATTAAAAGCAGCAGAGATCAGGACCAGATATAACCATTTTCCACTGGCTTAACATGGCACTGGGTTTTGTGGGAGGGATCCAGTGTGTCCCTGCAAAAGGTGCAGTCTGACAGGGCAACTGTAAGGAAACCAAAATGCTCATTCCGAGTTTTCTGTCTGATTGTCCTGGTGCTTTACTTATAGAGGAGGGATATGGTCTGCTCCCAGACTCCAGACAACCAGAAGGTTGGTTGAGGAGGTCCCGGGAGAAGACCAAAGTCTGTAAGACAAACCACCAGAATTTATGTTGATGCCTCCCCCCAGGATTTTAAAGTGCAACAGGGCTTTTCAGTTACCGGTCTGTATCAGTAACCAGACAGTATCAAGCAATCAGGTCAAATTCCCAGTTGTGGGCCTGACAGAAATGTGATTCTGGACAGGAAATCTCAGAAGCAGTGCCTGGTAGGTACCAAAACATAATTACTTCACAGAGATGGAAGATTATTCAAGCCTGCTCTACCATTCAATAAACTAATGATTAACATGATTGTGGCCTCAATTCTACTTTTCTACATACCTTTCCATAATTCTTGAAAGGGGGGGGTGACTTTTCTGACTCTGTCCATCACGGGAATTGTAATGGGCGGGTGGGGAGGGAGGGGAATCATGCAAAGCTCTGTTGTCCTCAGGAGGGATATTCTGGTTTTGGGACCGACATGGCCAGAAAACCCCACCCTTTGACTCCCTTATAGATCAAATATCTAACTCAGTCGCAGATATGTTCAATGACCCAACCTCCACTGCTCTCTATGGAAGAGTATTCCAAAGACAAGCAGTTCATTTAGAAAGTAAATTCCTCCCCATCACAGTCTTAAATGGGAGACTCCATCTAAATCTGTGTCTCCTAAACCTAGACTCCAACCACCACCTCCCTCACACAGGCACAAGGCTGAACATCCTCTCAGCATTTACTGTCTCTGATTTGATTTTTTATTGTGACATATATTAACTACAGTGAAAAGTATTGTTTCTTGCATGTTAGACAGATAAAGCATACTGTTCATAGAGAAGAGAAGGAATGAGCTCAAAAAGTAGTGTTACAGTCATAGCTAGGTGTAGAAAAAGAACAACTTAATGCGAGTTAAGTCCATTCAAATGTCTGATGGCAGCAGGGAAGAAACTGTTCGTGAGTCAATTGGTACGTGACCTCAGATTTTTCTACCTTTTGCCCGATGGGAAAAGATGGAAGAGAGAATGTCCAGGGATCGTGGGCTGCTTTTCTGAGGCAGCAGGAAGTGTTAACCAGTGGGAGGCTGGTTTGAGTGATGGACTGGGTTTCGTTCACAACCTTCTGTAGTTTCCTCTGGTCTTGGACAGAGCCCCCTCAATATCTTACATATTTCAAGCAGACCACTTTGTATTCTTTTAAACTCCAATGTGTAGAAGCCCAACCTCTTCTCATGAAACAACACTTTCAACCTACTGAATTTTCTCTCAACTGCTTTCAATGCAAGTGTGAGTCTACTTAAATAAGCCTAAAACTGTACGCAGTATTCCAGATGTGATCTCACAGTGCACAGGTGTATCCCTACATTTATACTCAGCCCCACACTTATACTTGTTGTAGACATGAGCAGAATGTGCAAATACCACACTGAAGATGGTTTTGAATACAGGTCCCTGGTGAAGCAGCAGCACTAAATATTGCACCACTGTGCCACCACTATATGAAGATTAATGCTTCATCTGTATGAGGATTAAAATAGTTCACCATTATTGCAGATTTTTTCTTACAAGGCACCATCATTTCTTGATGTATACTCTATCTTGCAGCATAAATACCATTGGGGCACAGAGGTGAGACAAAGGAAGCTACTGCTTCCATGAGTAACTTATTTTTCTTGCTCTTTCCCAAACTGATTCTTCATATTCTGGGTGAAGATCATTTCTCACACCATACGTATCTCACCCTTTATTACAGGAGATATCCCATCTTATTACCCGTTCTTCCCATCCTTTGAAATGGCAAATGACCTTAAATATTCAGTTTCAGCCTTGAGTCACCTTGTAACCACGTTCCTATGAAGATTATATCTATTTATTTCTTTCACTGTGATCAATTCATCTATCCTGTTGCATTCAAATAAAGAGTTTCACATGCTTTCATTTTATCATTTCACTCTCCACTATATTTGCTGGTGCACTGTTTCCCTTCCTGTCATATTCTGGGTATAATTATTCATTCTGCTACCCTGCACTATTGCTTTATCCATTTGCCTTAACTTTCTAAATTTCCACTCAGTTAAACCCACATCCTCCCCACCCCCACTCCTTTTTAGCTGAAATTATTTCAGCCCTAATTATTTAATTCACCAAGACACAGATCTCTGTGTGGTTCAAGTGAATGAAATGGAATATTTAGCAGCTGTAACACCACAAAAGGAATGGAACATTTTTTTCAAATTGAAGAGTATTGACCTAAATCAATGTTTTCCTTAGCCGTACGCTGATGGACATGTTTCTGTGTTGAAATATCAGCCTGTTTCGGTGGTAAGAAGCTTGCTATTTGTGCAATTTTACAAACATAACGATTATATTTCTGAATGCCTTACTAAATCCAAAAGAGGTTAATTTTTCCACCAGACATACAAGTGAGGTAGTTCAGTCAAAAGTGTAATCCTTGGTCACACAAAACACTTCTCATATTTGACAACCTAATTTGAATTTAAGAATCAAAACTGGTGGTCACATCTTCCTGTTTTCACTGGAATGAAAAGTATACATTTTAATAGTTTTGCACGATGTTATAATTATTAACTGGCAGCATCACAGAGGAATAACAGGCAAATTAAGTCAGCTGCAGCTCTTGCGCCCTTCCTTTTTGCCAACTTTCCTCTTTGGCTGTACAGTTCCAGACCAAACACATCCACAGATTTACTTCAGTTCTGTCTGTTAAGTAGCCATTCTTTATGCATGAGTCTTAACCATCCACAGTGCCAGGCTGCTGTCCTCATGGGAGCAGTACAGCTGAATCCCATCCTGTCCTCACTAATTTCCACACATGCTGACTTTCAGGGGAAATACATGATCAGGACCAGATCCACAGCCAATTAATTCCCCCGTCAACCGCACACTCCCCTTCCCCACACACCCCAGTGCACCTGCCATGACAAAGGTTAGCACAAAACTGGAATTAAACTTGGCACCTTCTCAAAATGTGTGCCTCAAATTACAAATTTGCCTGAAGCACCTAAACCGTTGGGGAGTTGTTTTGGGCTCTTGAAGCCAAATAATTTTTCAGTATAGTTACAAACATTTGTCCATTCAGAAAATTGTTTCTTCACATTGCCCTGGCTTAGATGGATAAACAAACTCACAATGCTCTCAGCACTGTTAAGATTGAGTAATGTGTGGTCACAATGATGTGTTTGTTACAATCTCACAATTATGGAAACTATCCCTACACTTCGCGGTTTTGACAAGACTAATCCATTAAGTGTCTCAGAGGTGGTAGAGGTTAAGATTGTTTTAAAGTTTTTAAAGTGGCACAGTGGGATAGTGGTTAGCACTGCTGCCTCACAGCGCCAGGGACCTGGATTCATCTCTTGTCTTGGGTCTCTGTCTGTGCTGAGTCTGCATGTTCTCCCCATGTCTGTGCGGATTTCCTCTGAGTGCTCCAGTTTCCTCCCACAATCCAAAAGATGTGCTGCTTAGGTGTACTGGCCATGCTAAATTCTCTCTCAGTGTACCCAAACAGGCACTGGAGTGTGGCAGTTAACTTCACTGTAGTGCCAATGTAAGCCTACTTGTGACACTGATAAATAAACTTTAGAAAGACTATTTCTTTTTTCTAATGAATGAATAAGGAGTTAGGATACGTAAAATGGAAGCTGGGACAGTTAGGAGGAAAATCAGAAATCATTTATTCACTCAAAGGATGACAGGAATCTCTGTTTTCCCAAAAGGTTGTAGATACTGGAATTTTCAAATCTGAAATCAACATTTTTTTTATCAGGTGATATCAATCAGGTGACATACATCAACCCTGATTGAAATGATGGGCAAGTAGACTCAAGGTGCTAAATGAATGCTCGTGTCCCAACATCACTATTTAATGGGGCTTATGAATAATAAACACAATTGACTAAGTCTCTCCCTTGTACACAAAGTTTGGCTGACACAAAATAGGGGAAACTGTATTTGTCAGTACAATTGCAGTTCCATTATATAACAGAGAAACACATACTTGCCCAAAGTGGATAGAGTTGCAGGCACTAATATAATTTCCCAATGCACACACACCTTTAATTCAGCCAAAAATCATACCCAAATGCGCCTGCATAAGCATGAAAGAAGAATTACTGACATCATCAAAACTGTTATCAATTTAAGAACACTGGGCTACCCAATCAATTAGCTAAAATGATGTTGCACACATAATGCCATCCCTTCACCAGGATCCAAACACACAACAATCAGCAAGTGACCATTTTACTGCCACGTCACAAAGCTGAAGTGAGATGGATATCTGTCACCACTAACGGGCGACATGGTGGTACAATGGTAAGCACTGCTGCCTCACAGCGTCAGGAATCTAGGTTCAATTCTGGCCTCGGGTCACTATTTGTGTGGAGTTTGCACGTTCTACCTGTCTATGACAGTTTCCTCCGGGTGCTCCAGTTTCCTCTCACAGTCCAAAGATGTGTGGATTAGATTAATTGGCCATGTGAAATTGCCCCTTAGTGTCAGGGGGATTGACAGGGTAAATATGTGGGGTTATGGCGATAAGGCCTAGGTGAGATTATTGTCGGTGCAGGATCAATGGGCTGAATGGTTTCTTTCTGCATGGTAGGAATTCTATGATTTCTTTCCAAGTGAAACACTGTAATGCGACTTTCTTATTCCATATGAAATATACATGTACATTTCAAGTGAAATGGAGCATTGAAGTTTGACCTCCACTTTACCTCAATTTTTTCCCCAGTGATTGTTAATGAAGTGTCACATCTTATCAATAGCACTGACTCTATTGCAGTTCAGCAGGTTGCATCAAGAATCTCTATCAGTTACCATAACAATGGTCACAGTAAGTAGATTTAAATAAAATGCCTGCATAAAACAATAAATAGTCAAAATAAAAACAGTAATTGCTCAAAATACTTAGCAGGCTAGGCAGCACTTACGAAGTGCCTCAACCTCAAATGTTAATCCAGGGTGGAGGGAGATTCTCTCGCAGAGTTTTGTCACATCATTCACAAGCGACGGGATCTTCTGATCCAGCTGCTGCCAATGGAATTTCCCACTCAATCCGGCTCACACTGCCGGGAAACCCATGTCAGGAGTATGCCTTTGGTGGGACCAGAGATTCCAGTGGTGTGAACAGCCGGAGAATTCCCCTGTTTCTTTCTCCACTGATGCTGCCTGACCTGCTGAATATTTCCAGCATTCTGTTTTTAGATTACTGTCACGCACAGTATTTTGTTTCTGAAAATATTATCAAATACTTTTTAAACTAGGTACATGACTAAGGTTAGCAATTTTCAAATACTGATCACTGATTTGTGCTTTCCACTGTTTTGCGAGGTCTGATGTACCACACAATTTTTAAAAAATTTATTAATTCATGCATCGCTGGCAGGCCAGCATCTATTGTCCATCTTTAGTTGCCCTTGAAGGGCAGTTGGGAGTCAACTACATTGCTGTGGCTCTGGAGTCACATGTAGGTCAGACCGGTAAGGATGGCAGATTTCCCTCCCTCAAGGACATTAGTGAACCAACTGGTTGTTAGGGACAGGAGAAAATCTTAATTATGGCAAGAAACTGGGTAAACTTGAGTTATATTCCCTGCAAGTGAATTGAAGGGGGTAATTGAATTGCAATGTATAAAATAACAAAGTGATATAAAAGGAAGAAAGGTCAAAAAAATTTAAAATGTCAGAATATGCAAAATGGCATCCTGTGTTGTAGAGGAAATCAGAACACTTGGAGTATCAATCCTATCAAATAAGGAGGATTTGGCCTTGGTAACTGCTTCTTTGCTAATTTTTAACATGCATATGCTGAATGAGAGGATGAAGGAACATGGGATAGGTGGACCCTTACTGCTGTGTATTTTGGGATATTTTAATGCCTATTAGTTTCTGGAATGTCACATAGATTCTGGTTACTGAAATGTGGCACAATATAATACCCTCACTGAGTAACATCGCTGGTGACACTGGCAGAAGTAGAACAGGAGGAGAGCGATTTGGTTCCTTTACATGGAATATTCAAAGCAAATGTATAAATTCTTTTTAATACAAAAGGTAAATCTTCTGATTGCATGTTTCTCCCACAGAACTTTGCCGCCGAAAGCATATGTGAGGAAACCATTTGTGCACAACCATACAGTTTCTGTCCATTAATTTTAACAGGCTTAAATTATACCATCAAGCAAACCAATCTCTCATCCACTGATTTTGTCTACACTTCCCACTGCCTTGGAAAAGCAGCCAGCATAATTAAGGACTCTATGCACTCCGGACATTCTCTCATCCACCTTCTTCAGCGGGAAAGATATACAAAAGTCTGAGGTCATGTACCAAGTGACTCAAGGATAGCTTCTTCCCTGTTGCCATCAGACCTTTGAATGGACTTTCCTTGCATTAAACTGATGTTTCTCTTCACCCTACCTATGACTGTAACACTACATTCTGCACTCTCTTGTTTCCTTCTCTATGAACAATATGTTTTGTCTGTATAGCAGGCAAGGAACAATATTTTTCACTGCATACTAATACATGTGACAAAAATAAATCAAATCAAATCAAGTCAAATTATAGCTGGCATGCATACAGATTTAGGATCGGTATTTTGAGACACAAACTCTGCCGGAATTGTACAATTAGAAACATAACACTGGAAAATCTAGTGTGAAGCACTGCACTTCAATATCTTTTGAAGAGAATGAGGCCTAGAGTATTACATGGAAAGATTCCATGAAAGAGATGAATTATCATTTTTACTAATGACTGGAAACTTTATTACAGTTTTATTTCAGATTAATTCTTATTTTAATTCTAAATTGAACAACCTTTATATCAGATTAAGAGCAGGCTGTAAAGGGATTTTAACTTAATTGTGGCAGTGGTGAATTAACATTCAGGGTAAATAAATGGTAAATTATTGCAACTTAAAGGATGGTTTTCCTAAGATGAGTCATATTGGACTTGAATCATTAACTCTGTTCCTCTCTCCCACAGATGCTGCCTGGCTTGATGGGTTTTCCCAGCATTTCTGCATTTATTGCAATTTAAATGACTCAGTTCAGTCACTTAATTCATTCAAATTCTTGGAATTATCAAAAAGGGGATACATCTTGTGCTTTAACATAATGGGAGGGGGGAAGGAGCAGATCAGAGGGGGATATAAAGGGGATAACAAGCTTTCACACGAGAAGACACAAAAGGTGAATTTAGGAAGTTACAACAAATGAGCCTTTCAATCTGATAAGAGTTTTCTGAGAACGCTGCAAATTCCTTTAGAATCCCCTACAGTGCAGAAAAAGGCCATCCGACCCATTGAGTCTGCACCAACTCTCCAAAAGAGCATCCCACCAGGCCTTCCCCTCCACCCTATCCCCATATTACAAAGATCACTGGTATCATGATGGTTTACACAATAGCAAATGTAACTAAGGATGATTAGGAAGTACCAGCTATGATAGATTACATCTAAATAATTTACCAGACAAGAAGGTTTGGTGAATGAGTTTATTGTGGTCTATTTTATCTGTCTTGCTTTCAGAAGGGAATATGATAATAAGGTGTGGTGACGATAAAATAGATGGCACTAACTGGATTGGCATGTGCAGTGACACAGGATTACAATGGGCACTGTTTATAATTTCCATAAATTACAAAAAAAATGCAATTCTGCCCAGGGCTTTTATGTCTGCAGATAATAGCAAGTTTAATGCAGAGGCCATTGATGTGAATCAACTTGTGAATTAAAGCAATCTGGTCACTGGATAGAGAGATGATGGGTGGAATTTAATAAGGGCTCATGTAAAAAAATATATTATGTGGGTTACACTAAATGGCAACATGGTTCAGATAACAGATCAAGAGAAAGAACTGGGAGATTCGGTAGGTAAAACTGCCAGTGTTTACAGATGGTCAAAAAATGTGAGGATATTAGTGCTAATGGTATGACATCTAAATCAAAGGAAATAACATCGAAGTTGTACCTGGTATTAGTGATACTATAACTGTGTTGAGTTATGATGAGACTGATTCTTGCCATTGGGGCCTAGGAAATAAAGAATGATTGTCTGATCTGGAATTTCACATTTGAGAAAGAAGAGAGTGAGTGGGATTCCATGAAAACCTTTTAAATTTTCATTATTACAGAAAAGTTAGAGGTGGAAAGTTCAACTGTCAGGCTCAAGATTCAAGGATTAGGTGGGAAGAACATAACTGCAAGTCAAAGATGTGGAATCAAAATGACAAATTTAGGCATTATTTTCAGCATTAGGGTGAAAAACCAGAATAGGATTTAAAAATTAAATAAGTTACATTTAACAAAAGAAATGTCATGCTAATAATTCTGGAACTGGAGAAAGAACTTTCCAGCAGATTGGGCCATTAGGACCAATGGTCTTTACCCAATATTATTCTTTTGCAATATAAGAAAGAGTGAATTGTTTAACTTCTGATAGGTTAACCTAACTCTTGTATCGACAATTCTTCCTCTTCCCCAAAAGCTGTTGACTACTTGCTTGGATATAGTTCAACTGTCGCCCTCCAATACTTTGCTCATTCACAATGTGAAGTCTCACAACACCAGATTGAAGTCCAACAGGTTTATTTGATATGACGACCTTTTGAAGTGCCGCTCCTTGATCAGTGAAGGAACAGTGCTCCGAAAGCTCGTGTTTCCAAATAAACCTGTTGGACTTTACCCTGGTGAAACTTCTTACTGTGCCCACCAAGTCCAATGCCAGCATCTCTACATTTCACAATGTGTGAGTACTGACATTGGACATCAGCTGATTATTTCATTGAATTAATCCTGTGCCTCAATTGAGTAGGAAAGCTCATCAATTTCATTCCGTGTCAGCAGTCTGCATTCACCATGCCTGAAAGTACAAGATTCCAAAAAAGGCACCAAGAAAGCCCAGAAGAAGATGGCAGCGAAAAACAGAGAAGAGAAGGAAGTCCAGGAAGGAGACTCACTCCATCTACAAAGCAATGAAGCAGATTCACCCCAACACCGACATCTCCTCCAAGGCCAAACGCGTCATGAGCTTGTTCATCATTGACATCCTTGAGCACATCTCAAGATGAAGCTTTCAGCCTGGCCTATTGTAACAATTGTAGCATTATCAGCTTCCGGGAGATCCAAACCACCTTTAGCTTGCTGCTGCCTGGGGAACTGGCTAAGTACACCATGTTGGAGGGAACAAAGATGGTGACCAATTACACCAGATCCAAGTAAAACTGTACAATGCACTGAAAAACACACCTTATAACCCAGGAATTTTAAGGTCAATCAAGAAACCCATACCACTGCTCCCTTTTTAAAAAAAAGTAGAGATGGAATTTGCAACTTTCCCAGTCATTATGGACCAAGATTACATTTGATAAACCCATTGAAGCATTCTAGGAGCATTTTTTTTTGTTAACCAAATCATAGAATATACCTGTAAGAAGGTATTCAATATATATCAACTAAAAGGGTTAAGCTTTTTCCTAGGATGGACTCATATAGCACAAGGGGTCATGGGCTTAGGGTGAGGGGAGTAAGGTATAATTTGGATGCTAGAGGGAGTTTTTTCACACAGAGGGTGGTGGGGGTATGAAACACATTGCCATGTAAAGTGGTGGAGGCAGACACTCTGGAGTTATTTAAGAGATACTTAGATAGGCAAATAAACAGAATAGAAATGGAGGGTTTTAGAAAACTGTTTTAAAATAGGCATCATGAGCCTTGAGAGTTCCCTGGGAAATGTGTAAATTGTCGATGATATTGATATATTTGTTTTATCCTACAGATACTTCGGTCCGCCATGTCTAACAAGAGGCATACATGCGATGGGTTGTGAGAGGGCTGCTCTTGGATTTTTCGGGAGTAGCCTAGTGCTTCACATCGTTAGTATATGCTTAACCTGGACCATTTGATGGGCAACACGACAGCTCAGTGACTATCGCTGTGCTGTGCAGACACGTGGATTTGGGCCTGTGTCTGTGGGAGTTTGCGCATTCTCCCCGTGCTTGTGTGGGTTTTCTCCGGGTGCTCCGGTTTCCTCCCACATCCCAAAGATGTGCTCTAAGGCTGATTGGCAGAACAAATTCTCCCTAAATTGTCTCAAATTTGGTTCTAATGCACAGATCTGTAAACATAGACAGGGATCACAGGGATCATGGGTAGAAGTGGGAACATCGAGGTGGCGGCGCGGGCTCGTTGGGCCGAAGGGCCTGTTTCCCATGCTGTTTTGTTCTTTGTTCTTAAAATATGTTAGACATAAACATGTAAATGCATATATAAACATGACAGAAGCCGTCTGTGCCATGCTATGCAGTATTCACTATTTGCGTGATTTAACCTTAGACTTTCCTCCACTGGAAATTATTTTGTTAGGTGACATTTCTTCAAAAAAATCAGATGTGCTTGCTGTCAACACCAAGCACACACTGTTCTAGTGTTGCAATCTAGGCGGGGTTTAGGAGCTTGGGGGGAGGCCGGTGTGGATTTTTTTGATCATCTTTTGAGTTTTAACTCCTGCCAGTGTAAAACAACTTGTATCAAATTCAGAAAGGAAATAATAAATTGGCCATTTGATGTAATATTGACTGAGAGAGAATGACCCTAACAACACAATCCATTGTTGAAGATGTTTAAAATCATGTTTTACAAAGGAACCCAAAAAATTGCAAAAGAGACTGATTTTGATAGTAATAAAATAAATCTGTCAAACCCTCCCCTGCAAATTCCCTGTCACCTACTCAGCCATGATCTACCTTCCCTGATTAAAATTCATCCTTCTGACCACAATTTATCACTGCTCCTTGGCATCTCCTGGAACTTTCCCTGCCCAACATACCCTCCAGCACTATGGGGGGAGATCTCCTAGGAAAGAGGATCACTTCTCAAGTGTCTTGGCTAAGATCAAGTGTCAGATCAATCCCAAAATGGGGTGCAATGCCTCATCATATTTGTTTGGATCTTCTTTGTGTCCCTTGTGGGGACCTTGAATTGGATTCAGTTGGATTTTGAATTTGGCTTTTGGAGCAAACAAGGAATGGATTTGGGTTTGCCTAGTACATTCTGAGCATTGACTTTTTTTAACTGTAAGAAGGAAGAGGGTGTTGTATCTATGTGGGGGATTAAATTCTCCTCAGCTGATGTTGGTTTTGGATCCCTGTTCCAATATCTTGCTGGCCATTCAGATGTGATGATGCACGTGCATGGACCAGTGTGTATGTACAGTTGGGTATCTGTGGGACATCTTGCGTTGACACATGCTCAGAACATGCAAGACACAAAATGTAAACTTAGTTGGCAAGATTTAACACCGTAAATTGGGAAATTATATGCAGCTAAATCTTTGCATTAAGAAGCTTAGAGATTAATTTCCTTGTACATTTTTGTCCAACTTAGCTCATGGATCCTGGCATGGTTACTGATGAGACATTCATGTGGGCTTTATTGTTATAATGAAGTCCGCGAAATGCAGCCTACATAAAAACAGACCAATTTGCAGTAGTTTTATATTGCAGTCGGTTGGAATATTCGATTAGCTGTTCCCATAAACGCTGAAGTATTGAATTATCAAACGAGAGAGTTGGCAAAATCCCAGCACAGTAGGTATTACTCTTGCAAAACACAAACTCAGCTACTGGCACCTTTAACTGGCTATTGTCAATTTGTGGTCACGGTTGAAAAATGGAAGAAGCACATTCTGAAACTATAATAAAAATAGCAACATGAATATTAATTACAGAGTCATTTTACCAGAGCATGGAGCTGCATTTCAATAAGGCATTTTAAAAAATACCCATCTTCAAAATATTCAAAAAGTGAATCTTGACGCTTCATTAATGACTAAGTAATTTTTTTGAAAATGTGATACGTTTCATATAATCAGTTTGGGTATGAGAAAATTATACTACCGTTGCGTCATAGCTAATCTTATTAGTATTTCAAGCTCATTAATAAAACTAATGACTGGAGAATACTAGGACATTGAAGGTAATGATTCACAGGTGGCTACATTGCCACTTTCAAAGTACGTTATTTAACGTGATGGCTCTGTGCTTCACAGTGCAGGAAATGCTCCATACTTACAAGTTAATAATCTGGTGTCAGTTCAGCAGTCTGTCTTCTTCATAAAATCTATAGCAAAATTTCCAAAAAGTCCCTTGACAATTTCCTACTGCGATCCATCTTAAACCTACATAATGAGTGGTGCTGAAAAGTTTTCCTTTATTGGCAATAGGCATATACATATATAAATCCATTCATCTACAATCTGCACACGCAGATAAGTTCAAATGTTAATGAACAGTAACAGCACATTACAGATGCTACACTGTTGCAGTCTATAATAGACACTGCTACTAATTGGGAGAAGACATTTTATTGCATTCAACCTGGAAAACAGACGTGTCTATAGTAGTACTTGCATTACTTTGTCGCCATACAAAGCAGATGATTGCTGATGTTATGTACAGCTGCCTACTGTTTTTCTTCTACACCCAAGATGGCAACAAAGTTGAAAAAAGACATCACGCAAATGCTTCATCACACATCCTACCACAGCACTACCTGCTGGCCATCATTATTTACATACAGAATTTCTATGCAGAAACGTTTCCAGTGCTGCCTGATGTAGTTTGCTTTCAGTTTTCCAGCTGCGTTGACCTGTATCTCTGCCCACCCAACGACTAAATTCCCAATGCAGCATCCATGTCCATCGAGGCTACACACACTTTCGATTTTGAAGACAATGGTCATCATCCACTTTCTCTGTCAGCAACACTCTCCCCCTCCCCCCGCCACTTCCCTCCCTACACCGGCCACCCTCATTGCCCCTCCCCACAATCACCCATGTCTTTTCTCCCTTGTGTCCTGGACCAGCACATTTTCCCACTGGCGCTAATGTGGGCAGGGTGGGGGAGGCAGGAATCTCTTTCAGACCTTCATTTGCAAGGTTTTTCACAGAAGCCTCCAGTGGAATTCCCGATCCACCACGGCAGGAGCCATTGGGAGAACATGCTGAAAATTCCACCCCACTCCGTCTCCCACCAATGGTCCAGCCAGTGAAGGCATGGGAGAATTCTCCCCAGATATTTAGACAAGAAATGCTGATGTAATCCATCCCTTATTAAAGTAATACTCTGTCCGTAAACAAATCTATTTTGTGTTATTTATGCTTCATGCAAAGGGAAGAAAGTTATGCTTCAGTCTTGATCAGACCCTGAGTGACTACGTTCAGTTCTGGGTAGCACCTCAGGAAGGACATACTAATCTTAAATTCGCCAAAATGATAAATAGAGCTTAAAAGGGTATTATGATTGAAGATGATTTCAGAAACATGGCCCGTAATTCCTTAAATTCAGCCTTTTTCAGAAGGTAAAATGGATCTGATGGAGGAAGTACAGGGGAGCTATCGCTTCTCGTAGTGCAATGTAAAGCAAGGGGAGACAATCTTGAAATCATAATGTGGAGATGCCAATGTTGAATTGAGTTGGACAAGATGAGAGGTCACACAATACCAGGCTATAGTCCAACAGGTTTATTGGAAATCACAAGCTTTCAGAGTGCTACTCTTTTGTCATGTGAAGGGGAGAGAGGCACACAGGCACAGAACTTTTATAGGAAGAGTAACAATAGCCTGATATTCGCCTGATGAAGGACGAGCATTCTGAAAGCTTGTGAATTCAAATAGAGCTGTTGGACTATTACCTGGTGTCGTATGAGCTCTCATCTTGAAATTATGAGATAGACTCTGAATGAGAAAAATCAAGAAGCACATTTCACAAAAACAGCGGTGAAATCTGGAACTGTCTTCCCCCAAAGGACTAGAGATGCTAAATCAATTAAATCTTTCAGGACAAAGGTTGATAGATTTTTATTGGATAAAGGTGTCAAGGGATATGTATTAAAGTGGGTTATAAAATAGCTGAGGCACAGCTCAGCCACAATTCAACTGAATCGTGGAACAGGTTTGAGACTCTGAATATCCTACTCCAGTCCGAGCTTCCTAACACTATTGTGGTGTAGTGGGTGTGATTGCTGTAGGGCAAGTTTACCTTGGCAGCTCCTATTATAGCTGCAGGCAAAGGAATGTTTAAATGGAAAATGACAAAAGCTTGATAATCAGACATAAAGTTTTATAGACAGGAAGTATGTGCACTTGCAAGATTTTTTAACATATCACTAACTAATCACCGGTGGGATCATACACCGACCCAACACAAATATAGTCACTGTGGAGAGATTTAACGTTTCAGGTTGGTAACCCTTCATATCAGTCTGATGAAGGGTCATTGGCCTAAGAAGTTAACTCTGTTTCTCCTTCCACAGATGCTGCCAGACCTGCTGAGAAATTCCAGCATTTACTTTTTGTATACTATGCTGAGGATCAGTTATCACCGCTTCCAGTGAGTGTACAGGTTTACATGGGAAGTTTTCATAACAGGACGCCCTTTTTAGAGGGTACCCCAATCTCAGAATCCCAGTTTTGTTGGAAAGTTTAGGCTCCGTCTCTCCAGGTGGCTGTGTGATCCTTCTGTGCACTTTGAAATTGCACAGAGTGCTGTTAAATCAGGCGAGAGATAGGGTCTGTGAGACCAGCGAGTTTCACACAGCTTTTCCCACCTGATCCAAACAGGGAAATTGCACTCTATAAATAGTAATGATACTTGAGAAATGTGATCCCACAACTATACAACAACAAATCTTCAACTGATAGTCGTAAAGTTTTGTGTACTAGAGACATTCATTAAAATGTGCTTTTTGAACCTGTATGTTCATATATAACAGTACAAGAAACATAAAATAACAAACTTTAATTTTCCTGTATGTAAATAATTTCTATACATTTCCTGTCTTTCAATTTTCTACTTACTTCCTCTCCTGAGCAGCAGGCGTACTACTCCACAGACACTGGGTACCATCACTTTTACTATGTGACCATTAAGATTACAAGTGAAGAGTCTGACTGATCCAAGGACACTGAGTATAATTACACAGCTTCAACTAAATCAGTTAACTTCAGCACCGAATATTGACTGAACCAGAGACTGACCTTCCATCAACTGAGCCAAGACAGAAGTTCTCTTGCCTTTTCTAATGTTCTCCTGCATCATCACATATCCACACATCATAAATGGGCAAGCTAGAGTCAGACCTCTGTCAATTCCATTCTTAAAAGCATCTATTAGGAGGTATGGAGGAAAGCTTAATAGCATCCTTTAAAATTTATTGAAACCTTGGCTTTTGATCCCATTTGTTTCAAGCTTACGCTCTCAATGGCACGAAACTATTTGGATAGGCTAGGAACATTATTTAGCATAATGAAGAATCAGTAGATCTCAGGTTAAGATTTAGAGGTCTGAAAATTGGTGCTTAACTTAATTCACAAGTTCAAGTTTAATTCAGTGAATTGTCCTTAGTCTACCAAAGTTCATACTTAGCATGCAAATTTAGGCGGTGCTACCTTATCTCCAAGGTCTGTTGTATTGAATATGTGAAAGCATTCTGTGGTTAAACAGAGATTCTGTTCATAATGAGAACCCAAGTCAGAATGTGTGCCACCTGGAGATTGAGGTCCACATGTTTTCACTATAGTATTTTACCTATGTTTATGGTAAATTCTGACAGAATGCAGGTGGGTGCTTCATCAGTCTTACTAATCAACCACCAACATGCCACATCCCATGTCTGAAGCCCACGGGTGGCACAGTGGCTTAGTGGTTAGCACTGTTGCCTCACAGTGCCAGGGACCTGGGTTCAATCCAGGTCTTGGGAAACTGTCTGTGTAGGATTTCCACAGACTCTTTGTGTCTGCATGGGTTTCCTCTGGGTGCTCCAGTTTCCTCCCACACTCCAAAGATATGTGGGGTTAGATTGATTGGCTGTGCTAAATTGCCCCTTAATGTGAGTGCGATTAGGAAGATAAATACGTGGGATTACGGGGATAAGAGCCTGGGTGGGATTATTGTCATAGAACCATGCAATCAACGCAGGCTTGATGGGGTGAATGGCCTCCTTCTGCACTGTAGGGATTCTACGAGGGGGGATTCTTTCAGCTATCTCTGGGTGTGCTTCCAACAGACCTAGTCATCATTTTCACTAAATATGTACAGCAGAAGGAAACCTGTATAAACAGTGACTAATAATGAGTAAAATTAAAATACTGCAGATGCTGGAAATCTGAAATAAAATTAAAAAATGCTGGATGAATTCATCAGGTCTGGCAGCATCTGTGGAAAGGAAAACTAAGATAACAGTTTGAGTTCAGATGATCTGTTCCCACGGATGCTGCCAAGACTGTTCAGATTATTCAGCATTTTCGGATATTGAGGGGAGAATTTTACGAGAAGTTGTCAGAGTGTCAATCCTAGTGAGAGTCCCTTGCTTTGTTCCTTAACCTGCCAGAAAAAATAGAGTGGGCATGGTTTGTGCCATTATTCTGATGGGGCGGGGGCTCTGAGAGCCAGGAACTAATACACGGATCATTTTTTAAAAGTCGATATCACATAAAGGGGATAAATGAACGAATGAATGGAAATCAGGTTTTTCCCTATTTTGGGCGTGAACTTGATTTCGGCACCAGCAAAGGGTGACGAAAATTAGAGTTCGGGATCTTGTCGGCAATTTCGCAACTTGCAGGTTTTGTTGCACGTTCAGCTCGTGCCAGCAATCTCAGGGACAGCACAACGGTCAGCACTGCTGCCTCACAAGCCAGGGACCTGGATTCGATTCCCAGCTTGGGTCATTGTCTGTGTGGAGTTTGCATGTTCTCCCCGTGTCTGCGTGGGTTTTCTCCAAATGCTCCGGTTTCCTCCACAGTCTGAAAGACATGCTGGTTAGGTGTATTGACCATGCTACGTTCTCCCTCAGTGTATCCGAACAGGCACCGGAATGTAGCAATGAGGGGATTTTCACATGGCAGAATTAATGTGAGCAGACTTGTGACAGTAATAAACTTTAAAGTACAAGGCAGGCTCAAGATCCCACCATAAGAGTATCAGTTATGGATAGGCTAGGGTACAGTGAATCACAGAAGTAAATATTTTCGTCTCTAATCTTCAGCCAAACAACTCATATGCAATTCTCCTCACACACACACATGAGAATTTGCTGCTTAGATGAGGGATAGTCAGCTGGGAGGGTGCTTCTGTTGGCACTTGCCCAACATGGTAATGATCTCATTGTCAAGATTCAAGGCAGGGCCAAAATTGTGGGTGCAAGATCCATCTGTCACAATTCCAGTGGTGTATCACTATCACTGGAATTTCTAACCTCTGATATACAAATCAACATGTGACAATATTAACATAAAGGCCATGCAAAACTAGTGACATCATGGATTAACCCAATATCTAATGAACAATAATTCAGCCACCCAATGATCAACAGTTAGCTAAGTCAACTAATTATGTTATTTACATTGACAAAGCCACACATGCTTTTTAACTTGGAAAATAAAAACAGAAGATGCTGGAAATACTGAGCAAGTCAGGCAGCGTCTATAGACAGGGAAGCAGGGTTAATGTTAACGATGCTGAGATTTTCCAGCATTTTCCATTTTTACTGCAGATTTCCAGCATCCACAATATTTGCTTTTGTATTAAAGTTTATTGCTTAATTCCAACAAGTGGATAAGTCACTCTTTCATTTGATTTATTATTGTCACATGCATTATGATACAGTAAAAAGTATTGTTTCTTATACAGACAAAAACATACTATTCATAGAGTAGATGGGAAGCACAGTGTACCCGAACAGGCGTGTGGCAACTAGGGGATCTTCTTAGTAACTTCATTTGGTGTTAATATAAGCCTACTTGTGATTAATAAATAAAGTAAAAAACACTGGGGAGAAAAAAAAGAGTGCAGAATATCATGTTACAATCATTACTAGGGTGTAGAAAAAGATCAGCTTCATTACTGAAGAATTTGTAAGTGTTAGAATACAGTTTTAAGAGCACAGAACAAGAGTAAAAGATAGAATTGGAGGGAATCCTGGGGACAGCTCACACACAGTCGCCACACACCAGTGCCATCTTTTATCTGTCTTTTATCCATTTTTTTGCTATCAAGTATTTTTTTAGAGTTAATGTTTTGTTGTGATATGTTTTACTGGTTGGATGCACTTTCAGCTTGACTGGACCTCTGCCCCTGATCTGCGGGCCAATGTTCTTAGGACAGGGTGATAAATGTGCTCACCACTCATAGCAACGCACTCCCTTGTTGGCAGGTGGCACAGTGGCAGGCAACCTCAAAAATGCTTGCAGAGGAAGTGTAGAAACAGTCAGGACTATCGATCATTCTGAAATCAATTGCATAGACTTTGAGGTCACAGCTTTACAAGGTCCTTGTGCAGTAAACCTAAGTGTCAAGGACAAACAAGCATTCTTAGCATCCAGGACTGCTTTGTTTCAAATGATAGAAAATGTGCATTTCAGTCATTTGAGTAAGATGCCCCCAAAATACGGGTGGTTGATTGTATTTAAAGATAAAGGCCAGCTAAAGCTGCATGGATTTGTGCACGATTCACAGCAAAGTGGTCCTCAACCTGGTTTCTGCTAAACTCAGTCCTGTTCAAAATAAAAAAAAGAACCAATGCAGGGTAGGATCTCCAGGCTACAATTTTAAGTAAAATACCAAAGAAAAAAAAAATCTGCACATCATCATGAATTCTGTATCCAACGTTGGGTCCTATTTATTAACGTCACAAGTAGGTTTACATTAACACTGCAATGAGGTTACTATCAAAATTCCCGAGTAACCACACTTCGGTGCCTGTTCGAGTACACTGAGGGAGAACTTAACATGGGCAGTGCACCTAACCAGCATGTCTTTCAGACTGTGGGAGGAAACCCACACAAACACGGGGAAAATGCGCAGCCTCCACACAGTGACCCAAGCTGGGAATTGAACCCAGATCCTGGACACTGTGAGATATTACTGCTAACCACTGTGCCACCATGGGGCCCTATGCTAATTATTTGCTAAACAACAGTTATGTATTCATTTATTATATATATATAATGCTACGGTTAATTTGTAAACTGTGGGTAGCGTGAGGAGGCAAGGCCTGAGTTTACTCAGGCAAAATAGGGTCTGAACCATGTTTTTTGGCATCTATATGCACCAGACACTATAACCATCTAGCCAACTGTGCCAACTGGCCCTCCAACCTGCATGCACCATCTTTCTATTTAAAGTGTTGCAGGATATTATAGTTCATTTTAATCTTGAGAAACCTGCATAACAAATAATAATTTGCAAAAGATCTTCTCTCACAGTTGCACATATTTTAGTGTACCAGGTGTTCTAATCTGCTAAAAGCTTTCTTCATTACTGGATGATTAAACATTTCCCCGAATATAAAAAAAAAGCACCATTCAATTTGCAGCCTGTTATTTGGACAGGCTTTAACAATATCCATACTTGTGAGAGAACAGACAAAACACAGTCTCTGGTGAAACGGCCCATATTTTTCTTTTTTAACATTTGGCAATGTTGCCTCACATTTCTGGCTTCCAAACCAGACAGATTTCTGCAAAAGGGCTAATTGCAGAGGTACTGAAACCCGCAGCAGCCCGAAAGCTGACTTTAATTGTCACCATAAAGAATATTTTGAAATGTTGCAAAGACTCTACCCAGAACACATCCTTGAAATGGTTCCAAAACATGTTTATTGTGAAAATTACAACACGCTCACGTGGCAGCTGCCAACTGTGATATCCCAGTAATTGGCTCGCCTAGTCCAGAAATTTCCAATTACATTGGCCCCCTTAATTTGTTGACTGAACACTGATCCATTTATACAGCCCCAACTGCTTGTGTATTTGAAAGTGTTTTGACATCACGTCATTACGAGAGTAAAGTATTCTCAGCTGCAGTCAAAAAGGATAATGGCGTGAACCTCTGTGGCCAATCATCCGTCAGCTATTCCCTAGGTTGGCTTAACTGAATTCCGGTGTAAATTCCTGTTTGAGACCCATGCACGGAATTACTGCAACCAAAAGGTTAGTGTGGATACAAATTTACCATCAACTTTTCCATACACTAACCAGCCAGTAACTTGAGGAATGAAATTCTGATCAATCAGGACCACAACACTTATCCAATTTGGAAGTCTGCATTTGAAGGTGTTTTTTTAATGGTCACAGAATCACAGTGCAAAAGGAGGCCTTTCAGCCCATCAAAACTGCACCAACAACAATCCCTCCCAGGTCTTATCTCTGTAACTTGGGCCGGAATTCTCCCATCCCACCCTTCACTGGAGTTTTAGCGGATGGGTTGCAGATGATTTGAAACCCCATTGACGGTCGGGCAGGAATTTCCAGCTTTTAGATCAGCGTGGCCAGAGAATTCTGCCCCACATATTTGCCTTGCTAATCCCCCTGACACTAAGCGGCATGGCCAGTCAACCTAACCTGCACATTTTTGAAGTGTGGGAAGAAATCGGAGCAGCAAACGCCACACAGTCACCCGAGGCCGGAATTGAACCCAGGTCCTTGGCGCTGTGAAGCAGCAGTGCTTACCACTGTGCCACCGTGCAGTCAATATAAACCACTGGAGAGTGTAGGATATAATTTATTTATTGACCTTGCTGAGTTGATTAATCCTTTATCGGTTGCGTTGATATAAATCCCTACAATAAACGATTCAGCTCAGTTCAGACACAATGCTGCTGACACTATGTAATGCATTTTGAGTCAGCCCCTCACCCGAAACAACACATTCTGAACACTCAGTCTGGTTATTAGGAAAGGTTAACGTTGCAGAATGCAACATTGGCTACACTAAAAACTTCTTCCTTCATGTTCCCCCACCCCCCCACACCCTCTCTCCTTTATAGTACAATAAAGAGATTCTGTAGCAACACAGAGTACAGTGAGCAGAGTTGATGATCTTGCATAAATCACTGTTCCGAGTATGCCAGATGTGAGTTGTAAAACGGCCATCGACTTCTTCAAACACATAAATATCGTAACGAGCAAGACGATGTTAAATGAGCGGCTGAGGATAGCCAGCTGACAATAATACATTCTTCTCTCTTTACCATTTTGTTTCTTTTCCCTCTTTTTTTTAATCCTTTGTGCATACATCTTTCTGTCTGTACAATGCAATTGGGCTGTGGGGCTTTTCAAGAATTAGTTTGAGGTCCACGTACCAACTGACTCAAAAGCAGCTTCTTTCCTGCTGCCATCAGACTTCTGAATGGATCCACCTCGCATTAATTTGATCCTTCTCTACACCCTAGCTATGACTAACATTACATTTAGCACTATCTTCTTTCCTTCTCCATAAACGGTAAGCTTGGACTGTCTCATGCGCAAGAAACAATACTTGACACTGTATACCAATACATGTGACAATAATAAATCAAATCAAAATTAGACAGAGCAAGAAACAAGTATACTGGTGGAATAAATGTTAATGATGAAGACCCTTCAGCTTTCAGAAGGCCTTCACTATCAAGACGGATGGTAGGACAGTCTTGCTTCCAATGCAATCTGCTGTTTCTTTCCAACACAACAAATACAAGAAATTACCATCACAATCAACACCAGCAAGAGGTCAGAAACTGCAGGCAGGACCATTTGGGTAATACAACATCGACAATAACAACAACACCTTGCACTTATGTAATTTCTTTTTAATGTTGGGAAACACTCCAAAGAGCACCATCAACATCTACCAACGAGTCATGTAACAAGATATTAGGATTGTTGGCAAAATGGCCTCATCAAAGAGACAGATCTTAAGGAGGCCTTAAAGCAAGAGAGAGTGGCTGGTTTCAAAAGGGAATTCTGGTGCTTACAGCTTTGGTAGCTGAAAGTTTGGCTCCCAATAGTGGTCGGTATTAAATGCACCAATGTGCATGAGCCCAGATTTGGAAGAACACAGCTAACTCAGAGAATTGTAGGGTTGGAGGAGGTTACATTGGTAAAAAGGGGACCATGGAAGGGATTTGAAAACAAGGATGGAAATTTTATCAGGAGTACAACAGCGGATGAATGAAAGTTTGTAAAGTTAGCAGCAAAGGTTTTGATAACCTCAAGTCAACATAGGATAGAAGATGGCCTGAAAGCTACTGGATTAGTCGAGCCTTGTTGACACAAAGGGTTTCAGCAGCAGGTCAGTTAAAGCAGGTGCAAGTTGTCCAATGTTGTGAAGATGGTATTAGGTGGTCTTCATGATGGTATGTGTGTGGTTGGAGGCACATCCTGGAGTGAAACATGGCTACAAGATGGGAGATTGGTTCACCCTCAGACAATGGCCCAGAGAGAGTTGGAACAAAAACTGAAAAATGCTGGACAAACCCAGCAGGTCCGGCAACATCTGTGAAGGGAGAAACAGAAGTTAACATTTCTGATCTACTTGATCCTTCTACAGAGCTGGAGGAAATGGTGAAAGAAAGGGATTTGTGTTGGAAACCAAAGTTTCTGGCTTCCCAATATTTAATTGGGGGAAATTTCATATTTTGAGGATAGTGAGTAAACCTTTTAGAGCTGAGGTGAGGTGAAATTTCCCAGAGGGCGGTTAGTATGTGGAATTCACTACCACAGAAAGTAGTTGGGGCCAAAACATTGTGTGATTCCAGGAAGAAATTAAATATAGTTCTTGGGGCTAAAGGGATCAAGAAATATGGGGGGAACGGGAGATCAGAATATTGAACTTGATAATCAGCCACGATCAAAGTAAATGGCAGAGCAGGCTCGGAGGGCCGAATGGCCTACTCCTGCTTCAAGTTCTTAAGTGGCATAGCGTGTGGGATAACCAAGAGGCCAAGCGAGGTAAAATGGGGTATTGTCAGGATAAGTGTAGGAACTGCCAATGTATTTTTGTACAATATTGCCAGGGAGCAGCATGAGGATGAAAAATATAAAGGGTCCAAGTTAAATCCTTGGGAGACACCAGGGGTAACAGCAAGGGATGGGTAGGGTGGAAGAGATGGAGAATAAGCCATTAGGGGGGATTTATCTTTCTGCGACTGGATAAATAAGAATGGAACCAAACAAGTGCTGTCCGATGATGGTGGAAGAGGATTGAAGGCGGTTGCTGTGGTCAACATGCCAAAGACTTCTGAATGGATCCACCTCGCATTAAGTTGAGAGTGAGAAGGATGAGCAGGGATGGCCCACGGCTCTCTCAGTCACATAAGATATCATTGATGATTCTGATGCTAGCTGTTTCGGAAGGGACCGACACTGGAGTGCAAGCCCTGACAAATATGGAAACTGATCTTCATAACGGTGATGTGGCATCTTCACAGGGTCTCTTGCGATACTTTTAACAGTGCAAGTTCGCAATGGCAACAATGCCCCTTTCAGGGTTAATACGCAATCCGACAGAACTATTACATTTCAAAAAAAAACAGAACACTGAGCCCATATATTAAATCTAACTCGATTAAGGATATTAGTATTCAATATGTTCGCCAAAATTTGTTCCACTGATTTACAAATTAAGGTATATATAATCGAACAAAAAGATATAGATCTGCTGTACTCATATGATCATTCACTTACAGTAAACCACTTGGCAGCACATTTTCACTTGCCACTACAGTTTATAACTCTGGTACTCTTCCTCTCCAGCACTTGTTTTTTTTTACCTAAGTTTGAATTAGAGCACGTCTCAAACGACAGGCATTTATTTTACCTAAATTCGATTATCAGCGTGATCCAAACAGCTATCCAAACCATTTTGTAGTGGCAGGTCAGGGTTTTCTGCGCGTTTCATTTCTAAGACAAGGGAATCCACGGGCAGGCTCTGCATGATCAAAGTCTCATTTTCTCCTGCACAGTCAGCGCTATGACAGGGCTTTGCAAACAAGGCAGACAGCATCCATTTTCTCTTGGGCCGCTGCACTGAACAAACTAGATTTGAAGTGCTTGATAAGCGGGCTGTTCTCTTCCGTGCCTGCAGCAATCAGGAGGAACAACAACCAATCAACCACAAATAGGTAGCAACCACAGCCATTTCTTTTTGCCCTGGCGCGTCTCTCTTGCAGTATTATTCACAGCACTTACAAGGGCTGGGGGATGGGGAACGCTGCAGATGGAGATCAGTTTTCATCCCAATCAGCCCTGCCTAGTTGGTAAGAGAGAAAAAAACACAAAAGATGGCTACAGATTCAGAGGAACATATGAGCTTTATTCTTTGAGACAGAATATAAATAGAGGAAGGATTCACGCTGCCGTAACATGATGCTCCCACTTGCTATCGCAAATAATTTCATGCCATCTTTAAGAGATGGCACATTATTCAGAGCACATTTGATTCCAGTTACAGATACGCACACATACACACCTGATCTAATTCTGCTCCAAGTATATAACACCTTAATAAACCACTTCCTATTTACTCTGAGTACATGAGATTCTTAACCCCAGACATTTAAATAACTGTATATGTCTCTATCCTGACCACAGCACAAAGTACTGTCGTCCCTAATTGACTCGTATTTAATTTTCTCGGCACAAATCAATCCTATTGTCACCTATAGTCTGCAATAAGTACATTTTCAAAAGGGTGATGTGCAAGATCCATGATCAAATGTATACACAAGGAAAGGTACAACATCATGATTATCCATGAAATGTATCAATGACAGCTGGTGTTCTATATTATGTAATTCGTCTTAGTTTGATAAATCCAATGTTGCCACGAGACAGATTGCTCTGTGTGATAATCTTATTTAATTCCCCCAAATTATTTCCGACCACCCCAATCCTCAGTATTTCACTCTGGTTCACAATGTTCTTGGGATTATACTGTGCTAGTTTCCATACAGTATGATCATTTTACATTCCCGCTATTATACTTTGCTTAAATGCGAGAGTCAACAAAGGAAATGACACTGAAAACATTGTCTCTGCAGCAGACATGTCGCTCCTGCCGTCCTTGAAACAAGGTCACTGTGTGTAAACACACCAGCCAGTTTGCACATAGGAAGAAGGTACCGCAAACGACAGATGTGATGCTCATGCAGAAAGGACCGAACAGATTTAGCACATTTTCCTCTCATCCACCAAGCTCTCAAGGGGCGAATTTACCGCTCGTCACCCAGGTAAGGTGAGCCGGTAAGATCGGGTGAGAGACAGAAAACCGGTTTCTTGCCTCTCCCGATGTTATCAGCCCCATTTTGCAGGCGTAATCAGCCTCATACCCAGTAAAGGTGCAAGGCTCATTTAAATATTCATTTGGTTACTTCAATGTTATTAGTACAAAGAACAAAACAGCACGGGAAACAGGCCCTTCGGCCCAACGAGCCCACGCCGCCACCCCGATGTTCCCACCTCTACCCGTGATCCTTGTCTATGTTTATAGATCTATAGATAAAAAACCAAATTTGTAGTCCTGGACGCAATTGTCCAACTTGCATTAATGGTCTCACTGATGAAGGTCCTCACCAGCAAGGATCACATATTGTCCCCAGCAATGGGGGTCTGATATGAAGGCCACGCTGGTGAGAGCGGAGACCATTAAAGTCAACTGGGCGGTCTGTCAGGGGTGAGCTGTGCCCCTGCCAGCCTGGGACTCTGGCACTGCCAGCACCCATTGGGCACCAGGCAATGCCAAGGGAACGGAGCCTGTAGCTGATAGACCAATGATGGGGTGGGGTGGGCAGCCATGACATGGAGGTGGGGCAAACTCTGCATCACCGAAAAGCCAGGCGGGGAGAGTCAAAGTGAGATCATTGCGATGTATGAGGATGGGGAAGACAGGAGTGACATCTCCCAGTATACTTGCACCAGGAGATCAGTGCATTGGGAGATCAGAGTGCATGCACAATGATGCCTTCAGGCATGTTCAGTCAGCTTCCCGGCATGAACAGACTCTGCCCACTCCTCCTACTAGCGTGAATCACATCTTACCTCTTTTTTTCTTAGTGTCAGACAATTGCAACTGGGAACTCTCCCAAAAAATGGAAGTGACTCTCCTATTTTCATGCTCGTTCAAACACTTAGAATTTTTTTGGTAAGTTTGCCCCTTCAGACTGCCCCCAGGAAAGTGAGGGATATTCGAGACTTTTAATTCTTCCATCACTCTGGTTTATTTGAAGGGATACAGGAACGGATATGATAGAAGCAAGTTAATCCAAATTCAGCATTGAAAAATTTTTTTTAAGCTCCTTGAGAATGAATATTTATCATTAACAAAGAATATCACAGCACATTAACAAGTATGATATAGAATCAAAGAATCCCTAAAGTGCAGAAGGAAGCCATTCAACCCATTGAGTCTGCACCGACCACAGTCCCACCCAGCCCCTATCCCTGTCACCCCATCTATTTACCCTGCTAATCTCCCTTATAGTAAGAGGTAATTTAGCATGGCCAATCAACCTAACCTGCACATCTTTGGATCGAACGAGGAAATAGAGCACCCGGAAGAAACCCACACAGAGACGAGGAAAATGTACAAACTCCACTCAGACTGTGACTCAAGCTGAGAATCGAGCACCGTTAGGCAGCAGTGCCACCATGCCACTCCAAGACCAAGAGTATTTTTGCAGAGAGCTTCCAGTGGACAAAGAGCCTGATTTACATTCAAAAGTTCAAGCCTGATCTTGAGGAATGGCTACCTGGCTACGGCATCGGGAGGATGACCAGCCCTTGTACAGCATATCCCAGAACATATCTGGAGTGGGGTAACAATTGCTATATGAAAAAAATTAACATTACTAAAGGCTGCAAGTTGAAACCCATTCACATTTTTGTCTTCACAAAAGCAGCATTTGAAATTTGGTCAAAAACTAGCTAAAAGAAAATGGTCACACAAACTTTCTGAAATGGGGGATGGAGAGAGGAATGATCTGAAGCTCTTTTTTACAAGAAAAAATACATAAATCTTAAAAATTCCGACATGGAATGCTTACTTGAAGGAATGCTTATATTTTAATGACAGGTTTAAGGGCCAACCCTAAATACTCTTTAATGTGATCATACATGTGGCAAATTGCAGCTTGGCAGTGATTTCATCTGAGTGAGAAAATTGGGGATCGAAGCACCTTTGTGGAAAGTAAGCACACAGTGCAATCCTGTTATTTCACTGTAGTATTAAGGCATGTTCAGGGGTCACCTTTACTTTGGGTGTGGTATCAAACCATGACTGCTGCTTTTTTTAAGAGAGGGCAGACGACTTCTCATGTTCTGGTCCAAATTCCTCCAATACCACAATAACACAAACAGGCCAGTTCATCTCACCTGGTGTGTGTGGAACATTCCAAGGTATAAAATTGACCTTTCTGTGCACTCATGTTTCACAATAGCGACTATGACTGGTTGGTAGTGAAGTGCTTTGGGACATCCTGAGGCCACAACTGAAGTGCTATAAAGTGTTTTCTTTATCAAGTCACGGTTAACACCCATATTTTGATTAAACATGTAGGACAGGAAGCATAAAACAACACGGAATAGAGGGTGGAGCAGGAAGAGACAGAACCAGACAACTGAGATAAAAGCCAAAACTTTGGATGCTGGAATCCAAAACAAAAACAGAAAATGCTGGAAAATCTCAGGAGGTCTGACAGCATCTGTTGGGAGGGAATACAGCCAATGTTTGGATTCTGGATGACCCTTCATCAGAGTTCTGATGAAGGGTGATCTGGACTTAAAACATTGGCTTTATTCTCTTCCCACAGATGCCGTGAGGCCTGCAGAGATTTCCATTTTCTGTTTTTGAACCAGACAACTAGTTCACCACACTTGTGTACAATCTTATTTAACAGGCAAAGTCCATAATGCAGAATCCATAACACAGACTCTAATTCACTTTGATAACTGGTGCAATAAAATACTTTGCATGTAACTGAAATGCCAATGTATTTGTAATTTACAGGAAATGTTTCTTCATATTACAGTATGCAGCTATATATGATTAAAAACTGCCTTTCAAATTGTAGTTTCCAAGGTATCATAAAGTTTCCCTGTAAGAAAGATGTCATGCACTGATAGACCACAACGTGAAGTGGAAACCATCTATTTTTTGATTATCACGATCATCTTAAACCACAAGTATGATAACTATGCTGAACACCATAACACGGCTCCTGTTATTGGACCACAACAAAGAGTGAATTTTCAGGGGAAAATGGCAGGATTATATCGAGGTGCATGTGAGAAACAGCAGATACAATCAACTGCTCAACTGCTGCAAGAACAGAGGTCATCACACTGCTTCAAAAAGAGCTTTTCATCTTTTCTACAGAAAAAAAAATGAACTTGTATTAATATTGTACTTGTTACAGCATTATACTGCCAGTTAAAACTTCTTGAAATGCTGTTGCTATTTTAAATAAACAATTGCTGCAGCCATTTTTCATATTTCCGGGATCTCACAAACTGCAATCAGGTACATCTGTCTTTAGTGGTTCAGAAATAAACATCTGCCCAATATAGCACGAAGGCCCCTCTTCAAATAGTGCCACAGGATCGTTTACATCCATCTAAGATGGAGCCTCCAATTAATGTTTCGTCCCAAAGGAAATGAACTGGCAACAGTCATCCTGGTTATGTGCGCAATCGCTGGAGAACGCTCGGAACTCAGAACTCTCTAGTTCACACAATCCCTACAGTGCAGAAGGAGACTATTTGGCTTATCATGTCTACACTGTCTCACTGACAGTGTATCTCCCCCCCCACCCCGGCTCTATTCTCATAACTTCACATATTTACCAAAGCTAAACTCATCTAACCTACATATCTTGGGACACTAATGGGCAATTTAACTAATCTGCATAACTTTGGAAGGAAACTGGAGCACCAGAAGGAAACCCACGCAGACACGAGGAGAACATGCAAACATTGCACAAACAGGGAGTGGCCAGAACAGGGTTATATTTTTATATTTTCTCTCCAGTCTTCAATGAACGCATAGAAGAGCTTTTGTTTCCCCACTGCTGGGCCAGAGATTGTAACTGACTTCCCAAAAAATTCACTGAGTTTTATGAAATCCCGCAAACTGAAGGCCAAACTGTTATCAAAGAAAATAATTACTGGTAGGCCTTTCGTACATCTGCACATGGGGCCTTTGTTGATGACAGCCAGAGAAATTATGCAATAATGCTGTCATTCACGAGCCACAAATATACTGCCCTTACTGGTGGCTGTTTGAGAATTCTGATGAGAATGAGCTCAATGAAATCCTTTTCTGCAATTTAAATTTACACCACTCCTAAGCTGGAACTAAAGGAACTATTATACTTTCACATCGTTGAACCACAACTATTTCTTATATAAAATGGTACATTAATTGCGAGAAGCAAACAGAGAATCTGTTCTGGTGTCACTAAGGATTGATGAGTACCTCTGATCACGAAGCTCACTTGAATCACTCATGACTTTGTCAGCAAGTATCAGCCAGTTAATGTAATCTGCAAAATATGATTGCAAGTTAAAGAGGATAAGAACGAGAGTAGCCTCATAAGGAAGCCCAGGGATTTTCATAGGTCAGTTGACATAAAAAAATTATCCATCAAAATTCAAAATGTGGTAATAGCACTCATGGTAAAAGGAAAAAGTCAAAAGATAAAGCTACCTTAAGGACACTGAAGTCTCCTAAATTGGGCCCACCTATTATGTTAACATAAGGATCCCACCCATTATATCATCGTAAGAGTTCCGCCTAGGCCAAGCTAAATTCTCCAGTGGTTTATAGTTCCTTATGAATTCTAAAGGTGAACAAATGAACAACTGCTTAAAATAACATTTCTAAAAGTCCCAAAGTGTTACAAAGAATCAAACAAGGGAAGAAAATGACTGACCAATATAGCATTACAAGACTGAACAAAACATTGAAGAGACACGGTGGCACTGTGGTTAGCACTGCTGCCTCACAGTACCAGGGACACAGGATCAACTCTGGCCTTGGATCACTATCTGTGCGGACTCTGAAAGTTTCCCCCGTGTCTGCATGGGTTTCCTCCAGGTGTTCCGGTTTCCTCCCATAACCTAAAGATGTGTGGGTTAGGTTGATTGATGTTTAGATTAGGTTGATTGGCCAAGCTAAATTGATCTTAGTGCCAGGGGGATTAGCAGAGTAGATGCATGAGGTTACGGGAATAGGCCTGAGCGGGATTGTGGTCAATGCAAACTTGATGGGCCGAATGGCTTCCTTCCGTACAGTTGGAATTCTATGATGACATCCACTCCCTTCCCTTACATATAGACTGATGAACACTATCAAAATTCAAGACATTTATGTCTCTTCGATGCACATTTAAGCTAGTTTTTAAAAACTTTTACTTTGTCATTTTGAAGCAAATCTTATGGTGAGTCTTCTTCAAAGTCAACAAAGATCAGTGAAGTAAATAAAAACTGCACCAGCAGAGAAGCTGCTGTGCCAAAAGGAGAGCCTGCTTCCGGGACTATCCCCTAGAGGTGGGAACACATCTCGATCTTACTTTCCATTCTGTATCCCCCTATTTCCCTATCCCGCTTCCAGGGCAGCCTCCATGGGGTGGATAAAATTCAGGCCGATATCCCTTCCAACACTTCTGTAATGCCCCTTAACTGAAGCTGTTTGCCCTGGATGGGCCAGTTTGTTTTAGTGTGACAGTGCAGCACCTTGAGAGGTGATCGTACAAATAATTTTTTGAGAGAGTAAACAGCAGTCATTGCTAATCTTTCAGTGAATGAAATTCTTTGGCTACACACACAAAATAAATGCAAAATGGCACACAGTTGAAAAAGAAGCAACAAACCAGAAAAACACCCTGAGAATATGCACTTCAACAGTATTAGAAATCTACTTCCTTTCTATGGAACTGGAGAGTTTATTACTTTTTCATTGAGCTGAATTACAAGCAAAGTTTATATGTTTGTATGCACATAATATATCCAAAAGAAGTGATAGACTTCTCATGATAAAAAAAATCAGCCAAAAGCATGAGGCATAACTGGCACAGTTTGTAAGCCTGAATGATGTACAACATCTTCTTCCTGCAATTGCTGCACCATGGTGAGACTCGTGACAATGGCAATACCATGTACCAGACCGCTAAAATCTTAGTGACCTTTTCTACTGCATACAGTATTGTCCCTTGACTAGACTAAGCATCTGAAAGGTTGCCTTAACACCCAAATGTCTACTCAAAGAGAGTGCCCTGCTTGCTTATGTGCCTCATTGTGTCTTTTTTGCTATGGGGCTACGAATGTTGTGCAAGATGTTCATCCCTCATTCTCCTTCAAAAGAACTGTGTCACATTTTATTACCTCCCGGTGAGGTTCACAGATTTCCCCTAGGAAACGTCAAGTGAATGCATTATTTTCCTGAGGTCGCATACTTTTTGTATGCTGATGAAACAGCTCATCCTATTTAGGTAGTCAATGGATTGTTGGTAGACACGTGATTTACTATACAAGTACATTGTCTTGTAAGTTACGGAAACCTCTGCAGTTGAAATGCATGTAGACGGGGTAGTGTTAAAATGTCACTTCAGCCATTTCTTCAAAGATGTGGTGGCTGATCCTTCCTGAGCAAAACGTGCACCTTTACTGTCAATCATCCTCTGTGGATACTTGATAGCTCTTGCACACATTGGTGGATGAAACGACACTCCCCTGTCACAGCTTTCCAGCTGAGTCTGAGCCTTACCACATGCTGCTCCTTCATCACAACGAGGTAGCTGAACCTTTGTTGCTTGGAGTAGTTTGATATATCAATCACATGTCTCCTATATGTTCTGATATCGAGTTTCTGTCCTTACCTAGATCACAAAAGTTGCCTACTGCAGTCATTCCAATCATACTCATTTCTCTCACTGCATGAGCTGAAACCCTCATCCATGCCTTTGTTAACTCAAGACTATTTTAATGCTTTGCTGGCCACCCATTTACCTCTTTCTATGAACGTCAGCTCACTCAAGACTCTACTGAAGGCATCCTAGTCCACACCAAGTCCTGCTTATCTAACACTCTATTGTCCCTGACCTACGTTGGTTCCTTAGCTTACAAATTTCAAATTGCTGTTGCATTTAGAGCCAATATTTCTGTCACAATTCCTACAGCTACAACATATACCTCCATCCCTCACACTGCCCATTCCTATGTTTTCATATCCCCATTCCCTTTACAGGCGTATCTTCACCTATCCAGCCCTAATTTCTGGAGTTTCTTCCTCATCAACTGCATCATCTGTTTCTCCTTTAAGGTTTTGAGGATTAGAGACTCTCGCTGGAATTCTTTCGCTCTACCTGCCACGACATTGGAGTGGATGAGGGGCAGACAATGGAAACTTCCGTTATCCTCGGGCAGGATTTTCCGGCCTCACTCGAATGAGTCTGCAAAATCCCACAGTCTATGACTCTAAAATCCTCCTCAAGACACAATGTTTAGCTAGTATCTCATTTCCTGGATTAACGTCCATTTTTTAAAAATCTGGTTATGCTTCTGTGAAGTGCCTGGGAGTGATTTTATACATTAAAGCCTCTATATAAAATCAAGTTGATCTTGTCATTATGTTCCCTTGTGAGATACCTCACAATTGCTACCTTGCGTCTGGAGAGAAACACACTGGTTTTCACTCAGATTCTGCGGCCAAAATACTGCCGCCATTCACGCTGGCGGGATTTTCTCATCCCCCTGCAGTAAATGGAGACTTGATTTGGCCACCAAATTCTCCAATCTCACTGCAGTGGAAGTGCTGTAAAAAAGGACAGTACGGTCACACCCTAACACTTTGGTGTTTTTTGGTAAGATTCCTGCTCAATATGTGAGAGTCATTCCTCACCCCTTTGATAAATCCAATGTTTTCAGCAAAATCAATTGCGAGCCTCATCATAAAGCAGTGCTATATTTACCATTAAGAACACTCCTGTATGTTTACAATGCCAAAACTGCCATGCTGCTATGGAAGTTAAGGACAAAACATCGAGCATCAATAGATATGTTTGCAACACACACACAACCAATCTAAAATTTGTATCATAAAGTATATTCTTTAGCTACAAATAGGCCTACATTAACACTGCAATGAAATCACTGTGAAAATCCCCTAGTTGCCACGCTCCGGCGCCTGGGTATACTGAGGGAGAATTTAGCACGGCCAATGCATCTCACCAGCACATGTTTCAGACTGTGGGAGGAAACCAGAACACTCAGAGGAAATCCAAGCAGACACGGGGAGAACAGGCAAACTCCACACAGACAGTGACCTAAGCCGGGAATCAAACGCTATTCTCTGGCACTGTGAGGCAGCAGTGCTAATCACTGTGCCACCACGGGGCACTGAAAAATAAAAGGTATTAAATTTAACTTCAAGATCATCATCGCCAAAATACCACAGCATTTGATATTAACACCCACAGCACAGCCCAGAATCAGAACCAGGTTGAGGAACCATGCTGGAAATCCCAGTCTGCAATCTCCCGGTCGATGAGTATGCCAAGTTGAACAGATCTGACACTGGAGTTGGACCCTGCCACAACAACCTCTTCCAATGGAGAGACCTTGACTCAGTCCCTGTGCAACTGTGGGGGAAGTGCAAGCAATACTGCATGTTATCGGCTAATGCCTTGACCTGTGCTACAGTCGTGGTCTCACTGCCTCTACACGAGGTGGTCAGGATGCTGCTAACCAACTGCAGAATTGCAACGTTTAACATCTAGCTGTTCATCAATGCGTATGATGGTCGTATTAAAACTACTTAGTGGCACAGTAACTATATGTCGCGTGCTAATCTGCTATCTGTGGTATTGCTGTAATTTCCTACTGTGCCAATAACAATGGGATTTTTAAAGAGCGGCACACAGTCTTTAGATGAGCAAGGGTTTCATTGTAATACCTTCCCAATATCATATTAAAGTCAACAAAACGAAAAATTCGTCTCCCCTGTGCCTAACAGGAAACAAAGAACAAGGAAAAGTACAGCACAGGAACAAACCCTTCCCCCCTCCAAGCCTGTGTCAATCATGATGCCCTAACTAAAAGAAAAACTTTCTGCCTAAACTCGGTCAATATCTCTCTGTTTCCCTCTTATTCAAGTACCCATCCAAATGCCTCTTTAAATATTGCTAATGTGCCAGTTTCCAGTACCTCCTCTGACAGTGCGTTCCAGATACCCACCCACTCTGCGTGAAAAACTTCACCCGCACATTTCCTTTAAACTTTTCGCCCCTTCACCTTGAACTTGTGCCCCCTTGTAATTGATACTTTCGCTCTAGGGAAAAAAGCCTCTGACCATCCATCCTATGTCTCCCATAATTTCATCGACCTCTATAAGATCTCCCCTCAGCCTCCACCCTTCCATTGAAAACAATCAATCTCTCCTCATAGTCAACACCCTCCAGACCACGCAACATCCTGGCAAACCTTCTTTGCACTCTCCAAAGCTTCCAATCTTTCTGATGGTGTGCTGACCAGAACTGCACACAATACTCCAAATATGGCCTAACCAAGGTTTTATATAGTTGCAACGTGGTTTTCCAACTCTTGTACTCAAAGCCCCAGCCGATGAAGGCAAGCATGCCATATGCCTTCTTAATCACCTTGATCACCTGTGTTCCCACTTTTAGGGAATTGTAGACCTGCATGCCCAGCTCTCTCTGTATATTAATGTTCTGAAGGGTTCTGTCATTTACAGTGTAATTCATACCTAAATTTGATCCTCAAAGATGCATCATCTCATATTTATCCCGAATAATCTCCATCATCTGCCATTTCTGTGCCCAAGTCTCCAACATATCTATATCCTGTTGTGTCCTCTGACAATCCTCAGCACTGTAAGAAGTCTGACAACACCAGGTTTAAGTCCAACCGACTTATTTGATAATAAACTCACAAGCTTTCGAGGTGTTTCGACCTCTTCGTCAGGTGGATGAGGTGTTCTGGTGACAAAGAGGTCGAAACACCTCGAAAGCTTGTGAGTTTACTATCAAATAAATCGGTTGGACTTAAACTGGTGTTATCAGACTTCTTACTGTGTTTACCCCAGTCCAACGCCGGCATCTCTACATCAATCCTCAGCACTATCAGCAGCTCCACCAATTTTTGTATCATCCACAAACTTATTAATCAGACCACTCACATTTTCCTCCAAATCATTTACATATACTACGAATAATAGAGATCCCAGCACTGATTCCTGCGGAACATCACTAACTACAGATCTCCATTCTAAAAAACACCCTTCCAGCACTACTCTCTGTCTTCTATAACCATGCCAATTCTGTGTCCATCTAGCCAACCCCATGTGATTTTAGTTTTTGTACCAGTCTGCCATATGGGATCTTGTCAAAAATCTTACTAAAGTCCATATAAACTACATCCAAGCCCTTCCCTCATCAATGTTGTCACTTCTTCAAAAAACTCAATCAAGTTGGTGAAACATGACCTTCTCCATGCAAAACCATGCTGCCTATCACTCACTAGTCCATTTTCTTCTAAATGTGCATATCCCCTGTCCCTCAGTAACTTCTCCAAAAGCTTCCCACTACTGATGTCAGGCTCACCAGCCTATAATTTGCTGGATTATCTCTGCTTCCTTTCTTAAACAAGGGAACAACATTGGCTATTCTCTAGTCTTTTGTGGTGAAAGAGGATGTGAAGATATCTATGAAGGCCCAGCTTTTTTTTCCCCTTTCCTCCAGCAGTAACCTCGGATAGATTCTATCTGGGCCTGGGGACTTATCTACCTTAATGCAATTTAGAGTACGCAACACTATTTGTGTTCTCTGGAGCATTCATACACCTATCCCTGATCTCAACATCTGACATATCCTTCTCATTAATGAATACCGATAAAAGATACTCATTAAGAATTTCACCCACTTCCTGTGGTTCCATGCAAAACTTTCCTCCATTGTCTTTGAGTAGTTCTACTCCTTTTCTCGCTATCCTCTTGCTCCTCATACTTGCATAAAAAGCCTTGTAATTCTCCTTGGCTCTGTTTGCTAAAGACAAACCCTTTAGCCCCCTTGATTCCACATTTAAGTTCCTCCCTCCTTCCACTATATTGCTCAAGGCTTCATTATGTTTAGATGCCTAGACCTATCATATGCTTCCTTTTGCCTTTTGACCAAGTTTACACTATCTCTTGTCGTCCACAGTTCCCAAATCCTGCCATTTCTATCCTTCATTTTTGCGGGGACAGTCTTGTCCTGCACTTCAATCAATGTGTCTCTGTAAGCCTCCCACACGCCAGATGTGGATTTGTCCTTAAATAGCCACTCCCGATCCACATTCCCTGGTTCCTGTCTAATTTGGATGTATTTGGCTCTCACCCAATTAAGTACCTTCAGCAGAGGGCCTTCCTGTCCTTATCGATAACTACATAAATCTTATAGAATTATGCTTGCTAAGTCCAAAATGCTCACCCATTGAAACATCGATCACCTAGCACAATTCATTCCCCAATACCAAATCCAGTATGGCCCCTTCCCTGGCTGGATTGTCAACATACTGCAATAAAATGCCCTCCTGAACATATCTAACAAATTGCTCTCCATCTAAGTCCCTAGGTGCAAGTCAATATGGAGGAAGTTAAAGTCATCCATCACAACTCACCTGCTTCTTTTGCACCTTTTCAGTATGTGACTATACAACTGCTCATCTATCTCCTGCGGGCTATTGGGAGGTTTATAATAAGCTCCTAACATGTGATTTCACCCTTTTTGATCGTGAAAGAAAGCAGTGATCAAATCTTTCAGTATTATGAATGTCTGTTCTCTTTCAATCCTGCAGTAGGTTGAAACCTGAAGCTTCAGTCAGTGTTTAATATGGAATGCTCCAAGAAATAAGCACATGCATCCATGGACTTTTCCCAGGGACCAAGACAAACATCAAGTGCTACTGGAAGACAACTAACTCAGTGAAAGACCCTCTTTGGTCTGGCTGACTCTTGTTAGTGTTCCAGAGCAAGAAGCTTGTCCATGGTTGAGTGTTGAGAGTTGAACACCTTCCAAGGTCCAAGACCACATACCTGTTGAGGTGTGTACTAAGTTTGGTCCAGTTGTCATAAAGGTCCAATGGGGAAAAACCACCATTTTGAGCCATCCCACCATAGCACAACACATAGCTAGAACCCATGTAAAAACCCTTGGGATGTATGTACCAGAAAATGTTCAAAGACTATGTAAATGGAGATGCAAACGACATTGTATATGGACATTGTACCCAAGAGTCTCATTAACTGCATTTTACTGTTGCTGTGAATTGTACAGCAATCCTTTTACAAAATTTATGAATGAAGTATACTTTTGAAAAAAAATTCCTGGTTTATGATTTTACTTTGACTTGCTGAAAGTTTATTTAAATAAAGGTTTCATATGTATATGAAAAGGTTGTTTATTTTAGTCTCAATAGGACATAATTTGTGATATTAAACTCATGATATTGAATTAATTTATTGTTGTCACATGTATTGGGATATAGAGAAAAGTCTTTTTTCATTTAATTGTCTATATTTCTAGAGTTGATACCAAAACATTGAATGTACTCAAGAGATGGCTAGATATAGCACTTGAGGCAAACGGGGAGAAAGCAGGATGAGGTTACTGAGTTGAATGATCAGCCATGATTATGATGAATGGTGGAGTAGGCTTGAAGGGCCAAATTGTCTCCTCCTGCTCCTATCTTCTGTTTCTAAACAGACAAAACAGACCATTCATAGAGTAGTTCGGGGAAAAGGAAAGAAGAGGGTGCAGAATGTAGTGTTGCAGTTACAGATAGAGTGAAGAGGAAGATCAGCTTAATATAAAATCTTCCAAAAGAAGTATTTTGATATACACAATCTTAGCTTCTCAAAAACAACACTGGGGCAGAAATTCGAGTACCTGTGCTAATCATCTATAGAAAAGGAAGTGGACCCCATTTCAAATTGCGTAGAAGGAGTAATTTAAATGTGAGGAGGTGTCCATCAAACTCCTGGCCAGTAAATTGCAGCAGCCTCTTCTGGCCAGACTGATAACTGTTTCCTCATCTTCACCTCAAGCAGGCACCTGGGCAAGCCCCTAAAGGCAATTGCTCACCAGTTTATTTTTTGAAGCCCTCTTAAGTTGACCCCAGTACTGAGCCTAGATCAGTCTCCATTAGTGTAGGATTTGCAGAACTTATTGTGTGGGTTTTTCAGCACGGTCCAGGTTTGCCCACAGACATAGCATCAACGCTATATCATCAATTTATGTGGTTGTGGATCACCTATTTGTCGATCATATTTCCAAAGGCTTCTAATGGGTGAAAACCTTGCAGATCCATTAGTTGCCAAAAATTTCAAATCTCTTGGTTCCACCAAAATGAATGGAGTGTCTGAGGTTCCACCCTGCCAAATAGGGATTGCAATATTCTGGATAATCCACTCTGCTCCCCTCGTCCACTCCAAATTTTGGCCCATTCATTTGTAATTCAGAATAATCAAATTTACATTATGATACGGGATAACCATCAATTGATTTTAAACCTTTTTTTCTCATAAGGGATGGCATGGTGGCATACTGGTTAGCACTGCTGCCTCACAGCTCCAGAGGCCTGGATTCAATTCCATCTTGGGTGACTGTGTGGAGTTTGCACGTTCTCCCCAAGTATATGTGGGTTTCTTCCAGGTGCTCTGATTTCCTCCCACAGTCCAAAGATGCGCAGGTTAGACGGATTGGCTGTGCTAAATTGTCCTTTAGTGTCCCAAGATGTATAGGTTAGGTGGATTAGCCATGGGAAATGTGTGGGATTATGGAGTTAGGATGTGGGGAGGGAGTCTGGACAAGATACTCTGTCAGAGGGTCGGTACAGACCTGATGGACCGAATGGCCTCTTTTGCACCGCAGGGATTCTATGATTCATATTACCAAGCTCTCACTTGAAGGCTAAAAAATACAGGTGCACAATATAAATGTATACTGACAGTTTTAAGAATCCGTACGATGTTAAGTGCTGTGCAGATGCAGATACAGTGCAGAAAAACTCAAAGGACCTATTGCACGCGCTCAGCATGACTCGGAAAGAATAAAAGAAGCAATGATCAGCTTAACATGCCAATACGTTCCACTGCAAATGGAAAAGAATCTCCGACCTGTTGTCAGAGGTAAGTTTCATCATTTCATTTACCAGTCAGCAAAATCTAGAAAAGAGAAACCATTGCGTACAGGTGCAATTAAACTACAATTGTAATATTGAAGCGAAGATGCTTCACTTACCACTTACCCGGCAGTGAGAGTAAATGCAGCCTGAATCCAGTATTCTGGCCTGATGTGTAGTAAAGAAAGTAAAGAATTGAGTTCTGCGCTGTTTCATTTTCAGAACAGTTTAGAATTTCACACACCCAATTTGCACTACACTTGAATTAGTGTTTCTTAGATTGAGAATTCGCTGCTAAACCTCTGGTAAAATTGCTGATTGACCTCCAAAGTATTGAGTACAACTTTCCATATCCCCTTCCAACCCTATCTCTTTCCTTCAGAACACCTAAACCTCAATATCTGAACCACAAGGCATGTGGTTCAGATATTGAGGCTTTCCAGTTCCCTGGGAAATTCTTCCGTCAGATCAGAAGTAAGATATAAGTTTTGAACACATTTGACCCAACAGTCTTGATTCATTCATGAAGCATGAAAGATTCACAACTTACATCTCTCGGCCAGCACCAGAATAAACTTCCTTATTTCATACCAAAACCTTAAAACAGTGCAAGAATTGAAGAAAATTCAGGAATGAAAAACTTGGCCCGTGAAAGTTCATGCGTGTAGAAGCACTTCACCAATTTAAATCTAGCAAATTATTTGTGCAGTCCACATTATTTAGTGATGTCAGCTTGCTCACTGCTACCAATCATCGTTGAAAGTAAAGACATGTTTAAGCAGCGTAACATGTATATAAAAAAAACATTTTTTTGCTACTGCTGGGAAAAAGTAGGGCTAATTTTACAACTCAGTGCTCTTGGCAGGGAGCCTCACCTGCTGGGAGCACATTTTGGAGGTACCAAGCTCGATTTTCCGATCATGCAATTTTACGGTTGGAAAGTCATTCCACGGCAGCGCAAAGTTAAAAAGTTACCCTGAGCAGAGCAGCTGAAGGACAAACACACACCACCAAAAGGTGGGTGCTCACTGGTCCACATTTTCAAACTCTTCACATTATTAATTTTTTGGGATTAGATCAGCCTGCATTAGCCGACAGCAAGAACAACAATGCAGGCGGAAAATATGGCATGAATCGGGAAATACGATTCCTGGAATACGATTCCAAGATCATGTTTCCCGACTTTTCACGCCCCTCGCTGGTGACATCATGATGTTCATGCCCCCATAAAAGGCGAGAATAGTTACTGAGCACCCCCCCCCCCCAGCGATTCTTCCTCCCACCCCTCCACTATTCACCAAATATTCAAATCTCTACTGACATGACGTCATGTCAGGGAGGTTTACAAGTACTATATAAAAACAGGAACCAGTCAAGGGGTACAAAGATTTTGGCAATGCCAACATGGCAGTGCCAATCCGGCAGTGCCAACCCAGCAATGCCAACATGGCAGTGTCAGGGTGGGACCTCTATGGATCCCTATTTGGGGAGGGCTTTCCAGTTGTGAATGTGTGTTGGAGGGAGAGTGCCAAATCATTGAAGGGGAACTTGCAGGCATTGGGGGAACGGGCAGTGAGGGTTGGGGGGTGGGGGGAGGGAAATCCCAGAAATACCTACATGGTGGTTGCTGGCCATTGGAGCCAGTGGTGGGGGGGGAAAGGGGGGGGGGTGTGGGAGCCCCCATATCCCTGTAGTCGTGGTGGGAGGAGGAGAGTTTCACTTTGGTGCTGACTGCTTGTGGAGTTGGACTGTTTGGCTCTTTCAGGCCCTGCCCCACCGGGCTGATGGCATAAACCACACCCCCCCCACTTTTAAAGTTAAAGTTTATTAATTGGAGCACAAGTAGGCTTACATTAACACTGCAATGAAGTTACTGTGGAAATCCCTCGGTCACCACATTCTGGCACTTGGTCAGCTATACTGAGGGAGAATTTAGCATGGCCAATGTACCTAACCAGCATGTGTTACAGACTGTGGGAGGAAACTGGTGCACCCTGAGAAAACCCATGCAGGCATGGGGAGAACATGCAGACTCCGCCCAGACAGTGCCCCAACCTGGGAATCGAACCCTTGTCCGAACCAAACCGAGATATCTGTTTTCAGTCAGGGCCTCACACTCTGACAAACTATGGGAAAATCCCACCCAGTGCCTTAGTCCTATGTATTGAGGAAAGGCCTGGTACTATCCCATCCATTGGGAAAGCATGTATGGGGGAAGGCCATGGGGAATAATTATCCCTGAGGCACGTTCAATACTGTCTGGCAGTTCGCTCAGAGCAGCAGAGACAAAAGGTGAAAGAACAAGTCACAGGACCTGCAGGATTGGTCAAATTCCGGCCTCGGGTCACTATATGTGTGGAGTTTGAACATCATCCCTGTGTCTGTGTGGGTTTCCTCCTGCTGCTCAGGTTTCCTCCCACATTCCGAAAGACATGCAGATTAGGTGCACTGGCCATGCTATATTTCCTATTAGTGTCAGGAGGATTGGCAGGCTAAATACGTGGGAATAGAGCCTAGGTGGGATTGTGGTCTGTGCAAACTTGATGGGCCGAATGGCCTCCATTTGCACTGTAGGGATTCTATGATATGAGGAAATGGGAAGAAAAATAGAGGAAGTTATATCTCAATTAAAAGAAACAAAGAGAATCATTTTAAACTTCTGCTTTTTTATTTTATATCTCTGCGCAGACCAAATTGAAAATAGCAGACTGACACCTGGAAAAAGAAAATGACATTTTTTTGATGTTTATGGTTGTAAGCACACAAGCATTGTTCTTTACTGCGAGCAATGGCATGTGAAATTAAAAACTCAAGTAGCATGGCCAAGAAGAGGCCATTTGAGTTATCAAGCCAACTTCTCCATAGGCTAGGTATTATTCACCCCATGATGGAAGTCAATCTTACCCACTGAATGTCCTGTAAGGCTAGTTCTGTTTTTAACATTCTCTTCAAAGATAATTAAGCAGCAAGTATAGGAAATATATTATCGTAGAAAACTGCTGGCCTCATTTATTTTTCCATCTTTAACACTAAACATCTTTAATATTAAACAAACAGTATGTGGTGGTATTAATAAAACTCTGCTGCTGTTTGCACAGAAGTTTAGCTTATTTACTATTAGTCAAAAGTCAGCTTACATTAACGCTGCAATGAAGTTATTCTGAAAATCCCCAAGTCGCCACTCTCCCGCACCTGTTCGTGTACACTGAGGGAGAATTTATCATAGCCGATGCACCTAACCAGCATGTCTTTTTGGACTGTGGGAGGAAACAAAAGCACTTGGAGGGAACTCACACAGACTCGGAGAGAGCGTGTAGACCCCACACAGACAGTGACCTAAGCCAGGAATTGAATTCAAGTTTTTGGCATTGTGAGACAGCAGTGCTAATCACTGTGCCATCATGCCTTGTGACATGAATTAAAGAATATGCACAGTAATAACATGTTGCAGAAGGCAAAATGTGACAAGTTTTAGCATAGCTGATTGTTTCTGGAAAAAGCAAATTCAACCCTGAGCAGTGTTTCCTGTGCATGCAAGAATGGAATGATAGCTCCAAAGGTGTGCTCTGGAATAATTCTGATCAGATCATTTCTGCAATCATCTTGCAGGCCAAGTAGTTAGCACTGCTGCTACACAACACCAGACACCCATGTTCAATTCTGGCCTCGGGTCACTGTCTGTGTGATGTCTGTATGTTCTCCCTGTGTCTGCATGGTTTTCCTTCGGTGCTCCAGTTTTCTCTCACACTCCAAAGATGTATGGATTAGGTTGACTGGCCAAGCTCAATTGCCACTTAGTGTCAAGGAGATCACACAGGGTCAATACTTGGGGTTACAGGAATAGGGCCTGGATGGGATTGTTGTCAGTGCAGGCTCAATGGGCCAAATGGCCTCTTTCTGCACTGTAGGGATTCTATGGTTCCATGAAGGCCATAAGACCCGACCCATAGCCTACATGGTCTGCTTGATCTCTTACATACAATTTTTAGGTACGAGCAAGTGAAATATGCATTTGTGAGGTGGAAAACTGAGATTTACTACTAATGCAAGTATAGCATGTCATTGCTGAAAAGGGGAGGTGTGGGGCCGGAGGGGTCAGATTTATTCGCAGTTATGTGCTAAAGCATGGGCCAAAGGTTTATGTGTAAAGTTTGGATACGCACCCGACCAAGAAGCATGTAAATCTGTGTGAGGAGATGTAGGTCACTCGTGTCAACAATATTATGCCCTGTGATATCTCAGTTGGTGGGCATGTGCATGTGAGTCAGAACCATAGCCACTGGCAAGGAGAATCCAAGTTAAATTCATTAAACACCAATTGGCTGGGCCGTTACGTTGCCCGGCAGCTTTAATGTTTAGCTGGTGAGCCAACTGGCAAGACAAACTTCACAGTTAAGCTGCAACCTCGATCCAGGGCGGCGGTAAGCTATCAGGGCTGAAATAAAATTAACAAATGTGTCCAGGGACTAAGGCCGGTGCATGATTTTGCCACCCAGATCTTTGTGGCATAGATTTAACATCAATATTTTACTATTCACAGGCCAGCAGATCCCTGGGATGGCTCCGCAGTGCTAGTCCCCAAAGGAGCACATTAAAAGCACCAACCATACCCTAGCCCTCCCCAGTGCCCACCCTCCTTTCACTGAGCGGCAAGTTGCACTCTAGGGGCTGACTGTGGACACGAAAGCATTTTGCTCCCACTCCTGGGCCCACCTAGTGCACACGTTCTTTTTAAAATACATTTATGGGGGATGTGGCGTATGCTGGCTAGAGCAGCATTTACCCTTGAGAAGGCGGAGGTGAGCTGCCTTCTTGAACCTTTGTAATTACTGCAGTGCAGGTACATCCACAACGTTTGTTCAGCCGTTTCAGAAGGAGTCCCAGCCACATTTCTGTATGTTTAGAGTCACGTGTCGGCCAGGCTATGTGAAGACAGCTGATTTCCTTCCCTAAAGGACATTAGTGAGCCAGATGTGTTGTTACAACGATAGTTTCATGGTTATTGTTACACTTTTAAGTCCAGATGTTTTACTGAATAGAAATTCCACTATCTGTTGTGTGGGATTCAAACACGGGTCACCTGAACATTAGCTGAGTTTCTGAATTAATAGCAATAATACCATTTGGCCATCGCCTCTCACTGCAGTGCTGACTGTGCCGTACAATCAGATGCAGTGCCAACCTATTGCCAGGGGGAAGTGCCCGGGGTAGATCCTAATATGAACCTCACTGAGCAAGGAGGTGGTGGGTGGGGGGGGTGTCATTCACTTATTTGTAGAGATGTGAGGGAGGGCCTGGGAAATGAGGATGCTGTTGATGGCTGTTTACAGGGTGGGGGCGGGAAGGGGGTTGGAGGGGTTGGGTACTGGCAATGTGCAGGGGGAAAGTGAGGGAGGGGGCATGGTGCTGCCATTGACTATTAGGGGTGGGGAGATGCTATTTCTTGATCGCGTGGTAGAAGCGGGAGGGAAGAAATGTCGGCTCTGAACGCATGCAGGACGAGGGGAGATGTCAGCTTTGATCGTGGGTACGAAGATTATTTTTACTCTGATTGTGCTATTCTTTAAAAAAAGAGGTCACGATCTCAGTGCTCGCAGGCTCACACAGCGTGTTTAGGCCCCAACATGACAGCATCAAATATGGCCACTTGTTTTTGTTTTGACAAAAGATCTGGAAAAAAAAAGTGGCCTGTTTCTCTTGAGAAAAATAGTCCAGTGTTCAGTCAGAACCTGGGTGGAATATTCCCGTCCCACCTGCCACAGGAATTGCCTGGCAACTTGCTTCGGGGAGCAGAACCATGTAAAGGGCCTTTGACCTCGGCTGGGAATTTCTGGCCTTGGAGCAAGTGTGGCCAGAAAAGTTCCAGCCTTTGCCATTTTTTGGTCAGGTTATGTTGATTCATTTCTTTAAAAAGCATCCAATTAAAATGGGATCAAAGGTTGTGATGATAGATTAAATTTAGACAGAGATACCAAACAATCTCTGAATCATTATTGTTCAAATTCTGCTGAATGAGTCACCTTCCACTGCTACTAGAATACAAAGGAACCAGCATTGCAGAAGGAATTTTTGCCTTAGTCTCCTCGATTGTATGATTCAGAGAATAGGAATAAAGCAACCTCCAGTTAAAGTCATGAAACGGATGCTGGTGGGACAGGGGGCGGGAACTGCATTTTCACCTAAACCATACAGCAAAAATGATTTTATATCTTCCCCGACTTCATCTCCCACTAATATCAGTGAATGGTAAAATTGGGGCAAGGTGTAAAATCAAGCCAGTTGATCTGATCAGTAAATTTTACCAGTGAGCAGACTAGATTAAAATTACACCAAGATTAAGCATTACCTCACCATCAACCATGGAAATACCATCTATGGAATATAACAAGGCTAAGTGTGTGTGTATGTGTGTCTGGGGATGGGGAGGCACAGTGGCATGCGCTGCTGCCTCACAGCACCAGGGGCCTGGGTTCAATTCCGGCCTTGGGTCACTGTCTGTGTGGAGTTTGCACATTCTGCCACATCTGCGTGGATTTCCTCTGGGTTCCTCCCATGCTCCAAAATGTGCGGGTTAGGTTAATCAGCCATGCTAAATTGACCGTTACTGTCAGGGGGATTGAAGGGTAAATCCATGGGGTTGTACCGATAGGACCTGGGTGGGATTGTTGTTAGTGCAGACTTGATGGGCTGACTGGCCTCCTTCTGCACTGCAGGGATAAATAAAATGTCAGTTCCATTGTTGGATGTGTTTTTGAAGAGTACTGCCTTCTTGGAAGTTTCGCTTATTATTTATCTTCCTCAAGAGATTTCAGAAAATGGATCGAGTCCACGGAACTGCAAAGTAAGCAATGTATGTTGGAGGGAGCAAGCTTCATTGAGCCAAATATCTTTTTCCCATTCCCCACCGTATGGTTCCACGTACTGACAGCTGCTCAGTAGGTAGGGAAAAGCAGAAAACTGGCTTTGGAAGAGATATGATTCCACGGGATTAAAAGCGCAACTTCTTTTTTTTATTCCAGCAACATTGCTGGCAGAAGATTTCCTGCTTCGTTTATTTTCTTTTGAATGCGTCATTGTGAGGATTCAAGGAAAACTTCGACAGGGCAAAGTACAGACAGTGCGCTATTTTTAAATCTGGTGACTCCCTCATTATATCCTATCCCTCTAACTCTACAGCCTGTGGAAATTGAACTGATAGCAGCTTATCAATGGAGCGGTAAGTCACAAAGTAAGCTGCCCTTTGAGTCTGGAATTCAACTCAGTAAAGACACAACATCCACATCTATGTTGACCTATTGTCCCAGCACATGCAATGACAACAGGGGGAGAAAAAAAAACACATTGCCCTGTTAACTAACATATATCTGCACCAACAAATCAAATATAAATAAAATTGCAAAAAAAAACCAAGGGTGAATAAAACCCAGAAAATCTATGTGGGTGGCATGGTGGCACAGTGGTTGGTGTAGTAAGTCTTCAGAGGCAAAAGTCCCTTCACCTTTATTTACAAACTCTAACAGCAATACACAGAGTGCTAGCAGTTAGCAATCTACCTCCAGGGTTATCAGGAGAACTGACACTCCCAGTTAAGTACAAGACAAAGACTCCCTGATTGGCTCATCAATTGGATCCTTAATCAGGGCGTTCATCGGCCAATCTCAATGGTGTGTTTGAAGAGATTACAATTAGCATCAGGGACCCAGGTTCAATTGCAGCCTTAGATGACTGTCTGTGAAGTTTGCACGTTCTCCCCAGTGTCTGTGTGGTTTTCCTCTGGGTATTCCCAGTTTCTTCCCACAGTCCAAAGATGTGCAGATTAGGTTGATTAGTCATACTAATTTTCCACTTAGTATCTTGAGATGTGTAATTTTGTGAGTTGGCCATGCAAATTTGCCTTTTAGTGTCTTGAGATGTGCAGCTTAGGTGGATTGGCCATGCTAAATTGCCCTTTAGTATCTTGAGACGTACAGGTTAGGTAAATTGGTCATGCTAAATTGCCCCTCAATATCTTGAGATGTGCAGGTTAGATGGATTGGCCTGACTAATTTATTTCTTAGTGTTTCAAGATACGTCAGTTAGTGGGGTAAATACATAAGATTACAGGATGGGGCCTGAATGGGATGCTCTATTGCAGAGTCAGTGCAGAGTCAACGGGCCAAATGATCTCCTTCAGCACTGGAGGGATCGTACAATTCTATGACATATAAATTAATATTCTTGGCAAACCAGGCCTCTGTTTTCCAGTGTCTGAACAAATTTTACTATACCAAACATGAACTGGGATTTTTTTAAAATTTTACCACAAGTCTCAAGCAATAACACCAGAGGAAACCATTAATGGAAAATTGACCTGCTTTAGAACTGATCATTTTCAATAATTTAAACAGTGACTGTACCCTCTAAAACTTCCTGTCCCACTTAGGCCCTGCTGTGTAAACAATTTTACAACCACAGTTTCATTATAGATTTTCATAACAGCTACAATCTATTAAGCCTGAACTCTTGTAGTCATAAAACTTACTTGCATATGTATTCATCAGGTTATTTCATTGAATCCGTGGATCCTACCCTTCCATCTACAAAAATGCGTGCCCTGAACAAATAATGTGATTTTCTTTTTTAATTACAAGAAGTGTTCACTTCTGATTCAAGAAAGCAATAATCTGATCCATTACAATACCATTTTCAGCATCTCTGACACTACCACAGCAGCACCTAGGAGACTTAATAAGACATTTTAATTGGTATATGTGATTATTCTGCTGCTGAAAAGAAACCTCGTGATCTAATAACATCCACCACACAATGATGCATAGCTTAAGGTCAAACATAATTGTCGTCACGCCACCTCGAGCTTGCAGCCTTCAAGTTGGTTAAATAATATTAATAATGAAACAAATGAAAGTACTTAGTGCAAGTGATGCAAATTAACAAGGCGCTTGTGATTTGCAATTGTGTATGAATTAGAATCGCAAATATTTATTTGCCTTTTACTCTCTTGCAGTTTTCTTAAATCCTTCCTCTCCCCAACTTCATGAACAGCGCCAATCCTCCAGTGCTTGCTCATAAGGCAATGCTTAATGTTAACCATGCGTCAGCCCTTTTTCAATAAGAATTTCGGGGCACAACAGAATCAAATATTCACCTGACGATTAAAGGTCACACTCACGCTCACATCATTTATATCACAAATATTCACCTGACACTCACATGGGTGAAATTTATGTATTAGTGTCACAAGTAGGTTTACATTAACACTGCAATGAAGTTACTGCAAAAGTCCCCTTGTCACATTAACCAGCATTATTTTGGACGGTGGGACAAAACGGGAGCACCCAAAGGAAACCCAAACAGACATGGGGAGAACATACAGATCCCACACAGACAGTTACCCAAGCTGAGAATCAAACCTGCGTCCCTGGCGCTGTGAGGCAGCAGTACTAATCGCTGAGACACCATGTCGTCTGTGAGGGTTTCCTCAAGGGGCTCTGGCTTCCTCCCACAGTCCAAAGCTGTGCGGATTATGGCCATGCTAAATTCCCCCTTAGTGTACCCGAACAGGTGCTGGAATGTGGCGACTACAGAATTTTCACAGTAACTTCATTGCAGTGTTAATGTAAGCCTACTTGTGACACTAATAAATAAACAAACTTTAAAAAAAACACAGTATTTGGGAAGGGGCTGCTCGCTAATTATCTCTTTATTTGGTTTGAGAGTACAGGAATTAACTGGAGATCATTAAATCAGTGAAGACCGAGGATATTCCTTATATGTATGGACTAGCTTAGCATCATGGCAGATGAGGGAATTATCATTTCAACTGTAGCTTAAAACTTTGCAACCATTTTAAACTCAAAATGGTAAATTAATTTGAAAATCCTAGGCTGCAGCCCAGAACCCAACAAATTTGTTCATTAAATACCTTGTTGCATTGTCACAAACCAATGAACTGTGCATAGTAATTTTATAGCAAATGAAAGTAATGTCAGAAAGCAAGGAAAAACTATTTTCAAATGATTAGTTAATTAGAATTAGAGGAATTTCTACACTTTTCAATGATACTATAACACTGATCCAAGAAGGAAATCTTTTGAAAACTGATGTTGACTTTCTTAGTGGCTAAGAAAGATGAATGAGATACAAGGGCTGGCATTTTCCAGGGGCAGCACAATGGCACAGTGGTTAGCACTACTGCCTCACAGTGCCTGGGATCTGGGTTTGATCCCCGGCTTGGTTGACTGTCAGTGTGGAGTTTGCATGTTTTTCCCATGTCTGTGTGAGTTTCTTCGGGGGTTTGGTTTCGCCCCACATTCCAAAGATATACGATTTAGGTTGATTGGCCATAATAAATCGTCCCTTAGTGTCAGGTGGTTAGGAAGGTAAAAAGGAAAAAGGGTTGTGGGGATAGGGCCTGGATGGGATTGTGGTCGGTGCTGTCTCAATGGGCTGAATGGCTTTGTTCTGCAGTGTAGGATTCTATAATTCACAGTGGCAGGATCTTATGCTCTCCGTTGACAGCATACCCCCTCTGTGGGTTTCCCAGTATTGAGGGGTGCATTTAACATGAAAATCCTTTGACAATGGCAGGACCAAAAGGTCCCGTCACTGACCAATGGTGGGCTGCCTCCCGCCGCCATGAAACATGGATGTAAAATCGCGCTCCGGGTGTGGGGGACACAATAATTAGGATATAGCTGCATCTCCCCTTCCAGCAGCCAGTATCATTCCCATCATCAGGTCATCCAAGCACCCATCTTTGCTAAGAGATTGACTGAAATGGCAAAACATGCTTTTAAAAAAATTGAGTCAGAAAATGTTCAGAAAAGCTGCTCCACAACAATGGGGGTGTGGAATGTTCCACTGGCAGGATTTTCCAAACCTGCCAAAATCAATGCACTGTTGAATGGCCCACTGCATTTACCAGCCCCATTCCCTTCCATGACGAAGCCATCAAATTCACCCCAGTATATATCAATGATCTTCCTATTTGCATTTAAACAGTACTAGTCATAACTACTTCCCACCTATATTATTAGCCAGTTCAGCACTGAAGACATATCACAACAGAATAGCATTCAGGATCCTATATATAGATGTCACATTACAAGAGTCCTGTCTGTTTCAGGCAGCTGTTCCTTCCACCTACCTGAAGGCTCTGAGGGAAAAGTGGCTGACCAAGCAGCAGCAGGAATGGAGTCATAGGTTCTGTGCTTCGATTTTCACAATTTCACCAATGGCCATTAAGTTATTTACCTTGATTTGTTTTATTATTCGTTCGGGGAACATAGGCGTCGCTGGCTGGCCAGCATTTATTGCCCATCCCTAATTGCTCATGAGAAGGTGGTGATGAGTTGTTTTCTTGAATCATTGCAGTCCATGTGCTGTGGGGTGACCCACAAAGTCGTTAGCAAGGGAATTCCAGGATTTTGACCCAGCGACTGCGAAGCAACGCAATATATTTCCAAGTCAGGATGGTGAGTGGCTTGGTGAGGAACTTGCAGGTAGTAGTGTTCCCATGTATCTGCAGCTCTTTTCCTTCTAGATGGAAATGGTCATGGGTTTGGAAGATGCTGTCTCAGGATCTTTGTTGAAATGCTGCGGTGCATCTTATAGACAGTAACATTGCTGTTACTGAGCGTTGGTGGTGGAGGAATTGAATATTTGTAGATGTGGTGCCAATCAAGTGGGCTGCTTTGATGATGTCAAGCTTCTTGAGTGTTGTTGGAGCTGTACCCAACCAGGCAAATGAGGAGTACTTCATCACACTACTGATTTGTGCCTTGTAGATAGTGGACAGCTTTTGGGGAATCAGGAGGTGAGTTATCCCTGCAGTACTCTTAGTCTCCGACCTGCTTTTGTAGCCATTGTGTTTATACAGGGAGTCCAGCAGAGTTTCTAGTCAATGGTAACCCCAAGTATGTTGACAGTGGGGGATTCATAGAAACCCTACAATGCAGAAAGAGGCCATTTTGTCCATTGAGTCTGCACCAACCACAATCCCATCCAGGCTCTACCCCCATATCCCTATATTTTTACCCACTAATCCCTCTAACCTATGCATCTCAGGACACTAAGGGGCAATTTTAGCATGTCTAATCAATCTAATCCGCACATCTTTGGGCTGTGAGAAGAAACCAGAGCACCTGGAGGAAACCCATGCAGATATGAGGAGAATGTGCAAACTTCACACAGTTTGCAACTGTGACCCAACTGGGAATCAAACCCACGTTCCTGGAGCTGTGAATCAGCAGTGCTAACCACTATACTACAATGTCGCCCACAGATTCAGTGACAGTAACACCACTGAATGTTAAGGGGTGTTGTTTAGAGTGTCTCTCATTGGTCAGAGTCATTGCCTGGCATTTGTGTGGTACGAGTGTTACTTGCCACTTTGTACCATTTGTTCATTTATTTTATTGTAGATACTTTGTGCGTTCAGATAAAGAACTTGCATGTTTTTCTTCTTTTTCCTGTAATTTTGTTGATGCGCAAATTTTGGTAAATTCTCTGTCCCCTCCTGTCACATTCTGCTTACCTTTACCCAACTTGCTCCAATGCTTTGACCTTCCTTGTTGGATTTCAAAATTCCTCTTCGCGAGGACTTAGTTTAAAGCCCTGTCCACGGACCTGGTTGTACAATTGGTTCGTTGCCTACTAATTTCTGGGTGTTGTTCTTCAAAATGTGATATAATCCCAGTTTACAGCTATAACCATCAGGCTAGCCTATTGCTAAGCTGCAACCTAGAATCTGCAAACACATTCAGCCCTATCTGCTACAACGCCTACACATGATAAAAGGCCAATTTCAAATGCCGAATCATCATTTGCAGCTGAAACAGTGAACATAAAACAAGTGGGGCCTTAACATAGTTCAGGCTTCTTGCGTATAGCAGTCATTTTTAAACATTTTAACTTTTTATAGCTTGCTGTAAAATAAATAGGGTCACGCTCCTCAGTGTGAAAACTCATGTCATGCAGGCAGTTCCATTCATTATAACCTTGGCCCAGAAGTTGCTGCCAAAATAATGGCGAGTTTATTGGCACTTGACATTATTAATATAGAAGGATCCAGCCACTTGTGGTTGATAAGAATCACTACAAATTCCTGGATGATCTGTCGCTGTTTCACGTGAAAACAGCAATGTCAATTGTTGATTTTCTTGTGAAATTCAAACTAAATTTGCACAGAAGTTTGGAGCTAATATCATACATACATCATTAAAAAGATTTTTAACAGAGCAGTAACAGTTAATGCAATGCTAATCAACACCCCCTGTCAGGTTTAGCTCAGTTGTTGAGTCTCATTTCTGATTGTTGGACGAATTTTAATTTTTATTTTCATATTGTATTGCTTTTCTCTTCCCCTTGATCTACTTTTCAGTACATGGTCTGACTCCAATTCACCATCTGTCTTTCCCCATCCTTCAATCTTGGGGCAGCACAATAGCGCAGTGGTTAGCACTGCTGCTCATAGCAACTGGGACCTGGGTTCAATTCCTGGCTTGGGTCACTGTTTCTGTAGAATCTGCACATTTTCCCTGTGTCTGCATGGGTTTCCTCTGGGTGCTCTGGCTTGTTCCCACATTCTGAAAGACATGCTGGTTAAGTGAATTGGCAATTCCTCAGTGTACCCAAACAGAGACCAGAGAATGGCAACTAGGGAATTTTCACAGTAACTTCATTGCAGTGTTAATGTAAGCCTACTTGTGACTAGTAAATAAACTTTAAACTCATTGGTTGAGTTGGTCCTGTCACTCATGAAAGTCCCACATGCCCACTTTTATCTTTGCTTTTATTTGTTCATACTTCAAGTAACCTACAGGGCAAAATGTTTGAGCTGAAGGACATATATAAAAGTCTAACGAATGACACAGTGCAGCGAAATCTGGGCAATGTTTTGTAATACCCACCACAGTTCTGAAAATGGAGGAAAGATCTTGGCATTGCCAACAAAGCTCAGAAACACAACGATCAAAGTCTTCAATGTTGTTTTTATAAATTTAGAACCAATATTTACATTTCTACCTTGACTACTGTGAAATGTAAACAGTTATTTCAAAACCGTGGCATGTATTATTTCCTGACTTACTATGTAGTGGATGGTTTAGATTTATATAATGCACGGCCCAGCAATTAGCGACTGTACCTACTTTGGAACCATAGAATCTCTGCAGTGCAGAAGCAGGCCATTTAGCCATCGAGTATGCACAAACTCTCCGGAAGAGAATCTTATCCTGCAGCCGGCCCCTATCTCTATAACCCTGCACATTTACCATGGCCAATCCACCTAACCTACACATCTTTGGAAACCAAGGGGCAATTTTAGCACGGCTGATGAACCTAACATCCTTTCTCAAACAGAATCCTGAATGAGGCTGCAGTTCCCAATCTTATTCACTGAACTGTGGGGACACAATGAACAAAACGTAGGTGAGTTGCTTTAAAAACAAAGAAAAGGAGATAAAACAGCTTGAAAATTAATATAAATTGCAAGTAACTGATTCTTAAATGCCACTGTCATTGTAGAAGAAATCACTGTAAAAAAGTTCAAGGTATTCAGTCCTTCCCCACTCAATGAATTCAACTTCTAGGAGGGTTAGACACGACAGCTTGCAACACTTGGGTTGCAAGTTGAATGTAGCATGTGAAATCTTTCATTTATTTTTCAATATCTGACAACTGCAGAACAATATTGGGGGCTATTTTCTGATACTTTCCCCCACTCTAAATCAAGATAATTTCCAGGTGTTTTCCTCTGATACTGCATTGATGGTTTGGTGTCTGGAACGAGAGAAGAAAAAGTGCGAAAGGGAGGAAGTGAGAGAAAACAAAAACAAAGGGAAGGCAAAGGCATATTTATAGGTGTAATGACTTTAATCAGGCAATCGAGATTGGCTTGTTAGAATATGAGCTCTCTGATTAAGGGCCAAATAGATGGGTCAAGCAGGGAGCCTCGTGCTTTGTATTTAATCAGGTGTGTCAGTTCCTCTGGGACTTCTTGTGTAGACTGCTAACTGAAAGCACTCTGAATGCTGCTGTCAGACTTGTAAATATGGGATTTTGGTAAAGGGATTTCTGACTCCAAGGACTTATTAGAATAAGACAACTTTTTTTTACAGCCAACCTCTGGCAGAGTAGTCACCACTCTAGTGTAGGAACTGTTCTGTCCATTTAACAGTGTTGCTCAGATACTTCATATGAGAAACTAGGTATTTAGAGCTCCTTATAATTATTCAGACAAATTTTGAAATTTATTTATTCATGGCACAAGCAGCTTACATTAATACTACGGTGAAGTTACTGTGAAAATCCCCTAGTCGCCAAACTCTGGCACCTGTTTGGGTATACTGAGGGAGAATTTGTCTTGGCTAATGAACCTAACCAGCACGTCATTAGGACTGTGTGAGGAAACTGGAGCACTGAAAGGAAACCCCCACAAACACAGAGGGAATGTGAAGATTCCACACAGGCACTGCCTGAGCCAGGAATCGAAACTAGGTCTCCGGCACTGTGAGGCAGCAGTGCTAATCACTGTGCCACCATATCACAAATGGGAGTTTGTAAATTGATTGAAAGTTTTGGGCTCTGCGGAATCTTGTTTTTTTTTAAGTTTGGTTCACACGTGGTATAAGCTATCTGGTATGAGTGGCACAAGCGATTAGGCCCCTCAGTCTCTGATGTTCAAGTGAAAAAAATATATAAATTATTGAGAAAAATGATTCAACAACCATCTGGAGTACTAATACAATGGAAAACCTGATGTTTTCCTTTAAAATCAACATCCACATGCATAATCAAAGTGACAAGATATGCGTCCTCTAGACTTGTCGTGACTGTAAACATTTGATGAAAACTAATCTTGGCCCTTAGAGTACCTAGTGCAGCTCAAGGTACCAAGCAGAGACGAAGGAAAGGTAAAGAATAAAAATTTCCACAAAGAAGTTTTAAGGATCTCATCAGCTTGGAGCAAATGCACGTAATGCATCATCACCATCAAATGTAAGAAAATTAACCCAGGATTGAATCTAACGGCTACAAAGCTTAGAGTTTTAGGTCATTATGCATCACCTTGACTTAACAGCATGGATATTACAGCAGAATTAAAAATTAAGGAGTACATTTAAAAGCAACCTCCAATGTCCACACCGTTAAACATCTGAAAGTTATTGTCCATTTTACTCTGCTTGTCCATAATCCTCGCTACACAGGTACCTTATTGAAAGACTTATGCACATGAAGGATGTGAAGGTACTTATCTACTAGCTATCCACTGAATACGCTAGAAAAAAAATAGGGGCTTGTCTATTGAAATACAAATAAAATCTTAATGGAATGATAAACCTTTATTACTAACAATCACTTTCACATTGTAAGTTACCTCAACAAAGTGTGGAGTCTCATACCTTTACCTGCCTGCTGCAGTTGTAGATGCGCCAAGTTTGGTGGCGTTTAAGAGGTTAGTAGATAAGTTTATGGATGAAAAGGGAGTGGTTGAGGTTAGAGGGTCATTGCTTTTTCTTAATTGGTCGGCGCAACATCGAAGGCCGAAGGGCCTGTTCTGCGCTGTAATGTTCTATGTTCTATTTTAATTATTGCTGGAAATCTAAAATTTTATTTTTTTTTACTTTTTATCTTTTATCAGACTAACTTAATTCCATCCTTCTCATCCTCTCTTTATTTTGCTTTCTGTGCTGATCTTAAAATGGCCCATATTTGGTGGTCAGAAGAGTATTTGGTCATTCATTGCATTGACAACTGTCTACAGAGTTGTGAGCATGGATTTGCTATCATAGGGCATCTGCTTCAGCATGATGCCCCCTGTCAGGAGTCTGTGACATGTAAGAACAGTGCAAGCAACAATATCACTCTTAATTAATCAGACTGAAGAATTCTCACTGAGACAGGCAAAGTCAAAAGCAGGAACTGTATAACAGAAGGCATAAATTAGACTTTAATCATGTACAGAAAGCAAAATAAATAGGATTATGAGAGAGAGAAAAATCAGGCAGAAAAAGTTAAGATTTTGTAAAAAAGATTCATTTTTTAAAGTTTATTTTTAGTGTCACAAGTAAGCTTACATTAACACTGCAATGAAATTATGGTGAAAATCCCCTAGTCGTCACATTCCGGTGCCTGTTCAGGTACACTGAGGGAGAATTTAGCATGGATAATGCACCAAATCAACATGTCTTTCGGACTGAGAGAGAAACTAGAGCACTCAGAGAAAATCCACACAGACACAGGGAATCACAAGCCGGGAAATGGACTGGGGTTCCTAGCAACGTGGTGCAGCAGTACCCCTAACCACTGTGCCACCATGCAGCCCACACTAATAATTCTAATACTAATTAACTTCTAAAGGAATGAGACTTCACACTTATAAAATTAAATTTTCAGGACCAGAGAAGTGGTTAGCAGTACTGATGACTCTTAAAAATTTAATGGCTTTTACTTGGCAACTGGTGGTTAAGCACTGCAATTTTATGGGCGAATTTTACCATCCCACCCGCCACAGGTGATGCAGCGGTCAAGGGGCGGACCATGGAAAGATCCGTTGACCTCGGATAGAATTTTCCGGTTTCGGAGCAAGCAAGGCTGGAAAATCCTGCTCTACATCCTTACATTAATTTCAATATGGAATCTATCCACAAGGATTTATGGAGGAGGAGAATAACTCAGAATAGAACTTCAAAAATCTGGATTGTTAGCCTCACTGATGCTGTCAACAAAAAAACCCAGACAATTGAATTAAACATTCTAATATGCACTTCCTGATTTAAAATCTACATGTCTCAGTAAAAATTCATTAAAGAGATATGCTTCATATGGTACCATATATTCTGTAAAGAGCCTCGCGCTGTATTGGGGCTCCCAATAACCACAAGTTGCAAAAGCAGATTGTTGTCTGTTTATTGTAACATATGTCGAAGGGAATATGAGTGTTGAATGTTCAGAGACCACTATGTGAATATATATTTTTTCACTCACCAAGTCATTAACTTTGCAAGTCTAATGTTTAACAAGAGTACATTATTTGGATGCTAATTTAGCAACATGCTTGCATTGGTGAATTCTTCTATGTGGTACATCATGTCAAAATTACGCACCTGAGAGAGGCAAGTGAAGAAATTGTTGGAAGTTGAGAGAAATCTTTGTATCCTCACTGGCTACAGAGGAAGTCCCACAGGATTGAAGAATAGCCAATGTTGTTCCTTTGTTTAAGAAGGGTAGCAATGATAATCCAGTAATTACAGACCGGTGAGTCTTACATCAGTGGCAGGGAAATTTCTGGAGAGGATTCTTCGAGACAGGGTTTACTCCCACTTGGAAATAAGTGGACGTATTAGCAAGAGATGACATGGTTTTGTGAAGGGGCGTCATGCCTTACTAACTTGATGGAGTTTTATTGAGGAAGTGACGAAGATGATTGATGAGGGTAGGGCAGTGGATTTTGTCCACATGAACTTCAGTAAGATCTTTGACAAGGTATCTCAATGACAGACTAGTACAAAAGATGAAGTCACATGGGATCAGAGTTGAGCCGGCAAGATTGATATAGAATTAGCTCGGTCAGAGTTGAAAAAGGGTAGCAGTGAAAGGGTGTTTTTCTGTATAGAGGGATGTGACAATTGATGTTCCTCGGAGATCGGTGCTGGGACCTTTGCTGTTTGCAATATATTAGATGATTTAGAGAAAAATGAAACTGGTTTGATTACTAAATTTGCGGATGACACAAATGTTGGTGAATTTCCAGATAACAATGAGGGTCATCATAGCAATCAGCAGGATATTGATCAGTTGGAGATTAGGGCAGAGAGATGGCAGATGGAGTTTAACATGGACAAATGTAAGGTAATGCATTTTGGAAGATCTAAAAAAGATAGGAAAATATACAGTGAATGGCAGAACCCTTAAGAATATTGATAGGCAGAGGGATCTGGATACTTAGGTCACTGAAAGTGGCAATGCAGGTGGAAAAGGTAGTCAAGAAGATATACGGCATGTTTGCCTTCATTGGCCGGGGCACTGAGTTTAAAAATTGGCAAGTCATGTTTATAGTCATGTTTGGCCGTATTTGGAATATAGTTTTCAGTTCTGGAGGTTTTGGAAATGGTACAGTAAAGATTTACTAGGATATTGCCCAGTATGGAGGGCATTAACTATGAGGAGAGGTTAGAGAAATTTAGTTTGTTCGTAGTGGAACGACGGAGGTTGAGTGGCAACCTGATAGACGTCTACAAGATTATGAGGGGCATGGACAGAGTGGATAGTCAGAAGCTTTTTCCCAAGGGTAGAAGAGTCAATTGCTAGGGAGCATAAGTTTAAGGTGCGAGGGGCAAGAATTAAAGGAGATGTATGAGGTAGATTTTTTTATAGAGGGTGGTGGCTGCCTCAAACTTGCTGCTGGGGAAGGTCGTGGAAGCAGATACAATAGTTACTTTTAAGGAGTGTCTGGGCAAATACATGAATAGGATGGGAATAAAGGGGTACAGTCCCTGAAAGGTTCGGGGGTTTTAATTCAGTTGCACAGGATGGTCGGTGCAGGCTTGGAGGGCTGAAGGATCTGTTCCTGTGCTTTAATTTTCTTTGTTCTTTTGTATTTCTGACTAAAGAGTGATGAAATTAAGAGATTTGGTGGCAAGCCAAATCTCAAGACTGCCTTGTGAAGTTTGACATGGCACAGTAACCTCGATATTATGGTGTAAAAATAGCAAAAATGCTGAGTGTATCTAGATGGTATTCTTCTGTCTGCTAATTTAATGGAGGCAAGAACCCATTAACACCTGCTAAAACAGCATGCAGAGAAATATCATTCAAACAACGGTTTGCATTAACATTGCACTCTAATGTAGCAAAACCTTCCAGACACTTCACAAATTTGTGATCAGAAATGTGACATTCAGTCGTAGGAGTAGATATTTGGAGGAGTGATTAGTGATTGGTCATGGTGATGGGTTTTAGGAATGGAGGTTCTTCCTGCATAAAGAACAAAGAACAGTACAGCACAGGAACAGGCCCTGCGGCCCTCCAAGCCTGCACGGTCATATTGTCTGTTTAAACTAAAACGTGTATCCTTCCATTCCCAGCCTATTCATATCTTTGTCTAGATGCCCCTTAAATACCGCTCCTATCACTTCCCCAGGAAGAATGTCCCAGACATTCACCACTCTGTGTAAAGACTTGCCTTGCACATCTCCTCTAAACTTTTCCCCACACACTCTAAGCCAATGTCCCCTAATACCTGACTTTTTTACCTAGGAAAGAGCATCTGACTATCCATTCTGTCCATGCCACTCATAATCATGTAAAACTCTTATCAGGTCACCCTCAAATCCTATAATATCAGACGTAATTTCATTTTCTAACATCTCGTGTCTGAGATTTGTCCCTCTGTTTGATCGCCATCCATTACTTTGCAATCAAATTGGTCACCGAGGAGCATCAAGGCAGACTTTCATCTGTTTTCATTGCCAGTAATTCCTCAAACAGATCGCTAATCTGTAGCCAGCGCCTTATAGCTTGAAGGACTCCACTCCACATCAAGTGTGGCTGACCAGGAGTCTCTCCCACTCTGACTACCAGTCATTGATAAGAGCCTATAAGTATGAGAGGATTACTCCTTCTCTATTGTAATATATTTAAAATGTCTCCAACCCACTACGTACTCCTGGTGAGTCTGTAAGAATTTGCAGGTTGATACGCTTAACCTGTTATAAACACATCTTCCCTGGCTATTAGGTCCTGGGGTGAGACTCAAACTCAGAGCTTCTGGCTCAGAGGCAGGAATGCTACTACCTATGCCACAAGACCCAGGTTTGATTCCCGGCTTGGGTAACTCTCTGTGTGGAGCTGCACCTTCTCCCCATGTCTGCATGGGTTTCCTCTGGGTGCTCCAGTTTCCTCCCACAGTCCTGATTAGAGGTACTGGCCATGCTAAATTCTCCCTCAGTATACCTGAACAGGTGCCGGAGTGTGGCGACAATGGGATTTTCACAGTAACTTCATTGCAGTGTTAATGTAAGTCTATTGTGACACTAATAAATCAATAAACTTAAATAAAGACCTTGAGTAAGGTGCGGATCCCTCTAAAATCTTTCCCAATATCGGTTATTTCCAGACTTAAATTTGAAGTAGTGTTAGATGCTCTGTTTATCATTAATAAATTTTCTGTACCGAACATAAGCCATTATATTAGGGGTAAAGTGATTATGCTCAGTTCTATATATACACATGGCAAAGTGACGAGACTGCCCTTTTGTAGCTCATTTATATTACAACACTACTTTTGATTGAATGTGTTTCAATAAATTATCCTAGTTCCCTTGCTGCTGAATCTGTCTGCTTCATATTGCAGCTATTCATTTCATGGTAATATCGGTGGAAATAGCACTCCTAAGACAAATAAAATACCACTGCCCCTTTTAAAGAGCTGAGGCAGTGCCATCTGAGATATTTTTGCCAGCACTTCCAGAGACAGCAGCACCCTGACAACTGCTTTTTCTGCTTATGGCCAGGCCAAGTGTGCTCCTTCGATTAAGATCCAGCAATAGGGCTTTAATAGTGGAATTTGTGAAGTAAGAGAAGGTCTAGCAAATATGGTCACAAATCACAACTGTGAAGTTTGTCAATATCCAGTTCATGGAGTTATAGGACCATAGAATTCCTTCAATACAGAAAGAGGCCATTTGGCCCATTGGGCCTGCAACGACAACAATCCCACCTGCACCCTATCCCTGTAACCCCACATATTTACCCTGTCTAATCTCCCTGACACTAAGGGCAATTGAGCATGGCCGATCACCCTAACCTGCACATGTGGGAGGAAACTGGAGCACCCAGACGAAACCCATGCAGAGAAGGGGAGAACATGCAGACACCACACAGACAGTCACCTGAGGTCAGGATTGAACCCAGGTCCCTGGCGCTGTGAGGCAGGAGTGTTAGCCACTGAGCCACCAAATCACTATGCCATTATATATTGCTCCAGTGCAGTGGAATCTACCTTATACTATAAATGGGGAAGACTACACTACACCAAAGAGTCTATAAGTAGGAGAGAATCACTGTAATATACTTAAAATGTCTCAGACCCACCATGTACTTCTGTCCATGACTGATAATCTTTCAATTTAAGAAAACATTCTGTTTAAGCATCAGGAAAGGGATTGGGGAAAGCACACAGTAGACGTGTCATTAAATGATGTAAACTTTCTCAGGACTTCTATCAAGAGGTTCTTTTTTAGTATGCTGGAAATAATTGCCATATATAAGCTGCATGATGATAGTTTTCTGTGATTTGATCAAGTCCAGGAAATAAAATGGAGCTGTAACTGATATCTTTGCTGAAACATGTAACAAAGCAACAAGTTTTTTTCTGCCTGCATCTGGGCAAAGCATGTTTTAGATTAATGTTTACCAACTTGAAAAAATGCAAATACACTGCTTTTTGAAGTAATTCAATCTAAAATATGCAGCATATTATTGCTTTCATGAGAGTTGGTGTAAAGCCTTATTTTTCTTAACAAATATCTTTCTTTCTTGTTGAAATATTGGGTATTTGCTTAGCCACTTACAACCATCTTTTATTTATTCATTTGTCGGGCACGGGCATTTCTGGCTGGCCAACATTTATTGCCCATCCCTAGTTACCCTTAAACTGAGTGGCTGGCTCAGCCATTTCAGAAGGCACATTGCTGAGGCTCAGAGTTGCATGTAGACCAGAACAGGTAAGGACAGCAGATTTCTTTCCGTCAAGGACATTAGTGAACTAGATAGGTTTTTATAACAATCGGCAATGGTTTCATGGGGCGTCATCAATAGATTCTTAATTCCTTTTTTATTGAATTCAAATTCCACCATCTGCCATGGCAAGATTCAAACACAGGTTCCCAGAATGTTAATTGAATTCTGTGTTCACAATGTAGTGATAATACCACTAGGCCATCACCTCTTACATGTTTTGTTTGCAGAGATAGCAATTATAAAGCAAATAACTATAGCAGAATAATAGTTATGACACTGGACTCATAATCCAGAGGCCTGGACTAACAAACCAAAGAATATCAGTTTCTACATGAGCATCTGAATTCAAGATGGAAATTATAAACAGGAAGAAAGCTGTCAGATTGTTGCAAAAATTCAACTAGGTCAACCTGCACATTTCAGGCAAGAATTTATAGTTCTCATGTTGGCTTATATTTGATTCCAGCCCCACACCAACATGTTTAATTCTTGAGCATGCTCCAAAGAGGTCTAGTAAACAACCCAGTTAAGGGCAACTAGGGACAAGAATTAATTCCGGCCTTGCCAGTGGCATCTAATTCCTGAGAATGAATTAAAAAATATATGTGGTGCTGGTTCATCACATTAAAATGGAGAAGCAAAAAAATTTAGTCTAAAATATTTTACATTAGTCTGGTAAATGATGACCCATTGGCAATTTTATTAAAAATGCCAATGTGTCATTACTTACCAGACTAATCAGCCCAGCAATTATATGCCAAGTACAATATTTAATGTCGCTTTTGCTACTGGTTACCTAAACAGGTCAGTCGCTGAGAAATGCATAAGTTGTGTTCACAGTTCCACGTCAAGAATGCTTCCTTAATGACATTTTATTTTTGATTTTCCTATAACAAAATGGATTTTTTAAAAGAACTGACATCTAGTAAAGTATGCCAGAGCACATCCTCTCGGGTCTAAAAAGACGGAGTGTGTTGTTGCCTCATAGCTACGCTTACATCTCTTCCAACACTTCCTGTTCAAACTTTTTTATTCTAGTTTCTATCCCAATCAATCAGTACAACTGAACTGGCCAAAGTCTGGTATCTTTGTACAACTGTGACCAAGGCTCATCATCACATGGACTGCTACAATTAGAGGTGGGTTCTTTACTCAGAGAGTAGTAAGGGTGTGGAATGCCCTGCCTGCAGCAGTTGTGGACTCATCAAGTTTGAGGGCATTCAAATGGGCAGTGGATAGGCATATGGATAGCATTGGAATAGTTTAGGATAGAGGGTCATAACATTGGTTTACATTGGTTGGCGCAACATCGAGGGCCGAAGGGCCTGTACTGTGCTGTAATGTTCTATGTTCTTCTCATCTTTCTTGACCAGTCCATTGCATTCAATACTATGGATCATTCTGTTTTGACTTTCCAGTTCAATCTGCTGCACTGTTTTTTCCCTGATATCAACCATATGAGTTACAACAAATTGATTCCAATGGATTCATCCTTTCTCACTAAGACACCTCTGGAGTACCCCATGGCTTCGTCTTTTGCTGCAGTTCAAGATAATCCAAGGGAAGGCAATTTGCTTAACTGGCACCCTATCCATTCTCTTAAGCATTCATTTTCTCTACCACCAACCCATCTTGGTTGCAGTGTGTACCACCTCAGATGTATTCCAGTGACCTGTTAGTGCTTCCTTGACAGCACTTCCCCCAAGTTTCCTACCTCTACCATCTAGAAAGACAAGTGTAGCAGGTGCAGGAGTAAAGTTCCCTCAAGATTATACAACATTTTGACTCGTATATATCATGAAGTATATCATAATTCCCACAGTCATTAGATTGAAATCCTGGAATACTCTACTCAACTCTGTGGGTAAACCCACATCACACAATTTGAGAATATGTTTGTATTGGCTTACCAATACCTTCGCAAGGGCAATTGGGATGGGAAATAAATGCTGACCGTGCCAGCAATGCCCACATCCTGTAAGTGAATAAAAAGTTCAGTGGTATGATTCAAAAATATTGGGTTAGTACCATCACACAAACACTGAGTCAGTATCTACATATATACTAATGAAAAACAAATTGACTTCTCCACCTTCTGCGTTTAATTCCAAGGGTTTTGCTACCCTCATCCAATGGCTGTTTAATACCAAAATTATGTTAAACTTTCCCACAGTTTAACACCAATCTTCCTAGTTTGTCAATAGAGGCTGCGTCGAGAACCTACATCAAACCCTCAGACAAGCTTTCTTCTCTTTGTTCACTCAGTTACCAAACCTCTTACACTTTCAAAGCATTTCCCACTTCTATCCTTCCTTTATTGCTTCACAACTCCAGTTCTGTTATACCTTCATGGTATTCTCTAATAATCACGCCAAATCATCTCGTGCTGTGTCCTTGCCTGAACCCATCACTCTTGTCTCTGCCAAACTCCACGAGTTCTCCTGGTTCCTGTAGAGTCAGGTCAAAATCCTCATGCTAGCTTTCACATTTTAAAATTCATTAGTTTCACAAGTAGGCTTACATTAAGACTGCAATGAAGTTACTGTGAAAATCCCCTAGGTGCACATCGCAGTGCCTGTTTGCATACACACAGAGTGAATTTAACATGGCCAATGCACCTAACCAGCACGTCTTTCAGACTGTGGGAGGGAACTCATTCAGACACAGGGAGAACATGCAGACTCTACATAGCCAGCGTCCCAAGCCAGGAATTGAACCCAGGTCCCTAGCACTGTGAGGTAGCAGTACTAATCACTGTGCCACCCATTTCCTCACAGCTTTGTTGCACTTTATTCTGTCATCTCAATCCCTCATGCACTAGATTGTGCCCTGTGTACTTTGTATCTTGCTCTGCCATTTTAGCCATTACACCCCAATGTTCTGAAACTTATAAGAACTAGGAGCATGAGTAGGCCATCTGGTCCCTCAAGCCTGCTTCACCATTCAATAAAATCATGGCTGATTTTATCATCGACTCAGCTCCACTTAGCCACCCGCTCACTTTAATTTCTTAACTCCCTTCCTAAAACCATCCAGTTAGACACCTCCTCCTCTGCTTTCAATAGGATTTCCCCCAAACTCATTTTTCGACTGCATTTGATCCCCAACTGATTTTTGTATGTTTTGGCTACGCTGGAAGATTAACCTGCCTATTCTTGTTACAAATGCCGACAAGCTGCAGTTTGCTGGCATTTACTGTTTTTAGAATCATAAAACAGAAGCTAATAGAATCCCTGCAGTACACAAAGAGGCCATTCGGCACATCGAATCTGCACCGATTACAATCTCACCCAGGCCTTACCCCCATATCCCTACATATTTTACCCACTAATCCCTCTAACCTACACGTCTCAGGACACTAAGGGTGATTTGTTTAGCATGGCCAGTCAACCTAACCCGCACATCTTTCGGACTGTGGGAAGAAACCGGAGCACCTGGAGGAAACCCACACAGACACAGGGAGAATGTGCAAATTCCCCACAGACAGAGACCCAAGCTGGGAATCAAACCCAGGTCCCCGACGCTGTGAGGCAGCAGTGCTAACTACCATGCCATCTGAAAACACATTTTTGATTCAGGTTTCTAGCAGCACAGTTTTATTTCCTCTCTTTTCAGTTGTTATGTGATGATATAGCCAATCACCAACAGATTATACTTGAACTGAGAAGGTTAAAGATATTGCACAAAAACTGATGAGTGGCACTTTTTAAGATCTGCTGCAAGACAAGCTTAATCTGTGCCTAATGTCAGACTCTACCTGGAGTTTTGTTTTGTGGTGGGTTGTTCTTTACTGAGGAACTCAGCCTGTCTAAAATATTTGCTACATTGCGGTAACATCACTTTGAGGTGACCAGACAAGTAGTATATCACATTTGCCACACACACAGACACACATCCTCTCAAAATGGCTTGGTTTATTTCACATCTGATGTGCACAACAAGGCGTCAGAAAGTTAAATATTAACACAGAACTTTAGAAAGTTGACATTGTACTTACTCTATTACCAAGGAAGTGAGGCTAAATCACTGACACTTCAAGTGCGATTCTGAGCCAGTAAGTGACCCTCAGTGACCTAAGGACACAAGAGAAAAGGACACAATGAAGATGTGTTTTTACCCACAATCTACCACAATTAGATCATATTTTTGTGAATGAAATATGTTTCTTAATAGTGTTGATGAACTCCGAGCACTCCAACTACACTTATACATTTGCAATTATTTCAGCGCAACAGATATTTCCAAGCAAGTCTGCAGCAGGGGTAAATTAACACACACGGTTGAAATAAAGCATGATTACTGGAGTACAATGGGTTAATGACCATCTTTGTACAGGCTGAAATACACTGCTCAGCAACTCCTTCAAGACAAAAGTTCCCGCAAAAATGTTATCAGCACTCGCCAAAAATAGCTCTAAAAAGGAACCAGGGAAAGGAACATGTGAAAATTGCTGTTCATCATAATTTAATTTTCAGGAGGGTTATTAGTCTCTTTCAGGAAAGTAGAGGATTTTTGCTGGATTCACTATCTCTCAAGCCAATTTCCCCAACGTCAACTATAACTACACTTTCAAGCAGTGTAAAGTATGGACCAAAATGTCTGTTGCAGACTGTCTGTCTGGTCTCTTAAGTTGTTCATTTCCTCAAACATAAACAAGCAATTCTTCTTTAAACCATTCCACAGTAGCTGTGCCTATTGGGAGTAGGGGTGATGGCTTAGTGGTATTATCCTGAGACTATTAATCCAGAAACTCAACCTATGTTCTGCGGACCTGGATTCAAATCAGTAACTGGTGGAATTTGAATTCAATAAAAATAAAAAGAGAAAAAAAATCTAGAATTAAGAATCCACGATGACAATTGCCAGAAACACCCTTTTGATTCACTAATACCCTTTAAGGAAGGAAATCTGCCATCTTTACCTAGTGTGGCCTACATGTGACTCCAGAACCACAGCAATATGGTTGACTCTCAACTGCCCTCCAAGGGCAACCGGGGATGGGCAATAAATGCTGACCAGCCAGCGATGTCCATGTCTCAGAAATGAATTTTTAAAAATTACCTCCTTAGCTAACCCATTCACACCAGTGCTACGCATTGTGTAAAGCAGTTGAAGGAAAGCTTTGGCATTTATATAGTTCCTTCTTTGATCTCAAGACATGCCAAAGTGCTTTACAGGCAATAAAGCACATTGGGAGTACAGTCACTGTTGCAACTCAGAGCAACGTGACAGCCATCTTGCGCCCAGCAAGCTCCCACAACAATTAACTGTGGCGCCATTTTTCTCTGTAAGTTGCCTGGTGTGTTTAGGCCCCGCCCCTTTCAGAAAGGGTGCAAAACTCAAACCTCTCCAGAAGAAAACTACTAAATGCAGAAAAACTGTGATCTGATTTGTGCTGGACATGCTGGTTTTCTCACGCAAAACGATGCTTACAGCTGCTTTTACATGCTTGCTACGCCAGTGGTGATAGGTGCAAAATCAAGTTCACGCCCAGTTTCTTGCCTCACACAATCTTACTGGCAATGTTTTGCTGCCAAAGACAAAGAACAAAGATCAAAGAACAAAACAGCACGGGAAACAGACCCTTCGGCCCAACGAGCCTGCACTGCCACCCCGATATTCCCACCTCTACCCGCGATCCCTGTCCATGTTTATAGATCTATGGATTAAAAACCAAATTTGAGACAATTTAGGGAGAATTTGTTTTGCCAATTAGCCTAAGAGCACACCTTTGGGATGTGGGAGGAAACTGGAGCACCCGGGGAAAACCCACGCAAGCACGGGGAGAATGCGCAAACTCCCACAGACACAGGCCCAAATCCATGTATCTGCACAGCATAGCGATAGTCACTGAGCTGTCGCGTTGCCCAAAGTTCAGCTTTCCATTCTCATGACATGTTTTACACATGTCATCAGGACAAGATCGTCTGGGCTCACTTACACTTACCTCTGGCAAAAATCAAAGCTAATCTCCACCAGTAGAGGCCAGCTGTCATGGCCTCACTGAGACAGAGAGTGGGGAAGCCGGGGGCAGCTGGAGGCGATTGAAGCCCCCAGGTGGTCGGGAACATGGCTGAGCACAGCCCATGGGGCAATGCCAGCTTGGCAGTGCTGACCTGGTATTCTGGCAGTTCCTGGTGAGCATCTTGGCACTGACCAATGGACACCATAATAGTGCTGGGGCAGTGCTGTGGGGGGGGTGGAGGCTGAGTCAGGGCAAGGCTATGATGGGGGGAGGCAAAGTGGGGAGCTCTGCAAGGGGCAAACTCCACACGCAGGATGGTCCACGGAGAGGGTCATAACGGTGAATGCATCAGGAGGACCCTGTATTGTCATGGTGGTGAGGAGGGGAGAGGAGAGTTTCACTGTCATTGATGATGTGGGGGTGGGAGAGGGGCGTGGTGATGTCCATGATGGGCAGGGGTGCGGGTGGTTGGAATTGCAGAAGGGCTCCCAATTCAGTGGGAGAGATTGTGTCGCCTGTCCAAAGGCATCCCAAGCAATTTCTCCCCCCTCCCCACCACACACTAGTGAAAAACATACCTTTGTCCAAAAAGGTGACAGACTCTCATAAGTTTGCATTTTCAAATTTGCCCCAGAAAAAACAGGTCTGAAACCCTTTCACTTTCCTGCTCTCTCGGCACTAAGGAACATTTGGGAAAACTCCAACAACTATTTTTTCTTCAGATTCACATTTACCTGAAAGCCTGCTTTGTGTTTTTCACTGAAAATCACTGAAAAGGCTTTAAAACACTCCCTCAAAAACACATCTTGTTGCTGACAAGGGAGAACGGGGAAGAGCTACCCACCTTCTCTCGTTATCTGTAAAAATGAGTGGGAAAATGATGGCAGATGGAGTACATTGTGGGAAATGAATATAATCCATTTTGGCAGGAAGAATAAAAATGCAGAATAGTATTTAAATCGAGAGAGACTGCAAAATGCTGTAGTACAAAGAGACCTGGGTGATTCATTCATGAATCACAAGAAGTCAGCAAATAATTAGAAAAGGAAATGGAATGTTGATCTTTAGTGCAAGGGGACAGAATATAAAAGCAGGGGGATCTTATTATAATTGTATTGGGTATTGATAAAACCGCAGCTATAGTACTATGTTCAGTTTTGATCTTCTTACTTAACGAGGGCTATACTTGCATCAGGAGGAGATGGTGGTTTAATGGTAATGCCGCTGGCTTAGTAATCCAGAGACCTCAACTAATGCCCTGGTGACATGAGTTCAAATCCCATGGTAGCTGGTGGAAGTCATTTAATTAGTCATGTAAATAGTCTCAGTAATGGTGACCATAAACTTATCATTACTTTCAAAAGCCAACGTCGTTCAGGGGAGGAAATCTGCCATCCTTACCCAGTTTGGCTAATATGTGACATGTGACTTAAAACCACAAGGATGTGGATAACTCTTCATTGTCAAGCAAGCCACTCAGTTCAAGGTCAATTAGGGATGGGCAACAAATGTTGGCCTTCCCAGCAATATCCACATGCCATGAAGGACTGAAGGAAAGTTCAGAAAAGGCTGTTTCCTGGATTGTCTAATGAGGAAAGGTTGACTAGATTGGGCCTATATTCATTGGAGTTTAACGAATGGTGATCAGTATTAAACATAAATTTTGAGGGACCTTATCAAGATAGATGGAAGGTTCTCAGAGGAATCTGAAACTCAGGGGCATAGCTGAAATGAAGTATTTCTTCTGAAGAACACTAATGTTTGGAAATGTCTTCCTCAGTAGAGACTGAATCATTGAATTTATTCAAAGCCGAGTGAGATAAATTTTTGTTTGACAAGGGAGTCAAGTATTGTGCAGGACAAGCGGGAAAGATCATGATCGGATCAGCCATGATCTTCTTGATGGCCGGAGCAAGTTTGAGTGACCTAATGGCCTTCTGTTGCAGCACGGTGATGCAGTAGTTATCACTGCTGCCTCACAATGCCAGGTACCCGGGTTTGATTTCCAGTTGGGTCACTGTATTTGTGTGGAGTCTCCATGTTCTCCCTGTGTCTGCATGGGTTTCCTCTGGGTGCTCCGGTTTCCTACCACAGTCCAAAGCTGTGCTGGTTAGGTGCACTGGCCATGCTAAATTCTCGCTCCGTCTACCTGAATAGGCACTGGAGTGTGGTGACTTGGGGATTTTCACAGTAATTTCATCACAGTATGAATATACACTTGCTTGTGACTAATAAATAAACTTGAAACTTTATTTCTTATGAGAAAGATCCAGAAAATATTCAGTCTTCAGGGAACAGATTAATTGGCTCCCATCTTGTGATTTCAGGTTGCCAATGTAACGTTGAAGGTGCTGGTTGTGGTGGTGGTGGTGGTGGTGGTGGTGGTGGTGGTGGGGGGGAACCATCATAATGGCTAGAATTTAATTTGTTTGACCTTGTTTTAAATACAACAACAACCTGAAGATAGACAGCACCTCTAAAGTAGTGACATATTCCAAGGTATTTCACAGAAACATTATTAAAAATTCAGCCAATTCGATTCACCCTACGTGATGTCTCAACCCTAGAATACTGCAGCAGGAATCTCATCAGGGTGTCCCAGGCAACCTTGCCTGGATGACCTTCTTTCCATCATAAAGTCAGAAGTGGAGAAGTTCACTGATGATTGCAACACCACTCATGATTCCTCAGACTCGAAAGCAGTCTGTTTCCATCTGCAGCATGATCTGGATAACATTCAGAATTGGGCTGAAAAGTGCCAGGCAACGGCCATCTACAGGAACAGAAAATCTAACCATCACTCCATGGCATTCAAAATGATCACCATTACTGAATCCCCCACTATCAACATTCTGGGTGTTATCACCAACCAGAAAATGGACCAGCCGTTATAAATGCTGTGGCTACAAAAACAGATCATAGGCTGGGAATTCCAAAGTGACGAACTGATTCCCCAAAGCCTGTCCAGCATCTTCAAGGCACAAGACAGGATGGAATACTCTCCACTTGCCTGGGTGAGCGCAGTTCCAACAACACTTGAGAAGCCCGACAACATTCAAGACAAAGCAGCCCCACTTGATTAGCGCTCAATCCGCCACCTTAAACACTCACTTCTCCATTACTGACACAGAGAGCAGCAGTGTGTATTAGCTATAAGATACACAGTAGGAATTCACCAAAGTTGCTTCAATAGCACCTTATTGACTTGTAGCCTCTACCACCTGGACGGACAAGGACAGCAGATACTTGGGAACACCACCACATGTAAGTTCCCCTCCAAACTACTCACTATTCTGACTTGTAACAATATCACCATTCCTTCACTGTCAGGGGATAAAAAAACATGGAATGTCCTTCCTAACAGCACAGTGGATGTTCCTAGACCACATGGGCTGCAATCGTTCAAGGAGGCAGCACACCACCACCTTCGCAAAGGCAACTAGAGACGGGCAACAGTTGCCACATCCCATGAAAGAATAAAGAAATGTCAGAGACAATGGTGAAGCAGCACAACAAATCTGTCCCCAAGAAGTTTGGGTTCAAATTTCAAATCAGTATAGGTCTAAATGACTTTGACACAGAATAATTTCAAACTATTTATTCTGTTCCACTATGTATATTGGGTGGCCCAGTGGCGCAGTGATTAGCATTGATGCCTCACAGTAAGAAGTCTCACAAGGCTAGGTTAAAGTCCAACAGGTTTATCTGGTAGCAAACGCCACTGGCTTTTGGAGTGCTGCTCCTTCATCAGGTAAGTGGGCATTTATCTGATGAAGGAACAGCATTCCAAAAACTAGTGGATTGTGCTACCAAATAAACCTGTTGGACTTTAACCTGGGCGTTGTGAGACTTCTTACTGTGTTTACCCCAGTCCAATGCCGGCATCTCCACATCATGGCTACCACTGACGCCTCACAGTGTCAGGGACCCAGGTTCAATTCCTAACTTGGGTCACTGTCTGCATGGAGTCTGCACATTCTCCCGTGTCTGGCTGGGTTTCCATTCACGGTCCAAAAATGTGCATGTTGAGTGGACTGGTCGTGCTAAATTGCCCTTAGTGTCAGGGGGAACCAGCTAGGATAAATGCATGGGATTGTGGTAAAAGGGCTGAGTGGAATTGTAGTCAGTATAAACTCGATAGGCCGAATGGCCTCCTCCTGCATGTGGGATTCTATGATGCTATATTGCAATCAGCAGAATATTTCATTGCAGCTGCTTAAAATGATTAATCATACTCGTAAGATTTTAAATGTGCAATTATGCCATTAAATTCGGCTGACCTACAGACAGATTTGAAATAATTAGAGGCTAGAAATGAGCATAGGGGAATTTAGCAGACAAAATCATTGTTTTTATTCCTTCTTTCTATTCATTCTTTAATGGATTTCTGGCCTTCAAAACCGCTAACATGTTCAGCTAAAAAATGCTGATTTATATTCAGATCCAACCTTGATCTGAACTGAATGTAATCTCAATGTACACGATTTATCTTTAGAATGAACACATCTGCGTGCCACATCAAACGCTACAGTTGCAGACAATGGTCCTTCTTATTTGTGTTGGAGTGCGCGAGTGATTTAAGTGCACAGCCCTTTTAAATCTTTTGTGCGGGATCTTATCGGGGCCAGCTAGTACACAGCTGCGCAAAGACTTTCAGGTTGCTGCTTGGCTTACAGGGAACATGGGTTGTAAATACATTTTTGTCCATTTGCGCTGTCAAAAAAGTAGTTAGCTCTATAAATCAACACCAAAAGCAGGGCAGAGGCCACAGGCTCTTGACTGTTGGACCCAACATCTGCTCTCTCCATCACCAATGCTCTGTAATTGCAGCATTTGAAAATGTACAGGACACACTTACTACACTGTGTCCTTCACTACCTCCCTCCCCCACTGTCTTTGCTGCAAAGAAGTTCAACATCACGTGACCATCACCTCTAAGTTGCATGTCAATCTAACTTGAACATAAACAGACATAGAATAAAGAGCAGAAATAAACAGTTCTGCCCTTCAGGCCTGCTCTGCTATTCAATCAGATCATTGTGATCTCTCCCTGGTCTCAAATCCACCTCCCCGCCCTTCTCCAATCCAGTTAAATCATTTCTTTTTAAATGAGAAATACATCAATCTCCTTCTTGAAACCGTTTAATTTTTCAGACTCCACCACGCTGCAGGGCAGCGAGTTCTCCAAAAATGGCCAAACCTTCATCATCACTGGTGATTTCTTAACAAACCCCACTGTGGGAGCAACATCAACATATCTGCGACAGTTTAAGTAGACCCAGGAACCATCATAGGCCAACAGGGCAGGGCAACAGATTGCTTCTTTGAACATGTTAATTACATCCCCAAAGTGAATTTTTAAAATCTAAACTAAAATAGTGACCATAAAATGATAGGTAGACCTTGCGCACTGTACTTTATCACTACTGTTCCAGATTTCCTCTCAGTCCATCATAATAGTTGGTGTTTCATTTAAGTCAGAGGCTTAGGACATGAATCTGTAGCCTGAGAAAGTGTTAATACAATAGGTACAACATAAGTAAGTTTCGGTTCAAGTTAAATTATGAATGGTCATAAGTACATTTGCCTGATCTTTAGATCTGTATCATGCGTGTTTCCGGACATCCTGGGGCTACCTTCCCAACATCGCACTCCAGCAACAGGGCTTTCCACAGGGAATATAATTCAGAAAATTATCCTCTCGATGCCCACTTTGTTTGACTTGGAATCAGGACTGTTTGTCCTCAGGACATCGTGGACTGAATTTCTTCCTCTGAGTGCAGGTTCAGAATGTTCTACAATTTCAGTGGTAATTCTTTTACAGTGCGGCCGATAATGTCTACAATGATTTCTGCTCTCTGTGTTATGCCAGATTTTACAGATGTTAGTCAGCCTTCCAGTACCTTATCCTTGAACCCCTTTTCCATATGTAAACCTTGACAGAATATTAATCCTCAGGGAGATTCACATGCAAGCCAAGACTGTCCTCCGCAGCTGTTTACATGCAGACAGATGCACACTCAATACACTGTAGGAATCATTGCATAGCAGTCAGAAGTGGGAACCATGGCTGATTTCCTCCATTCCTCACCTGGGTGCAAAACATGGCTGCCTCACCTCAAATACCATCTGAGCAGACTTCAGGCAACTCAGCAAAGACTAGAAAATGATCCTGTTGAGCAATGTCTTGACAATATAATCAGACAATGCCATTACTTGAAGGCTTTCAAATTGAGTTCCCTCATTTGTCTATCTGGTTGTCAGCCCCTGCTTCAACCAATAATCTGTGATCCGGACTAAGAATCTACTTATCAATTGCCAAACTATTTGTGAGACATACTAACGCCCCCCCCCGTCTCAGTGAAGATCTCTTGTCTAAAAGGCAATGTCTGTCACATTGCTCCAACGCAACACCTGCAGCACAACTGCTGGTTCAACACTCTTTGGCAGTGCTTGGAACTCGAGTTGATGTGCGGGTCAGCTGCAGTTAAATCGTCACAAGTTGTTGTTTTGGCAGCTTGTTGCACTACCTTTCCATTTCCATTTTAACATAGATGAGAAAGAGCTAACTATACACCTTCAGTTTTCCACAAGTGCAATTCATTTCACCATTGACCAGATAGCAAAGTGACATTTTCAGCTACATAAAGAATTCAACTTTCTCCCATTGAATATTCAGTGCAAGGGAGCTACATCATGGAAACTGCTGAAAATAATGTCAATGAATCCAAGAGCACTAGGGAATTATATGCTGCAATGTTTAGCAAAAAGCTGAATTTTCTGCCGGCCCTCTTGCTGGGCAGTCAAGGTTTAACTTGACTTGACCTGACTTATTATTGTAACATATATAGGGATACAGTGAAAAGTACTGTTTCTTCCATGCTATACAGACAAAGCATATCATTCATGGAGTACACAGGGGAGAAGGAAAGAAGGTGCAGAATATAGTGTTTCAGTTACTAGATAGGATGCAGAGAAAGATCAGCTTACTATATGATGGATCCATTCAAAAGTCTGATGGCAACATGGAATAGGCTGTTTTTGAGTCAGTTGTTACATGATATCAAACTTTTGTATCTTTTTCCTGATGGAAGAAGGTGGAAGAAAATATGTCCCGGGTACGTGGTGTTCTTGATTACAGTGGCTGCTTTTCCGAGGCAACAGGAAGTGTAGAAAGAGTCAATGGATGGGAATGGTTTGGGCGTCGAAGGGGGTACGTTCACCATCTTTTGTAGTTTCTTGTGATCTTGGGCAGAGCAGGAGCCAGACCAAGTTGTGATACAACCAGAAGGAATGCTTTCTATGGTACATTTGTAGAAGTTGGTGAGAGTTGTAGCTGACGTCAAATTTCCTTAGTCTTCTGAGAAAGTAAAGGCATTGGTGGCCTTTCCTAACCATAGTGTTGACATGGGGGGACTAGAACAGGTTGTTGGTGAACTGCATACCTAAACATTTGAAGTTCTCGATCCTTTCTACTTCGCCACCATTGATGTAGATAGGGCGTGTTCTCCACTATGCTTCCTGAAGTCGATGACAACCTCCTTGGTTTTGTTAATAAGAGGTCAACTCCGTGGAAAATTCACTCATGGAGTTAAACCAATCTAGGGGTCCAACTGGTACACAGAAGGGAAACTTTAAGAGTTGGTGTAACAACTTCAATCAGGCCATTGAGGTTGGCCTACTTGTTTATGAGCTTCCTGATTAAGGATCCAATTGATGGGCCAATTAGGGAGTCTTTGCTATGTAGCTAACTGGAAGTATCAGTTTCTCTGACACCCTCGTTGATAGTCTCCTCACTACTAGCACACTGGGTACTGCTGTTAGACTTAGTAAATAAAAGGATTTTGGTGAAGGGGCTTTAGCTTCTGAAGACTTATTACAGTTGGCAAATAGAGATTATGGTTCAGATTCTCCGACCTTGCTCCTGATTAGGATTCTCCGATCCCTCTGCTGTGAATGGAGATTTGGCTGAGCACCAAATTCTCTGTTCGTGCTGACAGTGGAGACGGGGAGTGAACGGCTGGATGATTGAGGCATATACACTTGATAATCTCCATACTTTCCCTTCAGCGTGACATGGACCAATCAATCATCAAGTTTCAATGTTTGATGTCAGTTTTTACCCCAAGGAATCCCTGCGCAACTTGGAAGGAGAAAGTACGCTTCTGCACACCGATGATGCAAGACATCAAAGCGCCAGTTGCTTACATTTCAAATGCAGAACTGAAAATTTCTGCTGCAAATGGCAGGGCATGAAATAACAACCTGCCATCTGCCATTAGCAGAACAATTGCTGCCAACTGGACTCCTACTTTTAGCAGACAAGATTGCTTATGAATGCTCAGTCAGTAAACCTCAAAACCTTCCACACATCATTCACACTTTCATAAACACAATTCTATATTATCTTAACGATGTAACCAAAATGTTTCCCCATAGGTTGCATCCCTGGAGGAGATCGCAACAATCATTTAAAGGGGTGTCCGGAACATTCCATTTCATTTTAAAATGAATGGCAGAGAACTCGTTTTTTAAAGTTAATTTGCTTCACTGTATTGTGCTAATTTTGGATAAAGTCACCATCGTCCCAGATGACCACAGGTTGGTGATTGAACCTGAGGATCACCACACTTTAGGCAAGGGGCAAGATTGAGAAAGCAGTGTCCTCATGAATAACCTCAGCCGGTACAGGAATTGAACTCACATTGTTGGCATTGTGCTGCATCATGAACCAGCCAGCCAGCCAACTGAGCTAAACGACCGTCCAATCTCAAATATGCACCATACAATGATATTTGGTTATTTTTGCTATGCTACAAAGTTAACATCCAAGACAATTTTTAAACAGAAGGTGTTTGATAAAAGGTGGTCACGCAGATTCAATTATAATTTAATGAAACCTTTAACTTATTAAACTTTACAAGATCTGGCTTTATGAAACAAAGTTACATTTTCCTGATTTTACTGTTAGAAAGCAGGAACAGGGTAAGTCTCTTGGGAGCTGGATTAAGCCATAAAGTAATAGTCATAGAGGTTTATAGCATGGAAAAGGCCCTTTGGCCCAATTTGTCCACTCTGTCTCTTTTTTTTAAACTCTAAGCAAGCCTGCATTTGACCAATATCCCTCTATACTCATCTTACCTATGTAACTGTTTAAAAGCGTTTTAAAAGACAAAATTGCATCGGCCTTTACTACTATCTTTGGCAGCTTGTTCCACAATCTCACAACAGCAGGTTAAAGTCCAACAGGTTTATTTGGTAGCAAAAGCCACTGGCTTTCGGAGCACTGCTTCTTCGTCAGGTAAGTGAGAGTTCTGTTCACAAGTAGAGCATTTAAAGATACATAAACTCAATTTATAAAATAAGAATTGGAATGTGAGTCTTTACAGATAATCAAGTATTATAGGTACAGACAACATGAGCAGAGAGAGGGACAAGCACAGGTTAAACAGATGTGTATTGTCTCCAGCCGGGATACAAACCCAAGATCCCAGTTCAGGCCGTCCTCATGTGTGTGGAACTTGGCTACTAGTCTCTGCTCAGCAATTCTAAGTTGTTGTGTGTTGTGAAGACTGCCTTGAAAAACATTTATCCTAAGATCAGAGGCCGAATGCCTGTGACCGCTGAAGTGTTTCCAACACGAAAAGAACACTGCCTGGTGATTGTCAAGCAATGTTCATTCATCCGTTGTATAGCATCTGCATGGTCTCCCCAATGTACCATGCCTCGGGACATTCTTTCTGCAGCATATCAGGTAGACAACATTGGCTGAGTTACAAGCGTACGTACATGTATCTGGTGGGTAGTGTTCTCATATGAGATGATGGTATCCATGTCAATGATCCGGCACGTCTTGCAGAGGTTACTGTGGCAGGCTTGTATGGTGTCGTAGTCATTATTCTCCTGAAGGCTGAGTAGTTTGCTGCGGACAATGGTCTGTTCGAGATTGTGTGGTTGTTTGAAGGCAAAAAGTGGCATTGTTGGCTTTGAGCACTTAGGCAGTTGCAACAATGCCATCAGCATGAGGGATGCTGGTATAGAGTGTCGAGACATCCATGTGGCAGAAGTTGAGCCCTTGGCTGAGAACTTCAATTTCGTCTGGTTGAAGTGTATAGTCCGACAAGTTGACAATGGACTTTCCTGCAGTGGTACTGTTTTTTCACCATGTTACTGGAGGATGCTTGTTTGCTGGTGGTGATGCCGAGTTTCTCAAGTTCCATGTCCTTGGTGTGCACATAGATGGCAAAATTCCTTTGTCTCGTCTGTTTGGCAGAGTTTCGCAGCTGATCTGCGTTCTGACCGCAAATTGAGAATACAGACTCTAGCTTGGTTTCCAGAATGTGGTGTTTGCTGTAGAGCTGATAAATGAAGTGGTTGAGGAGTGTGAGAGAAGTGTGATGGCAAAGTCTCTCAGCGTAGCCTGTTATAGGTTGACCTGAGTGGGTTTGTGATCTGCAGTCCTTTCGTTATCTTATCTGCTTTCTTGAATCTTTATAGAAACTTGACGTCTGTGTCGATATGCACAATCTTCTTGGAAATTCTTTCCAGATACATGTACATACGCTTGTAACTTGGAGCTGGCAATTTGCAGTGTCAATGGTAATCAGGATGTGGAGATGCTGCCATTGGATGGGATAAAACACAGTAAGAAGTCTCACAACACCAGGTTAATGTCCAACAGGTTTATTTCATAGTGAAAGCCACTAGCTTTCAGAGCACTGCTCCTTCGTCAGGTAAGTTTAAGTTCTATTCACAAACAGGGCATAAATTCAATTTAAAAAAGAATGGTTGGAATGCAAGTCTTTACAGGGAATCAAGTCTTAAAGGTACAAACAATGTGAGTGGAAAGAGCGTTAAGCACAGGTTAAAGAAATGTGTATTGTCTCCAGCCGGAACAGTTAGTGAGATTTTGCAAGCCCAAGCAAGTCATGGGGGTTACAGATAGTAAGACATGAATCCAAGATCCCAGTTAAGACCATCTTCATGTGTGCAGAACTTGGCTATCAACCTCTGCTCAGTGACTCTGCATTGTGTGTTGTGAAGGCCGCCTTGGAGAACGCTTATCCAAAGATCAGGAGCAGAATGTCTGTGACCACTGAAGTGTTCGCAACAGGAAGAGAGCTCTTTTGCCTGGTGATTGTCAAGCGGTGTTCATTCATCCATTATCGTAGTGTCTGCAAGGTCTCTCCAACATACTATGCCTCGGGACATCCTTTCCTGCAGCATATCAGGTAGACAACGTTGGTCAAATTGCAAGAGTATGTATCGTGTACCTGATGGATGGTGTTCTTACATGAGATGATGGCATTCATGTCTATGATCCGGCATGTCTTGCAGAGGTTGCTGTGGCAGGGTTATGAGGTGTTGTGGCCACTGTTCTCCTGAAGGCTGGGTAACTTGCTCCAGACATTGTTCCAGCTTGTTCCGAACATTCACCATCCTGTATGTGAAAAATTTGCCCCTCTGAACACTTTGGTATCTCTCCCCTCTCACCTTAAACCTATGCCTTCTAGTTATAGACCCCGCTAGCTTTGAGAAAATATACTGACTATCTAGCTGATCTATACTCCTTATCATTTTATAGACCTGTATAAGAACACCCCTGAATCTCCTATGCTCCAAAGAAAAAAGTCCCAGTCTGTCCAGCCTCTCCTTATAACTCAAACCATGAAGTCCCAATAGTACCCTAGTAAATCTGTTCTCCGCTCTTTCCAGTTTAATAATATCCTTCCTATAATAGGGTGACTAGAACTGGACACAGTGTTCCAAGTGCGGCCTTACCAATGTCTTGTACAACTTTAACTCCTGTGTTCAACATTCTGACCAATGAAACCAAGTCTGCCGAATCCTTCTTCACCACTCTGTCCACCTGTGACTCCATTTTCAAGGAGCTACGAACTTGGACTCCCAAATCTCTTTGTTCTATAACTCTCCCCAACGCCAGGTATGAGGCAAGAATTGCAATATACAACTTGTGCAGACATGCACCTAGAAATAGGTTCGCACAAATTTGCCAGAATAGGTAACCCAATATTGGGTCACAGAACTGGTATTTAACATGACCAACAAGTTGTGACTGCGTGTTCCGCATTCCCAGACAACTCGTCAGCACATTGCCATTGCGAGAGGAAAGAGTAGGAGTTATCTGGAGCGGGCTAATCAGATGCTGCCAAATCTTCAGTACTATAGTAGCAAGTAGGAGCACTTGTATTCCACCTTCAGGTGAGAATAATTTTTTAAAAACTTTTTCTCAGCCTCCAGCTGTCCTTTTACAGAATGTTGATAATAGCTTCATCTTAGTCTTGGCTTGTTTTAGCTCTCACTCAACCTGTTGAAGTTAAAAAACTTCCCACTGAATTTTGAAAATTGGTCACAAATGAGTTTCATGACTGAGCTTGAGATAAGATGGTGATACAAGTTGGCACAAAAACACTTGCTTGATGTCTGAACAGATATGAAAGGGCTCAATCTACTGCAAAGGACAGTTGCAGTCAGAAGTCATGCAAAAATGCAGGGTAATGGCAAATTTTATTCGACATCCAAGATCAAGGAGGCCTTTCTAAAGGGACTTTGAGATTGATGGAATCAACCTCAATATCTTCGCAGTGTAGTACTTTATCTTTAATTCATGGGAAATGGGTGTCACTGGCTGAGCCAGCATTTATTGCCCACCTCTAACTGCCTGAGGGCAGTTGAGCATCAGCCACATTGCAGTAGCCTTGGAGTCACATGTAGGCCAAAACCAGATAAGGATGGCAGATTTCCTTCCCTAAAGGACATTAGTGAACAAATGGGTTTTTCTGACAATCAACAATGGTTTCATGGTCATTAGTAGATTTTTAATTTCTGATATTTTTCTTGAATTCAAATTTCACCATTTGTCATGGTGGGATTCGAACCTGGGTTCTCATAACATTAGCTGAGTTTCTGGATTAATAGTCTAGCAATAATACCAGTAGGCCACCTTCTTCCCTTTGCTTCTCATTTTCAGTGGTGGCAATGTTCATCTCAACTCTCCTTGCCCTATCTCCTCTGATTACTGTCCTCCCTTAACTTCTTCCAATAAAGCTTCCCCATCCTCCATTCTCTATAAGCATTGGCTCATCCAAACCTTTGCTGCTTGTGCCCTATCTTGCAGCAAATCCCATTCAACCAGCCAACACTGGTTCCTGGTTCCCAATGACTCAAATTTAAAATTCCCATTGCTGAGTCCAGATCCCTTCATGACTTCACCAGTTTGGAACCTTCCCACAGCTCTGTTTTTCTTGGTCTCTTGTGAATCTCCATTCACCACTTAGAATCACAGAACCACAGAATTCCTACTGTTCAGAAGAGGCCACTGCGATTGCACCAATCCTCTGACAGAATATCTTAGGCCCTCCTCTGCACCCCCCCACCATCTCTGCAACCCCACACATTTCCCATGGATAATCCATCAAACCTAGATATCTTGGGACACTAAGGGGAACTTAGCTTGGCCAATCCACCTAACCTGGTGCATTGTGGGAAGAAACCTAAATACCCAGAGGAAACCCATGCAGACACAGAGAGAATGTGCAAACTCCATGCAGTCATCGAAGGCCAGAATTGAACCTGGATTACTGACACTTGTAAGGCAGCAGTGCTAACCACTGTGCTGCCCATAGTGGGTGTATCTTCAGGTATAGTGACCCCATATCCCAAAATTCCTTCTCAATGTGGCATCCTCGGATGTTTCTCTATCTTAGAAGTGTGATATAATAGGCAAATTTTACGTATAATTAAACTAAATAGCATTGAAATTGCTTCAGCCACGCTGCATAATAGACAATTTTAGATCAACTTTATACCAAATTTGTAGCCTGGTTGATCTATTAGTCAATGGGATTTCTGGTTTCACATTCCAACCGGATGCTGGAAAAGTCAAATCAATATGTTGAACATTCTCATTAATATCGAATGTTTTGATGACTTAAAAAGTCAACAAGGAATGTAAACACATTAGAACAGCAATTTCCGCCGATTTTATTGATTTGATAAAAGCTGATCCAGAAAATAAATCACAAATCAAAGAAGTAAAGCCCGTGGGAGCAAACCTTTCAACTTTCTCGCTGGATTTTTTAAAAAATTGAGAGCATTGATTTGCTGCATTGCTGCTAAAATGCAGAAAATCCCAAGCACCATCCGTTCTCAGTTTAGACTCAGAATGGTTCCTGTAATTAATCTGGGGGGGGCAATGGCCTAATGATATTGTCGCTGGATTATCAATCCAGAAACTCACCTAACATTCTGGGGACCTGTGTTTAAATCCCACCACGGCAGATGGTCGAATTTGAATTCAATTCAAACAATTTGGAATTCAGAATCTACTGATAACCATGAAACCACGCTGATTGTTAGAAAAACCTTTCCTTTCGGGAAACAAAGCTGTTGTCATTATCTGATCTAGCCTACAAGTGACTCCAGAGCCACAGTAATATAATTAACTCCCACCTGCCTTCCAAGGGTAACTAGGAATGGGCAATAAATCCTGGCCAGCCAGCGATGTCCATCTCCAGTAATGAATAAGAAAAAATCCTACTGAATTAAGTCTTGCAAATACAATATGTAAAGCAAGCCACAGGGATCCTATCATTTGGGACTACAGGATTTCACACTATATTATGTGTCACTCTGGTTAAGTATATCAAACGATCTTTGATCTGACTAACAGCATCTTATCTATAAACAAACTCATCACACTCAGTTTACAATTGTATGCAATCTAATATGAAATAAAATTGCAAATACTATTATCAGCAGGTGAGAAGGGACTGAATGGCATCCCTCTTTGTCCTCTCATTTGACCCCAGTAGGTTATTTCTGTTGGAAAAAGACATACTTGCCAATACAGTGAGTACTTAACTATTAATGTGCTGTGATTTTTTAAAAAATTGCTCTATGGGATTTGGGCATCACTGGCCAGTCAGCTTTTACTGCCCATCCCAGTTTCACAGAATCACTACAGTGCAGAAGGTGGCCATTCTGCCCATTGAGTCCTGCACAAACAACAATCCACCCAGGTCCTATCCCCATAATCTCATGTATTTCCTCTGCCAATCCCCCTAAGACTAAGGGCTAATTTAGCATGGCCAATCAACTTAACTCAGACACCTTTTATGGGAGAAAACTGGAGCACCCAAAGGAAACCCATACAGACATGGGGAAAATATGCAAACTCCACATAGTTACATGAGGTCAGGTCCCTAGCATTGTGAGGCAGCAGTGATGACCACTGTGCCACTGCACTGCCCTATAGATTGCCCTCGAGAACAAAGAACAAAACAGCACGGGAAACAGGCCCTTTGGCCCAACGAGCCCGCGCCACCACCCCGATGTTCCCACCTCTACCCGCGATCCCTGTCCATGTTTATAGATCTATGGATTAAAAACCAAATTTGAGACAATTTAGGGAGAATTTGTTTTGCCAATTAGCCTAAGAGCACATCTTTGGGATGTGGGAGGAAACCGGAGCTCCCGGAGAAAACTCACGCAAGCACGGGGAGAATGCACAAACTCCCACAGGCACAGCCCCGAATCCGTGTATCTGCACAGCACAGCACAGAGAAGTGGGTGGTGAACTGTCTTCTTGAACTGCTGCCATCTTTGTGGAATCAGTGCACCCAAAATGCTATTAGGGAGGGGATTCCAGGATTTTGACCTAGTGAGAGTGGAGAAACAGTGATATATTTCCAAGTCAGGATAGTGAGTGGCTTTGAGGAGGAACTTCCAGGTGGTGGCGGTGCTATTTGTTTGCTGCCCTTGTCCTCTAACTGTTAGTGGTTGTGGGTTTGAAAGGTGCTGCGGAAGGGGCCTTAGTGAGTTCCTGCAGTGTATCTTGTAGATGGGACACAAGTTTGCAACGGGGTGCCGATCAAGCTGGCTGCATTTTTCTGGATGGAGTTGAGTTTCTTGAGTGCTGTTGAAGCCACACTCATCCCACTACATGAGGAATATTCCACTACACTTCTGGTTTGTGCCTTGCGGATGCTAGAGAAAGCTTTGGAGATTCACAGGTGATTTAATTGATACAGAATTCCCAGCCTCTGACCTGCTCTGTAACCAGTGTATTTATGTAGCTAGTCCAGTTCAGTTCTGCCCACAGTATTCATATGGCTAGTCCAGTTATCAGTTTTTGATCAGTGGTAACCCACAGAATACTGATAGTGGGAGATTCAGGGATGGTAATGCCAGTGAATATCAAGGGGAAAGGGTTGGGTTGTCCAAGTGCCAAGCTGATTCAGAAAAATACACTGGCCCGAAGTCTACCACCTTGCCCATTCTGGGATCAGTGTGGGTGAGGATCCCACAATGGAAATCTTTGTTGTCTCAGGCAGGATTTTCTGGCCTCACCCGAGTTGTCCCTGTATTCCAAAGGTGATTTGATTAGATGATTGTCCAAGCAACTAGTCTTAATGGTCTGTCTCCAACAGTTAAATGCTACAGTTGAATGTCATGGATGCATTGCTAATGGGACAGGAGATGTGAGTTCATCACAGTCCCCTGCAGTAATTGGGGCAAATTTTCCTATTCCACTCGTCATGGGAATTGTAACAACCAGAGAGAAACCAAATCCATTTCTCCCCAAAAATATCATTCATAATTTGGCAAGTAATAAAGAACTAGCCTAGCAAATTACTCAATCTTTCTCAAATTCTTTAATGTTCAAATTGTGAATTGCATCTGACAAATGCATACATCTGTTAATATATTCAAAATCTTGCATTGGTACATACTTCAACCCTTTTTCCCATAATACATTTCTATGTCCACAGCTAGTGGAGTCTCAGTAAAGGTTAACTTAATAGCCAATATGTTTTGCATGGATTTATACTTGTTTGCCTAGATTCAGTTGTGATGGCGGTGAGGGGGAGACGCAATGGCCTCACAACTGTGTGACTAGATTATTCATCCAGAAGCTCAACTAATGTTCTGGGTACCTGGGTTTAAATCCCATTATGGCAGCTGGTAGAATTAGAATTCAATAAAAAATATCTGGAATTAAAAGTTGACTGATGATCACGAAACCACTGTTGATTGCTGAAAAAACCCATCTGGTTCACTAATGTCCTTTAGGAAGGAAATCTGCCATCCGTACTTGATCTTGCTTACATGTGGCTCCAGAGCCACAGCAATGTGTTGACTTCCAACTGCCCTCAGGCATTAGAGATGGGCAATAAATGCTGGCTAGCCAGTAACACTCATGTCCCACAAATGGATAATAATAAACATGTTGTATATACTAAAACCACTGCAAGGTTTTGTATTGGTAGAAAGTTATCTTCTGATGTAGCATTGTTGTATGACAATGTGGTTGTTTACATTATTGGTCTCTATTTGAAATTTGCTTACTCCTTTTTTCAACATTTTCGAATGAAACTTCTGCAAAGAAAAACCTTAGGACAAATAAAAAGAATATTCCAAAGTAATTTATCATTTGTATATATTAGATTGCTGCAATTCCATTTACTTTGTTATAATTATGATAATTAAGGTGATGTACCGTTTGCTATGTCCCACTTCTGCTGTTGCAGTAAGTGGTAAATATCATGTACTGCATCATGATTTGATTATTTTCTGAATATAAATACAAAATTTAACGTGTTTAAGGTCTTAAGTCATTTGATTAATGACCGATTGAATTTTAAAATGTAATATATCCTGTTTGGATAGCTGTTAGGATGGTGCTCCATCCACCAACATATTACTGTATGCTGCACATTGAAGAACATATTTGTTAACTATTATTACTCTAATACTGAAAAGCTTGCTTTCCCCATTATGCAGCTTGGTGGCATAGCGCTGTTGTCTCACAGTGCCAGGACCCCGGTTCAATTCCGGCTTTGGGTGCCTATCTCTATGGAGTTTGCCCCATTTTTGCGTGAGGGTCCTCTGGATGCTCCGATTTTCTCCCACAGTACAAAGATGTTGCAGAGTAGGTGGATTGACCATGCTAAATTACCCCTTAGTGACCAAAGATGTGTAGGTTCGGGGGATTAGGAGGGTACATATTTGGAGTTACCGGGATGGAATGGGCCTGCATAAGATACTCTATCGGAGAGTTTGTGCATTTCAATGGGCTGAATGGCCTCCTTCTGCACTGCAGGGGTTCTATGTTGTTCTTTGCCAATTATGATAGATGAATAATGGGTTAAAATACTGTAAAATATGCAAATAAATTATTTCAGAAAAATTCAAGCAGATCCTCACTTCTCAAGCCTGAAGTGGTCACAGCACATTAGATAATTTTCAAAAATAGGCATTACTATGTGTTAACTGCTTGGACTGTACACCCCATAAATGCCAGTCGTGATATTCAATGCTGGTCAAAAAGAAAAAATCAACAGACATAACTAACAAACTCAATAATATTCATCATAAAATAAATATTATATGGAAGTGAATTCAAGGCTATAATTCTATGTTGGTATTCAGCCAGCAGTTAGTAGCTTTCAAGCATTGGTCTTTTGGTTCATGATAACACCTGAATACTCATGAAATGACTGCCTTATCATTACTGCTTTATAACTGATCTCAAGTAATAAATGCTTTCTATGTAGTGAAATGTAAAAATTTAAATCGCCGTTAAGCTAAAACAAAAACCTGTGATGCTGTTAACCAATCCGAGGTGGGCTTGTGGCAATATGACCAGAATCCTTTTCGCTTGGCACATTCTCCTTCCTTACACAAACAGCGTATTACTCAGTTCAAGTGGCTCATCTCCTGGTATTAGTTCATTCACTATCGCCAAAGGACTGATCTGCTATCCTTACCTGATCTGGCCTACATGTGACTCCAGATCCACAACAATATGGTTGACTCTTACATGGCTAGCAAGCCATGATGTGGAGATGCCAGCTTTGAACTGGGATAAAGTTCAAGTCTCACAACACCAGTTAAAGTCCAACAGGCTTATTTGGTAGCTCAAACCACAAGCTTTCGGAGTGCTGCTCCTTCATCGGGTAAGTCCTGGTGAAGGGGCAGCACTCTGAAAGCTTATGGCTTCTGCTACCAAATAAACTATCAAAGCCACACAGTGCAATTAGGGTTAGGCAACAAATGCTGGTCCAGCCGGCATTGCCTGTGTCCTGTGAATGAAGACAAAGATCCCTTGGGTGAGTCCAAGGCAGAACTTTCATCAGCCACTCTGATCCTGCCATCACCACGTGCAGAGAACTGGAAATGCTGAGCAGTCATACAGCAGGATCTCAACCGTACATGGGTACTTGGATGATGTTGCAATGTGGGCACCAGGAGAAGGTGGGAACCTACAGTTAAAGGGGGTGGAAGGATTTCTAAAATATTTCTCCGCAAAATATAAAAAGACGTGAGTCACATGTCCCCCAGGAAGAGATCAGAGACCTAATGAAAGACAGAGGTGCCCATTCAGAGACCTTTTCGCTCCAGTGTTGAGAACATCTGGCTGCTGTATTGGATTTGTCAGCACCCATCGCCTATTGTGAGCAATACCAGTGATGGAAATTTAGGGAGTTAGCTGCTCTTCTCCACCCTGTCCACAGTTGAGTGGGGATCCAACATTGGGCTTTCCAGCCTCTTTCTTTCATTTTCTGTTGCTATTCGGCCTCATTTCCACATAAAGTGTTGAAAAAAATTCACATTACTTCGCATGTGTTGGAAAAAGTAAACTCTGTCTTCAACCCTAGATCCAGCAACATTCAAAATATTTAACAGAAAATAATGCCTTCCATCGTTTACACAGACCCATACTTTAATCAGCCAAAAAAAATTAAAATATGAATATACCCCTCTTCTGTCTTTTCACTTTGCAACTGTGCTATCTACAGTCCATCTCTGTAAAATGATTTATAAAATCACAGAATTCATACAGTGCTGAAGGAGGTCATTTGGCCCATCAAGCCTGCACTGTAAAATGATTTATAAAATCACAGAATTCATACAGTGCTGAAGGAGGTCATTTGGCCCATCAAGCCTGCACCCAGGTATATCCCTGCAACTCTGTGTATTTACCCTGATAATTCCCTGACACTAAGGGTCAATTCAGCATGGCCAACTAACCTGACCTGCACATCTTTGGACTGTGGGAGGAAACTGGAGTACTCGGAGGAAACCCAGGCAGTACAGGGAGAACCCACACAGAATGAACCAAGGTCGGAATTAAACCTGGGTTTCTGGCGCTGTGGGGCAACAGTGCTAACCACTATGTCACTGTGCCACCATATCATTGTGCTACCCTACCACTGAGACACCTGCCACCTCTGTGCCACCCTATCATAGTGCCACCCTGTCACAGTGCCACTCCATCACAGTGCCACCCTACTTTGCCATTGTGCCAGCCTGCCACCCTACCACTGTGCCACCATACACCATAAACTGTCAGGTTAATGAAAGCATAGTAGAGGAAACTCACACATTGAGCTGACTAGTTGGTGACATGAGTCTCTGGTTAGAGGATGATGAGCTACTAATTTGTTCCCACCTTTAACACATTTCAACAGTCACGCCACGTTTCCATTTGAATTAATGAATGATCTGCAGGTACAGAAAATCTTTAAGAATGAAATCGGTGAATTAGTCCAGTGAAATCAATGTATTGAGAAGAAATGTGAAATAAGGAATCATTCTGTGAGATTTTATTTAATTAACCAAAAAGCACGGTCAAGTACAATAATCATTCTAAGCATCATGCCGAGTTGCCTTGTATTTGTGAAAAATCTGTAGCTGTAGGTCAGGTATTATTGTAAAATCAATTTGACACTCATTCAAAATCTGTTTTGAAGGATTTCCCACTATGGGCAAATACCCAGAGCCCGGCAATAATGTTTCTGGACGGCATAGAATTTGCAGAAAAGCTGATTCACTGATAAATGTCACTTAGCAGCAACACACAGGGTACAATAATTAATGTGAATTACCATTAAAGCATTAAATAGTAAATGCAGGTAGAGGAAATTGTCATTATGTATAAATTTAAATTGCTGCTGTACTGGTTGACCAAGCACTGGAAGTATTGCCAAAGCAACTAGAAAATTGGCGCAATGACACTTCACAGCACTGACGAACACAATTAAGGGGCAACAGAGTGGTTAGAACTGCTGCCTCACAGTGCCAGGGACTCGGGTTTGATTCCCAGCCTGGGTCACTGTGTTGCAAAGTCTGCATGTTCTCCATGTGTCTGCAGGGGTTTTCTCCCAGTGCTCCGGTTTCCTCCCACAGTCTGAAGATGTGCTGGGTAGATGCACTGACCATGCTAAGTTTTCCCTCAGTGTACCCGAATAAGCGCCAGAGTGTGGCTAGGGGATTTTCACAATAACTTCATTGCAGTCTTTATGTAAGCCTACTTGCGATACTAATGAATAAACTTTAAGTATGTCTTCCAATTTTAGTCACTTGAGCTTTGGCAAAGACATAGTGGTGCAGGAATGATGTAAAGATGAATGTTAACTGATCTTAAAACATTGTGTCTGGGGGAGTAGCTAAAGAACTTTGCACTGAAGGGAAATGATTCTCTGGCCCCATTTATGCAAGCACAAATCCCATTCTGGCCGGAGACTCTGCCGAGAAGATCCACAATGTGATTAGCACTGGGGAGAACTTGTTTTGAGATTCTTTCCATCCCCAGCCGGCAACATAGGTGGGATCTTATATTCGGACTTTCCGAGCACGGGATTGCTGACGAGAACGCAAAATTTGTAGAAATCCAGAAAGTGCGAAGCTTGACAGTGAGACCACAATTCCTGATTTTCTGTGCCTAATAACTATTAGGCACATAACTCTGCAACTACTATTTCAAAAAAAGAAAATATTTGCAAAACAAAGAACAGCGTGTTATATGGAATAAGCCAGAGTTAGTGGGGGTTCCTGAAATTAAATAGCTAACAAATAGTTTACTGTCCATCTGGCTTGGCACGGCTCTGATAACACAAAATTTGTGATGCATATCTTGACTGACTTTAAATCAGACTCTAAATGTTGGGACACATCACTGAAAACTAAGTTTCCAAAATAGATTATTTGACAAAAAGGTATTCCTATAAACATGGTTTAATATGTCAATGCAATACTTTCCTCTGGAGATAGTCTCATCAGATTAAAATATTTCAATATCTTCTGAATTATTTTTTAGGGCAGAAATTTATGTTGGCAAAACTTGTCTGCATCAGCGAAGTCCTACAAGCAGCAATAAGATGAATGACTGGTTCATTTGGTACTGGCAAAGGCAGGAATGTTGGCTGGGATATTTAAAATGGGTTGCATTCATCCATCCAGAGTGCTGCATCCAATTGATGCGTTAACCAAGTAATGGCGTATCATTTTCTTTGATATCGTGTTCTGGCACTCAGTTGGTTCAGTAAATAAATGCAATGTCTAGTGGGTGCTGCGAAATATAGATCGAGGGCAACCCAGCTTTAATCATGATCCAAATGGAGAATTCGCTGATCTTGGTTGTGGCAGATTTGGACATGTTATCAGTTCAGCATCCCTGAGCTGTGGAGAAAGAAAATGATCCAGAATTTGTGCTCCATCCAATGATCTTTTCAGTACAGGGAATTATGCATGTGTGCGATGAATAAGATCATGATTGGCAGTGATTCATGAATCAATAGCCCATCAATACTCAATCTATGCTCTCATCATCATTTAGGAGCCAAACAACAAATTGATAAGAGCACACCAATTCAAAAACACGCGACTGCTTTCTGCAAAAAAAAAGCCACTCAGTACATAGGGGCACTGATACTGGCTAAGGAGAAATTCCATGGATTGTATCATCCCGTCTTCTGGATAGTCGTCACTATTGTAATGTTTCCTACATCACGACTACACCAAGTCCTGAACTGGCTGTAATGCACTTTGGCACATCCTGAGCTTTTGAATTTTTCTTATTTATTAGTGTCACAAATTTACATTGACATTGCAATGAAGTTATTGTGAAAATCTAGCCTAGTTGCTACACTCAGGAGCCTGTTCAAGTACACTGAGGGAGAATTTTGGCACCTAACCAGCATGTCTTTTGGAGTGGGGGAGGAAACCGGAGCACCTGGAGGAAACAAATGCAGACATGAGGAGAACATACGCATTCTGCACAGACAGTGATCCAAGCCGGGAATCGAACACAGGGGCCTGGCTCTGTGAGGCAGCAGTGTTAATCACTGTGCCACTCTAAGGGCACGATAAAGGCTAAAAGGGACAACACCAAAGCAAATCTTTTGAGTAAAAAATGAGAGGTGTGGAAATTGATGTGGTAATGATCTTAAAAATCACAGTAGTAATCGGAAAATGTCTGCCTTCCCTATTCCATTTCAGCTGGATCTGAGTTTCCTAGAGTAAATCCTGTTAATTTAAATAACACAGCAGTAACACTGAGGGTTGGGGCTGGCTGATAAACCACTGCTTTCATAAGCACATGCATTCCAAAGATGGCACAGTCTCACTTTGCAACCACATCTAGGGAGCTTCTCGGGTGATTTTCACAAATTATCTCGACAGAGACTCTTCAAACACATAAAGAGCAATAAATGAAACTTCCAGTTTCTGTTAGATTGTTGGATCAGGCATATTTATTGTCAGTCACTAAAGTCTATCATTTACTACTAGTTTTGTGTTTTGATGTTTTTAAAGCCCCCACTATATACATTATTTGATCGCAAACTACTCTGAATAGTTATATCTTTCCCTTCACATTTGAGCATTTTTTTTGGTCTTAATCATAGAATCCCTACATTGCAGAAGGAGGCCATTCAGCCCATCAAGTCTGCACCAACAGCAATCCCACCCAGGCCCTATTCCCATAACCCCATATATTTAGCCTGCTAATCTCCCTGACAGTAGGGTCAATTTAGCATGGACAATCAACTTAACCCCACACATCTTTGGACCGTGTGAAGAAACCGGAGCACCCAGGAGAAACCCATGCAGACACAGGGAGACTGTCCACTCAGTCACCCAAGGCCAGAATTGAACCCGGATCCCTGGTGCTCCTGTTTCCTCCCACAGTCCAAAGATGTGCAGGTTAGGTTGATTGGCCACGCTAAATTCCCTCTTATTGTCAAAGGCATTAGTAGGATAAATACGTGGCATTACAGAGATAGGGCCTGGTGGGATTGCTGTTGATGCAGGCTCGATGGGCCAAATAGCTTCTTTCTGCATGGTAGTGATTCCAGTCGATCACAAACAACCAACCGCTCCCCCAATCTGGCTAAATGAATGAAACAACAAGTCAAATTTGGAAGATCTGTCTGACTCAGGTAGTTACTGGATGAAGTCAGTAAACTATTGGGTGATGCATGAACATGCTAACACACAAGGTATATTAATTTAGTAAACTTACTAAGTGCATCTGTGCACTTGGGGGACATTCTCAGAAATGAGACAGTCTTGTGGTCAATTTCACAGTTCTGTACTCCACTGCTCTCTGTAAACAATTGCAAATCATAAAATCCAACAGCAGCTGCATGTTGAACTATTTACAGGACAGAGCAATGTTGCCATTTGCTGTAAAAATTTCCCCAGCGCATTTCCAATTTTCCTTTAAGACTGATGTACTAAGATTTCTTCACCAGAAGTAGAATTACTTATTGTAGATTTCCGTCGTCAGTAAAAACGGTTAGAATTTACTCAATGAAAACACAGCAAATTAAACCACCGAAAGTTGCCACTGCTCAAATAATTATTCACGGGGAGGTTTTATAAACTCATGATTTTAGTTGCACAGGCCAGAATACAGTGAATTTCAATTAGAAGGTAATTACAATACACTACTATTCCTATCTGAAGCCTTATTTTGTTTTTAATACAAGTATCACTTGTACAGTTCGACCAAGTACAAAAATTATATCCGTCCACAAGCCACGGGTAAGACTGCAGAACAAATGAGGACAAACGTAATAGTGAATGGTGACTTTGTTTCAGGATCTGGTGGAAACCTGCCATTTCTGCGCATGGTGTCACACTCAGGGAAATGTCAAGTGCAGGACTGTACCACTGACAGCAAAGAGAAATTTTATTACCAAAAATTACAGTGGTTGATGCTGAACACTCTACTCCAACACTGAAGATTCAACATACGGGGTACTTATTGCCCAAAATGAAAGCAGTCATCATGCAGGTTTTGTAAACTCGTTGCAAAAATGGCAATGAAAAAGCCATGTTCTGCATCTCTCTAGTTGATCTTTTTCAAATTAAATAGATTAAATAGATTCTCCGGCCTCCCAGCTGTGTGTTTGCCGCCGGCGGGAGGTGGTGTGTTGTTCGCTAGTGGCGGGGTGCTCTAGTCCCATAGCTGTCAATAGAAATTCCCACTGACATCATCCCCACGCTGGCTGCAAACCCGTGAGCAGGGATGCGCTGTCGGCGTGAACGAAGAATCCCGCCGGCATGAACGGCTGGAGATATCCGACCAGCGGCTGTACTCAAATGGCAGGACAATGAATTCCGGGCGAAGCTAGAAGGTGCAATTTTCCAGCCATTTTTGACGACAGGATTTTCTGGTCGTGCTGCAATGAACGGAGGTTTGGCTGAGCGCCAAATTCCCTGTCTTTACTTGCAATGGTGGTGGGACGTGAACAGCCAAAAAATCCCAGCCAACGTGTCTGTATGCTTGTATTCACTGGCACCATTTCAGAGTCAAAACTTCAAAATGTGGAAGCTGGAAATGAGTCCAATACTTTATTTTCCTTTTAAGTGAGCCCTATTAATAGGCATGTCTATAAACCGCTCACCAGAACCATTTATGTGTCACAAATATGGATAAGCAACACATACATCAGTTTAAAAGCCTGCCTTGTTGCCATCTGGGAAACAACTAAAGACCAACCAAGGTTAACTCCGGAGTAAGTTTTGAACATTTTCCTCTAATCTCCAAAGTAACTGGGCAATTTGTTTAAAGGATTATGAGAATAAGGCGGGAAAGTGGAATTAAGGTTTATTATATCAGATCAATCATGATCTCATTGAATGGCAGAGCAGACTCCGTAAGCCAAATTCTCGTTTTGTTCATGGGTTGTGGGCATCACTGGCTGGGTCAACATTGCTTTCTCATCCCTGAGGACATTTAAGAGTCAGTCATATATCGGCCAGACCAGGTAAAGATGGCAGATTTCCTTACTTAAAGGATATTAGTGAACCAGAGAGATTTTTACAACAATCGGTAATGGTTTTATGGTCAACATTAGACTTTTAATTCCAGATTTTTATTAAATTCAAATTTCACCATTTGCTGTGATGGGATCTGAACCCGAGTCCCCACAGCATTATCCTGGGTCTCAGGATTACTAGTCCAGTGACAATACCACTACAGCACTGCCTCCCTCTATTTCTGCTCACATGCCCTTATATCCTGACAACTTTATCATTCTGTTTTGGCCGCTCGCTCTTTACAGAAGAGAGTTCCTCATCAACGGCAGCACATTTATTGTTATCCATGGTGTATCTAGTTCCTTTTCCCGATAATTTAGACCTTTAATTTTCCTCGTCTAAATCAGAAATTTACCGAACTCTTCCCGGAATACTAAATAACTACTTAATATGACAAAGGAAAATTATCCTGGCTGGAATTCTCTGGCTGGTCACACCCCACAGCCAAATCTCCGTTCCCTGCAGCGGGATCAGAGAATCCCATTGCAGGTGAGGTCAGAGTATCCGGCTCCTTCTCTTTTCTTTAGTATCTGAAGTTTTTTTCATTTTTAAAATGTTCATTTTCGGTGTAAAAGAGCACTACGATCATTGGTGGGAGAACTAAGCCATGAATGTAATCTGCGGTAACAGGAGTTAAATATTGGGCATATGAAACATAGAATGTTACAGCGCAGTACAGGCCCTTCGGCCTTCGATGTTGCGCCGACCAGTGGAACCAATCTAATGACCCTTTAACCTAAACTATTCCAATGTTATCCATATGCCACATTGCTCGTAAGATAAACAGTTTATTTCTGACACACAAAGCAGTGGTGAGCTGATGTGATCGAAGCTGTATGCACAAGCAAATCAAACTCCAAACTGCAACACCACTGAAAGATAAATTAAAATTTACATTCGTAAATATGAATATTTGATTAAACAATTTACACAGCATCCTTAATTTACCAAGGCACTGAATAAAAATGGGTATGCATGAACGTTTATAAGATTCAATCCTAACTACATTTATAATCCAAAGCTGTGCGAATCTGGTTGATCAACCATGCCCCTTGGTGTCAGGGGGATTAAAGTTTATTTATTTATTAGTAGGCTTACATTACTACAATAAAGTTACTGTGAAAATGTCCTTGTCACCATACTTCGACGCCTGTTCAGGTCAACTGAGGGAGAATTTCCTCAGGGACAGGATGTATGAGCATCTGGAGCACTGCGATCTGATCAGGGATATGCAGCATGGCTTCGTCAAGGGGAAGTCTTGTCTTACAAATCTAATGGAATTTTTTGAAGAAGTGACAAAAACAGTTGATAAAGGACATGCTGTTGATGTCGTCTACATGGATTTCAGTAAGGCGTTTGACAAGGTTCCTCATGGTAGACTGATAGAGAAGGTGAAGGCGCGTGGGATACAGGGCCGGGTATGTAGATGGGTCGAGAACTGGCTCGGGAGGAGGAGACAGAGGGTAGTAGTGGAAGGCTCTTTTTCCGGCTGGAAGCCTGTCACTAGTGGAGTGCCACAAGGCTCAGTACTAGGTCCTCTTCTATTTGTGGTCTACATAAACGACTTGGAAGTTGGGGTAGGTGGTGAGATCAGCAAATTTGCTGATGACACTAAGATGCTTGGATTGGCGGGTACAGAGGAGCAGTGTCAGGCAATACAACAGGACATAGACAGGTTGGTAGACTGGGCAGATAGATGGCAAATGGAATTTAATCCGGATAAATGCGAGGTGATGCATTTTGGCCGGAAAAATGTAGAAGAGAGTTATAGGATAAAAGGTAAAACTATTCGGAGTATAGAGACGCAGAGAGACTTGGGGGTGCAGGTTCACAAGTCTCTGAAGGTGTCTTCACAGGTGGAGAAGGTGATAAAGAAGGCGTATAGTATGTTAGCTTTCATAGAAAAGGGTATAGAATACAAGAGTAGGAGTTTGATGTTGCAATTGTATAGAACGTTGGTTAGGCCTCACTTGGAATACTGCGTCCAGTTCTGGTCGCCGTACTATCGGAAGGATGTGGAGTCCTTGGAGAGAGTGCAGAGGAGGTTTACCAGGATGCTGCCTGGTATGGAAGGACTGTCTTATGAGGAACGATTAAATAGACTGGGGTTGTTTTCCCTTGAAAGACGTCGGCTTAGAGGGGATCTAATAGAGGTGTATAAGATTATAAGGGGTATAGATAGAGTAAATGGTGGTAAACTTTTTCCACCTTCAGAAATGGATAGGACGAGGGGTCATGGCCTTAGGGTGAGGGGGGCTATGTATAAGACGAATATTAGAGGGCAGTTTTTCACACAAAGGGTAGTGGGGGTGTGGAATGCACTGCCGAGTAAGGTGGTGGGAGCAGGCATGCTAGGGCTGTTTAAGGGTCTCTTGGACAGCCACATGAGCGGTATGCAGATAGAGGGATATAGTAGGACTGTTTAACTATGGCTTTTTTTCCACAGGTAGTTCGGTCCAACTTGACCAACAAGGAGCATGCATTCGGCAGGTGGTGCGAGGACAGCTCTTGGATGTTGATTCATGGGTTGCCTGGTGCTTCATGTCGTAAATGAGTGCTTTATCTGGACCATCTGAAGGGCACCATGACAGCTCAGTGACTATCGCTGTAGCTGTGCAGACACTTGGAATTAGGCCGGTGTCTGCGGGAGTTTGCGCGTTCTCCCCGTGGTTGCGTGGGTTTTCTCCGGGCGCTCCGGTTTCCTCCCACATCCCAAAAATTCGCTCTTAGGCTGATTGGGAAACAAATTGACCCTACATTGAGATTCTTCCATTTTGGGAATAATCTAAAATTAGAATAGGACAATGGAATTGTTACTATATAGTTATGACGGCGGAGCGGGCTCGTTGGGCCGAAGGGCCTGTTTCCTGTGCTGTGTTGCTCTAAAAAAAAAATTTAGGCAATGCACCTAACCAGGATGTCTTTTAGACTGTGGGAGAAAACCAGAGCACCTGGAGGAAACCCACATAGACACTGGGGGAACATACATACTCCACACAGGCACTAACCCAAGCCAGGAATCAAACCTGGATCCCTGATGCTGTGAGGCAGCAGTGCTGACCACTGTGCCACCATAAAAACGGAGACAGAGCCTGGGTGGGATTGTTGTCAGCACAGGGTCAATGGGCTGAATGGCCTCCTTCTGCACTGTAAGGATTCTATTTACCTCTAGTCCATCTTATCTGAGCACAACTGTTCAAAATGAGAGATTCATTTTGCATTAAAATGTATTAAATAATGATGTAGGTATATTCATAAAAGAAACAATTAGAATTTTGATTCCACCCAAAAAAATCATTTGCTCAGGAAGATTTTACAGTGTTTTTGTTTATTCTTAAGAAGAACTTCAGGGAAATACAGAAACAAACCATAATTCTGAGTTGAGGGGAGGGAAGACACAGATGCAAAGCTATCAGATGCAGGTTAAGATATGCACCATCTTTTGAAGTTTGCGCAATCCCACTGGGAATAGAAAATTGAATGTCGAAGACATTCATGCATATCATTACGTTTATGTTTATTTATTATTGTCACAAGTAAGCTTACATTAACACTGCCATGAAGTTACTGTGAAAATCCTCTTGTCACTACACTCCGGCGCCTGTTCAAGTACACCGAGGGAGAATTTGACATGGTCAATTCACCTAACCAGCAGGTCTTTGGAGTCTGAGAAGAAATCGGAGCATTAGCAGGAAACCCATGCAGACAACATGCAGATTCTGCAGACAGTGACCCAAGCCAGGAATCGAACCCAGATCCCTGGTGCTGAGAGGCAGCAGTGCTATCACTATGCCACCGTACCGCCCAAGTATTACAGTCAACCAATAGTCCATCATTTTAACTTTTAACCAAGACTCCATCCAGGAAAGTGTGTGCAAAGTTCAACAATAAAAGTTTGATAAAGGCCCTTTGAACATGGTAAGATTGTTTTGTATATAGCACAGCATCACATATTACTGCTGCCAATACTTCCTTGCATATTTCAAGTGACTTTATTAATTCAACATTTTTTTAAAAGGTTTACATATTGTATTTAATTTGTTGATAGGATGCACTGTCGATGATAGGAAGTGGAGCTCTTCATTACCAGCTGCTTTCCTTGTGACCTTTTGCTTACTAATTTAAGACCCACACATCTTCCTGCTATAATTTAACAGGAAACAGCTATTTTACAAATATGCTGTAAACAGAAATGCAAATGAACAAGCTGTTGTGGTTAGAGGCACAGCAGAGAAGCCTTCAAGAGCACAATAGGAGCTCATCCCATCCCCCATGTAACCTTTCATCCCTTCCCCCACCATCTGTTGACAGAAAGCACTCGCACCCAGAAAAGCTCAAGTCCAGCTTGCTCAAGGTTATCATAAGATAGCATAAGAAGCTCTGTTTCTAAAATTAATATCAGAAAAGCATAGTGGTTTATTTACACTAAAGGTTTACCATATATGCTCCAATGCTGTCTCAGATGTGTCTGTGCTGTCAGTAGAAAGGCCACTGAAAATGTAAACAAAATATCATCCAATGAAATACTGTCCAGAGGGGAGAAGATAGCTTTGACAAAGGGTCATCTGGACTTGAAACGTCAAATCTTTTCTCTCGTTGCACATGCTGCCAGACCTATTGAGATTTTCCAGCATTTTCTCTTTTGGGCTGAAAAAAATACTCAATGGTTGATGGAATAGCAAAGGGATTTTAGTTGATTCATAGGCCAGAATTTTACCCCCCCTCCCCCCACCCCACCTGCCATGGGAATCGGAGCAGGCGAGAAGCAGACAATGGAAAGGTCTGTTGATCTCAGGCAGGATATTATGGCTTTAGGACAGGAGAAGCCACAAAATCCCACCCATAGAATCAGTAGAATCCTTGCAGTAAAAGAGGCTATTCGGCCTGTAAAAGTCTGCACTAATTCTCTGAAAGAGCATCTCACCCAGGCCTAGGCCGAAAGCGAACCTGTGAGGTAGCTGTGCTAACCACTCTGCCACGGTGCCACCCCACAACATCTCCACAGAATATAAATAAAGAAAGCAAATCAAATATTGAACTCTACAGTGGAAGCCATAGGATACGAGTCAAAGGGTTCCTGCTAAACTGTACAGTACCTCTGGTCAGACCACACTTTGAGCACAGTTTTATCCTGTTCCGGCCACTGAGATTAAAGATAGCCACTCAAGTCCAAGACTTACTTATCCAGCATGGGATGAACAGGGATGCTTCAGTTTTAGAATCATAGCATCCCTACAATACACGAGGTGGCCACTCGGCCCATCAAGCCTGTACTGACCACAATCCCACCCAGACCCCATTCCCCACACATTTACCACTGCTAGTGCCCCTCACAGGAAAGGCAATTTTGCAGGGCCAATTCACCAAACCTCCACATCTTTGATTGTGGGAGGAAACCGGAGCACCTAGAGGAACCCCGTGCAGACACGAGGAGAATGTGCAAGCTCCACACAGTCATCCGAGGCAGGAATTGAACCCAGATCCTTGGCATTTTGAGGCAGCAGTGGTAACCACCGTGCCACCGTGCCATTTCTTTTCTTTCATGTTTTCTCCCTAACCCCAACTCTCCAATAGATGATGAATTAAGCTTGGCAGAATTCCACAGAGTTCAGCAACCCACTGGTACTTCATTCAATTTGCCATTCCGCAAGCGTGAGCTATGTACCGTGGCTATAAAAGAATGCATTAAAGGAGAAAAGGTTACTCAGGATATCAGATCTGTTCTTTTCATTCTATCTAGAACCTTTAGTTTCTTGAAGAAAACCCTGCAAAGGTTTCCCTGAGCTCCTGCAGAATTAAATTAAGGAAAAACTCTGGAATACTTATCAAACTGTGCATCATTCAATATTCATTCTGTCTTTGGAAACCATCATTGTCTACTTGGCAGCCAATCTAGTAGCACTTTTCCTTCATGCACTTAAGCTCATATTCATCAAGGAATTGAATCATTTGCAATATATTGACTCATTTATTTGCATACCAACATTCTGAATAGGCAAAATTTTACTAAACTTAGAAGGTTGCGGGCAATTCTCAAAGCCTGCTGCGCTGTTCTCGAAGTGCAGTGGGTTGGGGGTGTTCACGCGGAGCCCATGCAATGGATTTCCCGCTGGGACCACAACTTCTGCATCCCTCCACCCACCGGATCTCTGGCATCATCAGCTCCGTGCCAGAAATTGGTATGAAGCTGAATAAATTACTTAAATAGGGATTCACATGTAATTAGCCCAGGACTGATGTCTCTCTGCCCACTTACATATATATACACACATGTTCCAATAGATTGGATGGACACACATGTACACACATGTTCTAATAAATTGGATGGACAATGGAAGCAGCAGATCATCTGGATGATTTGCATAATCAGAGCATTGAGAGATTAAGGTTAACTATCAAGATGGTCAATATGGCTTTTTTAGCCTGTGCCATATATTGATTCCTGAACATTCATGCTTTTTGCGTGATTGCATTATTGATCAATCAGGGAAGTATAATACATATTGTTAGAGATACAGTTAGTCATGTAAAAATAGCAAAGTTGCAGCAAATAATATTCTCTGTATAGTATAAACAGGCAAATGAACAAAAATAAATTGTACAACAGTGAAACTGTTTGGGAGCAGCAGGGTGGCTCAGTGGTTAATGCTGCTGCCTCACAACTCCAGAGATCCGCGTTCAATTCTGGCCTTGGGTGTCTGCGTGGAGTTTGTACATTCTCTCCAATTTTGCACATTTGCCCCGAGTCTGCATGGGTTCTTGCCAGGAGCTCTGGTTTCCTCCCACAGTCCAAAAATGTGTAAGTTAGATGGATTGCCGTGTATGTGTGTGTATGTGTGTGTGTGTGTGCGTGTGCGCCCTGTGATGAAATGGCGGACTGGTGTTCCATCATCGCCCACTGTCTGTCGTGATATGCTCCAACTCCCTGCGACCCTAAGCGGTTAACTGAAAGTGAAGTGATGTTATTTGGGAATTATTTGGATTGCAAGCATAAAAAGTCTCACCTTTGATAAATTCACTTGCTTGGTGTGACTTGTCAATTCTCTGTGTAACAGATTTTACTACAAATCTCACTGGTTCAGGTTATTTCAGTTAAGCTGTGCAATTGGAACAGAAAAGCACTGAAAGCTGCTTCTAAAACTGAGTGCAATTAGCATAACGTTCCCAAACTGTGAAGCATTGGAACAGACAATACTGTTATAAAAGGTACCATGGGGCTTTGGCTACAGTAAATATAAAAAGCAAGTATAAACAAAGAACTCATTTTTTTTTAATCATTCCTGGGACATGGGCATTACAGGCTGGCCAGCATTTATTGCCCATCTCTAGTTGCCCTTGAGAAGGTGGTGGTGAGCTGTCTTCTTGAAATACTGCGTTCTACATGCTATGTGTTGACCCACAAAGTCATCAGGAAGAGAATTCCAGCATTCCTTTACTGCAAAGAAACGGCCGATACATTTCCAAGTCAGGATGGTGAGTGGCTTGGACGGGAACTTGCAGATGAAGCTGTTCCCATGTATCTGCTGCCATTGTCCTTCTAGATGGAAGTGGCCTTGGACTTGGGAGGTGCACAATCATTCAAAATGCATGCAATTGAGTGGCTAAGCCACTTTCTGATGAATATGGCTGCTGCCTAAACCCACTGCATGCTAATTATTTGAGAGTGAATTTCACCAATTCTTGCACTGTAAGATTATTTATCAAGGAACCTTGCAGTGCAGGAAGAGGCCCTTCGACCCATCGAGTCTGCACCGACCACAATCCCACCCGCGCCCTATCCCCATATCGCTACACATTTACCTTCTAATCTCTCTAGCCTACGCATCTCAGGATACTAAGGGGCAATTTTAGCATGGCCAATCAACCTAACCCACACATCTTTGGACTGTGGGAGGAAACTAGGGCAGCCGGAGGAAACCCACGCAGACACAAGGAGAATGTTCAAACTTCACACAGGCAGTGACCCGAGCCGGGAATTGAACCCAGGTCCCTGGAGCTGTGAAGAAGCAATGCTAACCATTGTGCTACCATGCCGCCCACGGTAGTACAGAATATTTATTTAATAGTACAGAAGTTTAACCACAGCAGGACAATTCATCTTGGAAATAAGGAACAACTGAAGCAGTTGGCTTATTGACATTGTGAACATGGAACTCCATAGATACAGTAGATATATATCTTGTTTGCAAAATGAATTTGTATATAAATTCAGACAAATCCAATGTCTGTCTTGTAAGGTAAATGAGGCAAAAATCAATGCTTTGGAAACAAACCAGAGACTGTTCAATCTCAAGGCAAAAATTGATCTTAAGAAGGCAAGCTTGTCATTAACTATCACATTTCAAAATAAACTAGTTACTGATGCTCCTCTCCTAACATTTCCTCTTGTGGTTAATTCTTCCATCTACAGACTTTACTCAATCAGTGGAAACTAACTGAAGACAGTGCAAACAAAAAATGGGAAAAATTATCAGTTGCGAGCAGTAGTTCCAAACACTGAAATCGCGAATAACCCTGTGTAGAAATGAGTAACGTGAATCAAAAAGCACACACACAGCAGACTGATATGTTCGCTATAACAATGTCCCTGTTAAAACAGGCAGTGGGGTAGCTTGTGACGCATCAAGCATCTCCCATAGGAGACCTGAAAAAATAGTTAAGCATTGTTGTTCTTTAAACTGTGCCACCACAAGTTAGTACGGTGGTAGACGAGCACTGCGATAAAAGTCATCCACGTTGTGTAAAATACAAAGCATAGAGGTCTTAGGGTGAGTAATAATGGGTTTACTGCCAACAACACTGATAGAAAATACGTAACACCCAAAGTCACAAGGGTTCGATTCCCGGTTTGAGTCACTGTCTGCACGGAGTTTGCAGGTTCTTCCCATGTCAGCGTGGGTTTCCCCCGGTGTTCTGGTTTCCTCCCACAGTCTGAAAGATGTGCTATTAATTGCATTAGCCATGCTAAATGCTCCCTCAATGTACCCGAACAGGCACCAGAGTGGGGATTTCACAGTTACTTAAAGGGAAGTGATAGCCTAGTGGTATTATCACTTGACCATTAATCCAGAAACCTAGATATTGTTCTGGGGACGTGGGTTCGAATCCCGCCACAGCAGTCAGTGGAATTTGAATTCATTAAGAAATAGCTGGACTTAAGAGTCTTCTGATGACCATGAAATCATTGCTGATTGTTGTAAAAACGCATCTGGTTCATTAATGCCCTTTATGGAAAGAAATCTGCCATCCTTACCTGGTCTGGCCTACATGAAACTTCAGAACCATAGCAATGTGATTGACTCTCAATCACCCTCTGAAATGGCCTAGCAAGCTGTTGTAACAATTGCTGCAAAGAAATGGACCTGTCTTCACCCTAGGTACTTGGAAAGACAATAGCAAAAGAAACAGCCCTATTGACCTGGCAAAATCTTGCTTACTAACATCTGGGGGCCAGTACCAAAATTGGAAGAGCTGTCTCACGGACTAGTCAAGCAACAGACTGACATAGTCATTCTAATGGAATCATATCTTACAGATAACACCCCAGACATCACTACTGGCAGGGCAGGCCCAGCAGAGGTGGCGGTACAGTGGTTTATATTCAGGAAGGAGTTGCCCTGGGAATCCAAAACATCGATACTGGACCCCATGAGGTCTCATGGCTTCAGGTTAAACATGGACAAGAAAACTTCTTACTGGTTATTATCCTCCTTTGGCTGATGAATCATTATTCCTCCAACATATGGAAGAAGCACTGAGGATGGTAAGGATGTAAAATGTACCCTGGGTTGGGGATTTCAATATCTACCACCAACAGTGACTGGGCAGCAGCACTACTAATTGGGTCCTAAAGGATATAAGTGTTAGACCTGATCTGCAGCAGGTGGTGAAGGAACCAACAAGAGGAAATAACATCCTCGACCTCATCTTTACCAACCTGTCAGCTGCAAATACATCTGTCCATGACAGTTTCAGTAAAAGTGACCATTGCACAGTCCTTGGGGAGACAAAGTCCCACTTCACATTGAGAATAACCTTATCGCGTTGTGTGGCACTATGACCATGCTAAACAGGACAGACTTCGAACTGACTGAGTAATTCAAAGCTGAACTTCCATGTCACACTGTAGACCATCAACAGTGACGGAATTGTACTCCAGCACAATCCACAACCTCACGGCCCAACATGTCCCTCAGTCCACCATTACCGTCAAGCCAGTGGATCAATGCAGGTTCAAAGGAGAGTGCAGGAGGACATATCAGCAGCAGCACCAGGCACATCTAAAAATGAGGTGTCAACCTGATGAAGCTACCAAACAGGACTACTTCCATGCCAAATGGCAAAAACAGCAAGTGATAGACAGAGCTAAGAGATCACACAACCATCGGATCAGATCTACGGATCAGAATACTGCAGCAAGTAACTCACCTCCTGACTCCCCACAGCCTATCCATCATCTACAAGAAACAAGTCAGGAGTGCAATGGAATACTCCCCATCTATCAAATGAGTGCAGCTCCAACAACACTCAAGAAGCTTGACACCATCCAGGACAAAGCAGCCCACTTGATTGGCACTATATCTATAAATATTCAAACCCTCCACCACCGATGCTCAGTAGCAGCAGTGTGTACTAGCCACAAGATGCATTGCAGCAATTCACCAAAAACCCTGAGACAGCACCTTCCAAACCTATGACCACTTGCATCTAAAAGGACAAGGGTAGCAGATACATGGGAACATCAGCACCTGCAAGTTCCCTTCAAGCTACTTGACATCCCTATCTTGGAAATATTTCGCCATTCCTTTGCAGTTGCTGGGTCAAAATGGTGGAATTCCCTCTCTAACGGCATTGTGGGTCAACCCACAGAACATGGACAGCAGCAATTCAAGAAGGCAGCTCACTACCATCTTCTCAAGGGCAACTAGAGATGGGCAATAAATGCTGGCCAGCCAGCGATGCCCATGTCCCATGAATGAATAAAAAAAAGTAATTTCATTGCAGTGTTAATGTAAGTCTATTTGTGACACTAATAAATAAACTTTAAACTTTCCTGTCTCTTTATTACTCTCTCGCCTCCCCATAACTGAGTTGGGCTGAGGGATGTTGGATGGTGTGGGAGGGTGTAAGGGAATTCTCTGGACCCACCACTGTCAAAGGGATTTCCCACTGACTGCGCCTCACGCCATCAGAAAACCCATGACAGGGATGCGCTATCAGCGGAACAGTGAGAGAATTGTGGGCAACATTGTGAAAAATTACAGGGGTATGTAGTAGTACATATGTTCTGGACAACCTTTTCACACTGCTTTATCCTTCTCTGCTGTCACTGAGAAGCTGTGACGAACAGGGATGCCCCAAATAAGACGTCAACCACTAATTTATTTACTTATCTTACACTCTTTACAGGTTGTTTTTCAGTATCTGATTAGCTGCTGAGCAGAAACACGAAAACAGACTATTCTCTGGATTTTCTTGCTGCATCACACCCGGTACAGATCATATTGGAGCGCAGTTGGGCCGGACCATGGTGGGTGAGGGGTTTAACTTATTTAGCGCCAGCTTGAAACCCCGTTGCGATCGTCTTAAGTGTGTTGAGTCCATTTGAAGACGGATTCTCCTTGCTCCCAGGATTTTCTGACCCGCAGGTGCAGCAGAAATCCAGCAAGAATTGTTACTGCTCTCCAAAAACGGAAACCAGGCGTGGTGGCCATGCCGAGGGGCTGGTGCTGAGGGGTTGGTGTTGGGGTGGGGAGAGTCAGAGGCCATTGTCCTTGGGTAGTCAGGGACATGGCTGGGCAGTGCCCAGCTGGGAGCATTGACTGGCACCCTGGCAAAGCCAGGGCAATGCCATGGAAGGGGGGCATGAAGCAGATCATTAATAGAGGGCACGAGAGGATTCATGCAGGCAGGCTCATCAAGGGGGGGCAGAATAAAGGAGAGCTCATAAAGGTTGGGTTCATGAAGAGGGTATCATGAGGGGCATGTCATGAATCTTTGTCAGCGAGGGGTTTGAAGGATCATCCCGTCAATGAGGAGAATTAGTGTTCCTGATGCCTGCTGTGGGGGGCAGGGGAGTGTACAATTTCACTTTGAGATTGGGGTTTCCTTTAAATACAATCTCTGGGGAGCTGGGCTTGCCGGCGTGTTTAGGTCCCACCTCTTTTAAAACTGGTGCAAAAATTCACCCCTCTCTCAAAACAGTGTGGGAAAATTGTGGTTTGATTCATGCTGGACATGCCGATGTGAATCACACCAGTTTTCTTGCCTGAAGTGACACTTTGGAAAAACTCTGCTCCAGGTGTCCAGTTTCTTGGTTGAGAATGTTACAGAGCATAGAAAGAAAAACAAGAATAGAGACAAACATAACAGCTCCTGTCCCACACAAAACCTAATTCATTTATTAACCTCATCCTTCATTAGTTTTCCAACCCTTCACTCATCAACTTCAAAATACTCATTGTTCTCCACTGATCTTTTCATGGCATTCCTTCCATTTCTTTTTTTTTGATATTGTCCATTTCTCTATCGTCCTCAACATCAGAAAAGCAAAACCTTCCGGCATCAAACTTGCAAACACAAGTCTCACCACATATCCTGTCTTGCATTTATAATCTCTGTGAGACCTTCCTCCTGCACAAGATCTTCCCTTCCCACTCCTGATCAGGTCTGATTCTGAAGGATAAAGATTACCATATTAATGTCATTGTACAAGTCTAAGTCATTGCAATAAAAACTTTTTATGTCCTGCTTTCTTTTAAGAGCTAGCACTAATGTCCATTAGTCAGGACAGGACATCCTCAATAGTGAGTTAATATTTGAAACTATGGGAAAGGCTCTCTGGGGTAAGTTAGTGTTTGAAAGAATGTGAAGATGATCATTGGGAGTGAGTCACCATTTTCAAAGCGTTACCATTAAAAAGCAAAAAGTTCAAAGCGGCCGATGGGTCACGGTGACGCAGCGGTTACCATGACTACCTCACAGCTCCAGCAGCCCAGGTTTTAATTCCGACCTGGGGTCACTGTCTGTGTGGAGTTTGCACGTTCTCTCCATGTTTGCCTGGTTTTCCTCCTGATGCTCCGGTTTCCTCCCACAATCCAAAGATGTGCAGGCTGGTTGGATTAGCTGTGCTAAATTGCCCCTCAGGCCAGAATTTTACATCCTACCCATCACGGGAATTGGAGCGGGCGAGGGGTGGATTTTACGGTTTCGGGATGAGTAGGCCATAAAATCCTGCCCTTAATGCCGCAAGCTGTGTAGGTTAGGTAGATAAGCCATGGAAAATGTGTGGAGTTATGGGATAGGGTGTAGGCGAGAGCATGGGTAAGATTCTCTCAGAGAGTCAGTGCAGACTCAATGAGCCAAATAGCCTCTTTTGTGCTGTAAGAATTCTATGACTGCAATAAAAGCAGATTACTGCACATGCTGGAATCTGAAACAAAATGCTGGAAACTCTCAGCAGGTTTGATGGCGTCTGTGTAGAGAGAATAAAGCCAACATTTCAAGTCAGGATGACTCCTTGTCAGAGCTAAAGAGAGCCGGAAAGAGAATGAGATTTATACTGTGATTGTTTGTGTGGAGCAGTAGGGGCAGGATAGAGGGGCAGTGACTAATGGTAGCTGGGTAGGGTTTGACAGAGATGTCCTGAACAAGAAGATAAAGGGAATGTTGAGTTTCCATGAACACCGGAAGGGAAATAGAAAACAATGAAGTTGGGCTGGGCAAAAATGGCTTGCTGCTATGCTTGGTATAAAAGAATCTAAGAAGGTGAAATATAGTTTTAAAGAGTATCAAATCATAAATCATGAACTGAACTTCTGTAAACTGAGACATTTAAAAACAAATATACAGCTAAATGTGAGAAAATAGGTGTGATTTAATCACTTAGGAACAGAAAGAATATATCATACAATAATTATTAGGCACCACTATACCAATGAAAAAAAACCTCTGCTGCATCAATAGCTGCAGTCTCTTTCGTTACGTAACTTTTTTTCTTTGAGGTTGTCCTATATTTATGTAGGTCACAGGAGCATCACAATTCAAGCGAACTGCTAAGCTTTATTTTTCATGGGATAAGTCAATCGTCAACTGCAATGAATTATTCATATTTCCTCTTGAGAATGCATGACAGCTCAGGCCATTTACTCTGCCTCTTATACATGGCGCGTCGAAAAGTAACTCTTAGGTTAGCATTACATTTACACGATGACATTTTAAAATCAGCACATGAAATATTACTGTGACAAGGACACAGTGGGGCAGGTCTTAGGTATGTTCAAAAACATTACTGTAGCATCTAAAAGCACTTTAATGCATCTCAGGCACTCTGATGGTTAGAATCCTACAGTGCAGAAAGAGGCTCTCCGGCCCTGTACCGAACACAATCCCACCCAGACCCTACCCCCATATCCCTACATATTTTACCCACTAACCTAAGTATGTCAGCACACTAAGGGGCATTTTTTTTTAGCATGGCCAATCAATCCAACTTGTGCATCTTTAGATTGTGAGAGGAAACCAGAGTACCCTGAGGAAACCCACGCAAACACAAGGAGAATGTACAAACTCCACACAGATAGTGTGGAGTTTGCTACCTGCTTGGTTGGTTTTCACAAGATGCAGTGAACATGTTTAACCATATAAGCATATTTAGATAGTGACCCGAGCCAGGAATTGAACTTAGGCCCCTGGAGTTATGAAGCAGTAGTGCTAACCACTGTGCTAAATATGCTTATATGGTTAAACATGTTCACTGCATCTTGTGAAAACCAACCAAGCAGGTAGCAAATTTGTAGTATTCAGTGATTTTAGTTAGAATAATCTTGAAAATGCTGAAATCTGCTTCAGCACTCTCAGACCTAGGGAAAGCAATTATAATCCATTACTTATGTTCCTGATCACCATCCACTGACCTACTACAATAACAGCTGAGGGAGGTGACGGCCTAGTGGCATTACCTCTGAACTATTAAAACAGCTAATGTTCTAGGGACCTGGGTTCAAATCCCACCATGGTAACTAATGGAATTCAATTTTTAAAAATCTGGAATTAAGAGACTAAAATGACCACAAAACCGTTGCTGATTGTTGGAAAAGCCTATCTGGTTCACTAATGTCATTTAGGGAAGGAAATCTGCCATCCTTGCCTGGTCTGGCCGACATGTGACTCCAGAGCAATGTGGTTGACTTTCAACTGCCCTCCAAGGATAACTAAGGCAACTATGGATGGGCAATAAATGTTGGCCAGCCAGCAACACCCATATCCCATGAATGAATTAAAAAAAAAGTTGATGCATGAGGAATGAATTAGCATTGGTTGTCATGCCCTCCTCTTGTTGAATATTTTGCCAAAATACATTGTACAATGTTGAATGAGACAAGGCGATGTCCCTTTATGCAAGTTGTGAATTTCTTCTCAAAGCCCCACAAGAGGAAAGAATGGGTTGAAGAGGGAAGGATGTCACAGGACAGAGGAATCACTCACCAGCTGCAAAGAACTTTGTCAGCTTATATTCATATGAACCAGCACAGAACAAAACCGCAATTATGTCAGAGCTTCTCATCCTACAGCTGGATAGTTACTTGCCTCGTTTTTTTTCCCTAATCACTCCAGATCGTCATGTTCTGTGTGGGACTTACCTTGGGTTTAATTTGTCTGCACCAAAGACATAGCACGCACATCAAAAATGAATGCCAGGCAAATAACTTTACAACTATATTTTAAACTTAGTTAGCACTCTCATGCTCCCGTTTGTCATGAACTTTCAGACAATACTTAACATTTGGAATGCAGTGTATTAAAATGGCCACTACAGATCATGTGACCTACAACATTCTGAGCCAGATTGTCCTGAGTCTCAAACAAATACCTAACTGATTACGTACATTCACAGCCGTCAGGAAATTTGCACATCTCTGTTTAAGGATGGACCATCAACCAAAAGAATTCCAGCAAGACAGCTAATTTGTCTTTATGTTTCACCAAGGACAAATGAAATCAGCTCAAATCTCATAGTCAGAGGCAGAACCCTGATCAGTCAATAAAAAGCCCACTTGCCTTCCTCTTATTTTTTTCTAGGCAAATTTTCAACACAAGGAAGTTGGAGGACTTTACAAAGCGGAGTACACCGATTTCCAATGGTGCGGGGAACTGAAGATTCAGGCCATTCATTGAGTGTTAGGCAAAGGTATATATATCATTTTGACATCTTCAGCCATCAAGATGAATTTCAAAATGTCAAACGAGGTGTAATCAACACATCATCTTACCTTGGACAAAGGACCTTGAACTTGCACAAGTCATACGATGAACACAGCCTTTTTTTTTGCTTTTGAAACATCAAAAGTAGCTTTCAGAGACTGAGTTCATCAGAGAAGCGGTCAAACTAGGTGCAAGTCAACTAAGTAAGCGTGGCAATAAACAGCAATACCATGAACGTGGGAGAAGGGCTCTCCCCAGACTGATCGAACATCAAGGTCACCTGAGAATCGACCTCCTATAAATTCAACCTCAAGAAGCATCATAGCTTACTGAAAATCCTTTGCTCACAAGACCTTTACTTCAATTAAAAGCATCAATACTACAGGCCTGTCATGGAAGGGAGACTGAGACCATTATACATTGCAGTTGTATTTTTTTTTCTATCTGTCCCTAATCTTTGTGTGAGTGATATTGCGTGTGAACTGAGAGAGTAAGATGTCATATTTTAAGTCTTCAGGACAAATAAAGAGTAATAAAGTTAAAGATAAATTTATTCGTCACAAGTAAGGCTTACATTAACACTGCAACGAAGTTACTGTGAAATTCAATAAATACCCTTCCTTATTTTAAAACCTGCAGAAAAAAAAACTTGCTGCTAGAATTATACAAATTGAGACAATCATACTCTGGTTACGCGAATGAACACAGTTCACGTGCAAAACACATTGATTGCGGGGCGCAAGATAATACATCAATTTCGTTTGTGACAGCATAAATCCTTGGGACATTTATTTAGGACTTTATTTTGCTTTTAAGACATTAAGTGGAATGCCTTCAAATTCTCACTTTAATCATTTGAACCTTGCTCTGGTAAAAGTTCACTCATCAATCTTGCAACCTTTCTTGAACTCTGCATAGCTTTTGCGCCCAGACTGACGTGGTATTTCCTGGTATCTGCATCATCTCTGGACTACTACAACGGTTAGCTCGAGTCTGAAAATTAGTTCGCAGGGACAACACAAGATCCAGATGTGATGGCATTATAGTCACAAGGTTTTATGTAGAAATTGATTGTACATACAATCAGCTGTAATTTTCTTCCAGTTAATTTACAAGCCATGAATGATCAGTTCAGCGTTGCAACACCCACCCTTACCACAATGATATGCAAACTCCTTCTAGCCATATCATGTATTACAGGCAGGACAAGTGATTTATCATTGAAATCAGCTCAGCAACTGTTATTTTCACTGCCTGAAGGTCTTATATCCAAAATTGAAGTCTTTGGTTAGAACAACTTCCACTTAATGGAACGGAAAACGCTCATGGTGTTCCTCATTTTACTTGTGATATAAGTACAAATTCTAGGGATTCGGTACTTGAAACACTAAATTATTTGCTCTGATTACAAATTAAGGTATTGGCACAATGTAAATATATACTGAAGCCATCGTCTCCAATGATTTTAATCTTACGAACATGCGTGATGTCATAAATTCCAATACAATTTTTCACCATTTTATTCTTCCACAGGCACACATCATAAAATCCCTACAGTGCAGAAGGAAGCCATTCAACCCATCAAGTCTGCACCAACCATAATTCCGTTCAGGCCCTATTCCTGTAACTCCACATATTTACCTTGCTAATCTCCTCGACAGTAAGGGACAATTTAACATGGCCAATTCACATATCTTCGGACTGTGGGAGGAAACCAGAGAATCTGGTGGAAACCCACGTAGACACGGGGAGAATGTGCAAACTCCACACAGACAACGACCCGAGCCAGGAATCGAACCCACTGTGAGACAGCACTGTCAACCAGTGTGCCACTATGCCACCCATGAAACATGAGAATGAAAACATACAACAATAGTAGCAAAAGCTTCAAGCTTAAGTGACTAATTTCTGTCAAACAGCTTACTGAACTAAAAATGAATGCTTCCTGGCTTTACATGGCTGTATTCTGCAATGCGCGACTGAATTATTATGTCACATTCTGTAAATAAACACGACACCACTGTACTTTAGTAGTTAACTTGTGTAATTCTATTCAATGCATTAAGCATCTGGCTACTGTTTGTAAAATTCAATTTATTTTCTAGCTTCATTTTTCCAACTTTATTTTCTACTTCTCCACTCGGTGCATCGGTGTGCAATTAACCTTTCAGCCGAAAAGTGGAAAAACAGGCCGGAGACAACTTGGTTCCCAGGTCTCAGCCAAATCCATTCTCACAAATCCATGTGAGACAATGGTCTATGGTGATTTATTGTCCAATCCCTTTCTGGATAACTGGCCCGACATCCCCCTGGCATAAAAACTCAAATGGCATTTCCTGTGACCAGCTGTTGGGATTCGCAGGCACGGTGCATTGCCATTTTATGGCGTCACATACTGGGATATTTTAAAATTCATATATGGGACATGAACATCGCTGGCTGGGCAGCATTTATTACCCAAGCCTAGCTGCCCCTAAGTGTCTTACTGGGCCATTTCAGAGGGCAGTTGAGAGTCAACTACACTGCTGTGGCTCTAGAGTCTAATGTAGGGCAGACCAGGTAAAAACTTGCTTTTTCCCCCAGATTAAAAGCAAATTACTATGGAAGGGCTGGAATCTGAAACCAAAAGAGAAAATGCTGAAAAATGCTCTAAGAACCACAGGTTTCCTTCCCTAATAAACCTTAATGAATCAAATGGGTTTTCCATAAATCAACAATGGTTTCCTGTAGATTCTTAATTTCAGATTTTTTCTTCAATTGAATTCAAATTCCACTGTCTGCCATGTCAGGATTACGATTGGTCCCCAGGGCCTTAGCTGAGTTTCTGGATTGGTAATCTAGCAATAATACCATTAGGCCATCGCCTCCCCGACATATGGCACTAAGTATCAATCAGTTCTAACTTTGTGCTCCTTTACATGATTACAAATACACAATCTGGTCTGTCAGTCAATCCAGCAAGGAATTCCCCAAATTTGAGTGGCTACTTTCTAGGATGGGGAGGGGAACCACCTTTAGTGCACATGCAACCAATATTATTTTACACAACGCCACAAGTTCCCATACACTATGCTCATATCAGGGAAGCAATTTTGTTTTTAATTTAGACAGTGTTTAATGCATTATTTTGACATTCATTTTTCCAATTTATTGCACACCAGAGAACATAAACTCAAATGCCAAGGCTCCCTTGAGCAACTGATAAATGCATCACATGCTGCGACACTGAGTCACTGAACATGAAGGTCGAACGCTCAATCGTCAGTCTGTGCTGAGTTATTTGATCTGGGTTGGGTAGTAAGTGGTAATCTACGCTGTCTGAAAGGTCCCTGAACTAGAAAGGATAGAAGGGGAAGAAGAAACAGTGAAGGTTCAAAATCTTGATCCCGAATCCAAGTTTATTCATCATGTTTTCACGTAAAACTTTTAATATAGGAAAATGTCAATGCAGTGCAGAGAGGAGTTAGCAAACACAATTTGACATCGAGCCCCGTAAAATATTGGAGCAGGCGACTTAAACCTTGGTTAAAGCAGTGGTTTAAAGGAGGAGAAAAGGAACAAGAAGAATTCATGAAGGGAACTCCGGGTCTCGGAGCCTGAGAACAGGAAGGCTTAGCAGCCAACGATGGAATAAATAAAATGATGGAGGTCAGGACTGGAGGACCAAAGGAATCACGAAGGCTGGAAGGAAAACAAGAGGTTAAAACAATGTGCTAGAACAACAAAATGGAGAGGTCTGTCAAGTAAGCACAAGTCCGGACTCAATTTCCCCCATGATTAAATAGATTGTCACTACACACATGAAGCGTGAATATATTAGTAATCCACATTTTTGCACTTCATAACATCTAATCCACTTCAAAGGTATTAATTCTCTGAAGTACTTCGATGCATTTCAAAGAAATATGATTTGGCCTTTTCTAAAATCCCAGCTTGTGGTTAACCATTGACATAAAGTCACATTGTCTGCATCTTTAAAACTTCATTACCTGTAAAGACTCACATTCCAACCATTGTCTTGTGAATTGAGTTTATATATGCCCTGTTTGTGAAAATAATTCCTCACTCACCTGAAGAAGGGAAGTTTGTGCTGCCAGATAAACCTGTTGGACTTTAACCTGGTGTTGTCAGACTTCTTACTAAACTGCCATCAGCAGGAGGGGTGAAGTGAAGATTCATGGAAAAGGATAGGACAAATAAGTTTAAGTTTAGAGGGTTTTTTTAAGTTTAACTTTATTTATTAGTGTCACAAGTAGGCTTACATTAACACTGCAATGAAATTACTGTGAAAATTGCCCAGTCGCCACACTCTAACACATGTTCAGGTACACTGAGAGAGAATTTTATACGGCCAACATACTTAACCAGCAAATCTTTCAGACTGTGGGAGGAAACCCACGCTGACACGAGGAGAACATGCAGCCTCCGCACAGTGAGCTAAGTTGGAAATTTAACCCAGGTCCCTGGTGCTGTGAGGCAGCAGTAACTTGTCTAAAGGCACAAAGACAGTTTAATGCTGGCTACAACCAGGTGAATTGCAAGAATTCTCCGGGAACAGGGTGAAACGGCGGTTAGCACTGGTAGTGAGCACAAAGAACATTGGCGGCACAGTGGCACAGTGGTTAGCACCGAGGCCTCACAGTGCCAAGGACCCGGGTTCAACTCTGGCCTTGGGTCACTGTCTGTGTGGAGTTTGCACGTTCTCCATGGGATGAATTTTACAATCCTGCCTATCATGGGAATCAAAGCGGGTGAGGAGTGGACCATGGAAAAATCCTTCAAACTCGGGCCTGGCTTTCCGGTTTTGCAGCGAGTGAGGCCAGAAAATTCCACCCAAAGTGCCTGCTTGGGTTTCCTCTGGGTCTTCCAGTTTCTTCCCACACTCCAAAGATGTGCAGGTTAGATGGATTGGTCATGCTAAATTGCCCTTTAGTGTCAGTGGATTAACAAGGTAAATACATGGGTTACGAGTATACAGCCTGGGTGGGATTATTGTCGATGCAGACTCAATGGGTCAAATGACCTCTTTCTGCACTGCAACGATTCTATGATTCTAAATACACTGCAAGTGAGTGTATTATAAAATGTAGCTGAAAGAAAATGGTGCAGGTCCTCTTTTGGAACAGTATTGTTGAGTGTGGAACAGTGTTGGGTATTATGTTGCACTTTTTCGAATTGGCTTCACAGAAATTCATGGTCTGATGCTGGCAGCATGCTGAGGGTATAAGTTTCAGTTCTGCAAATAAAAGCTTACTCTGCTTTGACCCTTGTGCTGTGACAGATGTCTTGGTTACTCCAGCGAAGTAGCTTGCGTCAGATTCAACAGCTCAAAATCCAAGCAGTCCAGGGGCATGGGCACAGATGTCAGTGAATTATATCGTATCACCACAATGGTGCCCCTCTGCTGCTCGTGCAGTTCAAAGGTTGTCTTTTTTTGGAAGTCGATTTTGAAGCATTGTTTACACAAGAGCAACACTGGATTAAAACTGTGGTGAAACACCAGACAGGATCACACACTTCCACATGCCATTTTCAAGAGACTAAACCTTTTTTTTTCAGAAAAAGGAGGAAGAATTCGATAATCCTGTTGAAATCGCCACTTCTACTGTGACTGAAGCACAGCAGAAAAAGCGATCCCACATTTGCATTGGCAGTGCCCTTATGATGTGTTCTGGAAAATCAATTGCCAGATCTCACAGTTTGATAATACAAGACAGGATTTTTCATCATGACTGTACACCTCCTTCTTCCTGTCACTGTTTAAACCCAAACAGCAAAGCAGCGCGATGAAAATATATTCAGGAGGCGATAGAATTTTCTGGTGGGAGTGTAAGATCGTAACCAGCAAGCTTGGCAAATAACAGGGAGTGTCTTACTGGCTATAAACACAACCTTGGGATTTTAATCATAAGGTTCCCCTTTGTTTTCACTATAACTCTTCTATTGTGTGATAGCCTTGTGTAGTTATGCAAGTACTTATTTTACAACCCAATAATAACCTCCTGGACTATGGTTACTCTATCTGCTGAACAAGTCCATTATTAATTGCACTCTGGCTATGTTACCAAAAGTTAAATTATTTGCTTTGGTATAAATGGGACTACGCAAAAATAACTTATTTTTGAATGTCATAACACACATTCTGCAAACTCAGACATGGAAGTCAGCGTAAAAGGCAGAATGTCCTGTCCATTAAAATAAAGAGACATGATGGCAGTATGGTGGCATAGTGGTTGGCCACAGTGTCAGGGATGAGGGTTTGATTCCTGGCTCAGGTCACTGTGTGGAGTTTGCATGTTCTCCCGCTGTCTGCGCGGGTTTCATCCGGGTGCTCTGGTTTCCTCCCACAGTCAAAACATACACAGGTTAGGTGGAATAGTAATGCTAAATTGTCCCTTAGTGTCAAGGGGACTAGCTAGGGTAAATGCATGAGAATATAGGGATAAGACCTGGGCGGGATGGTGGTTGATGCAGACTCAATGGGCCAAATAGCCTCCTTCTGCACTGTATGCTTCTATGAAAATCTGAAAGGCTGGTAGCTTGGGCAGATAGATGGCAGATAGAATTCAATCCTGATAAATGTGAGGCGATGCATTTCGGGAGGAGCAATGTAGAGGGGAGGTATATGATAAAGGGTAGACCTATCAAGAGTATAGAAACACAGAAGGACCTGGGGGTGCAGGTGCACAAGTCTCTGAAGGTGGCAGAACATGTGGAGAAGGTTGTGAAGAAAGCATATGGTTTGCTAGCCTTTATAGGAAGAGGTATAGAGTACAAGAGCTGGCCTTTAATGTTGCAGTTGTATAAAACACTGGTTAGACCTCATTTGGAATACTGTGTCCAGTTCTGGTCGCCTTACTACTGGAAGGACGTGGAGAGTCTGGAGAGAGTGCAGAGGAGGTTTACCAGGATGCTACCTGGTATGAAAGGTCTGAGTTATGAGGAGAGGTTAAGCAAATTGGGACTGTTTTCCTTAGAAAGACGTAGACTTAAAGGAGATCTGATAGAGGTATACAAGATTATGAGGAGTATAGATAGAGTAAACAGGGTTAAGCTTTTTCCTAGGATGGACTCGAATAGCACGAGGGGTCACGGGCTTAGGGTGAGGGGGGTAAGGTATAATTTGGATGCTAGAGGGAGTTTTTTCACACAGAGGGTGGTGGGGGTATGGAATGCGCTGCCAAGTAAAGTGATGGAGGCAGGTACTCTGGAGTTATTTAAGAAATACTTAGATGGGCACATGAACAGAATGGGAATGGAGGGGTATAGAAAACTGATTTAAAATAGGGATCATGAGCCTTGGGAGTCCCTGGGAAGTGTGTAAATAGATGATGATATTGTTGTATTTGTTTTTACCCTACAGGTACTTTGGTCCGCCTTGTTGTCTATCAAGGAGCATACACGCAATGGGTCATGAGAGGGCTGCTCTTGGATTTTTCGAGAGTGTCCTAGTGCTTCACGTCGTTAGTGTACACTAAACCTGGACCATTTGATGGGTAACACGACAGCTCAGTGACTATCGCTGTGCTGTGCAGATACATGGATTTGGGCCTGTGTTTGTGGGAGTTTGCACATTCTCCCTGTGCTTGCGTGGGTTTTCCCCGGGTGCTCCAGTTTCCTCCCACATCCCAAAGATGTGCTCTTAGGCTAATCGGCAAAACAAATTCTCCCTAAATTGTCTCAAATTTGGTTTTTAATCCATAGATCTATAAACATGGACAGGGATCACGGGTAGACGTGGGAACATCGGGGTGGCAGCGCAGGCTCGTTGGGCCAAAGGGCCTGCTTCCCGTGCTGTTTTGTTCTTTGTTTTTCTTTGTACATGGCCCTAGATTTCCAATGTGCGTTTCCAGCACTCAAAACTCCACATCAGGAACACAAAGTGGAAAATAGATCTTAGAATTTTAGGCTACTTCTAAAAGCTTAAAACCATTTCTCCAATGGCATTAAGCAAAAGGAGAAAATGGGAGAAATATTCAGCAAGCTAGTCAGTTCCACGGAAAGGTCATGGATCTGAAATGCTAGCCTTGCTTGCTGTTGCACAATTTGCTGAGTATTTCCAGCAGCAGTTTCTGCTTCTATCACTGATCGTGTGTATGTGTGTGTGTGTGTGTGTGTGTGTGTGTGTGTGTACTGTTCACAGTATATTGCTTTTCCTTTTCCCCAATGGCCAGTTGTGTATCAGTGAACCTGAAGCAGGGCAAAGCTGGGGCACTGCAATCAGCTTCCCTGGGACAGACTGGAAGACGGGAAGCAAAATCAGTGGAGGTTTGCCCTGTTGTTCATTATGACTCCAGCTGACCTTGATGTCCAAAACAGAATTGATTCCACTGTGGTTTCTTCCCCATCAAACATGCTATGTTGTGAGCACTCACTGCCCAGGCTGATGCTCGTGCATGGTACTTGCAATACTGGACAGCGTGATTCAGAAAGAATGTTGCCAGAGTAGGGGTCATAGTTCCAGAATAAGGTCATAGTTTGAGAATTGAGGTGAGGAGAAATTTCTTCAGCCAGAGGGCGGTGAATGTGTGGAATTCGCTACCACAGAAAGTAGTAGAAGCCAAAACGTTATCTAATTTCAAAAAGAAATTAGATATAGCTCTTGGGGCTAAAGGGATCAAGGGATTGAGGGAGAAAGGGGGAATCAGGATATTGAATTTGATGATCAGCTACGATCAAAAGGAATGGTGGAGCAGGCTCAAAGGGCCGAATGGCTTACTCCTGCTTCTAGTTTCTATGTTTATAATCATAATCGTGAAATCACATCTCAAAAACAGCGGGCAACTAGTAGCAAGAAGAAAATGGATAGAAAATTAATTCCTACAGCTGATCAAGAATTGTTTTCATGTCTCAAATGGTAGCTGATAGCTCTGTTGCTATATACATTGGGGCCATTACAGTTCCACAGTGAATGCCTAAATCTTATAACAATTAGCCTTATTCCTCTGGCTGGGACAAGATGGGCGGGGTGGGGGTAAATATTACTTACTGCTAATCAATGAACACAATAAGTGAACACTGACATTTTAAAATTCTTTCAGCATGATATGGTAGTCACTGACAAAAGCAGCAAACTTTGTCCAACTTTAATTATCCTTGAACTGAGTAAAGATAGTTCAGAGTCAACTTCATTGTCACATGTAGCCCAGATCAGGTAAGGACGGCAGATTTCCTTCCCTAAAGAACACCAGAGAACAACAATGATTCACAGTTTCATAGTCCCCATTACTGAGACTAGCTTTCAATTCCAAATTTATATTAATTGAATTTAAACTCCACGAACTGCCATAGTGGGATTTGAACCTGTGTCCACACAGCATCAGCCTGGGCATCTGGATTACCAGACCGACGATACCACCACCCCTCTCCCAGAACTGGGATTAAATTAAGTCGCACCCAGGGCATAATCAGTGAGTAACCTAGCAACTTCTAGGCCTGAATTGTTCGGATGGTGGGGATTTGACTTGACGTTGACATAAGGGCAATGTGGAGAGAAGGCTGTGCGAAGGGGAGAGGAAAGGTGAAGGCAGAGAGGCAAGGAGGTGGATAAAGAAAACAAAGGCAGGCAGAGGGAAGACTCGGGAGTGGTGGGAAAGCTGGACCCTGACAAGGTTGCATGAAAAGCTCACAAATAACTGGACCCAAGGAATATTGCAGTGTTTACTGAAGAGGATGCACAAAGACTCCAGATGTGGCTGATAGAGATACAAGTGGGACATGGTCACATCGCAAGTGATGGGCTCAGGAGGGGAAATCAGGGAGAGGGGTTGATTGAATCAAAGAACACAGACTTCAGGTGGGATTTTCCACCCACGCTACCCCAAAAGCAGAAGATCTCAACCAAGGTCAAAGATTCCCTCATAGAATGCCAACAGTGCAAATGGAGGCCATTTGGCTCATTGAGTCTGCACCGACAACAATTCCGCTCAGGGCCTAGCGGCGTAACCCCACATATTTACCCCACTAATCCCTCTAATCTATGCATCAGGCACACTAAGGGGCAACTTAGCAGGCCAATCAACCTAACCCGCACATATTTGGACTGTGGGAAGAAACCGGAACACCCACAGGAAACACACGCAGATAGGAAGAACGTGCAAACTCCACACAGTAACCCAAGCTGGGAATCAAACCCAGGTCGCTGGAACTGTGAAGCAGCAGTGCTAACCACCGTGCTGCCCAGGGTCACCGGATCTCGCTATGGACCGTGTCCCACCCACTACAATTTCCGTGGCAGGCGGGATGGGAACTCTTCTGTCTGTCTTCTTGAGGCTACTCCCTGTGGGTTGCTGACATCCTGCACAGTCTGGTGATGACTGCTGGGCTGGAGAGAGTGATATGAGTGTGCTGGACTGGTGTTAAAATATGGTGCAGGGGCCTTCAAACTTGCCAAATGAGAGCTGGCAGGCATATCAGCTGTACTGGTCCCGCCAGGAGATTGAAGAGGAGAACTCGCCTGCATGTAATTAATGAGGTTCATAGCACAGAATCTGGCATGGGATTCCAACATTCCAGCCAGCGGGATAGACACCGCCAGAGCCAACGGGCACTGCACTAATGGAGAAATCCACCCCAAGTCTTTTATTCCCAACACCATAATCATGGTCTAGGATTCTGCAACAAGATTAAGGGAGCTCATTTCACTAATATAAAAGTTGGAAAGTCAGCAGACAGGTGTGGTTTACGTGCAATCTGAACCAGAAAAACGCAAATGTAAAATTGCCTCGAAAGACCGTTCCATTAATTCTACTTACAAATCAGCAGTTATTAGGAGCACTGTTGATTTGAAGTACCCAATGCAAAGTAGCATTTGTCTGACCTTGCACTGCAGAAAACTGAGAGGTTGTAGGGGGGTGGGGGAACGTGCCAGGGAGTACAAAACATATGAGTGGTTTACCATACAGTGAGGTTTTTCAAAAAAATTAAAATAGAACCGTAAAGGCTACAAACACACAGTTTTATTTTTTGAAAAAAAGGTCAACAAAAGGGCCATTATCCCCATTCCAGACATATAGTGTTTTTAGATCACTCTGAATCAACCTATCTTGAAAATGAAGTGATCTGACGTTTAATGGCTGACAGCACAACTAACCAGTCCCATGTCGGTTAGGGTCCTTTTCATCTGAATGTAATATATGTGACAGCAATCAGCGCTGTACAATTAACGGGCTTTTGCCATGAAATTAGTCCAGCTTGTGTTGTCGCAGAGTTTTGGCTTTGATACAGAAACCAGCTGCAGTGCTTCCCCCACACACCACACACACACATACTTCTCTGGTGCAGGATGCTGCTGCTGCTGCGGTATCCCTCCGAACAAAAATAAACTCGACAAGACTCTGGCACACATTAGCATTTTTATTCAATCTGACGAGGCGCTCCAACCAAATCAGATCTAATTATACACATGGCCTCATGGGGCTGTCTGTAAAATAACATTTTTTTTTAAAAAAAAGTAAGTTCTGTGCAGAGGGCTCAACGTACGCGTTCCACTCCATGATTAAAATACAGTCCTCAGAAGCAAAATGCTTTGTGTTGCAACAGGCTTTACGCTACGGTGAGGCTTCTACAGCACACCACGGAGCAAAACGTGACACAAAGAGAACATGAGCGGAGGCCTAACAGCTTTCTGTCCTTATTCCTGTCAGCAGTTCCTATTACGCAGAGAACAAAAAACTTAACTGGCAGGGAGTTGACACGTTGTAATTAAATCTTATTAAAAATGCTTTTAAATCATACGCTTCCAAAGTGTTTGATTTTTGTTTTTTAATTTTACCCAGTTTTCTCCCTTTTCCCATGAACATGCTGACTCATGCTCAGTCATAGGCTGGTTATCACTGTTGCCTCATAGTGGTTAGCACTGTTGCCTCGCCGCGCCAGGGTTCAATTCTCGGCTTGGGTCACTGCCTGTGCGGAGTTTGCATGTTCTCCCCGTGTCTGCGCAGGATTCTTCCGGGTGCTCCAGTTTCCTCCCACAGTCCAAACGACACGCTGGTGAGGTGCACTGGCAATGCTAAATTCTCCCTCAGTGTATCCGAACAGGAGCTGGAGTGTGGCAGCTAGGGGATTTTCACAGTAACTTCACAGCAGCGTTAACGTAAGCCGACTTGTGACACTAATAAAATAAACTTTAAACTTTAGCAGCTCTCCAACTCTTAATCTAAGTGACTGTAAATTCTTGTCCCGACAGTAAATAAGACTGGCAAACCTCCTGGATAATCCAGACATTTCCCGGATTTAAATCAGTTAGGAGTTTATGTTTTTGTGGTGCAAATCTAAAAATAAAAGTTCAGAAATGAGCTAACCAAATAGCACACTGGCTTGTAGGAAAAAGGTTGGGACAGAGAAGGGTGGGGGTTTTCCTTCAACACACGCTAGCATACTCGGCCGCTTTCACTGAGTTCACTCTGAGGCTGGCTTTTTATATTGAATTCCGCTTGTTTCTGCTGAAATTAACTGAAAGAGAAGTCTTTTGGAGTCTCTAATTATTTTTACTTTCTACTGTGAGTGTATATGTATGTGAGCACATGTATGCTTGCCCTTGTGCATATGTACATGTGAGTATGTGTTCATGTACGTGTACATGTGAGTACATGTCCTTGCCCAGGTGCATGTGTACATGTGAGCATCTATGCGCATTCATGCACGTGACCACTTGTGCACCCATGTACATGTGTACACGTGAGCCTGTGTATGTCTGAGTGCATGTATGTCCATGTGAATGAATGCAAACCCATATGCATGTATGTGAACACATGTGTGCATGCCCCATCTCTGTAACCTCTGCCAGCCCCACAATCTTCTGATCTCTGTGTTTCTCCAATGCTGTCATCTTGCATATTCCCAATTTCCGTCCCTGCACCATTGGTAGCCAAGTCTTCAGCTTCCTAGGTCTCCACTAAGCTCTGGAATTCACTCCTTAAATGACTCCACCTCATCACCACTCTCTCCTCCTTTAAACCATTGTTTAAAAACGACCTTCTTGGCAAGTTTTAGGTCATTTATCTTATTCTTCATATGGCTTAGCGTCAAATTTTAATTGATAACTCTCTGGATACACCTCGGAACACTTCACTGTATTAAAAACATTACATTAAATAAGTTGTTGATGTTGTCTGTGTGCACCAATTTAATCTCAACAAGGTTTACCTATGCACCAGTAACACCAAACTTAGAAATTCCACTTGATTATTTCCTTCATCCCTTGGCAATAATTTCCTCTTTAAACACTGAGTCACAAGAAACATTCATCTTCCCCTTCCTCCATCATCAAAGTGAATATTCTTTGTCTGTGAGCCAGTCACAAATGAATTAACCCTTCAGTAGGATTGTCACCACTCCCAAGATTGCTACTCAATCTCTTAATGTGGCGGGTGAATCCCCTCCTGCCCCAAACCCCTCACCCCAGGCATTGTTAGAAGTTTCACATCGCTGGGTTAAAGTCCAACAGGTTTATTTGGAATCAAGAGCTTTCAGAGCGCTGCTCCTTCATCAGATGGTGAAGGAGGAATGCTCCAAAAATTCGTGACTGGTGTTGTCAGACTTCTTACTGTGCCCACCCCAGTCCAACATCAGCATCTCTACATCACAGCCAGGCATTGCTATCTGCAATTCAGGAGAAAAGTGCATTCTCCATTTGTACTTCTTACCCAAGTACTTTCTTTGCCTGCTCGTATACGGCCACTTGCTTTTCCGAGTCTCTTGCACAGCAACTGCTTGCACAACACTAGAAGCAAAAGGGGCCCAATCTTTATACTGAAAATGCAACAATGTTAGCAAACTGGCATGCTATAGTCATGGTGTCAAACGCCCAGGAATATATCCAACTCTCCAGCTGCACATGGCAGTTAAGTCCAATTCCATCTTACCATATTAATCATTAAGTGTATGCTTTCAAGAACATAGAACAATACAGCACAAACAGGCCCTTCGGCCCACGAATTGCGCCGATCACATCTACCAATCCACAGACCTATCTATAACCCCCTATCCTATTCTTTTCCATATACTCATCCAGAAGTCTTTTAAAAGACTCCAGTGAGTTTGCCTCAGCAACCTCCGACGGCAGTCGGTTCCATTCACTCATCACCCTCTGAGTGAAAAACCTCCCCCTGACATCTCCTTTGTATTTGCTTCCCTGCACCTTAAATCTGTGTCCTCTCGTAGTGACCATTTCAGCTCGGGGAAATAGTCTCTGAGAGTCCACCCTATCTATTCCCTATCTATTGCCTATCTATAGAAGGCAGCAATCAACAGCAATAATGATGGGAGGTCTTTGTCTTTCCCAGTTTAGGGGTGCTGACCAACTGTCCCACCATAATCACATAGATTTGAATTGATTTGATTTATTATTGGCACCTGTATTAACATACAGTCAAAAGTATTGTTTCTTGCGCGCTATACAGTCAAAACATACCGTTTGTAGAGAAGGAAATGAGAGAATATAGAATGTAAGCATAGAATGAGAGTAGAAGATAGAATTAGAAGGTATGCTGGGCACAGCTTGCAAGAATTCGTCTTGCTCCAACGCCATTTTGGAAGGACATATCAAAGAGAAAAGAACAATACAGCACAGGAAACAGGCCCTTCGGCCCTCCAAGCCTGCACCACTCATTGGTCCAACTAGACCATTCGTTTGTATCCCTCCATTCCCATCTTGTTCCATATTGTCCTATTTCTGAGCTTCACTCACGCATCTGTGTAAACCACAGTTAACGGGAACAATAGCTGGCAGGCAACACTCTTTGATGTTTGATTCATTCATATGAAGGGAAATGAATTCTGTGACTTGATCACTGAAATAACATCAGGATGCAGGTATTATGCTGCTATAATTAACCATTTGGTAGTGACATTACATCTATATTCCATAAAAATGGAGCAAAACGCAGTAAAATTGTTCTCGCTACACGATGCATAAACACACATACATAGTATACATTAAGCTGATCTACACCCTAGCTATGACTGTAATGCCATATTTTGCACCCTCTCCTATCCTTCTCCCCTACGTGGACAGCACAGTGGACACAGTGATTAGCACTGGGCCAGGAATCCCAATTCAATTCCTGGCTCGGGTCACTTTCTGTGCCAGTTTGCACGTTCTCCTAGTGTCAGCATGGGCTTCCTCTGGGTGCTCCAGTTTCCCCCCACAGCCTGAAAGACATTCTGGTTAGGTGTGTTGGCCATGCTGAATTCTCCCTCAGTGTATCTGAACCAGATGCTGGAGCGTAGTGACTCGAGAATTTTTACAGTAACTTCATTGCAGTTATGAGCCTACTTACGACACTAATAAATAAACTTTATGTATTCTATGAATGCTCTGACTTGATCTCTATTAACTCTGTGTATTTGCCTTCATTGGGTGCCAGAAACAATACTTTTCATTATATCCCAATACATGTGACAAAATTAAATCAATAACCAGCAAGAGTGATTTCAAGGCCTTAATTTTCAATGTCTGACAATAAAATTAAGTGAAAAGTTTGTTCTATCATCGCTGCTTTCACTTAAATAATTTAGAAGGATTATTTCTTGCTAAAGCATGCACACAGTTATTGTAACTCACAATCTAAACAGTAAGGCTGTACATTGAAAATGTTTCAATTTATAATCCAGTAAACAGGTCGAGGAAGTGGCTGCAGACAATTTGTCTTTTGCACATTCATTGACCAGTTCATGGAAACATGCACAGAACCTGCAAGATTTTCCAGTAACGGTATTGATGATTTGCAAAAGTAAATATAGGTCTGATATTATGAATGCTGTGTCGCACCACGCATATTAAGGTCAGCGCACTTGAAGTCACCACCTTTTTACAAAGTCTACAACCAGACAGAAAGCAAGATTAGGAGAAGGGAGGGCATGATTGGGCTCATGACTTGAGTTCTAAGATTTGTTTTAAAATTTAAGGTCAAAATGTGGAGGAACATTCAAAATTAAAGCCTCCATTTCATGAGACACAGGGGTGAGGAAAAAAGTGCCTGGCTGAAAGTAATTTTTGATGTTTTGGTTTGTATCTCCTCATGCATCAGTTCAAAAACTTTTCTGTCTAGTTTTGAACTGCATGCATTCTTTTCCCACCCCCAACCAACACAAAGCAGGGGAGGGGAAGTAGATAGGAGAGTTTATTTTGAAAGCAGTTTGACTCATTGTGATACTACAGTGGGATTTTCCGCAGCTCCTGGCACGCACTTTGTGGTGATGGAGGCGGTCAGCCATTGTTTGGTGGTGGGATCTTCCAGTCCTGCCACTGTCAACAGAATTTCCCATTATCTGCAGCCCTTGCCGCTGGGAAACCTGTGGCAAGAGTTCACCGTCAGTTGGACTGGAAGATCCCGCTGGAAGGAATAGCTGGAAAAGTCCGACACTTGTTTGCATAGTAATAGGTAGAGCTAATTCTATGACATGAATTTGCTCATATTTAGCATCATTATATTTGAGACAACTTCAAGATTAACATTCAATATAGTTACAATTTATACTATTCACACTACCTCAACTTCTTATTCCACGATGACCCAAGATTCCAACCTCATTATTAGCATGTTTTTTTCAAAAAAGTTTATTTATTAGTGGCACAAGTCTACTTACATTGACACTGCAATGAAGTTACTGTGAAAATCCCCCTAGTTGCCACACTCCAGCACCTGTTTGGGCACACTCAGGCAAAATTTAGCATGACCAATCCACCTAAGCAGCATGTCTTTCAGACTGTGGGAGGAAACCGGAGCAGCCAGAGGAAGCTCAAGCAGACACAGGGAGAATGTGCAGAGTCCACACAGACACTGACCCAAACCAGGAATCAAACCCAGGCACGATGAGGCAGCGGTGCTAAGCACTATGCCTCCCAGTAGCTTACCAGTCAAAACCATGATGGTCAAATGTCAAAATGAGTGCACAAGCTGACAATTAAGCACTGTATTGGGTGCTTCATAAGGACCAAAGTAGCCTGTGACCACCAATTGTATCAATGCAACACTGACTTCAAAAATATCTAACCAAAATGTAAATATTAGAATGCAAATTCTAAATTTTCTTTCATCAAAGTTTTATGGTCATTTCAATGCAGAGTTTTTCTGCATCTCATTAGCAAGATGAAGACTGGAGAAGTGGGTGGCACGGTAGCACAGGGGTTAGCACTGTGGTTCATGGCTCCAGATGCCTAGGTTCGATTCTCGGCTTGAGTCACTGTCTGTATGGAATCTGCACATTCTCCCAGTATCTGTGTGGGTTTCCTCCGGGTACTCCGGTTTCCTCTCACAGTCCAAAGATATGCGGGTTAGGTTGATTGGCCATGCTAAAATTGCCCATTAGTGTCCTGAGATGCGCAGATTAGAGGGATTAGCGGATAAATGTGTGGGGATATCAGGGTAGGGCCTGGGTGGGATTGTGGTCGGTGTAGACTCAATAGGCCAAATGGCCTCTTTCTGCACTATTGGGTTTTTATGAAGGCTGCATCAAATGCTATACAATAATTTGCAGTTGACAGTGAGAAAAACAGACTAAGGCACTTCACAGCAGGGGGATCAGACCAAAATGGACACTGGGCCAAGAAAAAGGACTTAGGAGGAACAACCAAAAGCTTGATCAAAGGAGGGGTTTTCTAGAAGGACTTAAGTGAGAGAAGAGTAAATAGTTAAAGGGGTTTAGCCAGAGAATTGCAGACAATTGGGGTCTAGTTGACTGAAAGCCCACCTAAAGGCCAGAAAAATGCAGACTGCTCAGATGTCATAGAGACAGGGTGAGGGCAAGAAGGATTAATGCACAAAAATGAACATATTAAATTGGAGGCAGTGTGAGCCAGATGTCAGCTAGGTTAGCAAGGATATAGTTGGCAGATGAGCTCTGACTGGGGTATGAAATGAGCAGCAGGGCTATGGATGAACTGATGGTTCTGAGGGAGGTGGGGAAGGGCTATTAGCCAGGAAGGCAGTAAATATATTTTTATCTGGAGGTGACAATAGCATTGATGAGGCTAAAAGCAGGTGGACTAAGGAAGGGACAGAGACAGGCAACATTACATAAGTCAAGGCATTTATCATTTTGGGGTCAGAAGCTTAGCATGTGGTCAAATAGGATATTGAGGGTGTAAACAGACTCATTCAACATGAGACAGGATGTGAGACGTAGTCAGTGGCGGTGATATGGAGGAAGCGAAAAGAAACAGCTTCAGTCTGACTGATGTTTAGCAGGAGGAGCTTGCGGTTCATTCAATATTGTATGTTAGAATAGCATTCTGACAACACAAAGATAGTGAGAAGAGATGCAAGTGGAGTGATGGACAGCGTGCATGTGGTAATTGAATCCATGGCCAGGATTTTCATTCCTGGATCCCAATCCGATCAACAAGATGGAATGTGGGTCTGGAACTCACAATTGCTAACGGCAATACACAGAAGGTGATTTAGGAGGGATCAGTGAAATGGCTGCCTCTTGTTCTTGCCAGTGTCATGCTGTGAAATTCAATCCACGCCTTTGGGTGTTGTCAGCAATGAGAAGCTTCTAAATGAGGAAATAGGAGGCCCTGGCAGGAAAGAAAGTTTTGGAAACTTCAGAGATAACGGTGCAGGGGCAGAAGTTAAGGTGATATTGGTGTTAGGGTTGCAGTCAGATGGACAAGTAGAACCAAGTGAGGACAATCGCAGTAAGCTGAACAATGGAGCAAGGGTGGGGAAGATTAGCATGGCTAATTTGTCAGAGACTGCAGAGAGGTTGCAAGGATGGGAAGGATAGTGGACCATGGTTACAGCCTTATAGGATGCAATTTGTCACTCACCTTTGGCCATTCTGGGCCCATGTTAGTCATGAAAATCTGACTGATCAGCTTCAAACATGGAGATGCAGGAAAGATAGGCATGGATTTCCATGGTGACTACATACTCAACTTTTCTCTTAGAGTTATGAGGAGTCTTCAAAAGGCAATGGAGGCAGAGTATATGAACATTTTTAAGGCAGGCTTGGATAAATTTCTGATAAGTGACAGGGTTAAAGGTTATTGAGGGAGGTGGGAATGTGACATTGACGTTACGATCAGATCAACTATGAACTCCTGGAATGATGGAGCAAGCTCGAGGAGCCAACACCTGCTCCTATTCACATTCTATGTTCAAAGAATTTAAAGAGGAAAGGGAATTTGGAGCTGGAGAGATGGTTTATTAGGCTGAGAGGATCTGAGAGCAGGTTTTTTCAGGAGGATGGTGAGAACAGTTGTTTTAAAAGGACTGGGTGTTGCAGTGTTTGTGGACAGCAAACATCTAAAATAACACTTAGATAATGTTGAATTATGAAGCTTATAAAGATTATTTTGTTTTGAGACTGTAGCTTTAAATTGAGGGTAAATGAAGCGGGTCACATGACTATTTCTGAAGTCTGCCTCGCAGTGAGCATGGATGCTTTGAGTGTTAGAGATCAGGGGCTTTGACTGTTTTACAAAGAAAAAGATACAAGGCATTTAAATTGGAGGCAATCATATAGTCTGGGTCTCCTAAAAGTCTCAGAAAGATTTAGTTGATACTGGATTATAAAAAATTACATTGTAAATGGTTCATTTATTTCTGGGAGCTTGTATCAATGATAGCTAATTATCCTATCTAGATAAAAGATTATCGTGTTTTGCATTGCCATGGAGAAGAGGGCAGAGGAAGCCACTTTGAGATCAGGTTACTGACTTCCTTACAATTCAGTGAATATCAGACAGACAGCAGTTGACTTGAAGTTGTCTACAGTCATTAGAGAGGCAGAGTTCAAGAGACAGAGGCAGCCAGGCCTGCACTTGAAGCAGAGAAAATGTTGGCTCATTTCCTCAGCATGCAGAATGTGGACAGGAGTTCCACTTAGATTTAAAAGCCCAAGTTTGTAAGGAATTGGACTAGAAGGAAGTAATCTCTCACATAACCTTCATATTGAAAGTCAGTTCTCAGATTAAATGTTACCTATTGGGAAAATTAAAATAAAGCATGCCATCAGAAACTGAGAATAATTTTCGACTGGTTCCTGGAGGATGAAATATCTACTTAAGTGGCATTGTAACATATAAACTTAGTGTGAGATTTTTGGTTGAGCTAGAAGTTAAATTGGGAATCTCTTTTCTGTAGTGTGAAGTACAAAAAGAAAACAGTGTTTAGCCAGTAGTGTTTTTCAGTCATTTGTTACAATCAAAGTTTTAAAACATTAACCCTTGATGAGGCATTTGCTAAAATCTTGCTGCCATTTAGGTTGGTGGGGTTTTACATTCCTGCTGATAGTGCTATGGGTTTCCAGGTGACGAGAGGTGCAAAGTCAGGAGTGTGATGGAATATTCCCCATTTGTCTGGATGGGTGTAGCTCCAACGGAACTCAAGAAGCTTGACACCATCCAGGACAAAGCAGCCCACTTGATTGGCACCACATTTACAAACATCCATGCCCTATACCACTGATGCTCAGTAGCAGCAGTGTGGACTATCGACAAGATGCACTGCAGCAATTCACCAAAGATCTTTAGACAGCATCTTCCAAACCCAAGACCACTTCCATTTAGAAGGACAAGGGCAGCAGATACAGGGGAACATCATGACCTGCAAGTTCCCTTCCAAGCCGCTTGCTGTCCTGAAATGGAAATATAATCGCCTTTCCTCCACATACTGGATCAAAATGCAGGAATTCTCTCCCTAACAGCATTGTAGGTCAACCCACAGGACGTAAGCTGCAGCAATTCAAAAGACAGTTCACCTCAACCTCCTCAAGGGCAACAAGAGATGGGCAATAAATGCTGGCCAGCCGTGTCATGAATTTTTTTAAGCTCCTATTGACAACGACAGGATCATAAGATCCTGTGCCAGTGAGTAGCGCACTGCCTCCCTGAAACAGGCCGCAAAGGAGTCGAGAAATCCATCCCAACATTTCAGCTGATCTGTGTAACTCTGAATTGCTCTTTGAAAATTATTGGGCTTGGCAGAAATCATAACAAACATAAAGCAAGTTGGGTGATCAGAAGTTGGAATGGATTCAAGCGAGCAAAGGACTAGTCTCAAGAAATAAGTGAATTTAAAGAGGGAAAGAAAGGAGGTGTTTTTTATTAATTCAAAGGCCTTGCTGGCTAGGCCAGCGTTTATTGCCCATTCCAAAAAATGGTCTTTTAAATGGTGTGGCGAGCTGTCTTTTTGAACCATTGAACTAACAACGTTCAGTCTGACACAGCTTCAATTGAAAGGTTAGCTTCAATGCAGACTGTATCTTCTGTTATGGAGTGTCAAGACGTATCAAAAACATCTTTATGAAGATTGAAGGAAAAAGGTTGTACCTGACTAGAGTCTCCTTAGATAATATTGAAAATAGCACAAGGCGGTTTAGGCTATCATTATAAAAAGTTAACACCATCAGAAAATGCAATTTTTTGTTTGGCACTTTTAATATTTACATTTATTCAAATGAGCTCAAACATCAACTGGATTCACCAAACTGACATTTGAGCAAGCAACTTCAAATATTAAAATTACTCAGCAGATAAAGTCACTTAATAAAACATTCTGTGAATATTCTGAGAAACGTTCATGTTTATAAGCGGTACTGTCATTATGATGGACTTTATTTAAGTTGCATTAACTAATTAAATTTGTAATCAAATATTCAATCAGTTATCAGACTGAAGAACAGAATTTTTTGAGCCTATTTTCAGCATCTTACAGTACAACATCTCAAAACCTTAATGTGGACGTGCTCTCGAATCAGCCTCCAGCTCATTTTGGATTATATCCTATTTTTTCAATTTGAATTATTTAGCCAAGGCACACCATTTCCCTAGGCAATAAAATTAAGACAAGCATCCACAGGAATTTATAGGAGTCTCCCAGCTTACAATTTCTTAGGATGTGGGCACAAAGCCAAGGTTTCCAGAACACAGATCAAAAATGTCACACGGGCCAAGCAAACATACAAGTTACTACAAAACAAGACTGCTGTTAGGACAACTAAGTTGGTCAAAGACAGTGCACCAAAGAAGCAAATCCGCGAATTCCCCAACTGGAAACCGTGGCTGATCAGAGATATCCACTGCCTGCTAAGTTGGAGGCAGGTTGGAGGCTACAAGATGAAGGCAGGTGAATTCACCAACTCCAATGCACCCCTCCCCAATGAGCTCAACACATTCTATGCCCCTTTTGAGCAAGAGGTCAGTGAGAGCACACCCTCCATCCCGGAAGACTCGGACAAATCTATATCCAAGGTCATCATTGCCGATGTCAGAGCGTCTTTCTCACAAATCAACATGTGGAAAGCAAGTGACTCACATGAGGTATCCGGATGAGCACTCAGTCCTGCGTGGATCAGCTGGTGGGGGTATTCACAAATATCTTTAACCCCTCTTTACATCAATCTAAGGTCCCTACAGATCAGCCTTTTTCACCATTATTCCTCTGAGGCTCTCCTCCAAACTTTGTGGCCTGCGGTTTGTCTCCTCCTTCTGTAATTAGATTCTAAACTTCCAAACCCACATATCGCAGTCAGTAAGGATAGGCAATAGTACCTCCTCCATGATCACCCTCAACACCAGCTGTGTCCTCAGCCCCTTATTATACTCCTTTTACACTTCTGACCATACAGCCAAATTCCCCTCCACCTCGATTTTCAAATTTGCTGATGACACCACCGTTGTGGGTCAGATCTCAAACAATGACAAGACACAGTACAGGAAAGAGATAGAGAATCTGGTGAATTGGTGCGATGCCAATAATCTCTCCCTCAATGTCAACAAAACGAAGGAGATTGTCATCGACTTCAGGAAGTGCAGTGGAGGACATGCACCCTGTCTACATCAATGAGGGTGAAGTAGAAATGGTTGACAGCTTCAAGTTTTTAGGTGTCCAGATCACCAACAACCTGTCCTGGTCCCTCTATATGATGCTATAGTTAAGAAAGCACATCAACGCCTCTCCTTTCTCAGAAGACCAAGGAAATTTGACATGTCCACTACAATTCTTACCAATTTTTACATATACATCATAGAAAGCATTCTTTCCAGTTGTATCACAGCTTGGTGTGGCTCCTGCTCTGTCTAAGACAGCAATAAATTCCAAAGGGTTGTGGACAAAGCTCTGTCCATCACTCAAACCAGCCTCCTATCCATTGTCGCTGTCCACACTTCCTGCTGCCTTGGAAAAGTAGCGAGCATAATCAAGAACCCCATGCACCCCAGGTAATACTCTCTTCCACTTTCTGCCATCGGGAAAAAGATACAGTAGTCTGAGGGCATGTATCAACTGACTCAAAAACAGATGCTTCCCTGCAGCCATCGAACTTTTGAATGGACCTATTTCATATTAAGTTGATCTTTCTCTACATCCTAGCTATGACTGTAACACTACATTCTGCACTCTCTCCTTTTCTTCTCTAATAACAGTATGCTTTGTCTGTGTAGCGTGCAAGAAACAATACTTTTACTGTACACAAATACATGTAACAATAATCAAATCAAATTAGACACATTGCCAACTTTCTTTCCAGTCCTTCTTTTGAGCTCAGATTCTGACTAGGCATTTGTACAACCATCAACGGCAGTCCTCAGGTACATCCTGAACGTAATGATCTTGTGTAGCATGCTTTGGAAAGGCACCCAAGTACAGACAATACTCTGGCAAAATCCAATCCCATACTCACACAACTCAACACATGCACTTTCCAGCCACATCACAGAATTGAGATTGGGAAATTGGGACCTTAGTTGGTTCATCTTTCTAGCTCAGGGAACTGAAGCCCAATGTAGCGCACCCATCAATATAAAAGATCAGGTCTGAAATTATCCCCTCACCCCTCACCCCCATTGTCCCCTGCTTGCAAAGCTCAATACCACAATGAGAAATTAATTTACTTCACTAAGTCATGGCTCAAGCAAAAGTGTTAACAATTTAGAATAGCCAACGTGAAATACTCATACAATGTGCCCCTCAGCAGCAGATTTCTGATCTCAGTCAAACCAAGCATTGGACATAAACCAGACGCCTTTCAACAAAACATAACAAATGGCAAGTCACTCCAGTCTGGGTGATTTGTGATTTATCTTTTAGTGAATATGTCAAAATCCTCACCTGCAAAAATCCAATTTCAAGTTGCAGCCCTGGCATCTTATTTATTTATTAATGTCACAAGAAGGTTTACATTAACACTTCAATGAAAATCCCTCAATCACATCCTCCCAGCACCTGTTTGAGTACACTGAGAGAGACTTTAGCATGGCCAATGCACCGGTAACTAGCACGACTTTAGGACTATGGGAGGAAACTGGAGCACCCGGAAGAAACCCACGCACACATGGGGAGAACATGCAAACTCTGCACAGTGACCCAAGCCAGGACTAAACCCGGTTCCCTGTTGCTGGGAGACAGCAGCGCTAACCACTGTGCCACCCCAAATGTAGGCTAACTGTGAACACAGCATAAAGAGGAGGAAAATCAAACAAAAAGGGACTTCAAAATTCTAATAATACATCTTAGTAGTTGTATAATTACTATTAAAATATCAAGAAGATATATCAAAAAATTAGACTCAAATTTAGCTTTGTATTATGACACACAGCATTTCCGACCAGGTAGTATGGTAAGTATCGTCTAAGTTCTATTATCTATCATCAGTTATGTGATTATGTTTTGGCTTGGTGAAACCTTGAGATTTAGGCTGGAATTTTATCATCCTGCCCGCTTTGGGAATCGGAGCAGGCGAGGGCCAGACCATAGAATGGTCTGTTGGCTTCGGGCAGGATTTTACAGTTTGGGGACGAGCAAATCCATAAAATCCCACCCCTAATATCAGGAGTCTTATATTTATCATAGTAAATGTTGGCTTAAAATATGGCCCAGACATGCCAGAATTGATTATTTTTCACAATTTTCACAGAACTGCTGGGAAATGACAACATGCAAACAATCCACGTGACCTAACCTGTTCATAGTGGTGCTGAGCCTCCACATAAATAAAAACGCTCACTTCACAATTATCCATGTTGTCTCCTACATTCAAATCGAAAAGTTAATTTATTCATGTCACAAGCAGACTTGCATTAACACTACAATGAAGTTGCTGTGGAAATCTTCTAATCACCACACTTCGGAGTCTGTTCAGATACACTGAAGGAGAATTTAGCATGGCCAATGCACCTCACCAGCACATCTTTCAGAAACCGGAACACCCAGAGGAAATCCATGCCGATACGGGGGAGAATGTGCAGACTCCACAAAGACAGTGACCCCAGCTGGGAATTGAACCCAGGTTCCTGGCACTGTGAGGGAGCAGTGCTAACCGCTGGGGAGATTTACAGAACAAAGAGATCTAGGGGTACATGTTCATAGCTCCTTGAAAGTGGAGTCACAGGTGAACAGAGTGATAAAGAAGGCATTCGGCATGCTTGGTTTCATCGGTCAGAACATTGAATGTTGGGATGTCTTGTTGAAGTTGTATAGCACATTGGTGAGGCCACACTTGGAATACCGTGTGCAATTCTGGTCACCCTATTATAGAAAGGATATAATTAAACTAGAAAGAATGCAGAAAAGATTTAATAGGATGCTACCTGGACTTGATAGATTGACTTATAAGGAGAGGCTGGATAGACTGGGACTTTTTTCTCTGGAGCATAGAAGGCTGTGGGTTTATCTTATGGAGGTCTATAAAATAATGAGGGGCACAGATCAGCTAGATAGTCAATATCTTTTCCCAAAGGTAGGAAAGTCTAAAACTAGTGGGTACAGGTTTAAGGTGAGAGAGGAGAGATACAAAAGCGTCCAGGGGGGCAATTTTTTCACACAGAGAGTGGTGAGTGTTTGGAACAAGCTACCAGAGGTAGTAGTAGAGGTGGGTGCAATTTTTTTCTTCTAAAATGCATTTAGATAGTTACATGGGTAAGATGGTTTTAGAGGGAAATGGGCCAAATGCTGGTAATTGGGATTAGCTTAGAGGTTTTTAAAAAGGGTGGCATGGACAAATTGGGTCGAAGGGCCTATTTCCATGCTGTTATCCTCTATGGCTCTGTGACTATGACTCGAACTGCTGTGCCATTGTGCAAAACCTTAAGTATTGCTGCATCAGGCACTATCCCTGATAGTGAATTTCTCTTCCTCACAACTGTGTGAGAAGAAGCTTCCCCCGCTTCCTCTTTTAAATCTCTTACGTTTAATCTTGTGCTACTAGAGATAACCAATTTCTATCTATCCTTTCATTTTTCATAGTTGTAATCAATGTTCAGGCTAGATGGCTAGAGTGTGATAGAGGAAGATGCCAGTAACACAGGTTTGATGCCCATAGCTGCTGTGGTAGATTATGGAGGCCTATCTACAGACCTTCCCCTATGCTTACAGAGTGCCACCCATCAAACTATAAAACCAATTGCCTCTCTGTAACGGAATGAGAAATTTCTGTCATCCATTGTGGATGATGGGTAACTTTAATTGCTAAAACACTGCACTACTGACTTATGAATAAGCATTCCTAAAACAAAAAACAATTCAATATTTCTAGTTTTTTTCATATTTGTATTCCCTCCTGAAAGACAATATCTCACTACCCTTTCTCTTGTATGGAGCATGATACTGCATCGGCACACGGTACCTTAAAATAAAACGTAAAATTCCAGTCATTATTTTTTCAAAACAGACTGATCAACCTGAAATACTTACTCAAATCCTTCTACTCTTCCCCTGCAGAACCTATTTGCATTCAAAGAGTCATAGTGGTTTACAGCATGGAAACAGGCCCTTCAGCCCAACTAGTCCATGCTGCTTAGTTTTTAACCATGAAGTTAATCCCAATTGTCCACATTTAGCCCATAAACTTCCATACCAATCTTGCTCACATAACTATCTAAATGTTTTTTAAAGACAATATTTAGCTGCCTCCATTACTATCTCAGCCAGCTCATTCCAGACACTCACAACCCTCTGTGTGAAAAAACTGCCCCTTTGGACTCTTTTGTATCTCTCCCCTCTCACCTTAAACCTAAGCCCTCTAGTTTTAGATTCCCCTATCTTCGGGAAAAGAAATTGACTATCTTCTCTCTGCCCTTCATTACTTTATAGACCTCTACAAGATCACTCCTAAACCTCCTACACTCCAGGGGAAAAAAGTCCCAGTCTATCCAGCATCTCATTATAAGTCTGCTATTAATTTATCAAAATCCAAGTTCACAGTCCACTACCCAAAGATGTGCCGGTTAGGTTGACTGCCCATGCTAAATTTCCCGTTAGTGTTAGGGAGATTAGCAGGGTAAATATGTGGATTATGCAGATATGGCCAGGGTGGGATTGCTGTCAGTCCAGGCTCGATGGGCCGAATGGCTTCCTTTTGCACTGTAGGGATTCTGTGCTTCTGTGAAAATGCATTATTTCACAGAGCAGAACACCAATTATATCATGTATATCTGATGTTCCAATATAAAAGAACAAGAATAATAACCTTACCTCAACATAACTGTATATTTAAGTCTGATCTCAGCCTCAATATGTGTTATACAGTCAATTTGGCCCAAATGTGGGCTGGTTTGGTTCTTACTGTACTCGAGTGCACTATGATTTTAGTCATTTGTTCCTATCATTGGGGAAGGCCACGCTTAGTATGTTTAATGCTTTTACTGAACCTTTGCCACAGAATAAATGGTCAAAGGTTTGTATGGACAAGACAGTGATACTGGGGTCACATTGCTGACCTATATTAAAAATTGCTCTGCCTGCAGTCAGGCCCAGAATGGTGCGGCAACCTGATCACCACTCTTGATACTATCATCGTGGGGAAACTGATAAAGTTTCCCCACAAAGGGAGTTGTTTCTGACAACGTTGCTGAGCTTAATTTACTTGACTGAGATGCCATAGCTGTTGCTGGAGGCAATCCTGCAAATTAAATGGGGCGGACGGTTTAAATTTTTACAGCATTAGGTAAGCAGAAGTTTGGTTTTGCGAATGAGTGGAAATGGTTGCCAAAAGCATTCACTAACTAAACTATTTTCAGTCCTGTACGTGCATGTTGGCAAATGACTTAACAGGTTAGTTCTGACAGAAAAAAAAATAGGATGGCAATCAAAACATCCCTCTAAAAATACTCGTGGACAAAATTAAATCAAGGTTGCAATTCGATCCTTTGGCAGGATGAGAGGGATTCACAAGATACAGAAATGAGGCAAGCCAATAAGCCCATTCTTTGTTCATTCATACAGAAGTTGTGTCACCATCTCCAACAAGAGTAAATATTATCACCGTTGCACCTTGGAATTTAGGGCAGAAATTATCCATTGTTTATCAAAGTGCCATCTTGGACAGGAAACAGTAAGAAGTCTCATGACATGGGGTTCAACAGGTTTATTTGGAATCACGAGCTTTCAGAGCGCTGCTCCTTCGTTAGGTTCCTTCACCACTCACCTGGGGAAGGAGTAGCGCTTTGAAAGCTCACAATTCTAAATAAACCTGTTGAACTTTAACCTGGTGTTGAGAGACTTCTTACTGTGCCCACCCCAGTCCAACATCTCCACATCTTGGGAAGGAAAAGCAGAGGGCCCCTCACTTTGCTGGCTCTTTCCGTCCTATTTTTAAAATCTTTGAAAGAAAGTGGAAGGGCGATCTGGTAACCTTGCCAAGGCCAGCCTTTCAGTGCCTTTCAAGCAAAAAGTTTTGGCTTTTTACTTCATTAAAGCCAACGAAAGGGCGTGTCCCTTTTAGAACAAGTCAAGACTTGCGTACTGGACCTACTTTGCCCCCAGTCCAGGCTGTAAGCACGGGTTTTAAATCCCACCACATGGGGTGAGCTCCTTCTCAACAGGGAAAGTTGTATTTCACGTAGGGGAGATTGATTAATGAGGCCCCATGTTCTTGGTGGCCACCATAACAGGCGTGAGTCACAACGTCATGCTGGCAGAGTGGGATCTAATTGAACCTGCCCTGCCAGCAAATTAAAAGAGCAACCCAATTCAAAAGAATGATTTGTTACTGTCAGTGACTCATTACTGGGGCAGCATATGAAAGCAATGGCTACAAGAGTAGATCACAGCTAGGAATTCTGTGGCAAGTAACTCATCTTCTGGCTGTCCATAGTCAGGAGTGTGATGGGACACTGTCCACTTGCTTGGATGAGTGCGGCTTCAACAGTACACAAGAAGCTCAACAACATCCAAGACAAGGCAGCTGGTTTGGCACCCCATCCACCATACCCTCCACCACAGATGCACAGTGGCAGCCACGTGTACCATTTACAAGGTGCCCTGCAGCAACTCACCACAGCTTCTTCGACAGCATCTCCCAAACATGCGACTTCTATCCTCCAGAAAGACGAGGGCAGAAGGAGCATGGGAGCCCAATCACTGCAAGTTCCTCTCCAAACCTCCCCCCTTGCCAGCATGACTCAGAACTCTATCGCAGCTTTCACTGTCAGGGGATCAAAATCTTGGAACTCCCTCACAACCAGGATGTACTGTACCTATACCACATGGACCACAACAATGCAAGAAGGTGATTCATCACTGCCTTCTCAAGGACAATGAAGGATGGGCAACAAATGCCGACCATCTCAGTGATGCTCACATCCCAAGAATGGAGGAACAGCATCAAGTCTATGAAAATCCCAGTGCTATCATTGTTCTTGGCGTAGATTTGTGGCTCATTCTTCTAAGCTGCAATGAGCAATAACATCAGAAGTAGGACATCCCCACAGCACATTGTCCAATTTTCATTATGCCAAGAGTTTCTGCTCTACTGCTTTATCTGACAGTTCACTCTATTGATTTTTCACTCGATTTGAGAACTTTTTGATATCAGGACAAAATATGCCTTTAACCAGTTTGAACCCGACCTGTGCAATTAAGTTTAATTTTACAGATCCCTTTTTCAAAAAGGTTACTGTGGTATATGTTTTTATAAGATTACCTCCCAGTTGTGTCCTTTCAAGTTGAAAAACACAAATTCTCTCATCTGCCTGACCCCAAACATTAGGAATCAGCCCCATGTCTCTCTGAACTGCATCCAGACCTTGAATGCCTCCCTTATGTCTCTGACTAGGATTGGATACAATACTCAAGGTGAGGACTGACTGCACGAAACTTTGAGCATAACCTGCTTCATTAGCACATGACTGTTTTGACTAGATGGTTCAACACTTCAAGTGCTTTGTCAACTGTTCCTTTAGAGCAACTTTACTCAAAGTGAATTTCACCCTTAGCGACCAATACTGCACGTAGAGTGCATGATGTTGCACTTTTTTGACAAATAAGGCAGAAAAGAAGCGACCTTGTACTATGATGCTTTGGAAATTTCAGTCAAGCAGGGAAATATTTGAGCTGCAATTTTCATTACCAGAAATAATTTTAAAAATAGATGCTGGAAATATAAAATAATAATTCTAAGAACAAAGGGTACCTTAAAAGAGGAAAAAAAGGTTGGTGCACTGGGGGATCATATCAAGCATCCCCCAAACATTAACCTAAAGTTTATTTATTAGTCACAAGGTTTACATTATCACTGCAATGGAGTTACTGTGAAAATCCTCTAGTTGCCACATTCCAGCACCTGTTTAAGTACACTGAGGGAGAATTTAGTATGGCCAACCAGCACATCTTTCAAACTGTGGGAGGAAACTGGAGTACCCAGAGGAAACCCACCCAGATGCAGGGAGAATGTGCAGTCTCCGCACAGACAGTGACCCAAGCCACAAACTGAAACTGGATCCCTGGTGCTGTGAAGCAGCACTGCTAATCACTGTGCTACTGTACCACCATCTGTCTCTAGTTTTCCACATGTTGATGGGACAAATGTATATTACTGACATTTTTTCCTCCATGGAAAAGATATGATTTTCCCGATAATAAAAGCAGAATAATGCGGATACTGGAATCTGAAACAAAAATAGAAAATGCTGGAAAATCTCAGCACCTGTGGGGAGCTGTGCCCAGCGTACAATTTAATTCATCTTTTACTCTGGTTCTATGCTTTTAAAACTCTAATTTTTATAAACTCTGTATCAATTCCCTACATTGTCTGCTCAAAATAAATCCACACATTAATTTCAACTGATGGTTAAGAATCTTTTGTCTGCCATCCTTTGGGGGTCTCATCCATGGTTCATTGCAACCACTGATCTTTTACAACTAATTCCTCAGCGGTACAAAAATTGTTGAAACCGATGACATAGTGCCACAGTGGTTAGCACTGTTGTCTCACTGCTCCACTGATTCGGGTTCAATTCCCGGCCTGGGTCGCTGTCTGCATAGAGTTTGCGCATTCTCCCCATGTCTGCGGTTGCTCCAGTTTCCTCCCACAGTTCAAAGATGTGCGGGGTTAGGTTGATTGGCCATGCTAAATTGCCCCTTAGTGTCTTGGGGTGTGTAGGTTAGAAAGCTTAGCAGGGCAAATGTGTGAGGTTGTGGGGATAAAGCCTGAGTGGGATCGTTGTTGGCACAGGCTCGATGGGCTGAATGGCCTCCTTCTGCACTGTAGAGTTTCTATGATTTCTACTATTTGACACAATAGTAGGTTACTGAGTAAAAATCCACTGAAAATAAATGAATAGGTAATAATAGTCATCAACATTTTGTAGTAAACTCCACCATCAAAAGGGTTTAATTAAGCATTTGTTGACATGGAAACCTAAGAAACTGGAGTATATTTGGGGGGGAAAATAAGTAAATTGCATACAAAGTAGATCTATGTATGTTACTGGCAGTTTATCACTTCCATGGAAATGGTCGTATTTTGTACAATAACCTAGGGGAAGACATTTACTGATTGACACATATTACAGCAAGCACAGTACAGCCATGGTAGCCTCCATCGAAATCACAGTCTTCCAACATTTATTACTTGTTATCCATAAGACTGGTGATAAAAATGCTGAGCTCTCTATACAGCTGGAAGTTCATGGTGGTGTGACACGACCTTATAGATTAAACCTAGCTATAAATTAATGTTGAATCTGAAAACCATTCAGTGTTTGCTCAATTCTTTTACTGATTCCAAAATGAAATTCGTACTTTGGTTTTATACGGAATCCTACAATGCAGAAGGAGGCCATTCAGTCCATCAAGCACAATCCCACCCAGGGTCTATTCCCATAACTCCATGCATTTACTTTAGACACAAAGGGACAATTTCGGCATGGCCAATCCATCAAACTGCTCATGTTTGGACTGTGGGAGGAAACCCACGCACAAACAGAGGGAATGTGCAAGCTCTACACAGTCAGTGGCCCAAGCTGGGAATTGAACCCAGGTCCCTACTGCTGTGAGACAGCAATACTAACCACTGTGCCACCGTGCCAACAAGTATAGCTTCAAGCTTCCAAACATGGCTCTGCATTTTCCTTTTTAATGCCCAGCGAGAATTCAAGATGGTTCCAGAGCTGTGACTGGAATATCCTCTAATGCTAATTTTAATTTTTGCTCTATGCTTTTAAAACTCTACTCTAACTTTTATAAACTCTCTATTTGCTTGATCTTTCTCTAGACCCTGGGTATGACTGTAACACTATAATCTACACTCCTTTCCTTTATGTATGGTATGCTTTGTTTGTATAGCGCAAGAAACAATACTTTTCACTGTATACTAATACATGTGACAATAATAAATCAAATCAAATATAGTGGGGATGCAATACTGGAATGAGGAGTTCCCACATGCTTTCCGTCCCAGACTGTTTGTATGATGTGGGCACACTCCCAGACTGGATTCATCACCACTTTTCCGGAAAACCCCAGAGAATCCCAGAAATGCAGGTCTCCATCCATTCTTTCCCCCCCATTCAAAACCAAATGCATACAAAACATACAGAAGTATGCAGAAAAATAATTTGTTTACCTGACCTAACAGGCAAAGTGGGAACTCAAAGCAAAATAAAAATACGGGATTTAACAGAGTGATGACTTAGGATTTCTATCCCGGTGAGAAATTTGCTAAAGTTCCGAATGCACGCGTGAACCGACACAACAGAGAACTGATGGAAGTTAGACCTCAGGCCCCATCAACGTTCCCTGCACAAGCTGATCATGCCTTCAAATGCAATTCGTATGAGCAAATGTGGCATGCCTACCCTCGTTGGCATCAGTTTTCAGGTTGGTTGCGGGATGGGGGTTGGAATTGGAGAGAGAGGAAAAGTGAGATTACAATGGTGCTTGCGAAGCATGTTTGTGGCTTCTTAGCTCTGCAGGAACATTATGTCTTTATATCACCTTTCCTTATCAGAGATTCAGTGCAGACTTGATGGGCCAAATGGCCTCCTTCTGCCATGGTAATATAACTTCTGAAGAATCCTGAACAGGGAAAAGCCACATTTGCCAAACTCATCACTGATTTATTTCCTTTTTTGACAGTAGTTAAGCCAAAAGAAAAAAGTGTAGCAGGAATTTAACAGCACAACCTTACGCTTGCACATTGTGTGTGCAGGCTGTCTGACTGCAATGTTAGTATTGCTTGGAGCCTGCTTTACATCTTTAAAAAAATGCATAAATGCATACCAATTTCGACTCAATTGCAATTATTTTTAAGGAGATAATCTGAAGCCTGCTACAAGACAGGAATTGTAAAGCTTAACAGTTACTAAAAAGAAATAAAATTCAACACACATTAACTTCTGCCTTTAAATCTAATGCAACTCTCAAAATCTCTCCTTATTTACAATTAACTTTCAAGGGTCAACATTTGGCTTAACGTGCTTCTAGTTTACAAAGAAGAATTCCCTCCTGTCAGGATGCAACAAAATTGTATCTGTCGGGGATAAGACTTGGACAGTCTTTGCACATCAGCCATTTCAGGTCAAAATGGCATGCATAGTTTCATGTATTAGGGTTTCAGACAGTGGATTTGTTCCCAGCCAGCCTAAATTAATTAAGAGTTTGAGGAATGTTACCAAGCATGACCTATACAGATCAGGGTGTACTTTTGTTTCGTCCCCTTGGGAGAGCTCCCCTTGCACCAACTGAGTAAAAAGCAAACATTAGGCAGCCCTTCCACATTGTAAAAGTGCATTTAGGCTATAGATAATACTATGTCTAATAAAGCCCATGACGGCTGCACGGAACAAATTTTATTGAGTACCTAATTGTTTTTTACTTTTAACTTCGGTTTAATGTAGTAAACAAAAACGAAGGAACTGCTCCTGGAAGCTCACTGGGGAATTTCATATCCCTAGGCCTGCCACTTCTTATTAACATTTCACCTCACACACTGTGAGGTTCAAGAATCACCAAAAGCTACAGCAGCAAAGCTCCAGAGATGTAACAATTATTAACACACAATCACAAGATAGCTGTCCTGCATGTGTACTGCTTCTTTTTGTTCCATCTGTTATTTCTGCCTTGTGTATCATAGTATTGTAGTATTTTTTAAATTTAGCAAGTTAGGATTTTTTTCAGTGAAAATTAAGTGCTCCTTATCCTCGGCCTTGACCGATCCCTGATCACTTCAAAAATCTCTGATTGGATTGAAGTAAGAGCCTCATTTTTTAATTTAGTAGTGTCACAAGTAGGCTTACATTAACACTGCAATGAAGTTACTGTGAAAATCCTCTATTTGCCACACTCTGGCGCTTGTTCAGATATACTGAGGGAGAATTTAGCATGGCCAATGCACCTAACCAGCACGTCTTTTGGACTGTGGGAGAAAACCGGGGAAAACCCACACAGACATGGGGGGAACATGCCGACTCTTCACAGACAGTGACCCAAGCCGGAGATTGAACCCAGATCCCTGGAGCGTGAGGCAGCAGTGCTAACCACTGTGCCATCATGTCAGATTCTTTCTGCAATCAACTAAAAGGGGTCTAAATTTTTTTCCAATAATTTCATTAGCATGTCAAGCCAACTTTTATTTAGATTTTGACAAACCCGATAACTCAAGGATGCACAAAGCACCTGATGAGATCACGTGGATGAGGAACAGACTTCTTCTCCTCTCTCAAGATTTGCACAACCATATATCTGAAGAATTTTAATTCTAATCTACCAAGAATGCAAGAAGTCAAAGGCAAAATTTTCCCTGCTTATCTACATATTGTGTACAACCAACATCGACAGCAAACAATACTGAAAAAATCATTCACATTTGGTAAGAGATACAATGCAGTGAGGAATTAAGAGTGCAGTGTTCCTTCCCTTTCCTACCAACCCTTTGTGAAAATACTGACTGACACGGGTACATTTCCACTCATGTCAATAATCCGAGTTGCTTGCATCAGCATCCATTCTTTCTGACTAAGCCTAGCTTGTGTTGGCAGATAGGGGTGGCCAGATGAAATCAGATTGAACCCCAATTTTTATCTCAAATAATGCATCCATATATGCACATTTCACCAAATATCACTGAGTGGTCATGTGATCAAGAACCTTGACCAACTCTTCCCCTCTTTGGCCTGGAGACATTGAGTGTGACATTGATTCGTTTTCCAGAAGGTCTATAAGCAAAGATAAATAAGATTAGAGTGTTATCTTAGTGATCTGGCATGGTAAACAAACATGCGGATATCCGGTAAGGGCAGGACCGTGTTTGAATATAACAAAGTGAAACTAAATAATTGAATTCTGCTCTACAGAACCTTAGTTTAGGCCTCATTTGGAATATTGTGTACAATTCTGGTCGCCACATTACCTGAAGGATATGGATGCTTTGGAGAGAATACAGAAGAGGTTTACCAGGATGTTGTCTAGTCTGGAGAGTATTCGTTATGAGGAGAGGTTGGATAAGTTTGGTTTGTCCTCACTGGAATGATGGAGGTTGAGAGATGACCTGATAGAGGTTTACAAGATTATGAGTGGATAGTCAATGCTCTTCCCTAGGGTAGAAAAGTCAAGTACTCAGGGACATAGGTTTAAAGTGTGTGGGGAAAAATTTAAAGGAGATGTGTGAGGCAAGTCTTTTTCCACAGAGAGCGGGGAATGTCTGGAATGTGATACTCAGGGAGCAGGTGGAAGCAGGTATGATTGCAGCATTTAAGTGAGATTTAGATAAATACATGAATAGAATGGGAATGGAAGGATACAGACTCTGTCGTCTACATTTAGTTTAGACTGGCATCATGATCAGCACAGGCTCGGAGGGACTAAGAGCCTTTTCCAGTGCTGTATTATTCTTTGAATTTGAACTTCCAGCAGTAGCAGGAGCAAAGAATAATTTTGCACCGAGGAAAGACTTACTTAAACCACATTCTAATCAAAGAATTTGCTCTGTAGGCATCATAGTGCGAGAACTCAAGGTGTAAACACCAAAATATTAGCAAGATTAATATTACATATGCAATCAATTATCCGTCAGGATTAAGTAAATCCCTAACCTGCCTGTTAATTCCCTCCTCACCATCTCAACGCAAAGGTAGAATTCACTCACTCTGACACCAAGTGCAGTGGTGAGTGGGTCTGGCAGTGCCTTTCCTGCTGACCAGAATGGCAGGATCCCATGTCAGATTTTGCATGTGGAACCTCCTTAATTATGCACAAGTGACTCCCGCTGAACCCCCACTCTCCCCCTCGCCCAGTATTTCTTGACATGCTGGCATCTGATTCAGCCACTTGCCGGGTCCACTTGAGGGATTCAAAGGTCTCAGCACCATATTTAAACACCCAGCCGAGCACACTCATTCACATTCTCCAGCCGACTGTGCAGGATATCAGGAAGCCAGAGAGCAAGCGGCCTGGAAGATGTCTGTCCCTCATCTTAACCACCCTCTCCCCGAGCACATCACTTGTAAGATGCACACATTGCACTTGGACCTCTACCCATTGCATCTGGATTCTTCGTGTATCTCCTTCCACTAAACGATGGGGTATCCTTTTCACTTTCTCCCCATCCCCATCTCACCACTCCTTGCTTGTGAGCTTTTCATGCAGCCCCATTCTTCCTTCGGGAGTCCCTGTCCTTCCTCCCTCCCCAGTCTCCATGCGCAACCCTCCTTCCACATTGATTGCCTCTCCTTCTCTTCATCAGTCCAGTCAAGCCCCCCTCCCACCCCCACAATGGCCTCAGCTTGTATTCCAAGCCCCCAGTTGAACTTCAGACCTCTGTTGCGTTGGTTTGTGAGTCCCACGACACACTGCTGTCTAGAGAGACACTGGTATGGGGCACACACGGGGAGCGAGAACCCCCCATTCTCCCCAAATGCAGCTGCTGTATTGATCTGATCTGGTGACACAGGAGGGTTGGACTTTAACCTGATGTTGTGAGACTTCTTACTGTGTTTACAACATCGGCATCTTCACAGCATGACACAGGAGGGTCTATGGGCCCAGCAGCACAGTGCAGTCCATGAAAACCAGCTCAATGTGCAGATGGAGAACAGAAACCGGTCTGTCCCAGAGTGGTGTACAGTGTATCAGGACTAGTGCATCACTGTGGCAGAAAGGCTTTATTGCACTCACACTAAAGTCCTTGCGAATCGAGGGCCTCGTCTTGTGTATGCCACTCTTTAACAATCGGGTCTCAGACCAATGTAATCTTCAACTGGTGTGATACAGGATGGGAAGGCCTGCCGGGATACTTGCAATCTGTTGTTTTAATGAGCTTTCATAAAGTGCAAATGAATGTAAATGGTATGCATGCCACCAAGACGACCGACTTGCCACTATCCCGCCATTTGGAGAATTGCAACGTGATTTTACACAGGGAGATTTCCGACTTTTTGGCTCCCGCTGGAGTCTCTGCTCTGGCTCTCGACCAAACCCACCGTGGGTGGGATAGGAGAATTCCACCCCATATTTCAACCATGTATTCAGTCATTTTTCCTAACTCCTCTGTGAACTATCCTGTGACTTTTTCCATAGTAAAGGAGTAAATAAATACCAACCAACTGTGATTGAACACAGCACATTGCATGCAGCATATGTGATCTGACTCATGTAATAAACGTGAAATGCTAACTAGGACTTACGATGTGTAACCGTATAATCTCCCCAGCCCTGCACAGTCCCTAGACAACAAACTTTCCACCAAAAGTTATGTGAGTCTCAAAATAACTTTGATGTTAAAATATGCCTCTATTGAGGGTTCTTCCAACAGTGGGCAACTACACTGCTAATTGTCCTAAAAGTAATCTTCTGTCTAATATGTAAGTGGACCTGAAAGCAAGTGGTGAACAGATAGCCATCTGCCAACTGAGAAAGACAGAACAAATGTCATTTGGATTTTCAAAGAAACACAAATACTTTCATGCCCATTATCACTGGCCGAAATTCTTCGTGTGTTCATGGCCCGCCACTGCCAGTGAGAATGGAGAATTTGGCGCCCAACCAAATCTCCATTCATCATAGAATCCCTACAGTGAAGGAGGCCAATAGGTCCATTGAGTCTTTACCAACTCTCTGACTGAGTATCTTACCCAGGCTCCATTCTATAACCCCATGTATTTACCCCACTAATTCTTCTAACTTACAGATCTTAGGACACTAAAAGGCAATTTAGCATGGCCAATTAACTTAACTCACACATCTTTGGACTCTGGGAGGCAATCGGAGGAAATCCACACAGACACAGGGAGAATGTTCAAACAGACAGCGACCCGAGGGCAGAATTGAACCTGGGTCCCTGGCGCTATGAGGCAGCACTGCTAACCACTGTGCTACAGCAGCGGGATCAGAGAATCACAGCTGAGGGTAAGGTCGAAGAATCTACATCTTAGCGTTAGATCTTCATTGGAATATTACTCAAGCTGTACCTAGGATTGAGGAGAATAATGAGTCAAAGTATAAAACCTGACCCTCATCCAACGCTAAACAGAACCATATTCAGCAGGGAGATCCCAGGTTCATTTCCTGATCTCAGTAAAGAATGCAGTACAAGCATTACAACTGGTAAAAGCCTTCCCAGCTGAGCAAGAGAAAGGAAAGTTCACTCCCGATTATCATCCAGCAATCACTTTCAGAAAACGTATGTGAGATTTGAAATCAGTTCAATTCAGGGCTGCTTGGCACAAGACATTAGACAGTAGCAAATAAAATCTGAATTCTGCACAAACCTATAATTCAAAGTAAAGTTTATTTATTAGTCACAAGTAAGGCTTATTAACACCGCAATGAAGTTACAGTAAAATTCCCCTAGTCGCCACACTCCAGTGCCTGTTCGGGGTTAATGCACCTAACCAGCATGTCTTTCAGAATATGGGAGGAACTCACAAAGACATGGGGAGAACGTGCAAACTCCACATAGACAGTGACCCAAGCTGGGAATTGAACCTGGGTCCCTAGCACTATCAAGCAGCAGTGCTAACCACTGTGCTACCATGCTGCCACAATCCGCATCTGAATCTGCACACACCTACAATTCAGCACTTTTAGGAAAGGAGGGAGATAATAAAAAGGGAGAAAACAAACTCCCTGAGGCTTGTAAATGAAACGTCTCTGCAAATGCAACACATGAGCTGTGAACATTCCACCTTCCCCGCCCCACCCCTTCCAGCACACATCATCCCTGCTACCAAACAATGCGGCCTGAAAACCTGCCCTTTCACCTTCATATCAAAAATATGTCTGTTGCTACATTTTTCAAAAAAACATGGTACTCAATTTGTGTGGTGGTACTCCATGGACAGAGGTGCCACTATGCACATTAGTGGAACAACACAAACTGGACCAAACAAAGCCTGGCAATTATTTTTCTTTATTTATTAGATGCATCCACCACTGGCTGGGCCAGCATTTATTGTTCATCCCTAATTGCCCTGGCTTGGTATTGAGGGAATTTCTGAAGGCATTTTTAAGAGTCAGCCATATTGCTGTGGACTTGGAGTCATATGTAAGCCAGACCAGGGGAATGAGGGCAGATTTCCTTCCTTCAAGGACATCAGTTAACCAGATGTATCTTTATAACAACTGACAATGGTTTCGTTGAAGGTCATCATTAGAGCTGAGAGGACAGAACTGTCCAGCCACGCTGGTCTAAAAGCCAGAAATTCCCATCTGACTATCAATGGGGGTTGCACATCTTCCACAACCCACCCATTAAAATTCCAGCAGTGGGCAAGATTGGAAAATTCTGACCATAATTCCAGATTTTTATTGAATTTGAATTTCCCCATCTGCTGTGGTGGGATTACAACCCAACTCTTCCGAGTATTACTCCTGGATTATTAGTCCAGTGATAATGCCACTACACCACCACCATCTCCTCATATATTGCTGAACTAGCGAAGTAGAAGATAGATTGAGATGATGAATTTAACAAATCTGTTGAATTATGTTATAATAATGGGTTGACCTAAAAGCTCAACTGGTTCACTGGTATCCTTTAACAATGACAGTTTAGTGGGCTCTAGGCCCACACTATGTAGTTGACTATTAATAGCCTTTGAAGAGGCCTAGCAAACAAATCAGTAAGAAACTTCAAAAATAAAGAAAGAAAAAGGCCAACTGTCAATGACACAGCATCACTATTCCTCAGTCAGTATGCTTGAATTCCACCAGTTCAAGGAGAAAGTTCTCCTCAGGGGGAAAAAGATACAAACGTCTGAGATCATGTATCAGCCAACTCAAGAGCATCTTCTTCCCTGCTGTCATCAGACTTTTGAATGAACCTACCTTATATTAAGTTGATCTTTCTCTACATCCTAGCTGTGACTGTAACATTACATTCTGCACTCTCTCCTTTCCTCTTCTATGAATGGTATGCTTTGTCTGCTTACTGCGCAAGCAACAATACTTTTCACTGTTATCTAATACACGTGACAATAATAAGTCATATCAAATTTCTAAGTCCATCAGATTAACATTCAGGAAAAAGAAAACCTGGCCATTTTCTTCTCCTCAATGTAGAATCATCATAAAATCATACAGTGCAGAAGAAGGCCATTCAGCCCGTCCAGCCTGCACCAATCACAATCCCAGCCAGACGCTATCCCCATTATCCAATGCATTTACCCAAGCTAGCTCCCCCGACACCAAGGGACAATTTAGCAAGGACAATCCATCCAACCCGCACATCTTTGGAGTGTGGGAGGAAACCAGAGCACCTGGAGGAAATCCATGCACACAGGGAGAATGCGCAAACTCTACACAGATAGTGGCCCAAGCTGGGATACAAACCCAGGGTTTGTCAGTGCTAACCACTGTGTCACTGTGCCGCCTTCTGTAAGATGTAGCGGCCGATGTAGAGGCATTTGGGCCAGTTACCAAACCTCGCTGCCACCCTGGCTGCAAGCAGTTAACTCAGCACTGGCTGGGGAATAAAGCCTAGCAGCAGGGAAAGCCATTTGCTGACTAACTGGCTAAGCTATCAGAAAAGCCCATGTTTCTCCTTGCTGCTGCCGCTTGCCCTGGACGTTAGCCCTTTATAATATAAACCACATGCTTTGCTATAAAATTGGTCCTGCACTTGATTTCATCACGCATTACAGAAATTGTTTTAAGATTTCATTCCATCGGACCAATATAAATACGGAATTAATCATCTTTTCAATTGCATCGTTGTGATTTAATCTGGAGTAGAATGAGCTGAGCTACTTTGCACTTCGTTATTTTAAAGCGATTCATATCTTTTTGGAATTGTGACAGTTATACCCATTAATGTGGACTGGAGTCTGGGCTGTGAAAGGAACATTGTGTTACAAAGCATTTAAATAGTTGATTTTCAACAAGACCTACAATTTTTATAAACTACCCCCAGATGAATGATGACTCTTGAGCTACATACAGAAAACAGTGATGCAAAAGGAGTCAATGTGGGTGTGCTCCAACAATATTCGGCTGGGAGTCCCAGGGAGCAAGCACATCCACAAACCAGTATTTAGTATGCTTATTTACGCTTGCCAATCGCATGATTATTTTAATGTTTAAGCTATCCCTACTGACTCCTACTGTTGGTTAGCAGAGGGTACACTGATGCTGCAAATGGCACATTTTAAACCTAATATGTCTGCTGATTGATGTGTATAAACAAGGATAATGCAAAACTGAACCTTGGCATAAATACATGCTGCTACAGATCCAAAATTTCAGATTTCATTGGACAATATCCACAGTGAACAAGCTTATTTAAAACAAGTCACTACCAGGATCTGCAGGGGGGCACGTTTGGCGGAATTTTACGGCCTTGCTCATCCTAAAACTGCAAAATCCCGCCCAAAGTCATTGGACCTTTCCATTGTCCTCCCCTCACCCCCGCTCCGGTTCCCAGTGGTGGGCGGAGTGGCAAAATTCCGGCCCACATGTGGGATCATTTTAGTTTACGCTTGTTAATAGAGCAGGCCATTGTTTGAGGAATAAAGATGAAACTGCTCAAAATCTCCATGAAGTATTTCGAAATAATACACGCCAAAGACTTTCTAATGCAAAATACTCACCTCAACGAAGGAAATTCACCTCTAACTGGTTCCTGCTGCTAAATCCATTATCACCACACCGTTCCTTTTTACAAAGCAAAGATACAACTGCTCTGCTAGTAGGTTTACTTAGATTGGATGAGTACACCTATCACCAAATCAATTGTTAAGCGTCCATCTCAGATTTTATTTTTTGCCCTCTTACCATTACCAGAGACCTGAGCACAAAAATTATGAATGAGCGGAATTTTACAGCCTCGCTCATCCCAAATTCGTAAAATCCCACCCGAGCGCAATGGGTCTTTCCCATGGTCTGCCCTTCGCCTGCTCCGACTCCTGTGGCAGGCAGGACATTCAAACTCTGGCCCAAATCAGATACTTCAGTGCAATACCGAGGGCATGTTGCACTGTCATAGGTGCCATCTTTTGGATGAGACCTTAAACCTAAAGCCCCTTCTGCTTTCACAGACTGATGATGCAAAAGATCTCAGCGCACAATATCAAAAAAGAAAAAGGTCATCATCTCTGGTATCCTAACCATTACTTATCCCAACCTTACTAAAGTGACTACCCTTCACCAATAATACATTGGCTGTAAAATGTTTGACTTCTCTTCCTGCTCCCAAACTAGGAAGTATCTAGTATCCACCAATAATCATTTCTTGATCCCCTCCCATTTCACAGAATCATAGAATCCTACAGTGCAGAAAGAAGCCTTTCGAGTCTGCACCAAACACAATCCCACCCAGGCCCTACCCCCATATCCCGACATATTCTACCCACTAATCCCTTTAACCTACGCATCTCTAGACACTAAGGGGCAATTCCATGGCATGATCAATCAACCTAACCCGCACATTTTTGGACTGTGGGAGGAAACCAGAGCACCTAGAGAAACCCACGCAGACATGAGGAGAATGTGCAAACTCCACACAGGCAGTGACCCTAGCCAGGAATCACAATCTAGGACCCTGGAGCTGTGGAGCAGAAGTGCTAATCACTACCATGCCGCCCATTTCTTATCTACATGCTGATCCTTGGCATATCTAAAAAGAACGTTGAGGTGGCACTGTGACACAGTGGTTAGCACTGCTGTCTCACAGCACCAAAGACCCGTGTTCGATTCTGGGCTTGGGTGGAATTTGCACATTCTCCCCTGATTTGCATGGGTTTCCTCTGGCTGCTCCGGTTTCCTCTCACAGTCCAAAGATATGGGGGTTAGATTGATTGTCCATGCTAAATTGCCTCTTAGTGTCAGGGGGACTAGATAAGGTAAATACATGGGGTTATGGAGTTGTGGTTAGTGCAGATCCAATGGGTCAAATGGTCTCCTTCTGCAAGGATGCTATGATTCTATAATTCCATATTGCGCTCATATGTACGCTCACAATCCAACTGTACTTGTCCAAACCATCCATCTCTCAGTAAATGGTTACACTGCTTGTTCAACATTGTAAAATGGATGAGTAGAAATCTCCTCATATACCGGGAAGACTGAAGCCTGTGTCTTTATTTCCCATATGAAAAAGTTCTGTTCCTTAGCCTGTGACTCAAGGTGCTCCTATCCCTGACAACTGTTTTAAGGTGGCTCCAGGCTATTCGGAGCTTTGATATCATACTGGCCTAAGGATGAGCTTCTGACCACATACATTTCCATCTCTGTAACATCACTCAGCTCCCGTCATCCAAATTTCTGCTGCCCATATGCTAACTCACACCAAATCTGTTCACCCATCGTCCCTGTGCTCACAAACGTACTTGAGCTCGCAATTAAGAAATGCCTAAACTTTAAAATTCCTACCCTAATTTTCAATTCCCTTCAGGGCTCCACTTCTTGCTGCCTCTATTATCTCCTCCAGTCACAAAACATTCCACTATGTGCATTTCTCCAACTTTGGCCTCTTGAACATCCTCAATATTATTCACTGGTGGTCAGGTATCAAGCTTCAAAGCACTGAAAACCTGAATCTTTCTGCCTTTCTTAGAAACATTACTGAAAGGAAAAATGGGCAATGGCAGGCATTTAAAAAAAAAATCAGTAGGTGAACTTCAGAAGATGTTTACTCCAGTTTGGCGCAAGAATTTTAAGGGAATTGTGACCAAACCAAGGCTTACAAGGGAAATTAGAAATAGTGCCAGATTCAAGAAAGAAGCAAATGAATTGGCAAGAAAAAGCAATAGGCCTGAAGATTGGGGGCAGTTTAAAATTCAGCAAAGGAGGATCAAGCGATTGATTAAGAAGGGAAAAATAGAGTATGAAAGTAAGCTAGCAGGGAGCATAAAAACTGACTATAAAAGTTTTTATAGAAATGCAAAGAGAAAAAGATTGACAAGAAATGAATGTAGGCCCCTTACAGTCAGAAACAGGAGAATTCATAACAGGGAATAAAGAAATGGCTGAGGAATCAAATTCGCACTTTGCTTCAGTCTTCACAAAGGAAGACATGACTAATGCACTAGAAGTGCTGAGAGAAACATGTTTCAGTGAGGAGCAGAAGGAAATCATCATTGGTAGGGAAATGGTTTGGGAAAATTGATGGGATTGAAGGTAGGTAAATCTCCAGGCCCGGATAATCTTCATCTCAAAGTACTTAAGGAAGTAGCCCTGGAAACAGTAGATCCATTGGTGGTTATTTTCCAAAATTCTTTGGACTCTGGAATAGTTCTACAGATTGGAGGGTAGCTAATGTAAGCACTATTCAAAAAGGCAGGTAGAAGGGAAATAGGGAACTATAGACTAGTGAGCCTAATCGGCAGTGATACTGGTTCTGGGGAAGTTGTTACAGTTATTAAGGATTTCATAACTCGGCACTTGGAAGGCAGTATACCCTGACAAAGTCAACATGAATTTACAAATGGAAATTATGCTTGATGAATCTATTGGAATTTTTTATGGATCTAACTAATAGAGTTGACTGAGGATGTGGTTTATTTAGCCTTTCAGAAGATTTTCGACAAGGTTTCACATAACAGACTATTATGAAAGTTAAAGCACATGGGATTGCAAGTAATATCTCACGATGGATAAAGAACTGGTTAGCAGATAGGATACAAAGAGTTGGCGAAAACAGATCTTGTTCTGATTGGCAGTCAGTGACTAGTGGGGTTCCGCATGGATGTGTGTGAGTACTCCTATTGTTCACATTATATATTAATGATTTGGAAATGGGAACTGAATGTATTATTTCCAAATTTTAAGATGACACAAAATGGGTGGGAGGGTGAGCTGTGAGGAGAATGCTGAGATGCTTTAGCATGATTTGGACAGGCTGAGTGTGTGGGCACTGGCATAGCAGATACAATAATAATGTGGTTAAGTATAAGGTTATCCACTTTGGTAACAGTAATGGGAAGACAGATTATTACTTGAATGGGTGTGAATTAAGAGAGGCAGGTACTCAGCAAGATCTTGGAGTCCTTGCGCATCTGTCGCTGAAAGTAAGCATGCAGATAAAGCACGCAGTAAAGAAGGCTAATGGTATGTTGGCCTTCATAGTGAGAGTATTTGAATATACGTATAGGGATATTTTGCTGCAATTGTATAGGGCATTGGTGAAACAAAATCTGGAGTATTGTGTGCAGTTTTGCTGTCCTTGTTTGAAGAAGAATGCCCTTGCTTTAGAGGGAGTACAGCAAAGAATTAGCCAGGCTGATTCCTGCCACATAAAGAAAGACTAAGTCGGTTAAGATTGTATATGCTGGAGTTTAGAAGAGTGATAGGCAATCATATAGAAACTTATAAAATTCTAACAGGGTTAGACAGGGAAAATTCAGAATGATTGTCCCCAGTGATGGGGAAGTCCAGAACGAGGGGTCATAGTTGGAGAATAAGGGGTAAGCCTTTTAGAACTGAAATGAGGAGAAATTTCTTCACCCAGGGGATAGTCAATGTGTGGAATTCACTACCACAGAAAGTAGTTGAGTCAAAATGTTGTCTGATTTCAAGAAAAAATCAATATAGTTCTTGGGGCTAATGGGATCAAGGGAGATGGGAGGAAGTGGGGATCAGGATATTGAATTTGACGATCAGCCATGATCAAAATGAAAGGTGGAGCAGACTCGGAAGGCCAAATGGCCTACTCCTGCTTCCAGTTTCCATGCTTCTATGTCTCCTTCAGAAGATTTTCAGCAAAGTTTTTGATCACATGCCTCATATCTCTTAGGTGCTCAATTTTGCATTTCAGCAATCCTTGAGACTATCCTCAACAGCGGTGCCCAGCAAGGCTGTGTCCTCAGCCACATAATGTATTCATTATACACTAATGTCTGTGCTGCTGAATTCCACTCCAATTCCATTTTCAAGTTTGCTGACAACACCACCTTGGGGAGTCAGATTTCAAATAATGATGAGACGGAAGAGAGAAGAGATCAGAATCTGGTGAAATGATGGGACGAGAATAATCTCTCCCTCAATGTCAGTAAAATGAAGGAGATAGTTATCAGCTTCAGGAAGCAAATGCCCCCATCTACATCAATGGAGAAGAAGTGGAAATGGTCCAGATCACCAACAACCTGTCCTGGACTCCAAGTGGAGAGGATCTCCAAGAGGATTGCACATATCGACACAGACATCAAGTTTCTACAGAGATGCAAGAAGGCAGACAGGATACCAAAGGGACTACAGATCACGAACCCACTCAGGTCAACCTATAACACAGACTACGCTGAGAGGCTTTGCCGTCGCACCTCTCTCACACTCCTCAATCATCTCATACACCAGCTCTATAGCAAACGCCACACCCTGGAAAGTAAAATGGAATACATATTCTCAACTTGCACTCAGGACGCAGATCAGTTGCGAAACTTTGCCAAGCAGATGACACAAAGAAACTACACCATTTACATGCACACTAAGAACTGGACTCTTCATGCCAATGCTATAGTTAAGAATGCCCACCAACACCTCTACTTTCTCAGGAGGATAAGAAAATTCAGCATGTCGACTGTGACTTTCACCAATTTTTATAAATACATCATAGGAAGTATTCTTTCCGGATGTATCACAGCTTGGTATGGCTCCTGCTCTTACCAAGATAACAAGAAACTTCCCACTGTCCTGGAAAAGCAGTCAGTATAATCATGGATACCACACATCCCGGATACACACTCTTCCACCTTCTTCCGTAGGGAAAAAGATACAAAAGTCTGAGATCGCATCCTAACTGACTCAAAAACAGCTTCTTCCCTACTGCCATTGTTTTTAAATGGGCCTGCATAAGTTGTTTTTTCTCTACATCCTAACTATAACTGCAACACTATATTTGGCACCCTCTCCTTTCCTGATCCCCTATGTACTCTATGAGTGGTATGCTTTGTCTGTCTAGTGTGCAGAAAACAATACTTTTGACTGTATACTAATACATGTGAAAATAATAAATCAAATCAAAATCCTGTGAAGTGCCTTGTGACATTTCATTACATCAAAGGCGTTATATAAATACAAATTGTTGGCATCCTCAGGTTGTGAAAAGTGCTGTTAATGGAAATCATGCTTTTCTTTTTGACTATTAATCTGAGGAGGCTTTGTCAGACCGGCCATACTCTGAGCTTAAATATTATCTACATTATCTTTAGTTGTTTGATAAGTATGCATGTTCCCAACAGCTAACGTAAAACATTTCTTTTTTAAGGCTATGTATTAACTAAGTTCTTTGCATATAATGATTCCATGCTCACACCAGGATCAAGTTTTCAGAAGACACAGCACAATGCCATATTCCTGATAGATTATTTTCCATAAATAAACAAAGCCTCATGCTTAACATGTGGTTTGATATGAAGAAGAAACTAACAGGGAACTGATTTTCGGTTAAGACTCCCGCAATGTATTTATTATATAGCTACGTTTATTGCTTAAACTGTACCTGAAGAATTCTGCAAAATGTATTTTCTTCCTGTAATAAATATTAAATAAAACTGTGCAAATGCTCCCATTGAAGAATAACACATTGGGGTAATGAAAATTCATTGCTTCCAGAAAGCTAGTGAAACACGGAGAAAGCAGCCAAAATGGATCTTGCCCAGAATAGTTTTCAGATGAGCATTTACACTCCACTGATTCTCCTGCATCCCCCCCCCACCCCCATGTGATGGAAATATGGAGCACTCTTGCCCAAAACACAGTGGATGATGGATCAACCTAAGCTTATAATTCTGAGACCATGATTTTTCTTTATTAGTTAAGACTGTAAATGGTGTTCAGATACACAACAGCCGCGATCCAATGGAAATGACTCATGCTCAAGGGACTGAATGGCTTCCATGCTTTGAGCTGTGCAGCTCGTCTGCCAGGTTTAACCTCACAGGCTGGAACTCTCCGACCTCGCCCGCAGCTGGGATTCTGTAGTCCCACTGCTGTCAACAGTGAGTCTGGCATTTTGTCAAATTTGAAGAAGGCTAAATTCTCCATTCTCACTGGCTGCAGCATGCAGTGTGCGAGAACGCAGAATTGCGGCCACAATCTTTTATGCCTCACAAACACAATGAGTGTTGAAATTTTCCCCAGTTTTTCACAGCACGTTTACACAAATCTGATAATGGCCAGATAATCCAGGGAAAATTTCAGGATAGGGGAATAAATGGAGTATAAATGCACATCTGAAAGCTATTCTGGCCAAGATCTATTTTGGCTGCCTATCCAGTATTTCACCAGTTTTTTTCTGTACAGTGACTACGCTTGTGACTACCCTAGTGTACCTTTAAGAAAGTGCTTTTTTAAATCATGTACTCTGCGGTTGTAAGCAAACTTTTTTTTATTGTTGCTGGGATGTCTATGGAAATTTTTTTATTGCTGCTTAAACAAGGACGGGGGGTATTGTTTATTTTTACTAGTATGCTTATGGCCCTGCAGAGTAAGGAGACAAATTGGTTGGCAGGTCAGGTGATAAGAATTTTTTTTCTCATTTTCAGTTTGGAGCTGCAGATTTGAGTTTTAGTTTTAGAAAAGACATCAGACTGAAAAGAAGTCTCTCTCTCTCTTCCCCTGAGTTTGGAAATTCTGCTGGTTAGCTGAAAGCAAGGTCTTGCCTTTCTGAAGGGGAGAAATCAGCTATTTGGTGGAGTGCTTGGAGTGCCTGGTGTTCTGGGAAGCTGTTCTAACTTCAAACTGTTCTGAGTCTGTCCAGAGAACTTCACACTTCATCCAAAGGTCTCAAGTGCAGTATCACATCAGCATTCGACTTTGCCGTGTTGAACCAGATAGAGTTTCGTCTATGGCAAAGGTTTTGTTTCGTTGGAACATTTCAGCTTTATTTGTTGAGGGTTATACATTATCACAGTTGTTTTGTGTTGTTTATGATTAATAGAAGTTTTTGCTAATATTCTTACTATACATGTTAACTATATTCTTAGATAAACTTTGTTTGATAATAGCTCCCTAGTTGGTCATTTGAATGAAACTTGAAGTAAATCCTATCTTGCTTATTTTAGCCAAATTCAGGATGCAAAATTTATGATCCAGGCAGGTTCCATAAAATACTTCAAAGTTTCCGACTTGAAACATAACACACTTCAAAAGTACTTCATTGATTGTAAAGAGTTTTCGAAGGCCCTAGGGTCATGAAATGTGTTATATAAATGCAAGTCTTTATTCCACCAATTAATATTATCCAGGATACCATCTTGCATATACTTGGGTGTGATCTTACTAGCCCACCGTACAGCTTGATCAGCATGGCAAGCTGGGAAGATAGCGTGAGAGATCAAAAATCTAATTCGCGCCTGCCACGGGAATCGAAGATGGCAGGGGACAGACCAGGAAGAGGTCGACTGACCTCGGGGAGGATTTTCCAGTTTTGGAGCAAGTGCAGCAGAAACTCCCACCTACAATATCAGCAACAGTACTCAGATTAGAAATACAAAATATATTTTACATTACATCTTAACTCATTGGGCTCTAGTTACGATGCTGAAATGTGCTAGGCTAAATTCTATAATGAATGGACACAAAAGATGGCTGGGATTATGTTATTTAGTCACCATCTTAAGAGGGCTGGACATTCATGAACAGTGGGAGAATTTCATAAACTCACTATGCTACCCAAATTAGACAGGACATTAGAGATTTCATCACAATAACAGGTACTATACATAATATACTTAGATAATGAAACAGAAAAAGGAGGCATCCCAACCTTCACAAAGCAGTTTTCTCTGGGATAGACAGCAGGGATATAGAAAGAAGATGGGCCTTGCATCCCTACATCTTCTTTGGTTCAGGCAGCAAGGCTAGGGGGATTTTCAAGTAACTTCACTACAATATTAATATAGCCTACTTGTGACACTAATAAATAAACTTAAAGCTTAAACTTAAGGAGAGCCTGAGCAAGTATCAAACCTGCTTTTCCAGCCTCTTGGTGTATTTTCAGGTCAGCCTCCTCAGGCCTTGTATATATGCAAGACTGCGCAACCTGCACTGTGTGTATGAACAAGCCATTCAACTTGCCAAATTAGTGTGCCGTGAGATTGGACAGTCACAGCACACTTCAGATGTACCACTATTAGTATTTACTGCTGTTATTATTGGGCAGCTCGCTGGCATAATGGTTAGCACTACTGCCCACCTGGGTTCAATTCCTGGCTTAAGTCAGCTTAGGCTGTGCAAAGTCTGCATGTGCTACCCGTGCCTGCGTGGGTTTCCTTCGGGTGCTCTGGTTTCCACCCACAGTCCGAAAAATGTGCTGGTTAGGTGCTTTGGCCATGCTAAATTCTCTCTCAGTGTATCCTGAACAGGCACCAAAGTGTAGCAACTAGGGGATTTTCACAATAACTTCATTACAATGTTAATTGTAAGTCTACTTGTGAGGCTAATAATAAAAAAAACTACAGCTGGCCTGTGTTAAAGGGGAAAGGAATATGAGGGCTATGTTATTGCATTTGAGAATCCAAAGCATTGATCACCAAGGCTTATACCAGGTCACAAAAATCCAAACTATAAAGGTTTACTGTAGAAGTAAGAAAACAAGAGGCTTTCAGATGACCTAAATAGTATTGAACACTGTAAATGTGTTTGCTGAAGCTGATGATTTGTTTAGAATGAATGGATTCAAAACTTGGAAGATATAAATTTGAAAATTATAAGTTAATAGAGACTTCAGGCAGAACCAATTCACATAAAAAGTGTCAAATATATGGAAAATGTCACCAGACTAGGTGACTGAATTCCATAATATAAATGAGCTCCACTAGCGGTAGGTTTCTGCAAAAAGACGTGATTAAAAGGACTTGCAGACCGAAATGAGTGACAGCAATGTTATCATACAGACACTTAACACACGTGTCAAATTCCTCTGCACTATTTTAATGGATATATTACTTCAGGTTAACACCTCCATTAAAGCAGGGGAAAGGGGAACTTGATATAAACGTTTACATCAGAACACTGTCGACAAGACAGAGGAATTGTTGAGAAAGCAGGGTGAGATCCACTACAAATGTGTAGGCTTATTGGACCAGAAGTCCTTTTCCTGTTCCTAAAAATGACAGTGAATAGGCCAACTAATTTGGAGCAATGCCACAATTTGTGAATTTCTACACTAACAAGTTGTAGCACGGTTATTGCATTTTGTAGTGGCAATGAAAATGCACGTCACTGAACAGACTTGAATAATATCAAATCACTTTCTGCATTAAGTTGGGCAGAACGCTGGCATTGCTGCCTCATAGTGTGAGGGACCTGGGTTTGATTCCTTGATTGGGTCACTTTCTGCGCAGAATCTGCATTGGTCCCCCCACAGTCTGCGTGAGTTTCCTCTGGATGCTCCAGCTTCCTCCCACAGTCCAAAAGACATGCTGGTTAGGTGCTCTGGCCTTGCTAAATTCTCTCTCAGTGTACCCAAACAGACATTGAAATGTGGCGACTATTGGCTTTTCACAATAACTTCATTGCAGTGTTAATGTAAACCTACTTGTGAGACTAAGAAATAAATTTAAACTTTAATGAACATACACTTAAAATCACTTGCCTTTAATAATGAAGCCAGGCTTCCTGGTCAGCATGTCTTGGGAGTAATACTCAAAGATACACCCACTGAGACACCAAGACAATTTTATGGACAGTTGCAAAACTTCTACCATGACAATAACTTGCATTTATATTGTGCCTTTCGTGTAATAAATTTCCAAAAGTTGCTCCACAGCAGTAAGAGCAGACAAAACATGAACTGGAATCTCATACTGGCTACACAGTGACACAATGCTTATCACTGCTGCCTCACAGTGCCAGGGACCTGAGTTCGATTCCCAGCTTGGGTCACTTTGCGTGGAGTTGGCATATTCTCCGTGTCTACATGGCTTTTCTCCGGGTGCTCCGGTTTCCTCCCAAAATCCAAAGATGTGCGGGTTATGTGGATTGGCCATGCTAAATTGTCCCTCAGTGTCAGGGGGATTAGCTACGTTAAATGCATGGGATTATAGGGGTAAGGCCTGTGTGGGATTGTGGTTGGTGCAGACTTGATGGGTCAAATAGCTCCTTCTGCATTATAGGATTCTGTGATTCTATAAGGAGATATGAGATCTACTATCATCAGAAGCTTGGTCAAAGAGGGATTATGGAATATCCAAGTTTCAGCCTCAGGTCACTGTCTGTGCAGAGTCTGCACATTCTCCCCGTATCTGCGTATGTTTCCTCCGTGTGCTCCAGTTTCCTCCCACAGTGCAAAGGTGTGCTGTTTAGGTGAATTTGCCAATTTAAATTACACCTTTGTGTCAGGGGGATTAGCAGGGTAAATATGAGAGGTTACAGAAATAGGGCCTGAGTGGGATTGTGGTCAGTGTAGGTTTGATGGGTCGAATGGCCTCATTCTGCAGTGTAGAATTCTATGAGAGAAGTGGGTAGGTGTGTGGATGGGTAGGGTGGGGGTGGGAGAGAGAAGTGGACATAAGCACAAAGATGTTTATGGTGGTAATTTTAGAGTTTAAGGCCTTGATAGTAGAAGGCATCGCTACCAGCGAAGGGGTGACACAAATTGGGGATAAATACAAGGCCAGAATTGAAAGGACACAATATTCACGCAGAATTGGAGATGGTTACAGAGATAGGGAAGGCCAAAGATATGAGGAATTTGAATACAAATTTTTAATTTGCGGCGTTGATGGCAATCTATGGCAACAACCTACACACGGGAGTTGTGAGATCAGATGATGAAAGCTTGCTCCAAAAGGTCAGGGTTTGACAGTTTAACGCAGGGAGCGAGAGAGGTAAAGAGGGGTGAAGCGAGAGGGATTTTGAAAACGAGAATAAGAATCTTAAAATCAAGAGAATGCTGGATGGTAGCCAATACACAATAGCAAGCACATGGGATGATAGGAAAACAGGCTTTAGTCACCCAGTTGTAAATTGGCAGCTGGGATTTTCTGACAGTGTAGAATCCACAGAATTTTAATCTCCATTGTAATAACTAGCCTGTTATGTGCCCTTGTTGCAAGTTGAAAATCTACTACACTGGTGACCCAATTATTTTGGACTAAACAGCAGATACTATAAAAATCCCTACCAATAAGACTGCTTACACCATCTATATTTACACAATATACAAAGAGCATCCTCAAAAAATGGACACATTTTTGGATCATTACACAAATTCTGATATTCTGACATTACATATTTCACCGAACATGATTTCCGATGTCGCAGCCAAAAAGCTCAGCGAATAGCCAAGCTGAATACAGACCTAACCACAGTATTGTTTTTCCATGTATTTTGTCCAATTTTCACCTCTGTTTTGAAGCCAATAATTCTTACCAGGTATGCTTTTATGGATGAAGATCTTGTTTTTAAGTTTAAGTTTATTTATTGGTGTCACAAGTAGACTTACATTAACACTGCAATGTAGTTATTGTGAAAATCTCCTTGGCATCATACTCGGAAGCCTGTTTGAGCACACTGTGGGAGAATTTAGCACAGCCAAAGCACCAAACCAGCAATTCTTTTGACTGTGGGAAGAAAACTGGAGCACCCAGTAGAAACCAGTGGTTAGCACTGCTGCCTCACAGCACCATGGAACATGTTTGACTCCCGGCTTGGATCACTGTTTGTGTGGAGTCTGCACATTCACCTCATATCTGCATGGTTTTCCTTTGGGCATTCCGGTTTCCTCCCACAGTCCGATAGATGTGTTGGTTAAGTGCTTGGCCATGCTAAATTCTCCCTCAATGTACAAAGAACAATACAGCACAGGAACACGTCCTTTGACCCACCAATGTGCGCCAACATGTTGGCATATCCAGACCAACTTCTGTATTCTTCATGTTCATGTGTCTATCCAGATAAGTCGTAAATGTCGTTACTGTGTATGCTTCAACCACCTCATTTAGCAATGCATTCCAGGCCTCCAACCACCCTCTGTGTAAAAAACTTCCTTCACACATCTCCACTGAACCTTCCTCCCATTACCTCGAACTTATGTCCTTTTGTAACTGTCATTTCTGCCCCGCGAGAAAGCTTCCAACTGTTCACCTTATCTATGCCTCTCATAATTTTATAAACTTCTATCAGGTCATCCCTCAGCCTCTGTCCTTCCAGGGAGAACAATCCCAGTTTATTCAATCTTTCCTCACAGCCTCCACACCAGGCAACATCCTGGTAAATCTTTTCTGTGCTTCCGTCCAAAATCTCCATGTTCTTCTGGTGGTGTGGCGACCAGAAATGGACAAAGTAGTCCAAATGTGGCGGTACGGAAACAGGCGCTGGAATGTGGTGACTAGGGGACTTTCACAGTAACATCATCACAGTGTTAAAATGTGCCTACTTGTGACTAACAAATAAACTTTAATTTTTACAGGATGATAGTTGTGGGTTAGGGGATCAGTAGGTTAAATACATGCAGTTACAGGAATAGGGCCCGGGTAAAATGTTCTGACAGAGTGCAGATGGACCGAATGGCCTCCTGCACTGTAACGATTCTAAAACTTCCATGCGTACACTTTATCTAAACCTTGTACAGTTTCATCAAATCTTCCCCCAGTCTTCTGTGTCCCCAGGAGAACGGCTCCAGCTTCTTGAACAGAGTTTGGTGGTTAAATTCCTCACGCACAGAATCATCCCGATTACCTTCCTCTGCACACTCCCAGGAACCTTCATATCCTTCCTTGCTCAAGTGTTAATTTTTCAGAAGCTCTGTGCAATGTTGCATCCGCAACATTGATGCAAAGATGGAAAGACACCCAGAGAAATGGTAAACATGGCTGGAGACTGTGAAAATATCACTTCTTTGGCAGATTGGGTGGTCTGTTGCGGGATTGGCTGGTCTGCTGCCAATGTTACTGTAGGAGAAACCCCCGCAAAATTTCAGCACTTGAATATCTGCAAACTCTTGGGCCTTTGAAAGGCATTCCAGCCAAGTCAAAGCTTGTTCTTATCAGATGTCAACAGACAGGTATTTTCCAGCTGAGGTCACTTGGTAGTAGTATTCTGGAATGGGAAACCTGCCTGATCATTTCCACTCTGAAACCCAAAGGCATTGAGGGTAACCAGCATGTTCCAAACTGCTGAGAGCAACTAACTCACCACAGTTCAGCAACTGAACTGGATTCTTCTACTCTGCATGATGTTAAAGGGTTTTTTTTAAAACCCATCCTCAGAGCAATCTAGCATTTGCCTAATATAAATAGAACATCTTCAATGCCATTTTCATGCATGCATTGCAAAACTGCACAAGAGGATTGGCAGTGAGTTGCAGCCAATCTCGAGTGAAAATAAAACACGTTTCATAGCAAGTATTACTGCCCACATTCATGAGATTGTTGCAATTTCAAACTTTTATTTCCAAATTTGTAAGGCTGGTGAAAACAGTTAAATGATGTAACCATGTCACCATGGTGCAATAACTGTGGAAATAAGGTCCACGGTTTATTGTTTCTTGAATGCTATTTTTAAAGGCTCTCTACTTCAACTATACTCATCTCCACACTAAATATCACAGTTATGGTTTGGTCGGAAATAAATTGAAAAATATATTTAAAATGTTTGCATACATTCAATTAAACTACATGAAAGGTACTATACATTGACATCAAGTTTACTAAATGCCAGACAGCAAACACGAGAATAAACATACTTTTAGAACACAACATTGTGTGTGAACAGCCTCCATTATATGTGGTTTTCCTACTATAAAACACTGAATCAGTGTGCTTCCCCTCCCCCCACAACACACTGCTGAGGCAATCCACGCCATCTGCATGGCGAATATTTCAAATTTTACACTTTTCCCAGGGTTTAAAAAGCAAGAAACTCTTCTGCATCAGAACAATCACTGTGCATTTAAACGATCCACACTTAAAAACACACACACACAAATGGTAGCCATAGCTATCCATGACCTAGTTTCAGGAAAGAAGCAATTGTTATCATTAGGTATACAATGTGTCATGTGTAAAATCAATACATTATAACCTCTGTGCTTTTGAGCTCAAGTCCGCAATTGTATCAGCGACCACATGCACGTACATTTCATTCATTTCACCCAAAGAAACTTGGCTTGTATGGAAAATAAATTGTAATTAACCATGAAAAATCATCTCGTTGAGTTGCTACTTCAACATATATATTATATATAATATAATGTATATTTCCTTTCTAAGGAACACTGCTTGATTTTAAGGAGCCTTCAATGACAGTTAATTAATATTCCCAAGTCACAGAAAGTACCATTTAGAAACAATCCCCCATCTCCAAACTGTAAGCATCCCATCCCCCCACCAAACCAGAACTATTGCAGTTCAACTGCTCTTTAAAAAGTCAGAACAAATAATATAACCCAAGTAACATCTTGAAAAGTTGTTTAGATCAATGCTGTGTCTATATATAAACATCTTACCTTGTACAATGCTGCTTCTTTTTTTACACAAAACCCAGAGCTTGTTTTCACTTCCACAAACAACGAAAAGCTCCCACTACTTTTTTGTGTGTTTTTTTAAAAAATATTTATGTATAAGATTTAAAAGAAGCGTTTTTTCACGTATCACTCATCACCAAGCTGTCTCTCTCTCTCTCTTCTGTAGCCCGTCAGTGTGTAGCTCGGTAAGGCCTATAATTGGAAGAATATCAACTATAGTTTGCATGTATGTCTTGATCCAAAGCTAATGACACCGAAACGATGTGGTGGCGAATGGAAATGAGGAGGGAGGGAAAATAGAGAGAGAGAGAGGGTGGGGGAGGGGATCGAGGTAAAAGTTGATCGCGGAATGGCGTCAGAAGCTGCTGCTGCTTTCTGAAACATTCATTTCCCAGGCTGAGAGTGAATGTGAGAGACACACATACATACAGACACACACAGAGACAGAGCAGCGGCCGCCCTCAGCACCAGGCAGCCAGTGACCCGCGGCCAGGGGCAGCCAGTCCTCCCTGCACCCTCTTACCCCACACCGCCTCCCTAACCCCCCACAATCTACCCCCTGCATCACCCCCCAAATCCCCTGCCTCCCCTCACTCCCTCCTCCCCCAAATTCTCCCTCTTCCCCAAACTCCCTACACACCCCCAACCCCTCTCTCATACTCCGCCTTCTCCCATCTCTTCCACACCCCCTCACCCCACACTCCCCCACCCACTTACCCCACACTCCCCCACCTCCCCCACACTCCCCCATCCCCTCACCCACACTCCCCATCCCCTCACCCACACTCCCCCATCCCCTCACCCACACTCCCTCCCCACCCACTTACCCCACACTCCCCCATCCCCTCACCCACACTCCCCCACCCCCTCACCCCCCCCCACCCCCTCACCCACACTCCCCCACCCCCCTCACCCCACATCCCCCACCCCACTCCCCCACCCCCTCACCCACACTCCCCACCCCCTCACCCCACATTCCCCATCCCCTCACCCACACTCCCCACCCTCACCCACACATCCCCTCACCCACACTCCCCACCCCACTCCCTACCCTCACCCACATCCCACCCCCTTCCTCCATCCCCTCACCCCACATTCCTCCATCCCCTCACCCACACTCCCTACCCCTCCCCACACTCCTCCACCCCCTCACCCACACTCCTCCACCCCCTCACCCACCTCCCACCCCTCCCCCACTCCCTCCTCACCCACACTCCTCCACCCCCTCACCCACTCCTCCCCCCTCCCACACTCCTCCACCCTCTCACCCCCACTCCTCCACCCTCTCCCCACATTCCTCCACCCACCCCATACTCCTACCCCTCACCCCCACCCCCTCACCCACACTCCTCCACCCCACACTCCTCCACCCTCTCACCCCACATTCCTCCATCCCCTCACTCACTCCCTACCCCTCACCCCCATCCCCTCACCCGCACTCCCTCACCCTCACCCACACTCCACCCCCACACACACCCCCGTCCCCTCACCCCACTCCCCCGTCCCCTCACCCCACCTCCCCCCGTCCCCTCACCCACACTCCCCCGTCCCCTTACCCACATTCCCCTACCCCTCACCCACCTCTTCACCCCTCACCCACCTCCCCCTCCCCTCACCCACACTCCCCCGTCCCCTTACCCACACCCTCCCCTCACCCACACTCCCCTCCCCACACCCCCCCTCACCCACATTCCCCCCACCTTCCCCCACCTTCTCCCCCACCCCTCTCCCACACTCCCCCACCCCCTCTCCCCATTCCCCCACCCCGTCACAGACCACCCACCCCCTCACATTCCCTCCACTCCCTCACACATTCCCCCCACCTCCTCACTCCTCCATCCTCTTCACCCATACTTCCCAACCCCTTATTCCCCCCATTCCCACAATTACCCCACCCCCACCCACCCCACCCTCACATCAACACTCCCCCCAAACTCCTTTCCCATATTCCCCTCACCCATTCTCCCAAGCTCATCCCCTCACACTACCCCAACCTCTTTATCACACTCCCCCCTCCCTCTCTTCCCAACTCCCTTACAACTCCTCTCACACCCCCACCCCTCCCACACCCTCACCCCTCCTCCCACAGTCCCCACCCTCCTCCCGCATTTCCTCCACTTCCCCACCTCTCTCCCACACTCCAACCCCACTCCCACACTCCTCCACCACACACTCCTCACACTCTCTCCCACACTGTTCCCACACTGTCTCGTACATTTTCCCTCCCTACTCTCCCACACTTCCCCCGCCACCCTCTCACATACTCCTCCCACCCTCTCTCTTTCACACTCCCCCACATTGGGGGATCTCCCACACTTCCCCACTCGCTCCCCACACATCCCCTACCCTCCTCTAGCACGTTCCCCATCCCCACATCCAAACTCCTCTTACTTCCATCACCCCCCTCACTCCCACCCAACCCCCTCCCACATTACACTCACTCCCCTCTCCCACACTTCCCCTCCCCACATCTCTCCCGCTCCTCCACTCTCCCACACCCCACACTCTCCCCGCTCCTCCACTCTCTCCCACACCCACACTCTCCCGCTCCTCCACTCTCCCACACCCCACACTCTCCCGCTCCTCCACTCTCCCCCACCCCCTCCCACATTCCCCTCACCTCTCTCCCACAAACCACCCACACTGTCTTCCACACTTCCGCCACCCCACTCTTTCACATTGTCCCCAACCCCTCTCCCTCACTCCCCCACACTCGTTTCCCTTTCCCTTTCCCTTCTCCCCCCTCCCCTTCCCTTCCTCCTTCCCCCCCACCCTTCCCTTCTCTCCCCCTCCCTTCCCTTCCTCCCCCCTCCCCTTCCTTCTCCCCCCCCCCCCCTTCTCCCCCCCTCCCCTTCCCTTCTCCCCCCTCCCCTCCCCTTCCTTCCCCCTCCCCCCCTCCCCTCCCCTCCCCTCCCCCCTCCCCCCCTCCCCCCTCCCCTCCTCCTCCCCTCCCCCCTCCCCTCCCCTTCCCTTCTCCCCCCTCCCTCCCCCTCCCCCCCCCCTCCCCTCCCTCTCCCTCCCCTCCCTCCCCCCCTTCCCCCCTCTCCCCCCTCCCCTCCCCTTCCCTTCTCCCCCCTCCCTCCCCTCCCCCCTCCCCCCCTCCCCTCCCCTCCCCCTCCCCCTCCCTCCCCTTCCCTCCCCCCCTCCCCTCCCCCTTCCTTCCCTCCCTCCCCCCTCCCCTCCCCTCCCCCCTCCCTTCCTCCCCCCTCCCCTTCCCTTCTCCCCCCCCCCTTCCCCTCCCCCCCTCCCCTCCTCCCCCCTCCCCTCCCCTCCCCTCTCCCCCCTCCCCTCCCCTTCCCTTCTCCCCCCGCCCCTCCCCCTTCCCCCTCCCCTCCCCTTCCTCCCTTCCTCCCTTCCCCTTCCTTCTCCCCCCTCCCCCCCCTTCCCTTCCCCTCCCCCCTCCCCTCCCCTTCTCCCCCCTACCCTTCCCTTCTCCCCCCCCTCCCCTTCGTCTTCCATGCCTTTTCTCCACTCGCCCAAATACTTCTCACTTTCCCCACACCCTCCTCTCCCATCCCCTCTCCCCCCCCTAGTCCTCTCACCACCTCAACCCGCCTTCGCAACCCCCCCAGCCCACTCTCATCACCCCCATCCCCCTTCACCCACCCAGCTCTCCTCTGCCAGCTCCCCTCCTCTCCTCCAAATCCTCTTCCCTCTCCCAGCCCCACTTCTCCTCCCCTCCTCCCACCCCAGCTACCTCCTCTTCCCCCAGACCCCTACTCCCGACTTCCTCCCCCACACACCCTCCCGAAGCCGCCCCCCTCCCTCAACCCCCTCAGCTCCTCCCTCAGTCCCCTCTGCCCTCCCTCCCCATCCTCCCCCACTCCCTACCATCCTCTTTACCACACTCCCCTTTCACCCCATCTCCCACTCCCTCTGCTCCCTTCCCATTTTTCTGACCCCCACCATCTCTGACCGCCAACTCCTCTCCTTCCCCTTCCCATCCCCTTGACCACCTCCCCACCCCCTCTCCCCCACACATCCTTTGCTCCCCTTCCCCTACCCCCACCCCCACTCTCTTCCCCTTCCCATTCCTCTGCCCCTCATCCCTTTCCACTCTCCACACCCCTCCAACGCCTGCCACCTCCATTCTCACCCCCCCCTCCACTTCATGCCTCACCTCACACCCCGCCCCTCCACCTCACACCCCCAGCCCCTCCACCTCACACCCCAAGGTCCCTCCACCTACCCCCCAGTCCTTCCACCTCACACCCCCAGCCCCGCCACCTCAACACCCCCAACCCCTCAACCGCACACTCCCAACCCCTCCCCTCACACCCCCAGCCCCTCACCTCACACCCCCAGCCCCTCCACCTACACCCCCAGCCCCCACTCCACCTCACTCACACCCCCTTCACCCCTACCCCCTTCAACTCCACCTCCTACCAACCCTCACTCCACCTCCCTCTCCCCTCCACTCCCTCCTCCTACCCTCCCCCTCCACTCCCTCCTCCCCTCCCCCTCCACTCCCTCCTCCCTCCCCCTCCACTCCCTCCTCCTCCCCCCACTCCCTCCTCCCTCCCTCCCTCCTCCTCCCCCTCCACTCCTCCTCCTCCCCCTCCACTCCCTCCGCCTCCCCCCCCCACTCCCTCCTCCCTCCCCCTCCACTCCCTCCCTCCCCCTCCACTCCCTCCTCCCTCCCCCTCCACTCCCTCCTCCTCCCCCTCCACTCCCTCTCCTCCTCCTCCCTCCCCCTCCCACTCCCTCCTCCTCCTCCACTACGCCTCCTCCCTTCCTTCACTCCCTTCCCCCCTCCCCTTCACGTCCCGCCTCCCTCCCCTCCACTCCCGCCTCCCTTCCCCCCCCTCCACTTCCCCCTCCCCTCCCCCCTCCACTCCCGCCTCCCTCCCCCCCTCCACTCCCTGCCTCCCCTCCCCATCCCCTCCACTCCCGCCTCCCTCCCCCATCCCACCCCTCCCCCCTCCTCCCTCCCGCCCCTTCCACTCCCTCCTCCTCCACTCCCTCCTCCTCCCCTTCCACTCCTTCCCCCTCTCCTTCCACTCCTCCTCTCTCCGCCCCAACCCACCTCCCTTCCCCTCCAGTCCACTCCACCCCCTCCCTCGCCCCCTCCTCTTCCCCTCCACCCCCTCCCTCTCCCCCTCCACCTCCTCCTTCTCCCTCCCTTTCCCCCTCCACCCTCTCCTTTTCCCTCTCCACCCTCCACCTTCACCCTCCCCCTTCCAACCCCCCCCTTCCCTTCCCCCCTTCCCCTCCCCTCCCGCTCCCCTCCATCCCTCCCCCTTCACCCCCTCCTCCCCATCCCTTCCCTCTCCTCCTCGCCTCCCCTCCCCCCTCCCCCCCTCCACCTTCCCCCCTCCACCTCTCCCCCCTCCACCTTCCATCCCCTCCCCCTCCACCCCTTTCCCCCCCACCCCCCCTCCCCCCCTTCCCCCGCCCTCCACCTCTTCCCCCCCTCCCCCTCCACCCCTTCTCCCCCCTCCACCTCTTCCCCCCTCCCCTCCACCCCTTCTCCCCCTCCACCCCTTCTCCCCCCTACCACCCCTTCCCCTCCGCCCCTTCCCCCCCTCCCCCTCCGCCCCTTCCCCCCCTCCCCCCTCCCCCCTCCCCCCCGCCGCCCTTCCACCCCTTCCCCCCTCCCCCTCCACCCTTCCCCCCCGCCCCTCCACCCTTCCCCCCTCCACCCCCCCATCCCCTCCGCCCCTCCACCTCCCCCCTTCCCCCTCCAACCCCTTCCCCCCTCCCCCTCCACCAACCTCCCCCCTCCCCCTCACCCCTTCCCCCCTCCCCCTCCAACCTCTTCCCCCCTCCCCCTCCCCCCTTCCCCCTCCACCCCTTCCCCCACCCCTCCCCCCCTCCACCCCTTCCCTCCACACCTTCCCCCCCCTCTCCACTCCTTCCCCCCACCATACCATCCACTCCCCCGCACGCCCATCCACCCCCCCTGCACCCATCCACTCCCTCCCACTTCCATTCCCCCCTCCCTCCCCCTCGTCCTCCCGTCACCCTTCCATTCCCTCCTCCATTCCTCCCTCCCACTATCCCATACCCCCTTCCACTCCCCCCTTGCTCACTTCCCCTCCCCCCGCTCCCCCAACTCCACCCCCCCCTCCCCCCCTCCACGTCCCCCCTCCACCCCCCCCCCACTCCCCCCTCCACTCCCCCCTTCACCCCTCCAACTCCCCCCTTCACCCCTCCCACTCCCCCTTCACCCTCCACTCCCCCCTCCACCCCTCCACGCCCCCCCTTCACCCCTCCATTCCCCCTTCACCCTTCCACGCCCCCCTTCCCCCCCCTTCACCTCTCCACCCCTCCCCTCCTCCCCTCTCCCCTCCCCCTCTCCCCTCTCCCCTCCTCCCTCTCCACCCTCCTCCCCTCCCCCCCCTCCACCTCTCCCCTCCCCACCTCCACCTCTCCCCTCCCCACCTCTCCCCACCACTCTCACCCTCCACCTCTCCCCTCCCCACCTCTCCCACCACTCTCCCCTCCACCTTCCCCTCTCCCCTCCCCCCACCACTCTCCCCCTCCCCTCCCCTCCCCCTCCCCCTTCCGCCTGTCCCTTCCTCCAACCCCTCTCCTCTCCCCCCCCCCAACAACCCCTTCCCCACCCCCGCACCCCCTTTCATCAGCCATAATAATGCAACAGTCTCATTCACTTGCTTTTCCTTTTATGCGTCTCCCCTTCCTCCCCTCCCCTCTCCATATGCAAGGATTGGGTTTTGCATGATATTCCCTGGCATGTTAAACAGCTTTCTTTAAAAATCCAATTATAATGTCTGCTTTCTCAGAGAAAGCTCCCACACTATACATAAAACATTCATTTTTTTTCGCATTGTATTCCATGGGCTGGTTAAATAGCTGAGGAAAAAAAAATCCAATTATTTGTCTGCTTTTCCGCAGAACTCCTGGGTGGATTCTTAAAATGATCTCAGGATATATCACCCAGCAGATTGTTGCTTTGCTTTTTTTCAAAAAATAATATCACACAGATGCTGCTGCTTTCCACTGGCAAGGGGAGGGGGGTGGGTGGGTGGGGGGTAGAACGCAGGGTGTTCCCGGCAACTGATCCTTTCATTTTGCTGCATGGGAGTTTTATTATTATCATTTGGTTCTGTGTGATGCCGTGGAACTCTGCTGCACGCCAGAGAACACGATTTCACACACACATACACACACATAAATAATCCAACCATGATTTATATGTATGTGTGTGTGTGTGTACATTCAACAACGTGCTGTGAGTTTTGATCGAAATGTAACCCTTACATTAGAATTAAAGTGACCAATTCGACCTCAAAAGGGTCAAGGCTGAATCTATTAATGCGGTGCATCGAAATAGGTGAAAAATGCTTTGTTATTTCACTGTGTTCAATGGTACAGTATTTTATTTTTGCACCATGTGCTGTCCTCTTCCCTCCCCCACCCCAGCCACGCTGGGAGAGCCTGTGTATGTATGCGAGCGCCTGTTTTTTTTTGCCTGCCCAGTCACCGTGTGGGTGATTGATTCTCTTTTCCTCTTGCTCAGTCATTCAGATTTGGAAAGTAAATAACAAGTTGACATCATTACAGGTCTCTGCATTACAGTGACACATTCGTAGCTTTACCGTACTACCCCGAGATGCGGCTCTCCGCTTCCTCCAGCACTAAGGGTGTTTGGTGGGGCGGCGGTGGAGGAGGGGAGCGATGGTTTGCTCTCTGCACCAGGAAAACATTAGCAACTTGTCTCTCTCGTTCTCCCTCCCCACTCTCTCTTTCTCTTTGCAACTGCATCGCGGGGGAGAGAGAGAAAAAAAAGACATACTTTGCCAATTTAGGTCAACCTCTCAGGGCAGCAGAACTGAAAGCTGACACATCTATTCAGTCAGCGTCTCAATCACAAGGAAACGCCCGTTCTTCCCATTGCAGCATTTTTTTAAAAAGATATTTTTAAGAAGATTTGCCATGATGATGGTGCTAGCTTAACCCGTTACGTGCTGTTACTCGAATCAGCCTGATTGACATCTCATCTTGTTTAGCTCGGGTTGCTGCAGCTCCTTTGGTACTCTGCAGATGAACTTGACCTGTTCTGTAAGAATAGCATTGTTTATCTGTGCTTCCCGCTGACAGACCTTCCCTAGTGAGTTTTACCAGCATTTTGTTTCAAATTTCCAGAGCCCGCGGTAACTTGATGCTCACTTTCCCCCACTGTATGCTATTTATCAAGGGTATGCGATGCAAAGCACATGCAAAGTGTCCATAAAAATCTTCTAATAAATCACAAACAATATTTCATGCAAATATTTTTCACAAGTGACAACTCCTATTGCTATAGCTCTTTTGACATGATAAAATCTCCAAAGCACTTCAAAGGAACATTTTGACATAAATACGAGCCTCACTGAGTCGTAGATTGGCCACAGTACAGGAGGAGGTTATTTGAGCCGTCGTGTCCATACTGGCTCTCTGCAGGAGAAGTTCTTTTAATCGCTTCTCGGCCTTTTGGCTAAGATCAAGTGTAGTATCTGTGCTTGGTTGAAGTCATTAGGTTACATTTTAGCTTCATTTGAAGCAATTTTTAAAGCGGCATCTCAGCTTTTTGGCTAAGATGCAAATGAGATCAATCTGTGGAGGAGGAGCTATGCCTACTCTAATCAGCTTGGATATTATAGATCAAGCCCAGGACAGGAGGTGAGAGCCCTGTCTTGTCACCTTGGATGGGGAATGTCTCAACTTGTTGAAAGTCTGAATTGGACTTGATTGGATTGAATTGGAATAAAAACAAAAAAAAACTCTTTTGAATATCATGATTGAACCTTTCTGTGGTGGCATAATGGTTAGCACTGCTGCCTCATGGCGCCAGGGGCCCAGGTTCAATTCCTGGCTGGGGTGACTGTCTGTGTGGAGTTTGCACATTCTCCCTGTATCTGCATGGGTTTCCTCTGGGTGCTCTGGTTTCCTTCCACAAGTCCAAAGATACGTAGGTTAGGTTGATTGGTCATGTTAAATTGCGTCTTAGTGTCCTGGGATGTGTATGTTAGAGGGATTAGCAAGGTAAATAGGTGGGGTTTTGGGAATAGAGTCCTGGATGGGATTGTTGTCGATGCAGACTCAATGGGCCAAGTGGCCTCATTCTGCACTGTAGAGATTGTCTGCCTCCACTCAGGTTAGGTGACTAAGGAGATACATTATAAATAATGTATTAAAAAAAGAAAAGTGAGGCAGAGAGATATAGGGAGGATATTTCAGAGGTTGGGGCTCAGGCAACCATGGGCATGGGCACCAATGGCGGCGTGATGAATGTCAGAAATGCCCAGGAGGCCAGAATTAGGTGAGTGCAAAGATGTTGGAGACTTGTGCTGCTGGATGAGTTTTCAGAGTTAGGCCAGGTGAAGGACCTGAAGGTAAGAATGAGATGATGCTTCACTGGAGGTCAATGGAGGTCACGGAGAACGGTGGTGATAAGGAAATTGGTGTCAGTTTAAGATAGGGGCAGCAGAACTTTGGATTATCCCAAGTTTTATGGAGGGTAAATGTAGGAGAGCAGCCAGGAGTTTGTTGAAATAGTCACGTTGAGAGGCAATGAAGGCATGAATGAATGGAAATTGTTAGTTTTAGTGACGGCACAGACATGTGGCCCATCATCACCACAGGGTCTAATGTGACACTGAAGTAGTGAACAGATTGGTTTGATAGCAAATTGTTGTCAGGTAGAGAGAATGGAGTCAGTATTGAGAGAATGGGGTCAGTAATGGGGGAATGGAGTCAGTAGCGAGGGAATGGTGTTTGCAGTGGGTATTGAAACAGATGGCTTTCCAATATTTAATCGAAGGAAATTTCCACTCATCAAGCAAGAGTGGAGGATTGGAAAAGGTGGCAGTGGGTATTGTCAGTATCTGTGTGAAAACTAACACCACTTTCTGGCAATGCCACCAAAGGATGGCATGTAGATGAGGAGTAGAATGAAGCCAAGGACAAATCAAGGATAGTATGGGAGCAGGTAAAAAAAAATTGCAAGTGTTTCTTCAGCTACAATTAGAGAAGAGTAGGACTAGGCTAGATCAGTCCCAACCAACTAGGTGACTGTGGAAAGGGGTTGTAGGAGGATAATGTGGTCACCCATCTAGTAGTTACATACAGATTGAGAAGGATGAAGAGGGAAAGTGTTTCTTTGTAACAGTCACACAAGATATCATTTGTGACATTGATAGGAGAAGTTTCAAGACTGTGGCAGGAGCGGAAATCTAATTGGACGGATTCAGACTTGGTAACTTACTGCAGTGTATCCTTAGACCGTAAGCTGCAGTATTACATGTCAGATATGGATGGAGTGGATACTTTGCCTTGTGGTTAGGGTGACCTTCAGTGAACTCCTTTGCCTTGGATGGTTTTCAGCTTACCGAGTGTTGTTGCAGTTACAACCAGTCAGACAAGTGGAAAGAGTTCCATTATATTCCTGATGTGCGCTATGTCAATAGTGCAGATTTTGCTAATTCAAGAGGGGAGCTACTCCTCACGGAATACCCCACCTTTGGCACACTCCAGTAGCATTCAGGGAGAAAAAACAGCTCACTTGATTGATACACCATTCTAAATCATTCACTCCCTACAGTAGCAATGCACCGTTGGCTTCAGTCTGTTTCATCTACAAGATGTAATGTAGCAACTGATTCAGATTCCATCGAAAGCATCTCCCAAATCAAAGACCTTTACAATCTAGAATGACAAGAGCTACAGACACTTGGCAACACCAGGCTTTCCAGGTCACATACCATCCTAACTTGGAAATCAATCATCGTGCTGGCCTAAAATTCTGGAACTCCCCATGTAACAGTATGTTGGGTGTACCTTCGCCACGTGGACTGTAACAGTCATCATCAACTTCTCCAGGGCTGTTAGTGCAATAAATACTCACCTTCCCAGTGCATTCACATCTTGTGAATTAATTGAAAAAATTGATTCAACAGTAGTTAGCACTGCTACCTCACAGTGCCAAAGACCCAGGTTCAATTCCAGTCTTGGTTTACTGTGTGGCATTTGTACATTCTCCCCATGTCTCCATGGGTTTCCTCAGTGTGTTCCAGTTTCATTCCACAGTCCAAAGATGTGCAGGTTGGTGGATTGGCCATACTAAATTGCCCCTTAGTTTTCCAAGATGTGTAGGTTAGAAGAATCAGTGGGATAAATATGTGGGGTTACAAGGATAAGGCCTGGTTGGAATGTTCTGTGAAAGAGTCCATGCAGACTTAATGGATCAAATGGCCTCCTTCTGCACTGTAGGGATTCTATGATTCTGCGATTATTTGTTTTGTATTTTTGAGGAAGATCAGCCTACTCATTGTGGAGACTGTTTTATGTTAAGTTGTTCAATAGACATCAGCAGTAATATAACTGAAACAATACAAAGCAGCCAATAACAACTGCTGCAGAATCACAGAATCCCGACAGTGTAGATTGGCTAAGCAACAACTTGTTTAGCCAAAATGTGCTTCAAAAATTCTGACAATTTTAATGGTAACAGTCAGGTTGCAGAGTTTTTACTTAATTTTTAATGTGGCTTTAAAACTAACTTTTAAGAACATATATTAAACTGTAAATACATTGTAAGCTCGATCAAAATAATGTTCACGCATATTAAATACGATGAATACATTTGCCTAACACAGTGATACTTCATAATCAGAACAATTTGAAAACATTTAAAATTTAATTAAGCTGAATAGATTACAATTGAAGCCACTGCCAAAATAATTTAAATTGCTTTTTTTTAAGTAAAAGCAAAATATTTGGAATTGCCTTTGCAAGAGATTAAAAGCACATCTGTAAACATAAAAGGCTGTTCATTGTGGCCACCTGTATTAAAAATACATCACTCAAGGATCCACAATGGTTCAGCACATTTACTGCTGAAAAAATATTGCTGCTTTCAGGAAGGCACTACAAGCCTGGTTTTAATTTCCTCCACATTGTACACATGAGATGCTGGTAGCCCGGAAATTGGAAGGGGTGACTTACAACATTGTTTATGCCAGTCCTCCGACAGCTGCCATCCTGGGTTAGGGATATGAGATGGGCAACTGGAGTACCTGTTTGTTTAAAACCACTTGAAATATGCAACAAGACACACATAGGACCAACCACATTTTTGCATATCCTCCACTCTTTGTGCAAAGTGATGACTGCCCTATCAAACAATCCTTAATTAGAGGACTTAGAAAACAAGCAACTAAGTGTTGAATTTTCTTTCTGGTGGGGTTTGGAAGATCAAGCATGCTTCTCTTGGCCCAAGGGAAACAATCTGCCCATTCCCCATTCTTTGACTGCCTGCTGGCCCAGTTAAGAGCCAGCGGATATTCTCCAGTTCTATAAATGCCAAGCTATAGTTCTTTTTAAGTTTATCTATTACTGTCACAGGTAGGTTTACATTAACACTGCAATGAAGCTTCTGTGAAAATTTCGTTGCCGCCACTCTCTGGCACCCATTTGCGTACACTGAGGGAGAATTTGACATGACCAATGCAACTATTCAGCATGTCTTTCAGACTGTGGGAGGAAATCGGAGCACCCAGAAGAAACCCTGGCAGACAGGGGGAACGGGCAGACTTTGCACAGACAGTGACCTAAATCAGGAATTGAACTCAGATCCCTAGCGCTGTGAGGCAGCCGTGCTAACCACTGTGCCACCATGCCACTGGAACATGCATGAGATGCCTAAGTTTTACTGACAGCTTGTAAGTGAAGCCCTGACGTCAAAACAGCTCAGGCATCCAACTGGCAACAATAAGTGAGGGATGGGTCTATTTTGCCCACTGCTCATCCATTATCTGTATGATGTTCAAATTTGTCCTTCATTTATTTGAAAGAGCATTTCTATTTTGTTTGAAAAAAAGGTGGTAGTTTTGACAGATTCTGTAATAGGTTAGAAAGCGAGCTTGGGAGACAGACCATTTGATGTAATGAAATTTTGCCTTTCCATTGCTCCCATTAATGTTTTAGCATGAATAACAACTGTTCTTCCCCCTGTCCCAGACCCTGAAATTAGCCATGTTGTGCTCCCTATGCTGTTTCTGACTATGAAATTACCTGCTATCCTGGATCTCTGTTAACCCAAATTGAGAACTGTCCGCAGGAAATTTGAGAGAAAGGGTGGCATGGTGGCATGATGGTTAACACTGCTGCCTCACAGTGCCAAAGACCCATGTTCAATTCTGGCGTTGGGTCACTGTGTGGAGTTTGCATGTTCTCTCCGTGTCTGCTCGGGTTTCCTCTGGGTTCTCCGGTTTCCTCCTATCCTCCAAAGATCATAGAATCATAGAACCCTACAGAAAGAGACCCTTTGGCTCCTCGAGTCTGCACTGACCACCCAGGGCCTATCCCCATATCCCTACGTACTTTACCCACTAATCCCTCTAACCTAAGCATCTCAGGACAATAAGGGGCAATTTTAGCATGGCTAATCAACCTAACCCGCACATCTTGGGAGGAAACCGGAGCACCCAGAGGAAACTCATGCAGACACGAGAAGAATGTGCAAACTCCACACAGACAGTGGCTCGAGCCAGGAATTGAACCCAGGTCACTGGAGCTGTGAAGCAGCAGTGCTAACCATTGTGCCATCGCACCGCTCCAAAAAGGATGTGGGGGATAGGTGGATTGGCTATGTAAAATTGCACCTTAATGGCTCAAGACATGTAGGTTAGGCGGACTAGTCCCAGTAAATGTGTGGGGTTATAGGGATAGGGCAGGGTAGAGGGGAGATTCTCTGTAACAGAGTTGGTGCAGACTTGATGGGCCAAATGGCCTCTTCTGCACTGTTGGGATTCTGTGATTCTTTGAATACATGCATCCGTTGAATTTGAAAGGATGTGTTGATTTGTTTTTAAATTTTCTCCAAGTGAGAAACTGTCTCCGTATGGTCATATCCCCTGACTATGAAATTCAGATCAAGAATTCATATTGTTCTTGATACGAGCTATCATTGTAGGTTTTTTTTGTTTTATTGATTGTTTATTCCATACACGAAGAAAGAATTCACACCCAGATGCCTTTTGCATCCTCAGAAAATCTTAAAAACGTGTATCATAGATGTGTAGCCATGGTTGTCTTGTTGCCAAATGCAGTGACCAATTTGTACTCAGCAATGTTTTAAAAGGCAAATGCATCAAATAAGAACTAAATGAGTAATTTAATGGTGTTGTTTGATTTTCATTAATGCAAGTAGGTCAGGAGAGGGTTATATTTTTCCATGGGAGAGCGGAAGTGGCTGGAAACAGCGGCAATGTTCCTTATCTGCCAGGCCGCTAAACGTCCCTTGGTATAAACAGTGCAAGAAGTAAGCAAAAAATGTTGTGGCCAGAGGAACGAGGAACAGCTGAGAAATGTTTAGTAATTAAATGGAAAGAAGAATGAAAGGGATAATGAAAGGAATTAGTTCACCACCGAGGGTTTGTCCCCCTTTAATCTATTAACATCTGATGGGTAGCATGGTACCATCTGGCACATAGACAAGGAAGCAGGATTATACTTTAGAGGGAAAAGAAGTAATTTGTCTCTGACAGATTTCCTCTGCTGAATGTTTGGTTAGGGACATAAGACTGGAATGTATCATTACATGTTACTCCACATTTGGAGGCTTAAAGCTTATCAGTAACAATATAGGTGCAGTGGCAATTAAGATCATAGAATCTCTGCAATGTAGAAGGAGGACATTCAGCCCATCAAGTCGGCACAACAATCCTACCCATGCCATGACATATTTACCCTGCTGGTCCATCTGACACTAAGGGGCAATTGACCATTGTTAATCAACCTAACCTGCACATCCTATATGAGGGAAACAGGAACACCTGGAGGAAATGCATGTAGACATGGGGAGAACATGCAAACTCCACACAGAAACTGGATCTCAAGCGCTGTGAGGCAGCAGTGCTAACCACAGTGTCACTGTGCCACCCAATTACATAAGAGTCTGAGAACTGTGAGTATAATTCATCGTACTTCATCATCTGGCTTGAGATTTCACTCTTTCATAACATCTGGAAGTTCTGAAATGTTGCACACCAAGGCACCAAGAAATAGATCCGTATCTCTCTGAAAGTATGCAAGAGTTGTATATGTTAGGGTGGACAGCTCTTTCTCAATTAGCACATACAATTTCTTCCTGTGTTGTAAATTTCCTGTTTCTATATTTAATTTAGCATTGCACACGTTCATTCCCAGAAATAAAGGTTTCAATCACTGCAGAATTAGCTGAGCTTAGCTAAGATAATTGATCTTCAGAGGAGAAGCAAAGATCACAAAATATAGTTTTAAAATTTAGCTGTAAATCTATTATGTTTTACATCTGTAAGGAAACAAGTCAGTATAACCATTAAACCTTTTGGGGAGAAGTTGAAGTGTAATGGCTGAATTCAGCATGGGATTGTGCTGACAAAGGATCCAGGCTGGAAATGTTAACCGTCTCTTTTCAGACACTGACAGGCCTGAGAGTGACAGAATTTAGAATGGAGAAGTGTGGGTTTCAGCCTGATCTGAATTGGATTGCATCATTCTTCCCTTGTTTACTGAAAGGAAATGGTCTGGTTGTAGCAAGCAATCCTTCAAAATAGACACGGAGGTTGCCTGTCTTGGTAAAGCTAATATACACCACACTGTCATATATTCCCCATGTGAATTTTCAGTTAAAATGATAAATGCAAAACTGTCTTGTCAAAACGACGTACAATGAATATTAGCAGCTTATGTTCCCAGTATTTGCTTGTTAAATGTCAATCATCTATAATACTGGCAAATATTCATCCGATCAGAAAACATAAAATGAATTCAGTAAGCATTTTATTGACAGATAATCTGAATATATAATTAAAATTGTGATTCAGGGAGGGACATTGAAGGAAAATAAGTATAGGCTCAAATATTACACAATAACAGTGTATTCTGTATGGGTTGAACAGAGGATTGGGTCAGGTTATTGTGTACATTGGAATGGAGCTTGACACATCTACAATCAGTCACATGGCACTGCTATCCATTGGGCTTCATAACTCTCAATGAAGAGTTATTGAATATAACTCTTCAATATCCTCACATCCAGCAACAACATTTTTTCAACTGAAATTCACGTAACAACAAAGCATGGATGAAGAGATCTCTGCAACAAGGATAGGTGGCTCATCAAGTTGTCCCGGGTGACCGCTGGAAGGACTGAAAGACATATGAATTCTCTATGTGCCACGGAAAGCTGGATTGCGGTATCTTCCTTTGGATAGCACTTCAAAGATAACGATTTATTTAAAATTTGATTTATTATCATCACATGTATTAGTACATAATGAAACATTTTCTTGTGCGCTATATAGACAAAGCATACTGTACATAGAGAAGGAAAGGAGAAGGTGCAGAATGAAGTATTATAGTCATAGCTAGTGTGCAGAGAAAGGTCAACTTAATATAAGGTGGATCCATTCAAAGGTCAGATCAAAGAGATTGAATTAAAGCATTGTTACAGAGTTTAAAAGAGTTTATTAGGAATGGGTTAAGAAACCTTCCAATTAAGATCTAATTAAATGTCAGTTATTCAATAGAAGTCTCTGATATATAAAAAGGCTACAGGTGGCACTGGGTATAGGTGGAGAACTGTATGAGGATTTGGATCAAAGAAATAAAAATAGTTTATAAAGAAGCGGAACTTGTGTCTCCTTTACTGAACTGCAATCTAGAGGCTCAACAAGAGGAGAGTTTTAAAAGCATAGAATGGGAGTGAAAGATAGAATTAGAGGGTATGTAGGGCACATTAGGCAAGAAGCTGTCATAGTCTGTGGCCATTTTGGATAGGTGTGGTCTCTGCAGAACCAATGGCATGCTAATTTTCATGAGACTTTTCTTCTGCCTCTGAAACAAACACCTGCTGACAGTGCTACATGACTGAACTGGGTCAACACATCACTGCATTTGCATTATAATGTAAAATTGCATAGGGACCTGGCATATATGATGCATTGGGTAAGTCCAGCTTCCACTCCAAGACTTGTAGTTCTAATTCTTTTGCAATTAGGTGTAAAGTCAATTTTATTATCTTTTGGCATCTGCTTTTTCTGAAGGATTTTGAAAATAAGGCTGAATCTCTGTATTGAGAACCAGCTGTAATGTGTTCATGGACATTTGAAAGGAGCAGGACTAAGTAGGGACTTAAGCAAAGGACATTATGCATATCACTCACATGTAACTGATATGTGAGTCAGAGTTTACTGTAGGAGCATATTTAATACTGTCAGTTGTTATTTAGATTTGTCTCTGCACCCTTCAGCTCAGAAGTTTTGAGCCAGTTAGTTATTGAAAGATAATGGAGCTGGGATATAGGTGAACAGAATAATCAACTAGGTATCTCCTTAATGGATATGAATTAAGAGCTGGGGAATCAAACTGTGACAGGACAGAGAAGGAGTGTGAATTAAAGATGTAAATTCAACATCAAATCCAGTTTAGAAAGAGAAGGAAAGAAAGGATGAATTGAAATAGGAAAAAGACTACAGAAAACTGAGGAACTCTGCTAAGCAGGAGGCAGAGCCTATTCCTGCTAAGAGGCCAGCAGCACAGTGCTGAGTGGGCCATTATGCATGCCAACCTCTCACTGTGGAGATTGGTGCATGCGCAGTGCCACCTCCCATCATCCCCACCCCCATCCCAATCGCTGGCCTCCTAATCACTCGCCAGTCCCACAACCGTTCGATTGCTGGTCTACCAGACTTCCCCAGGCCAGTCTCTAAGTCTGCCACCTCACATACCCTAGCCAACCCTGATGTCCCTTCCCCGCAACAGGACAATCCCACCTGCCCCCACCCCCCACCCCCAGCCTGATGACAAGCCCTGAACCATACCCCAGACAGCCTCACACCCCCACCCCAAGGACCATCTCCAACTACTTCCTCTCTTCCACCGATCCCAATGCAAAGTGGCAGCGTGTTCCCCCATCTCCACCAATTGTGCGCTAAAAGTATGCTTCATCCCTTTGGCACTGCCTGGTACTTGGTAAGAGGCAGCTCTCCCTTACTCTTGACCTCTTGGGAGTGTCTCAATGGCCTCTGTTGTCTCCAGTGGGGTCAGGATGCCTGTTCCTTGTTAGTGGGGAGTAGTTGTAAACGCCATGAAAGGGAGCCATTCTTAGCGGGGTGTGAGGTGATAGGGCTGGGAGATGCTCATGGGTCTGAACAATACTGTATCAGGCCTGTGAATCATATTGAAATCCTCATTTACTGATTTCACTAAAAATAATATGCTGCGAGTTTCGTGACTAGCGTAATGTTAGAGACCCTCCCCATCTGGTGTCTCCCAGCCTGCTGCATTGTTTGAGCAGCACAGCGAGCTGGGAGAATCCTGGCCTATATTTTTAAAACCTCTCACTTTGGCTAGTACTGCTGCCTCACAGCGCCAAGGACTTGGATTCGATTCTGGCCTCAGGTCACTCCCTGTGTATAGTTTGCACATTCTCCCGTATCTGTGTAGGTTTCCTTTAGGTGCTCTGGTTTCCACCCACACTCCAAAGTTGTGTGTGTATGGTTAATTGGCCATGCTAAATTGCCCCTTAGTGTCAGCGCAACTAATACGATAAATACATGGGGTATGGGGATAGGCCCTGGGTGGGATTGTTGCCAGTGCAGGCTCGATGGGCCAAATGGCTTTCTTCTACACTGCAGGGATTCTGTGATTCAAAACAATGCAGAATGGAAAGGAATGAAACATGTAATGATTAAATTTTGGTGCCAGAAACGTTGAATAACAATGATTGTGTTGTTGGATACCTCACTAATTCTGACTCCAAAGTATCTGCAGTGGATGTAATCACAACGTCCAATGCTTGTCAATGGTGAGGCAAAGAGCAAAATGCCATTTTGCGATACCAACTGCAGCATGGTACGACTCAATGTGCAAACTTTTGGAGATTGATATTTAACTGAGCATCGACCCATTGATGGCAGTTACTGTGTTGTTAATGCATAAATAGCAGTGAGCACGATCAGTCCCATCGTTTGACAGTAAAATCTGGGTCAATCTGAGAGTATTCGAAGAAACTGTATTGACAGATTTATTGTTATCTTCCCATCACTGCACTGCCTTCCTTTGTGGCCTTCTTTCAGTTGGTTTGCATTAATAGACAACATTGCCACAATTTGACCTAGTTCTAGATATGATTTGATTTGCATTGAAAACTTGGATTTGAAATTACGAACTAACAAACAATTATGTATTGTTTTGGCAAACAGATAAAACTGAGTTTAAATAGATAAACAAACTATCCCTCCTTAGAACATTTGTCATATATGGCATTATAAATAACAGAATGCACTAACTTGGAATGTTCACATAGGCTGGAATTTTACCGATCTGCCAACCATGGGAATTAGAGCAGGCATGGGGCGGACCATGGAAGCATCAAAGAACAAAGAACAAAACAGCATGGGAAACAGGCCCTTCGGCCCAACGAGCCCACGCTGCCACCCCGATGTTCCCACATCTACCTGCAATCCCTGTCCATGTTTATAGATCTATGGATTAAAAACCAAATTTGAGACAATTTAGGGAGAATTTTGTTTTGCCAATTAGCCTAAGAGCACATCTTTGGGATGTGGGAGGAAACCGGAGCTCCCGGAGAAAACCCACGCAAGCACGGGGAGAATGCGCAAACGCCCACAGACACAGGCCCAAATCCATGTATCTGCACAGCACAGCGATAGTCACTGAGCTGTCGTGTTGCCCATCAAATGGTCCAGGTCAAGCGTACACTAACGACGTGAAGCACTAGGATACTCTCGATAAAATCCATGAGCAACCCTCTCACAACCCATCGTGTGTATGCCCCTCGTTAGACAACAAGGTGGACCAAAGCACCTGTAGGATAAAAACAAGTACATCAATATCATCATTCATTTACACACTTCCCAGGGACTCCCAAGGCTCATGATTCCTATTTTAAATCAGTTTTCTATACCCCACCCTTCCCATTATGTTCATGTGCCCATCTAAGTATTTCTTAAATAACTCCAGAGTACCTGCCTCCACCACTTTATTTGGCAGCGCATTCCAAACTCCCACCACCCTCTGTGTGAAAAAACTCCCTCCAGCATCCAAATTATATCTTACCCCCCTCACCCTAAACCCGTGACCCCTCGTGCTATTCAAGTCCATCTTAGGAAAAAGCTTAACCCTGTTTACTCTATCTATACCCCTCATAATCTTGTACACCTCAATTAGATCTCCCCTGAGTCTACGTCTTTCTAAGGAAAACAGCCCCAATTTGCCTAACCTCTCCTCGTAACTCAGACCTTCCATACCAGGCAGCATCCTGGTAAACCTCCTCTGCACTCTCTCCAGACTCTCCACGTCCTTCCGGTAGTAGGGCGACCAGAACTGGACACAGTATTCCAAATGTTCCAAATGTCCAAATATTCCAAATATTCTAACCAATGTTTTATACAACTGCAACATTAAAGGCCAGCTCTTGTACTCTATACCCCTTCCTATAAAGGCTAGCATACTATATGCTTTCTTCACAACCTTCTCCACTTGCTCTGCCATCTTCAGAGACTTGTTCACCTGCACCCCCAGGTCCCTCTGCGTTTCTATACTCTTAATAGGTCTACCCTTTATCATATACCTCCCCCATACATTCTTTCTCCCGAAATGCATCACCTCACATTTATCAGGATTGAATTCCATCTGCCATCTGTCTGCCCAAGCTACCAGCCTATCTATGTTCTGCTGCATCGCCTGACAATGCTCCCATTCACTCAGGCAGGATTTTGTGGTTTTGGACATTCTCCCGCCCAACATGTTGGGCAATCAACAGGAAGTTCCCTTTATTTAGAGATAATGGGCGGGCAACTGTGTCACCAGCTTCACATCTTGAAGGTCTGCCCTTCAAATGTCCAACATACTGCAGTTCTGGGATACGATAAGAAAGTAGATCTGCAATCTTGCCTCTTTGTAAGGGATTCAGGCCACAAACAAGATGGGCCTCCCGCTCTCCTTCATTGGGCAAATATGCTCAATCTCACTGAGTGTATTAGACTGCTAATTCCACATGGGATGGCACGGTGGCACAATGGTTAGCAGTGCTGCCTCACAGTGCCAAAGACTCAGGTTCAATTCTGGCATGGATAACTGTGTGGACTTGGCATGTTCTCCCTGTGTCTGTGTGGGTTTGCTCTGGGTGGAGTTGTATAGAACATTGGTGAGGCCGCAGCTGGAGCATTATGTGCAGTTCTGGTCACCACAATAAAGGAAAGACATGATTGCACTGGAGGGGGGGGCAGAGGAGATTTACCAGCGTGCTGCCTAAAATGGAACATTTAAGTTATGAAGAAAGGTTGGCCAAGCTTGGGTTGTTTTCATTGGAGCAGAGAAGACTGATGTGCGACTTGATTGAGGTGTTCCAGATTATGAGGGGCATAGACAGAGTGCAGTTGTTCTTCTTAGTTGAAGGGTCAGTTATGAGAGGACACAAGTTAAAAGTGCGTGATAGGAGGTTTGGGAGAGAATCTGAGGAAAAACCTTTTTAATCAGAGGGTGGTGACAGTCTGAAAGACGCTGCCTGGGAGGGTGATGGAGATGAGATGCCTTTTACTCATTAAAAAGTACGTGGATGAGTACTTGGCACACGATTCAAGGCTATGGGCCAAGTGCTGGCAAATGAGATTAGGTGGATAGATTAGGGCATTTCATGCATTGGTGCAGACTCGATTGGCCTCTTTTGGAATGTGGTATTCAGTGATTGTGTACTCTGGTTTCCTCCTACAGTCCAAAGATGTGCAGGTTAGGTTGATTGGCCATGCTGAATTGCTCCTTTAATGTCAGGGGAAATACTATCAAATAAATCGGTTGGATTTAAAATTGGTGTTGTCAGACCTCTTACTAAGTTTACCCCAGTCCAATGCCGGCATCTCTACATCAGAAATAGATGGGGACAGGGCCTAGGTGGAATTACTGTTGGTGCAGGCTTCTTGGGCTGTAGAGATTCTATGATTAGTGAAGTAGAAACTCCTGGCTTGGACTCATTTCCTGCCTCATTCCCTCTTAAATCAGCAGGTGGAATATCTGCTGCTTATAATTCAGCAATTGTGACAGAATTATGATAGATGTGCACTGGGAAGATTTAATTTATTTATTTTGTCACATGTACTAATATATAATGAAAAGTATTGTTGCTTGCATGCTATACAGAAAGCATTCCATTCATGAATACATAGGGGAGAAGGAAACAAGAGAGTGCAGAATGTAATGTTATAGTCATAGCTAGGGTGTAGAGAAAGATCAGTTTAATATAGGATAGGTCCATTCAAAAGCCTGATCGCAGCAGGCAAGAAGCTGTTTTTGGTCGGTTGGTACATGATTTCAGATTTTTACCTCTCTTTCCCAAAGGTGGAAGATGGAAGAGGGTATGACTGGGATGTGTGGAGTTCATGATTATGCTATCTGCTTTTCTGAGGCAGGGGAAATATAGACAGAGTAAATGGATGCGAGGCTGATTTGTATGATGGACTGGGCTATGTTCGCAACCCTTTGTAGTTTCTCATCACCTTGGTCAGAGCACAAGCCATACCAAGCTGAGATACATCCAGCAAGGATGCTTTCTATGCTGTATCTATAAAAATTGGTGACAGTTGTAGCAGACATGCCAAATTTCCTTAGCCTCTTGAGAAAGTAAAAGTGTTGGTGGGCTTTCTTAATGATAATGTCGGCATGGAGGGATCAGGACACATTATTGGTGATCTGGGCACCTAGGATCTTCAAGCTCTCGACCATATCCATTTCACCCCCATTGATGTAGACAGGGGCACGTTATCCACTATGCTACCTGAAGTCGATAACTATCTCCTTCCTTTTGTTGACATCGAGGAAGACATTATTGTCCCCAGACCAGTTCACCAAATTCTCTAACTCTTTCCTGTACTCCATCTCATCATTGTTTGAGGTCTGATCCACAATGGTGATGTTGTCGACAAACATAAAAATGGAACTGGAGCGGAATTTGGCTGCACATTCTTAGGTGTATAATGAATATAGTAAGAGGCAGAAGACACAGCTTTGTGGGTCATCAGTGTTGAGGATAATTGTGGAGGAGGTGTCATTACCTATCCTTAAAGTCTGTGGGTTAGGAGGTCTAAGATCCAGTCACCAAGGGAGGAGCTGAGCCTTAAGCCATGGAGTTTGGGGGTGAGTTTTGTAGTGATGATGGTGTTGGAGGCTGAGCTGCAGTCAATAATTGGAAATTTGACATAGGTGTCTTGTTATCCAGGTGCTCCAGGGTGTTCCAGAGTGTTCCAGAAAGTGAACTGTCTCCTTATCATTTGTTATTGTTCTTTATTCTTTTTCCATCAGTTCAGTGCCCCTGCTTCCCTGAAGACATGATTCTTTGCTGAGTATTGTTGCAGAGACTGCTAGGCACCACTCGTACATTATTCAAAAGGGCATTATTCTTATATGAATCTGAGATAAGAATTTCAGTATGGACTCATGACAGCACATTTATTTCTAAGTCAGAAATTTCCTGTGTCAAGCCTCACTTAAGGAATTTGGACATAGAATCATTCAGTGCAGAAAGAGGCCATTCGGCCCATCAAGTCTGCACCAACCACAATCTCACCTAGGTCCTATCCCCATAACGCCACGCATTTAGTTAGTCCCCCTACATTAAGGGGCAATTTAGCATGGTCAATCCACCTAACCCGCACATCTTCAGACTGTGGGAGGAAACTGGAGCACCCGGAGGAAACCTACTCAGACAGGGGGAGAAAGTGCAAACTCCACACAGATACTGATCCAAGCCAGGAGTGAACCGGGATCCCTGATGCTGTGAGGCAACAGTGCAAACCACTATGTCACTATGCCACTCATATTGGGCAGACGTTTACATTCAGTGCACTTAGTACTGGCTGAGGCAAGAAATCCGGCACGCAGCTCTCTATCTGCAGAGTTGGGTTTTTTTCACCAGATTTCTTGGCACCTTGTGAACAAAAAAACCTGGGGGCATGATTTCACCATCATACTGGCAGGGCAGGACCTGGTAGGACTGGCAACGCTGTCTCCACACAGAGTGGGGGCCATTTTTAGTTAATTAATGTTGCAAGTAGGCTTATATTAACACTGCAATGATGTTACTGTGAAAATCCCCCCAGTCACCACACTTTGGCGCCTGTTTGGGTACACTGATAGAGAATTTAGCATGGCCAATGCACCTAACCAGCATGTCTTTCAGACTGTGGGAGGAAGCTGGAGCACCCAGAGGAAACCCATGCAGACACAAGGAGAATGTGCAAACTCCACACAGACAACAACCCAAGCCAGAAATCGAACTAAATCCCCGGGCCTGTAAGACAGCAGTGCTAAACACTGTGCCACCGTGCCACCTAAGGGCATTCCCATCTGTGTTAAAACAATACCCCCTTCCCATGGATATGCAGGAGTCTTCATCCTCCCTTATCCACACAAATACAGGGGCAACCACCCCTCCCATGAAAAAGGGGTCTGCCCTCTATGGTCTCATGGGATTTTCCACTGGCATTGTCATTTCCGCTGGTGGTGAATGTAGGCAGGGAATCCCCCCAATGTTGAGGTTGAAGTTTCAGTGTAATACTGAGTACAGCAGTGCTCAGACCAAGGGTTCAACATTTGACTATTTGAAATGTTCACTCTGAGTGCAAGACTCTCAAAAGTGTGGTCTCCGATGGGAAACGTGATTTCCTGGGGTGATTTATGCAGTGAAAGAGATGTGTGTGACCAAAAGATAAAGCAATCCCAACTCCTCAGAAATCAGGGGATTCTTTTTAAAGATGCCCGGATCTCAAAATAAAGTTAAAGATCCCACTTTAACCGCCCCTCCCCACTCCCTCCACCATGGACATCATGATCCCTTGTGCACACGTGGAACACCCTCAATCCTTGACCATGGAGTGGTAACCTCCCACCATCAGTAAATGTCACTGTCATCTCCAACCCCCCCCCTCCATCAGGATGACGTTCCCTGCCTCCCACCTATTCACTGGCAACAGCCCACTTTGACTTCACCCAAAGGCCCACCTTCTTCAGGCACCCACTTCATGGACCCCCCTCAGGCACCCCCTCAGGCACCCCCTTCAGTCCTTGCCCTTTGGCAGTTCCAGAGCACTTTCCAGCCATGTCCCTGACTACCGGGGGGGACGGGATGGGGGGATTCAATGGCGTCTGAACCCTCTGGCTCTCTCATCATGTCAGGTCTCTGGTTGTGGAGACTTCTGGCGACTCCCGCTGGCTTCACATTGTGCTGGCGGGTGGGAGAATTGAGGGGCCCGGTGAATTTGGCTTACAGTCGGATCTGAATATGTTAATGAAGATTTAAATATGCTAATCTTGTTCATGCTTTCCCCTGCTGAGTGTGAACCAAATTACGTCACCAGCCGGGGGCGAAGAGACTTCAAAACAAGTTCTCCCTGATCAAGTCCTGTGATAGTCTCCGGCCATAATGTGATTTGTGGCTGTGCAAATGGGGTCGGGTTCCATGAATGTTGCCAGACCTGCTGAATATTTCCAGCCTTTTTTCTTTTTATCTTATTACTGCTTGTGAGACTTTACAATGTGCAAACTGGCTGCAGCTTTCGCACAGCAGGCATCACATTTTAAATGGAAGTCTTTGGCTGGAAAATATCATGGGACATCAACATGTTATTAAAGATACTGTATGGCCTGAAATTTTTTCTTAGAAACCGCAAGTTAGCAGGTGGTTCGACTGTGTGGCCATCCCCACCAAATACAATTTTGCCCAGATTAATTTCCCAGATAGACACATCTGGGAGGGCTGTTTAGAATTCTATTTCCCTCACCTTATGAACCATTCAATAAGTTACAGAGGTTAATTCCAGCATTCCTGATGTTACCATTAGGCTAATGGCTAAAATCACCTAAATCAACCGAGTGCTGGGATTGAACTGGGGATCATCTTGGATACATGACTCAGTTCCTTGCTTAAGAAGTTTGCTTTCAGAAGGGAAGTGATTCTCCTTTATTATTGTTATTGCTTTGATTTTTTTTGTTTTGTTTGGTTTTTGTTCCTGTTTGATTCCTGGAATAATCAGAGCAGTATAAAATTTCAAAGGCTGAGTATGCAGCGTAGACTCTTTCTCTGCATGTGGCATGGTAGCACTGTGGTTACAGCATCAGGGACCCGGGTTCAATTCTGATGACTGTCTGTGTGGAATCTGCACATTCTCCCCATGATTGCGTGGGTTTCTTCTGGGTCCGTTCCCCACAGTCCAAACATATCCAGTTTGGTGGATTGATGATGCTAAATTGCCCCTTAGTGTCCAATGATGTGTTGGTTGGAGGGGTTAGGGGTAAATATGTAGGGTTATGGAGAAAGGGCCTAGGTAAAGTTTTAAAGTTTAAACTTCATTTAATAGTGTCAAAGTAGACTTATATTAACATTGCAATGAAGTTACTGTGAAAATCCCCTAGTTGCCACCCACTGGTGCCTGTTCGGGTACACTGAGGGAGAATTTAGCATGGCAATGCATCTAACCAGCATATCTTTCGGACTGTAGGAGGAAACCAGAGCACCCGGGGAAACTCACACAGACACGGTGAGAATGTATAGACTCCACTCAAACAGTGACCCAAGCAGGGAAACAAACCCAGGTCGCTGGCATTCTGAGGCAGCAGTGCTAACCACTGTGCCACTGTGTCGCCCGAGGGTAAGAAGCTGTGCTGAAGAGTCAGTGCAATCTCAATGAGCTGAATGGCCTCCAACCACACTGTCGGAATTCCATGATTCTATGATCAGAGAATTGAGAGCAGAGGTAAATATGTCGAACTGGCAATGTTTCCAATCATCCAGTCACCCAGTGCAGGATCTCCAATCAATTACTCCAGTAATCCCGATTCAAAAACCTGGAGAACGACTAAATTATACATTGACTTATGGTTTCAAATGACAGTGCGATTAAAAAAAAAGATTTTTCCTTTCTTTTGTTCAAGATGCTTCTCAAGAATATTATCAAACAAAAATATGACCCTAGACTGCAAGAGTTCATATTAGGGTCAGATGATCAAAAGCTTGATCAAAGAAAGAGTTTTTAAAGAGTGTTCTAAAAGAGGAATGTAATATAGAGAAGCAGAAAAGTGGAGGGGGATATTGATGAGCTTGGCACTTCAGCACCTGAACTGGCTGCCAATTGTAGTATGATTAAAATTAGGGGTGTCCAGATTTATTGAAGTACAGGTATCTCAGATAGTTGTGAAGTTAGAGGAGACTGCAGAGATTGAGAAAGGTGAGTCCATGGAGGGATTTAAATATAACGATAAACATTTTAACATCAAGATATTGCTTAACTGGGAGCTAATGTATATCAGTGAACACAGGTGATACGGGATCAGGACTTGGATAAGACACACGCAGTTGAGTTTTGGATGACTTTAAGTTTACAGAGAACAGAGTGTGGGAGGTTGGCAAAGATTGTGTTGAAATAGTCACATCTAAGTATAATGAAGTCATGAACAAGAGTTTCAGCTGATATAATGGGCCAGGTTTGTATAGAGTTGTGGAGACTCTGTACCTTGTCCAAAATGGTGCAGGGAACTCAGGTCAGGAAGTCCCACCTCCAGTTCTAACATCATATCTTCACTGGTAGGAAAAAAAGTTGGCAAAATATATCTAACGCATGGGAGAAACTTAGGGCCAATAAATTCATTGCGGAGTTTAAACAAATCCTCTTCTCTGTCTTCTGTCTTCTCTGGAGTGAGGTCCATTTCCCACAATATCTGACTTATGAGTAGACATGAAGACACAGAAAACCTGGATAAAATAAATGGGATTTGCAGGTTCCATATGTATTTGTTAAAACAAACCTGAGGACTATCATTGTGACTATTGCTTCCACAACCAATCGTAATGGGGGCTATAGGTTTGTAGTTCAATTGACAGCTCCATGAACCATTAAAAAAAAATCAGCTGTCTTTGATGTAGAGCAATTAATACAAATGTTTGTTTTTAAAAGGAATTATATATTTGAGATATTAGAGTATATTGAATGGATTTTTAGTAATGAGCTTTTTTTGAAATAGTGAAGTTTGTAACAGATACTTAGAATTTTATTTTATCGTGGTCCCATGGTAGAAACTAAGTGAATATGCATAGATGGTGTAAGGGCAAAAGTTAGGGGGGGAAGTGGTTGTGGGTAGGCATGAGTTGGCATAAGGGCTATCAGGTGTCATGGATATGTAGTGGATGTGGATTGTCATGCAGCATATGATAGGCTATTGGATTTGGCTAGGGCACAGTTTGGCATCAATGGGGCATGGAGGGTCAGTGAGGTGTAAGTTTTAGTGGGCCTGTTATTCAACCATACAACTGGGACAAAGTTCCAGAGTACCAAGGTATGCTTTCAAACCAGTCCCCCACCCCCATCCCCACCCCCAGAACACAGATCTTGTTATTTAGAACATAGAACATAGAACATTACAGCGCAGTACAGGCCCTTCGGCCCTCGGTGTTGTGCTGGCCAGCGGACCCTCTAACCTAAACTATTCCAATATCATCCATATGCCTATCCACCGACCATTTGAATGCCCCCAAAGTAGGCGAGTCCACAACTGCTGCAGGCAGGGCATTCCATGCCCTCACCACCCTCTGTGTAAAGAACCTGCCTCTGACATCCGTCCTATAACTACCACCTCTTAATTTAAAGTTATGTCCCCTCGTGTTGGTCATCACCATCCGAGGAAAAAGGCTCTCACTATCCACCCTATCCAATCCCTTGATCATCTTATACGCCTCAATTAGGTCACCGCGTAATCTTCTTCTCTCTAATGAAAATAACCTCAGGTCCCTCAGCCTTTCCTCATAAGGCCTTCCCACCATACCAGGCAACATCCTGGTAAACCTCCTCTGCACCCTTTCCAATGCTTCCACATCTTTCTTATAATGCGGCGACCAGAACTGTACGCAATACTCCAAGTGCGGCCGCACCAGAGTTTTGTACAGTTGTAACATAACCTCACGGCTCCTAAATTCAATCCCTCTACCAATAAAAGCTAACACACCGTACACCTTCTTAACAACTTTATCAACCTGGGTGCCAACTTTCAAAGAGCTATGTACTTGTACCCCAAGATCCCTCTGCTCGACAACACTATTAAGGGTCCTTCCATTAGCCCTATATTTCATATGCCTGTTATTCCTACCAAAGTGAATCACCTCACACTTATCCGTATTGAATTCCATTTGCCACCTCACGGCCCAGCTCTGCAACCTATCTATGTCCCTCTGCAAACTGTAACATCCATCCTCGCTGTCTACAACTCCCCCCACTTTGGTATCGTCAGCAAGTTTACTAATCCAACCCTCTACACCCTCATCTAGGTCATTTATAAAAATGACAAACAGCAGTGGCCCAAAACAGATCCTTGAGGTACATCACTTGTAACTGCACTCCAGGTTGAATATTTCCCATCAACCACCACCCTCTGTCTTCTATCAGCTAGCCAATTCCTAATCCAAACTGCTAAATCACCTTCAATCCCATGCATCTGCACTTTCTGCAGTAGCCTACCATGGGGAACCTTATCAAACGCTTTGCTAAAATCCATATACACTACATCAACTGCCTTACCCTTATCTACCTCTTTGGTCACCTCCTCAAAAAACTCAATAAGGTTTGTGAGGCACGACCTACCCTTCACAAAACCGTGCTGACTATCCCTAATCAATTTATTTCTCTCTAGATGCTTATAAATCCTATCCCTTATAATTCTTTCCAAGACCTTGCCCACAACAGAAGTCAGGCTCACCGGTCTATAATTTCCAGGATGGTCCCTACTCCCCTTTTTGAACAAAGGGACAACATTTGCCATCCTCCAGTCTTCCGGCACTATACCTGTAGCCAACGACGACATGAAGATCAAAGCCAAAGGCTCTGCAATCTCCTCTCTAGCCTCCCAGAGAATCCTAGGGTAAATCCCATCTGGCCCAGGGGACTTATCAATTTTCATACCCTCAAGATTCGCTAACACCTCCTCCTTATGAACCTCAATCCTGCCCAGTCTACAACCTGGTATCGCAGTATTCTCTCCGACAACATTGTCTTTCTCCTGCGTGAATGCTGACGAAAAATACTCATTCAGTGTCTCTCCTATCTCCTCAGACTCCACGCACAACTTCCCACTGCTATCTCTGACTGGCCCTAATCTTGCCCTAACCAATCTTTTATTATTTGGGTCACATTTTCCTGAGGTGGGTGTAGTGAGCTTGGAAAATCTTGGTTAAGGGGATGAAGGATGCCCTTAATATTAAGGATGGCATCAGGGCATGGATTGTTTGAGATAGGTTTGAAATGAATCTTGTTTTAGTTTAGTAAAATTGGCTTGCGAAACATCAATCAATATGCAACTATCTGCAGTCAACTTAGTCAAATGAATGTTTTACATCAATTAACTTTTTAATTCCATAACTACATCGAGATGCCAAAATCATGAAAAGATCCTCTACAGTTATTATACTTGAAGTGATCTTGATGTTAACTGCAGTCCATAAATGTAATTTTTAATTATCATTAATGATTAAAATTTGTCTTGTTGCAAAACATAAACATCACTGAGAAAAAGGCAATGATTTCCTGACAATCAACCGATTTTTTTATTGGGACTTTTTCTACCTGAGAAGTATCCAACAGATACATGGCAGGTCTTGTAGCCATAGCTCAGTTTTGTATTGCATTGTAATGTTACACAGATTGGATAGTGCTCCACAGGCAAAATTATCACGTCCACTCTCACGAGAATGTATCTTTTTAAGATTTTGACGAGGTAATCTTCTAAAATATGGGCCTCACAGCACCAGGGACCTGCATTTGATTCCTGGCTTGGGTGACTGTCTGTGTGGAGTTTGCATATTCTCCCCACATCTGGGGAGATGTGCTCTATGTGCTCTGATTTCCTCACACAGTCGAAACATGTACGGGTTAGGCTAATGGGCCATGTTAAACTGCTCCTTAGTGTCGGGGGTTTAGTAGGATAATCTGTAGGATTACGGGGATAAGGCCTGGGTGGGATGGTTGTTGGTGCAGTCTCGCTGGGCTGGATGGCCTCCTTCTGTACGGTGGAGATTCTAGGAACTGTCAGCTATTTGTTCATTCCTTTTGTTACCTGCACGAGATAGGAACAGACATCTATTTTGAACCTTTCATGTCTTGGAGTTAATTTTTTTTCATGATAGTTCCCATTTTTAATAATAATCATTTTCCCATGTTTTGAAATTCCTTAAGATTTGTTAGAAATGTGAAAGCTTTTATCATACCGAGGCATTGTCATTTAAAACAAAAGCCGTAAACATGGCCAAGACCCTTGCATTTACCAGGGCATTTTTGGTTTCATACAACGGAAACTCTGTCTAGCTGAGCAAACATAAATATTCGCCCACGTGCGAGACCTTTTAAATTTGCCACTCTGCAGTTTGATCAGAGTGATCTATTAGCATGACTCTCAGTCATTTGCAAAGCTCTTTCATCACTATCAATCATTCAGGTGGTAGTTCAACAATCCAAGGCAAGATATTTGCATCAGATATGGGAATTTGCATTGTTAAATCCATCATTTGATTGTGTCCATCTGCGGTTTAGTCCAGGTTTACCCATGTGTTGCTGTTAGTCTTGTTCACAATCTACTCTTGATTATACAACCATCATTTGAGCATGACTGGATGCAGAGATAATTAAAATTCTTCATCCTTACATTTGCAAATGTAGCACATTTATTTTCTGAATTCAATCCTGTTTCCTCCTTCGAACTATGGGTATTAAATATGCAGCTTAGTTCTAGAGGGAACCTGCCTTAAATGTTAATGGTGAAGATCCAGCCATATTTTTCTCCAGCGAGTGTCTGCCTGCACAATAAAGATATCGGCCCAGGTAGAAATTAATTGGAACTTCTGTATGTTTTAACTGTTCGCATTGAAAATTGGTTTGATTTATTATTGTCACATGTATTAGTATCCAGGGAAAATTAGTGTTTCTAGTGCACTATACAGACAAAACATACCGTTCATAGAGAAGGAAACGAGAGAATGCAGAATGTAGTATTACAGTCTTGGCTAGAGTGTAGAGAAAAATCAACTTAGTGCGAATAGCTCCATTCAAAAGCAGGGAGAAGCTGTTCTTGAGACAGTTAGTACATGATCCCAGACTTTGGTATCTTTTTCCCGAAGGAAGAAGGTGAAAGAGAATATCTGGGGTGTGTGTGGGATCCTTAATTATGCTGGCTGCTTTGCTGAGGTAGTGGGAAGTGTAGACAGAGCCAATGGATGGGAGACTGGTTTGTGTAATGGATTGGGCTTCATTCACAACCTTTTGTAGTTTCTTGTGGTCTTGGGCAGAACAGGAGCCAATCAAGAAAGAATATTTTCTGTAGTCTTCCAAGAAAGTAGAGGTGTTGGTGGGCTTTCTTAACTATCGTGTCAGCATGGGGAAAATAAAGATTTACCTGCTGAGAATATCTTCAGCTTTAGTCCCTTCAATAGCCAACCTCTTGGCATCTTAGAATCACTACAGTGCAGAAGGAGGCCACTCAGCCCATTGAGTTTGCACCAACAACAATCCCACCCAGGTCCTATCCTTGTAATCTCACATATTTACCCTGCTAATCCCTCTACCATCCCAGGAAACTAAGGGGTAATTTAGCACGGCTAATGCACCTAACACGCATGTTTCAGATTGCAGGAGGAAACTGGGGTACCCAGAGGAAACTTACGCAGACATGAGGAAAAGGTGCAAACTCCACACAGACAGCACCCAAACTGGGAATCAAACTCAAATCCTGGAGCTGTGAGTCGGCAGTGCTAACCACTGTGCCATTTGTTTAACAGTGGTATCAAATGGAGTTTAAGCACCTCCTTCAGGTGCCAAAAAATGAAATGGTCAACTGGTTCATTGAGACTTCGGTAAAAAGCTGGGAGCAGGCCAACTGCTACCGCTTAGATATGAGATCTTTGAGTTACGCAGAGGGTGAGGTTAGAGGGCTTAGTGACTTCCTATGGCATGTTGCCATGGCAGCTCCCCGAGTGAACTGCAATACACCAGCAGCATCAAGGGGAAAGGCAAGTCAATAAAGTCGAGGTGCAGATCTGTTATGATCTAATTGAATTTCAGGTCAGGCTTGAGAGATTGAACAACCTACTCCTTTTCCTGTGCTAGAAATAATTACTGGGAATTCTGCTCTCACGTTTGATGTTATTAATAAATAAAGGTTTCACAGTAATGATCATTTAATACGACATTTTTCCAATGGGCAAACCTGACTGAATAACGTATGAGTGGTGAAAAATTTTCTGTGTCAGAGGGGATGCAGCTGTTAACATTTAAACAATGCGTTGGTTCTGTCAGGCCCAAAGATGTGCGAGGTACATTTTCCACTGTTAGTTATGAATGGATGGAAAGTCTAGCTGATAGTCGAGTGATATTTGTAACTTGTGGGTGTTATCACATGTGCAGAATAAAGCAGCCCATGGTACAATGAAACCCCATACATTGATGAAAAGACAAACATACCAATCAAACTTTGGGATCCTGCACAGAGAAAGAAACAAGAATCATCAGCAATGTAACTAGTAAGATTTTTAGAAATGTGAATGATATTGTTTGACTGTGCATATTATTTTATCCAGTATCGTGTCAAAAGCATTTGCATTTATCTAGCCATCCATGGTTTGGTGTGAAATGATTCTTTGTTTAACACTCCGGTTGTTTGAAAACTGTTAAAGAACAACTGTGGGTAGAGGAGAGAAATGCTTTGAACTTGTAGAATTCAGAAGGGGAAAAAAAAACGGTTAAGAATGTCTCCACACTTAATGGAATATTCTCCTTACTAAGCTCAGCTTCATGAAGGTTTGTCATGCCTGTTTACAGCCAGGAGAAATCCCTTCACACTATGTACTGGGCTGGTTCTTCTTCAATCAGCTTCCAGGACATTGAGCTGGGATTACCAGGTCCTGGATATGACTGCTGAAACTAAGCAAAAAAGATGAGTGATGAACAAAGACATATTAGGGCAGCACGGTGGCACAGTAGTTAGCACTGCTGCCTCACAGCACCAGGGATCTCAGTTCAATTCCAGCCTTTGGTGCTTGGCTGCGTGAGGTTTGCACATTCTCGCCATATCTGTGTTGATTTCCTCTGGGTGCTCTGGTTTCCTCCCAAAGTCCAAAGATTAAGGTTAATTGGGTGTGGTAAATTGCCCCTTAGTGTCAGGGAAACCAGAGGGTGGATACATGCGGATACAGAGATGAGGTGGGGCCTGGATGGGATTGTTGTTGGTACAGACTCGATAGGCCAAATGACCTCTTTCTGCATTGTAGGGATTCTAAGATTTGAAGACTATTTAGCTGCATTTAACCACAGAAATCAATGGCTAGGATTGAAATAGATTGATCATTGCACCTTAATGACAGCACATTATAGGCAAGCTCTTTATCTACGGTATGTGACTTGGTCTCCTGGATCAGGAAGGAAGACAAAGAGGTTTCTTCCATGGGATAATCCTTTCAGAGGAGACTTCCTGTTTTCTTTTCCCCAAATGATCTTCATCCATTCCTGAGATTGACGTTCTGAGTTGGGGTCCTCATTCAAAGAGCCATTCTTTTAGTGTGAACCATGTATAGTGTGTGTCAAAGGCTGTCAAACCACAGGGGAAATCGCAGTCCAGCCAGACCCAGTTCTGACCCAATGTCTGCAGGCACAAGTGGTGTTCGCTGGGAAGTGATCAAAAGCAGTGCTTTAAGGTCCTGACTTTTTTAAACTCGTGAGTTTTAAGTGAGTGGGCAGTGAGGTGACCTAGAAATGCACTTCCTTGCTGATGTGAGAATGAACCCTGGGCAATCTTAACTCCTGAGACCCATTTATATCCACCAGCCAATTTTCCACCAGTCCCGAGAAGGAAATTGGTGAAATGTGGCAGATAATTGGATGGACTGGATGCCATCTCCAGTCTCCATTTTAGTGGTGGGATTGGTTTCCAGCTCTGACCTGCAGAGGGGGTGTCTCATTTTCGGTAAGGCGGGATCTCTGTGGAAGATGGGTTATAAGCTTTACTCTTATTTCCCATCTCCCCCCCATTCCATCTCCTGATGGCATTGACAACCTGCCAAGATGTATTTCTGAAGGTATCGATTAATCTCCATTTCATCAAGTCACAATTATTCTGAACCTTGCTGGTGAAGTTAGTACTATCAGAATATTGATAGTGAATTTTAATAGTAAAGTTAGCATTTTCAAGATATTTGACTGAGGTGAATTTAAGCCTACTTGTGACATTTATTAATGTCACAAATAGGCTTACATGAACATTGCAATGAAATTACTGTGAAAATCCCCTAGTCGCCACACTCTGACTCCTGTTCGGGTACACTGAGGCAGAACTTAGCCCAGCCAATGCACCTAAGCTTAAATCGGAGCACCTGGAAGAAACCCATGCAGACATAGGGAGAACATGCAGACAGTGACCCAAGCCGAGAATTGAACCCGGGCCCCTGGTGCTGTGAGGCAGCAGTGCTAACCACTGTGCTGCCCAGTCTGGGTTAAGCCTGAGATGTATGCAAACTGTTTCAGGAGGGGCCCCTATGATAGGGCATGCTAGCCAATTAATCCTTTGCTTAGCCAAGGGCATAGGGTCAAATAATACCCTACTCTGCCATGCTGATAACAACTAATACACCATAGCTTACATTCAAACTTAACATTATCCAGTTCACTCCAGATCATCGACTTAAAGCATGAACACAGAAAACCATCAGAGGTATCTGCTTTGTCATTGACAATACAAGGGCTTGCAGTTATATTGGAATTGATGGCATTGCACAAGACATGAAAGATGAAATAATGGTGATCTTTTCCCGTAAGTGCTGGTTAGTGAGGAACATTTCGAATTGCAGGCATGTATTGGAAGCACACCCACGAATTTCTAATATGTGCTTGATGCAGGCAAGGTTTATCGTCACCAGAGTATATTTAGAAATATTAGCCTGTTATTTGAGTCAAAATTGCACTTGGTAATCGCACTGAAATGCTCTCAAAGTCCTGGAATCATTGCTACTGTGGGGTTTAGTGTTTATAATGCACTTATGAAATTGTGCTGGCTAAGTATGCATTGTGAGTGAACATAGATGAAAGCAAAAAAAAATCCAATTTAGTCAATGGCAAAATGTTCATGATTCAAGTATCAATTCAAGAAGCATAATGATTGCAATACACCAGTTCTCAGCATAGCATCATTTGCACATGCCGGTTTGAATTAGAGGCATAAAAATCAACATTGCAAAAATTAACCCATCCTGGCAATGTTAATGGCAGTACAGAAGAGATATTAGGATTGTGTAAGAGCTTGTGACTGCTTAAGCTCAGCGACAGACTACACAGAGCCATACAGAAGGCTCAGCAGATCTCTTAACACTGTTATGATGCCACTGTGACTTCATACTGACTGGCATGTTATGACAGTGAAGTATTTTTAAAATAGGAGGACATTAGTTGAAAGTCAAAAGCTCCCGACTACCCAGAGAATTGCTCTTCAGCCACCTTTGAGGGTATAAATGCATAGTTTTAATTCAGCATTAAAAACATTGGCTATACCCTACACAATAGGTAATTTTGACAGACACAAATGCAATTAAAAACTGCATATTATTGAAAGCCCAATTGTTTAATTTTGGTAAAGTTTGCATCCTGTATTTGGTACATATAAAGAATTGGGAGTCTTTCATGTGTTAGACATTAAGGGTTAAATTTTAATTTTCTGACCCATTCATAGTAGGACTAGCTTGAAATCAGGAATCCCAAAATTTCAACATCATTTGTCAGTGGCTTTTTAATTGAGCCACTTTTCATCTGACTTCCCGTAACGTTGGCCAATTAGAGTGAGTGGGTGTGATGACAGATTAATTCAATTACCTCATAGCAGTGATGGTAATATGATTGGGTTTTGCATTCAGTTTCAGGGAGAGAGAAAGGTTCTAAGAATAGTGCTCAAACTTACATAAAGGTAATAAGAGTATAAGATAGAGATGGTTAATGTGAACTGGGAAATTAGGTCAAGAGGTAGGTCAGTAGAGATCCAATTTAAGGTGCATTTCTAATACACAGCAAAAGTGCATTCCTGTAAACAACATTACTTGGATTTCAAGTGGACATAGGAATTAAGCACTAGGAGCAGGAGTAGGCTCTCAAACCTGCTCTGCCATTCAATAAGGTCAGGGCCGACCTATTCGTGGACTTACGTCCACTTACCTACCTGCTCACCATAACCCTTAAATCCTTTAATGTTCAAAAATATAACTATCCTTGCCTTAAGAACATTACTGAGGTAACTTCATTGGGGAAGCACGGTGGCACAGTGATGAGCACTGCTGCCTCACAGAACCAGGGACATGGCTTTGCTTCCCGGCTTGGCTCACTGTCTAGGTGGAGTTTGCACAACTTCTCTGTGTCTGTGTGGGTTTTCTCTGGGTGCTTTGGTTTCCTCCCATGGACTGAAAGACATGCTGATTAGGTGGGTTGATTCAAGCAGGTGCTGAATTTCACTGTAACTTCATTGCAGTATTAATGTAAGCCTTACTTGTGACTAAGAAATTAAAAACTTAAAAAAAACTCAACTGCTTCACTGGGTAGGGAATTCCAAGTTTCACAAACTTTGGGTGAAGAGGTTTCTCCTCAACTCACTCCCAAATCTCTTAATTTGAGGCCATGCCCCTTTGATAAGATTTCCACATTTAAGGGTACTACATAAAATAAGAGCTCAGGTAATGGGTAACACAATAATATAGGCAGAGGATTGTTAGTTAACAGGAGTCAGGGAAAAGGAATAAATGGATCATTTTCAGGTTTCTATAATGTTATTAGTAGAGTGTTATAAGGATCAGTGCTGATGCCTCAACTATTTACAATCTATATTAATGACTTGATTGAAGGGACTGAATGTTGAGATGCTAAATTTGCTGATGACACAAAAATAAATAGGAGAGTAAATTGTGAAGAGGAAATAAGGAGCCTGCAAAGGGGCATAAATAGGTTAAATGAAGAGGTAAAACTCTGGCAGATAGAGTATAATGTAAGAACTTTGGCAGAAAGAATAGAAAAGCAGTATGCTATTTAAATGGAGTGAGAGATTGCAGAATTCTGAGGTACAGAGGGACCTGTTTGTTCTAGTACATAATCACAGAAAATAAACATACAGTAACTAGGAAGGCAAATGGGATATTGTTGCTTATTGCAAAGGCAATGGAATATAAAAGTAGGGAAGTTTTGCTACAGTTGCACAGGGCATTGTTGAGATAGTATCCCAAGGACGGCGTACAGTTTTGATCACCATATTTCAGAAAGGATATCAGTCAACTCCCGTCATTTGTGGGCATTTTCATTCCTGTGAAAACTCCCAAAGGCTGAAGTCGTGATTAATGAACTTGCACATCCGCAGAGTATACTTTCCATGTGGAAAAGACCTGGGTGGTACAGACTCTTCTGCACTGTAGGGATTCCATGATTCTGCAGCCTATGACGTGCCAGAAGCAGAGAAACCAGTTAAAATGAGGTAAGAATGGGTGTGAAGCATTTGAGAGAGTGATGAAATAGGAACAGCTGTGGACATTGCTGCTGCTTTGTTGTTGTTTTGAAGTGTTGCAGCAGGTGCTGTGCACCACATCACCCGCTGCTACCAATGGCCCAACAAACCTGTCATCCCTGACTGCCAAGTGTTCCTGCCCCCTCGGCGCGTTCCCTCAGATTAGGAAGCTCACCATTACCACCAGCAGCCTGTGCTTCTCGGGCGTTGTGCGGCAGCTGGTCCTGAAACAATATTCATAACATTAGATAGGCGAAGGAGATTTCTCAGCTGGCTGCAGACAGGTGATAAAACATGGAAAGCAAGTGCTAGAAAAACCCTGTAATTTGAATGTTGGAGTGGTAAGGAACCAAATGCAAACCGGGCTTGAGAAGGGAAGTCCTGACATAGATTCCAAGTGAAGAGATAGAGAACCATGGTAAAATGAAAAGTAAGGCTTGTCCATCAATTTAAGAACCTGCTCCTTCATCCTTACCTTGTTGGAGCTTGGTGTGTGTTTTGGCTCTATTCTTCTGTCCTAGGAATGAGGAAGGTGTCATTTGTCATCACTGCCACCACAAGATGCTGGTGATTTAGCTGGATTACTTCACTGTGAACCTAGCCTGAGGTATATGGATTCTGTCATGACCTATGGGTGACACTGCGGCCCAGTGTTTAGCGCTGCTGCCCCATAGCTCTGGGATCTAGGTTCGATTCCCGGCTCGGATCACTATCTGTGCGGAGTCTGTACGTTCTACCCCTATCTGCATGGGTTTCCTCCGGGTGCTCCAGTTTCCTCCCATAGTCTGAAAGACATGCTGGTTAGGTGCATTGGCCGTGCTAACTTCTCCTTGAATGTAGCCGAACAGGCGTGGGAGTGTGGTGACTAGGGGATTTTCACAGTAACTTCATTGCAATGTTAATGTAAGCCTACTTATGACACTAATAATTAAACTTAAAACCTTAAACTCTTTCCACCACCATTTACCTGAGCCTCTTCTCGAGATACTCCAGTATATGGGTTACCTCCAGGTACTCTGGTAATCTCTCACAGTCCAAAGATGTGCAGATTAGGTGGATTGGCCATGCCAATTTGTCCCTTAGAGTCCCACGATGTGTAAATTAGGGGGAGTAGCTGTGGTAAATATAATGGATTACGGGAATAGGGTAGAGGGGAGGGTCTGGGTGAACTTCTCTTTCTGAGAGTCAGTGCAAGTTTGATGGGCTGAATGGCCTCTTTTTGCACTGTAGAGATTCTAGGGTTCAATGATGTTGCAAACATGATCAAGCATTTTAGAAGAACAGATTCTTAGGTAAGACACCATTCAAGTTGAACACTTGAGAGAAAAGACATTGTGGGCTCTCTCAATTCAAAAAGTATGCAGGGAATGTTTTCCACAGTGGGGTCTGGAGGAGCACCCCTACTCCTCCTGGAGAAGTTCCCTTGTGTGACTGCTTGGCAGCTGTGGCTTAGATAGTTGCACTCTTGCTTCTGAGTGGCAAGGTTCTGGGTTCAAATCTCACTCCAGAGCTTGAGTACAAAAATCAAGGCTGATATGTTAATGGAACTCCTTGTATATGTGTTGGGTCCCCGAGTCCGTGACTCATCTGGTGACTGCCACATAGTGCAATACTTTCTTTCTCTTTGACCAGATTCTTATAGCTGGAGAGATCATTGTAGTTGGCCCTGTTGATGATATTGGAGTTTTATTAACTTGCTAGGTCACCAATTTGTAATAACATATGAGATTCCTGCCCCCAAAACATGAGATAAGTCAGCTTTTTCATAATTGCAACAGTTCGGGGATGGAGTGGATAATTCACCTCCTCTTACTTTCTTAACAGTGGCATAGTGATTAGCACTGCTGTCTCACTACTCCAGGGAGCTGGGTTCAATTCCTGGCTTGGGTCACTGTCTGTGTGGAGTCTACACATTCTCCATGTTTTTGCATGGGCTTCCTCCCACAGTCCGAAAGAAAGATTTAGTAGTTAGGTGCACTGGGCAAGCTAAATTTTCCCTCAGTGTATCCAAACAGTCGCCAGAGTGTGGTGACTAGGGGATTTTCATAGTAATGTCATCGCAGTGTTAATGTAAGCTTACTTATGATACTAATAAATAAACTTCAAAAAAATACTTCTCACAATTCAGTTCTCACTGGCCCGAGTGTTTCTCCATTGTTAAGAAATGGGTTGAGAAAATTCTAAATATGTGGATGGGATTTTATAACCTCACTCTGGCGAGATCAGAAATTCCTGCCTGAGGTCAACAGAGATTTCTGTTGTCTGACTCTTGCCAATCTGATTCTAGGCCGGCGAAGTGGTAGAGTTTTGGCAGATATCTTTTTCTAAATAGGAGCAAATTCCTACAGTGCAGAAGGAGGCCAGTTGGCCTATTGAGTTTGCACTGACCACAATCCCATCCAGGCCATTTCCTCACAACTCCATTCATTTATATGCTAGTCCTTCTGACACTAAGGGACAATTTACTATGGCTAATCAACCTAACTTGCACATCTTTGGGTTGTGGGAAGAAACCAGAGCACCCAGAGGAAACCCACGCAGACATGTAGAGAATGTGCAAGCTCTACACAGACAGTGACCCCAGGCCAGAATTGAACCTAGGTCCCTGGTGTTGTGAGGCAGCAGTGCTAACTCTGTGCCATCATACTGTAGTATCATTCAGTATAAAATGCTGTCAACTTAAAAATATGACTACACAGACATCTCGGCTACCAGGATGAGTATAAATCACACTATTAATAAGACCACTATACAAAATCAAAGAAAATCATTAAAAACACTTGATTCAATTTCATTACTAAAGTAGCTCATGTCCTAATACACCTTTTTTAAGGACTTGACTGTAAAACTTATTAACATCAGCTCATGCCTTCTAATTTGTAAGGTGATCTTATTCAGCTTTATCACTGAATTTTCAGATCATACTGTGGTTAGAGTACCTCAAATGTGGCTACCTGAAAGACCGTGGATGTCCAAAAGCCAGACATTTATTTTACCCTCTGCCCTAGAGTAAACCTAGATCCCAGTCTAGGCCCTGCCTGGTAAAGTGCAGGGAGTTGTTGAGTGCCTAGTGACATTTCCCGTGTTGCTGTGAAACTTGACTCCCCTACCGCACCTTTCCCAGTTCAGCATCCCTAGGATGAACAGAAGTCTTTTGCAGAATCCAATGAAGTTGAATATTTAACACTACTTTGGGATCAGGACATATACCCCTTCTGGCGACAGTAGGCATTGAATTTTGATGTCGTTAAAGTCGCTGAACTAAAAGCCTCCAGGCTTAAATTCAAACATTGCACTTGATTCTCAAAAACCTTTAATTTCCATGAGCATTAGTTGTTTTATTGTAGTTGGCTCGAGTCAGTTCAAGGTGAGTTATTACACTGGCATTGGAGGCAGCCCAAAGAAGACTCATTAGGTTGTTGTCGGGCATGGAGGGCTTTTCTTATGAGGAGAGGTTGAGATGGTTGGGCCTGGTCTCAATGAAGTTTGGAATAATGAGGAATGACCTTATTAAGACACATAAGATTCTCAGGGGGCTTGACAGGGTAGATACTGAAATGTTGTTCTCCTTGTGAGAGAGTCTAGGACCAGACAGCATAGTTTTTGTGTAAAGTGTTGCCCACTTAAGACCGAGATGAGGAGGAATTTCTTGTCATGAGGCCACACATTTTGGTTGGAAAAAATGGGAAGGCAATTTATTATCTAAATGGGGAGAGACTTTGGGGTACTCCAGTGCAGAGGCATCTGGGTATTCTTATGCTTGAGTCATAAAAAAACTAGCATTCAGTTACAGCAAATAATAAAGAAAGAAAATGAAATGTTGGCTTTTATTAGCTAAAGGACTAGAATATAAAGGTAAGGACATATTGTTGCAACTATACAAGGCATTGGTGAGGCTGCACCTGAAGTATTGCGCACAGTTTGGTCCCGTTATTTGAGGAAAGATGTAGTGACATTGGAGGCAGTTTGGAGAAGGTTCACCAGATTGATTCCAGAGATGAGGAGTTTGTTGTATGAAGAGAGATTGAACAGTTTAAGCCTATACTCTCTGGAATTTAGAAGAATAAGGGGAGATTAAATTGAGGTATACAAGATAATAAAAGGTATGGATAAAGTAGACATGGAGCAGGTGCTTTCTCTTGTGAGACATTCCAGGATGAGAGGTCTTTGGATAAGGAATAGCAATCTACAACAGAGTTGAGGAGAAACTACTTCCCCCAAAGGGTTATGGATCTATGGAATTCAATATCCCAAAGTGCAAAGGATGGTAATGACTAAATTTAAGGAGGAATTAGACAGGGTTTTAATTGGTAATGGGTTGAAGGATTATGGGGAAAAGGCAGGAAAATGAGGAAGAGGAGCATATCAGCCATGATTGAATGGTGAAGCAAACTCAATGGGCTGAGTGGCCTAATTCTGCTCCTATATTTTAGGAACTTATGAATTCTGAGGGTAATGAATCTTTATAATTGTTTACCACAGAAGGCTGTAGAGATTGGGTCATTCAGTGTGTTGAAGGCTGAGGTAGAACGGCTATGAGGATAAGGCAGGAAAATGGAGTTGAGGATTATCATTTCAGGTCAGTCATGATCTCATTGAATGTTGGAGAGGCTTTGATGGGCTGAATGGCCTACTTCTGTTCCTATGTTTTATGGCAGGAATAAAAAAGCACGGTGGGAATCTGGAGCTAACTGCCAGAAAGTTGGTAGAAGCAGGAAGCTTTGCAACATTTGAGAAGCATTTAGATGAGCATTTGAATTGCTATAACATACAAGGCTATGGGCCAAATGCTGGAAAATTGAATTAGAATAGAGAGGTGCTCGTGGCTGGCACAGATGGGCCTAAGGAGCTCTTTGTGTGCTTTGTAACTCTATTACTACAGAGTATTTTTAACATTTCAGTTTAATTTTTCCTCATTTTAAACAGGGTGTGCTGATGTAGGGAAGTGGGGGGATGCATGACACAGTTATTAAATCCAATGCGTGAAAAGGAATTCATATCAATAGTAACCTGGCCAATAATCTGAAGTGCTTTGCAATCGTATCAGTTGGTTTTCCTGTGTCCTTAATTCACTGAATTAAGGTGTTCCGATCTGAAGTCAAGCATTCAAATTCTTTTCTCCCTGGAAGTTCTCAAATTCTGAAATCTGGCATGGATTCAGTCCTGAGGTTGCTGGATTTGAGGTTCTTTTCCTGTACATGCTGAAGGCAGCAGAAAATTTGGTAGAAGCTCAATAAATTCTTTTTACTTCGATCTGTGCTTGCTTTGAAAACACAAAATGTGTTTAAACCAGTTTAAGTTTAATGTAGGATATTAATTTGATATGAATAAAGAGGATGGAATTTTCTATTTCATTCAAAGATGTTAATCCTCAGACAATGATAGATCATCTCATTAACATATGTCTCACTAAATTTATTCAAATGATAAATAAACGCAGACCAGGAAAATACTCTCCAGTCATACAGAGTTATCTGTTCTCAGTTTGGGTTTACAATGGAACCACACTGTAATTGATGTCTATGCATCTGGACTGGGAGTGGGACAGGGAAAGGAAGTTGGTGTTTCTGCTCCTCATTTCAGACAAGTAATCCTTGGTAGAAGATTGTGTATGATGTGTGCGGTGAAGACAGAGGAATCTTCCAGAGGCAGTGGGAGTCCTGCTGTCCAGGATTGGGGAGTGGGAGTGGAGGGAGGATGTGTGATAATATTTTAGTGTCTCTGGGGGCCATATTTTACAGGCAGCAGCCAATTAAAAAGGGGCCACTGCCCCTATTAAAGATGGCGACTGGGATCCAAGAGCTGCTGGTCCAATCAGAGGGCCACAGATCAGGGGTCTTGGCAGCACCTGTTGGAGTCGTGACCACAGTTAAGTTCCATCTAAAAGAAGAGGGCATATCAATAGCCATACACGCTCACAATTGGGCACTAAGTTCTTTTTTTCTTCTTCGTTTGTGGGACATGGGTGTTGCTGGCTGGCCAGCATTTGTTGCCCATCCTTAGTTTCCTGAGGGCAGTTGAGAGTCAACCACTTTGCTGTGGCTCTGGAGTGACATGTAGGCCAGACCAAGTAAGAATGGCAGATTTCCTTCCCTAAAGGACATTGGTGAACCAGATGGGTTTTTCCAACATGTTTCATGGTCATCAGTAGATTTTTAATTCTAGAATTAATGCAAAATATTCCATCTGCGAAGGTGGGATTCGAACCCAGGTCCCCAGCGATGCTGGGTTCATTCAGTCGGGACTTGGGAGGGGGATGGCGAAGGACAGGTAGTGCTGATGCCCTGTGGATGAGCATGGCTGCCATATATCCCTTCTGTTGGCAAATAAGAATGCAAAAAGGTGGCCGCAATATCCCCACACCCCAGACATGTTGCTAGTAAAATGCTAGAGGAAGTAGGAAAAGATCCTGTATAGGCAGCATGGTAGCATAGTGGTTAGCACTGCTGCTTCACAGCTCCGGGGCTGAGGCTTGATTCCCAGCTTGGGTCACTGTCTGTGTGGAGTTTGCACTTTCTCCTCCTGACTGCGTGGGTTTCCTCCGGGTGCTTTGGTTTCCTTCCACAGTCCAAAGATGTGCAGGTTAGGTTGATAGGCCATGCTAAAATTGCTCCTTAGTGTACCAGAATGCTTATGTTAGAGGGATAAGTGGGTAAAATATGTAGGGATATGGGGGTAGGGCCTGGGTGGGATTGTGTTCGGTGCAGAATTGATGGGCTGAAGGGCCTCTTTCTGCACTGTAGGGTTCTATGATTCTATGACCTTCAATAGATACTTCAGTGCAATGATTGGGCTCAGGTTGGCCGATCTACTACTGGCAATGTGTCATGATGGCAAAATGATGATGGGCAAACACCCCCCCCCCACTCACTGTTTCCAAACACTTTCCCAAGTCACTTTGCCAGTCTTCCTGTCTCTGAACCTGTCCCCAAAAAGCCCTGTAAAACTCACCCCAATATCCAGCTTGACTGTGACTCCCACCTTAGTTATGCAGTATGATAATGTTTCCTGTCATAGTTGAGATTGAGACTGTGACTCATTGAGCAAAGTACCGGTAAGCAATCATGGGTCAGACCCCAGCAAGAAGTCAAAGTCTTTGGGAGAAGAGGCAACAGAAGGAAGTTTCTTGTTAAGTTTCTTCCTCTTTAAGAACACATTATCCGTGAAACCAACTTCCATTTGTATGTCAACACTTTCCAAATTCTGTTTTTCTGAACAGAGACTTTTACTCCACTATTTGGCTGCCTGTCTGACATCAGATACTGGGCGAGTTGTTTTCCGGGAGCTCAGTGTCAACAAAGCCTTTATGGTTTCCAAAAGCATCTATATGTTCCTGGCTCCAGCTCCACCAGCTCCCTCAGCTGTTCACTCAGTCTAAATTCAGAGCAACTTTGGCGATCTATCTGATCTAGAATGAACTTTACAATCACAGCAGCAATGACCATTTCTTCCTCTTTAAACGTCCATTTTCTTCCTCTTTATACGCTTATCATTTCTCCCTTGCCACTGAAACCTCATTCCACATTTTCATCACATCAAGAAACTACAAAGAGTTGTGAATGTAGCCTAATCCATCACGCAAACCAGCCTCCCATCCATTGACTCTGTCTATATTTGCTGCTACCTCAGAAAAGCAGCCAGCATAATCAAGGATCCCATGCATCCCGGAAATTCTCTCTTCCACTTCTCCCATCAAGAAAAAGATACAAAAGTCTGAGGTCACATACCAACTGACTCAAAAACAGCTTCTTCCCTGCTGCCATCAGACTTTTGAATGGACCTAGCTTATATTAAGCTGGTCTTCCTCAACAACCTAACTATGACTGTAACACTACATTCTGCACCCTCTCTTTTCTTTCTCTATGAACAGTATGCTTTGTCCGTATAGCATGCAAGAAACAATACTTTTCATTGTGTACTAATACATGTGACAATAATAAATCAAATCAATCTCAGAATCACTTTTTTGAATATACTCCTTGCTGGCCTTTCAACCTTGCTCTTTACATATTCTGATTTATTATTGTCACATGTATTGGCATACAATAAAAAGCATTGCTTCTTGCGTACTTTATAGACAAAGCATACCATACACAGAGTATTTGGGGAGAATGAAAGAGAGGATGCAGAATGTCGTGTTACAGTCATAGCTAGGGTGTAGAGAAAGATCAGCTTAATATAAGGTAGGTCCATTCAAAGGTCTAACAGCAGCAGGGAAGAAGCTGTTCTTGAGCTGGTTGGTGCATATATTGTTTCCCTGACAGAAGGAGGTGGAAGAAAGTATGTCCGGGGTGCTTGCTTTTTCGAGAGAATGGAAAGTATAGACAAAGTCAATGGATGGATTGGGCTTCATTCATGATTCTTTATAGTTGCTTGCAGTCTTGGACAGAGCAGGAGCCATACCAAGCTGTGATGCATGGAAAAGGATGATTTCTATTTTACATAACCCAGGACCTTGTAGGGTGATTTCCCTCCAGCAAATGCTATGACAACGAATGAATGAACACCACTCAACAATCACCAGACAAGAGTGTTCTGTTTCAGAGTCATGAGCACTCAGCCTTTGTTCTTCAGGTAAGTGTTCTTCAAGATGGCCTTCACGACACACGACAGTGCAGAGTCGCTGAGCAGAGACTGACAGCCAAGTTCTGCAGACATGGGGACGGCATCAACTGGGATTTTGGGTTCACTTCACACTATCTGTAATTGTCATGACTTGCCTGGGCTTGCAAAATTTTACTAAATGTCCTGGCTGGAGACAATACAGATCTCTTTAACCTCTGCTTAACCTTCTTTCCACTCATATTTGATTATCTCTAAAGATTTGCATTCCAACCATTATTTTGTAAATTGAGTTTGTGTCTTTATATGCCTTGTTTGTGAACAGAACTCCCACTTACCTGATGAAGGAGCAGCACTCCGAAACCTCATGCTACCAAATAAACTCGTTGGAATTTAACCTGGTGTTGTGAAACTTCTTACTGTGCCAGACTTAGCAGACTCACTGTCCCTCAGCAAATAGATTTCAAAATCTTCACTCTCATTTTCAAATCTGGCCAAGATTTTGTTGACGGAGCCTTCTCCTGCCTTGTATTATTGCCAAAATTCATCACGATTCTCAGACAAAACTATCACTTGCCTGCTGATCCATTGGAGGCTGATCATTCAAACAATCTCTCAATCAATGTGTTTCTCTTTCATTCTCTCCTCGAAATTACTTAACTGCACCATCCTGCTGTCTGCTGTGGCACAAAACTCTGATGGAAACTCATTTCAGCCTGTTTCTGAGTCTGAATTAGATGGTGCACACCCCAAAATGCCCATGCCTCACTTTGTACCTCATCAATATATTGCCAGGGAGACAATGTACATCCCAGTTGGGCATCAGAGACAGCTTGCCAGTTTTATGAGGATGGTGTTAGTTCACATATCTCTCTGGTGATGGCTCTCAGATAGGATCCAGGCTGGGGGAGCAGGTCACTAAACCATCAACTCATTACAAACAGAATCTGGCCAATTCATTCTCCTGGAAATAAAACATTGAGCTGAGAGTGCTGAAGACAAAATTTATTTCAATACTTACAGAACTCTCTTCATTCCTAGTGGATAAATCAATGAAACCCTATAGAAGAAGGCCATTCAGCCCATCAAGCCTGCACTGACAACAATCCCACCCAGGCGTTATCAATGCAATCCCCTTCATTTACCCTGCTAATTCCCCTGAAACCAAGGGTCAATTTAGTGTCAAACTAACGTGCATATTTTAGGGCCTGAGTGGGATTGTGTTCAATGCAGACTGGATGGACCGAATGGCCTCCTTCTGCACTGCAGTGATTCTATGATCTTTGTTTATAAGTTTATTTACTCATGTCACAAGTCGGCTTACACTGCCATGAAGTTACTGTGAAAAATCCCCTAGTTGCCACACTGCGGTGTCTGTTCGGGTGCGCTGAGGGAGAATTCAGCACGGCCAATGCACCTAACCAGCACGACTTTCAGACTGTGGCAGGAAACCAAAACACCTGGAGGAAACCCATGCAGACATGGGGAGAACATGCAAATTGCACAGAAATACATAAAGGCATGAACGCAAACAGATTTTCCCATGCTGGTCTCAGGCAGTGCAGTGACCTGATGTTAAAATAAGGGAGGAAATAAATCAGTCAGAACTCCTACTTTTAATCCCTTCCCAGTGACACCAACTGAAAAATATTCACATCTGGATGGAAGGTAAGTACAGGATTGGGCTTGACTGCACTGGATTCCACAATTAAACAGCTTGTTTCATTCATCAACTCTAATGTTGTGTTCCATGGGGCTTGATGCTGAGGGAAAGGGGTGAATAAAGGAATATGGGAGCAGAATGAGCACGGGGATTTATTGTTTGCATGGAACACAAACACTAGTAGTGACTGGCTGTACTGAATGAACTATATTCGATGCTACACTTTCTGTGTAATTCTCCTGAGCTTCACACATTAGGAATGCCTCCCTGAATAAAGCATTGGAAGACTGCAAATGCCCATTGAACTGTGACAAGCTGGTCATTCAAGCGAAGCCTGAGAAAGGTGGGGGAGGGTGAAAACAACTACATTAATAATTACTTCACGGGTTTCCCTGCATGTTTTTCAATGCTTCACCTGATGGCACTGTAAATGCCATTTCGCAGCATCTTGCTTAATCTGCACTGATCAATCAAGCAAAACTGGCCAAGAAACTAAATTAAAAATTTACTGAAACGCTTGCAAATAAAATGCACAGATGAAACACGCGACAGAATGTGGTAGTTTATGCAAAATTGTCATGGCTGTCAGAAACTCAGCCGCAACGTCTTTGAACTTAGGAATGATTTTCAGGGTATAGCTTAACAACTTTGTTTTATCCCTGTTTTGATCTGTATGTTTCTGATTGCCAACTTTTAAATTATGGTTTTTAGACACATAGGGAATTAATGTTCCGTGGAGATGGTTCTGGAGGCCAGGCTCTGGGATAATAAGGGGGATCTGTGTGGGGATGCTGGGCAAGCAATTAGAACAATTAAGATTCCACTTTGAGGGTACTGTAAAGCTTATTTTATTGGTGTCACAAGCAGGCTTACATTAACACTGCAATGATGTTACTGTGAAAATGCCCCAGTTGCCACACTCTGGCGCCTGTTTGGCTACACTGAGGAGGAATTTACAATGTCCAAAGCACCTAACCAGCAGGTGTTCGGACTGTGGAAGAAAATGGAGCATCCAGAGGAAACTCATGCAGACACACGGAGAGCGTGCAGGCTCTGCACAGACAATGTCCTACTTTCCAAAGGCGACAGCAGTTTACAAAAGTCAGAGCAACTCCCATTGATTGGCAATTCCTTGAAGGCATACTCCCAATGGCAAGGCAGGGATCTCAGGGCTCCATATTACCACAGAGAAGGTGCAAAAATGAAAGGCCACAGATGCTCCCAAAACCAATTCTGTGAAAGAGCTCCATTCCAATGCCTGACCAATTGTGGCCTTTATTCTCCAGAAGGAAGTAGAGACCATTTCTGTTTTAGTTTTTGCATGGTGTGTGTCCAGCCCGCAACAATTCCTGTGGCTGGCGGGATGGGAAAATTCCAACCATTGAGTCTCCACCGAGCATCTTATCCAAACCGACACCCTCTCCCCCTCACCCACCCTCACCCCTTCCCGCTCTCTCCGCTCCCATGCAATCCCCATAATTCTACATGTTTACTAGTTAATTCATCTAACCAACACACCCTTAAATGCTGAGGGACAATTGAGCATGGCCAATCCATAGAACCTGCACATCTTTGGACTGTGGGAGGAAACTGGAGCACCCAGAGGAAACTCATGCAGACACGGGGAGGCCAGAATTGAACCCAGGTCCTTGGCACTGTAAGGTGTCGTGTTAAGCACTGTGCCACTCTGTCACAGGACTCTTAATAGTGTTGATGAACAGAGGGATCTTGGTGTATATATGCATAGATCCCTGAAAGTTGACAATCAAGTTGATAAGGTTGTTAAGAAGGCATATGGAGTCTTAGCTTTTATTGGTAGCGGAATTGAATTTCGGAGCCGCAACGTCATGTTGCAACTGTACAAAACTCTAGTGCGGCCGCACTTGGAGTATTGTGTGCAGTTCTGGTCCCCGCATTATAAGAAAGATGTGGAGGCATTGGAGAGGGTACAGAGGAGGTTTACCAGGATGTTGCCTGGTATGGAGGGCAGGTCTTATGAAGAGAGGCTGAGGGATTTGAGGTTGTTTTCGTTAGAAAGAAGGCGGCTAAGAGGAGACCTTATTGAAACATATAAGATGATTAGAGGTTTAGATAGGGTGGACAGTGATAGCCTTTTTCCTAGGATGGAGAAAGCTAGCACGAGGGGACATAGCTTTAAATTAAGGGGTGGTAGTTATAGGACGGATGTCAGAGGTAGGTTCTTTACCCAGAGGGTGGTTAGGGTATGGAATGCCCTGCCTGCGACAGTTGTAGATGAGCCAAGTTTGGTGACGTTTAAGAGGTTAGTAGATAAGTTTATGGACCAAAAGGGAATGGTTTAGTTTGGAGGGTCATTGCTTTTTCCTAATTGGTCAGCGCAACATCAAAGGCCGAAAGGCCTATTCTGCACTGTAATATTCTATGTTCTATGTTCTATGTCACCACGTGTCCTGGATGGGGCTCCTGTCTTACGAGCCCTCTGAGCCCGCTGAAGGGCCAGTGCAGATTTGATGGGCCGAATGGTTTCCTTCTGCACTGTAGGGATTCTATGATTGGTCCTCTTGCCTCGGAAAAAGTTTTAAACAACAGCAGAGAGTGACTAAAAAGATAATTAAAAAAGGAAAGATGGAATATGAGGCTAAACTAGCTCGAAACATCAAAATGGATAGTAAGAGTTTTTATAAGTATATAAAGAATAGGATGATGGCCAGAGTTAATGTAGGACCCTTGGAGGATGAGAGGGGTGGTTTAATGGTGGGTGACAGGGATATGGCGGAGACCTTGAATAAGTTTTTTGTGTCGGTCTTTACGGAGGACGTAAATAGCTTGCTCGAAATTAAGGATAGAAGGATGGTAGGAGATGAGGTCCTTAATGAGATTACAGTCACTAGAGAGGTAGATAGGCCAACGGGGCTGAGGGCAGATAAGTCCCTGGGACCGGATGGAATGCATCCCAGGGTCCTCAAGGAAATGGCAGAGGTGATAGCGGATGCCCTAGTAATTATCTTTCAGAATTCGCTGGACTCTGGAAAAGTGCTGGAAGATTGGAAAATGGCTAATGTTACGTCACTGTTTAAAAAAGGTAGCAGACAGAAGGCAGGGAATTGTAGGCCGGTTAGTTTAATGTCTGTAGTAGGAAAAATGAATCTGTAGTCAAAGCAGAAATAATGAGGCACTTGGAAATGAACTATTTGATCAGGCAGACGCAGCACAGATTCGTTAAGGGGAAGTCGTGCTTGACGAATTTATTGGAGTTCTATGAGGAAGTGACTAGTGCGGTAGATAGAGGGGAACCGGTGGATGTGGTGTTTTTAGGTTTCCAAAAACGTTTGATAAGGTGCCTCACAAAAGATTGCTGTAGACGGTTAAGGTGCAGGGAGTCGGGGGTAGGGTGTTAGACTGGATAGAGGATTGGTTGTCTAATAGGAAGCAGAGGGTAGGTATTAATGGGTGCTATTCTGATTGGCAGCTGGTGACTAGTGGAGTGCCCCAAGGTTCGGTGCTGGGGCCTCAACTATTTACCATTTACATAGATGATCTGGAGGAAGGGGTAGAGTGCAGGGTGACGAAATTTGCTGATGACACGAAGATGAATGGAAAAGCAAATTGCGTGGAAGGTGTGGAAAGCCTGCAGAGGGATTTGGATAGGTTGAGTGAGTGGGTGAGGACCTGGCAGATGGAATATAATGTCGGCAAGTGTGAGGTTACCCACTTTGGCAAGAATAATGGTAGGAAGGACTACTATTTAAATGGAGAAAAGCTGCAGCATGCAACGGTGCAGAGGGACCTGGGGGTTTTTGTTCACGAATCACAAAAACACAGTCTGCAGGTGCAGAAGGTGATTAAGAAGGCGAATGCAATGTTGGCCTTTATAGCTAGGGGGATAGAATATAAAAGTAGGGAGGTTCTGTTGCAGCTGTATAGGTATTGGTGAGGCTGCAGCTGGAGTACTGTGTGCAGTTTTGGTTGTCGCATTCAAGGAAGGATATATTAGTCTTGGAGGGGTGCAGAGAAGGTTTACTAGGCTGATACCAGAGATGAGGGCGTTGATTATGAGGAGAGACTGAATAGGCTAGGTTTGTACTCTTTGGAGTTTAGAAGGCTGAGAGGGGATCTTATAGAGACATATAAGATAATGAAGGGGATGGATAGGGTAGAGGTTGAAAGACTCTTCCACTCAGCAAAGATAGCAGGACTAGAGGGCACAGCCTCAAGATTAGGAGGGGGCAGTTCAGATCGGAGCTGCGGAGGGGTTTCTTCACGCAAAGGGTGATGAATCTTTGGGATTCTCTGCCTGATGAGGTGGTGGAGGCTTCCTCGCTGAATACGTTCAAGTCAAGAGTGGATAGTTTTTTAATTGACAAGGGAATTAAGGGTTACGGAGAGAAAGCGGGAAAGTGGAACTGAACCATTGCAGATCAGCCATGATCTTATTGAATGGTGGGACAGGTTCGAGGGGCTGTGTAGCCTACTCCTGCTCCTATTTCTTATATTCTTATGTTCTTAAACCCATCTGCCATCCCTAAAATGGTGGAGAATGTGAAAGTGGCCAGTTAGGAAGCAACCTTTGGAAGGTGGTGTCATTGCATCGGCTCTGGCCCACCCATTTCCCCTCCTCCTCCCAATTTTATCCAGTTACTGGGTCTCTGAATTTCACTGGAAAATCAGCCCCATCAACACAATAATACTTTGAGTTAAAATGTGAAAAAGATATTTGGAAGCACATTTTGTTCAAAGGTTAATTTTAATCCACTACGTTTCAAATAGCACCACTAAAAGGATCGATTAAGGGGATTTTAAATAAGCATTGAAAATGAAAGGAAGTGAGGGATATGCAGTTTTTTTTAGGTTTATTTATTAATGTTTATGAATCTATGACCTTACTAGGCAGCAAGTAGGTATATATTAACACTGCAATGAAGTTACTGTGAAAATCCCCTGGTCGCCACACTCCGGTGCCTGTTTGCGTACACTGGGAGAGAATTTAGCATGGTCAATGCACCTAACCAGCATATCTTTCAGACTGTGGGAGGAAACCAGGGCACCCGGAGTAAACTCACACAAACATGGGGAGAAACATGCAAACTCCAAACAGTCAGTGACCCAAGCTGGGAATTGAACCTGGGTCCCTGGCACTGTGAAGCAGCAGCGCTAAGCATGGACCAAGGGCGGGCAGAAGGGATTCACTTAATTTGGCATCACATTCGGCACAACATCAGGGACCAAAGTTTTTTCAGTTTATTTATTAGTGTCACAAGTACATTTATATTAACACTGCAATGAAGTTACTGTGAAAATCCCTAATCACCATAGCCCGACGCCTGTTTGGAAACAGTGGGAGGCATATTTAGCATGGCCAAAGCACCTGAACAGCACATGTTTTGGCATGTGGGAGGAAACTCGAGCATCCGGAGGAAACGTACGGAGACGGGGGTTGAGTGGGGGGTGGGAATCAACAAAGGGCCTGTTCTTGTGCTGTGCTGTTCTATATTCTGTAAGGGAGTGCAAGGGGAGGGAGAGAATGGTGAGGCATGTTGGGCTGCCTTTCAATTCAGCCTCTCTATGTAGGTCAAAGCGGAGGATATTGCCGCCGGCTCGCGGCAATGCTCAGCTTTTAGGAGTGCGTTGGTAATCTCCTGCTGCTCAGGGAGCTGGCGTTGACCTCTCAACAAAGAGCAGGATCAATCTGCTTCCCCTCCTCCACCCCCCGGGGAGACTGATGAGGGTCACATGACCTTTCTAGACAGCACAGAATTTGGACAGGCATATGCAGCGATGCGAGGGGGGGTGGGGGAGGGAATGGCTGGAAACGCCATACTCGGTGGCTCTGTAATTACTGGAAGTTTTGCAAACAGGCCCCAGCCAAGCTCAGGAAACCGCTGTTCTTGTGACTGCGAGAAAAAAAAACGCCATCACCCAGTAGTTTTATTACCGCCGAAACATCAAAGGGGGTGGTGGCGGGGGTGGGAGGGAGCAAAAAAAAATAATGATGGTAATTAAAGAGAAGAATTAATTGCTTTTCCCCGTTGGTGCCTCATAAAAGTACACGGTCACTTGTTTTCCTTGTTGGTTTCAATAACGATGAAGCTGTATTTTTTTTTAAATAAGGTAGGGCTTACAGACTCCTTTCCACCGTGCAGCAAGCTCTGTCGTCTCTCACAGCCGCTGGCATGCAGATGATGTAATCTCACATTACATTCACTGCAACATCTGCACACCCAACTGGTGAAACCTCCAGGAAAGAAAAAAAACCCGCAAAGGAAAGGAAAAATGCATTAAGGTTAAAACAAAGCAGCTATGATCCGCAGTGTAATAACCAGCGGAATGTTCTAGAGGGGTATTCGGGGATGCTCAGTTGACGCCCATTTTGTCAGAGAAATCTTCTGAGGCCTTGGGAGCTGCATGAACACTTTTACCTGTGGAAAATTCACAGATCAGCTTCTAACATATCACACACACGCACAATGCCGCTTCAGTCAAGTGCCAATGCTGTTTGGTATTTAATATTTCTAAATTATTTTCTTCTTTGGGCTCAATTCTGCCCCCCCCCCTCAATAATTTTTCACCTCTCCCTCATCCACGTGCATCAGAAAGGCCCCCTCTGCCCCACCAATGCCTGCCTGGTTTCAGCTACAGACCACTTTGTAGAGGGGTCTTTCCTTTGATAGGTTTATAAGACGTTGAGAGGGATAGATGGAGTGGATTCTCGGAGGCTATTTCCCAGGGCTGAAGTGGTCGCTACGAGAGGACACAGGTTTAAGGTGCTGGGGGGCAAGTACAGAGGAGATGTTAGAGGTAAGTTTTTCACTCAGAGGGTGGTCAGTGAATGGAATCGGTTGCTGTCAGTGGTGGTAGACGCGAACTCGCTGGGGTCTTTTAAAAGACTTCTGGATGAGTACATGGGATGTAAGGGGATTGGGAGTTACAGATAGTTCTATGGCCTGGTAGGTATAGATATGATTGGCACAACTTGTGGGCCGAAGGGCGTATTTGTGCTGTAGTGTTCTATGTTCTATAACCTAGCTGCCACGTCTACCTTTTACTTTAATGTGTTAACGCTAGAAAGGGTACCTCCATTCTCGCACTCATTTCTTCAGAGCCTCCTATTCGTGCAGCAGCTTTGTAAATCTAACCCTCCCATCCTTAATTGATTGGTGAGACTGACTTCTAACGCAATGGGCCTGGGGTCTGACCAGTTCAGGGGAAATTCACAGCTTTGTCACTGCTTCCACACCACCCCCCCCTTTCCCCTAGTGTGGGTTGCTGACCTTCTTTTGACTCTGATGTTGGAGTCCTAAAGCCTAAATCCTTAGTCCGAAATCCTTCCCCTTTTGTTGAATTAAGGTTTCAACCCCAATGGTATCTTACCCCAGTGACCTGCTACAGAGTCAATGGGTGGGACTTCCTGGCCGCACTCATCCCAAGGTCAGGAAATCCCTCCCAAGACCAACAGACCTCTGCATAGTCTGTGTCCCAATATTCATCATGGGCAGACTCAGGAGTAATGCTAAGGTTACATTCTAAATATCCATTACAAACTTCACCGTATATAAAAAAAATTCTCATTGATTACAGGCTATTCAATACATTTAAATTAGCTTAATTTTTAAGTCCCTTCTAAAACAAACATTTCTATACATAAGCCTACATTAAAGGCAGCTAACTCCTTAAAAAACTTTTTACAGCTGTCAGTCAAACTGTGCACCTATAGTTCCCCACTATGATAATGATAGGTTGTGGAAGTATTCAAGCATAATGATATCAGAAAAGCTCTGTGGTCTGGCACCCTCTGGGAATGGGAGGTACTGGTTAATCAGATAGGTTGGTCAACTGAAATATAGAATGACTTCTGTGTTTTTATCCAATCAGAAAGCTCCAAAATGATCATGCAGGTATTGAAGTCTCAAGAAATGGGAGGATCGAGTGAATAAAGAATTCTTGAGAATTGAATGAGCAATGTTAAAGGGAGATGGTGCTGCAGAACAGTGGGAAGCTGAGAATGAGCTGCCAATAACTATTATCAATGAGTTTGAAATCTCCAATCTAAAATAGTCCTGTCCTCTGAATTCTGGTTAAATGGAGAATTCTGGTTCATAGAGTGTCAGAAAACAGAAATTTTACTGTGCTATATAATAGCCCTCAGGCTTACACCAATAAAGAACTATTGAAACTTCAGGCGCCAATTTTTTTTACAACTCAGACCAAGTAGGCCTGTTTTTTCAAAATTTAAATGGTAGGTGGTTTAAATAACTTGATGGCTTGACAGTTTCACAGACTTTTATCCACCTTTTACCAGATTTTCATTTCTTCAAAATTGTAAGTCACAAATCATGGGAAATGGCTCTCACTCCTGAGAAAATGGGGTCCATGAGTTTGGATTGCTCTGTGTGCTTTTTGTTTAATAGCTTCATGGTACATGGGTGTTGCTGGCTGGCCAGCATCTATTGCCCATCTCTAGTTGCCCGAGGGCAATTGAGAGTCAATTACATTGCTGTGGTTCTGGAATCACATGTAGGCCAGATCAGGTAAAGACGGCAGATTTTCTTCCCTAATGGGCATCAGATGGGTTTTTCTGACAATCAATGATCGTTTCACGGTCAGCAATAGATTCTTAATTGTAGATAGCTTTTATTCAATTCAAATTTCACCAACTGCCATGGCAGGATTTGAACCCGGGTCCCCAGAACATTAGCTGCATTTCTGGATTAATAATCTAGCGATAATACCGCTAGGGCATCGCGTTTCCAGAAACACATTCTGGCCTCTTTCCCATATGGGTGAAAATCTGTTAGAAAACACTGTTAGAACACTGGAACCAGGGGACCCAACACCATTTTGAATAAGGTGTGGTGTCTCCACAATTCCATGAAAATCCAAGCCTCTACATCAAGGTTTATTTCGTATTTACTCCTTTAAAATGTCTTGGGATATTTTATTAAGCTACGGTCTTGTATTGTTGCCGACACAAAAGGTGAGATTTCAAAGGAGTTTAACTGAAGTAATCTGGAATATACTAAGGTTGTGAAAGCTCCTGGTGAATCAAACATGGGGAATCCATTAATGGACACAGTATAATACACAAAGGTTGGGGTGTGGTGAGTGCTTATAGTCATGAAATGTGAAGCAGAATGATGAAATTGTCATTAATTCACCTCAAAGGAGGTGCTGAGCTTCTCTATGTGCCTCAGGCTAGTGGCATTTAAGATATAAAATGTTGGGTGATATGTGAACACACTCAGTATTACAATTTTAAATGTTTAGAATTTCTAGTCAGTTCATTAAAGCCTCTCACAGAGACAGACACTGAAAAGGACTGCTGCTCTTTTACACGAAGCATGAATTCAATAAAAAATATCTAGAATTAGGAATCTACTCTGGCAATTTTTTCACAGTAAAGTCCAACAGGTTTATTTCGTAGCAAATGCCACTAGCTTTCGGAGCTCCTTCATCAGATGAGTGGGAGATTTTTTCACAAACAGGGCATATGAAGGCACAAACTCAATTTACAGAATAATGATTGAAATGCAAGTCTTTACAGCTAAGTAAGTCTAAAAGGTACAGATAATGTAAGTGGAGAGGGTCATGGTCACTGTTCTCCCGAAGGCTGGGTAGTTTGCTGCGGACAATGATCTTTTTGAGGTTGTGTGGTTGTTTGAAGGCAAGAAGTGGTGATGTGAGGATGACCTTGGCGAGATGTTCGAATTCATCAGTCCATATCCCTTTATACCCATCATACCCATGTAACTGTCGAAACGAATTTTAAAAGACAAAATGGTATCCATCTCTACTACCATCCTTGGCAGCTTGTTCCAGACACTCACCATCCTCTGTGAGAAAAAAATTGCCCCTTGGACCCTCTTCTTTCTCTCCTCTCTCACCTTAAACTGATGCCCTCTAGTTTTAAACTCCCCTACCTTTGGGAAAAGATGTTGACTATGTAGCTGATCTGTGTCCCTCATATTACAGACCTCTATAATATGTATAAGACACTTCAGGAACAAACCAAACCAAATAAACCAAATCAAGAAACAAATCGTTGTGTGTATTGCATTTCCTCACCCAAACTGTGACTTCTTTTTGTTTACAGTTGTGTAATGCAACCAACAAAGCAGTACATTGCTTTTCACATTCCTGGATTCAAAATAAAATACTCCTTAAATTCAGCACTGCTCAATTTGCTGTTAATTCAGATCAGCAGTTTCGGAAGCCCCATTTAGATTTCCTCTTTGTGCTTTGTGCCAAGTGAACCAAGTGCTCAGTCAACTGGAGAATGGAACTTACAGTTTATGTTCCTGTATTGTGTTTTAGCTGCTTTTGTCCCTGGTTCTTCAGCAGTGCAACTGAGCAACATTGATTTAGGTTACAGAAATAGGCACTCTTTTTTCTTTGTTGTTTAAGATGTGGATGACACTGGTAGAACTTATGGTGTTATTTATTTTCTGTCTTTGGTAGCACTGAGGATTTTATGAAGAAACCACAAAGTGTCGGACTGGAATCACATGTCGGCTATATCGAGTAAGGCTGGTGTGTTTCATTCCCTCAAAGAATTTACTGGGGTCAGATGAGTCTTTTGATAACAATCCAACAATGTCATGGTGCTGACCCACAAGTGACCAGTTTGTTAAAATTCAGTTTTCTAATGCGCTATGTTGGGATTTGAACTCATGACCTCTCAGTCAATGGTAATCAGGAGGAAAGCCCTCTGCTGGTTGCAGTCATCCCTGACATAAAGGAATATGGTTGTGGTGATTGAAAATCAATCATCTCAGTTCCAGGACATGGCTGCAGGAGTTCCTCAGAGTCGTGTCCTGTGCCCCACATCTTCAGCTGCTTCATCAATGAACTTCTGTCCATCATGAGGTCAGAAGTGATATTTGCAGATGATTGCACAAGGTTCAGCATTATTCATGATGATTCAGATATTGAGTCCATTTCCAAACACAGCAAGACCTAGACAATACCTAGGCTTGGACCGGACGGTGATGTTTGTGCCACACAACTGCCAGGAAATGACCAAGTCCAACAAGAGAGAATCTAACCCGCCTGCCTTGACAGCCAATGACATCACCATCACTGAAACTCACGCTATCAACACTATCCTAAGACTTATCATTGACCAGAAACTGAACAGGATTAGCCACATAAATACCGTGGCTACAAGAGCAGATCAGAGGCCTGTAATGAGTAATGCATATGCTAACCTTCCAAGGCACAAGTCAGGAATGCAATGGAATACTCTTTGCATGTCTGGATGAGTGCAGCTTCAACAATATTCAAAGCTTGACACTACTCAGGACAAAGCAATTTGCTTGATTACCACTCCATTCACAAACAATCAACCCGTCCACCCACTGATGTACAGTGTGTACCAGATACAAGAGTTTGGATGGCATGTTGGAACAGTGGTTAGCACTGCAGTCTCACAGTGCCAGGGACCCAAGTTCAATTCTGGCCTCAGGTCATTGTCTGTGTGGAGTTTACACTTTCTCCCACATGTGTGTGTGAGTTTCCTCCAGGTGCTCTGGTTTCCTTCTGCAGTTCAAAGATGTGCAGGTTATGTTGTTTGATCATGCTAAATTGCCTCTAGTGTGAGGGGGATTGACAGGCTAAATGTGTGGGGTTATGGGGATAGGGCCTGGGTGGAATTGTGGTTGGTACAGACTCGATGGGCCAAATGGCTTCCTTCTGTAGTGTAGGAATTCTATAAAGATGCATTGCAGGAATTCACCGAGGTTCTTTCGCGCATTCCAAACTCATGACCACTACTATTGAAAAAGACTAGAGCAGCAGATACCTGGGGAACCAACCATCTTGGAGTTGTCCTAAGTTACTCACCATCCTGACTTGGAACTATGTCACTGTTCCTTCACTGTCGCTGTGTCAAAATCCTAGAATTCCTTGTTAACCACACCTGTAGTATGTTCAAGAAAGCAGCTCACCACTGCCTTCTCAGGGGCAACTAGTTTGGGCAATAAATGCTGCCTAGCCAGCGATACCCACATCCTTTAAAGGAATAAAAAATGTATTTTCCAAAACCACTGAGATGCACTTACACAAGCCATGCAACACATTTCATACAGGCTTACAACATATCAAATCATTCAGACAGACAGTTGATGAGATATTCTGTATTTTCCCTCTGAGGACATCTGGTGATGCAGATGATGGCAACAACAACAACAACAACTAATTTATGTAGTGCCTTTAACACAATAAAACATCACCAGGTGTTTCACAAGACACTCAACCATGTAAGCAGATATGAGATTAAACAATCCAAAGCTTGGTCAAAAAAGCAGGTTAAAGGTGAGGTGGAGAGGTGTGGACAGGGAATTTCCAAACTTGGGGCCAAGGCAGAAGAGGACATGGTTTCCAGTGGTCAAGAAATGACTAAAGGGCACACCAGTGAGGCCAGAATGAGAGGAGGACAGATATCTGTGAAGATTGACAGCGATTACAGGGGTATGGAGGGGGTGAAGGCATGACAGCATTTCTTTTTAAAAATCCTGAACTAATCAACAGAATTTTAACCCTTTTATTTGGAAGACAGCAGATTGAAGCCTTTGTAGGTGATACGATGGCACAGTGGTTCACACTGCTGCTTTACAGTGCCAGGGGCCTGGGTTCGATTCCCGGCTTGGGTCACTCTCTGTGTGGAGTCTGCACACTCTCCCCATGTCTGCCTGGGTTTCTTCCGTGGGTTCCGGTTTTCTTCCACAGCCCGAAAGACTTACTGGTTAGGTCCATTGGCCATACTAAAATCTCCCTCAGCGAACAGGCACTGGAATGTGACGACTAGGGGATTCTCACGGTAACTTCATTGCGGTGTCAATGTAAGCCCACTTGTGACACAAATAAATAAACTTTAAACTTAAAACCCTCTCTCCCCACCCTTTCATAAAAGGCCACTCAGAGGAAGGAAATAGTTAATGGGGAGGGGATGTTAAAAACAGAGCTGAAGTTCAGCAAAGTTCAAGGACCCAGAATTTTACGGCCACGCTAACCTGAGCGAGGTTGTAAAATAGCGTTCAAGGAGTCCAGTGCAGAACTCTTCCTGACCACTGCAGCTAGACCCCTAGTTTCCTGTGGCCAGAGAAATTGCAAATGCCCTCAAATGAAAAGTCTCTCCATTGCACGTGTCTGAATGCACAAATGTACTACGTGCCAAATTACTCAATGATTCAAAATACTGTAAAATATTAAAAATATACCCTGTGAGCGGTATTAAAAGGAAAGCTGTTGTTCCAGCTACAGATACCAACAGGAAGAAAAGTAGTTCTCTGAACTGTAACTGGTGATAACATAATTCATGCGAAAAAAGTATCAGCTTATTGTAAAAATATCACTTCTGTTTTTCCTTGTATGAGTACATGGAGCTCACTCCACATGGGCTAGTGTATCAGCCATTACTCAGCTGTCACTATTTTACTGGATTCAATTCCTTTTCCCAGGATGATAACAAACATCTTCCATATCGGTTGAAATGAAGTATATACTTTAGAGAGAATTTTAGTCAGATCTCTCAGTTCAGTGGGTTAAACGCAGTGATCAGGATAGTACAGAAATGTACAGACTTGAAAACGCCCATGTTTGAACTGAGCTGGTTAAGCTGACTTTCTCTACACCCTAGCTCTGACTGTAACACTATCTCCTGCACTCTCTCCTTTCCTTCTCCTCTGTGTACTCTATGAATGGTATGTTTTGTCATGCAAGAAACAGTACTTTTCACTGTGTCCCAATTCATATGATGATAATAAATCAAATTAAATAAGGATTTGGTTTTTGTGTCACACTATCTGGTGGGGAGATGAGTGGGGTGGGGGAGGCTACCTTTCTGCATGTGGTGGCTAGCCAATCAGGCTCTTGAAGGGGCACTAAAGGTCAGTTACAGAAAGCTGGCAGAGATTTTCTTCTGGCCGATAAGGCAGCTGGGGCCGGTTTATTGCCTCGAGGTGGCCTCCTAGTGGCAGGCTGAGATTTCAACACCCCAGGCAGACCATGAGGCCCACTGTGACTCCCTCAATGTACCAACAGCTGTCAACACTTTATAGAGGGGGTTCCTTCCTGACTGTGGTTGTGTAATGACTTTAACAAGATGGACCATTAGAATATGAGTTCTCTGATTGAGGCAGTTAATGCTATCCAATCTGGGAGTTGGCAAAGCTATATAATGTGGAGTGGCTGGGTCACCAGTACTCAGGCTGTACACTCTGTCTAGGGAAGTATTTGTCTGAGTGTTACTAACTATTGTAAATAATTGGGGGGAAGGAGGAAAGAAGATTAAGGAACCAGAAAATGCTGGAAAATCTCTGCAAGTCTGACAGCATCTGTGGAGGGAGAATAGTGCTGATATTTTGAATCCAGATGACTCTTTGTCAGAGAGTAATTAAAATCTGGATTTGGTGAAGGGACACTGGCCTTGTGGGAGTTATTTCAGATAGCCTGGCTAGAAAAACTATTTTAAATTTAAACTTTAAAGAAGTTTGTCAGAGAGGGATAGAGAGAGAAAGTGCCTCCCTCCATTTTGAATGCTTCTTTATTTACTTGCAATGCACAATGCTGCTGTCTCTGGTCCCCTAATTTTGAGAGTCAACCTGTTCTGCTTAATTGGATAGCAATTGGCCACTCTAAGGAAAGTCACATTAAAACCACACAGCTCTAGACTCTGACCTCTATTTGAACCTGAAGGTGGGATTCAGAAGGCAGTGGAAAGGAACATTCTTCTCCAGATGCTTGTTGGTCCCAATTTCCTAGATTTTAATAACAAGGGGGGGGTGGGGGGAGAGAGAGAAAAGATTAGTAAGGGTTCCATCCTACACTAATATCCAGTGTCCCTATTTGAGTGTTCATGTAACTGGACAAGTTTAGGCTGACAGTCTACACAGTTATTTGTAGATTGGCAATGGCTGACTTGAGGTCTGGAGGTCCAGTGGAGCTATCGGTCAGCAAGGATCCAGCAACAAGCAATAGCTTAAGGAGAAATGGGGAGAAAATTGGAGAACCCAGTTTAGCAGTTCTCTTTTTCACAGGAATTTGAACTAAATTTGGACTCTAGAGGCCTTAAGTTAAGACATGGATATTTTATCTAAAAACATTATTGAAATTCACTTACACATGATTCATATATACAAATATTAAAAATAAAATTGACTTGGATTCCAATTAGTTTACAGAGAAAACATTATAGTCCTGTAGTTTGCAAATGATAAAGTCTCAGGGGTCTAATATGGGAGAACGTTAAGCAATGCTCATGAAATCAGGACTGATACTATTATTGGGTACAATATTTAAAGAAAAATTTGTTTTCAAAAGTCAGTTTCAGTTGCTACACTTAAAGGGAGTTGGGATTTGGTTTGATTATACAGTCACTGTACCTTCTCTACAGTGTAAAACTGCTACCAATGTAGATAAGGAAGAGAGAGAGAGAAGGAATGTCTCAAGATGGAGATCTCCTCAAAAGAGCTTTGATAACTTTAAAAAGGCCATAGCTGGCAGGTCATCAATGTCAGGTTGCCAGTGGCGAACAAAAATTGAATATTTGGTGAAATAAAGTCATAGGGATATACAACACAGAAACTGGCCCTTGGACACAACTTGTCCATGCTGATAGGGTTTCCTATAAGTAACTAATTCCATTTGGCTTGCGTTTGGTCTATATCTCTCTAAAACTTTCCAATCTGTGTACCTGTCCAAATGTATTTTAAATTTGTAATTATACCCACACCGATCGCCTCCTCTGGCAGCTCATTCCATAAATGCACCACCCTCAGTGTGAAAATGTTGCCCCTCAGGTCCCTTTCTCCTCTCATCTTAAACATGTGCCCTCTGATATTGGACTCCCCTACCCTGGGGAAAAGTCTTTGACTAAGACCTTATCTATGCTCTTCATGATTTTATAAACCTCTATATGTTAAACTCTATGTTAGACCTCCATTTGCCATCTGTCTTGGCCAACAGGGATGGGGAGGTGGTGAGGGCAAGGGGAAGGATGAACGTTCAGACTTTGCACTATCAACAGAACCTTTGCCTATTGGTAACACGTATTGGAAAATCATAGAACCACAACGCAGAAGAAGCCCATCGAGTCCATATTGACACATTAGGAACATCTGAACTTCTACCTAATCCCATCTGCCAGCACTTGCCTCATAGCCCTGAAAGGATGTGAGGAGACCCATCTCTATCACTTTCCCAGGCAGCGTATTCCAGATGGTCACCACTCTTTGGATAAAAAATCTTTTCTTCACTCTCCTCCCTTTAACCTCTTGTCCCTTGAACTTGTGTCCCCTCGTGACTGACCCTTCAGCTAAGGGGAACAGCTGCTCCTTATCCACTTTGCCCTTGTTTCTCATAATCTTGTACACATTGATTAGGTCATCCCTCAGTCTTCCCTGCTCCAATGAAAACAACCCAAGCCTACCCAACTCTTCATAACTTAAATGTTCCAGGCAGCATCCTGGTGCATCTCCTCTGCACCTCCTCCAGTGCAATCACATCCTTCCTATAATGTGGCGACCAGATCTGCACACAGTACTCCAGCCGTGGCCTCACCGATGTTCTATACAACTCCAACATGACTTGCCTGCTTTGTAATCTGTGCTTCAACTGATAAAGGCAAGTGTCCCATATGTCCCTACTAACATGCCTTTCGCCTTCAGAGATCTGTGGATAAACACATCAAGGAGTGTTTTGTTCCACAGAACTTCCTAGTGTCCTAAACTGGATATCCTACCCATTCATTTTAGTGGTCTGAAAATTAAAACCAGTCCCTAGCAAAGAATGCTACTATATAGTATGACGGCGGCGTGGGCTCGTTGGGCCGAAGGGCCTGTTTCCCGTGCTGTGTTGCTTTAAAAAAAAAGAACAGCTGTTTTTATATAGTACCCTTAACTCACTCTTCAGAATCTCACTGTTTGATAATGACAAGTAACTATGTTACACTGATTAATGGTGCGTCATTCCAGCAGGAGCAAGGCACCTCTTCCACCCCCTTAACATTAACAAAGCAAACTCTTCACCTTGAATGAAGTGTGGACTCACCAGTTTTGTTCTAAGGTTGAAAATATGGAACATACATGCCTTCTGAAGTTGATTGATGGTAGGTGTGCATAATCCAAGATGCAGCATGTTTAGCAAATTGGAAGTGTTTTATCTGTGCCCTGAACAAGTATAGCTATGAAATGATTAGTCCACATTGACGGAGAGAAGTCAAATCTTACTGATCTGGATTTTACTGAGATGTTCCTTCTCGAACCAAGAGGAGAGAAACACGTAACAGCGACTCCCTGAATTCCTGTGGGATGGGGGGTTGCATCACAAGTTTGCTGGTCATCAGCATTTCAGCATCAAAAACCTATTATGCACAAAGCATTCTCGTGTCACAATTATTTCATACAGGGTCATGGTGTTGACATGCTCAACAAGTGTCCTTGCATCAAAAACAGGAAATTCTAGGAACATTCAGCATGTCAGGCAACACCTGTAATGAGAACTAACAAGTTAACCTGACATATATGGATACTTTATCAGAATAGGTTCCAGTATCCACAGTATTTTGATTTAAGTTTAGATTTCTCTGCATCAACAGTGTAGTTAAACTCTGCTATGACTTCAAATGTTCCTCCCAGCTTCCCTGCCTATTGCCACAAGAAGCTAGCGATGACTCTGAAATCTGCTTCAAAGTATATTAATGTTGACTACATTCATCTTAATAGCAAATAATTGAGACTTTTTTTTGTTTAATAATTCTTTACTCCCAGACCTTCATAGAAGTGAAAAGAAATCTCTTTCACATCATTACAGCTCTGTGTGTTTTGCTTCAAGTCTGAACTTGAGTCTTTAAAAAAAATTACAGCAGATATGATATCAGATCAAGTGCTGACCCATACATCAGCACAATGAGAACATTAATGCCAGGACATCAATTTACTGTGCTGGATTTCCCTGTTGCCAGGATACATATGGGCGACTTCAAAGGAAAACTGCACAGTAATTCAGGATCTCGGTTACCACGGCTTTAGCCTTATTAACCTTACAAGCCTATACATGTGAACCTTCCAACCTTGGTGGAAAATATAACCTGAGATGGGGAAAGGTTGATCATGCTAGGAAGGATTGTACCAAACTCGCAGCAGGATTTAGAAAATAGCACACTCACTGGTGCGAAAATGCACAAAGATTTTGTGCAATTCATGGCTGTTAGCATTGATTACTGTAAATAGTTGTAGACTTTATTTCAAGTAAATTCGCAGATTTTATTTTCCTGTTGACTTCCTCCTATCGTTTCCTCTATGTCCTGTTTAGACTTGCCTTTTCTTAAATTTGGTTTTCAATCCAATTTTCCTTCTTCTTAGTGCTGGCTCTTATGGCTCCACAGGCATTATTAGCTGGCTGCCTTCTGCATCTAGCTCAAGTAATGGAAATCATGGCTAATTGGCCACACATTTGTAAAAGCAAAAGAAAGACCTCCATTTATATAGGGCCTTTCATGACCTCAGGACGCCCCTAAGCATTTAACAACAAATTAAGTACTTTGAAGTATAATTACTATTGTAATGTAGGAAAATGTGAGTATCGAAGGCTTGCTGAAACAAGTTAACTCAGCACAAATTAAAGATCTATCCTTGGTCCTTTTAATTCAATTCTACATTGGGCAACAAATTCACAAGCTAACCAATGGGAGGCGCATGAGAGCAGGGGGAGTGAAATCACATGCTTTAGTAGTCGGCAGATCTGAAGCTTTGAGAGATGGGGTGGAATTTGAGGTCTCAGAAGAGGTTATTGGAGACTGGGGAATTTGATGCTTCAGGAGAAGTTGGAGCTGTCAGTGGGTTGGGGAGGGTGTGTATTTGAAGCCCACGATGGCATTCACCAGCTTAAATGTTCAACCCCCTCCATCATTTCTGTACAATGGCAAAAGTGGGTACCATTTACAAGATGAGTTGCAACAACTTACCAAAGCTCCTCAGGCAGCACCTTTCCCACCCACAAGCTGTTCCATCTGGAAGGATAAGGGCAAGAGATCAAGTTCCCCTTCAATTCACAAACCATTCTGACTTAGAACTAGGGTTGCTGTTCAGGGCCAGGGAGAGAAATCACGGACCTCAGTTCTTACCCTGTTTCCAAGCCCTTATCTATGTCTGTGTAACAGAACTTTTAAGAGATAGGGAAGAAAGAATGGCTCACAACTGCATATGTTTCACGATCAGTGAATCTGAAGATTCTGCTGATTGTCACTACAATATATTTTCACGGTATATTATGTAACACATTTTAATCACAATATTTCAATAGCTCAAAAGCACTAAGGTAGAGTGGGATAATAGACAGGTAGACAAAAGTACAAGATTGAAGTCAATGGAAAAGACTCTGGAGAATCATTGTGCTAGTTACTGATTCACCTTGTACCCATTACACACTCCTGTCCTGGTAATTTTACCTCACAAAGCCTGCTCACAGTAACCTTCCGTTAGCAACAAATAAACAGAATTCCAACTCTCTAATCATAAGATAATTTTGGATGACAAATGGCATCTATTGATGCCCATTTCATCTCTCCAATCCCAGAATAACATTTGAACATATATGTATTAGGAGCAGGACTGACCATTTGGCTCCTCAAGCACGCTCTGCCATTTGGTAACATTGTTACATTATACCCGTGACTGCAACTGAAAAGTATTTGGTTGGCGATTTGGGACATCGCGAAAGGTGTTGTGTAAATGTAGATTTTTGTCTTTCTCTCATTACATTAGGCAGAATGACCGTAGCAATAGTGAAATTGGAGGCACTATGCTTGAAGGAGAATTAATCACAGGGCAATCCACTGACGGGAAAGTGGCTCAGCATTTACAAAACAATTCAAAATTACAGTTAATCTCCTACCCATCGCTCTCCTTCCCCAAAATCCCCATTCAACATTTTTCCCTAACCTCAACCTTCCCACCCCCACCCTCCCAAACTTTCTCCTCACTCATCTCCAACAAACCCCCAGCTACTTCTCCATCCACTACAACCTTCTCTTCAAATTTCCCAGAACCTCCAGCCCCCATCTAACCTCATAACTCACCCGCCAGGCCCCATTCCAAAGTTTGACCGTCTCTCTCCTCTCACCCTTCAACCTTGCCTCTAACTCTCTCCTCCAACCTTGCCTCCAATGGGCAGCTTAATGTAATCTGAGCATATTTACCCCAGCTGCTTGTCTTTGGCGAGCAAGAGTGAAATGTGCATTGCTTTTCTTGTGTAGAGAGACTGTTGCACACCAAAATGATAGGGAATGGGATAGCTTGATCTTGGGTTAGCTCGGCACAGCATCGAGGACCGAAGGGCCTGTACTGTGCCGTACTGTTCTATGTTCTACTTAGAGAGGTCCAGTAAACTCCCTATTGCAATAGTGATGAGCAAACTACAAAATGTTTCAAATATTGTCACCACAATCACCTCTGCAGCCAACAGCATCCCACTCCTCACCTTCCCCTGAACCTCATGGTTGCAGTGGGTGGAAGATTTTACTGGAGTGTTGACATCTTGGACATTGTTTCTTGTTGAAGTTCAAGAAGAAGAATTGTAGAAGAATTGTCCTTGAACAACCAGGGCACATATGGCCTTCTGCTGGGTGCCCCACTACCTCTTTCTCTCATCTTAGCATCTTGCCCTCTGTGACCTCTGCTTATACTCCCCAGACTACCCACTGTTGAATCCATCTCCAAACTCTTGTACAGCCAAAGGACTGATGATTCACTGGTGTGCAGTCCACTCTGTTACTGAACAGACGTTCAGGTGTGTGTGAAATTTAGGTATGCATTTTCATGGCCAAGGCAGGTAGCTTGAATTGTTTCATTGCCCAAGTTGGCAGTCCTGGTTAAGCAGATAGTCCCCCATCTGACTCAATTTTCCCTTTTTCTAGAGCAGGGGCTGGGTGAGAACAGGATAGAGTGGAGCCCACCATCCAGGGAGCAGCTGCATGCTGCAATGGACAGGCTAAAAGGCCCACTTCAAGACTGAGACATTGCCCCAGTTGATATATTAAATGTGAGGCCCATGTGTCCTCACCCCTCACATCACCCCACTCCACCACCCAATCCTAATGTCAAATCCACGTCCATTGCCAATTCATAGCACTCACCCACTCCTTTGGCCCCTTAGAGCCCTCATGCTAACTCATGCCAACCCACTCATCATCTTTCTCCCCCACATCCTCCATGGCAACTCACCCAGTGTCCATCATTGGCAGACAATAGCAGCTATTTGAAATTACATAAAGGTCTAAATATCTATTACAGTCCTTTCTGTATTTAAAAACAACCTCCCATTCATCAAAATCCATTCAAAACATAAATTTCTTCAAATGCTGAATCTCTTAGATAGAAAACCTTCTATTCATAACCCCACATAAAAGATTGCTCATCCTTTGATAATATCTATGAGCTGTCAGTCAAATTGTGAACTTAAGATGCCCCAATAAAATAATTATATTTTATTACTCATAATAACATTATGATAACCCTTGGGGAAATGTCAACAAACAGCTGTTGCAACTGCTGGAATTGTTTTTTCAACTCTCTCTGACATGGGAAGATTGTTTTTGGTTTTGTTTTGTTAATTTTTAAAGGCTGGAGATTTAAACAACTTCACATTATGATAGTTCTGCATGTATTATCTACCTGTCAAGAACATTTCTGCCTACCCCAAGAATCTGTGACTTTCACACTGCTGGTTACAGCTTTTGTTACTGTAAAATATTGCTTGAACCACCACTGAGTACTGTTTTTCCTAATATGTGATTCAGACCCTGCCCCCTTTACCCACACAGGTAAAAATGGGATTTGTTGGATATGGGGGAGAAGGTTTCCACATCCAGATCCCACCTTTCACCTTCTAAAGCTCCAGGGGTCTCCACAACACTGAAAATCCAGCTACGTAAAGTAAAATTTATTAATCGTAGGTAAGGCTTACACGAACATTGCTATGAAATTTCCCTATTCACCACTATCTGGCACCTGTTCGGGTACAATGATGGAGGATTTAGCATGCCCAGTGCACCTAACCAGCACCCAGAAAAAATCCATGCAGAAATCATGGAGCTCACCTCCATTTTGGATTGTTAAATCAACATTGTGCATTGATTAACATTAGGATCGGTCTGCTTTGCATATTTCTGATGGACATTGGCTGCATTTGTGCCAGAGCCCCTCTATCAAAGCTGTGCCCTGTACAATTCACAGCAGAAAGTGTGTCACGTCCATTGGATGACATTCCTTTCCCTGATTGGCAACCAGAGCCTCCAAACAAAGCACTACCATGCAAAATGGCACACCCATTATTTTATAAGGGGTGGCATGGTGGCACAGTAGTTAACACTATTGCCTCACTGTACCAGGGATCTGTGTTCGATTCCAGGCTTTGGTAACCGTCTGTGTGGAGTTTGCACATTCTTCCCAGGTCTGCGTTTCCTCCCATAGTCCAAAGATTTGATTTGATTTGGTTTGATTTATTATTGTCGTGTGTATTAACAGTGAAAAGTATTGTTTCTTGCGTGCTATACAGACAAAACATATTGTTCACAGAAAAGAAAACGAGAGAGTGTAGAATGTAGTTTTTACAGTCATAGCTAACACGTAGAGAAAAATCAACTTAATGCAAGATAAGTCTTTTCAAAAGCCTGACAGCCTGAAACTGTTCTTCAGTTGGTTGGTACGTGATCTAAGTGGGTTAGGTGGATTGGCCTTGCTAAATTGACCCTTTAGTGTCAGAGAGGTTAGCTGAGACAAATGCCTGGGGCAATGGGGATGGGACCTGGGTGGAATTGTGCTTGATACAAACTCGCTGGGTCGAATGGCCTCCTTTTGCACTGTGGGGTTTCTATGTATAATGGATTTTGTATCACTATTAAAGCTTGATAAAAGTATATTAGCTCAGTGTAATGTTAAATGTCAAGTCAAGCAGCAGTGCAAATTTCCAGGCAACAGGGAGTATCTACATTTCGCTAAACATTAGAACATTACAGACCTTCCTGTTTGCCTGTGCGGCTGAACTCGAAAGTTCAAGGTCTCCCGCAACATAAATATTACAGGAATTGTATTTGCTTCCTCTTTCAGTTTTCTTTTCTCCTCCCAATTTTCTTGCCAAAGCAGTTCTGCCTCACTGGAACCTGAGTCTACTGGCATCAACCATTGTCTTGTAGCTTGTCCAGATTCTGAACATTGGGAAATCACGGAAAGGATCCTTGTGGATCGGATCTCACAGGTTCAAGTACTCAACCTTTCCCTGGCCCTCATTACCCTATTGTGCTTCTCCCAATTGCCTATTGGCAATGACAGTCGGTCATAGATCAGCTGAACTATCTACACTGTCCATAAGGTCACACAGCACCAAGATTCTTGACGCTCGAGCTCACCATCAACAACAGTAACAGGGAGGGAACAAAACAAAACAGACAATAGAAAATAACTTGGCCAATTGTTGGGGGAAAATAAAGTAATACTGAGAAATATCCCTGCAGGTAATTAAAACAAGTTCCAGAAGATTAACTGTGACTGTGAGGCATATTCCCCAACATCTCAGCTTCAGCCAGAGACTCATTTAAACTCTTTTAAAACTAAGTATGGAGGATTGAATGTTGGCATGTGGGCAACTTGTTTCAGAGGTTAATGATTCTCTGTGGGCGAAGGAACACCTGATATATTAAACTAATTCTATACTTACTGAATTTATCGATACATCCCCAGTCCCCTAACACAAATCATTCAAACCGGCCTCTCACCCATTGACAGTGTCTACATTTCCTGCTGGCTCAGAAAATCAGCCAGCACAATCAAGGACCCCATGCACACCGGACATTCTCTCTTCCGCCTTCTTCCGTTGGGGGAAAAAGATACAAAAGTCTGAGGTCACGTACCAACTGACTCAAGAACAGCTTCTTCCCTGCTGCCATCAGACTTTTGAAAGGACCTACCTTACATTAAGTTGGTCTTTCTCTATATCCTAACTATGACTGTAACTATACATTCTACACTCTCTTCTTTCCTTCCTTATGTGCTTTGCTTGCATAATGCACAAGAAATTGTACTTTTCACTGTATACCAGTACATGTGACAATAATAAATCAAATCAAATCAGACAAATTGTCTACCCACACAGGCAGAGTCTAGATGCTTCATTGTTTTAAAAACCTCAATTGAAACCTTCCTGAACTCCATCCTTTATCAGAATAATAAGGTACAGCTCTCGAAGTTTAATGTGATAATGACAGGCTTGGAGGCTACGTATCAATCCGGTTTTCTTTTCCCCGAGCCCTACAGATCATCTGACTGTGGGAATCATCACACTGAAGACTATCTTTCTTAGCCTGTCTTTCATAAAACTGCAACGGTGTAGCAAGAAGGTGTGTTAGTCTGGCTTATCTTTTCCCTCCTTAACTCCAAACTGTTGAAGCCAACTGAAGAAACCTGCTATTGCCCCAGAAGAGATCACCTAACCCAGTTCAAAGTGGAACTAAAACCTGGGATCTTTCTTTTCTGCGTAGATCAGAGTGGCATAGGGACAAATGGATTGAACAACTGGCCAATAGGTTGGAACTTCCTTGTTGAGATCTTTGTGTGTGGTGGTGACAAGGAGGAATTTTAACCTGCTCTTGATGGGCAGGAAATGGGGATTAAATTGGCAAGTTAATAAACTCATAATCAACCCTAACCTGCTGCTAAAGAATATGCTTTTGTTTTATTATGGCAGGTTTTGGGCTGTCTTGAGTAACCCATTATAGACAAGTGGGTTCTGAATTACAAAATTTAAATTTATAGATTCTTTTCTTGATATTTAAACACCACTCAGTTAGATTTCCCAGACTTAGGAAGCCCGGCAGCTGAAGGGAGATGGGAGTGGCTGAATCTTGCTGGTATGTGTATTTTAAAGCACTGCTTGTAGATGGGGAGGAACAGAAATGCTTTCCTGAAACTTCAAGCAAAATTTCTCTTGCTATTTATTTAACCCCAGAGCGTTCCCTCCACCCTCTCCAGCCCCAACCAACAGCCCACAATATTTTCTGGTTGCTGGACACCACATTCCACTCCCTGCCCTCTCTCTCCAACTCAGTAGTCCGTGGCTTTTTGCGAGTATCTTGTTCTCCTGACAACCAGCCAGCCTGTTAATCTGGAAAATGCGAAAAGGAATCAAAATATTATCTTGAAGTCCCGCCATTAAATTTGGCCAGACTTCCATAGAATCAGAGAGGTTTACAACAAAGAAACAGGCCCTTCGGCCTAACTTGTCAATGCTATTCTATTTTTTTAAACCCTAAGCTAATCCCAGTTGCTTGTGTTTGGCCTGTATCTCTCTATACCCATCTTACCCATGTAAGTCTCAATGCTTTTTAAAAGACAAAACTGTACCTGCCTCTATTTCTATTTCTGGCAGCTTCTTTCAGACACTCACCATCCACTGTGTGAAAAATTGCCCTTCTGGACACTTCTGTATCTCTCTGCTCTCACAATAAACTATGTCCTCTAGTTTTAGACTCCCCTACCTTTGGGAAAACATATTGACTGTCTAGCTGACCTATGCCCATCATTATTTTATAGATCTCTATAAGATCATCCCTCAGCCTTCTGCACTCTAGAAAAAAGAGTCCAAGTCTAGCCAGCCTCTCCTTGTAACTCAAACCATCAAGTCCCAATAGTAAATCTCTTCTGCATTCTTTCTAGTTCTATATCCCAAACGTTTTGAAGTTTTCTGCAAACATAGCCCTCCACTTTGTCCCGGCCTTCTTGTGAATATTGTGGTGATGGTGTCTGGTAACAGGCCTTAAAGCAAGTGGAGGCTGGTTGAGGTCAGTAGAATTACTGTGGGCAGAAGCAAGACCCTTGTGTGCCAGGCATCTCAGCCAACTGAAACCTTGCTGCAGGCAGTGCAACTCCGGTGCAATGTTCTATTTCCCTGAGATGGCCATGACAATTCTAAGGCCAAGCAACTGGAGGACAGTCTTAGTGCCATTCTACACAATACTAGCAAATCCCTGGGCATAGATGTCAGACATTGGCCGAATGCACCACTGCGATTGAATTACTGTGATGCCCCTGGAACCTGCTTGCAGGCTCTGGCACTGGTGGATAGTAGGATTAAAAGACAAATTTAAAATGTTTGTTAGTGTCACAAGTATGTTTACATTAACACAGCATTGAAGTTACTATGAAAATCCCCTAGTCTCCTCAGTCGAGCACCTGTTTGGGTACACTAAGGGAGAATTTAGCATGGCCAATGCATCTAACCAGCCTGTGTCTCAGACTGTGGGAGGAAACTGCTGCCTCACAGTGCCAGGGACTCAAGTTCAATTCCTGACTTGGGTCATTGTGTGCAAACTCTGCACACATTCTCCCCGTCTCTGCGTAGGTTTCTTCCAGGTGCTCCGGTTTTCTCCCTCAGTCTGAGAGATGTGCTGGTTAGATGGACTGGCCATACTAAATTTGCCTGACGAAGGCACAACATAGTGTCGAAAGCTCGCGGATTTACTATCAAATAAATTGGTTGGATTTAAAATTGGTGTTGCAAAACTTTACTGAGCATACTAAATTGCCCCTTAGTGTAAAGCGGGACTAGCTAGGGTAAATGCATGAAGTTATGGGGATAGAGTCCGGATGGGATTGTGGTAGGTGCAGACTCAGTGGGCCGAATGGCCTCCTTCTGTACAGTAGGGATTCTATGGTCGATATAAACCGGAGAAAACCCATACAAACAGTGACCCAAACTGGGAATCGAACCTGTGTTCCTGGCATTGTGAAGCAGCAGTGCTAACCACTGTGCCACTGTGCTGCACTCAAAAGTGCACAATCAGTATGTGTTGAGACTAACTTAGTCAGAGATTACTGGCGCGCCTCATGGTTGTCATGCACACGTGGGGATTAAGGACATTTCCTTTCTTGTGGAAGAAATAATGTTGTATGTTTGTGTTCACTCTTTTTATTGAATGTTCATATTAGTGTTTGGTATTTCCCACTCTGTGGAGCAAGGCTGAGCTTGCAGGCCCATCTGGCTCTCTCTTCTGCATTGCAAAGGACATTTCCCAAGAGAAATCTCAGTGAGGGTTGATTGAAATGTTGTAGTTCTGCCACTAACACTCTGAGATGGATCCACAGATGCAGCACTGACAATAGCCATTAGGCCCCTCATTTTCTTACCCTGACTGACTGTCTCCATTTCCATCCCCTCTGTCACACCCAGGATGCCAGGGTCTTCCCACCTGACTCCTCCATGCTGGTTAGGCGAATTGGCCATGCTAAACTCTCCCTCAGTGTACCTGAACAGGCGCCCGAGCGTGGCAACTGGGAGATTTTCACAGTGACTTCATTGCAATGTTAATGTAAATCTACTTGTGACACTAATAAACAAATAAGTTTCAGGGCCTGAGCGCAATGCAGCTAGAACAACAGTGCTGGGCCCAGGGCAAACAGTGGCTGTGGCGGTATGGTACTCAGAAAACCTCATTCGCCTGAAGAAGGCTATAATAGCCGAAAGCTTGCGAGTTTACTATCAAATAAATCGGTTGGTGTTATCAGACCTCTTACGGTATGGTACTCAGGCCAGAGTTTTTCAGAGTAGGGCAGGCGACACAATGGCTGGCACTGCTGCCTCAAAACGTCACGGACCTGGGTTCAGTTTTAGCCTTGGATGACTTTCTATATAGAGTTTGCACGTTCATCCAATCTCAGCGTGGGTTTCCTCCAGGTGCTCCAGTTTCCTCTCACAGTCCAAACAAGTGCAGGTTAGATGGAGAGGTGAGGGTAAACGTGTGGAGTTACAGGGATAGGATGGAACAGTGGGATACACTTTTGTAGAGAGTCAGTGCAGACTCGATGGGCCGGATGGCTTCTTTCTGCACTGCGATGATCCTGTGGTTATATGGTACGTTACCTTTGTGTCAGTTCCCTGTAACGGCAACTCAAACAGACTGAGTCCACAACCTTTTCCCTGTAGCCTTTAATATTCTCTTGTTAGATAATTAACCTGTTCCCTTTTGAAAATGGCCATTGAATCTGCTTCTACTGCACGTTCAGGCTGTTGAATAAGGATGTTTTCCCTTGTGTAGCTTCTGGTGTTTTTGTTAATCACCTTGGAGTTCTTGACCTTCTGCTAATGGGAACACTTTCTCCCAATTCATACTCTTCAGATGCCCTGTGATTTTGAACCCGTCTAACAAATCTCCTCTCAACTTCATCAAGCTATCCACGTAACTCAAATCTCTCATCCACAAAACCATTCTTGTAAATCTTTTCTGCACCTTTTTCAAAATGTTCAAATCCTCCTTGTTGAGATTGAACCTATGTTTTATGAAAGCTCGTAAGTTATTTGCTTTTGTACTATGTGGCTCTACGTATAAAACTCAGGACTCAGTATAAGTTATTAACTGCTTTGTTAACCTGTCCTGCCACCTCGAATGATTTATTCACATATAGAGCCCCTACTCCTGAATTTCCTTTCAAATTGTGCCATTTTATTTGTTACCTTTTCTTGTTTCTCTGTCCAAATTGCACCACTTCTCAACATTAAATTTAATTTGCCGAGTGTCGGTCCATTTTACCAGCTTATCTATGTCCTCTTGAAGTCTATCACTATCCTCCTCAGCAGCAGAGATCACAACACCTCTGAGCATTGCTGCCTCACAACGCCAGGGACTCGATTCGATTCCCAGCTTGTGTCACCATCACTGTAGAATCTGCATGTTGTCTGCATGTATTTCCTCTGGATGCTCCAGTTTCCTCCCACAGTTGGAGAGACATGCTGATTAAGTGCATTGGCCGTGTTAAATTCTACCTCAGTGTACTTGAACAGGTACCGGAGTGTGGTGATTAGGGGATTTTCAAAGTAACTTCATTGCAGTGTTCATGTAAGCCTACTTGTGACTGATAAATAAACTTCAAACTTTTCCAAGTCATGAGTCATCTTCAAATTTTGAAATTGTTCCCCTGTGCACCCAGGCCTAGGTTTACATTATAAGTCAAGCAAAGCACTGATCCCTCTACATTCCAAGCCACGGTTAGGAATAAATAAAGTTTTCTGTAATTCATGTTTTTAATCTAATTGAATTAAATAATTAAACTGTTGCATAATAAAATTCTAACCATGCCAAAGACTAATGTTTCAAAACACCACATAGTTCAAAATAAAATGTCCACTAGCACTAATACTTTCATTTAAAAAGCATTGTTTTATCGGCCGTTTAGGGACTGGAATGATTAATACGTTGGAACTCAACACAACAGTAGATCTAGAAATTGTATGGCCAACACAGTTGATCAGAGTTCCTGCATCTCAACATTGCTCAATAACAAGGAAATTTGGCATGTCAGTTATGATTCTCACCAAATTTTACAGATGCACGGTAGAAAACTTTCTTTCTGATTGTATCACATCTTGCTATGGCTCCTGCTCTGCCCAAGACTGCAAAAACTACAAAAGGTTGTGAATGAAGCCCAGTTCATCATGCAAACTTGCTTCCCATCCATTAACTGTGTCTACACTTCCTGCTGCCTCGGCAAAGCAGCCAGCATAATTAAGGAGCCCACGCACTCCGGACATATTCTCTTCCACATTCTTCCATTGGGAAAAAGATACAAATGTCTGGGTTCAAATACCAACTGACTCAAGAATAGCTTCTTCTCTGCTGCCATCAGACTTTTGAATAGAACTATCTTATATTAAGTTGATCTTTCTCTACACCCTAGCTACAACTATAATACGACATTCTTATTTCCTTCTCTGTGAATGGTATGCTTTATCTGTATAGCACTCAAGATACAATACTTTTCACTGTATTATTAGAATCATAGAATCCTACAATGCAGACTACAGTCCCACACAGACCCTATCGTCATAACTCCATGCACTTACCCCTGACACTAAGGAGTCCCCCGACACTAAGGAGCAATTTAGCATGGCGAATCCATCTAACCCACACATCTTTGAACTATGGGAGGAACACCAGTTTAAAGTCCAACAGGTTTATTTGGCACTGCGAAAGCAAGTGCCAAATAAACCTGTTGGACTTTAACCTGGTGTTGTGAGATTTCTTAGTGTGCTTACCCCAGTCCAACACCAACATTTCCATATCTGTGGGAGGAAACCCATTCAGACATGGAGAGAATGTGCAAACTCCACCCTGGACAGTGACCCAATCTGGGAATCGAACTCAGGTACCCGGTGCTGTGAGGCAGCCGTACTAACCACTGTGCTACCGTGCCGCCCATTATATAGTACATGTGGCAATAATAAATCAGATCAAATCAAATCATTGCACAAATAAATCTAACCTAAGCATCAATTGAGGCATGACACTTGGGCTCAATGACTCAGGGCCATCAGGGGAAAGATCAGTCATCATTCCTACTTACTTTTATTAGCCAATGACACCTTCTAGTAAATGTATATTTTGTACATTTAGGGGTGCTGTATGTTTAACATTAAGGAAACATTCTTTTACAAACCCCCTAGCTCTGCATCCACAGGAAATGTCAGCCTTCGTGAGAGCAACATCACACTTGATTATGATCAATTAGTTTGTTGATACTTAGTGCCCAAGGCTCCTTTGTGAATAATGTCACTCAACAAAGTAACAGGATTGCATGCACTCTTGGAACTCTATCATGCATCACACCTTTCGGGAAAATAGAAAAAAAAATGGATGAAAAATAAATAATTTATAAAGAAACAGAATAGTTGAAATGTGCCTGATGGTCTGAGCAGATGGCTTTTCCATGGGAGAGGCAAGATTTAGATTGAGATATCTCTTCAATCTGTGAACTTCACACAAGATCTTTCTTCTTTCCTTGAAAAGAAATGTGAAATGGAGACATCTCCAGGCTTAGTGGATCTCAGCTGGAGCCACATAAGGGTACTACAACAGGCCATGTACCAGGAAGGGCAACATTGAGGGATTTCATGTCATTATATTGTGATTCCCAAGAGCAAAATATATCTGCTAATGTTGAACGAGCACAGGAGTGGTTAACTTTCATGTTGAGCAGACAACTAGAAGCTCAACAATCAAGGGGAACACTGATTGGTGACCATTTTTAATAAAGGGAGGTAAATAGGGTATAATGAAAGGAGGAATATGTGGGATAATGGCATTATAAAGTAATACAGCTAACAACGATTGTGGAAACACTCGTTTCCACTTGGAAACAACAGCCGTGGTTCACTTGCTATGTAGATGATATCATGAAATAAAAAAAAATGCTAATAAGTGGATGTTGGTAAACTTCAGGCGATGGTGCATTTGGACTGTTGGAAAGCCTTTGATAAATTTACCTGTGAACAGCTACAATTAAAACAATGAAAGGTGAACCATGAAAATGGATAAGAAGCTAGCACAAGGAGCTGGCACAAGAGATTCAGGTAGTGTTTCTTATTGAATGGCGATTGTGACAACTTGCTTTTAAATGGGAAAATGTTCCAAAGTGCCTAGCAAAGACATCTTAAAAAAAAATGATTGCTGTGTCACTGAAGGACGTATGATATTCGAGGACGCAAGATTTAGTTGAAGGGTGGATTTGAAGCGGGCCTAAAAGAAGGAGAGTGAAATTGAGAAACTGAAGAGTTCCAGTGTCACCCACTTCAGTGTACCTTCACCAACCAGCAAGAACACGTTATTGCCAATAACCTTATTGTAGCCTTTCATTGTAACCTTTAGAATACCTATCAATCCTTCCTTAATCATCAAGCTTCAGGTAAAATGAATTTGCTTCTCAAATCTCTTTTTGCAGCTTTATGAACCACTCGTATGTTACTTGTGAGTGTGTTCCAACTTGAAACACCAGTGCTGTATAGTCACGTGAGGAATCAAGTAAAATTCCAGTAAGGAACCAGTCCAGCCATTGGTTTAAACAATTATTAAGGAATACTTATTAATTTAAAAGAAAAATGCACACGAAAAGGACTACAAACTCTAAGGCACTGAAGTACCATTAGTAACTAAACACATGCACATTTTATGTGAACATTATTCCTTTTCCAAAACATACCTACAATTCCTGAATTCACTTTCCCAAGCAACATCCAAATTACATAATTCTTTAACTCAAATCCAGCACATAGTTACCACATAATACAGGGTTAGAACATAAGAACTAGGAGCAGGAGTAGGCCATTTGGCCCCTTGAGCCTGCTCCGCTGTTCAACAAGATCATGGCTGATCTTCTCGTGGACTCAGCTCCACTTACCCGCCCGCTCACCATAACCCTTAATTCCTTTACTGTTCAAAAATTTATCTATCCTTGCCTTAAAAACATTCAATGAGGTAGCCTTAACTGCTTCACTGGGCAGGGAATTCCACAGATTCAAACCGTTTATGTGAAGAAGTTCCTCCTCAACTCAGTCCTAAATCTGCTTCCTCTTATTTTGAGGCCATGCTCCCTAGTTCTAGTTTCACCCACCAGTGGAAACAACTTCCTTGCTTCTATCTTATCTATTTCCATCATAATCTTATATGTTTCTGTAAGATCTCCCCTCATTCTTCTAAATTCCTGTGAGTATAGTCCCAGTCTATTCAGTCTCTTCCCATAAGCCAATCCTCTCAACTCTGGAATCAACCTAGTGAATCTCCTCTGCACCCCTCCACGATAGTATATCCTTTCTCAAGTAAGGAGACCAAAACTGTACACAGTACTCCAAATGTACTTCACCAGCACCTTATACAGCTGCAACATAACCTCGCTGTTTTTAAACACCATCCTTCTAGCAATGAAGGACAAAATTCCATTTGCCTTCTTAATTACCTGCTGCACCTGCAAACTAACTCTTTGAGATTCCTGCACAAATACATCCAGATCCCTCTGCACAGCAGCATGCTGCAACTTTTTTACCATTTAAATGATAGTCTATTTTGCTGTTATTCTGACTAAGATGGATGACCTCACATTTATCAACATTGTACTCCATCTACTAGACCCTCACCTACTCACTTAGACTAGCTATATAACCCTTTGCAGACTTTCAGCATCCTTGGCACACTTTGCTCTTTTTAGTGTCATCTCTGAATTTTGACGCACTACACTTGGTACCCAACTCCAAATCATTTATGTTGATGATCAAGTCTGGGGAAATGTCCTTTCTTGGTCCAGTGAAGCTATTTAAACTTTCTTTACAAAATTTTCTGGCAAGGCTGATAACATCTATGAAAAGGAAATATGTTATATGACTTGTTGGTTGTGAAATGATTCCCAGCGTTCTGCCTATGAGTTGTGGGCTGGCTTCTGGTTGTAAGGAGTGGAATGGCCTGTGTGCTTCTGAGGTGGGAGGGGAGGGGGGGTTTCCCCTTTAATTATTTCCCCCTTAATTATTTCCCCCTTTAGTTATTTCAAACTTGAGAGTTAGTTATCTACATATCTCAAATCCTTTCCTCTTGTAGAACTCAGCTTTTCCATAGCTCTGAATCACCCAGTTGTTTAGTTAAACTGTTTCTCCTTGTAGAACTTAACATTTCTGTAGCAATCATCCAAGTAATCTGTTTCTGCTGCTAGACCAATTCATACCTTGTCATCTTTGAATAACTCATTTAAGAGCCTAACTCTAAACTAACGCATACAAAACTTCAGGGACCAGGCACCCTCGGAGTCCATAAGATTGGAGAAGAGGTAGCAAAACTGAGCAAAAGACAGTTTTTTTTTTCATTCAAGGACACGACTGTCACTGGCTTGCCATTTATTGCCCATCCCTGGTTGCCCTCGTTGAAGGCAGTTGAGAGTCAACCACATTGCTGTGGCTCTGGAATCACTTGTAGGCCAAAGCAGGTAAGGATGGCAGATTTGCTTCCCTGAATGACATTTGTGAACCAGATTGGTTCCTCTGACCACTGGCAATGATTTCACGGTCATCAGTAGATTCTTAATTCTAGATTTGTTTTGATTGAATTCAAATTCCACCATCTGCCATGGCAGGATTTGAACCCAGGTCCCCAGAACATTGGCCGAGTTTCTGGATTAATACTCCAGTGACAATACCAGTAAGCCATCATATCTCCATAAACATAAAGACCTTAAGAACTAATAGCAAATCTGAACAAAGTTAAGAGCGCATCAAGGTCAGGAAGTCACAGGTTACATGAGGATCGCTGGGCCTGGCTTCAATTTTCCACGATAGCAATGCTGCAAACTCTAATTATTTCAAAGCACTGTGCAGCTCCGTTCTTCCGCACTGTTTCTCCCAAATAGGGTCACTGTGTTTATGGTGCTCTCACATTTGTTTCATTCCTTAAATGTGTGGCGTTGGTGGGGAGAACAGGAAGAGACTTCCTTAGATGCACTTAGATCAGAAATAATAACAAGTGTACCAGCTGTGTAAACTCGGCAAGTTATAATTACTTGTAGTGGTGATTATTTACGGCTCAGAAATATATTAAGGGATAGAAATTTTCCCACTTCATTAGATTCCGCATGAATGGTCAGATATATTCTTCATGTTTGCTAATGCTAGTATAAAATCAGTGTAAATTTCAAAGTGGAATCCCCATTTATATTAGCACTTATGAGTTTGTAAATTAAATACAGTCATCTATTGATTGAGACCAGTAGATTCATGTTATTTTGATGATATTAACACGTGTAAGTGTTCATTTAAATCTGTTTTCCAGACCCTTTTTTATTTAAACTCCTAATTGCGTTGTGTAAAAGTGTGCTGTTATAAAATTGTTTCTTGAATCAAGAAGCATTGTTCAAGACTTGGATGGAAAAATGGTGGCTGAAATTTAATCTGGACAAATGCAAACTTGAAGAAGAATTTTTTTCGAAGAATCCCTACAGTACAGAAAGAGACTATTTGGCCGATTGAATCTGTATCAACCACAAACCCACTTGGGCCGTCTTCCCCTAACTCTCATTTACCCTGCTAATCAGCCTGACACTAAGGTCAATTTAATATGGCGAATCACCTAACCCCTTGCACATCTTTGGACAATGGGAGGAAACCAGGCACCTGGAAGAAACCCACGCAGACACGGGGAGAAGGTGCAAACTCCCCACAGACAGTGACCCAAGTCAGCACTGCGCCTCCCTGGAACGTCCAATGCAGGAGGGAAGTATACATTTAATAGCAGTTGCTTTAAAAGCAATAACCTACAGTGGGATCTGGGCACTTAGGTCCACAGTTCCCTGCAAGTCACAAAATACAAGTGCATTAAATAGTTAAGAAGGTATATGGTTTGCTTGTCATCATTAGTCAGGGCATGGAGTATAAAAAGTGACAAGTCATGTTGCAGAACTTTAGTTATGTCATGATTGGAATATTGTGTACAGTTCTGGTCACCATGCCATCAGAAAGATTTGGAGGCTTTGGAAAAGAAACAGGAAACGTTTACCAGGATGTTGCCTCTTTTAGGGGCTATGAGGAGAGATTGGACAGACTTAGTTTGTTTTCATCTGAATGTCAGAGGCTGAGGGTTGACCAGGTAGAAAATTATGAGAGGCATGGATAGAATGGATAGTTGGAGGGTAGAAATATCAATTATTAGGGCTCATAGGTTTAAGGTAAAAGGGGGAAAGATGAAAGGAGATGTTAGAGGCAGGCTTTTTATGGGTGATAAGTGCCTGGAATGCACTGCCAGAGGTGGTCATAGAAGCGCATACAATAGTAATCCTTAAGAAGCAAGTTGACGGATACATGAATATCAAGGAATAGAAGGATATAAATCGCATAGAGGCAAAAGTCTTTAGAAAGGTGTCACATGTCGGTGCAGACTTGGTGAGTTGAAGGGCCTGTTCCTGTGCTGCACTGTTCTTTCTTCTTTGTTATTATGTGCAACTACCTCTGAGAATAAATGCACTGACTTGGAGTGTTACTCAGACATGAAAATTAAGGAGGCAAAATATTCCTTATTACTTTTGAATTAGTGGTAAACAAGAGGGCTTTCTGAGGGAACCCCTCTGATCCAGAAAGAACATTCCTAATCCCGAGACCATGAGATACCATCTCACATGGGGGGATCGTACTGTGGCAGAGGAACTTTTGCTCGCATTCAGTGGCAAGCTTAAGTTAATAATAAGTTAATGCTGCCCCCTCCACACACCGATAGAAAAAAGATTCTCCTAAATCCTGCAGCTGGGGATATTCCTTTAATTGAGAGCGGCTCAATCGGGGATGGACACACATTTGGGATGGATACTGTACAGACCATCTATTTGCCTCTTCTCATGTTTCCATGGCTACTACTTCTCTCTAACCTTTGGTAGGGTAAAACAAGTTCCCAAGAAAATTCCTATTCCTAATCTGCACTGACCGGTTATAACTCGGGGAAGCTTCCAGAATGTTAGGTGCAGATGCTTGCAACAAATTAAGGCAACATCAGGAGTAGAATGGGGATCTACCCGGAAACAAACAAAAACTACAAAACGACAACAAGTTAAAGCACAATATGACTCACCTGTCACTTAAATCATTCTCAATGCTGAACTTTATAGATTTTTGTTAAGCAAGCAGGGGCTGGAGCAAAAACCACATAATTGGAATTGATATACCAATCAGGCATGTTTAAATAAGATGAGAGAACATGCATAATGTGCAGAATGGACTATTCAAGATCCTATATGGACATCAATGATACAAAAGTCTGAGGTCACGTATTAACCAACTCAAGAACAGCTTCTTTCCTGCCGCTATCAGACTTTTGAATGGCCCTATCTTGTATTAAGTTGATTTTTTTCAACCCCTTGGCTATGGCTGTAATACTACATTCTGCACTCTCTCATGTTCTTCTCTACGAACAGTATGTTTTGTCTGTACAACGCACAAGAAACAATATCTTTCACTGTATGTTAATACATGTGACAATAATAAATCAAATCAAAATTTATTAATCAAAGGCCATATGTTTAATTAACATCAAAAATCATCCTATTGAATCATTGTATTTAAGATATTGATTAATTTATATGTTGTTGACATGGCTACGATTATTATTGAAGCAGCCACCAGCCAATAAGTCATCTATATAATGACTTCAATCAGACCATTGAGGTTGGCCTCTTGGGGTATGAGCTCCCTGATTAAGGAATAGCTAGTCATGTGGGCTTGGATCATCACACTATTGCACCTGATCAAAAGGTTATGGATTCAAGTCCCAAAAGAAGCAACAACAAAAGATGTCACTGATTAAGGAGTCAAATTGATGACCAATCAGGGAATCACTTCCTTGTATTTAACAAGGACTGTCAGTTCCTCTGGCACTCCTGAAGGTAGGCTGTTGTTTGATAACACCCTGTACTGCTGTTGGAATTGTAAATAAAGGGATTTTGGTGAAAGAAGTTTTGCCTCTGAGGACTTATTACAACATCTCCAGGCTTGCCAATCTTCGCAAACATGAACTCATTCGTTGCCCCATTTGGGAAGACTAATTCCACAGGCACAAATGGAGAGTGATGTTGTACCCTTGACTCTCACCTCCATCCCTCTATTCAGTCTAGTATGATGCAGGAAGTGCAGGTTAAATGGTGGCTAACATTGGGCTCTATAATAGTCATCTAGGGAGCTAAAATGGCGTCCAAGATGCCCACGCACACTTCTAACAGGAAGAGCCATCTGTTACCACAATCCAAAGCAGGTGTTAGTGTATTTACGGATGTAAATGAGGGATCTAATCTCTGCTTCTGGACCCTGTTGCCACTTTAATTTCTGCTGTGGCAGTAAACACGAGTACTAGTTGCCCAATTAGAGAAAACCAACTCTAAACAATGTGTAAATAAAAAGAGGCTAAGTACCTAACTTAACCACCGTCATTTTGGATTTGAGATACGTGACCTGTAGGGCAGCACAATGGTTAGCACTGCTGCCTCACAATACCAGGGACCCAGATATGAGTCCCAGCTTGGGTCACCGTCTATGCAGAGTCCGCAAGTTCTCTCGGTGTCTGTGTGGGTTTCTTCCGGGTGCCCCAGTTTCCTCCAACAGTCTGAAAGACATGCTGGTTAGGTGCATTAGCCATGCTAAATTCTCCTTCAGTATACCCAAACAGGGCCGGAAGTGTGGTGACTAGGGGATTTTCACAATAACTTCATTGTAATGTTAACATAAGCCTACTTACGACAAATAAATAAAAGAAAATCTTCCTCTTGACTCCGACCTTCAGACCTCTCTGATCTTGCTTCACCCTTGATCTTTCTCCAAGCCTAGTACTAACTTCTGCTCCTTACAGCACAGCTCTCTGCCCCACCATTACTCCTGGGGTTAGTAATCTCCCACCTTGATTTCCCCCACTGGCATGATGGACTCCGAGGTCCATCTGTTCCTCCTTCAAGATCCTGCCAAGTAACCTAATCACTTACATGGAAATTGGGGCACTAACCAATCAATGCGTTTCTGACTATTGTGCATTTAACAAGCACATCTTTCGAACTGTGGGAGGAAACTGGAGCACCCAGAGGAAACCCATGCAGACATGGAGAATGTGCAAACTCCACACAGACAGTGACCCGAGCCAAGAATCAAATTTAGGTCTCTGGCACTGTGAGGCAACAGTGCTAACCACTGTGCCACCATGTCATCCCAGTGGAGTGGAGAATTGGGTCACAAACACAGCATCTATAGACAGAGAGAGAATTGCAAGATAATAGTGGGAATGTGAGTCCTTACAGGTAACCCCCAGGTTACTCGGGTTATCCCAGGTACAAGTTATTCCAGTTCAATGCTGGTATCTCCACATTATTCAGATATGGTTCTATTCCCAGAGAAGGAATGAGCCCAAAGTATTAGTAAGGCAAGAAGTCGAGGAAATTGATTGTAAAACATAAGCATAGGCACTCCAGTTTGATGAGTTAGCAATTTTACTCAATTGACCTGATACATACAACTGGTGTGCTATACAGAACATGTGTGAATACACCAGGACCTGGCAGTACTGGGTTTATATGGTTGAAAAGCCTTTTGATATAATTGGCCAAAAAATGACTTGGCGCTATTCCTGTGCTGCTGTGTCACTTCACTGGAAGTGTGGTGGAAATCCTGTCTACGCATGTAAGTTGGAACCTGTACCACTCCAAACAATTCCCCGGTCATTGTCTAGAAATGTAGCCAATTAAATGTGATACCAGAGGTTTGCCAAAGCACGTAAAACTATTCCCAAGGTGAATCAGAACTTGCAGGAGAGGAAGGGATAAAACTGCAGAGTACAATTATACATGTGGTTAGAACTGCTGCCTCATCGCGCCAGGGACCCAGGTTCAATTCCAGCCTCAGGTCATTGTCTGTGTGGAGTCTGCACATTCTCTTCATGCGTGGGTTTCCTCCACCTGTCCAGATTCCTCCTGCAGTCCAAAGACGAGCAGGTTAGGTGGATTGGCCATGATCAATGCACAGAATTATGGTGATAGGGTGAAGGAGTGGCTCAGCTTCCTTCTGCACTGCTGAGATTCTGTGGGATTCTACCGCTGGAATTCTATTGTTCCTCACCACAGGAATCAGAGTGGGCGAGGGGTGGACAATGGAAAAGATCATTGACCTTGGATGGGATTTTCCGGTCTCAGGTCGAGCGAGGCCATAAAATCCTGCCATATGAGTGGAATAGTGAATTCAGGAATAAAATTATAGGTTCCCACCAAATGCAATTTAGGAAGATATTTTATGCCTTCTCCAATTATTATCACTCTTTTCTCAGGTAACATGTCCTTAAAGATCTTTGATAACCATGTACATCCATTAGATTGAGCTATGACTATGCTTGAGAAAGTGCTACAATGCGTTGCCATCACTGTTGGTAATATGACTGACATGCAACCTTGCCTGCCCTTATTCCTGCTAACAGGCACATTGGAAGGATTTACAGGTGAATGGTCAACTGATTTGGCCATGTTATAAACATCACTTATCATGACCATCAAGTCCTAAAGTGGGAATTGGACCCAGAGGTATGGACAATGCCACGAGACCTCCCACTACTGTTCAGAATCACAGAATGCTACAGTGCAGAGAAGGCCCTTCAGCCTATCTAGTCTACCCTGACGCATGAAATGTCCTGACCCTACTTGCCAGAACTTGGCCCATAGCCTTAATATTATGGCGTGCCAAGTATTTATCTAGGTACTTTTTAAAGGATGTGAGGCACAGAGAGAGAGAGAGAGAGAGTGGCACAACAGAGAGCTCAGCACAGACAGAGAGCCTCCACCACTCTCCCAGGCAGCATATTCCAGACCGTGACCACCCTCAAATTGGATTCCTCAAATCCGCCCTAAACCTTCCCGCCTCCTCGCTTTTAAGTTGTGTCCCCTCATAACTGACTCTTCAACTAGGAGAACAGCTGCTCCCTATTCACCTTGTCCATGCCCCTCATAATCTTGAACACGCCAAACAGGTTGCCCCTGTTATCACTATTATTATTATTATTATTAATGCTGCTACAACAACAGCAGTTATGTAGTGTCTTTGATGTAGTAAAAAATGTCCAAAACATGCTTGACTGAGTTTTCTCGTTAATCTTTGCTATCCTTCATCTCATCTGCTGCTGTCATCTGTTGAGCTTTTGATTCTACTTCAGTGAACTGCTAGTTTCTCAACTTTAATACACAGCCATCTGTCGGTGCTTTGGTGATCCCTGAGTGCTTTACAGCCAGGAAGTTTCTTTTGAAACATGGTCACTATTAAGCAGGTAAATTCAGCAGTCAATTTAAGAACTGTAAGCAATGACATGAGTGTTCGTTCAAACTATTTTTCACTGTGTTGGTCGAGTGTTGACTGTCAGAGAGACTGTCGGAAGCTCTTCAGATAATGCCATATTTCTTTTTACGGCCCCGTGAGCAGCTTGACAGGGCCTTGCTTTAATGTCAGATCCAGAAGCAATGCTGCAGACAGTGACATGAGCTGCACTGAGACAACGGCTCAGATAATGGGCTCAAAAGATGTGTGGATTAGGTGGATTGGCCACGCTAAATTGCCCCTTAGGATCAGAGAGACAAGCAGGTTAAATACATGGAGTTATGGGGAAAAGGATTCAGTGGAATTGTTGTCAGTGTAGGTTTGATGGGCTGAATGGCTCCCTTCTACGCTGTAGGGATTCTATGAAATTCCTGGAGCTTGAACTCTCAGCCCTTTTTCAAATTAGAAGTTTATTTATTAGTTTCAAAAGCACACTTACATTAACACTGCAATGAAGTTACTGTGGAAGTCCCTTAGTCACCATACTTTGGCACTGAGGGAGAGTTTAGCCTAACAAGCCTGTCTTTTGGATTGTGGGTGTCATTGACTGGGCCAATATTTATTGTCAATCCCTAATTGCCTTGAACTGATTGCTTTGCTAGGCCATTTTCAGAGCGTATTTAGGTAGAGTCACATGCATCCAGAGTAGTTATTGAGCCAGATTGTTGTAAAAAAAAAACTATCAACTTTAGATTTTTACCAATTTCACCATCTGCCAAGGTTGGGATTTGAACACAGGTCCTGGAGCGTTACAGGTCCCCAGAGGATCACTAATCCAATGACAACACCACTACGTCACTGCCTCCCTTGTCTAACACAAAGGAGGGAAATGAGGATTTAGGGAAAGTGTGTGCTGGAGAACAGGAGCAAGATGGATGAAGGCAGTGCCGGTGATGGTGGCAGTCGAGAGAGGGAGGAATGCATAGGAGGCTAAAATTGGAAGACCGAAGGGGCCAAAGACCAGAGACTGGCACCACAGCGAAGAGGAGATTGTAGAGATAAGAGAAGTGGAAGGACTTATAAATAAGGATGACAGCTGTAATTTTTGTGTTTTATTTTGAATCATGTACTTTACATAAAAAATAAAATAATGAGGGGCACAGATCAGCTAGATAGTTAATATATTTTCCCAAAGGCAGGGGAGTTTAAAACGAGAGGGCATATGTTCTGGTGAGAGGCGAGAGATACAGAAGTGTCCAGAAGGGCAATTTTTCCACACACAGGGTGGTGAGTGTCTAAAACAAGCTGCCAGAGGTAGTAATAAAGGCAGATACAATTTTGTCTTTTAAAAAGCATTTAGATAGTTACATAGGTACGATGGGTATAGAGGGATATGGGCCAAATGTGGGCAACTGAGATTAGCTTAGGGGTTTTAAAAAAAATGGCTAGCATGGACAAGTTGGGCTGAAGGGATTGTTTCCATACTGTGTGCCTCTATTCTTTTGAGGTCAAGTTTAATCAGAGCTGATTTTGGGCGAGGGACTTATTTTCCTGAATGCTGTTAAATTCCCTACGATAATGACGTGGAGAATGGTGAGGCTGATGGTCAGCTGTTTATATTGTGCAATGTGTGTAGGGTTGCCAGCTGTGATTGAATGGTGCATTGCTGGAGGTTTTATCACTTGACTTGCCCTACACACACCAGCCATTAGTTGGCTGACACTTCCATTGGTGCCTTCCAACACCGATTGAAAAGCAAAAAGACTCATTACCCAATTGGACGGTGCTCGACTGTCAGTCTTCTCCCTCCACATTTTTATATTTGGTGAAGAGAAATGCGCAAAGAAAATCAATCTTCTTTAAAGTCCCATTGATTTTTCTCCTGTGTCGCACATGGCAGTGCCCTGAAGGTTGACCTTCAATTCCTGGAGTCATCTGGCCAGGCCTGGAGAGTTGGCAACCCTGCACGGTGCCCCGGCGAGGTCATATTATAGAGTCATGGAACCATAGAATTCCTATAGTGCAGAAGGAGGTCAATTGGCCTATTGAGCCTGCACCAACAACAATCCCACCCTGGCCCTATAACCTCGAGTATTTACCCCGTCTAAAATCCCTGATGCTAAGGGGCAATTTAATATGGCCAATCAACATAAACTGCACACTTTTGGAGTGTGGGAGGAAATCAGAGCACCTGGAGAAAAGCCATGGGAGAATGTGCAGACTCCACACAGTGACTCGAGGCCGGAATTGAACCCGGCTCCCTGGCGCTATGAGGCAAAAAAGCTAACCACGGTGCCACTGCACTGCCAAATCACTGCGCCACTATGCATTGTTCCGGTGCAGCAGAATCTACCCGAAGATGTAAATGGGGAAGATTTCACAGCACCAAAGAGCCTACAAGTAGGAGAGAATCATTGTACCATACTTAAAATGTCTCCAACCCACCACATATTCCTGTCCATGACTGATAATCTTCTAATTTAAGAAAACATTTTGCCTTAAGCATCAGGAAAGGGGAGTTTATACATCTTCTGGCTAAGCTGTCAGGAGGGGATCCATTCAAGCGAGTCATATGAAAACGGCACTGTTAACTTGAACAGACAGATTGAACTTGGAAAGCAGACAAACAGCAAAAACACTGACTCTGCTTTCAATCCAAATATAGAAACAAGGTGGGGGAGGGGAGGGTGTGGTGGTGGAGTGAAATAGCCCTCTCAACTTAACCTTAAATTGCTTTTCCTTTCAGAGTTATGCAGAGCTGTTTCTGTAGAACCTAATGACTATTCTCAGCCTCACATTTTTCTTTCAATATGTTTGTAAATTGTTCAGTTCACGGGGATTATATTTTGTTTGGTGGGCCTGTCTCTATTTGCCAGTTGATGCCTCCCCTGATAACATGGGTAGAATTATGGAGGCCCATGTACCATTTGAAATCTGCTTAAAGCTATTGCTTTGAGAGTGTGGCTATATTTTGCCCTGTCATCGAGGCAAAATACACATTAGGGAACATTGACAAGTGTTTTTTTTTTTGACAAGTTAGGCAGCGCGGTGGCGCAGTGGTTAGCACTGCTGCCTCACAATGCCAAGGAGTCAGATTCAATTCCTGGCTTGAGTCATTGTCTGTGTGGAGTTTACACATTCTTTCTGTTTCTGTGCGTGTGTGTTTCTCTGCGTGCTCTGATTGTCTCCCATAGTCTGAAAGATATGTTGGTTAGGTGCATTGGCCCAAAGAGGAGTGTGGCGACTGGGGGAATTTCACAATAACTTAATTGCAGTGTTAACGTAAACCTTACTCGTGACAATAATAAATAAACTTTACCTTTCAGATATCTTGCTGACTTGCATGTGAGAAATCAATTTTCTGCACTAGCAGCGCAGACTCAGGGACCTGAATGTTTGCAGAGGTGGAGGATCTCTGGACCTTAATCAAAATGGTACCAGAACCCCAATTCCGAATGTCTTACCCCTGAACTCGACACGCGCCATTTTCACTGGATGGTGGGAGGTGCAGATGTTGTGCTTTGACACGTGTGGTTCACAGAGACAGCTACAGACCAAAAATGTCGTCAGTTAGATGTGTTTTCCATCACATAGGTGTCTGAAACATGACTTGTGGGCTTTACACATTTGAGGAGAAAGGATCAATCTTGTTGGAGTTCTTTGGAGTGGCCAGCTACCCTTTTGGAGAACTCACACACTCTTTTGGATAGCTCACAAAGGTTTCACTAGGTATCACAGGACTTGAGCCTAAGTGAGCTGGAGGATGGCAAATGTGACATGTTTTCTGTCGCTTGCAAAGGTGGGTTTTTCAGCTCATTACATTTGCACTAACAGGAAACACGGAGGGCTATGATTTGCCCGCCCTGCCATGACATCTTTAGGACATCTTCGTGGGCAGTACAGTTAAATAGTATCCACGTATATCATTCTGCAGGTCAGGTATGTGAGACTGAGGTCAAGTGCCCCCCCACTCCCAAATTCAGTGAATCCTTCCGGACAGCATGAAGGAACAGGGAGATGTCCTCTGGCCCTGTGATCTGAGAAGGAGGTACACTGCCTGCACACTCTGGCTTTGGAAGAGGTGACCAGCGCAGCCAGTGCCAACTTTCTACACAGGAGACCTGACACCTGTGCAGAAAAAGGATGAATGTTGCGCCAGGGTACGTCAACCTTCTCCTCACTCTCCACTTACACTCTCACAAAGCCATTCGCAGAGTGACAGTCCACAGGGATCTCACACACTCCCATTACAAGCGCCATCATTACCGAGTGTCTCACACACACCTTGGCATCTTCGTCTCTTCTCACAATCTCTGTAACCTGTGTCCTCAGTCCTTGCCTTGCTCAATTCAGCACCCACACAAGGGAGGCATCCATATGATCTGCATCAGCCTGTTCATAGTCTGTTTCTCTGCCTTTAAGAAGTCTCACAACACCAGGTTTATTTCATAGCACAAGCTTTCAGAGTGTTGCTCCTTCTTCAGGTGAGTGAGGAGTTGTGTTCACAAACAGGACATATATAGATAGACACAAACTCAGTTTATAAGATAATGGTTGGAATGCGAGTCTTTATAGGTGATCAAGTCTTAAAGGTACAGACAATGTGAGTGGAGAGAGGGTTAAGCACAGGTTAAAGAAGTGGGAATTGTCTCCAGCCAGGACAGTTAGTGAGATTTTGCAAGCCCAGGCAGGTCATGGCGATTACAGATAGTGTGACATGAACCCAAGCACAGCCTCAACCGTGTCTATATATATATATATATATACATCTTATCTATATATATATATATATATAGATACATATATATAGACACAAACCCAATTGACAAGATAATGATGGGAATGCAAGTCTTTACAGGTAACCAAAGATCCCGGTTGAGGCTGTGCTTGGGTTCATGTCACACTATCTGTAATCGCCATGACCTGCCTGGGCTTGCAAAATCTCACTAACTGTCCTGGCTGGAGACAATTCTCACTTCTTTAACCTGTGCTTAACCCTCTCTCCACTCGCATTGTCTGTATCTTTAAGACTTGATCACCTATAAAGACTCGCATTCCAACCATTATCTTATAAACTGAGTTTGTGTCTATCTATATATGCCCTCTCTGTGAACACAACTCCTCACTCAAGAATGAAGAAGAAGGAGCAATATTCTGAAAACTTGTGCTACCAAATAAATCTGTTGGACTTTAACCTGATGTTTTGAGACTCCTAACTGTGCTTACCCCAGTCCAATGCTGGCATCTCTACATCTCAGTCTTTATTCAAGAAAAGCTTGCTTGCAACAAAAGAAGAAATCCCTGATCGGCAGGCTGTGCCTGAACTCAGGCATCTTACAGAGTTTGAAGAACAGAGCTGACTGGAGAATCAGCAAAACGAGTTTGCTAAATAATACGTATACTAAACTATAAATACTGTAAAGCAGTGAAGATCATTAAGTTATGAATTGAGATGCAAATATATGGGCTGCAATATTCACTCTGATTGGCGATAATGTTATTCTCAGTGTGGCAATGCCAAAAATGTGATTTGTGTTCCAGAAAAACTGGCTTGCTTTCAAATTAGAAGCTGAATAAATGGCAGTGTGGGTTCATTAGTTTTCATTCAGTCAGTCTTTATGGGGTTCTTTGTGGAAAATGTGTCACTTCCTCTTCACAATCCCTTTTCGCTCCTGACAATTTTCTTCCCCTTTTCCTCCTTTCGCTTTTGGGGGTCCTTGGTCCAAATGGACATTCTTTATGTGAACAATAGCCAAACAGACCTGTGGGCGTTGGCAACCAAAGAAAGGGGCATGGTGCACAAGATTCAAAATTAATCCAGGGAGCTGGAGAAAAGTCGGAAAGGTTTAATCATCATGGCAGCTCTCCGCCGGTGCAACTTCAGCAGTAAAACCTGGAAGGATAACATGAATAAAATATCAATCAACTGCAAAAAGCTTGTCTTTTTCAATAGACGCATCAGATTTAGAAAAAGCGATAACCTTCAACAGGCATTGGTAGGTTGGGCACCTGGTACACACACCGTCTAAAATGCCTCAATGTTAAGAGAATCCTGGCTGATTCTGATGATGACTAATCTGCTTCTGGCACTATGATTAGCACTGCTGCCTCACAGCGCTGGAGACCTGGGACTCCTGGCTTGGACCACTCTCTGTGTGGAATCTGCACGTTCTCCCACTCTGATTTCCCTCCCACAACTGAAGGACGTGCTAGCTAGGTGCTAACTTTTCCCTTAGTGTACCCGAGCAGGCACCAAAGTGTGGCAACTAGGGGATTCTTACAATAACTTCATTGCAGTGTTACTGTGCTTGTGTCAATAATAAATAAACTTTAAACACGTTCTCCTCCCCCACCCCGACCCCACCATTCTATGTCACCCCCTGAAGTCGATTCCCACCAGCTAGTCTTCCTTTCCATGGCAGATTAAAAACAAGCATTTTTTTTTATTTGCGTTCGATTAATATTTTACAACCCAGCCTTTGCACGTAAATCTTTTCAGCTGCTGCGAGATTAATTTGGAGGCAAATAATGAATTCTGTTTGTCTCAGCAGACAGATGGGCTCATTATTGCCCAGGTCAACTGAAAACTGATTCCGTCGATTTGTTTTACCTAACCTATTTGCAGAGAGGCAGGGGGCAAAATCTGTAATGTGTGAATAATCAAACAAAGCAGCACGTCCATTTCTTTATGCTGATTCCTGACTTTTTTTTTAATGAGCAGTACTATCGTCTCTGCACATTATTTCACAGGAGTTCAAAGGTCAAAATAAACACTGAGTGGTTTGTTGATGCAGCGCATGACGGTAAACAGAAAGGCAGCAAAATCATAAATCCAGAGACTGCCAGTAGTTCAGAGAGTACAATATGCTGTGTAGAATTATCCAGATCAGCGAAGGGACTCAGTCTATGTGGATCGGTGGGAGGGATGGGCCGCGATCGGTCTGGGTAGTGGGATGGGATGGGATGGGTAAGTGGATGGGTAAGGGGAACAGTAATGTTGTGGGGATGGGGCAATTTCTGTGAGAGCCGGGGGAGCCATTACCTGGCCTGGGAGTGATGTGGCGGGGGGGATTTGTCAATTTTGTTTTACAGGTTTTCAGGCAATTTTAGCACTCTGATTCTTAGTGCTGGGCGGATTTGAAACTGGGAGTGTTTCAGATCCGACTTTTAGACCCATTCTCAGGTGCTCCCAAATGCATTCTGCCTGAAAAAAATATCAGCGAGTCTGAATTGTGCTGCAGAAGCCTATGGATGGGGCTTATCGTGCCCAAAATACTGCTGCTCTGATCAGAGCCTTCAGCTACACATGCACAGAAAAATATAGACAAACACTCTCTGGCCACATTGCTCTCGGCCTGGATAGTGCCTCCCTCTGGCCCACACAGACATTGCCCATCCCTACAGCATTACTGTCTTCCTTATCCACTCACACCACAGCTATCCTGACTGATCGTGGACCCTTGCCTTCCTTCCCCCCCACCGATCACACACAGTGGCAGTGGACCCCCTCCCCCCACCACTGATTGCAAGCATATTGGCAGCAGACTTCTCCATCCCCCCCCACCGATCGCACATGGATTGGCAGCGGAAACCCCCCTCCCCCGCATCGACTGCACACAGAGTGGTAGGCAGAGACCACCCCCCACTCAGCGATTGCATGCAGAGTGGCAGCGGACTCTCCTCCCCAGCCCCACCGAATGTATGCAGAGTGGCAACAGACCTCCCTGCCTCTGTCCTCTTGCCCCTCCCATCAGAGAGCCATCTGAGCCGCCTCCCTCCCTCCCTCCAACCCGACAGCTGCCCTCCCCTCCCCCCTACACAGATCTGAGTCAAACAGCTTCTGGAAGCTCTGAACGTACCTTTTCAGAAGCCGGTGCACCCAAATCGGACCTCTGCGGAAGCTGGATGGGCGAACACGGTGGTAAAGGAGGAAGTGCTAATAAGTTTGGGTGTGCAGCCCATGAAGTCAATTTAAATATATGCAAATGTATTTAAATTGATATTGTGCCAGTTTTGGGCATGGTCCTGATTGCAGCCATTTTGAGCACTGGAAAAGGATGAGCGGCCAAGGAAGTAGTCTTGGTTTGTACTATTCACCTCAAGCCTGTCTTGACCAAGTTTTTGCTCCCAAAAACGGGCACAACTTGATGATAAAATTGGGCCCTTAGAATTAAAATGGTAAAATGAGGCCCTTAGTGTCAGAATCCTGCAGCAGTCACAAGAATTTAAATAGGCATGCACGGATATGGTTTGCATTGAAATCTTCCTAGTGGCAGCAGAAGCCAGCATGCTAAAGGCATGGTGAAATGTGATTTACCCGATAACAAGTTTAATGGGATCTAGGCAAGATCAGGTATAAACTGCCTTTTCAGTAGAAACAGCATACCTAGGTGACTGAAAGATCAGATCAGTGACAGTATACCATATCAATTTATAAATTAAAGAATTTAACAGATACCGACAGCCAAATCCACAGAATGAAGAACCAAAGAGACTAAAGCATATGATTGCTAGCATCCTTAGAGAGAACCAGCTAATTTTACAGCTATAGCCTGAGAGACTAGGTTTCCATCTCCAGTCTAAGAGGCTAGATTCACCGAACAGCCAGTGAGGCTAGAGAGAGGTCAATTTTTCAGTTAAGATTCAGAGCCAGGGCATATTGCAGAAATTCTTCTTAAAGACACAAGTTCACACCTTCATTGAAGCAACAACAGACCTGACCTGTATTGTGTGGTAACTATAAGCTGGATTTGACTTGTAGTTGTTGTTTGGAAAAATGATTGCCTCGTGTTCTCTGAAGTCACTGAGACATTCTCAGAGAAATGCTGTGTGTTTAGTCATTCATATACTTAATTTCATTGTGCATTTCCTGCCATGTATTAGAGTTTTCTTTTATTATAATTAATACTGTTTATTAGTTGTTTACATAAAGCTTGGACTTTTTTCTCACTGGGTTGTGTGTAGTTCCTCAAATTAATCTAAAAAAAAGATGCTATTGTGAACCAGTGTTTCAAGTTGGAAGGCTTGCATATAACAATAGCTGAGTTTGTAGTTTTTTTTAAAGTTTTATTGGTGTCACAAGTAAGCTTATATTAACACTGCAATTAAGTTACTGTTAAAATTCCCTAGTCACCATACTCCAGCACCTGTTCGGATACATTGAGGGAGAATTTAGCATGGCCGATGCACCTAACTAGCATGTCTTTCAGACTATGGGAGGAAACTGGGGGCAGCTGGTAGGAAGCCATGCAGACATGGGGAGAACTTATGAACTCTGCACAGACCCAGGTCTCTGGCTCTGTGAGGCCACAGTGCTAACCACTATGTCACCATTTCACCCTTGTAACACTCAGCATGACCATTAATGCTATGGTGCAGGAAATTGTAGATGTACAAGAGTTTACAAGCTAGCTCCTTCAGGAGACGATTACTATATTGCACCATTTTGATCCTCACGACTGTAACATAATCATATTAATTGGCTGCATGTTACACTGGGCCTCTGCATGATTATTATTTGTTCTATGGGTGCAAGGCAATATTCTTTTCCTTGACCTTACAAGATTGGATGTCTACAAGATAAATGGCTCTGCGACAAGCCTCTCAAGGCTCAGGTAGTGGACATGGTGTTAATCACACAAAGTACAAAAGTTAGATATTGCCACCCATTGAATTTAGTTGGTGAGTTTGTTTTGTGTGTCGCTCAGCCAAGCTAGTCTGAGTGACCTCTTGACTTCAATTCATGTCTAGTAATGAGATAACTGGTCTCAGCCAAATTGACTGCAATTGGCCTCATTACCCAGTGGAGCAGAAAGGGAAACCATGCCTCCTGATTTTAGTTTCTTGTTAGTTTATTTATTAGTGTCACCAGTAGGTTTGTGTTAAGTTAGTATGAAAATCTCTCAAGGCTCAGTTGGTGGATGTGGTTTCATTTGAATCCTGCTGGATGGGTGGACACCAAGGGAGGACAGGTTTGTGATACTCTCATGACTGAATAGCCTATTGTCACTCAGTGTTGAGACGCACCCAATGGGATCTCAATGGGAATGTTAATGGTGTTGATGTGACCAAATTTCAGAAAACCACTTAAACATTTGAGGAGAGGAATGGGGATATTGAAAGGAAACAGTGATATTACCTCTCCAGCAGTGGTTGGGGATTGAAGAGGGTGGGATTAAACCCTAAAACTAAGGGACCACACCCCCAATGTAATGTATTTCTCCCGTTGCTTTTTTAATGCCAAACTGGAGAGACAGGATATTTCATTAAATATTAACATATTTAAATCAGGCTCTAACAGGACTTAAATTTAACTGTTGCTGGCCAGGTTTCCCAATGTTGTAGAGATGCCAGCATTGGACGGCAGTAAACACAGTAAGAGGTCTGACGACACCAGTTTTAAATCCAACCGATTTATTTGATAGTAAACTCGCAAGCTTCCAGCTTTATGGCCTTCATCAGGCGAATGAGGTGTTCTGGTCTGCAAACCTGGTGTTGTCAGACATCTTACCAGGTTTTCCAAGGTATGGGAGGTTACTAAGGGTGAAGTGATCAGGGAAGGCTTATGAAGAGGAAGCACCGAACTCTTCTCATCCACAGTTCGTCACCCGATAGCTCAGCACTGATGGGAAGCCACCATTATTTCCTTGCCAGGCTTCCAGTCAAAATAGCAGACTCTGTGACACTGAACTCCAATTTGGATGTTTAGCTTGGGCGCTGATATTGTGGAATGGGTGTCCTGCTTGCCTGCTCAGAGGGGCAGGGTAACAGAGCAGGAAGGCAGTGCGATCAGCTAGATAAGTCACTCTCGTCATCATTAATGTGCCCTGCTTCTGCCAGGATGATAGTAGGAGGGAGGAGTTAAAATTGGAGCAAAAGTTCCTCAGGTATTAGCCAACCATCTTCTGTTTTTTTTTGTTCAAGGAACCATTCTTCAGATGTGAGCTTCGACAATGAATGTCAGAGGGACCTTAGTTAAGCTCCATCCCGCCTCACCCTTATCTACTATCAAAGCTTACTGAATGAAGTGCGTCCATTGTTGTCTCTCTGTTATCCAAGCAGTGGACTCAGTGAAAGTTAGGAATGGAAGCCAACAAAACCATCAATCCTTATGGCTGAATAACAGATCGAGCAAGGCTTCAACCAACTGATTCTTCACTTTGTATCTTTCAATAACGTAAATTTAAAGGCAGAAATAGTTGATCTCTAATCTGAAACAGACTATGAGAGGTAAATTGAATCTTAAAGTTAAGGTGGCTCCACAATGTGGTGAATCAAATCTGGGGTAGACTACTGTGCAATACCTCAAGGTGTTTCAATGATTATCTTTAACGTTGCTGAAACAATATCCCGTGCTTTCCAACTTCACTGAATGTTTAAGTACATTCACCAAAAGGACTACTGCAGTGAAAATGGTGGCTGACCATCACCTTTCCTGGGATAAATAATGATCAGTAATGAATGACAACCTCACTAATGATTTCCACACCGAAGATTCTGTGAGTTAACCTGTCACTGTAGCAACTGTAATTCTTTGGGGTGATTTTACCATCACATTGTGCCTGTTCTTGGGCGTAACGCGGTGGTAAAGTTGAGCTTAGCATGATTGGTTTTCATGACCGGTGCCATTTTATGAGCACTGAATTTCCGCTGCAGTCATTCTCTCTCCGGAAATGGGCAGGAGAATGATCAAAGTATGTACATTTATTTTAATGTTGTTTTACATCTGCTGAGCCAGCCCAGCGCTCAATCAACCAGCCTCGCGCCGCTTTATGAATTCACCAGGAAAGGTTCTCGCCAGCGAGGATTGGACATGCTCCCCATAAACGAGGAGCACTCAATTTGGCCTCACTGATGAGACCCCTCAGGAGGCCGAGGGCAATCGGGGTGCCCTTTAGGTAGTGCCACACTGGCAGTGCCACCTTGGTATTTGGGCAATGCCAATTTGGCACTTGGGCAGTGCCAGGGGTGAGGCATTATGGGGGAAGGGCCAATGGGGCAGTGGAGTCAGTGGGGAGGTGGTAATGTCAGGGACAGGCTAATGGGGAAAGGGGGCCTGCTGCCACTCTGCAGGGATCGATGGAGGGGAAGTCCAGTGGGTTGGCGATTGGTGGGGGAAGGGCTGCGGATCTGCAATTGGTGGAAAGGGGGTGTCCATGATTAGCTGGATAGCAAGAGAGGTTGGGGGGAGGGGGTTGATGGGAGCTATACCTTGGACTGCGAGCCCCCATGATTCAGGCAGCCTGCCACAGCAGAGGCCTGACAACTCTCTTTTTCCTCTCAGACTCCTGCTACTGCCCATGTGCAGTATCAGAGGTCTGCACATGCGCAATACTTCCCCCTGTAGGCTTTCAGGCATATTAATCCCTCTCAGAGGCTTCTGCTGTGAGCGACAGACTTGCTCGAAATTTTGTGGCAAAGTACGTATAAAGGGGAGGGGGCCTAAAAACACACCCAAAAGATGGACCTCCCAGTTTCAACTTCGCCCAGCATTTAAAGAACAAATGTTAAAATCGAACCAGCCCCAGCTTCATTTCAAAATTAAGCTAATGGCCTAATCTGTATGGTGCTCATGACTGATCACATAGCATTGTTACTCATGTTTGTGCTTGTGTTCTTGTTTGACAATAGCAGTACACCTCTGCACACCTCTCCCTATTCAACTTGCCTCATTCAGGCTTTATTAGCTCGAGCCCAGCTTCTTCTGATTTAAAGATGTGGGTGTGCAGTCACAGGGAGGTGCACTCGGCAAACACAGCCTGTGGATTCCCGCTTTGGAGAATGAAAGCTGGTGATGGGTTTCTACATGTGTCGGTCGGATCAAATGCAAAAACAAGCTGTGTGCGGGGGAGGCTGCAGAGGCCAAAGCGCTTTGTATTTATTCGAAAGACAGTTCATACGGCAGCATGGGGAAAACATTAAGACCTTGGCAAGCTCCTCAGGCAAAGTGATACAGTTAGGGCGAAACAAGAAGAAGGAAACCATTGACAATGACGATCTGAAAATTAACAAAGTCCAGAGCCACATATTGGAAATCTGTCAAGCAGCTGGCAATAAAGAAACTGTTTGAAAAGGCCATGTAAACTAAAATAGTTAGCTGCAGCACGAAGGTCACAGACAGCACTTTTACATACAACAGACTTGCGTCAGTGAAAATCCCTGGCAACAACACTTGAGAATTTTGTGCCAATTGATTTTGAAAGGATGGAAAGAGTGACGTACAACTTGTGCTGATTTCTAATGCACTGGCATAGGGGTATTGTTACTGGACTAGTAATCCAGAGACTCAGGGTAATGCTCTGGGAACCCAGGTAAGAATCCCTCCACGGCAAATTTGAATTCAATAGTCATCTTGATATAAAAGTCTAATGATGACCAGGAAACCATTGTCGATTGTTGTAAAAACCCACCTGTTCACTAATGTCCTTCAGGAAAGAAAATTTATCGTCATAGAATCCCTGCAGTGTAGAAAGAGGACATTTGGCCCATCAAATTTACACCGACCACAATCCCACCCCGCCCCTATCCCAGTAGCCCCATTTATTTAACCTGCAAGTGCTCCTGACACTCGGGGTTAATTTAGCATAGTCAATCAACCTAACCCCTACATCTTTGGACTGTGGGAGGAAACCGGAGCACCTCGAGGAGATCCATGCAGACACGGGGAGAATGTGCAAACTCCACACAGACAGTGACCTAAGCCAGGAGTCGAATCGGGGTCCCTGGTACTGTGAGGCAGCAGTACTAGCCACTGTGCTGTCCATACCTACATGTGGCCTACACGTGTCGTGAAAGCCACAGGAATGTGGTTGACTCTTAAAATGTCCTTGGGGGATGGGCAATAAACGCTGGCCCAGCTAGTGACATCCAATACCATGAACAAATAAAAACCTATTCGTTGGCACTTCAGTGGGCAAGTGCATGGTCTAGGAATGTAATAGGTCATCTTGGGACCAATGTTTCACAACAATTTTGGTTTATCCATATTTTGTAGATGCTATGGCCCAAGTGTTGGTTAAATATCTCAAGTGAAGGAAAAGGATAGAATTTTTGATTGTCTAAACATGGTCATATGCCATTCCCATGCACACTATTTTTGGAAGGTTTTATCCTGCTTGTTTTATCCTGCTTTTTTTAAGATGGTTACTCTCAGATTAAGAAAATCTTGATAATTGTATATTGTAGCCAGAGAGCTACTGAGGACAATTGTGTTTTAAAGACACTAGGCCTGGAATTCTCTAGCCATTCCCTCCTCACCACTGTTCCCAGCGGGAATGGAGAATTTGGCGCTCAGTGCGGTGGTACTGGAGAATCCCAGTTGCAGGGAGGTTGGAAAATCTGGCATTTGTAGAAAAATCTGCAAAGCCCTGGAATATTTTATTGTTTTGACTGAGTAAATCATTTCACTAATAGCTTTTATTAATCGACTCTGTCTGACAGTGTTTACTTGATTCAATAGGAGTGAGTGACTATGAATCAATGGCAATAAGCTTTGGGTGTATCCTAGCAAATACCACAATGGGAACTATTGAGGACCATGTCAATGTCATTCTTAATGAGCTACAAAGATCTATACATCACATAGTGATTTTACAAGCTGAGAGCCAATTCTTTCCTTTTCTGGTTAAGCATGAAAACCCAAAACATTATTGATGTTATGTCCAATTAGTGTTCTGAACTCACAACTGACTACATTGGTATGTTATCTTGTGGCTTTCAAAATTATTTCTACCCACAGTACTGGTGAAGATGCAATCTAGGGGTGGAACAGTGGTGCAGTGGTTAACACTGCTGCCTCAAAGCGCCAGAGATCCGGGTTCAATTCATGGCTTGGGTGGAGTTTGCACGTTCTCCCTACGTCTGCATGTGTTTCCTCCAGGTGCTCCAGCCTCCTCCCACAGTTCGAAAGACATGCTAGTTAGATGTGCTGGAGGAAGCTCACGCAGACACTGGAGAAAGTGCAAAGTCCACGCAGGCAGTGACCCAAGGCCAAAGTTGAACATGATGGCAACACTGTGCCATCATGCTGCCAGTTTCCTCCCATGGTCCGAAAGAGGCACTGGTTTGTACATTAGTCATGCTAAATTCTCCCTCAGTGTACCCGAAGAGGTGCTAGAGTGTAGCAACTAGGGAGTTTTCACAGTAACTTCATTGCAGTTTTAACATAAGCCTTACTTGTGACACCGAAAAATAAACTTTAAAGTTAAACCTTAAAAATCTGAACAAACTAACTGAATCGAAGAATGGCATCAGACCATGATTACTTTAATACAAATTTCTAAGCAAATGATCAAAATCTGAACTTTTTCGTTAAGGCAGCCCAGCATTAAAATGAAAACTGTAGCCGTACTGCTAGGTATTTTAGATCAGCACATACATTGTTCCCCTTTGTGGAATGATTGCTGTATTCAGCATTTTAATGACTCCTCGGATTTATAAATATCCAATGACCTAATTTAAATAATGTTGAGAAAAATCTGAGCAGGGAGTTCAAACTCCTCTTTGTTCCACTAATGCTAACTAAGCATAACAACATTAAGTTACTGGAAGGTTCCCAGGCTGCCAAGTGCAAAGGAATGTCTACTTCTGGGGTTGGGTAACATTTCTATGACATGATGTGGCCCAGGGCCAGACGTGCAATCATTACAAAAGGCCGTCTTTATGTGATTTAGAGGCAGGACACTCCCAATAGGTTTGCGGGTAGATGCACTACTTAGTGCGGAGTTCAGCCAGTGAGATCAGAAAGGACACAGGCCTGATGTGTTGAATTAACTGATCTCATTCCTGTTCAGATATAGCAGAGGTTTATATGTCAATGAATGAATGAAGAACAACAGGAAGAATTATACCCCAGCATGGATGGTAATCAAGAGAGGAGAGGAGAAAACCAAAGCAAATAAAGGGGGAAGAACATAGAACATAGAACATAGAACAATACAGCACAGAACAGGCCCTTCGGCCTTCGATGTTGTGCCGACCAAAATAAAAAGCAATGCCCCTCCTAACTAAACCATTCCCTTCTCATCCATATACTTATCAACTAACCTCTTAAACGCCACCAAACTTGGCGCATCTACAACAGCTGCAGGCAGGGCATTCCACTCCCTAATCACTCTTTGAGTAAAGAACCTACCTCTGATATCCGTCCTATAACTCATACCCCTTAATTTAAAGCTGTGTCCCCTCGTGCTAGCTTTCTCCATCCTAGGAAAAAGGCTATCACTGTCCACCCTATCTAAACCTCTAATCATCTTATATGCTTCAATAAGATCCCCTCTTAGCCGCCTCCTTTCTAACGAAAACAACCTCAAATCCTTCAACCTCTCTTCATAGGACCTGCCCTCCATACCAGGCAACATCCTGGTAAACCTCCTCTGTACCCTCTCCAATGCCTCCACATCTTTCTTATAATGTGGCGACCAGAACTGCACACAATACTCCAAGTGCGGCCGCACTAGAGTTTTGTACAGCTGCAACATGATGCTGCGGCTCCTAAATTCAATCCCCCTACCAATAAAAGCTAAGACTCCATAAGCCTTCTTAACAACTTTATCCACTTGACTGCCTACTTTCAGGGATCTATTGACACATACACCAAGATCCTTCTGTTCCTCAACACTATTAAGAGCCCTACCATTAGCCCTATACTCTACACATTTATTGTTCCTGCCAAAACAATGAAAACAATGCTTCAAACACCCACTCATTGGATAGACTTTGGTGAAAAAGAAATGAAAAATCTAGTGAATCTAGCTAATCATGAGGAGGGGCAAAGATAAAACTGACTAATGCTTGGTACTAGGTCGACTTCATGAAAAGAGTAGCAATTGGTAAAAAATGGGGTTGAGAAGCCAATCAGCCATGATTGAATGACGGAGTAGACTCGATGAGCTGAATGGTCTAATTCTGCTCAGCATTCCAAACACCGCACCCCCCCTCCCCCCCATTTCCCCGATCGTTGGTCTCTCAATTGCTGGCCAACCCTGTAACGCATTAACCCTTCCTGTTCACCCACATCCCGCCTCCCTCAGCAGCCCTGACCGCTGTTCCATTTCAGCAGCTCCCTCCCCCACCCCAACTGAATGTTCAGCCCCTATCATCGTCCTTCCTTCCTCTGCCTGTGGTCTCAGTGCAGAATGTCAGTGGGCTTCTCAACCCCACTGATGATCCCCTCCATCAGGCTCCACCCTGCCCTGGTCCTGCCTCTTGACACTGCACGATGCCTGGTGGGCAGTGCCAAGATATCTCTTGGGTAGCACCATGAGGCCAGACTGATATTACCTGGCTGACACTGCCCAAGGAGCACCCCTCCCTTACTCCCAACCTCCTGGGAGTGGTATTTAATGACCTCTGTTCCTTCCAGCGGAATTGGACACCAGTTCCTGTTAGTTGGAAGTAGTTGTAAACTCTACTGAAGTGAACCATTCCTGGCAAGTTGTGGGGGCACGGGGGAGGGAGGGATGGAGTTAAACTAGTGAGCCTAGAGACTCAGTCCCAGGGCCACTAATGATCTTGAAATCCTGATCTTTATATGGTAATCAGCTCCATGCCAATTTCCAGAGGCTATAGCACAGAGGCTACAACATCCAGTGGGAATCCATGAAATGTCCTCCATTGATGTCTCCAGCTCCCTAGGCTACTCAAGCAGCATAGCACTCTTGGAGGATCATCCCTATGGATGCAGGAGGAGGCCATTCTATCCCTTGAGCCTGTTCTGCTATTCAATAAGATCTGATAGTAGCTTTGGACTGAATTCTCTGACCTTATCCGCAGTTGGAATTCTCCAGTCCCGCTGCAGCAAATGAAAATTTGGCTGAGTGCCAAATTCTCCGTTTTCGCTGGCAGTGATGACGGGGCATGAACAGTCAGAGAATTCCTGTCCCTAATTCCACCCCCTCCCTTAATCCTTGACTTTCTTATACAGCAATAATTTATTTCACACAACCTTAGATATATTCAATGATCCAGCCAGTGAAGAGAATTTAAAACACTAATTACCCTCTGAGAGAAGAATTTCTTCCTCATCCTCATCTTAAATGGGAGATCCCATACTTTGAAACTTTGCCCACTAGTTCCAGATGTCTCTACAAGCGGAAATATTTCTCAGCATCTAAGCAACTTCTTTATCTTTGCATCCTTAAGAGGAAGGGAAAGTAATTTCCAAAAAAAAGAGACAATCTAACCATTTCACCTTAACATTCAATTGTATAACCATAATCAAAGGAAAAATTTGTTTGGGGTCCCATTTATGGGCTGGAATTTTTCAGCCATTCCCACTGATAGGATCTTCTGGTCTCACTAATGGTGAACCTCCTGCCACAGGTTTCCTGGCGGCAAGAGGTGTCTACAATGAAAAACCCCTTCAACCACGGTGGCCAATAGTGGACTGCCTCCCCGCAGCAGGTTATGTGGGTGGAGGCATCATAAATATGGGCTCCAAAATGTGAAAGTGCATGTGCATGATCATGACACCTGATTTGGCTTGGCTGGGATGTTCTCTGCAATTGACATATGGATGGACAATGTAACTCCACACTTAGCCATTTGGATGCATTGCTGAGGTTGTCTCACAGAAGGAGGAACAACATCCCTGCAAATCCCCAGATCCTTCCATGGCAAGAAAGAAAACTGACAAGAAAAAACACAGGTAAAAAATGAGTTGCCAAGGTACAACATCAGTACTGATAAACTGAAATAGGTTCTTGTGAGCTTGTTTACCTTGCTTTCACTTGCTAGTGACCAGTAATCACGCTTGAGTCTTGAGACAAAGTCCAGAAAGGGAAATTATACAGTGTACCTAGTGTTAGAGAGAAACAACTTCTCTTCACATTGTTGGTTTGGCCACAGCCAGGCTATTGTGTAGCGTTCTAGAATCCACAATACAGGAGGGATGTGACAAGCATTGGAGAGGGTGCAGAGGAGATTAACATAGAATCCTACAGTGCAAAGGAGGCCATTTGGCCTATTGAGAGCTCACCAACCACAGCCCACCCAGGCCCTATCCCCATTACCCCATGCATTTACTCCAGCTAGTCCTCCTGAAATTAAGGGTCAATTTAGCATCGCCAATCCACCTAACAGCACATCTTTCGGCAGTGGAAGGAGACCAGAGCACCTGGAGGAAACCCATGCAGAAACGGGAGAATGTACAATCTCCATATAGACAATGACCCAAGCGGGGAATCAAACCTGGGTCCCTGGCGCTGTGCTAACCACTATGCTACTCATTACTAGGATGTTGCCCGGGTCGGAGAGTTTTCATTATGAAGAGAGATTGTATAGGCTGGGGATGTTTTCCTTGCAGCAGAGTAGACTGAGGCTGGATGTGATTGCGATGTGGATAATTATGAAGCTCATGGGTAGAGTAGAAAGAAAGAAACATTTCCCTTGGTGGGATATCAATGACCAGGGAATAGATTTATGATAAGGGGCAGGAGGTTGAGGAGGGATAAGAGGAACAAACTTTTTACACAGAGGATGGTGAGAGTCTGGAGTTCAACCTGAAAGGGTGGTGGCAGAGAACCTCATAACATTGAAGAAGTATTTAGATGTGCCACTGCGATGGCAAGGCATACGAGGCTATGATCCAAATGCTGGAAAATGGAATTGGAAGACATGGGTGGATTGTCGGCATAGACTCGATGGACCGAAGACTCTTTTCTGTTCTGTATGACGCAATGCCCAGGAAATGGGTGATTTTTTTAGACAGCCTCCAGATACCTTAAACATTAAAATTCAAAGAGTTTGAGAAACAAGCTATCTTGACATGTAAAAAATGTCACTGGCAGTCAGATGTCAGTAGCAGAGATCCACATGCATATGTATTTACACAAACACAGAGTCCTGCCTTGACTGAATGGACAGCGGAGTGAGTCAGTGGAGAAACTGCACAATGCTTTTTTTAAAATTTATTATTGGGACGTGGACATTGCTGGCAAGGCTGGATGTTTATTGTCCAACAATAGTTGCCGTGAGATGTTTGTTAATGCAATATGCATCTATGGAAGGCTTATATTATAAACAGGAAATGTGGGAAACACTCAGCATCCGTGCAGAGGAAAACAGAGTTAACCTTTCATCACTAAAGGTTATTGGCTTGAAATGTTGTGATGAATTACACTGCAGGGTATTTTGGCCCCAAATTTTTGTAAACTTTTGCCTGCCTCTTCGATAGCATCTTCAGTCTGACTGACTTGCAGGGTCTCATATGTGTCTCAGCTGCTGATGCTTTGGTGGCACTTCAGAGTTGCTGATTGGACTGCCAGTGTAAAAAATCTGTCTACTGTCTTTAATTGAATCCTGATTGTTATAAAGCGGAGGTGGATCCCCTCTCGAAGAACTAACATTGAAACACCCAAAGGGTAGTGCTTCACCCAATAATCTGTAAAAAAGAAAAAAAATGTGTGAAGTGCTACAATCTGCTCTTTAACAACTTCTAGTTGTTAAGCACAAAATAAATCCCTGGCACATTCTTTAAATCAGTATGTAACAGCGAGCAAATTAACTAAACTATTAACAAACTGAATAAATCCCTTCTAACTATTAACTTTTCCTGAATAAAACAAGATTCTAAGGAATGCTGTTCAAATAAATACAATTCCCACTCATCAACAAGATTAGAATTTAGTTATTCTCTAAATCACAACCAGGTTTTGTGTCTTCTGGAATATACTGGGTCTTCTTTGTTGATTCTTCAGTCTGGAACTTCTTTCTTCTTTAGTGTCTTTGCTGTCTGGATGGTGCTTTCTCTAAGATATAAATGAAGTTATGAGATCCAGTGATTCTCTCTCTCTATCTAGAGCTGTTAACTTTGGCAGGTAGCAGTTGCTCTCTTTTCTTTGTCCCATTGCTCCTTCTTATATATTTATGACGACATATCAATATTTCCCACAATAGGATTGGTCCTAGGTTGCCAAAACCTTCAGGTTCAAATTTAATAGGTTGTTGATACCTAAGTGCCTGATTCAAATTTATTGGCTAAATTCAAAAATCTGTTGTCTTGGTAAAATTGCTGCTTGGCCTTTCGATATAAATGTTTCAGTTTGGGCTCTCTATGCACTTCCAGCTTTAAAAAAGTTTCTAAGCACAGAAAAAGCACCACCTTTTAACAGGACAATATAATGCTTTACCACCCCCCTCCCCCCACCATTTTACAATTTTTACAATTTTACAAACACCAAATTCTACCTTCTTCTCAACATAGGCCTACAGGCAGCCATTTATGATAAAATTGCCAAGCTGGTCTGACAATTAGAAGTTGTGGGTTTGGGACCCACTTTCAGCTCTGAAGTTAGGATTCCAAAGTTTTTGCTAAAATTCAGCCCATTAACTCTGTTTTTCGCTTACCACGGATATTTGCCGGGATTCTCTGACCTTGCCCGCAGATGGGATTTTCCATCCTAGTGTAGTGAATGGAGATTTGGGCTAAGTGCCAAATTCTCCATTCTCACTGGCAGTGGGTGTGAGACGAACAACGTTGGAGAATTCTGGCCACGGTTGGATATTATTTTTAATTTATTCATTCATGTAATGTGGGCATTTCTGGTGAAGCCTACATTTATTGCCCACCCTGAATTGCCCATGCCAAGGTGATGGTGAGTTGTCTTCTTGAACCTCTGCAATTTATGTGGTGTAGTTATAGCCACAGTGCTGTTAGGGAAGGAGTTCCAAGATTTTGACCCAGTGACAGTGAAGGAACAGGAATATTTTTCCAAATTAAGATCATGTGTAATTTGGAGCAGAACTTGCAGACAATGGTGCTCCCATGTGTCTATTGCCCTTGTCCCTCTAGATGGTAGGGGTTGTGGATCTGAAAAGTGCTGATGAGTTCTGCAGTGTATTTTGTAGATGGTACACACTGCTTCCAGTGTGCATCAGTGTTTAAGGGAGTGAATGCTGTACCAGTCAAGCAAAATACTTTGTCCTAAATGGTGTCGAACTTCTTGAGTATTGCTGGAGTACACTCATCCAGGGAGGTGGAGACCTACAGACCATTTCCAGCATTTTTGTGCTTATTTTAGTGTTCCAGCATCTGCAGTGTTTAATTTGCTGGAAGTAAGATGTTCCTGAAAATTTCAAAGTGTGAGACTGAAATAATAAATAGATTAAAGATGCCAAATTCCCTTTGCTGAAGAAAGGTGGTGAACTGGTTTGGTTTTTAAGACAATATGCCAGTCATATTTTACTAATAGCAGTAATTCTGTTTCCAGCTTTGTAAAAACTGAATTCAAGTTTGTTCACAAGATTCCATGGTGGGATTTGCAAACAGGTTCTCTAGATTATTGGTTTGGTTCTCTGCATCCCAGAAATGGCCTTGGTGTTCACTCATTCATTGCATGCAACATCCTGGGTGTTTGTTGTGAAAATGGAAAGCACGTGAACTGATTTGGTGCTTTGGGGATGAGCTATCGGATGCAAGAGAGACTTGGGAGAGAATTCAATCAGAAACAAAATCATAGAATCCTACAGTGTAGAAGGAGGCCAGTAGGCTCATCCAGTCTGCACCTACAACAATCTCACCCAAGCCCATCCGCATAATACTGTGTATTTACCCTCCTAATCCCCTACTAATCCATAAGGGGCAATTTAGCATGGCCAATCATCCTAACCTGTACATCTTTGAACTGTGGGAAGAAACCAGAGCACCTGGAGGAACCCAGACAGGCATAAGCAAAACATACAAATTCCGCACAGACAGTGACCCAAAGCCAGAATTGAATCCAGGTCTCTAGCATTGTGACACAGCAGTACTAACCATTGTGCCATCATGCTGCCCAAAGTTCTGTGTAGTGTGGATTTATGACACAAAGTAAATAAGAACCTTCCCTTTTATAAAGCTTAAGGCCATTGATGTTGATTATTTTTATCAGCCAGGATCAATTTTACTCCTGTTATATGCTGTAATGGTTGATGCACTTGAGAAAGCGAGAATATTGTTGGGTGGAGTTTGGAATACTTTTGATGGATAATTATTGCATATCCAACAGAGAATTCTTCACCTCCTTTCACCTTTCATAATCTATCTGGCAGGAAATCATAACGTCAGATGTGCTGCAGGAGAATTGTAGGGGATGTATCATCTTATGAGACAATTCTGTAGCTCATACTCTTTTGCAATTAATGTTTTGTTTCGTTAGGTTTGTTCAGTACTGTTTTTGGTCCAATTTTCTCACCTTCTCTTCTGAAGCTGATGACTCATTCTGGGTAAGGCTGCAATGCTTTGCAAGAAGGAGCTGGTATTGATATTGCACTTTTCTACAGACTCAGGATATGTTCAGGCATGCTCTGTTTTTTAAATATTTTTTCATGGCATGGCGTTGCTGACTAGCCCAGAATTTATTGGCCATCCCTAATTGCCATTGAGAAGATGGTGGTGAGTTGTGTTCTTGAACTGCTCCAGTTCAAGTGGTATAGATACTCTCATAGTGCTGTTAGAGAGGGAGTTCCAGGATACTGACCCAGTGACACCAGGATATTGACCCAGTGACAATGAAGAAACTGATATATTTCCAAGTCAGGATGGTAAGTGGCTTGAAGGAGAATTTGTACATACTGATGTTCCGTTGTTCTGTTGCCCTTCTTCTGCAATGTAATGATTCTATGGATGCCATCTAGAGGAATAAGGCCATTTGGCCCTTCAAGGCTCTGAAAGAGCATCCCATGCTGGCCCACCCTCCCTACCCTATACGTGTATCTCTGCACATTTACCAAGGCCCAACCACCTAACCTACAAAGCAGATACAGGGAGAACGTACAAACTCCACAAGGATGGAATGGAACCCAAGCCCCTGTTGCTATGAGGCAGCAGGTTTAACAACTGCGTCATTGTGTAGTCATGGGTTTGGAAGGTGCTGTCAAAAGAGCTTTGGTGAGTTGCTGCAGTGATGAAGGAAGTGAATAGTGAATGTTTATGGATAGGGTGCCAATCAAGTGGGCTGCTTTGTTCTGGATGATGTTGAAGCTTTTTGAGTATTGTTGGAGCTGCACTTATCAACTCACTTCTGAGTTGATCCTTGTAGATGGTGGACCAGTTTTGGCGAGCCAGGAGGTGAGTTACTCACTACAAGATTCCCCAACTTTCTCTTTTAATCACAACATTGAAATGGCTGGTCCAGTCTAGTTTCTGGCCAATAGTAATACACTGAATGTTGATAGTGGAGGATTCAGTGATGACAATGCCATTGAATATCAAGGCGAGATGGTTGGATTCCCTCTTGTTGGAGATGTGTAGCCACCTAACATCCCAGCTGGAATGTTATCCAGATTTTGCTGCTTTTAGAGAGGGATTGCTTCAGTATCTGCAGAGTCACGAATGCTGCTGAACATTGTGCAATCATCATCCCCACTTCTGACTTTATGATGGAAGGGAGGTCATTGATGAAGCAGCTGAAGGAGACTGAGTTGAGGACACTATACTGTGGAATCCCTGCAATGATGTCCTGGAACTGAGATGATTGACCTCCAACCATCACAACTACGTGCTCTCAATCAATGGAGCACTTTTTACCTGATTCCCATTGACTCCAGCTCCTGGATGCTACATTCAATTGCTGCCTTGATATCAAGGGCAGTCACCCTCATCTCTTGAGATGAAACTTGCTAGCCAGAGTGAAGCCTGTAAGGAAGTGAAATATGGGGCTCCCAGCCTCATTGTAATATTCTGTTGTCCCATCCCAGTGACACTGGAAGTGGCTTGGTCGGGCGTGAGTCGGGGTCAAATTTGAGATTTAACATTTTTTTCCATCATGACTGACCCTAACCTATCCATTTTGGAAGTTGCAATTCATTCCTTTGAGTTGCTATTTTCAAACATTTAAGGGGTGATGTGAACCCACTGAATGCCTCACAAAAATGAGGAAAACGGGTGGTTAAAATCGTCTGGCGGACTTAACCATTGATCTCTTCCCATAGATTTCAAATTTAACTTGCCCTTCTGAGTAGGCAAGTATCTGGCCACGAGGCTGAAAGCAGAGGGGGCCTTCTTTAAATATGTAGACCAGGTTTGGATGATGTCGGTGGAATCCAACTTATACCTTATACAATCATACAGTCCCCATAGTGCAGAAGGAGACCATTTGACCCATCGAGCCTGCACTGACAACAACTTTACCCAGACCCTATTCCCATAAACCTATGCTTTTACCTGCTAGTATCCCTGACAGTAAGGAGCAATTTAGCATCGCAAATCAACCTAACCTGCACATCTTTGGACTGTGGGAGGAAAATGGAGCATCAGGAGGAAATCCACGCAGACACATGGAGAACATGCAAATTCCCAAAGCTGGAAACAAACCTGAGTCCCTGGTGCTCTGAGGCAGCAGCGCCAACCACTGTGCCATCATGTTGCCCTCACGGATTTAATCATGGATCTAAGTGGCTAATTTAACCCAGTAGCATGAGAAGACACCTGAAGATGCTCCTTAGGGCCCCATGAGGAAAGATTAAGCCTACCCAATTCAATTAAGCCTCCCCTTCCGGTCACTTCATTGAGTGTTGCGGCCGAATGTTTCTGCTGCTCGACATTGTGCTCTCATTGTGCCCCTGAATAGCCAGCTTGCCACATTCCCCTCTGCCAGTGTTACCCACTTCAGCACTTGCTCACCTGATTCCTCTCGCAAGTTAAAGCCGGGGCTCTAATTCCTGACAAAATAGCTCAAGGCATCACACAACATAATATTTCAAGACTGCGTGGATTTCCGCAGACGTACAATGGAATTGTGAAAGTTTTGAAGCCTGGGAAGTGTGGAAAGCAGTTAGATGCAAATCCGCCTTGGATGTGGTTGACAGATGGTAATGTTGCATGCTGCCATTTTTAAGAGGCTGTTGGTGACGGGGAGCATGCAAGCCCTGAACTCAGAACATCCCAGGAGGCTAATAAAAGACATGAATCTAGACTTCAAAGATGAGGATGCTGTCAGCATGTACATGACAGTCAGCAGAACTGTTGAACAAGTGACATGTAAAATAATAGCTGCCAAAAGGGAGTGAAAATTCAATGTCATGAAACGGTGATGTTCTAATAAACATCATTCAGTGTGAGGGAGATTGCTTTATTTTGCGTAATGGCTGTTTCATGCATGTGAAAAAAGGAGAAAGAAATAGTCTCATAAACTGTTGGTGACTGGATTTATGCACACCTCCCGCCACCCCCCTCCCCCTCCTCCCCATCACTCAAACCACCTCTCCACTCTCTGCCACTGCCAGGCATGTTTTTGTTGGAGGTCGGGGTATGTAAAATACAAGGGTTGGCAGCCCCACTGCCTTTCTGCCCACCTCCTGATCCATTCCCCATAATTTGGTGGGTATGAGTGCCATTTGTAAATGTATAGCTAACAGCTTGATCCCGAGCCAATTGATCTGCATTTCACATTGACAAAGATTGGTATTCCAGGCAGGCTGGCATGAAAAGCCTGTCTTTAAATAAACCGTTGTAAAGGCAAGGAGGAAGGGGAGGGGACATAGTGGTGCCTGGTCTCCAAAATCAGGTCCATCTATCCCCACTTCTCCCAAGGCTTCCTAACAACACACCCATGCTCTTTTATCCTGGGCCTGACTGCAATCTCGGCAGTGCTCAGTACTCAAGGGCAGGACTTTAATTATTATGTGGATGTGATTGTCACTGGCTGGTTTGTTGCCCAACCCTAATAGCATTTGTTACCCTCACTGAGTATTTCCCTCAGCCATTTCAGAGCACATCTGAGAATCAACTACATTGTTGTGGCTCTGGAGTGTCCTATGTAGGCCACGCCAAGTTAGGATGGCAGACTTCCTTCCCTAAAGAACATGAGTGAGTTTTTACAACAATGCTTTCATGGCCACTGTAGTAGGGCAAAATGTAGGGAGTGTGGGCTTCTGCAAGGAGGAATGAATGGGAAGGGTTAAACTGATGTACTTAGCATCCACACTCACTGCAGGCAGACAGGACAAAATACAAATAACTACATCTCAGATGGCATTAAAACAGTCATACTCCAAGTGATATCACTCCTAAGGTTACAACAACCATATGAGAATTGATATCAATTATCAAGGCTTCCAAAGATCTAGAGGAACCACTGTGCCTCTGAAAACTTAATCGAATACCCAAGAAGTGGGACAGTTGGCATCTTATAGAAACCAGTTTGACAAACACAATACTTTGATATTGTAATCAGGTAGAAAGGAGATACCAGAAAATGATTAAAAACTAAAGCACACAAAACAATGGAACCATATAATGTAATGAAAAACAGAATTGTAACTAATTCAAAGTAACAATATAATGATGTGATGCAAATGTAACATCTTGTAATGTAAAGAAAGGATATAAGAATTTGTAAGAGCCAATGCTCAGTAGAGTAGCTCAGAAGCAGTCACAGCCATGAGATCTGCTCTCCCTCATGCAAGTTGAATAAAGTCATTTTTATTGAAGTTTTACACAATCTCTGAAGACTCAGTTCATTCATTCCCTCCTACACTCATCATTAAATTTTAATTCCATATTGTTATAGAATTCAAATTTCACCATCTGCCATGGTGAGATATGAACCCGGGTTTCCAGAGCATTTGCCACTCTAACTGTGTATCTCACTCAGTTATTAGTCCAGTGACAATACCACTATACTACCACTATCCCTATTGTGTACCACTTTCAAACCTGAGTAGCATACCAGCAGTGTGTTGTAATGAGGGTAAAGGTCTAATCCTTGCAATGGGAGAAGCTGGGGGTGAAATTCAGCCCCATGGTTTTTTGTGAGTTGCAGTTTGAGTTTGGCTATTCCATATAATCCCAAATCAATTGCATTGCAACAATATCCCTATGTTAACATTAAATAGTACTACTGAACATTGACAAACTTTCTTGTATCACCTATGGCCCAAAACTGTGAGAAATCAAAGGATTCATTCAAAATAAAACAGATTTTCTAAATTATATCAGAATCAGAATTCATGGTGTACTATCTTTTTAGCGAAAATAGACAAAGGTTAAGGAAGATTGGCAAGTTTGCTATGACTCTCACCAACTTTTATAGATGTGCTATAGAAAGCATCCTTTCATGATGTATCACAGCTTAATATGACTCCTGCTCTGATCAAGACCACAAGAAACCCCAAAGAGTTGTGACTGTAGACCAGTCCATCACACAAACCAGCTTCCCACCCATTGATTATGTCTACACTTCTCTGCCTCAGAAAAGCAGCCAGCATAATCAAGAGCGCCATATAGCCTGGACATACTCTCTTCCACCTTCTTTCTTTGGGAAAAAGATACAAAAGTCTGAGGTCAGATACCAGCCAATTCAATGACAGCTTCATCTCTGCTACCATCGGAATTTTGAATGGACCTATCCAGCATTAAGTTGATCTTTCTTTACCCTAGCTATGACTGTAATACTATATTCTGCAATCTCTCCTTTCCTTCTCTATGAACAGTGTGCTTTGTCTGTATAGCATGCAAGAAACAGTACTTTTCACTGTATACTAATACATGTGACAATGATAAATCAAATCAAAAGTGAAAGACTGTGGATTGGATACTTTCACTGCTTGCATACTTAGAATGCTAGTCCCACCTATATGACCTATGGAAAAATGTGTTTGAAATAGAACTCATGAGAGAAGATGTTCATCCAATTCCAACACGGGAACTCAGAATATTGCCAACTTGGATTTTTAACAGAGAGAATATTTGTACAATCCTTTCGATTCATGTGTACATAGAATACAGCAATTTTCTGCTATCATCGTGTTGATACCCACTAATTAGCCATTTCAGCCACTCAATCAAAGATCAGCCTCCATAGTTTAGCTCCCCAAAGTACAAGGATATCAATTAGAAGGGAATTGGATGAATAGTTGAATGTTTTCTGGCCTTTGGGAGAAATGCATTGCAGCGAAAACACTTCTCTTGCAAAGAGTTGGCACAGGTATGGTGGACAGATTGGCCTATTCCTGTGAAGTACCAGTCTGTGATTCTATTCTCTGGATCATGATGCCCCATTGCACTGCTTAGTAATCCAGATGCACAAACTGTCCAAGAAATGCCAGGTCAGCAATCAAAAAGCACACAATAATATGGAACTAGGTAGCACAATTTGTAGAGCTTAAGTCAGAGAGAATTGTTTTCAAGCTTACTGTGCTCTAATCAGATTATTGTTTGAATATCATATTCATTTGTGGTGACAATCTAAGGATTCGGTATAGAGCATTAAGGACGGAGGTGAGGAGGCATTTCTTAACCCAAAGAGTAGCGAGCCAGTGGAATTTGTTGCCACAAGAAATAGTTAATGCCAAAACATTAAATGTATTTGAGAGGCTGCTAGATATAGCATGAATGGGATCAAAGGTTATGGGGAGAAAGCAGGATTAAGCTTTGATCAGCCATGATCGTAATGAATGGCAGAGCAGACTCGAAGGACTAAATGGCCTCCTCCTGCTCCTACCTTCTATGTCTATGTCTATGACTGAGTTGGAAGCAGTGCAAAGAAGATTGAGAAGGCCACGTAGTGCCAGAGCTAGTGCCAGGAGTTTTTGTTACAAATAAAGGCTGGAGAAATTTGGAGTGAATTTTCATGGAGTTCTCCAGCTCTCACCTGCTGAAACTCTGGAAGAAAAGTTGTGTAAGCTGGAGATAAAAGATGGAAGTGGTATTTACATATGTTTATTCTGAGTGTTGTCCATTTGCAGGTCCTAACTTTCACACATTCTCTTACTCCGTGGAAAAAACTCAGCTGCAACCACAATATGAGGGAATGGTTGTCTAATTTCTGGGTTTGGGAAAAGCACATGACCCATTAGTGACAGCTCGGTCTTGACTGGAGCAATATCTCTACAGGAACCTTCTGTACTCCGAGATGAGCACGTGCTTCAATTGTATTGCATCCACGTATATTGGCAAATGGCTTAAGGTGCTTCTTTCACCACAATGTTCGGAATCTATTGTTGTCATCTTAAACCTATGTTTGAAACTGAAAACATAGTCCGAGCAGGTGACCATTTTATGGTGCTTTTTAATTGCAACACGGTGGCACAGTGGTTAGCACGACTGCCTTACAGTGCCAGGGATCTGGGTTTGGATTCCCGGCTTGGGTTAGTGGGGGTGATTGGATAATCAGGATGGTCAGATCGACTGGGGAATTGAACAATTGGGGAGGATGTTCGGACAGTTAACTGGGGGGCTTAGATAGTAGGGGTGCTCAAAAACTTGTGGGGCAAGGGGAGGAGTGCTGAGGCGGGATTCGAGTCAGATTGGGGGCTGGGCTGTAAATAGGGGTTGGGGGAAAATTGCAGTGGATGGGAAGATGAATAGTCAAGGAACCGGGGGACAGAGAGAGCCCCCTGATGATTTGTGGACTAGAGGGAGTTTTGGCGACGGAGGAATCCCAGACAGGGAGGGTTAACTGAGGGGTGGAGGGTGTGGGGGTTGGCTGATAGGAGCCACCTGGGAATAAGTTTAAGTTTATTAAATAGTGTCACAAATAGGCTTACATTAACACTGCAATGAAGTAAATGTGAAAATCCCAGTGGTGGGGAGTCCTAGACATGCAGTGTCAGATTGGGTTTGCATAGTAGTAACCCAGAAGCTTGAAATGGTTTTAATTCTTCTAACGTTTACTGGCTAACTACTGAAATAACAAAATTGGAACTACCTGTTGCTTTTGATTCAAATTATGTTTTCAGATGGTTACCAGTACAAGGGCAATTGCCCTTGGATATTTGAATTGGGTTGGATCCCTAGAGAATTTTTGGAGTATCTGCCCATTTACACAACTGTGGAATTTAAAAGTTTCCGCCCAATAAATTGCTTCTTTCAAAAGAAATCTTTGAACATTTCTTATTACCAGGTATAAAAGTCATGAAAATGGGAGAAAAAGGCTATTTGGCTGACACTTAAGCATGATGCAATTGGGTATTGAGACTAGCACAGTAGTTAACACTGCTGCCTCACAGCGCCAGGGGCCTGGGTTCAATTCCTGGCTTAGGAATTGCCTAGGCAGATCTGCACATTCTCCCTGTGTTTGTGTGGGTTTCTTCTGGGTGCTCCTGTTTCCTCGCACAGTCAGAAAGACATGCTGGCTAGGTGCATTGGCCATGCTAAATTCTCCCTCAGTAGGACAGGAAGTGGGATTGCTTGATCTTGGGTTTGGACATAGCTCAGCACAATATTGAGGGCTGAAGGGCCTATACCACATTGTATTGTTCCATGTTTCTATCGATCCGAACAGGTACTGGAGTGTGGCGACTGGGGGATTTTCACAGTAACTTCACTGCAGTGTTAATGTAAGCCTACTTGTGACACTAAGAAATTAAAAAACTTTGAGTGTTTTTGCTTTCCATTTGGTATAAGAGAGTCGTGCATCACAAGGGTGCTTGTGTTGGCTGACTAATGGCTGGAGTGTGGGTGGTAAGCCATGTGATGAAACCTCCATAAAATCATAGAGTCTACAATGCAGAATGAGGCCATTTGGCTTATCAAGCCTGCACTGACAACAATCCCACCAAGGTCCCATCCCCGTCACCTCACATATTTAGACCTCTTGTCCCCCTGACGATAAGGGGCAATTTATCATGGCCCATCAATCTAACCCACGCATCTTTGGAGTGCAGGAGAGAACAGGATCATCCAGAGGAAACCCACGTAGACACGGGGAGAACGGGAAAACTTCACACAGTGCGCCAAGGTTGGAATCAAAGCTGGGTCCCTGGCACTGTGAAGCAGTAGTGCTAACCACTGTGCCACCTTGCCACTCCATACAGTCGGCAACCTTAGTGTGCTCTTGATTTGTAAAGTAAAATCTTAGCAGGAGGATTTTGACTGATCTTTCACTCAACTGCGATGCTGTGTCTAACAGCTCAAGTCGTGTGACTGGAACACTACATTGTTAAATCAAAAGCTGGCTTCTGTGCAGATTTCCTGTCATGTTTTCACTCACTATCTACAGAGCGGGTACTGGATGCACTGGATGTGCTTTGGACAACAAAATTCTGTGTCAAAATCAAGAAGGAGTTAGGAGATTACTGTTGCATCAACTGTCCTTTACACATGGATGCTGCACTGCAATCGGTGCTGACTGTTCCCTGTTGGTTTTACAATTATTTGTTATATAAATTAAAATGCAACAGTCCGAAATTGTGCGTGTTAGATTGATTAGCTTTGTTAAGTTGCCCCTTAGTGTCCCGGGATGTGTAGGTTGGTGGGATTAGCGGGGTGAATATGTAATGTTACGGGGATAGGGCTTGGGTGGGATTGTGGTCGGTGCAGACACAATGGGCTGAATGGCCTCCTTCTACACTGTAAGGATTCTATGATTTAGGCCCCCTCAATTATCAACTCAGGTACAATTATAAATCAAATGTACTTAGATTTATGGAGGTCGTTATGATCCACCACCTCCCCCCCGCCTCCAAAATATTCCGATCTGAAAATGATCTTTGATTAAATTGTTATTGTTCTTCTGCAACTCTGGGAACCCTGCACAATCAATGTCCACAGGTAATTCGACCATGTAAGGCTTCACAGAGTGTAATTCATCCAACACCCACAAGAGTGCACTGTTCAGAGGATGATCAGAAATGGGAATGCAGGAAGTCACAGGGCGGGGGAGGGAATTAAAGCTAGTTTCAATGTTTAAATCATTACTATGGTTGAAGTCAGCTGATGTAATGTGGATCAGGAGTGAAGTTTGTGATTACCCAGGCGGATTGGATGTGAGCTGCACTGCAGCCTCTCCAAGTCAGCGAGGAAGGTAGGCAAAAGCCCAAACTAAAGAAGAAATCCATTTATTTTGTTGCTTCTCTCCCAAAACAATGGCCTCGAAGGCTCTGATGTGCATCCATTTCCCAACCCAATCTCTGGCACTGGCACTGCCTGTGATTACTGGGCGCAGTTTTGAAATTCACAGGCTTTGCTTCGTTTTATGTCATTCCTGTGGTCTCTTTGAAATGGATCATTAAAAAAGAAACATGCTCTAACCAGGAATTCTGCTAACGTCTGATTTGGCAAAAGACAGCATCTCGAGAATGACTCCTACCCCCTTGCAAGGTGCCAAGAATCTCCAGATTCCTTAATAATCTAGCTAAAGTCAGGAGGTCCAAACTCTGACAAATGAAGGACAGAGTTTTCAGGAAGGGACTCCACCTTGGCAAGATAGTCAACTGATCGTATTCCATATATAAAAAAAGGAGCCACTCTGTTACCATGACAATGATTATGCTTATCCTAAAATTTTAACAGGGTTAATATAGGTCAAATAAACTTGTTTGAGTTTGTATTTTTCTATTTTTTTAAACATATCTTCACACACACACACACTTTTTTTTCCCCTTTTGGGAATAGTGGAGGAAGGATTCCAGGGCAGATTAAACCATGTTATGAATGCTGCTCTCCTTGGTCAATAATCTGGACTTGAACCTGGATTCTTCTGGTCCAGAGGTAGGGAAGTTACTACTCCAATGCTACAAGATCCTGTTGCTTCATTAACTCCTTACTATCTGACACAAGTGATTTGGTATAACACGGATGATACAATGAAGTGAAATTACTGTCAGGTTAGCTTTGGATCCCACATTGAATTTAATACAAGCAGGGTGGCACCTTGGCACAGAAGTTAGCGCTATTGCCTCACAGCACCAGGGACCCAAGTTCAGTTCTGGCCTTGGGTGACTATCTGTGTGGAGTTTGTATGTTCCACTCGTGTCTCCTTGGGTTTCTTCCAGGTGCTCTGGCTTCCTCCCACACTCCAAAGATGTGGAGTTAAGATTGATTGACCGTGCTAAAATTAACCCTTAGTGTCAGGGGAATTAACAGGGTAAAGACGTGGGGCTCATAGGGCCTGGGTGGGATTATTGACTGCACGGCCTTGATGGGCCCAATAGTCACCTCCTGCACTGTAGGAATTCTATGATTCTAGGAAGAGAGAAAAATCGATAGAACACATGTTATTGAACAAACTAAAGCTGTCCTCATCTCAGCCACCTTCAATGCTTGGACCAAAATCCTCCGATGGATAAGTCCAACAAACCTCACTGGGATTAATTTGTTATGGGTGTTGGTTGAGATGAAACCTGATGAGGACATGTGCAGAACTCCCACTTCTTCAAATAACATCACAAGATCTTTTACATTCTAGACTAGGAGAATTGGAACCACTTTTGGGAAGGCTACATTTTAGAACATAGAACATAGAACAGTACAGGCCCTTCCACCCTCAATGTTGTGCCAAGCTATGTCTAAACCTAAGATCAAACTATCCCGCTCGCTATCATTCTGATGTGCTCCATGCGCCTATCCAATAACCGCTTGAAAGTTCCTAAAGTGTCCGACTCCACTATCACAGCAGGCAGTGCATTCCACACCCCAACCAGTCTCTGAGTAAAGAATCTACCTCGGACATCCCTCCCATATCTCCCACCATAAACCTTAAAGTTATGCCAATTTTGATTTGATTTGAATTATTATTGTCTCATGTATTAGTGAGAAGTATTATTTCTTGCGTGTTATACAGACAAAGCATACTGTTCATAGAGAAGGAAAGGAAAGAGTGCAGAATGTAGTGTTGCAGTCATAACTAGGATGTAGTTTAAAAGAGTTAGAATGAAGTTTTAGGAGCATAAAACGAGAGTAAAAGATAGAATTGGAAGATATGCTGGACACAGGTTGCAAGAAGTCGGCTTGCTCCAGTCCCATGTTGGAAGAAAAAAAATTGCGTGCGGAATGGTATTCACCTGCAAACAGCGCACACCTTGTTTAGTTAATCAAGTTAATTAAAGCCAATGATCACCAGCCGTCTGGAATCCATTATAGGATCTCCACGCAGCTCATTAAACTGCTAGGGGTGAAACCATGATCAGGCAGAGGGTGAGACTAACCCATTGCACGGTGGGTGTACTGCCACCTGCAATGGTGGTTTGCCTGGGCTATGGTAGAATCAAAGGATTGCCAATGAGGTTAAACCGAGGCTTTACCTGATGCTATTTTTCAAAGCTATCTGGCCTTTTGACTAAGATGAAACGTTAGATCAAACTCAGAAGGGGGTGCAATGCCTCATTCTGTCAACTGGATCTTGTTTGATTGAGCACAAGGTCTCGTCTTTTCAAATTGGATCTGATTTATCCCTACATGGGGACCATAATTGGATTTTATTTGAATTGGCTTTTTTAGTTGGAATTAAAGTACTGAAAGATTAGAGTTAGGGTAGCAAAGGTACCAAAAAAAAGACTATAGAGGTGAACTCCTGGTGTCAGAGCAAGGGAACTGCTCAACACGATCATTTTGAGGCACTATCTCCCCTCCCCTCTCCTCATCCTCCCCGCTCCCCTCATCGCTCCCTCATACTCCCCTCACCCTCCCCTCCCCATCATTACTCCCGCCTCAACACCCTCCCCTCCCCCCGTCATACTCCCGGCTCACCCTCCCTCTCCTCCTCATCCTCCCCTCCACCCCTCATCCTCCCCTCCCCTCATCCTCCCCTCCCCTCATCCTCCCCTCATACTCCCCTCCGCTCCCCCTCCTACTCCCCTCCCCTCCCCTCATACTCCCCCCCCCTCATACTCCACCTCCACTCCCCTCCCCTCCCCTCCCCCATCACTCCAGCATACTCCCCTCATATTCCCCTCCCCTCATACTCCCCTTCCCCTCATAATCCCTCATACTCCCTCACCCTCTACTCCACGACTCCCCTCATACTCCCCTCCCCTCCCCTCATACTCCCCTCAACTCCCCTCACCCTCATACTCCCCTCCCCATCCCCCCTCATGCCCTCATACTCCCCTCCCCTCCCCTAACTGCCCCTCAATATCCCCTCACCCTCATACTCTCCCCTCACCCTCATACTCCCTCCCCTCCCCTCATATACTCCCCTCCCCTCCCTCATACTCCTCATACTCCCCTCCCCTCATACTCCCGCTCACCTCCCTCCCCTCACCCCCCTCCCCTCCTCCCTCACCCTCCCCCTCCCTCATCTCATACTCCCCTCATAACTCCCCTCATACTCCGCATCATACTCCCCCTCCTCCCTCCCCTCATACTCCCTCTCCCCTCATGACTCCTCTCATACCTCCCGCTCACCCTCATACTCCCCTCACTCCTCCCCCTCCCCTCATCCTCTCGGCCTCCCCTCATGCTCCCCTCCGCCTCCACTCATACGCCACCCCCTCCCCTCATATTCCCCTCCCTCCCCTCGCCCTCCCCCCTCATACTCCCGACTCCCCTCACCCTCACCTCTACTCCCCTCCCCGCCCCCTCATCGCCCCTCATACTCCCCTCATACTCCCCTCATACTCCCGGCTCATAACTCCCCTCCCCTCATACTCCCCTCACCCTCATAATCCCCTCACCCTCCCCTCCCTCTCATACTATCCCCGTCCCTCATACTCCCCTCGCCCTCATACTCCCCCAGACTCCCCGTCCCCTTCCCCTCCCCTCCCCTCATACTCCCCTCTCCCCTCATACTCCCCTCCCGCTCAACTCCCCTCAGCATCCTGCCCCTCCCCTCATCCTCCCCTCATACTCCCCTCCTCCTCATACTCCCCTCCCTCATACTCCCGGGCTCTCCCGTCCCCTCCCTCATACTCGACTCCGCTCCCCTCCCCTCATAGCTCCCCTCCCCTGCCCCTCATATACTCCCCTCCCCTCATACTCCCCTCCCCTCCCCCTCCCCTCATACTCCCCTCGCCTCACACTCCCCTCACACTCCCGCTCACACTCACCCTCCACACTCCCTTCACCCTCTTGAAATCTCCTATTCTAGCCTGACCCCTCACTTCTCGGGGTATTCCCCAAAAACCTACCTAGCTACAGCTGTAGCCACCGGCTGCTTGTGGAATCGGGGTTTTCCCTCCACAATGGTGGTCCAGCCAATGTCACCATGTTTTATTTCAAATATTTTGAATATTGTAAAGTTTGAGGTGCCTCAAGGTGGAAGCATCCTTTTCCTTCCCTACTTACAACAGCAGGCTGTCACTCATTCTGTACAGGACTGCCTCCTACTGGCCATTCAACTTCAAGAGCCTGCCCATGATCTGTAATTGGACAGTAAGTGCATCCTCTAGTTACCCTCCAGCCAAAATTAATGTTGAGTTAAAACTCTTGATATGGTGCAGAGTTGGGACCCTGCGATTGACCCTGATGTTGTGTTCGTAATCCAGAAGAGAAAATTCTGCCCATTGTCTGTTTTGGTCATTAGCTACTGAAACATTTTGCAGCCTTACAATCTGTGCCATTAAGTTTCTCCTGCTTTCTGTTCTAACTCCCCTGCATGCAATCTTATGTCAAGGTTCATTCACTGTTGCTTTCTTCTTGTTGAATTTTTTAAAAAAGTTAATTTACGGGATGTGGGTATCACTGGCTAGACCAGTATTTATTGCCCGTCTCTAATTGCCCTTGAGAAGACGATTCTTTAACAACTGTAGTTCCTGAGGTGTAGGAACACTCACCATGCTGTTAGGAGGGAGTTCCAGGATTTTGACCCAACGACAATGAAGGAACAGGAATATATTTCCAACTTAACATGATGAGTGACTTGTAGGGGAACTTCCAGGTGGTGGTGTTCGCAAGTATTTGCTGCTCTTGTCTTTCTGGATTTGGAAGTCGTTGCCTAAGGAACATTGGTGAGTTTCTGCAGTGCATCTTGTGAATGGTACATGGAGATGCTTCTGTTCATCAACAGTGCAGAAATTGAATTTTTGTGGATTGACTGTTCTCTGTCTTGAAGTGATAGGAGAACTACAGTTGACATTCTCCATCATCCGACACCCCACACCCTTGATGGCTGACCAATCCCTCCCCCCGCTTTCCCAACAGTCAATGATGGATGCATGGCCTTCCCTGTGTTTGCTGGAGTTACAGTGTGCTTTGGCCATCAGACACTCTTGTACTGCCGGCTCCAAGCAGCTCCAGCCAGTGCAGGTTTGAACAAAGTTTTCCAGAGTGAGCCAGAGCATTTTAATCTCTTGTGATTCCAGTAGACAACACTTTACACTGCTAGGTGGTAGCTATTAAGAACCAAGACCCTCCAAGCCTTCGCCAATGTTGCTGCCTATCTGAACTAAAACTCCCACCCTTCTGTGTTCCATATCCCTCTATTCCCATCCTGTTCATGTATTTGTCCAGAAGCCCCTTAAAAATCACTATTGTATCTGCTTCCACTACCTCCCCCGGCAGCGAGTTCTACTCACTACTCTCTGTGTAAAAAAAACTTGCCTCCTATATCTTCTTTAAACCTTGTCCCTTGCACCTTAAACATTTGCCCCCAAATAACTGACTCTTCCATCCTGGGAAAGAGCTTTCCACTCTGTCCAGGCCTTTCATAATCTTGTAGACTGCTATCAGGTATTATGGCCCATTGTCCAAGATGTCTGCACCTCAGTAAGGACACCCTCACTGAAATCTGGTACCCTATGCAGTTGCACCTGAAAACCTGACAGCACACTGTTGGTGACTGTGACGATGACTGCGGTAATGAATTTCAGTGCCTTTGACTTCTTCCAGGCTGATGTTGAAGATATTTGCAATGTCCGTTATTGAGTAAGACAGCTCTCTGAAACACTCTACTCAGAAGGGATGCCCTCATTTCAGTCATTCTCTCCAGAGAGAAACAAGCGGAGGGAGCACACAGCTTCAGTCAGACTGCAGGGTCCCCACTGCTGCAGGTGCCACTGACTGCATTTGTACCATTTGTGTGCCAACTTCGGTCTATCACAGACACCACTGGCTTAACATGCAGCTGCTATGTGATCCTTGGCAGTGAATCATACCGATCCTTCCTTGTGCCTTCATTTTGCAGCCTTCTCCACTGCCAGCTACATTTGAGTCACTGCAGTCAAGTAAAGCATGGTCACTGGGCAACAAAGGCAATGTACTGCAGATACAGCTGGTACACAACACATGCACACACATGGACAGCAAGCATACAATGAGAGCGAATCATTGTCAGGCTAAAACAGCACCTCCGCTGTTTACATCACCCTAGAGAAGATGGGCAGTACTTGACAGAGCGCTGTGTCAAGATTGAGCTGGAGTTTGGAGTCTTGTAAATTTTTGAACAATCGCAGGTTTCGCTGTTTTGAAAGGTTTGGTTCAATCTGATATCGAGCACCCCAATCAGTCGTTTAGTTCATTTTCGAACATAGAACAAGAACAGTACAGCACAGGAACAGGCTCTTCAGCTCACTATGTTGTGTCGAACATGATGCCAAATTAAGTTAACCCCTTCTGCCTGCCCTTGGTTCATATCTCTCTATTTCTTGCACATTCAGATGCTTATCTAAAAGCCCCAAAAGCACCTTGTCATTTCTGCCTGCATCACCACCCCTGGCAGTGCGTTCCAGACATCTATCACTCTATGTGTAAAGACTTGCCCCTCACATCTCCTTTGAACTGTCCCTCTCTCACATTACGGGATTCATTCTTTTTGTCTTTTGCCTTTTAAATGTTTGAATGTTTAATATAAAAAAAGTGCTTTTGATGAATCCTTTCAATGATGATAAGTGCTAACGAATTATTTTTCTGGTGTGTGTAATTTAGCTCCACATAGAAGCATACTTATTAACTCAGGCATTAAACAGGCCTTTGTAACACGTTTACAAAGAGTCAGTGAAAGCCAGGGCAAGCTTTGTACAATAAAAAGGATCATTTTGAGCGAGAAGAATCCTTTTCCTAATCTGAGAAATCTTTCTCAGTTAGAACAGTCAAGGTGTAAATCAATCGCTCTGCTATTTCTGATCATTCACACTTAGGCCAAATGAAACTTAACTAGGCACTGAGTGACTGCATGTGTCCATGTATTTGAAGCCTATCCTTTTATTGGTGTCCATACTTCAGACTGTGTGAATTTACTGAAAGCTGCCACAGCTTAGTAGCACTAAATCACAGGTATTTTAGCTTCACAAAGTAATTGGCCACCAGGGATTATTGAGCTTTACCATTTAATGTGGTTTGTCCAGAATTCCTGGCACTATGTCCCTAAAGGGGGAATACATGCTTGGAATTCTTCTCTGTAGTGCTGCAAACCTGATGGAAAGCAAAGGATCAGCTCCCGAAGATGAAAAGGTTTCGGTAGTGGTGGGGGTGGGATATGCTATCTATTTTTATACCAAGAGAATGCCCTACTTCTTATATGGTCTTGCTGTTATGATCCAGACAATTAAGACAGTTATTTTTGATAACACTGGTCCAGATCTTCTGGCTTCCAAACCACTAAGAGTTCGGTCATTTGGCCCAAGTTATGTGTTGGTTCTCCGTGGCAGTCCTGATGCATTAACCTCTGTGGGAATTGCCCAGGAAGTTTGAATGTTCAATAGGCAATTCCTCTTCATCCTGGGATCCTCTTCAGAAAAGTCTCTGGGTGCGATCTTACCAGTCGTTCACGCTACGCTCCCACTGCAGCAAAGTTGGGGAATTCGGTGGCCAGCCAAATCTCCGTTCACTGTGGCAGACTGGGAAAATCTCGCCAGTGTGAATGGTGGTAAGATTCTGGCCTCTATCTCTGAACGAGAATCGGAGACTTCAGAAAATTCTTTCCTATTTACCTGGAAATATTAGACAGATTAAAACCTAGTTTAACATTGGATAATTCAAACTGACCCCCCCAATCACTTAAATGGACAACCTGACTACACCCTCACTCCAAACATCAACCTTGACCCCTCCAACTATCTTTCCTAATCACCCCTTCCAACTACCTAACTGCCCCTCCCCAACACCCCTGATCATCCCGACCCTTTGATTACCCCTGACTACAATCCTGTCCTCACAACAAACTCCGCTGACACCCCTGATCACCCCCAACTGGACTGGACTATTCCCTGATCTCTCAACAAAGCTTGCCACCCCCCAACTTTCTCCCCAATTAGCCCTGGGCCGCCTTGACGACCCACCCCAACCATTGGCTCTTACTGACAAGCTGGTAACTTGGATAATCCTCCAGATCAGCCCCACCCACCAGCCACCTCATCCACGTACCCACTTTGCCCAAATACCCACTTCACTCAACTATCCCACATGATCCACCTCAGCCCTTACCCATTCAAGGTTCGCCTATACTCTGTGGAGTTTACTGTGTGATCTGGTGACATAGATTGGTTCTATACTTGTAGGCAGAGCCTGAATGATAGCCAGGCCTTTAGTCGTGTATAAAGATAATTATTTTAGACTGTAGCAGGAAGCTCCTCATTAGGAATGGGGTTTGGAATGGGTTGGTCAATGGACTTATCTTCCTCATCATCTGCCTCAAAACTCCTTTATCTAAGTTAAAATTCAGCCCATTACTTCTGAGTTTGTCCTCTGCAATATCCTGATCACTTCCTCCATGCTTTGTTATGATACTTTATTAATCCACCGTGGAAAGGTAAATAGCTGCTTGACTGTGTGGTGGCGTGGTGGCATGGCGTCACAGTGCTAGGGAACTGGGTTCGATTCCCGGCTTGGGTCACTGTCTGTGTGGAGTCTGCATATTCTCCCTGTGTCTGGGTGTGTTTCCTCCACAGTCCAAATGTGCGCAGGGTAGGTGGTTTGGCATGAAAAATTGCCCTCTTGTGTAGAGGGCTAGATAGGCTAAATGCATTGGGTTACAGGGATAGGGCTTGAATGAGATTGTCATTGGTGCTGGCTCGATTGGCTGAACGACTTTCTTTTGCACTGTGGGATTCCATGATTCTATGTTCTGGGAGCTGAGTTCAGGGGCCTCAGACACCCAAATCCAACTCTTGAATTATGAAGCCAACTTGCATTCAGTTGGAAAGAAAGCTTTAAGTTTTTCTTTTTTTAAATTTCGTAGTAACTATCTTTCTAAGTGCTTATTTAAATATTCAAGTTAGTAATTTCCTGGATCAGTTTTGATCAGCTAAGTGGGCAAGAGTGGAAATTTTACAGGCTTTTTTTCTGCCCTAGGGTTGATCAGGAGTTTCTAACCTAGTTTCTCACAACTCTCAGGAGATGAATGGTTTCATGGTGTGGTAAAGACTATATGTACTGTGATATAATCTGTTTTCCATACTGTGTGAAATCCTGGCTTAATTTGTTGTGGAGAATCACTGAGTATTAGTGTGAAACATGGAGAAATTTGGCCTGCTGTAACAATGTTATTTGAATCTAGATTTATGTAATCGCTCAGACAGTGGTGTCTGAACGACACCACTGTTAGCGACAGGTTAACAAAGCTGCCATTTTTGATTTGATTTATTATTGTCACATTTATTGGGATGCAGTGAAAAGTATTGTTTCTTGTGCGCTTTAGAGACAAAGCACACTGTTCATAGAGTACATAAGTGAGAAGGAAAGGAGAGAGCGCAGAATACAGTGTTACAGTCATACTTAGAGAAAGATCAGCTTAATATAAAGTAGATCCATTCAGAAGTCTGATGGTATCAAGGAAGAAGCTGTTCTTGAGTCGCTTGGTGTGTATTCTCAGACTTTTGTGGAGGAGAGTATGTCCGAGGTGCATAGTGTTCTTATTTAAGCTGGCTACTTTTCTGAGGCAGTGGGAAGTGTAGATAGATTCAATGGATGGGAAGCTGGTTTGTGTGATGGACTGGGCTAAGCTCACAACACTTTGGAGTTTCTTGCAATCTTGGTCAGTACAGAAGCCATACCAAGCTGTGATACAATCAGAAAGAATGCTTTCTATGGTGCTGCAGTTGAAATAAAAATAAAGGCGCCATTGAGGAATATCGATCAACATCAGTGTACTAAACCATTTGTTTCATTGCCGTTTGTGGGACCTCACTGGTGGAAGATTGGCTGCTGTGTTTCCCATCAATAGAAACACTTGAAAATTACCTGGCTGACTTTGAGCACCTTTGGCCTGAACCTTTCTCACAAAGCCAATGTTGGTATTAGTTGAATACCGTGAACAGGTTGCCTGCCCAGGCGTCTTGGCCCAAATTTTGTACAAGACTTGAAGAGCAAACATGTAATTTATTTGTGGAAGTAACTGGTGGAATAAGAAACAAGGCCTCAGGGACTTAGTTCTTTCAGCTTTTCCCTCCACAAAGTAGTGACTCCAGTTCAATCCTGTCGCGCACACAAAAATAAAGAAAAGGGAAATCATTCAACTTCCTGTGGGCAAGGTCTCAGGAGGGTACCTTCACCTCTGCAACTTGGCCTGCTCTGAAGTATCAGCACAGGGATGCACACATCGTAATAAGAGGAGCAGCTTGATTGCTGATGTACATTAGAGGTAGTTGGGGGGCCTCTGGTGGACATGAGCTTTGTAACCATGGGGATGATAAGTGAAAGGGCAGCTGATAAATCCTACCCGTTTAGAAATGAAAAATTACATTGCTTAAAAATAAGAAAAATCCACACTTTTGTTGATGAATATATTACTTTAACAGTTGATTTCATTCAAACTATATCTTTAGCTCTGTTTCACTTGGCTTTTCCTGTGCTTTTATTACATTTCGTTCAACCAGGGAAATGCTCTCTCAGCTTTTAGTGCCTGCATCTTGTTTACAACAATAACCACGGCAGCAGCTTACATTTATATGGCACCATTGGTGTAATGAAGCATCCCAGCGTTGCAAAACAAAATATGACACCAAGTCACATAAGGTGCCACTAGGTTATATATCCAAAAGCTTGATCAAAGAGAGAGATTTTAAGGAGTGTCTTAAAGGAGGAAAGAGAGGTTTAAAGGAGCTTCTTAAAGGAAGATAGTGGGGAACAGATGGGTAAAGGGGGCAATGTCCCAGAGTTTGAGGCCTAGGTAACTGGAGGCCAATGACGGTGACTTGAAAATTAGGAATTTCAAGAGGCCAGAATTAAAGACTGGCATAGGTCATAGAGGATTGTGGACTTGGAAAGAGTTTCTGAGATGACCAAAATGAACATTATAAAAATGAAGATGTTGCTTGATTGGGTGTTCATATTGTCTAACTTGCACAGAAGTGATAGGGGAACAGGACTTGGTGTGAATTAAGAGGTGGGTAAAAGAGTTTTGGATGACCTCATGTTTATGGAGGATAGGATATGGGACACCATCTAGAAGTGCATTGGTATATTCGAGTCTGGAGGCAACAAAGGCATGGATGAGGATTTGGGGGTTTCTGCCTCCCCCCAAGATATAACCAGTCAAAGGTCACCATGGCATATAATAATTTAAATGATAATTTGAAAATGCAGATGTAAGCAAACAGAGATAACACAAATATCTTATGATTTGTCTGCAAGTAGCTGAAGTTCCACTCAACTAACCCGTTTAGATCTGAATGTTTGTAGTTATTAATGCAAACTGTTAAGTTCCTGATGTCCATTTGTATTAATAATGTAATTAATTCATCACCCCACTTATTTCTCTATTCACATCATATCAGACCTAAATGGGCTTCACATTATTTAAAAATGAATATTGCCAATAGACGCAGAACCATACTCTGTTTATACAGGCATTGTCCATGAATTGCTGTTTTATAACTTCAAACTGAATTTATGAACGCGGCGACTCTCTACTGTCTTACAGAAGGAACATTACTCAACTGTTGATCATTTTTTGTCCCAACACGTCCCTCTCCTTCCCCGCCCCCACTGGGCATCTGTGACTTTTTCTTCAGTTTTGTTTTCACTGAGCATTGACTTCTGTTTTCCTGTTGACATGTTCTGCTACCTTCCCTTTATGCCACTGTCTGCAGCTCCCATAGTTCTCTGCACCGCCATTAACGCTCCCTCTGTTGTGTGACATACATATCTTTGTTGCAATCTCTCCTGGCTCCCATCAATCACCACACTACTCTGCTGTACCTTCTCTTATACAGTCTAAAATTCACCACATTTCTCCCTGTCTTTAACTCTGAAGAAGTCGCACAGACTCAAAATATGCGATTCTCTGACTTTTCCTCGGCATTTTCTGCAGTGGTGAGAGACAGTGCGTCATTCCCAGTCCCATCACCATCAAATGGAATTCCCATTGAAGCCATCCCACCTCGCTGAGAAAACCACAGTAGGCATGCATCACTGGCAAGACCAGAGAATCCCATGGCATGAACAATCAGAGAATTCCAGCCAGGGTGGTATTATCGCTAGACTGTTAATCCTGAAACTCAGCTAATGCTTTGGATTCAAATCCCACCACAGCAGATTGTAGGATTTGAATTCAATTAAAAAATCTGGAATTAAGAATCTACTGATAACAATGAAGTCATTATTGATTGTCGGGAAAAACCCATCTGGTTCACTAATGTCCTTTAGGGAAGGAAATCCACTGTCCTGTCCTTGTCTGGTCTATATGTGGCTCCAGAGTCACAACTGCCCTTGGGCAATAAATGCTGTCCAGCTAACAATGTCCATGTCCCACAAATGAATAAATAGATAATTAATGCTGTTCCTGCCTCCACAGCCTCTGCCAGACCCGCAGAGATTTTCCAGCATTTTCTGATTTTATTTCAGATTTTCAGCATCCGTAATATTTTGCTTTGACACAACTGCTGAGCGGCCCTTCCGGCTGTTTTTTTCAGTTCATCCAAAAAAAAACTTGGAAAACCTTGTGCGATCACAAAACAGGAATGGTTCCAATCATTCATCCATAATATAAATATCTGTACACCAGTCACAGGTTCTATGACGAAGAAAGGCACATGTTTATATTCTGAAGATGTATGGATCAGGTGGATTGGCAATGTTAAATTGCCCCGCGGTGTCAGGGTAAATAGGGTAAATATGTGGAGTTATGGGGATAGGGCCTGGGTGGGATTGTGATCGGTGCAGACTCAACAGCCAAATGGCCTCCTTCTGCACTGTCGGATTCTGATTTTATAATTCTATAAGATGGAAAATAAAAAAAAGCAGTTGAGATTTCCCCACTTTCTGCAGAGGTCCTGAAAATAAGAAACCGAGTGCCAGCAGAGTTCAAAAGCATTCTACCTAAACACCAGGAGAAAAAGCTCTGATGAGAATTCCAGTCATTGCACTTTCGGCAGGGTGTGAGGGTCATTGAGAGGCTGCAGGGAAGATTTATCAGAGTGGTTCCAGGAAAGAGAAGTTTCAGCTACGTGATGACCTTGGAGAAGCTGGAATTGTTCTCCTTGGAGCACAGGGTCTTTGGCAGAAATTTGGTAGCGCTATGCAAAAATTAGGATGAGTCTTGATAACATTCATGGGGAAAATTTCTTCTCATTAACTGATGGTATAAGGATTAAGGAACACTGATTTAACTTCTTGTGCAAGAGATGCAGAGAGATGTGAGAACAGAGCAGTGTTCCTCAGCTGAGATATTTGAATCATCGATAGTCACGGGTGAGGTGCCTGAAGATTGGGGAGAGGCAAATGTTGTGTCTTTGTTTAACAAGAGCTGCAGAGAAAAGCCTGGGAATTACAGGCCAGTGAGCCTCACATCTGTGGTGGTTAAATTGTTGGGAAGTATTTTGAGAGACAGGATCTATAGGCATTTAGAGATGCAAGGACTGATTAGGGACAGTCAGCATGGCTTTGAGAGTGGAAAATCATGTCTCACAAATTTGATTGAGTTTCTTGAAGGAGTAACCAAGAAGATAGATGAGGACAATGTAGTTGATGTTGTCTACATGGACTTTAGCAAGACCTTTGACAAGATACCGCATTGTAGGTTGTTGCATAAGACTCAATCTCACAGGATTCAGGGCGAGATATCTAAATGGATACAGGGTGGTTGTAGAGAGTTGTTTTTCAAACTGGAGGCCTGTGATCAGAGGTGTGCCTCAGGGATCAGTGCTGAGTCCACTGTTATTTGTCATTTATGTTAATGATTTGGATGAGAATAAAGGAGGCATGGCTAGTAAGTTTGTAGATGACATCAAGACTGGTGGCTTAGTGGACAGTGGCAGAAGTTATCTCCAATTGCAAAGGGATTTTGATCAATTGGGCCGGTGGACTGATGAATGGCAGAGTTTAATTTAGACAAATGTGAGGTGATGCATTTTGGTAGATTGAACCAGGGCGGGACTTACTCAGTTAATGATAGGGCATTGGGAAGAGTTACTGAACAAAGAGAACGAAGGATAAATGTTCATAGCTCTTTGAAAGTGAAATCACAGGTAGACAGAGTGGTGAAGAAGGCATTCGGCATATTTAGTTTCATCAGTCAGAACATTGAATACAGGAATGGGGACATCTTGTTGAAGTTGTACAAGACATTGGTAAGGCTATACTTGGAATACTGTGTGCAGTTCTGGTCACCCTATTATAGAAAGGATATTATTAAACTACCATTAAACTAGAAAGAGTGCAGAAAAGATTTACTCGGATGCTAGCAAGATTTGATGGATTGGATTATAAAGACAGACTGGGTACATTGGGTCTTTTTGGTCTGGAGCGCAGAAGGTTGAAGGGTGATCTTGTAGAAGTCTATAAAATAATGAAGGGCATCGATCAACTAGATAGTCATTACCTTTTTCCAAAGGTAGGGGAATCTAAAACTAGAAGGCATAGATTTAAGGTGAGACGGGAGAGATACAAAAGTGTCCAGAGGGGCAATTTTTTTCACACAGAGGGTGGTGAGTGGCTGGAATAAGAGGACATAGGCAGTAGTAGAGGCGGGTACAATGTTGTCTTTTAAAAAGCATTTAGATAGTTACATGATAAGATGGATATAGAGGGATATGGGCCATATGTAGGAAATTGGAATTAGCTTAAGGCTTTAAGAAAAATGGACAGCATGGACAAGTTGGGCCAATAGGCCTGTTTCCGTGGTGTAAACCTCTATGACTCTGTGATCTGGAACTTGCTTCCTGTAGGGTTGATGCAAGTGCAAATAATTAATGATTTCAAAAGGAAATTGGATGAGTATTTGAAAGAGATAAGCCTGCAGAGCTTCAAGGATAGAGTGGGTGGAATGGGACAAAGTGGATTGCTCTACGGAGAATCAGTACAGATCAATGGACCAATTGCCTCCTTCTGTTATGTGATGACTCACTGGCTGGTATTGTATTAACAAGATATTTGAGCCGGCTTTCCACTTGTTCACCAACCCATGATTCAGCATCTTTTGAAATGATTGGATGAATAAATTTAAGGTAGGGGAATATAGAACCAGGACATCCTCGCCTGGGAGAAGCCACACTGAGCTGGCTGCTTCCCTTTCGCTGTGTCTATGCTAGTATGTCAACATTTCCAGCATCGCTGCTGCTGGGTTTGCAAAGTAGAAACTATTGGGCAGGAACTCTGATCATTTTTGTTTTTCCTACCCCGAGGAGCTCTTGAATCCTGTTAGTTAGAAACACTCTTGCTATCCTGTGTAAAATCAGTTAACTCATCGCAGCCCATCCTGTTTTGTGTGATTCAGTTATAGAGGGAGTGGGATATAGCATTCGGAAGCCAGTGCGGGAATTCTAAGTGCTTTGCAGACTTTATTCAGACATGTTTCAGGGAATTAGTCATCATTATTTGAGTACGTGTTCTAACTAGTTTCTCGTCTTCCTGCAACACAACATTATACCTGGAAACCAAGCCAATAGTTACACACTGATGAATACAGGGAGCTTCTTTGTCTTTTAATTTATTAAAGCAATAATCCTGATAGGCTCCATATTTCTTTCAACTTGCCCTGCAGGATTTTCCTCTGTTTGCCTGTTGAACTAATTATCCTTCTAAATTATGAACATTTCATAACACTGCTGCCTCATAGCGCCAGGGACCTGGGTTCAATTCCGATGTTGGGTGACTGTCTGTGTGAAGTTTGCATGTTCTCCATGTGTCTGCATGGGTTTCCTTCGGGCGCTCTGGTTTCCTCTAACAGGTGATTGTCTGTTAGTGTCCAAAGGTGTGCAGGTTAGGTGAATCAGCCATGATAAATGCGCTGGGATATGGGGATAGGGCTGAGGGGAGGGGATGCTCTTTCAGAGAGTCGGTGCAGACTTAATGGGCCGAATGGTCTCTTTCTGCACTGTAGGGATTTGATGTTTGTGAGGCACTGTGACTTTCTGAGGTACACAAAGCTGTTGATAATATATGATGTATATTTATTGAATATCAATGATTAAGTAGAGACTTGGGATAGAACATAGAACATTGAAAATGTTCAACAGTACAAACAGGCCCTTCTGCCTACAAGTTGCACCGATCACATCTCTACCTTTACCTATAACCCTCAATCCTACTAAGTCCCATGTACTCATCCAGAAGTCTCTTAAAAGACCCTATTGAATCCACCACCACTGCTGATAGCCGATTCCACTCACCCACCAACCTCAGTGAAAAACTTAGGATGGGGCACATGTGTAGAGAATTACTCTTTAACTAGTTTTTATCCAAATATTCATGCTATTAATCGCTATTGATTTATAAGTTGCATTGTCATGTTTTGTAGAATTCGATGAGTTATGTACTGATGCAAAGGCCTTATCAATATTAACCAGTACATGACAACATGGAAATGTTGGAAATACACACAGACCCATCAGCATTTGGAAAGGGAGAAGACTGTTTTATATTTTGAGTTGAGGCTGTTAATAAGAAATGTGAGCCCTGAACAAGCACTTTCCTGTTTGCAAATTGTCGCAGACCTGACATACACTTCACGATGTTGTAGTTTTTTTCTCTTCATTAGCCAATCAACTGTGTCAATTCTTGAGGAATATTATATTTGATAAACAGTGGGGTTTTTAATAAGAAGTTTATTTTCCTCTTTTCAAAAAAGGATACAATTGACGATAGTGCGGTATGATGTCGGGGTCTGGCATTGTGAGGCAACTGTGCTAACTACAGAAAATTTGCTAATTTCTGGATCATTCATTGAATCCCTGTTGGTGGGTTTTGAACTCAGTAAGAATTTAGCAACACCAATTATTAATCCAACCGATTTATTTGATAATAAAATAGCGAGCTTTCAACACTCCCGTGTCTTCATCAGGCAAGTGCAGTGTTCTGGTCTGCAATAGCACACATCAGCACAGACAGTCAGAGATTGCTGATTAGAATGCGAATCCTTACATCTAACCTGCTATTCAAGTGTTAAAGTGGCTAACAATGTGTGTGAAGGGAATCCTGAGCATTGTTGGAGAATTGTGTATTTTCTCCAGACAGCACAGTAAGTGAGGTCTTTTGCTAACCCAGGCAAGTTACGGGGGTTACAGATAGTGTGTCATGAAGCCAAGATCCCTGTTAAGACCGTCCTCATGTGTGCGGAGCTCATGAAGACACATTAATGTGTCTAAGCTCCGCACACATGAGGACGGTCTTAACAGGGATCTTGGCTTCATGACACACTATCTGTAACCCCCGTAACTTGCCTGGGTTAGCAAAAAGACCTCACTTACTGTGCTGTCTGGAGAAAATACACAACTCTCTAACAATGCTCAGGATCCCCTTCACACACATTGTTAGCCACTTTAACACTTGAATAGCAGGTTAGATGTAAGGATTCGCATTCTAATCAGCAATCTCTGACTGTCTGTGCTGATGTGTGCTATTGCAGACCAGAACACTGCACTTGCCTGATGAAGACACGGGAGTGTTGAAAGCTCGCTATTTTATTATCAAATAAATCGGTTGGATTAATAATTGGTGTTGCTAAATTCTTACTGAGTTCTTACCACTCCAATCCAACGCCGGCATCTTTACATCAGGTGGGTTTTGAGCCTTTGTTCCCAGCAAATTAATCCGGATCTGCGGATTACTAGTCCAGTGACATTACCACTCTCCCCACTGTGCTATCGCCATGAACTGCTGCACAACTGAGGATCAAGCTTGGGAATTACCACTTTGGAACATCTCAATCCTGGCTCTGTGAAAATCCCTGGCATTTGTCTTGTCAGGGATGGCTGGAAAACCTGACGAAGGATCATCCTGACTCTACATGTTCTCTCTTCGCGGATGCTGTCAGACCTGCTGAGATTTTTCACCGTTTTCTGTTTTCGTGTTGCCTGGAAGTTCTGCTAGTTATGCGGCATTGAGGAAACTCCCACAAATGATGTGGGATGATCATCATTGAGCTTTTATTATTTTCTAATGATAGAGGGGGAGGGGGTGAACATCCAATTTATTGAGCATCCTGTGGAATTTCAAGATCCTTGTTGGCATTCGTGGGATATGGGCATCACTGGCTGGCCAGTATTTATTGCCTATACTTAGTTACCCTTGGAGGGCAGTTGAGAGTTGCTGTGGCTCTGGAGTCAAATGTAGGCCAGACCAGGTGAGGACAGCAGATTTCCTTCCCTAAGGGCATTAGTGAACCAGATGGGTTTCTTTGATAATGGTTTCATGGTCATCAAAAAGTTCTTAATTCCAGGTATTTTTTTATTGAATTCAATTTCCACCATCTGCCATGGGGGGATTCGAACACCGGTCTCCAGAACCTGGGCTGAGTTTCTGGATTAACAGGCTGGCAATAATATCACTTGGGCAGCAGGGTGGCATGGTGGTCAACACTACTATTTCACAGTTTGATTCCCGCTCGGGTCACTGTCTATGTGGATTTTGTATGTTCTCCCCGTGTCTGCGTGGGTTTCCTCCGGGTGCTCTGGTTTCCTCCCACATTCTGAAAGATGCGCTGGTTAGGTGCATTGACCTGAACAGGTGCCAGAATGTGGCGACCAGGGGAGTTTCACAGTAACTTCATTGCAGTGTTAATGTAAGCCTTATTTGTAACTAATAAATAAACTTTACTCTCAGCCATCGTCTCCCCATTGATGGTGAGAGAGCAGCTTCCATTTTTCCAGGGAATTTATGTTCAGCTTTTATTCCTTGTGCTTAGTTTGGGTGGGCTTTTCATTCTGCATTTCTTTCCAATCAAGTTTTGACTCAGGCCATCTGATATCTCACATGCATATCAAATCAAACTTTAGAGGAACAGAATGATACATAAAACCATTTTAATTAGAAGAGATTAAATCCCTGACCCAATGAACAGTTCAGCATATTATAACAAAACACTCGCTCACTTCTTCAGTGCTTATTTGAAGACATCTAATTTTAGCAGCTCTATGGAAGTCATCAGAAATCAAATTTTCTAAATGAAGGAGGCCACACATTTAACAATTATAAGCACCTCTGTTGTAAAAGAGGTGAAGTCGCAGAATTAACACTTACTCAAGCGGAATTAAGTCAAGGGAAAGGCCAATCTTCGCTTATTTTGGCAGAAATGGGGTAATCAAGAATTTAACACAACTGTTAAATGGGTCACAAATCAGTCACTTTCCTTATCAGTGTATATCTACTTGCTTAAATGTCAAAGAATTATGGTTACCATGGTGATAGCCTGCCTTTTAGGAAGTGTAGGCTTATTCACACCTACTCACATCAGGTAAAAAGGTGGCAGTTGGGTTTTATTTCTGTCTTTTCCCTTTCATAACAACCATCACAGCTGTTCTCTCAAATATTATTTCGATTACCAAGTTGCTTTTCTGGAAAACACCTGCTGATGTAGTTGCTTTCAGAATTACACAATCTTGGACAAATATGGATTGCTTTCGAGGGCCCTGGTGTGAAAAGGGTGCAAAGCGCTCCGGGTGATTGGTTGGCTCTGAAGCTACTTTCAGTCTTCTGGTTGAACTCGGCTGACTCATGTTTGTCAACTCTCAAACCACTGGGTTTATTTGCATCCAGAGAAGGTTACAAAGCCGGTCGAGATGGATGTTCTTGTGAATTATAAAACGTAGCTTAAAAAGCCAGAAGGGCAGTGAAATCTGAGAGGCAGTAGTGTAAGTAGCTGCCCAGTGCGTTGAGGTGCAGTATAGGACAACCTTTAAGAAAACAGAATGGGCGGCACGGTAGCATAAAGGTTAGCACTGCTGCCTCTCAGGGTCAATTCCAGGCTTAGGTCACTGGCTGTGTGGAGTTTGCACCTTCTCCCCATGTCTGCAAGGATTTCGTACCCATGCTCCAATTTCCTCCCACAGCCCAAAGATGTGCAGGTTAAGTTGATTGGACATGCTAAATTGCTACTTAGTGTCAGGGGGACAAGCAGGGTAAATACATGCGGTTACGGGAATGGGGGCTCGGTGGGATTGTGGTCGGTGCAGACTCATTGGGCTGAACAGCCTTCTTCTGCACTGTAAGCATTCTATGATTAGAAAATCAGATATGGACAATACACATCTATGAAACATCTTGGGGTGCATAGCGAGTCCTTTCTAGCGTCACTGCCAAGTACGGTAGTTTGGGATTTTTTAAAAAGAGATGCTACTGGCTAGACCAGCATATATTACCCATCCCTAATTACTCTTGAGAAGGGTAAAGTCTGAAAAGTTTGTGCCCTAAAGCTTGCTGGATCCTTAACCAAGCTGTTCCAGTACAGCTACATCACAGGCAATGTGGAAAATTGTCCTGTGCACAAAAAGCAAGACAAATCCAACCCAGCCAATGACTGCCCCATCAGCCTCCTCTTGACCTCCCTATGTGTTAATAGGCTACTGCCGCTCACTACATCTCACACTGAACCTTTCCAAATCATGTCCGGTGTAGTCTGCTTCCAGAATGCCAGCTCCAAGAAAGAACTGCACATCTATAGGGACGGCCAGAGACAGACTAAGCATGATCCCAACTCAACATCCTTGGAAGTGGCTGTAGATAGGATCCTGTCTCCTTGGGAACAATTGAAGAAAACTGTAGCAAAGGTCAAAACCAGAAACAGCTAGTTAATAACCTTGCTGGATTTGCTGCCTCAACATTCCAGATATCAGTGCTTGTCTTGTCATTACCCTGCAGCAAAAAGTGACGAGTGCCTGGCTGGCAATGGTCATCAAAAACATATCTTGTTGACAACTGAATGCAAAAATGTGCATCATAACTGGAAATTTCCACTCAACGCCCCTTGCCTCGCTTCCTGTCCTCACAAACATCACTCCCCCACACATCCACCGACTAAGGAAAACCCACAAGCCGGTTGAAACTATCTGCACTCTATCTCGCTTAACCATTCCACAATGACCTTTTTAAATATATTTTTTATTCATTTCTGGGACATGGGCATGAGCAGAGGATGGTTAAATTTTCCCCCTTGACCTTATGTAGATCAGCCAGGCTGGAAAATTGTTTGCAGTCTTGGGTAAGGTGTTGTCGCAGCCAAAAATAACTAAAAACAAACTAAAATAATGAGCAAGATTTTTCACAAAGAACAAAATTCACTGTCAAAATGAATTAAAAGAAATTTGATTAGATTCCCAGAATGTGTTGAGACCTAATACGCACTTAAGGCAAAGGCTAATTAGGAGGTTGGCTCGCTTTATGACATTAGAGAAACAAAATGAGATTTGATTATCGTGTTGGCATGGTACAGCCTTTTTCCATTATCATATTTCTGTGAGAACGATTGGAGAAATATGGACCACGAGCAGGAGATTAGTGATACTGCATAAAAGCAGTGGTTGCTGTGAAAAGAGGTCGGATGAATTCTTGACTGCTACATGGAAAAATGCTTTCTCATTTCAGAGACCAATCCGAAACATACTCCAACTTGCCTCCAACATACACATTTGAGATTTTAATGGTGGGGGGAATTGGTGGAGGTGAGCGGGGGGTGGGTGGATGCAGGGCAATCAGGGGAACGTGGAACAACTAATCTACTAGGAGGCTGTAATTTAACAACAGAATTACGTTATTCCATTTTCCTTCTCTGTGCCTGATTTGTAAAACCCACCACCTCTAGCCCCTCCCTTAGCTCTCCTTCATTAAACTGCCTCAATCCTTCTATCCAAGAACCTGACTTACCTTGATCTGGAATCCATGGGCCTCCTCTTGTGCCCATTTGCAGTCCTGGCAGCACCTATTAACGTGTTGCTGGTGTTAATAGGGGAGTCTTGCAGGGGGATGTGGGAAAGCATGGGGAGCTGTCAGCAGCCCCATTACACGCTGCCCTTTCCGGTTAATTCCCTTTATGTTGGAATAATGACCTAATTTACAACAAAAAAGCATTTCACTGCATCTTGCTTCAGAAAAGATTAATAAGAGCCCCGTAAAGAATGAAGATACCTCACCGATCTTCATTTTACCTCATATATCTTAATCAAGGCCTCTGTGATGGTGTAAGGTGTTTTTATGAACATAGGAAGGCATCTTTTAAAAATGACAGGGAAGATGCTGACAACAATAAATGACAGAAATGAATAGCACGACGTGATAGGGTTAATAGCCAGATTGATAGGGTTAACAGCCCCAAAAACAGGACCAACCACTGTAACCCTCCGATGGTGAGAGATCTTTGAGAACAGGTAATCAGTGAAGAAGACCAGAATCAGGACACAGACTACTGTTCTACATGAAGCAGAGTAAGTCAGGAAGCAAGCAGCCATTTCCTCTGTCCTAACACACCCAGTATTATGAGATACAGATCATTGCTGTTTAATGGAAACCTTACCCATCTGAAGCACCCATCATCAACTGCCTGCAGGCTAAATTGATAAACATTGCACTTGTGCATCCGAAGAAAATGAGCATGAAGCATGCCTGGAATTTTTGGCGAGTCATTCATGGTTTCTATCTTTGTGATCATTTCACACATGGACCAGAACTTTACCATCCCACCCACCATGGGAATCAGAGTGGGCGAGGGACAGAATGTGGAAAAGTCCGTTGACCTCGGGCAGGCTTTTATGATTTTTGACATACTTTTCAACCTCTTGTTTTCAAATGTGTGCCTTTTTAATTCACAGTTCAGGATGAAGTTCACAACTGCAACACACAGATAATAACTACACCTCAAATTGTGGGTGTGACAATACAAAAATCCAAGTTGTGCTCTGTACATAGTTGATTTGATTTAGTATTGATCCATGTATGAGGATTCAGTGAAAAGTATCGTTTCTTGCTAGCTGTACAGACAAAACATACCATTCATAGAGTACATAGGGGAGGGTGCAGAATATTGTGTTACAGTCATAGCTAGAGTGTAGAGAAAGATCACCTTAATATATGGTAAGATCATTCAAAAGTCTGATGACAACAGGGAAGATGATGTTCTTGAGTTGGTTGGTATGTGACCTCAGACTTCTGTATCTTTTTCCTGATGGAAAAAGGTGAAAGAGAGTATGTCTGGGGAGCATGGCGTCCTTTATTATGCTGGCTGCTTTTCCAAGGCGGCAGGAAGTGTAGACGGAATCAATGGACCAAGTTGATCAAATGAGTGAATCTCTGCTGCTACACAGAGTTGAGAATGATGCAACTGAGACTGGTTAAATATAAACTGTATTTCAGAGGTCCTTGTGGGCACTGGGCAAATTATGGCTAGATTTAGTAGTTCATTAAATAGGAGTGATTATTGTCAAATAAATAGATAATATGCTAAACCATGATTACTCAGTACTACAAACAATCAGCAGTCAGATTTCAGCATTGTGGCATACCTTTTAGGGGTAAACAGAATCAGATTCAGTGAAGTAAATGTGGGTTTTGGCAATTAATCCATTTTTGTAAAGTAGAAGGTCAAATCAACAGAAACTAAAAAGAAGTAAATGGTTCAGCCTTGATTACTGCACGTCAAAGCTCCAAAATCTAATCCTTTTTCCAATTTACAGTTTATTCAACAGATGGCCTCATGCGTTACTGTGCTTAATTGAACCCAACTGATTTTCGTTGGTACTTTTCCATCTATAAATAGTAACTTAACAACACAACAAAGCATTGGGTGGTAGATCAATCTGTGGAATTTGTATTAGCAATCAGGCACGGCAAGCTTTTCTAATGCTCCAATGCCCTAGGGCAGAATTTTCAGCCTAATTTGGAAGCGGGAGCAGTGGTGTTTAGGCACGTAAGTTCATGCTGATGGTCGCTGTTCACAGCCGTGTAAGTTCACTCTGGTGGCCAGTGCATCACTTTGATGATATCATCCCCTCAAATCATAATACCTTCATTCTGTACCAGTAACCGCTCCACAAAGGCCCTCACAACCCAGGCAGAAGTGACTCCTTAGAGACAAGGGCGTCCTCTAAGAATGCAGGCAAACGAGAAGTTTTTAGGGTTTATTGTATTATTCTTTGATGCAGGTGTGTGTGTGTGTGTGTGTGTGTAATTTAGTTAAACTAAAGACAAGGTTGTTGTAATTTAAGATCTCTGACCCTTTTCCACCAGTTTGCTTACTCCAATGTTTTATCCCGGTGCCCTTATTTGCAAGGTGGACAAAGGAAAAACACAAGTAAAGCTTCAACAAGTTTATTAACAATAACACTACTAACGCTTAAATTACTCACATAAAACAAGAGGATACCCCAAAATCAGATATACTACCCGCAAAGATTGTTTGGTTAAAACTGCAGGCTCGATTCTCTCGATTCCTGAGTCCCTCTGGTCAGTCGTCACGAAGGTGAGTCTGGATGGCAGCTTCTTCTTCCTTCCTTCTCTGGTCAGTCTTCTGAATGGTCAAGGGTTGCCTCCTTCATCGAGTCTTCTTGAGTCTCCCCTCGTTTTCTCGAGTCTTCCCCTGTCTTCCCCCGTCTTCTCAAGTCTTCCCCGCTGGAGTCTGAATGTATGTTCCTTTATCTCCTGCCTGTTTGCCTTTCCAGAAACTTCTCTGGCTTCGAGCCAATGAGGTCACAGGAGGGGTTCCAATACCCAGTGGGTTTCTTGATGTTTGCCTGACAGGACACCAGGGTCCATCTCCATGCTGCTGCTTACATGTGACCTGTTATCAGATTAAGCCAACTGCAGGAACTCTCGGTGACAGAAAGTCTGGCTCAATCTGGGCTTCTAACAGTAGGCTGATGCATTTCAATGGGGTGCAATGATCTCCTGCTAAGTACCAATAGGGTGCAATGACCTTTGATAGGAGGCTGATGAGTCAGCCACAGACAGGTTTGTGAATTGTGCAACTGACCTGCCTGACGTTTGATGGAGTTTGATTTTTAATGTGTCCAATTCTTTAATTTAGGATATCCAATTTTATCAGCCATAAAACTAGGCCCTGTTTATGTTACAAGGTTTAGAATATCAATCTACTGTTTCTAGGGACAGGATGCAAGACTGGGCGGAGAAGTGACAGATGGACTTCAATGCAGATAAATGTGTAGTGGTCTATTTTGGCAGGAATAATGGGATGAAGGAGTACAATATAAGGGGTAGGAGTCTTAGCTGTGTTGTAGAGCAGAAGGATCTCGGGGTCCGGGTCCATAGGACTCTTAAATCGGCCTCGCCGGTGGAGGAAGTGGTCAAGAAGGCGTACGGTGTACTGGCCTTCATTAATCGAGGAATAGAGTTCAGGAGTCAGGAGGTAATGATGCAGCTCTATAAGACTCTTGTCAGACCCCACTTGGAGTATTGTGCGCAGTTCTGGTCACCTCACTATAGGAAGGATGTAGAGGCTGTTGAGAGAGTGCAGAGGAGATTTACAAGGATGCTTCCTGGATTGGGAGGCAGGCCTTATGAAGATAGGTTGAGGGAGCTGGGACTCTTCTCACTGGAGAGACGTAGGTTGAGAGGCGACCTGATAGAGGTTTATAAAATGTTGAGAGGAATAGATAGGGTGGACTCTGAGACTATTTCCCCGAGCGGAAATGGTCAATACGAGAGGACACAAATTTAAGGTGCAGGGAAGCAAATAGAACATAGAACATTATAGCGCAGTACAGGCCCTTCGGCCCTCGGTGTTGCGCCGACCAGTGGATCCTCTAACCTAAACTATTCCAATATCATCCATATGCCTATCCACCGACCATTTGAATGCCCCCAAAGTAGGTGAGTCCACAACTGCTGCAGGCAGGGCATTCCACGCCCTCACCACCCTCTATGTAAAGAACCTGCCTCTGACATCCGTCCTATAACTACCACCTCTTAATTTAAAGTTATGCCCCCTCATGTTGGTCATCACCATCCGAGGAAAAAGGCTCTCACTATCCACCCTATCCAGTCCGTTGATCATCTTATACGCCTCAATTAGGTCACCGCGTAACCTTCTTCTCTCTAATGAAAATAACCTCAGGTCCCTCAGCCTTTCCTCATACGGCCTTCCCACCATACCAGGCCACATCCTGGTAAACCTCCTCTGCACCCTTTCCAATGCTTCCACATCTTTCTTATACTGCGGCGACCAGAACTGTACGCAATACTCCAAGTGCGGCCGCACCAGAGTTTTGTACAGTTGTAACATAACCTCACGTCTCCTAAATTCAATCCCTCTACCAATAAAAGCTAACACACCGTACGCCTTCTTAACAACTTTATCAACCTGGGTGCCACCTTTCAAAGAGCTATGTACTTGTACCCCAAGATCCCTCTGCTCGACAACGCTATTAAGGGTCCTTCCATTAGCCCTATATTTCCTATGCCTGTTATTCCTACCAAAGTGAATCACCTCACACTTATCCGTATTGAATTCCATTTGCCACCTCACGGCCCAGCTCTGCAACCTATCCATGTCCCTCTGCAAACTGTAACATCCATCCTCGCTGTCTACAACTCCCCCCATTTTGGTATCGTCAGCAAATTTACTAATCCAACCCTCTACACCCTCATCTAGGTCATTTATAAAAATGACAAACAGCAGTGGCCCTAAAACAGATCCTTGAGGTACACCACTTGTAACTGCACTCCATGTTGAATATTTCCCATCAACCACCACCCTCTGTCTTCTATCAGCTAGCCAATTCCTAATCCAAACTGCTAAATCACCTTCAATCCCATGCATCTGCACTTTCTGCAGTAGCCTACCATGGGGAACCTTATCAAACGCTTTGCTAAAATCCATATACACTACATCAACTGCCTCACCCTTATCTACCTCTTTGGTCACCTCCTCAAAAAACTCAATGAGGTTTGTGAGGCACGACCTACCCTTCACAAAACCGTGCTGACTATCCCTAATCAATTTATTTCTCTCTGGATGCTTATAAATCCTATCCCTTATAATTCTTTCCAAGAATACAAAGGAGATGTCAGGGGTAGGTTTTTCACTCAGAGGGTGGTGAGTGAATGGAACCGACTGCCGTTGGAGGTTGTTGAGGCAAACTCAGTGGGGTCTTTTAAGAGACTTCTGGATAAGTATATGGAAAAGAATAGGATAGGGGGTTATAGATAGGTCTGTGGATTGGTAGAAGTGATCGGCGCAACTTGTGGGCCGAAGGGCCTGTTTGTGCTGTATTGTTCTATGTTCTATGTTCTATGTTCTCCTCCTCTGCAGTGTCAGGGTAGTGAATACTAAAAGGCCAATCCTGGTTTTTATTTATTTCTCTTTGGAACTTTCGGTTCTCGTCTACACTCTGCATGAGGGAAAGTAGAGAATTATGAATATGACACATTGAAATGTGTGAAGAATGGGGAAGGACAACATCTGCACAAGCTGTGTGTGTGGGATATATATATCTATATATATATAGATATATATATGTGATAATGGTAGGCTATATGAGCAGTCAAACGGTGTTAATATTATAATATCCATGTGAATTTTGTCAACAAATGTCTGCTGATGCTGCTAGAACAAAATTTATTTTTGCTCGCAAGAATGCAGGCAGTTAGTTTTTGTTTCAAATTTTAAAGAACAGAAGATTCAAATAACTTGACAGCACGAATCAAGGCTTTATGAAATGGCTATGTTTTAAACTTTCTCTTTGAATTTAAGGTGAAACAGAATGCCCTGGAATGGGTGATGATACGAAGTTGTATGCTTCCAGGTTATAGGGCCTTGTGACCAAGTTACCATGGGTACATGGGAGCCGAGTCAAGTGCAGATTTTAACATCTGGATATAAAGAAGGAAGCAACTGGCATTGCTACTTTAGGATCCTAGGGCTGGCATTTTATAGAGTTGTAGATCTTTTAAGATGCTGGAAAGGACTTGATTGATGCGTCCCACTTCTATTTCTTGCAGATCCCATTTTTCATTGGTAAAGGAAAAGGGTCAAAATACAAGCACACAGGAGTGCATCACGAATTGGCTGGGCCATTTAAACTCAGTGCATACGACAAGCAGCCTTGATCTGCAGTGCGTGTCCCACAACCTGGTTGTGGAGGTGGCTTCTGTAGCAGGGTCAAGATTGATGAAGAGCAAAGACGTGATTGGAATGGAAGTGGGAAACTAAGCTTTGAAGTTAGAAGGAATAATGATGTTGGAAATATTACAGAATAAAGAAAGAATAAGGTTCGAGCTTTTGATGGTAAAAGGTGGGAGTTGATGAATAGGTTTACAAGAGACATGACCGAGAAACTGGCTCTGCTTTAACAGGTTATCGTTAATATTTGTAAAGAATTTACAAAATACAACAGATGCACCTGAGGCCTGAAATACTGTTCAGACATGAAGTGGGAAGGTGGATCTATTCGTTTAACATCAGTAATGGGGAAAACCTCAGAAACATGTAGGCTGTTTAAATAAATCAATGATCTAAAGAGAATTTTTTTTTAAAACATCGTTAGTGAGGTTTCATATTAACAAGTCTTTCTAGATGTATTTATTGAATTTCTTTGAAGAAATAGCTGAATTAATTTACACAGTATACTTGGAGCCCTTTAATAATGTTACACCCAAGAATTTGAACCAGATGAGATATAAAGCACTTAAAATCAAAGAATCCCTACAGTGCAGAAGAAGGCCATTCGGCCTATCGAGTCTACAGCAATAACAAGCCCACCTAGGCCCTATTCCCGTGTGTTTAACCTGCTAATTCACCTGACACTATGGACCCAATATTACCATCAAGTTGGGCCTGTTTATGGGCGCGCAAATTTGGGCGTGAGGCGTATGTGCAGTTGAAGGCTCCAATCAGAGCTGCAGTGTTTTGGGTGCATTACACACTATTTACTGGTTTTTGCAGTGTAATTCAGAATCGCTGCTATTTTTTCAGGCAGAATACATATGGGGGCATTTGAGAATGCGTCCAAAAGTCAGATGTGAAACACTCCCAGTTTCAAGTCCGCCCTGCAATTAGAATTAAAATGGTAAAATAGGGCCCTATGGGCAGAATTTTACTGATATGAGAAATGTTAAGGTCTGTTGACCGCGGGTGGGATTCTCCGGCAATGGGGAAAGTGCAGTGGGAAAATCCCAGCCTAAAGGTCAGTTTAACATGACTGACCTAACCCGCAAATCTTCAGATGTGAGAGGAAACCAGAACACTCAGAGGAAGCCCATGCAGAAATGTGGAGAACATGCAGACTCCACATAGATAGTCACCTAAAGCTGGAATTGAATCTGAGTCCCTGGCACAGTGAGGCAACAGTGCTAATCGCTGTGCCCCACTGCTGACCCGTCAGTTAGTGATGTATTACTTGGTTTGAAAATCTGCTTGGGAATACAAAGCACATGGTAATGGACAAAGAACTACCTGGGGGAAGAATATAGCGAACAGCAGGGTTTGAGATATATTCCAGTTGCCCCAGTATTTGTAAAAAATGAGTGAGGGCATTGCTCATGATAATAACCTCAGATTGGCTGACCAGTACACTGTATAAGGGATAAATTGCATCAAAGGAAGCTGGACAAATTATATACGACAGTGGAGGAATGACAACTAGATTTTAATGTGGATGAACCTAAGGCAATACATATACATCGGTACAGAAAACACACATATGCAATGGATGGGTGCCACAGTGACTCAGTTAAGATGTTGTCAAATACTTGAATATGTTCAGTGCTATGTCATTTGGAGGTGGTGGCATTTTGCAGATCTGGCATTAATGTGCCACACATGGAAATTCATGGATTCATTGCGACTACACTTCATGCGGTGAGTTACTGACTGCAGCCAACCCATATCTAGGAGTTAATGGGAAATCTACAGAGAGGATCAGACCAGAAAATGCCAATTATGGACCTCCCACTAGCCAGTTTTGAGAAAACACAGGCACAGCCCCACATGGGAAATACCAACTTACCAGAAATCCAAAAATGGTTAAGGAGAAAAGAACTTTTAAAAAAGCAGGATTCGCATCTTAAAGAAAAAGACACCTCATCATAAAAATAGATGATTTTAACCCTACATAACTTACTGATTATACAGCGGAGGATTCTAGATTTCAAAGCATCAGGTTCTGAGAAAATTTAGCAGCATTGAATTGGCATTCATTAGTGATTTTCATAAGCTGAATAACATGGGACACAGAAAGGTTGTTTAGCTTTAAATGTGAATGTTAGATTACATCTAAGACAACATTTATAGGCTTTTGAGGAGAGCTGGAGATGAGACAAATTTCCACAGATATAACGAAGCATGGGATTAATGCCTTTCTAAATTAATAATGTTAGATAACAGCTTAATGACGTCCTTGAAAGGCAACTGGTGAATATTTGATCATGAGAGAAAACTAAGATGAACAAGCCTTTAATGATTTATTTTGGTTCCAGTTGTCTTGAATGAAAAGGACTGTCAGCTGTGGATGTAACTGGTCTAAGTATCAATGACGTAGACTAAATGTCAATGGTCCAGAGTAATGGAGAACTCATGGCACCTGGACTCAGTTTTCTTTCTGCACTTGAACTTATTTGTTTTTCTCTCTGCACCTCCAGCAATGCTGTACTTCCTCAATTAGGCCAACTGTAACTTAAATCATGGAGTGGGAATTAAACGAAGAATCTTGGGCGGAATTTTCCCGGCATGTCCTCCTGAGGTTCGTACAATCCCACCCATGGCCGTTCTCCGAGCCTTCCCATCCCCATAATTGGGGTAGCATACCAGTAAAGTTCCGGTCGTTGTGTTTCAGAGGTGAGTGTTATCAACTCAGCCATAAAAATTTCCGGACTCTTTTTCTTGCTTTAATCCAATTCAAACTTTGCCATCACAATGGAATTCGAACATGGGTTTCCAGAAAATTACAGTGGGGTTGCTGGATTACTAGCTGAGTTACTAGGGGCAGCATGGTGGCAAACGGTTAGCACTGATACCTCACAGGGGACTCGGATTCAATTCCTGGCTTTGATTGCTGTCAGTGTGGAGTTTGCACGTTTTCCCTGTGTCGGCGCGTATTTTATCTAAGTGCTCTAGTTTCCTCCTACAATCCAATGATGTGCAGGTTAGGTGGATTTGCCACTTTAAAATTGCCCCTTAGTAATAGGGGGACTAGCTAGCATGGGGTTATGTGAATTAGGCCTGGGTGGCTTTGTGGTTGATGCAGACATGATGGGCCGAATGGCCTCCTTCTGCACTGTAGGATTCTATGATTCTACTAGTGCAGTGACAATACTATCACGTTTATTGGAGTGTAAAATGTCCCAACAACTTTGGCCAAGAGTAAGTACATAGAAGTTATGAATCGCTGCAATTTAATGGACAATTAGGCCAGTCCATTGTAAGCATCACACAAACATACTATCACCAATTCTGTGGGTGTCAAGAATGACGCTGGATTTGAGTGTAAATATGGGTTATGCTTGCTGCAGAAAGTTAGGGTCACTATTTCATGGTGTAAAGACACCATGGCAGAGGAGTATTGTTGCTGGACTGGTAATATTCTGGGTACCCAGCTTCAAATCCTGTCACAGCAGTTGGTGAACTTTAAATCCAATAGAAATCTGGAATAAAAAGTCTAATAATGACCATGAAAGTATTGTCAATTGTTGTAAAAACCCGTCTGGTTCACTAATATCCTTACCTGCGTTGTTACTCCAGATCCACAGAAATGTTGTTGACTCCAGGGATGGGCAATAAATGCTGGCTCAGCCATTGATGCCCATATCCCATGAAAGAATTTAACACAAATGTACCCAAAATTTTTTCTATGTTACACTTTTCTATTTTCCCTTCCATTCTCTGACTGATGCTATGTTACCCCGACCATCTAAAACATGAATTCCGTCCCACTATTGATTAATAAATAATATTGAAAAGAAATTCCAGTTCATTTTACATGCTTAAAACATGTAAAACATGTTCTACACCCATCTGGTATTTTGCATAAACACCCCCTATTTGGAGTTTGCGGTGAAGAATACCATGCGCAAATGCAGTGTAAGCATCTTCAATAAATATACTTGAACATTTCCAACTTATCTACCTTCTTTATATCTCCCCCAGAGATTCATGGAACAGATGAATACTTTTATTAAAATTCATTTTAGGGGATGTGGACATTGCAAGTTAGGCCAGTGTAAGTGGAACTCCTAATAAGTTAGTAAGATTTTTATAAGTTTATTTATTAGTCACAAGTAAGGTTTACATTAACGCTGCAATTAAGTTACTGTGAAATTTCCCCAGTCACCACAATCCAGCCCCTGTTTGAGTCAATGCATGTCTTTCAGAATGTGTGAGAAAACTGCAGCACCCAGAGGAAATCCATGCAGATATGGGGAGAATGTGCAAACTCCACACAGTGACCCAAGCTGGGAATTGAGAGACAGGTTCCTGGTGCTAACCACTTTGCTACTGTGTCACCCTCATTCCCCCATAAACTAGTAGACATTAAGGCAATGACAGAACGAGCAGCATTCAATTAAATTACTTTTAAGATAATTTTTATGCTAATAAGAAACAATTTACATGAGATGCACTAATTGATTCAAATGAGTGATTGCAATTGTAAAACACATATGCTGATACTTTGTATTATTATTCATTTTAAGGAATATTGTTTATTTTAGTCAAAAAGCATTTTAACACAATGCATTATGGTAAAAGTCATATGAATGAAGCCGTATTTTGAGAGAATATTTGGACTTTGAAAAAATGCAAGGTTTATCAGTAATGTTTTGGATGGGAGAGCATTTAATCATATTTCATGAATAGGTTTATTCACTGTCCGGATGAGATGGACTGGTGCCCAGAGGTGGTAATCACAAGTTATTCTCGTTAGATAGCGACCTTTAAAAGAACCCATAAGAATTTTTGTTTGAAATCTTGGCTGAGCAGGTCAGGCTACTAGGTGACCAGGGAATGGGGTCAGCCAAGATAGGAGTCAGCTTCTGGATTTTACGGACCAATAAAATATTGTAATGCTGAGGAGTGGAGTAAAGTATTTGACAGGTATCATTGTTAATTTGTATATCTTGAAGGTGATTGATTTAAAGTTATTGAAAGGCGGGATGATTGCTAAGGAAAAGCTATAATTGATCTAATTTTGATTTTATGTGTAAGATTCATCAGAACTTTTTTTGCTCTATGTTAGAGCTACTTAACTCTTTGATGAAGTCCTGGTGGCCACTGGTTTAAATAAAGTCTTTAATACAGAGACACTGGTTTTGTGAGTCTTGTATTGTCTGAAGTTTAAGCACTGTCACCTTGAGTACTCCATCAACAGTCAGCAATTATTGTTTATCCCCACTTGTCCCTGAGAAGATGGGTTGTGAGCTACTTTCTTGGATCTCTGCAGTCCTTGAGATGTAGGTACACCCACAGTGCTGTTAGCCTCACACAAACATGCTCTTCCCCAGTTGCCCTCCTGAAAGTGGTGGTGAGTTGCCTTCTTAAACTGTGACAGTGCCTGATGTGTATATTTTCCCCAAAGGACATATCTTTGGTTGGAGCACTGGGGATCAGATCCTTCAGTCATTGTTTAAAGGCAATCATTGGTCCTGACATGCACAGATGTTGTAGAATGGCAGCAGTTATGTTTCTGGTTACTGAGGTTGAACATAAAATGCAAAGCTAAAAGAGAAAGAAAAACTCACAACATCAAAAGGTGACTAGATGCACATGTGGAGGGGGAAGGGATAGCCACACAGCGAGCTTGTAGGATTAAGATCAATTACATAGGGGGCGTCTTGGTGGTCTCCTTTGCTGTTTCTAAGATTTCTTCCTAACTACATCAAGCAATGTCCACCACAACAGCAAGCACGATAGAATCTAGAAAATGGTAAATTAAAAAGGAACAGCTGTCTTGGACACAATCCCAGGGCTCAGACAGCTTTGTAAACGATAAGAGCTTTGGATTCTTAATTTAAGATGTCATGTGAAGCCTTGAACGTACCAACTTGGAACACATACTTATTGAAATAAGAATGCTCTGAGCTGAGAACACCAGCCCCCCTCCATTTTCTAACCCCACCGGTAATACCCTAACGGAACCAGTCACAGGATTTACTACACACACTTCAACAAATGCGGCCTGCAGGATTGCACTGAGGAGATACTCGACATCCATGCACAAATGGAGATTGAAGAGAATGAATGAAATATTCATAAGCCGTCAGGAACTCTGCTGAATGTGATTCATAAGCCGTCATGCAAAATGCTTTGCCGCATAAAGACATGTGCTAATGATTTGATCAGCATTGCAAATCATCTGACAGTGAACATCCAACCTAAATTAACCCCTATAGAGGATTCTGCTCAGCAAAATGAGGAAGGTCTAAGGGGTACCAATAAATGCTTGTTAATCAGCACTTATTTATGTATGTATTGAAATTATTTTTAAGTTTGTTATCTTAACGTAGTAGACATGAAGGCGTGTCATACTACTACACTTTATTGTTGGACTGCTAATAGCAATTTAGTTGTTTATCCTACAACAATAATTATCCCACAATATAAAACAATTTTAATCACATTTAATCACAATAGTTCTGCTGTTTATACCTCAGAGAGGTATCAATGCACATGTCCAGCATACTACCAAGTGTGATAAGAGGGAATCCTCTCTCAGGAGATCAGTTTACTTTGTACTTAAAGGCTGATGCAGCCACCTTGTTGATCGCTCAGTTGGTAAGCATGCCACCCTGCATAATACTCCGCTATATATCAAGTCCAATACCTGGCCTGAGCTAAGTTGAGCAAGCTGGGGCAAAAGAGGAATCAATCAATAAAGGTTCTTGGATTCAATAGCTTTTGCTGGACATTAGATGAGGACAGGCTCTGATTCCGATGTGATACCCTTCATCCAACTAACCTACATGTGGATAGAGTGGTGAAGAAGGCATTGGTTTCATCGGTCAGAACATTGAACACAGTAGTTGGGACATCTTGTTGAAGTTGTACAAGATATTGGTAAGGCTACACTTGGAATACTATGTGCAATTCTGGTTGCACTATTATAGAAAGGATATTAAGCTAGAAAGAGTGCAGAAAAGATTTACTAGGATGCTACCAGGATTTGATTGTTTGAATTATAAGGAGAGGCTGGATAGATTGTGACTTTTTTTTTCTGGAGTGTAGAAGGCTGAGTGGTGGTCTTTTAGAGGTCTATAAAATAATGAGGGGCACAGATCAGCTAGATAGTCAATATCTTTTCCCAAAGGTAGGAGAGCCTCAAACTAGAGGGCATAGGTTTAAGGAGAGAGGGAGAGATACAAAAGTGTCCAGAGGAGAATTTTTTCACACAGAGCATGAGCAGTGTCTGGAACAGAGGTAGTTGTAGAGGCGGGTACAATTTTGTCTTTTAAAAAGCATTTAGACAGTTACAGGATAAGATGGGTATAGAAGGATATGGGCCAAATGTGGACATCTGGGACTAGATTAGGGGTTTAAAAAAAGGGCAGCATGGATAAGTTGAACCAAAGGGCCTGTTTCCATGCTGTAAACCTCTATGACTCTAGGACTTTATAACTAATACTCACTGTCAAGAATCACACAAAAGGAAGTGTCATTTATGTGCAATTTTCAGAGCGTCATGAATCTTTAAAACTCCTTGCCACAGAGAGCTGTGAGGGTAGAACCCTTGAATGGAATTTTACAATGTTGCTTGAACGAGACTGGAAAATACTGCTCGAGATCAATGGACATTTCCATTGTCTGCCCATTGCCAGCTCCAATTCTGTGGTGGGCTGGCTGGTAGAATTCTGGCGTGTGTATATTTAAGGCTGAAATAGATATATTTTTGATCAGTAAGGGAATCAAAAATTACAGGGAAAGAGCAGGGAAGTGGATATAAGGAATGTTGAATTAGCCATGATCCTATTAAATGGCAGAACAGGCTTGAAGGTCAAATGGTCTACTCCTGTTCCGATTTCTTATGGTTTTATGGACAGACAGATTGAATGCCAACCTGTAAATCCCTCCAGTATGTCCTATGACAGGCAGGAAGAATGGGAGGATCTCCTGGATAGCCAGAACCATATGGTAGTTGCAATATTGTTTCCAGAAAAGTTTTTTTTTGCTTTGTCCAATTAATAAATCAAATATATAGCTTCACCACAGATCTTTTCAAATATAAATATCTGATTCAACATAAGGTGCTAGAAGTTCCTCTACAGTGGGTGGTTCAATGGAAATGGCATCAGATTGATTTATTATATATGGCATGTGGTACCATAGCACAATGATACAGTTTTTCTTGGTAGTAGCATGGTGGCACAATGGTTAGCACTGCTGCCTCACAGTGCCGGGGACCTGGGTTCAAATCCTGGCTTGGGTCTGTGTGGAATCTGCACATTCGCCCCGTGTCTGCATGGATTTCCTCTGGGTGAATCATAGAATCTTTACAGTACAGAGGAACTCATTTGGCCCTTCGATTCTGCACCAACAACAATCCCATCCAGGCCCGTAACCCTGCACATTTACCCTGATAATCTCCTTAACACTAGGGTTAATTTAGTATAGCCAATCAACCTAACCCACACATCTTAGCAGCGTGGAGGAAATCAGAGCACCCGGAAGAAACCCACACAGACATGGGAGAATGTGCAAACTCCACACAGTGACCTGAGGCCAGAATTGATTCTTGATCCCTGGCACTATGAGATAGCAGTGCTATCCACTGTGCTACCATGCCACCAGTTTCCTCCCACAGTCCGAAAGATTGCTGGTTAATGCTAGATAGGTGTGTTGGCCATGCTAAATTCTCCCTCAGTGTACCCACACAGGTGCAGGAGTATGTAACTAGTGGATTTTCATAGTAACTTACATAAAACATAAGAATATAAGAAATAGGAGCAGGAGTAGGCCTTCCAACCCCTCGAGCCTGCCCTGCCATTCAATAAGATTATGGCTGATCTGCAGTGGTTCAGTACCACTTTCCGGCTTTCTCCCCGTAACCCTTAATTCCCTTGTCAATCAAAAACCTAAGCACCCTTGACTTAAATATATTCAGCGAGGAAGCCTCCACCACTTCAACAGGCAGAGAATTCCAAAGATTCACTACCCTTTGAGTGAAGAAATTCCTCCTCAACTCTGATCTGAACCGCACACCCCTCCCCACCCCCACCTTATTTTAAGGCTGTGCCCTCTAGTCCTGCTATCTTTGCTAAGCGGGAAGAATCTCTCAACCTCTACCCTATCCATCTTCTTCATTATCTTATACATTTCTATAGGATCCCTCTCAGCCTTCTAAACTTCAATGAGTACACACCTAGCCTATTTAGTCTCTCCTCATAATCCAACACCCTCATCTCCGGTATCAGCCTAGTGAACCTTCTCTGCACCCCCTCCAAGGCCAATATATCCTTCCTCAAATGCGGCGACCAAAACTGCACACAGTACTCCAACTGCGGCCTCACCAGCACCCTATACAGCTGCAAAAGTACCTCCCTACTTTTACATTCTATCCTCCTAGCTATAAAGGCCAACATTGCATTCGTCTTCTTGATCACTTGCTACACCTGCAGACTGTGTTTTTGTGATTCATGCACAAGGACCCCCAGGTCCCTCTGCACCGTCGCATGCTGCAGCTTTTCGCCATTTAAATAATAACTTCATTGCTGTGTTAATGTAAGCCTACTTGTGACATTAATAAATAATCAAACTTAGTGCAATTAAACAGAATCTCAGGCACTCTGTGAAATAGGCAGCTGACCTGATAATGTCTGATTTATGTCACCACCCCCGAGAACTATTTCTACCCCCTGAGGTATTCATTAAAAATGTGTGTCAACTTAATGAAGATGGAAAATAAATAATGTCATGCTCTGTCAATATTGGTGGGTTTATTAACAGGATTGCAGATTATAAATATGTATATTTGTTCTAAATTCCCAGAGTCTGGCTGCTAAGTTTTGGCAGGACTCAGCACTTGTAAAAATCCTCCACAAGGTTACTTAACAGTTACAGAGGATCTGGATATTGGCCCAAAAAGGCCCACAGACTGGGCTTCTGTAGACTCAGTGGAGCTTTAGATGACAATACAAAGCCGCAGGCAAGAGTCCTGTTGGTTTTGTACCAGTATGTTGATCAGATTAAACAGAAAACCAAATTGCTTCTGTCAAATTTTATAATAGAATAGAGGATGGTGGCATTAGCAAGCATCTTGATCCATTCACACATCACCTAGAAACTATTATCTCGCAAGGCAGTGTGTAGTCTTTACAATCATTGAACATTTTGGGGCTAACGGGTGTCAAAGTGGCTCATACATAAAGTAAACCAAGACTATTACTTCAAAGTCAATTTAGAAAAGCAGTACAGATATTTGGGAACATGAATAGGAAGTAGTGAAGAATAAATCTGAAATAGGTGCCAGGAAGAATTGCCAAACAGATTCACCACTGGAGTTGATCCAGGCACAACTGGATGCACTGATTAATCTATAAAGACCCCACTCTCATTGATAATCTGAATGCTGAACAATTTAAAAGCAGATCCTTACATTGTGGTTTAAAATGATGGATTCTTTAACTAAATTAAAAATATTCTCTCTTATGTGATTGCTATGTTGAGAGGGAAGTCATTGAGTTGCAGAGACATAAAGTACAGGTGCAGCTCTTTGACCCATCTGGTCTGCACTAAATCTACACTAATTCCATTTCCTAGCACTTGTCCCATAGCCTTGAATCTCCTCTGTACCCTCTTCAGTGCAATCAATTTCTTCCTATGTGAGGCAAACAGAACTGCACACAGTACTCTAGATGAACAGAGTACTTACAAGTTTTGTACAGCTCCAGCATAACTGCTCTTATAATCTATGCAATGACTAATAAAGGCAACTGTGCCAATTGTCTTTTTAACTATTCCATTAATCTGTTCTGCCGTCTTCAGGGATCTGTGGATCCCTCTGTTCCTCTAAGCTTCCTAGTGTGCTACTGTTCAGCGTGTCATCTTTTGTGTTGTTACTCCTTCCACCCTTGGAACCACATTAGCTGTCCTTCAATCCTTTGGCACCTCCCCACTATGACGTGGAGAAGTCTCACAACACCAGGTTAAAGTCCAACAGCTTTATTTGGTAGCACAAGCCACTAGGATTTGGAGCGCTGTCCCTTCACCAGTCAAGTGGGATTTCAGTTCACAACAGAGCACATAAAGACACAAACTCAATTTACAAAATAATGGTTAGAATGTGAGTCTTTACAGGTAATCAAGTCTTAAAGGTACAGACAATATGAGTGGACAGAGGGTTAAACACAAGTTAAAGAGATGTGTATTGTCTCCAGCCAAGACAGTTAGTGAGATTTTTGCAAGTCCAGGCAAGCCATGGGGTTACAGATAGTGTGACATGAATCCAAGATCCTGGTTAAGGCCATCCTCGTGTGTGGAACTTGGCTATCAGTTTCTGCTTAGCGACTCTGCGCTGTTGTGTGTCGTGAAAGCCGCATTGGAGAACACTTATGCAAAGATCAGAGGCCGAATGCCCATGACCGCTGAAGTGTTCCCCAATAGAAAGAAAACACTGTTGCCTGGTGATTGTCAAGCAGAATTCATTCATCTGTTATCGTAGTGTCTGCATGGTCTCCCCAATGTACCATGCCTCGGGACATCCTTTCTTACAGCGTATAAGCTAGGCAACGTTGGCCGAGTTGCAAATGTTTGTACCGTGTACCTGGTGGATGGTGTTCTCATATGAGATGATGGCATTTGCGTTGATGATCTGGCACGTCTTGCAGAGCTTGATGTGGCAGGGTTGTGTGGTGTCGTGGTCACTGTTCTTCTGAAGACTGGGTAGTTTGCTGCAGACAATGGTTGGTTTGAGGTTATGCAGTTGTTTGAAGCAAGAAGTGGGGTGTTTGGATGGCCTTGGCAAGATGTTCATCTTCATCAATGACATGTTGAAAACTCCGGAGAAGACTTTGTAGCTTCTCTGCTTCGGGTAAGTACTGGACAACGAAGGGTACTCTGTCCACCGTGTCCCGTATTTGTCTTCTGTGAAGTTCGGTGCGGTTTTTTGCTGTGGCGTGTCAGAACTGTCGATCAATGAGTCAAGCGCCATGTCCTGTTCTTATGAGGGCATCTTTCAACATCACAAGACCTCTTCACCGCACAGGACCTTCAACTGACGCTATACACTGGATACATCGATGACATTTTGTTTCTTTGGACTCAAGGTGAACAATCACCTATACAACTGTATGGTGATATCACCAAGTTCCATCTCACCATCAGATTCACCATGGACTATTCCCCGGAATTGGTTGCATTCTTGGACACGCATCTCCATCAAGGATGGTCACCTCAGCACTTCACTGTACCACAAGTCCATAGATAATCTCATGATGCTCCACTTCTCCAGCTTCCACATTAATGAAGCCATCCACAATAGACAAATTCTGCGTATACACAGGATCTGTTCAAGTGAGGAGGATCGTAACAGACACCTCCAGACACTGAAAGATGCCCTCATAAGAACAGGATATATCACTTGACTCATTGATCGACAGTTCCGATGCGTCACAGCAAAAAACTACACCAACTTCCTCAGAAGACAAACACGGGACACAGCGGACAGAATACCCTTCATTGTCCAGTTACTTCGCTGAAGCGGAGAAGCTATGATATCTTCTCCAGAGCCTTCAACATGTCATTGATGAATTTGAACATCTTGCCAAGGCCATCCCTGCACTCTCACTTCTTGCCTTCAAACAAGTGCACAACTTCAGACCATTGTCTACAGCAAACTACCCAGCCTTCAGGAGAACAGTGACCATGACATCACCCACAGCAACCTCTGCAAGACGTGGTGGATCATCGACACAAATGCCATCATCTCATATGAGAACACCATCCACCAGGTACACGGTACAAACATTTGCAACTCAGCCAACATTGTCTACCCGATATGCTGCAGGAAAGGTTGTCCTGAGGCATGGTACACTGGGGAGACCATACAGATGCTATCACAACAGATGAATGAGCACCACTCGACAATCACCAGGCAAGAGTGTTCTCTTCCTATTGGAGAACACTTCAGCGATCAGTGGCATTTGGCCTCCAATCTTTGTCTAAGCATTCTCCAAGGTGGCCTTCACAACACATGACAACGCGGAGTCACTAAGCAGAGACTGATAGCCAAGTTCCCTATACATGAGGCCTCAACTGGGATCTTGGGTTCGTGTAATCCCCACAATTTGCCTGGGCTTGCAAAATCTCACTAACTGTCCTGGCTGGAGACAATATACATCTCTTTAACCTGTGTTTAACCCTTTCTCCACTCACACTGTCTGTATCTTTAAGGTTTGATTATCTGTAAAGACTCACATTCCAACCATTATTTTGTAAATTATGTTTGTGTCTTTATATGCCTCGTTTGTGAACTAAAATCTGACTCACCTGATGAAGGGGCAGAACTCTGAAAGCTAGTGGCTTGTGCTGCAAATAAACCTGTTGGACTTTAAGCTGGTGTTATGAGACTTCTTACTGTATTTACCTCCCATCTAACCAAAATATTGCAGGCCAGAGCCCCTGTAATTTCCTTCCTTGCTCCCTCTTCCCATAACATAACTCATCTGGACCTGGGAATTAGTCCACTTTAAAGCCCACCTAAACGTCCAATACCACCTCCTCCTCTATGTCAAACTATTCAAGAACTTCATATGAAATGGGGAGAGTACAGGCCCAACATGTTACTTTTAGGTTGAACAACAATGTAGGAACAACAATCCCAGAGAACCCTGGATGTCTTGGAGTATTCAGGACTGAATAAGAAGGAAAGGAGAGACTTTTCACAGATACAAAGGAAGCAAATCAACGGAGGCCTTAGTGGAGGATAGAAAGTGCAAGGAGGATCTTAAGAAAGCAATTAGGAGAGCAAAGAAGGGCCATGAAAAAGCACTGGTAGGTAAGATTAGGAAGAATCCCAAAATATTCTATAAATATATTAAGGGAAAGAGGAGAATCAAGAAACAGCGGGGCCTATTAGTGACCAAAAGGCCAATCTATGCATGGATTTGGAACATAAGTGAATCCCAGTTATTGTCTAACAACTGTACGCAACTAAAAAGCATGGGGTCATTGAGGTGAGCAGTACTGATGCATTTAAGGGGAAGCTAAGTAAGTCCAAAGGGCTGTAAGAATGTGCTGATAGTGTTAGATGAAATAGGTTAGGAGGAGACTTATGTAGAACATAAACATCAATACAGACTGATTGGGCTTGCTGTATGTTCTCTGTAAATAAAAGAATTCCATATTTCATAATAACTTGAATAAATTTACCCCTTACAGTGTTTTGCACAATTTCCTAATATTCAATTCGTGCGCCAACAAAAACCACCAGATAAGCAGTTGGAAAATTTGCTGTTTTTCATCTCCAAAAGGCTTTTCAATGAATTGGGGATTAAATTTCAAAAGCTTTTGTTTCAGCAGATGACGAATGCAACACATTAAGAAATCACGCTCTTCATCAGCCATCCAATCATCCCATTCTTTGCCTCTATCTCAATTTTTCTCTGATTATCTTTGTCAGTACAGGGTTAAGGGGCAGGTTACGGTTGGGATTCTGAGCAGCAAATTCTCTCTTCTTGCTGGCAGCTGTGTCAGGGAGGAGATCAGAGGATCCTGACCCATACGCTCAGAGCAGTGTTTGTTATGTGGAAACTGGATGGGGGCAATATTTGCTAATTATATTGGTACTTATTAATTGCAGTGATACTGCTGAATTGAATAAAATAATTTGAATTGAATAGAACCATCAATCAAAGCAAACTCATTGAAATCAGTGGAGGCTGATTGAAACCAGACGATCGCAGCAGGATAGGAAGAAATCCTTACATGACGAAGGCTCTGGAAAACAATATGGGAATACTCAAAACAGCTGATCCTGCGTGCAACTGACCATTCTGCATCCAAAAGAAAATTATGAATCTTTCACAAGCTGCATTCTGTATGTAAACTGCTGAAAATTCCTGCACCTGAGCATGCGTGAAATAAAGCAAAAATATGTATTGACAGGAAGCATCCCATGAACCAAACAGAAAGATCTTGGTCAATGATCACTCCTAAGCAACCTGTAGTCATCTCAGATTGACAACCTGAGGGGCAATTCCATTGAATTGAATAGAGTTGATCGAATTGATTTATTATTGTCCGATATAAAAAGTTAAAGTAAAGTTTATTTATTACTCACAAGTCAGCTTATGTTGACACTGCAATGAAGTTACTGTGGAAATTCCCCCTGTTGCCACACTCTGGTGTCTGTTCAGGTACAGGGAGGGAGAATTTAGCAAGGCCAATGTACCTAACCAGCATATCTTTTACACTGTGGGGGGAAACCAGAGAACTTGGAGGAAACCCTTGCAGATACAGGGAGAATGTGCAGACTCCACACAGACAGTGACCCAAGCAGGAAATCGAATCCAGGTCCCTGGTGCTGTGAGGCAGCAATGCCAACCACTGTGCCACTGTTCTGCCCACTGCATTGGGATCCAGTGAAAAGTATTGTTTCTTGTGAGCTGTTGCAGATAAAGCATACTGCCCCTAGAGTATTTAGGGGAGAAGGAAAGGATAGGGTGCAAAATATAGTGTTGCAGTTACCAATAAGGTGAAGTGAAAGATCGTCTTAATGTATGGGAGATCCATTCAGAAACTGCTTTGTTTAAAATTCTCAGTAAAAATGTTGGATTCAGTATGACATCATGCCTATTGTAATTCTCATTCTCCAAACTTGCAGTAAAATCATCTACACTCTTAAATATAAAAATCACAGAATCCCTACAGTGCAGAAATAGGCGACTTGGCCAATTGAGCCTTCATTAACAACAATCCCACCTTATTCCCATATACTTTCTCTGCTTGTCGCCTTGATACTAAGAGGGCAATTTAGAATGATCAATCAATCTAATCTGCAAACCTTTGGAGTGAGGGAGGGAACCAGAGCACCTGGAGGAAACCCACACAGACACTGGGAGTATGTGTAACTCAACACAGACAGAGACCCGAGGCCAGAATTGAACTGAGACCCTTGATGCTGTGAGGCAGTAGTGCTAACTACTGTGTCAGAAGTGCCTTTGCCGATTGTTTTCTAACTTAGAGACAGAGACAAATGTACATTATTGTTATTAATGGCCATTGGCAACTGGTTGCACATCTCTGTGCCTTTTAAGAAAAGCATAAGTGCAAGCAATACAATAAAAATTAAAATGGTGGCATTTCCCATCCTCCGCTTACTTGGTTTTACACCTATTTGGATAAAATAACAGTCAAAGCAGAATAAAATGACAGATGTTATTTATTCAGAGGGAAAATAAACACAGCTGGGACTGCAGTCTATTACTCCAATTACCCCAACAATAAGGAAGATCAATTGAATTTAAATTGCATCCATCACTTCATGTTTTATTCCCATTAACATCCTGTACAGCTATATGGAGACAGATTCATCAGCAGATATGTAAACAATATTAGAACTATAATGTCATAATAAGTCATTGAGGTAGATGCAAATGTTCAAGTTGCATGTAAATAAAATGGTTAGTATTTTAGTTAGATGTGAAAAGCACAGCAAAATTCCTAATGTTCATCTCCATGATGTTTCACAACTAAGAAACTTATAAAAGGGTGACATGGTAATACAGTAGTGAGCACTGCTACCTCACAGTTTTAGGAGCCCAGGTTCAATCCCTGGCCTGGGTTACTGTCTGAGCGGAGTCTGCATGTTCTCCCTGTGTCTGCATGGGTTTCCTCTGAATTCCTCCCACATTCTGAAAGGCATGCTGGTTAGGTGCATTGAGCTGAACAGGTGTTGGAGTGTGGCAACTAGGGTAATTTCACAGTAACTCCATTGCAATGTTAATGTAAGCCTCACTTGTGACTAATAAATAAATTTCACTTTAAACTCTTCCTTCGGGTGCTCCAGTTTCCTCCAAAGTCCAAAAGACATGCTGGTTAGGTGGATTGGCCATGCTATATTCTCTCTTGATGTACTCAAACAGGCATTGTTATGTGGCGATTAGAGGATTTTCACAGTAACTTCATTTCAGCGTTAATGTAAGCTCTACTTGTGACACTAATAAACAAACTTATTTTACATATCAGTTGTGTTGTGCTTTTCACTGTAGCTGTTATTGCAGTGAGTGTTAATACAATCACGACTGCTTTGAAAAAAAATTCTGAAAATCTGAACTACAGAGAGAAAATACTGGTCAATGAGTCTGTCAGCATCATTAAATTAACTTATTGTTATAGTGGTGTAGGACATTTCAGGACAAAATAGGGCAAGGTGGGGGAATAGTTGGGCAGCAATTGATGAAGGATTTGCATACTCAAATCCTCAGAGACCTGGTAACATTCTGGAGAATCTATGTACTCCTTCCGCTGCCAAGATAACCTTTTTAAGTGTGATTTTCAGAACTGTGCACAATCCTCCAGTTACAACCTAACCATGGCTTTGTGTAGTTGTATGTGCCTTTTGTGGAGACCATGAATTTGATTGCAGAAGGGGCCATTTGGTGAATTTACTCTGCATCGATTTTCTGACAGAATCCCACCTAGGCCACTTTCCCGTAACCTCAAGTATTTACCTTGCTAGCCCCCCCTAACCTATACATCTTAGGATACTAAGGGGCAATTTAGCATGACCAATCAACCTAACCCGCACATCTTTGGACTGTGGGAGGAAACTGGAGCAGCCAGAGGAAACCCACGCAGACATGAGGAGGATGCCACTTAAGTTGCGACCCAAGGCCAGAATTGAATGTGGGTAAAACAAATTACTGCAGATGCTGGAATCTGAAACCAGAAGAGAAAATCTCTGCAAATCTGGCAGCATCTGTAAGGAGAGAAGAGAACTGACACTCCGAGTCCAGATGACTCTTTGTCAAAACTAAAAGGCATAGAAAGTGGGAAATATTTATACTGCAGGGTGAGGGAATGAAAAATGAATAATGGCCACAAAAACAAGGAGAAAGGCTGCTAATGGCAGCCCATAGAGAGAGTAAAAGGTGTGAATGGCCAAACGGCCGAGAAGCTGAAATCAGAAGGTAAGATGTGACAGATTAAGATGTGGAGGAAAGGTGGGGATGTGTGGGAGAGAGATAAAATTGAGTAAAAGGGGAAAAAGGGAAGAAAAGAGGGAGAAGAGATTAGGAAAGGAGGGGATAAAATAAGGGGAAAGAATGGGGAGAAGAGAAAAATTGAACCTGGGTATCTGGTACTGTGAGGCAGCAGTGCTAATCACCGGTTCAATTTGAATATGAGTTGGTTTTTGGTACAAACAAGGCAATGGATCAAGAGTTTGTTCTGTCCGTTGGCTTTGTAGTTCCGAGAAAGAAATAAATTTTTTAAAAATCTAGTCTCCTAGACCTATAAGATAACGTATTATTAGTCTCTTCAATTAATTGTTGCATCTGATCATTATATCTGAATGAATCAGATGCAATTCATGCATGAAAATGCTGGAAATACTCAGGAAGTCTGGCAGAATCTGCGGAGAGAGAAACAAAGTTAGCATTTCTGGTTGACCAGCCTTCAGATTTATATCTTAAGGAGCTGTGTTTAAGGACCCTTAAATCTCTAATAGAACCTTAGAATGAGGCCCTATCTATAGCTATTGAATCAGAAGATTCATTAGTGCCAGTTCACAACGTGCAGCAGATTTCTCCTAGATATTCCGGCAAAATTTATCATTCAGCTTACATTGCTGACATTAGATTGTTTGGTCATTATGATTTCTTTCTACTTGTGGGAGTTCATAGTGCACAGCTTAGCTACAGTGTTTCCTACATTACACCAATGACTGATCTGCAACAGTACTTCAGTGACTATCAATGGGATTTTACTACTTTGCTTGCCCCGCAGAATGCAATGCTCTGTTGGACTCGGGTAGGATTTTATAAGCCTTGCCTGAGTGAGGTCGTAAAACACCAGTGTGTGACTGCATTGGGAGATCCTGATGTTGTGAGAGCTGCTACAGAAATGCAAGTCTTTTCTTTCTCTCCGCTACACTGCCTGACCTGCCGAGCATTTCCTTCAATTTTCCATTCATGCATAGGGACAGATTGACCTCCAAAGGTAGGCAGATAATTATCCATTTTGAAAGAAGTGGCTAAGTCAGCTTCCATCCGAATCAGACTTTCTGCAGCAGCAGGTACTCTGGTGAGGAAACCTCAGTAATGCTCTGAATTTGTTGGAAGAAAGAGCAGCCAAATTATCTTTTCAGCCCTCATTACTGTTGAGCTCACAGATGATCAAACACGGCATTCCTACAGGAAAAAATCCATATTCACTACATGGCAGGGGAATAAAAAATCACCATCAAAATAAAATACAAAATAAAAATGGCCACAGGGTTTTGCAATCAGAAATGATTTTAGAGTAACAAAATGTGTATAGAACAATAGAAGATAAGAGCAGGAGGAGGCCATTTGGTCCTTCGAGCCTGCTCCTCCATTCATTACGATCAAGACTGATTGTCCAACTCAATAGCCTAACCCCTGCTTTTTCACCATAATCTTTGATCATAGAACATAGAATACTACAGCACAAACAGGCTCTTCGGCCCACAAGATGTGCCGATCACATCTATACCTACCAAGCCATAGACCTATCTATAACCCCCAATCCCATTAGATCCCATACACTTATCCAGGAGTCTTTTAAAAGATCCCAGTGAGCTCGCCTCTACCACCACTGACAGCAGCCGATTCCATTCACTCACCACCCTCTGAGTGAAAAACTTACCCCTAACATCTCCTCTGTACTTGCTTCTCTGCACCTTAAATCTGTGTCCTCTCGTAGCGACCATTTCAGCCTTGGGAAATAGCCTCCGAGAATCCACCCTATCTATTCCTCTCACCATTTTATAAACCTCTATCAGGTTGCCTCTCAACCTTCTTCTCTCCAGGGAGAAGAGTCACAGCTCCCTCAACCTATCTTCATAAGGCCTGCCTCCCAATCCAGGCAACATCCTTATAAATTTTCTCTGCATCATCTCAATAGCTTCCACGTCCTTCCTATAGTGGGGCGACCAGAACTGCGTACAGTACTCCAAGTGGGGTCTGACAAGGGTCTTATAAAGTTGCAGCATTACCTCCCGATTCCTAAACTCAATCCCTCGATTAATGAAGGCCAGTACACCACACGCCTTCTTGACCACATGCTCCACCTGTGAGGCCGATTTAAGAATCCTATGGACCTGGACCCCATGATCCTTCTGCTCTTGAACACAGCTAAGACTCCTACCCTTCATCCTAATGGTCCTGCCAAAATGGAATGATCACATTCACCCCAAGTGCTATATCCAGCTGCCTCTTGAATACATTCAATATTTTGGCATCAACTATTTCCTGTGATAATTAATTCCACACTCTCACCACTCTTTGGGTGAAGAAATTTCTCCTCATTTCCATCCTAAATGGTCCACCCTAAATCCTCAGACTGTGACCTCTGGTTTTGGACTCCCCCACCATCAGGAATATCTTCATTGCATCTATCCTGTGTAGTCCTGTTAGAATTTTATAAGTCTCTATGAGAGCCCCCCTCATTCATCTGAACTCCAGCGAAAACTATCCTAACTTAATGAATCTTTCCTCATACATCAGTCCCGTCATCCCTGGAATCAGCCTGGTAAACTTTCGTTGCATTCCCTTGAGAGTAAGAACATCCTTCCTCAGAAAAGGAGACTAAAACTGCACTCTAGGTGTGGCCCTACCAAGGCCCTGTATAATTGCAACAGCATATCCCCGCTCCTGTACTCGAAATACATAATCGTAATGGTATAAATCTTCAGTGCAACTTTCATACAATAACGGAAACTAAATGAGTTTCAGTGGAGCACATGAGGTTTGGAATGGCATATGTCAGCAAGAAAGCTCGCAGCTAATTTAGTGTCAACACTGGGTCGTTCTTGCCTCTGAGTCAGGAGGTCATGGCCTCTCATCCTACTCCAGAGATCTCAGTACACAATCTAATCTACTCATAGAACCTTTACATAGTAGGAGAAGGCCAATTAGGTCATCACATCTGCACCAAATTTCCAAAATAGCATTCTACCCAGGTGCAAACCCCCACCTTCTCTCCGAAAACCCGTGCACTTACAATGGCTGATGCACCTAACCTACACATCCCTGGACCCCATGGGGCAATTTAGCATGGCCACTCTACTTAACCTGCATCTCTTTGGGCTCTGGCAAGAAACTGGAGCACCTGGCGGAAACTCACCCAGACTAAGAGACAACGTGCAAACTCCACACAGACAGTGACCCGAGGCTGGAACTGAACCCGGATCCCTGGTACTGTGAGATAGCAGTGCTAACCGCTATGCCACACCTACTCCTTCATTGAAGGAGTGTGGGATTGTTGCATTGCCAAAGGTGCTGTCTTTGGATGAGTTTGGAAACTAAATGTACTCTTCTCTTTCATTTCTGAGAGTTTATAGGACCTAGGGCACCAATCAAAGACGAACAGAGACATTCTGGTGTTCCAGCCAACATTTCACCCTGCACCAACTCCTAATAAAACAAGATCTATTCATTCATTTCATAGTTGTTCTTGGGAGTTCCCTCTGCATAGATTATCCACACCGCACATTTCAAAGAGTATATAATAGTCTGTGAAGCACTTGTGATGCTCTGGGGTTATGAAAGGCACCAAATTGATGCAAATCTACCTTCCAATCACTTCTGTGATGCTAAAATGAATTTCCAATTCAGATATCAGAGTTATTAGGGCATTAAGACAAAAATATGTAAGTTTCCTGCAGTCAGCAACCTAAGGAGAAATTAAGAATGCTGTTAAAGATTGGGCTTGGACTTAATTGCAATTGACACAAAAAGAAAATACTAGGGATACAGGAAATCTGAAATATAATCAAAAAAACTATTTGAAAGGCCCAGCAGGTAAGGCAGCATATGTGGAGAGAGAAACAATTTTCTGTCATGTTGACCACCCATTAGAAATGAATTACAACTTAGCATAACAAAGGTAGGTGTGAAGTGCTGCCTCGAAACAATCTCATTATACATGAGACAGAACTCACCGGTGTGTCTCCCACCCATCTACCCACCACTCCCACATCTTCCCCACGTCTTCACCTGTCATAGCTTACCCTCAGATTTCAGCTTTGCTGCCGTTTTGCCATTAGCGCTTTCTATTCTCTCTGTGGACTGCACTTCTTAGCCTTTCCCCTTCTTTCTGTGGCTATGATTCTTTCTTTTATTCCCAGGCCCTCCAGTATAAATATCTCCCACTTTTAGCCTTTTAGTTCTAACAAAGGGTCATCAGGATTCAAAACATCAACTCTTTTCTCTTTCATCTCACAGATGTTGGCAGACCTGTTGAGATCTTCCGGCATTTTCACTTTTAGTCTCAGATTCCGGCATCCACAGTAATTTGCTTTTAATGAGCGTGTTACCATAATTTGAATAGTAGGCTTTGGCTCTTGTTGGTAAAGCCTAAATTTTAAAGCAGCAATCCCAGCATTTCGTTAATTTGCTAAGACATGGCAATCAATTAGAACCAGTCTGTGATGAAAGTCTTCAGAAGGAGTTCTAACAATCATTCATTGTGGTCAAAGAGTGAATATTTTTGGAATAGATCAATGTGAGGAATCTGTGCGAAGAATCTGATTGCCTGAGGGCTTCAAGACTTGAAAGCAGTCAGATATCTCCACTGAATCGAGCATATCAGTTTCATACTGCAGAACCACTTCCACCTGCAAGTAATTATACAATGAGATGTGGATGCACTGACTTTGCAACTCTCTTCACTCATTGTATACTGTGAAGCAGTGGCCAAAACAAAATAGGCATGTTTTTTAGTTACTTGTTTGTTCAGAACATGGGTATTGCTGAAAAAAGAGACAAGCTGTCGAAGTTTTTAGTCTTGCACTCATCAGAACAAAAGACTTTGTTGAAAAAAGAGACAAGCTATCAAAGTTTTATGTCTTGTCCTCATCGGGACACTGGGATATTGCTGAAAAAAGAGACAAGCTGTCAAAATTTTATGTCTTGCCCATGTCAGGACAAAGGTTTTGTTAAAAAAGGAGACAATTGCCAGAATTCTCCTGCTTCGGCCGTCATGGAATCGAAGCAGGCAGGGGCAGATAACAAAAATGTTCATTGACTTCGGGTGGGAATTTCTGATCTTGATCGAGCAAAGCCATAAAATCCCATCCAAATTGTCAAAGTTTTTATTCTTGCACTCATCAGGTCACTTGGGTATTTCTGAAAAAAGAGACAAGCTGTTAAAGTTTTTATTCTTGCACTCATCAGACCAGATGTAAGAATGCCAAATTTCAAATGGAACAACATTTTATACTGCATGAAGGGAGGGTGCTTCTTGGTTGACAAATGGACTCTGGCTAGTATGGGATGTTGCCACAGAGTATAAGGAAAAACTTACATTGATACAACAATTTTTATGTCCATAGGGTCTTCTGAATTGACTTATAATCAATGAAACATTTTTTGAAGTGTGATCATTATTACAATAGTGTAATATTTTTCAGAATCACCAGATTTGATTTGATTTGTTTTATTATTGTCACTTGTTTTTGGAATACAATGAAAAGTATTCTTTCTTGCGTGCTATACAGACAAAGTATATACTGTTCCTAAAGAAGGAAATGAGACAATGCAGAATGTAGTGTTACAGTCATAGCTAGGGTGTAGAGAAAAATCAACTTAATGTGAGGTAAGTCCATTTAAAAGTCTGATGGCAGCAGGGAAGAAATTATTCTTGAGTCGGTTGGTATGTGACCTCAGACTTTTGTATCTTTTTCTTAACGGAAGAAGGTGGAAGGGAGAATGTCCAGGGTGCGTGGAGTCCTTAATTATGTTGACTGTTTTGCTAAGACAGTGGGAAATGTAGACAGAGTCAGTGAATGGGAGGCTGGGATTTGTGTGATGGACTGGGCTATGTTCATGACCTTTTGTAACTTCTTGCAGTTTTGGGCAGAACGGGAGTCACACCAAGCTGTGATACAACCAGAAAAAAAGAATGTTTTCTATGATGCATCTGTATAAGTTGGTGAGAGCCATCGTGTCCAATTTCCTTAGTTTTCTGAGAAAATAGAGGTATTGATGGGCTTTCTTAGCTGTAGTATCAGCTTAGGGCGATAGCTAGAAGCTTGAAGCTCTCATTTCTCAAAACAAATACTTTTGAAGTTTGGCCTGTGTTCTAATGTTGGAAATGCAGCAGCAAACAAGCACACAGCAAGCTCCCACTAACAGCATCATTGTCGTCCATTCCTCAATTCGATGTCTACTCAGGTTTGCAGGTTTCTACTATGGGTATTCAAGTGTATAATTGGCCGATTCTTAACCTGCAGATTTTTGGGTGCAGTGGGAAGGACATTCCATGAGGTACTGGGACCTGGAGTGCAAAGCTTCCTTATATTTCTCGCTTTGCTGCTGCTCTGTCTCACAATTAAAATGTTGCGGCTCAAAGCTTGATGGGCAGGTTAGTAGCATTTTGAGTGATTGGTAAGAAGCTAATGCCCGTCATTAACACCAATACTATCACGCTTCAAGATCTTTGGAATGCCTTTGAAGTGTTTTCTGTGGCCTCATCTGGAATGTTGGCCATTTGAGAACTGAGAAATCAGGACCTGGTGGGGGATTGGCTTTGCGGCCGTCAGTCTGTTGATGTTGAATTTGCAGGAGTTTTGTCGGAATGCTTGTGAAGGCATCAGAAGGCTTCAAGAAGGACACTGGTGTTTGTTTAATGATTCACACATGAGTCTGCAGGATGTGGTGGAAGCATTGCTGCTCTATTTCTCTAGCACTCTTATGTCTTATTGATACACAATCCAGTTTTCACTGCAGTGCATGAGTGTGATGAAAATATCCGCTCTGTACACTGGCACGTTTGTTGATTTGCGCGGAGAAGCTTGTTATCAAATGTTCGCCGCTGCAGTTTGTAGAAGATTGATAGAACGTAGAACATAGAACACTACAGCGCAAACAGGCCCTTTAGCCCACAAGTTGTCCTGATCATATCCCTACCAACCAGGCCTATCTATAACCCTCAATCCCATTAAATTCCATGTACTCATCCAGACGTCTCTTAAAAGACTCCAGTGAGTTCGCCTCTATTACCACCGACTGCAGCCGATTCCACTCACTCATCACCCTCTGAGTGAAAAACTTACCCATGACATTCCTCTGTACCTACTCCCCAGCACCTTAAACCTGTATCCGCTCGTAGCGACCATTTCAGCCCTGAGAAATAGGGTTCAGCTCTGGGAAATCGATTTCACCCGTTACAAAATGAGTGTTTTGTATTGATGCATGCTTACAGATTTCATCAGGAACACAAAGGGTATTTATTAATAATGACAACTATACAGAGGACAGCAGCTGATAGCCCTCTCACCCCATACCCCACTCTGGGGCAGTTCACCGGCTGTCCAGTTCGTATACGTATTCTACATGTCTTCTAGTTGTCTTCTGCCTGTTGCCTAATAGAGAACTCCACCCCCTGAGGCGATAACCCACTCTCATCCTAATTGAGCCTAACTGAAGGGGACTTTGGGCTGCATGATGGCACAGTGATTAGCACTGCTCCCTCACAGCGTCACGGACCTGTATTGAATTCCTGGTATTCAACTCCATCTGTGTGGAGTTTGTGTATTCTTCCCGTGTCTGTGTGGATTTCCTCTGGGTGCTCCGATTTTCCCCCACAATCTGAAAGACTTGTTCATTAGGCGCATTGACCCGAACAGGTGACAGACAGTGGTGACTAGGGGAATTTCACAGTAACTTCAATGCAGTAAGCCTCAGTTATGACTAATAAATAAACTTTTAAAAAGCCATGGGACCCTCTTCTGCTGTGTTGTTCTTAAAGGGACAATGACCACAATCATCACATGTTGGTTCTCCTCGTCAATCATGGTCCTTTGCCAAGATGTTCAAGATTTCCAGAATCTCCTCTTCTTGAATGGGAGGTGGAATGTTTCCTGACCATGTTGGGGAGGTTGTTTTGTTTTAGCAAAATTCAAGGACAGGCCAATTTTCTTGTATGCAAAATTGAAGGGAGTGAGTGCAGTTTGCAAATCTAGTGCAGAGAGGAGAACAGCTTTGCAGCCACCCACAGTTCGTAGATTGTGTTTATCTATGGTAGCATGAAGGTGATTGTAGCTGAAGAATTTTCCATCTTGAGGGTACTTAATTCTTATTGGAGGGCTGATGATCTTTGATAGAATCATAGAATCCTACAATGCAAAAGGAGGCCATTCAGCCCATTGAATCTGTACCAACCACAATCCCATCCAGGCCCTATCCTCATAACCCCCTGCATGTACCCTAGCTAGTCCCCCTGACACTAAGGGGGGATTTAGCATGGCCAATCCACCTAAACTGCACAACTTTGAACTGTGTGAGGAAACCGGAGCACTTGGAGGAAACCTACACAGACATGGGGAGAACATGCAAACTCCATTCAGACAATGACCCAAACTCAATACAGACAATGACCCAAGGCGCTGTGAGGCAGCAGTGACACTGTGCCATCCCAAGGTGAATTGTTAGGTAGATTGCAAATACAATGGGGGCTGTCATGTAGCACTGGTCTGGCTTCTGTTTCAGATCCCCTGCTCAACATTGCAGTCCTGTCATCATGGAGCAATTGCCAGATTGTGGTAAAGTTTCTTGGACACCAAAATCTTTGGAGTACTCAATCCACAGAATTCCATGATTTACTGAGTTAAATGCTTAGGTCTAGTAATTGAATGCGATGGAGAGTTCTTGGCACTGTTTGAACATTTTTCTGGCAACAAAGACTGTATTGGAAGTTCCCCTGGAATGTCTCCGTCTCCACATATCCCCATGTCTTGTTGTTGGGAGGATTTCTTCAGCCACAAGAGGAAATCTCTAAAAGGAGTGTGTGGAATCTTGATGTGAGCAGAAGTCCCCCAGCTTTGAAGCCTTCAGCTGGAATGCTATCTGGACTGCATAATTCAGGTCAGAAACTGTTTTTTTTATCCAGTTGATTATTGCTGTTGTTATTCCACTGATAGTGACTCAGCTATTCATTCTATTACAGGGATGGCCTGGTTAGTTTCAGCTCCCGCTATGGATTTGCGATTGAGCTCCTGCTGAGAATGTTCTTGTCAATGTTGATGAATAACATTGCCGTCTGTAGGAAGAGAAACAAATCCTGAGTGAGAAACAGATCAATTTTGCTCATTTGACTTTGGTCCAGATGTAGATCTGGTAACTTCACTTGCATGTTGTCATAATTCAGGTCAGAAACTCCAAAATGTTTTATGATGTCTGCCTGAATCATAGGTTTTGCACTTTGCATTTAGTTAGAGTGAACACGATATGTTTCACATCAGGTAGATAGAGTTTTTTTCAGAAGCTAAGTATTGAGTTAACAAAATACAAAAATTCATGACGCAGCAGTATCCCAGTGAAAGACTTTCTTTATCGACCAACATACGATGCAAAGAGACATCAGGCAGTCTGCTGCCTCTCTGAAGTTACATTATATCCACCAACATAATTATACATCTCCAAAATCACATTTCCTTCCTCCTGGTTCATCCTTACCAGGTATGAATCAATCAACATTATTAAGAAACATCATATAATTTACCCAACTGCATCCTGCCCTCTGAATACATAGGAGTTCATTAGTAGAATTCAGGAGCTCCTATCTCTTGTCTCCTCACAATTTCTACAATGCTAGTCATAGAATTCAAAGGTAACTTTTCCTTTGCCTCTTAGCAATTACTATTATGCAAATCACAGGGTCAAATGTTCCTGTTCTCATTGACCTAGTGAGCTACCTTTATCAGAAAAAATGAATAATCCTATTGATTTTAGGGTCCTGGGAATCTGTATTTTCTCTGATCTGTATTGATAAAAATTATACTCTGTGACTGCATAGTTCTTCTTAGCTAGCTCTCATCCCGTTATGTGTCGGGTTAGCCTGCATTTTGACTAAAGTGTACAGAAAATAAATACCTTTTTAAATCCAAAATACACATTTAAATCTTTCAACTGGTTATTTGTATTTTTATATAGACAATGTCTTCTGTAATATTTTAAGGTGATCTTTGATTCTTATCCCAAAGTTAATCTAATCAGTTATTTAGCTGTCTTATTAATGTTAAATCCCAGAGTATTTTGAAATTCTCTAATACTTCAAGTATGATTCAGATGACCCACCAGGGAGCTTTTATCAAACAAAGTTTCTTTAAAAATATAATTAACATGTATAGCAAAAAAAATTAGCAATAATTTTTATCAATTACAAACAAAAACAAAACAACCACAATAATGTATACCCCTTAACAAATATATCTGAGAAACTCCAATCAAAGACTTCTCATAGATTAAAAATCCCTTTCCTCAGGTTTAATACAGCAAAGGCATGGTACGAGAACTGAGTCCTTTGGTTGAATGTTATTGTTCCCTTGTGGTACGCACGGGCAAGCTTCCGGAAAACCAGGAAGAGATTTTGGTCAAGACAGTAACAGCACATATCCTACTCCAGGAAAGCAAAAAGTCTTACTTACAGGAAACCAGCAGAATTGCCAAAACCGGGAAGAAAGAGAAAAATTTATTTTCAGTTTGATGTCCCTTCTAAAACTAAAAAGTGCAGTCAGTCAAAACGGAAAACGAAACCTTAAATCCACTAAGAAGGGGAAAAAAAACTGGCCAAAACATATTACCTTTCTCCTAACAATGCAGGGTCACAAAAAAATCCCAAAGCAAAAATAAGCAAATACCATTTATATCACCGAAGGAGCAACAAAAGAGATTTCTAGCAGATGGTGCGGCAGCAATGATTCAAAAACAGCCTATAGCTGCACAGAACATGATTTTAAAAAAATTTCTCAAAGATACACTAATATACATAATATGATGATGTTTAGCAAACTGCTGAGTTTTCTCTTCCCATTGCATGCCCTTTATCAATCATAGAACCACAGAATCCCCACAGTGCAGAACTGAGCCATTCAGCCAATTGAGTCTGCATCGACAGAACAACTTTCCTAGGCGCAAGCCCTGCCCTATCCCTGTAACCCCATGCATTTACCTCTTGCGACAAAAAGGGCAATTTTGCACAGCCAATCCACTTAACTTGCACATTTTTGGACTGCGGCAGGAAACTGAAGCACTCAGAAGAAATCCATGGAGACATGGAGAGAATGTACAAACTCTGCACAGCTGCTCAAGTCTGGAATTTAATACAGGTCCCCAGCACTGTGAAGCAGCAGTGCTAACCACTATGCCACCGTGCCACCCCGTGGATCCTGCATTTGCATTTGGGTGTCAGCCTTGAGCTGTTAAAATGCTGCCTTCTCGATCTGAAACCTTGGGTTGTTCTGCCAGGCAATGAAGGTTCATCTTTTTCCTTCTCAGAGGTCACATATTTCAGCATCATTTTCATCAAACCAACTCTGAACTCAACACCATTCAAATCCAAAGGCCTGGGCACAGAAAGCAATTATTCGATCCCAGTATTCTAGGATTAAGTTGGATGTGTGAGGATTTCCTGGATTGGTGGTGAGGTGCCTTTAGAATTTCTCTCTTTGCTCAGGTTACTTTACAGCTGACCTTTCTCTTGGACGTTTGGTCCTTAGGATGTCTTGGTGCTGGGTGCATGTTTATCACCAATTGAGCAAGTTGATGACCTGTCTTGGAGGCATCAGTCTCCCACATAGATTGAGTGATACACACTTCACACAGATGTTTGACCCGAACAATGACATAATCCAGGTGATGCCACTACTTTTACTTAGGATGCCCCCATGTGGTTTTATATTTGTGCTTCCCGAGGTTTATTATAACTAGACCATGCTGAGCACACTTTGTCAGTCAGAAAGCCCCACTGGCACTGGCTTTTTCCACTCTTGTTGTTCTTAATAGTTCCACTCATAGAACTGTATAAAAGTTGAAGGCCTTTCAGCCCATCTTGTTCATGCCAGCCTGAGACAGTCAGGTGTCAATCTCATGATCCTGCATTTGGCCCATAGCTCTGTTGCTTATAGCACTTAAGCTGCAGATTCAGGTACTGTTTAAGAGAGTTTAGTTAATGGTAGGATTTTATGGCCTTACTCCTGCCCTCGGCCAATGGAGATTTTTGTTGTCAGACCCTCGCCCACTCCAATTCCGTGGCAGGTGAGCTGGTAGAGTTCTGGCCTCTGTCTCCAACACCAACACAGGCCCTGAGTTCCAGACACCTACTATCTTCTGTATAAAAAATTCTTCCTCATGTCCCCGCTCCGCCTTCCTTCACTGTAGGCAATAGAATTGTTGACAACCCTGGCATTAAAGTTCCACAAAAAAAATGATCTTTTGTTCTTTTGAGATGGCAGCAAGGACTTCATTAAGGTCAATATAGGACATTTTCTTAATATAAAATTTAGTTTATTTATTTAGTGTCACAAGTAGGCTTATATTAACCCTGCAATGAAGTTACTATGAAAATCTCATTGTCGCCACACTTGGCATCCGCTTGGGCACACTGGGGCAGAATCAGCATGGCCAACACACCTAACAAACATGTCTTGTGGGACGAAACCCACACAGACCCAGGAGAATGTGCAGACTCTGCACAAACGGTGACCCAAGCACCTGGGTTCCTGATGCATTGGGGCAGCAGTGCTAACCGCTTCATGGGATGAGAATTCTGAAATCAAGAGCAGTGTGCCAAAGTATGCCGGTGAGCACATGGTAATGGAATGTGACTTGGGTACAAATTAGGATATGGGCAGTTAACTTTGAATGAACTATAAAAGTGCAGGTTTGAAGGTGGAAATTCAGTCAGGAAAAGTCGAGCCTAAAAGCAGCATTGTCTGTGGATTGCATTTATGTTCTTGGTATCCGATGGTTTTAGAATGAAAGTGACGGGGAATACATCATATGACTTAATTCTACTATTTCCTTTTCATTATAAAATGACCATATTCGGAGTAAGATTTCAATCTTATCTAACTTCAATCCTACCTTTTGATTTAATTTGATTTGATTTATTATTGTCATATGTGTTAACATACAGTGAAAAGTATTGTTACTTGCGCGCTGTGCAGACAAAGCCTACTTTTCATAGAGAAGGAAATGAGAGAGTGCGGAATGTAGTGTTACAGTCATAGCTACAGTCATAGCCAACTTAATGCAAGCTAAGTCCATTGAAACGTCTGACAGAAGATATTGCATTAAAGCATTTTTAGAGAGTTTAAAAGAGAATAAAGTTTTAGAAGATTGAAACAAGAGTATAAAATAGAATTCAAAGGTATGCTGGGCACAGCATACATGATGAAGTCATCTCACTACTTATTGGATTCCAGTCAGCAGTATGTAAGTTGAAAGAAAGAGTGATCTCAATCAATGTTCTTTGAATTTACTGATATTTTTAATCCCTCCCTGGACAGTTGTTCTACACGATATGAACCCTGATTCTACTTCCAGGTTACACAGATGGAACTGGCCTCCTTTGCAACTGTTTTGCAGCATTTAAGGGGCAACTAGATGAATACATGAATAGGATGGAAAGGAAAGGCTCCGGACTCTGTAACTGCATACAGCTTTAATTTAGGCAGACATTGTGATCAGCACAGGTTTGCAGGGCCGATGGGCCTGTTCCTGTGTTGCACTTGTCTTTGTTCTTTCTTTGCAGTTCCTTTGTTGCGATCGAGGGCCTTGCATGTGTCGAAGTGATTGTTTTAAAAAAACACACATAGCATGGCTTCGAAACAGAAAATGAGGCCATAAGTTGTACCCTTCAATTTACTGCCAGAACTGGTGAAATAAATACTTTGAAGAAATTGCAGCAGTGGCTCTGCTCTGTAATTATATTCAGAATATTAAGAGAGCAGCAATTATAAGGCTCACTTCATAAGAATGGGGATTGCCCCTCACTGATGCCATAATTTAAGATAGATGGAAAAGAATGAAGATCATTGTGATGCATTTCTCTCACAAATACAGGACAGAACCCCAAGGCTATGTGCTTTTGCGATGGAAATGTACACGAAGAAATATTCTGCCATCTCATTATCTTTCCAAACATGGAGTAGCTGCAAATGAATTAAAAATTGGCATCATGGTTGTTAATTGTAAATTAATTGGGTGTTTAATTTTATTCAGGTGGTGGGTATTCACTGGGGATTTATTTTTGTTTCTGTCTGTAGAAGCAGACTAAACCATTTGCTAATTGTGGAATGGCATACTTTAAAACTAAAAGGGGTGGCACAGTGGTTAGCACTGCCGCCTCACAGTGCCAGGGTCACAGGTTCAATCCCTGACTTGGGTCACTGTCTGTGTGGAGTTTGCATTTCCTCCCTGTTTCTGGGTGATTTCCACTGGGTGCTCCAGTTTCCTCCCACAGTCTAAAAGATATGCTGGTTAGGTACATTGGCCATGCTAAATTCTCCCTCAGTGTATCCAATAAACAGCTTGGAGATTCTGACTTGGATCTTAACAATACATAGGTTTCTGGAACAGCTAAATCTATTTGTTGTACCAGTGTACTAGTCTTTTTGAGCTGGCACAGTTGGTTTTGGATCCTGTGTCAGGATTTCTTCCATTTGAGCTCCCAATAGAGCTGTAAAAACTTCCCTTCATGCTCCAAGCTAGATTGAAGTTGCCATGCAGAACAATACCATGCAGCCTTCTCCATACTCTCAGACATGGGGGTGGAATTTTACGACCTCAATTTTGCAGCAGAAAATGTCATAAAATCGGGCATTAAGCGACAAGCAGGTATGATGCCCATTTTCGCACCCTTTCCCATTTTGCAAAAAAAAATTCAGCACAATCAGAACCCCACACAAAACAGGTGAAAGGTCAATGTGCATTTTTTTTTGCATTCATTGCAATGTCATTAGTGAGCTTCACTCCCAATCATCCCAGCTCACCGGCCTTTACAATCTCATTCGCTGTAGCCAGATTGGTCAGGGAAACACCTTCTCTATAGAAGTCAGATTCAGGCACTTGATTAGTGAGAGTAAGCAAGGAGGTAAGTCTGTGCTCCCTGCTGCTTAAAGGGGTTTGTTTCATGGTGGACATGTTGCGTTTCAGGTTGGGAGGGGGATAGGCCTGCGAGGCAGGACACAAGATTAAGCACAAAAGAGGAACATTGGCTGCATGCAACTTAGTTAAGATTTCTCCAACATGTGGAGGATTGGCAGGTGTTCACTTCTATACTCCAGCCCGACCATGCTGTCACTAATGGTCCGCATGCCCTCCTGTCCCGCAAGCTCCAGTGCCCATTCCTCAAAGAGGATGAGAACCTGGATCTCAGGGGCACCATCGCCTGTCTTTGCCCTCTCCTGATGATTATGGGTATTCTTCTCCGACAGGAACAGAAGGAGCCATGCCAAATCTGATAGCATGAGTCCTGCAATATATCGGGGGTGACCCTCAGAGGGTAAGGGTTGTGATATTCTTGGGGGGAGGGGGAAAGAGGCTGAAAGCATACAGGGTGCTAGTGGTGGAGGGATCTGGGGGTCATTTAGGGGGAGGATGCTAAATGAGGTTACTCACACTTGTTACCCAGTTGAGGTCATTCAGTTTTTTGCACCACTGCTTCCCAGGACCGTGCCCTGGTATTAACACATGCTGTCACTCCCAGGCTGCGTTTCCATCCCTGCCTCAGGGATGTCGTTCTGCTGGGGAGAAGAGGATATCCCGCCTTGCCTCCACGGCCTCCAGCAACCTGACTAGGTCAGCATCTAAAAACCGGGGAGCTGTCTTCCTGGTAGTTATTTCTTCCTGCACTGCCTGCTTTCTGTCCACTCTTGGGGTTTTTACAGAGCTTCCTTTGTTAAGACAGATCAGCTACAGGCAGTTTGGGCAAGTCAGATGCCCATTAGAGAATTCCAGCAAGTTTAAAGCAGTTTATCTTGTTACTAGAGAGGGAAAGCCAAGTTAGTACTTGCAGGTGTTAGCGGGGGTGGGGCGGGTTATTTGTGCCTCTTTGATAATCACGGACAGGGGTGAGAGAGGGTCATTCACTCAGCCAACTGGTGATCACCAATCATTGTTTTGTCTAGAGCTATGGGTGGCACAGTGGTTAGCACTGCAGATTCACAATGCCAGCGGCCCGGATTCGATTCCCGGCTTGGGTCACTGTCTGTGCAGGGTCTTCACATTCTCCCTATGTCTGCATGGGTTTCCTCCGGATGCTCCGGTTTCCTCCCACAGTCCAAAAGGCGCGCTGGTTAGATGCATCGATCACACTAAATTCTCCTTCAGTGTACCCGAACAGGCTCTGGAATAGGTGATTTTCACAGTAATTTCATTGCAGTCTTATTGTAAACTTGCTTGTGACACTATTAAATAAACAAAGTTTAAATTTTAAAACTTTAAGACCTGTAAGACTTTGGGTGAAATTCTCTGGCCTCCCAATCACATGTTTCCTGGCAGTGGAAGACAGAGTGCTGTTCTCTCATCGGGATTCTCCAATCCCGCTGCTATCAATGGGATTCCTGATTGATGTTACCCCATCCCGCTGTAAAACAGGATGCGTTGCTGATGTGAATGACTGATGAATTCCAGCCTATCTCTGAGTTTCAAGCTTAATATTGGTCAGCTAAGTTTGCCAGGTCTCAGGAAACTCAGCAGCTAGAGCGGCGAGGACTGCTGCATGAAAGGATCGCTTTGATAAATGCTTTTCCAGCACTGCTTGTGGGTGAAAGGGAGGAAATGGTCTTCCTTCCAGCTCATCAAGTTAACCTGCAGTGAAAACAGAAAATGCTGAAAATTGTCAGCAGGTTGGGTAGGTCATCCCTCAAATTAATCCCGTCAAAAAGGATTTATTGCACTTACTGCCCTTTGTGGAAGTTTGTTGTGTGCAAAATGGCTGTCACATTTACCGGCAAACAAAAAAAACACATTTCAGTTGGAAGTCATTGGCTTTGAAGTTCTTTGAGTTGTTCCGAGTCATTATATTCACCGCATCTCAGAGAATCTTCCCCAAGGTTTCATTATTGTACAATTACACTTAGTCCTTTCCTTCCAAAGCATTTCCTACTCATTATACATTTACTCATTTATTTTCTGCAGGAAATTATATATTTCTTTTGCTTGCTTCAAAACTATTTGAGGATTTATAAAATTGCATGGGCTCAATAGCGCATCTACTCTAGCACTGATGCTTGGTATTAAGCCAACAAATTGTTTTGAGAACCATGTACCCATTTCTTTCTCTCTTTCAGCACATGCTACCATTGGGGACCTCTAACACAGCCTAGTCTGCACTGTTGTAATTATTTTTAATGTGAGCATATCCATTTCAAGATATCTATTGTTCCTCCTCACTTTACTTTTCTGTCTCCACTATTTTAGTTCACCTTTTTAAATAGCCCTGAGAGGAATTTTGCAAATGCTTTAGTTGGCATGCTAAAAATAACAAACAGAGGACTTAATTTTTAAAATTCATTCATGGGACATGGGTGTCACTGGCTGGCCAGCATTTTATTGCCAACCCTAGTTGCCTGAGGGCAGCTGAGAGACAAGCACATCGCTGTGGCTCTAGAGTCACCAGACTTTCCTTCCCTAAGGACATTAGCAAACCAGATGGGTTTTTCCGACAATCGACAATTGTTTCATGGTCATTAGTAGATTCTTAATTCCAGATATTATTTTATTGGACCCAAATTCCACCATCTGCCGTGATGGGAATTGAACTGGAGTCCCCAGAACATTAGCTGAGTTTGTGGATTAATAGTCTAGTATAATACCACTAAGCCATCACGTCAGCAAGAGGGCTAAAAATCATGAACTTCCCTGGGGTTTTCCTGCTATAAGCTGGTGTAAACCCAATTTGCATCCTGTTAATGGGATGCAGAGGAAGATGTTGACTTAGTTCTCCATGGTGCCAATGAGTAAGCATGCCAACGGGAAACACATTTAGAACAATGTGAAATGCAGATGTTTGGATTCATCTGAACAAAGCCCAGGGCTGCTTCGGGAATTCAGGATGAAGGTTGCCAGCAACCCTGAACCACCATGTTGTTTTTTTATTGAATTCAAATTCTATCATCTGCCCTAGTAGGATCCAAACCCTGGTCCACAGAACACTAGTTGAGTTTCTGGATTAAAAGCCAGTGGTAATATCACTCAGCCATGGTCTCTCCAGAATACCTTGTTAAAAAGAAACAAAAAATGCTGCAAGGACTCAGCATCTGTGAGGAAAGAAAAGAGTTAATGTTTGAGTCAATGATCTTGTGTCCGAACTTTGTACAGGGGCTTAATATAGCCCCAGTAAAGGCTGTATAGCAGAGAACTGAGGGAGTCCCCAACTTTTCGATGCAAGGTTAAACTGGAACTCGCCTATCCTCCCGGGTGTCATTTTTATCTCTGCTTTTGGCAGAAGACAGAATATTTCTCCCCAGGGTCCTGGCCATCATTTATCCCTCAACCTACATCAATAAAAAGCAGATTTTCTGGTCATGATCTCATGCAGTTTGTGGGACCTTGCTGTGCTATGATTTGACTGATGTGTTTCCTACATTACAGCAGTGACTAATCAATCAAAAGTGTTTTACTGGCTGTACAGTTCTCTGGGGGCACCTTGAGGTTGTGAATGAAGCTCAGAAATGTAATTTTCTTTTCCTGCTTTGATGGCTGAATGAGGTTTGTTTTCCTTCCGGTTTTCTCCTTTCTTCTCCTGAAGACTCGTGACTCATGCTGTGTTAGTAGTCCCACCAGTGTTGGCAGACTGCAGTACCTGATCGATGTGGCCAATTTTCAAGCATGTGCCAACATACCAAGAATTGGCAGGCCATTTAACCACAGAGCATATTGCAGTTCAGCCTATTCTGTGTTTCTGTACAATGTCGATGAGACTACACTTTTGGACAGTGTCATCAGAATGCAACGGGGAACCGGAGAACTATAGAACTACAGAACCAAAAATCCCTACAGTGTAGAAGTTTTAAATTGATCCTTCTCTACACCTAGCTATGACTGTAACACTACATTCCGCATCATCTCCTTTCCTTCTCCCATATGTACTCTATGAATGGTATGTTTTGTCTGTATAGTGCACAAGAAACAATACTTTTCGTTGTATCCCAATACATGCGACAATAGTCAACCAAATCAAATCAAAAAGGGCCTATTTAACCCATCAAAATTGCACTGACTCTCCTAAATCCCACACATTTATCATAGCTAATCCACCTAACCTACGCACCTTTGGACATGAAGGGGCAGCTTAGCGTGATTAGTCAACCTAACCTGCACACCTCTGGGCTGTGGCTGGAATGTGGAGCACCCAGAGGAAACCCACGCACACAGGGGAAGCTTTCACTTGACAAATAGAAAGTGCTAAGTTACAAACCTTAAATGTCTTTTGAATATTATTTAATTCACAAGTGAATACCCCTTAAAATTATATAACCTTCCAATAGGAATAGGCAACATTGTGCTCCAGAATCACTTTTCAAAATTGATTCTCATAATCCCAATTTAATCCATTCTTTGCCACGGAACAATTGTTTACTTCTTCAGCGAGTCTCCCTTTAGAAAGAAGCAATTTTGATTTTCTGATGCACGGCGGATTGAGCGATTGAACAATGCCCTGGAGGTTCCCATTCTAATTTAAAAATTTGCTTGCCAGACATGTGTCACACTGGTCACATGCGACCGAGCGGAGATGTGTCATTAGGGAGAGTACACAAAATGACCACACAAAGGAGCTGGAATCCATTTAATCAAATGGCACTGATCCAGCTCATGAACAGAGATTTCTCAACCACAAAACAGCTTCCCTCAGTCTGAGGCTCAGAAATAGATGGAGGGCCATTTTAATTTTTGTGTTCTTTTGTATTTCTGATGTCAGTTTCTTCCCACCCCACCACACCAGCACGGCCCCCATCACAGCCCCCTGCCCCCAACCCGAGAAACCAGATGTGTATGAATCATAATGAGATCAGTGCTAACAAAACAATGACAGTTTGCCATAAGGGCAGAGCCGTGACAAAATGGTGTATCAAATCTGGAAGGTAACCTCTAATCATGTTTATAAGAACAAGGAGCCAAGTTAAATCACTAGGATTAGATGGCAGCACGGTGGTTAGCACTGCTGCCTCACAGTTTCAGGGATCCAGATTCAATTCCGGCCTCGGGTGATTGTCTGTGCGGAGTTTGCACATTCTCCCGTGTCTGATGGGTTTCCTCTGGGTGCTCTGATTTCCTCCCACAGTCCAAAGATGTGTGGATTAGGTGAATTGCCATTACTAAATTACTCCTTAGTGTCAGGGGTATTAGTGGGGTAAACTTGAATGCTTATGGGAATAAGGCCTGGATGAGATTGGGCTGAATGGCCTCCTTCTAGGGATTCTGTTCAATTCTTTGATTCTATGGTTTTTTTTACCCATAACCTAAACTGGACCACTCTTTCAAGAGCCAGTAAAAAACATGACTCATTATTACAATTGGCTTCAATGTCCTAGACTAAAAGCAGTCAAAGCTTCTGTTCCTGGGCGCTACTTATACAGTTAGGTTTGTCAAGTGCAACAGGCACAGAAAAGGTGAATGGAATGTTGGCCTTTATATCCAGAATGCAGAAGGTGGTAGAAGTCAAGCTATAACTAAACAAAGACATGACTTGGCCACAGCTGGGGTATTACCAGCAGTTCTGGCTGTCACGTCCTCAGGAAGGATACATTTAACTTATAGTGCAACACAGATTTACTAGAATTATACGGAATCATCTAGGGGTTAATTTGTGAGGAGAGATCATACAAACCTTGGTGGGGACTTTGCACCCTTTCAGAGTGGGACCCGCAGGAGAATTGACTGTACAGCCAAAAGTCTAATGTCCCAGCAAGAATTGTTACCTTCAGAAGAGGGGAGAAAAATAGGAAACTCAAAAATAAATACACATAAAAAAAATTACTCTTAATTTGCCCAATCTTAGGTGTATTTCTACACCACAAGTTCACTCTTTCTGTGCATTATATAAACAGCAGTGTCCTTGAGGAGCATCAAATGTTTAATGTGGGAAAGCGTTTTACAATCTGATATATATTTGTATTATTTACAATTTCTCCATTTTTCACCCAGTTTGTCTTCTTTCCATACTAATTTTTCCTTTTTCCTCCCAAAACAGGCAGTTCCATTCTATTCAAAGGCAGAATATTTCATATTTAATTTATTATTAAATAGTTCCCTGCACTGCAAGGAATTTGAAATTCCAACCAACCTAGAATAGAACCCAAAATAAAAAAGTCATGACTTCACTTAAAGATAAAAAATTCATTTTGCGATTTAATGTGGGTTTCCTCCAGATGCTCTGGTTTCTTCCCACAATCTGAATATGTGCAGGTTAGGTTGAGTGGCCATGCTAAATTGATGCCTGGTTTCAGGGGTGGATTTGCAGCAGGGTTACAGGGATAGGGCTGGGTGTAATGGTAGTTGGTGCAGATTCGATGGGCTGAATGGCTTCCTTCTGCACTGTAGGGATCCCATGATTTGAATCCATGATTATTTTGTGATAGTGAGATCAGGGTGACTATCAGTGTCAATCTGAAAGCAGTCAAAATGTTGAACCATTCAGTTAAGAAGAATGTAATTCTGGCGCAGAATCTTTTTTTTTGAATGAATATTTTATCCAACGTCTTCTGTTTTTAAAGACTGTAATGAACGTGTTGAGGCACCATTGACAGATTAAACGTGAAAAAGATCAGGGCAAGTTAAATTGACTTCAAATGGTAAGAGACCCACCACACGCAAATGCTTCCATCACAGAGTCAGACGTTAGAATTAAACAGGAATTAAACAACAGTGCACTGTAGGATCAGATAACTCTTTATTACCCATTCTCATTTTGGAAAGCATTTCAATATTGCTTTGTGGCTTTGCAATTGAGTTAAAGTATATTGGCCAGGAATACGGTACGATTATCCACTCCTCATAGAACAACGTTTTAAGAAGGAAAGGTCAATCTGACATGGTTTCATTTTTTTAATAGAGAAAGCCACGTCTAGCTTGCGGCACCCGATGATTGTAATTGAAGTCTGTGCTGGAACTAACTGAAGGTTGAACGCAAAGTCAGATACAATAGGTGTGTGGTCTAGCAGATTACCTTTCCTTACTGTGAAGTCTGTGTGATGAAACAAATCCCACGGTGTAGAGTGCCAAGTAGTGGAGATGATGAGATAAATGAATCAGTGGTAGAAAGAGGAGTCTGAACTTCAGATAAAAATAGAGATAGAATCCTATGGAGCAAAAGGAGGTCATTCAGCCCATCGAGTCTGCACCAATCACAATCCCACCCAGGCAAAACCTCCTTAACTCCACATATCTGCCTTGCTAGTCTCTCTGACACTAAGGGACAATTTAGCATGGCCAATCTACCTAATCTGCACATCTTTGGACTGTGACAGGAAACTGAAGCACCCAGAGAAAACCCATGCAGACACGGGGAGAACGTACATGACCCAAAAAAATGACCCAAGCTGGGAATCAAACTTAGGTTCCTGGTGCTGTGAGACAGCAGGGATAATCACTGTGCCATCCCAAAATGAGATAATTAGGAGAACAAGACTGAAGAAAGTCAAGATTCTTATTGTTTTGCAGCCTCGACCAAAATGAGTTGGAGCTGGAAGTGATATGACGCATCTAGATTTTAAAAGTTAGAATTGGGGAGGAGGGAGAGCATTTTTAGAAATAAAGTGAAGAAGGCAGCAACATTCATGGGAATAAATAACCATATTAATACTGATAAAACAGAATTGACAGGAGGTTGGAAGTCAGAAGGGGATTATCTATTAGTAAAAATGTTCCTCTCTAAATGCTATGTTTCGGAAGAGAGATCAAGAGAGCTTCTTCCAGAATCTTAAGAGCATGATTGCAGACTCAAACAAACAGCAGTACAAAAGCAACGCAGTAATGCTGAATCTGTGCTGATGTGGCTTGAATGCTGTACCCAGTTTTACCCATCCATATTCCAAAGTATATTGAAGCCATTAGAAATGTGTAATGTTTATTAACTAAGGTAATATCAGGTGGTGTAGCTTAGAAAGGGAATTGCTAATTTTAGGATTTAGAATGCTAAAAGCACAACCACCAATAGTGCAGAAGGCCAGAATTGGAGGAAAGCCGAGGGAGAGCTTTGGGAAGTATGTGAGGGAAGCTATAGAACTTACTATTTGTCCAAACCATAGAATTGATGGCTGACCTTGTGGCCTTCTGTGTAAAATCTTGACTGTCGAGCTGAATTTAATATGGCAGGCAATGGGCCGATGGTAAGCGGAAGAGCTGGGGCCAATCCCACCTTGGCTCTTTCCGCTAGTGAAACTTGGCTCTATGTCCACCAAGCAATTAACTAGTCGACACTGCGGCTTCCATCCTTTTCATCCGATCCCAGTCAGAGGGCTGATATATCTCCAGTCTTAGCAACACAATCAGGAATAGTGGCCATCCCGTGGGGCTGCCACCCGGTCAGAGCAACAACATAGATGCCGACCTGCAACCAAGGTCGATATCGTTAGGGTCAGGTAGGCAAGCTCTGGCGAGGAGGAAACATCGTGAGGGCAGGGGATAGGTTTCTTCACAGAGGTGGCCTGTGCCTCTGAGGGCAATGGGCTGTAGGATGCCTGATTAGAAAGACTCCCCCACCAAACTCACGGGATGACTGCCAGCTTTTACTGTCCAGTGGAGAGAAAACAGCTTTTAATTGGTGGAATGCTAAGGGTAGGATGGTAGCACGTTAGCTAGCATGGTGTCTTACAGCGCTGAGGATCCGACTTCAATACCAACCTCTCTGGCTTGGGTGAAATGGCCTCAGGTAAGATGCTGTCCTGGAGAGTCGGTCCAGTGGGCTGAATGACCTCCTTCTGCACTGCAGGGAATCTGTGAAATGGTATAACCTTCCTCACATCCTTCTCAAAACTCTGTAGTCCTCCAATGCTGGTCTTGTTCACCCTAATTCCCTTCACTTTGGAGGCTGTGCCTTCAGCATTCTAAGCCTTAAAGTTTGGAATTCCCTTCCTAAATTGCATCACCTTAACCCGTGTTCCCTCAAACTCAGTCACAGTATGTCAAGTGCTGTGCACTTAATTCTTACATTTGCACACAGCTTCAGCAATAGCAAGTCTTCCAAACAAAAGATAAACTCTCATTGAAATGCTCCCTCAACCATATGGCTGAGTTTCTTATCGGAACCGTATATTAGTTATTTATAACCTGCGGCAGGATTTTGTGGATGACATGGTTTCCCACTCCAGCACCTGAAAGGTCAGTGAGAACAGTTCCTGACCTTAGTGTACAAGTCCATAGATCCCTGAAGGTAGCACTATTGGATTAGCATGGGTGCCACTAACAACGCATTACCTTGGGCTCAGGTAAGGAGTAGAAGCAGCAGTGACCCTATAGTGACCTGCAGCATACAGAACTGTGGCTTCACAAGAGGGAAAGATGATCAATAGAGAAGTGCAGTTCTAAAGGGGCCTTATAAAGTCATAGAGTTTTACAGCATGGAAACAGGCCCTTCGGCCCAACTTGTCCATGCTGTCCTTACTTTTAATCACTAAGCTAGTCCCAATTCCCAAGTTTGGCCCATATCCCTCCATATTCATCTTATCTATGTAAGTATCTAAATGCTTTTTAAAAGACAAAATTGTACTTGCCTCTACTGCCACCTCTGGCAACTTGTTTCTGACACTTGCCAACCCCGTGTGAAAAAATTGCAACTTCGCTATCACCTTAAACTTTTATTCTCTAGTTTTAGACTCCTCTACCGTTGGGGAACAATGTTGACAATCTAACTGATCATGCCCCTCATTATTTTATGGACTTCTGTAAGAACACCCTTTAGTCTTCTACGCTCTGGTAGATAGGCTTGTGAAGAAGGCATTGCTGAAAATTACACTCTTTGGTTTAATTTAGAATAAAAATTTCCAAATCAACACTTGTTTACCTGGTAAAGCAATATTGCCTGTGAATGTAGAACACTGAGGTTTTGTATTAGAACCAAGTAATCTATAGATTCCTGACAATGCAGAGGGGGGCCATCGACTCTCTGAAAGAGCTTCTAACCCAGGCTGAAACCCCCAAAGTATCAAATGGAATATTCTGCAGGAATTGACATGATTGATTGGCTAATGAGCAGAAGAAAACTGCAAAACATGAAGTGCATGTCAAATCTGCGACCGTTTGTAAAGAAGTCATTTTGGGCTCACATCTCTCATTAACCTCAACTCAAAATAAAAACCAGTCTTCTCTCTTTCCAAGTGCTAATGGATCTGTGTGCATTTCCAGCATTCCCATGTTGTCATGTACTAGTTAATATTGATAAGGCTTTTGCAACATTACATAACTTATTAGAATTCTACAAGACATGACAAAGCACTTCATAAATCAATGGAGATTAACAACATGAATACTTGGGTAAAAACTATTTGAAGAGTAACCTTTAGGCATACACCCATCTGAAGCTTTCATTTATCCATTAATATTTCATAAATATATAACATATATTATCAACAGCTATGCACATCTCATAAAGTCACAGTGGCTCACAACTGTGCAGAAAGAGACGTTCAGCCCATTGAGTCTGCACTGATTCTCCAAAAAAGCATCCCACCCAAGCGCCACTCCACTCCCCCCTTCCACCCTATCCCTGTAATCCAGTGCATTTGCTATGGTCAAGCCATCTAACCTACACATTTTTGCATGTGCCAGCCTCTCCCCATTCCTGATGTCATTTGGCAATTGGTGACTGTACTTGGACTTGGTACACTGTTTCACTATTCAGGCTTGGGCTTATATGTGGCTTATATATGATTCTAATCATAAAAGTGCTAGGAATTGACCATCTCCAACAAGAGAAAATTTAACCATTTCCCCTTGACATTCAATGGCATTACCATCACTGAATCCCTCGTGATCAATAATCCTGGGTGTTACCACTGACCAGAAACTGAACTTCACCAGACACTTCAATGGCTACACAAACAGGTCAGGGAATGGGAATGGGAGTGACACACGTCAATGTTATGATTGAATACTCTCCACTTGCCTGGATGAGTGCAACTCCAACAATACTTAAGAAGCTTGAAAACATTCTGGACCAAGCAATCTGTTTTATTAGCACTCCATCCATCACCTTAAGCACTCCCTCCACCACAGCGGCAGCAGTGTGCACCATTTACAAAAAGCGTTGCCAAGCTTATCGAGGCAAAGTGTGAAGATCTACCATCCAGAAGGATAAGGACATTGGAACATCATTACCCTACAAGTTCCCCTCCAAGCCATTCACAATATTGTCCTGGAATTCTATTGCTTTCCTTCATGATCACTGGATTAAAATCCTGGAACTCTCTTGCTAACAGTGTCATGCGTGTACCGACATCACTTGGACCGTGTAGAGGTTCAAGAAGGAAGCTCACCACACCTTCTGTGGTACAAATGAAGATGAATAATGAATGTTAATTGTGCCAACAATGCCTGTATTTCCACAAACAAATTTAAAAAAACTTTGTGATGGAAAAACAGAATTTCAGTATGATTTACATTGATCACTAAAAGATAGTGTCCAACTAGGAAAAGTGAAAAAAAGGCTAATTGATGTCGATTTTTATCTCAAAGTGATTAGGGGCAGAATTTTACAGTCGTTCATGCCAGCAGGATTTTCTACTGCAGTGAATGGAGATTTGGCTGAGCGCAACATTCTCCACCCTCGCTCATAGTGGCAATGAGGCACGAACAGCCGGAAGATCACACCCTACAATTCAGAAATGAGGACATGATGCTTCAGTGGCACTTGCTCTGACCAAAGCACAAGGTTCGTTTGAACAGTTTTGGGAGGAGTACGGGGCAGATTCACCGGGTTTTAAAGGGTTAAATTACAAGGACGTGTTGCATAAATGTGTCTTCTATTTTGTTTAGTATAGGGATGATTTAATCCAGATGATTAAAAGAATAAAGGATTCGGTATGACAGATAGCAAAAAGCTCATTTCTCTTGCAGGGGAACTGCAGAACAAAGGAACATAATCTTAAAATTAAATCTTAAAAAGGCCATTGAGAAGTGAACTCAGGAAGCATGTTCCCACATAAAGCACAGTGAAAATTAGGAATTTATTGTGGATGGTCCCTCGCATTAAGTTGATCTTTCTCTGCACCCTAGCTATGACTCTAACACTACATTCGGCACTCTCTCCTTTCTTTTTCTATGAGTGGTATGCTTTGCCTGTATAGCACGCAAGTAACAATACTTTTGTATACCAATACATATGGCATAACAAATCAAATCAAAAAAATCAAACTGAAAATTTAAATGCTGAGATCAATAGGTCTTAGTTAGCTAACAGTATGAGGGGATACAACAGAGGGTACATGGAGTTAAGGTGCAGAGTACTCACATAATGGTATTGGTACAAATGGCTCAAGGAGCTGAATGTCACCAATGTAACAAACATTGCTGTCAAAGATTTAGCAATTATTGCCTTTCTTAATTCTCTTATAAAATGATTAAAAGAAAGTGGCTTTGTACACAGAAGTCATGTTCCTGCTTAACCCAATGCAGTGTTATGACTATTGTTTGGTTGATTGCCAGATAACTGCTTGAAGGATGACCTATGTCACTTAGTTCAAATACAAACATGCACTGTGATTTGTTCAGATGTGTGCCTGACTGCCAGTTCTCGGAATTTAAAAATTAGTTAAACTTGGCCTCATTCTGGTAACTTTTACAGCAGGGCATAACAGCAACCTCGTTTTTTGGAAATGTTCTTTTATCTGTCATCTTCAAAGGGAGGTTACCTCATTGGAATCTTTGAAGAGAACAAAGTATGCAAAGTAGACAACTTCTCCAAGTTGATGAAGAAACTAATTTAAAAAAAAACTTCTGTAAAAAGAAATAGTTTTAAAATAAGTTGCGAGTTAATATTCATGAGGAGTTAGTACTTTGTATCAACTACAAATTTCCTACTATTAACACGTAAATATTGGCTATTACATTTGGTTGATAATTCAAGTTCAGAACAAAACCGAGACTTGGGAAAAAGCTGAAGTCAAAAAAAAAAGAAACAATTCTCTATTATCCTGGGCATATAATGACATTTATATTTCACGGCATGTGTCAAACGGGCAGACTTCTCTCCTGCCCCCACCTGCCAGCATGTTCAATGGTGGATGGGTGGAGGAATATTTTTAAAAATTCATTTGTGGGACATTGGCTTTGTTGGTTGGCCAGCATTTATTGCCTAACCCTAGTTGCCCTTGTTCAGAAGGCGCTTGAGAGTCAACAACAAGTGGTTGTTGACAAGTGATGGTCGGTGACAAGTGGTGTACCTCAGGGGTCTGTTTTGGGGCCCCTGCTGTTTGTAATTTTTATAAATGATCTGGATGAGGGTATTGAGGGATGGATCAGTAAATTTGCAGATGACACTAAAGTCGGTGGAGTGGTAGATAGTGAAGAGGGGTGTTATAGTTTACAGAGTGACTTGGACAAGTTGCAGAGCTGGGCCGAGAGGTGGCAAATGGAGTTTAATGTGGAAAAGTGTGAGGTAATGCACTATGGCAGAAATAATAAATGTGTAGAGTATAGGGCAAATGGTAGGATTCTTAGTAGTCTAGATGAACAGAGGGATCTTGGTGTGTATGTGCATAGATCCCTGAAAGTAGGCAGTCAGGTCGAGAAGGTTGTTAGGAAGGCATATGGAGTCTTGGCTTTTATTGGTAGAGGGATTGAATTTCGGAGCCGCAACGTCATGTTGCAACTGTACAAAACTCTAGTGCGGCCGCACTTGGAGTATTGTGTGCAGTTCTGGTCCCCACATTATAAGAAAGATGTGGAGGCATTGGAGAGGGTACAGAGGAGGTTTACCAGGATGTTGCCTGGTATGGAGGGCAGGTCTTATGAAGAGAGGCTGAGGGATTTGAGGTTGTTTTCGTTAGAAAGGAGGCGGCTAAGAGGGGACCTTATCGAAACATATAAGATGATTAGAGGTTTAGATAGGGTGGACAGTGATAGCCTTTTTCCTAGGATGGAAAAAGCTAGCACGAGGGGACACAGCTTTAAATTAAGGGGTGATAGTTATAGGACGGATATCAGAGGCAGGTTCTTTACCCAAAGGGTGGTTCGGGAGTGGAATGCCCTGCCTGCAGCGGTTGTAGATGCGCCAAGTTTGGTGGCGTTTAAGAGGTTAGTTGATAAGTATATGGAAGAGAAGGGAATGGTTTAGTTTGGAGGGCATTGCTTTTTATATTGGTCGGCGCAACATCGAAGGCCGAAGGGCCTGTTCTGTGCTGTAATGTTCTATGTTCTATGTTCTAACATTATTGTGGGTCTGGAGTCACATGTAGCCCAGACCAGGTAAGGATGGAGATGGTCATCAACTTCAGAAAGCATTGTGGAAGGCATGCTTTTATCTATATAAATGGGGATAAAGTAGAAATGATTGAGAGCTTCAGGTTTTTAGGTGTCCAGATCACCGTTAACTTATCCTAGTCCCTCTATGTTGACACTGTAGTTACTAGGGGAACTATAGACATTATATGAGGTCAGGGCCAGGAGATTTGATGTGTTTTCCTGCCAGCCTCTGCAGGGGAAACATTCCATGTTCCTGTCTGGATTTAATCCCAGGATGGGAGAATTCCACTCAGTGTGAGGGATTCTGAATAAGAGTAGTCTGAAGCCCAGGAGCCAAAACTACCTGGAATCAAAAGTGTAACAGAACACATTAACCTAACGGGCAGAATTTTAAATTCCCACTTAACTCTAACCCTAAACCTTCCACTGGCAGAATATTCCGGTCCCCGCTGAACATTTGAATGTCTCACTGCATTTTCTGGCCCGTTGTGATGGGGCCATAACGTTCTACCCAATGACTATCTTTGAAAATCAACTGAAAGAATAAGAGAAACACTCATGAAATGACCAGCAAAATACTTTGCAGATGTCCCAAAAGATAACCCGAAGTGTTGTTGTGCCCTTATTCAAACTTGGAAGGACTTCACTGAAAGCACAGCAATACATTACTATCTACAGAAATGTGATGATTATAGGACTGGACGAGGAAAGCAGAGGTGTGAGTTCAAATCCCATCATAACAAGTGGGTGAAATTAATTTCATCATTTATGTACTGATGGCAGAAACTCATCAACACTTCTGGATTGTTCCAACTGGTATGTCCTTCAGAGCTGGGAAGATGCCCAACCCACTATTCAGTCCATCCTGTATGTGACAGTAAACCACTGCAGTTGATTGCTGATACTCTCTCAAGTGGCTATTTCGATCAAAGCAACAAGTACAGTAAATGCATCATTGCTAACGCCTCTCACATCCCAAGAACAAAATTAAACCATGTTATCTAACAGAAAGAAGAATCCAAAGTGGAACATGAATTGATTACGAAGGCCAGCTTCTAATAAACCTTTTGTGCACAGCATTTGGGAAACGCTTTGGATCTTAAAATATCTGAGAGTGTGTAATGCCTCTGATCCAGTTTGAGGCAGCATGGTGGCACAGTGGTTAGCACTACTGCCTCACAGTACTTGGGTCTTAGGTTCAATTCTGGCCTCAGGTCACTGTCTGCACATTCTCCCTGTGTCTGCATGGGTTTGCTCCAGTTTCCTCCACAATCTAGAGATGTGTGGGTTAGGTTGATTGGATCATGCTAAATTGAGCCTTAGTGTTAGGGGAATCAGCAGGGTAAATGTGTGGCGTTGCAGGAATAAGGCCTGGATGGGATTGTGGTTGGTACAGGCTCAATGGTCTAAATGGCCTCCTTCTGTGCTGTAGGGGTTGTAAGATCCAGCATAACTGACTACTGGGATCATTATTGATCATACAATAGCCACAACAGTAATTATAGAGCCAGCAAATAACTAAATGTAATTGCCTTATTATAGTTAGTCAGTTAAAAATGAAATACTTGCAATTAACCTAATACTTTTGATACATACATTTATATTTATCACCATTGTTTCAATGTTTATTGACTTATACATTAGCAAATTCTCCTGCTGAATTACATCCTCTTAGGCATATAAAGATGCTCCTGCAATCTTTTCATGAAGAATTAGCCTGTATATTCAGAGCTTGTTTCACAACAGTGCTTTTGCAATTGACCATGATTCATTGCTAATAGACAAATCCATATTTAGGCAACAAAGTCAAAGTTGCAAAACAGCAGTCATAGAAATGATTTTTAGGAGGGTGACCTTGGTTAGGGAGGTGGGTTTTAAGAAAGGTCTTTAAAGGAGGGGATAGGGGAGTCTCAGGGATCAGGGAGAGAATTTTAAGACCATGAATCTAGCTGGTCTTCTATTCACTGGGGTTAGGATTATATTCTCTATACTTTACAGGAGTGAGAGGAGATCTCATAAAAATTTATAACATTCTAACAGGGTTAGACAGGGTAGATTCAGAAAGGATGTTCCCGATATTAGGGGAGTCCGGAACAAGGGGGTCGCAGGAATAAGGGGAAATCCTTTTAGAACTGAGGTGAGGAGAAATTTCTTCACCCAGAGTTTGGTGAATGTGTCCAATTCACTACTACAGAAAGTAGCTGAGGCCAAAACGTTGTCTGATTTCAAGAAGAAATTAGATATAACTCTTGAGGCTAAAGGGGTCAAGGGATATGGGGTGGAAGGGGGATCAGGATATTGAATTCGATGATCAGCCATGATCAGAATGAATGGCGAAGCAGGCTCAAAGGGCCGAATGGCCTACTCCTGCTTCTGGTTTCTATGGTTGAAATCAGACCTCCAATTGTGGGAGAAAGGGAATGAACAAAATGCCAGAGAAAGAGGGAGGGAGGATTCTAGGGAATGGGTCGAGGTTATAGGGTGGAGAAAGTTATAAGGTGCGGAGGAGGATAAAAGGGATGAAGATTTTAAATTGAAGTAAGTACGGGGTCCAGCAAGTACAGGGCTGACAGGAGTAATTACACCTAAAACCAGCTCGAATCCAGGCACCAGTGTTTCCAATTGAACAATCTATCCTTAGCAAAGATCTAATCTCTATCCCCTTATGCCACCATTTGATGAATTTTGAGCTTAGCATGATTTTCAGCTCTCCTTCCCTTGCCTTCACCGCCATCTCAGATATTTAACCAGGAGTTCTCCTCCTCCAACTCAACAGAATATTTCACCTGTCTCCAGTGTTCTCTCTTCACCTGGACCCATCCTTTTTTAAAATATATTTTACCCCTTCCTTGAAGTTACAAACCAATGCTCAGAATGGACCAGGAAGACCCAAACCCATTTCTTGCTTTCTCCAAAAACCAAATTCAAATTGAATCAAATTCATGGTCCCCATAAGAGAGACAAACAAGGCCTAAGCTGACAAGATAAAACATTGCACGCCAACTTGGGCTGATGCTTAGCCAAAAGTCCGAGAAGTGGTCCATCTGGACACATTCTTTTTGTGTACCATTTAGTACTTTTATTGCTGACAAATAACTCAATTTAAATAGAATCCAATTCATTGTCCCTACATGAGGGGCAAACAAGATCGAAGCTGATAGGATAAGACATTATTCCCCATCTTGGGCTCGATCAAACAAGATCCAAGCTGACAGTATAAGGCATTACACCACCCCCCCCCCCAACTCCCCCCCTCTCCTCCCCCCCCCTCTCCCCCCCCACCCCCATTCCCCCGCCCCCCGCCCCACTCCCAGGCTTGATCTCACTCTTCATCTTAGCCAAAAAGCTGAGATGGCTTCGAAAAATTGCATCAGGTAAAGTCTTGGTTTAACTTTATTGGAGATCTTAGTCCTTTACCCAAGCCTGGGCAAACCACCATTGCAGGTTTCAGTATCCACAGTGCATTGGGCTAGCCTCGCCACCCCCAGCCTGATCCTGGTTTCAGCCCCAGTCCTCCTGAACCAAGCCCTCTGGCCTTTTACCTGCTGGGGATTTTTTCACTGAGAACTGTTAGTGTGACCTCAGCTGCCTCAATTTCTCTGCTTCTCTCCACTCGCTCTAACCTCACTCGTTCTAACCGGTCTCATTCTGGACTTTCCGCATTCTGATGACCATATTCCTCTATTCCCATCCTATTCATATATTTGTACAGACGCCCCTTAAAAGGCACTATCGCAGCTGCTTCCATATCTCCTCTGGCAACACGTTCCAGGCACCCACCTTTCCCACCATCCTCCTTCCCACCACCCTCCCCCAGCCGCCGCTCCCCCCCCCAAATCTTCCACCACCTCCTTCCACCACCCCCCCCCGCACCCCCCCCCCCCCCCAAATCTTCCCACCACCCCCCCCCCCCACCACCTCCATGTAAATGACATGCCTCATATATTTCCTTTAAACTTTGCTGCTCACAGTTTAAAACTGTGCCCCCAAGTAATTTTCCTGGGAAAAAGCTTCTGATTATCCACTCTGTCCATGCCCTTCATAAAACTGTAGACTTCTATCAGGTCGTCCCTCAACCTCCGTCGTTCCAGTGAGAACAGATCAAATTTCTCCAACCTCTCCTCATAGCCAGTAACAAATGATGTCTCCAACACTCTGGCCAGTTCTGTTGAAAAGATCACAGATTGAACCATTGGGTGAGATCTTCTGGTCCTGCCTGCTACAGAAATCATAACGAGCCAGATAGAAGATGTCAGTGGGACCATTTAAATGTCTATTGACCTTGGGATGAGAATTTTCAGTCATGGGGGACGTGGGGCAGAAAATCCTGCCTACAGATGATGAGGTTTTTGCAGCATTTTCTGTTCAGATTTCCAGGACTTGCTGTAATCTGCTTTGCAATCAGAGTTTTTAATGAGCTGGCATCAGTGGAGGGTGGAGAAGGAAATAAAGAGTAAAAAAGGGGAAAATAAGAATACTGGAGTGAAGTGGTCTCATCTACATTAAAATGGAACATCAGTAAAAATGAGGATATAAGAAACAAAAGCAGAAAATGCTGGAAAAACTCAGCAGGTCTGACAGCCTCTGTGGAGAGAGAATAGAGTCACTGTTTCAAGTCTGGATGACCCTTCCTCAGAGCAGGAAATACGAATACTGTTCTAAATTATTTTTTTCCTTGTGGGAGGCTGTTGAGAGCATTGGAACAGTCGAGCTGGAGGATTTTAGCAGGCAATGGGTTGCGGTATGGCAGAGATAGACCATATTACATTGGTGGAATTGATTGGACTTCATTATGGAGAGGATACAGAGGTCAAAAGCTCAGTTTGGGATTAAATAGCGTATTGAAGTTATGAACAGCCAATCTTAACCCGCAGCAATGACTAGTTCATCCAGCAGAAGGTACTCTTATAGACAAAAAAATCTTCAACAGATAAATCAAAGAAAATGGTTTAATAAAGAAACTTCATTACTCCAATATTTGAGGCTTCACCCTGGGCCATTCCAAAATGCCCCACAATTCCCAACAGATTCCTACTTATACTGAATCAGCTGGATAGCTGATCACCACATCATTCTGTCATTGGCTACATAGTCTACTGGATCAGCTGACCCTTGCGGCTTGTTACCATAGGTCAAACTATAATAGATCCAATGTTATCATTGGTTACATACTAACATGACCATGGGTGGGGGAATTAACCGGGGGTAGAGTTAAGATAAAGCTTGAAGAATATGCACAGTTAGGGGTAAAGATCATTGTGGGGGTAGATAGGCAGCTAAAGCAGATCCGCGGAAAACGTGAAGACAGTTGAGGAGGGCAAAATGCAAAAACAAAGGCGGGAATATTCTGGCTGTTCACGCACCATGGCATCTGCTCCCCCACCCAGTCAGTGAGGATGGACAATTTGGTGCTGAGCCAAATCTCTGCTCACTGCAGCAAGGTGAGAGAATCCCAGCTGCCAGGAAGGTCGGAGAATCCAGCCGAAAATACACGCAGCTGAAATTTAGTCAGTTAGGGATGGACAATAATTGCAGGCCCAGCTGGTAATGCCCACATCCTATAAATTAATAACAAAATGGAAGTAGAAAATGAAAGGTTGGCAAGGAGGTGACAGCGCAGAGATGAGAGTGGCAATGGTGGTGAGGTTCATTGGTGATACTAAATGGTTTATGTGATATTTTGCATATGCATGTTGAAGTCTGATATAATCACTGCACAGAAATGATTGCTTTCAAAATGCATGTCTTTAATCAAAGTAAATGAAATTGTTAGCAATGGTGTTGTATTTTTTCCCATAAAATACACGGCTAGGATTTAAGTCTATCAGAAGTCCCCATTGCAGAAAATATCCATCCTTATTAAAGATGGCAAAAGCAAATTAATATTAAACACCTCGGGTGGGATTTTATGGCTTCACTTTTCCCAAAAATGTATGTCCCGCCTAAAGTCAATGGATTTCCTATTGTCTGGCTCTCGCCTGCTGTGATTCTCCTGGGGAGGCCAACAGTAAAATTTTGTCTCTTGACTGCAGTCGACTTGAGATGAGGAGGAATTTCTTCAGCCAGAGGATGTGGAGGCCAGGTCATTGAGTGTATTGAAGATAGAGATAGATAGTTCTTGATTGATAAGGCGATCAAAAATTACGGGGAAAATGGGGTTCAGGAACGTATCAGCCATGATCAAATGGTGGAGCAGATCCGATGGGCTGAATGATCTAATTCTGCCCCTACATCTTATGGAATTCACTTTTGTTATTAATATTAGGAAAATACACCAGCTTTAACAAACTTGCTTTGTTATCCTGCAGTGCGTTATATCATCAGTCAGATAGGTACAGCAACATGGTTGTTGTGTTTAATAATGCTGGTTGGAGGGGAAAAGTTCCCTGTGAAATAATAATGTAAGCCTTTCTATATCTGTACAGCTAAGTGAGCTAAACCATTGTATGAGAACAATGCTAGCAATCCCTTCAGGCACAATATGGTATTAACGCAGATATTGATGGCAAGCATTGTTCAAGGACAAATGCTGGGCACTCTATAAAAATACAAAATGTTTAGCCACTCACTGAAACAACCATCCTGATCTCTTGGTGAAGCTTTCTCGTGGAGGTTTAATTCTGGCTGGCATTCTCGTGATTTGCAGTGTCAATGGTATCACTAAATGTGCCATTGACAGCTTCAGTTGGAATAGCAGGTGTAAGATAAATACAGGAGGAAAGATAACAATGATAAAGACTGAGTTGGAAAGGGCACAGTGGTTAGCACTGCTGTGTCACAGTACCAGGGATCTGGGTTCAATTCCCAGTTTGGGTCACTATCTGTGTGGGCTTTGCATGTTCTCCCTGTGTCTGTGTGCGTTTCCTCCAGGTGCTCCAGTTGCCTCCAAAAGAATAAGAAAGATGTGCTGGTTAGATGCATTGGCCATGCTAAATTGTCCCTCAGTGCATCCAAACAGGTGCTGAATTGTAGTGACCAGGGGATTTTCACAGTAACTTAATTGCAGTGTAAATGTGAACTTATGTGTGACACTGATAAATAACTTTAAAAACTTTAAGATGTGAGACAGAGAGAGAATGGAAAAAACACCATGGGCAATATCTAATTGGAACACTAAATGTAAAGAAAGAAACGGAAACACAGTAACAGTTAACTTGAATTTATATAGTACCTCTAACATGGTGAACCATTGCAAAGGGCTTCACAAGAGCAATTATCAAACCAAATTTAATACTGAGCTTCATGGAAAATACTAGGATGAGTGACTAAAAACTCTGTCAAAGTGAATTTGAGCGGGTGTCTTAAGGAAGAGAGGGAGTTAGACAGAGATAGATAAAGGCAGGATGTAGAGGAAAATTAAGAGGGGACAAAGATTGAGCTATGATGACACTGCTATAACCATATAGCTGTGGTAAAAGCAACATTGCAAATAATTCTTGAGTTATTTCTTTTATTTCTTTGTGGGACATGGGTGTTGCTGACTGGCCAGAATTTATTGCCCATCCCTAATTGCCTGAATGCAGTTGCGAGTCAACTACATTGCTGTGGCCCTGGAGTCACATGTAGGACAGACCAGGTAAGAAAGGCAAATTTCTTTTCCTACAGGACATTAGTGAACCGGTGTGATGATATTATGACTCTTTAAAAAAATGATGACCTGAATTTTTTTGGATGGCAGAGTCTCGCTCCTGTTTGCATCACACTGGTTTGGCGATGGGAGCGGAAAAAACCACGAGAAACACAAAGTTGCGTTCTACTCTGGAATGAAAACACGACACAGTTGTCCTCTCTTCCTGTCCGTGACAGAACACATTTGCCCATGTTCACCATCGGGAACCTCATTTGAATACATCAGACCCTGTCACCAGAATCAACCCCCGCTCCATCGCCATCAAAAAATCCATCCACCGCAGGCGGTGTGATGGCAGAATGTCATGAAACAAGATTGGTCGCTGAAGGCATACACCTGGTAAACAGATCTCCCAAGGGAGGTTAGGTGAATGCATCACTCAGGGAAGAAGTTCATACTTGGGTACAAATAGGGATTCTATAATTCTATGAAGGCACGTTAATTTTCCTGTACTCATCCCATATGCTTAAATGTTATAATTCTTCAAATGCTCATCCAAAATTTTTTTTTAAGGGTTTCTGGCCTCCACTTTCCACCACTGTATTCCAGATTCCCATCACCCTCTTAGTGAATCTTCTGTTTTTCAAATCCCCCCTAAATCTCCTGCTGCTTACCCCAAAATTATGCCCCCTCGGATTGACCCCTCAACCACGTGGGACCATTGCTTTCCACTCACCCTGTCCTCATCATCTTATATCTGTCAATCGTGTGCTCCCTCAGCCTCCTCTGCTCTAATGAAGTCAACTCAAGCCTATCCAGTCTTTAATCAGGGGAAAAGAATAACAGAGAAATACCAAGAAATGAATATATCGTGCAAATAGTGATAGAGACACAAGAGTGGGCAAGAAAAAAGCGTAGAATGCCAAGGACAGAGCAGTAGAAGCCAAACTAGCTCAGTTTGGAGAGCTTTAGACTGAAGATCTAAAGGTTCCTAGTTCAATCCTGGGTTTCGGCATGACCCACATTTCTGGGAAGTATAGTGACACACTGGTCAGCACTGCTGCCTCACGTTGCCAGGGACTGGATTCGATTCCCAACTCAGGCCACTGTGTGCGGAGTTTGCACATCCTCCCCATGTCTGCATGCATTTCCTCTGGGTACTCCAGTTTCCTCCCACAGTTCAGAAGACATGTGGATTAGCTGAATTGACCATGCTAACTTCTCCTTCAGTGTACCCGAACAGGTGCTGGAATGTGGCGACTGGAAGATTTTCACAGTAACTTCATTGCAGTGTTAATGTAAGCTTACTTGTGACAGTAATAAATTAATTTTAAAAACGAAAGTGTCACTTATTTACTATTTGGGGCGATTCCCAAACTTCTGCACATCTTTAAGATAAATATGTGAGCTGGAGCGATGATGATGTCTCCCAAACAACCTACGGAATGTTTACTGCCCTGAATTCAGAGAACATTTTACAACCCAAATCAGTGCAAGTGAATTTGCTTTCAGCTGGCTGAACTCTCCTGTTCTTGTGCTGGTGCCTGAGTAAAACCCTTGAGATATAACTGCAGGCCCTCAATGAAAAAGAAACGAGTATCAGGTCAGCTATGGAGCTCAGTATTTCACACTCCACATTGTATATTAGCAAAATCACAGGAGGCCTAGCATTAACAGTTATATAACAACCGTCATCTTCTGTTGCATCATACAGCTGTTACTGATGGTTTCTGAGAACCTGATCTATTATTTTTCCCAGTGATAAAGAGCAAGTGGTGATTTACTACCAGTCCTTTAAGAAGCGAGATCTCCTGCACTTATGATTTATGAGCCTTCTGCCAGTGATGAAAGACTAATAACAGTACATGGGTTGTGCCCTATCATTTCTGTTTGGAAGGCAAAAAGCAGACAATTCCTACTGTAGCAGCATTCAGCAGTTAATGCAGACCCCACATTTGACAGGTATCTGGAGCTGAAGGTACTTGGCTGTTTCTCAGGAATCATAGGAATGTGTGATGTGAATAGGATCCTTATTGATATTGATGTGAATAGGATCCTTGCCAGTCTTTCACTCTCCACATATGCATTGAAAACAGGAGAAAGGTCTGGAGGAATGTTGCACTGATGTGGGTTGTAAAATGTTCTCTGAACTCAGGGCAGTAACCATTCCAAAGGTTGTTTGGGAGATGTCATCATCAGTCCAACTCACCTATTTATCTTAAAGGTGTAAAGAAGTTTGGGAATTGCTCTGAATAGTAAATTTGTTGTGCTTTCGTTTTTAAAGTTTATTCCTTTGTGTCATAAGTAGGCTTACATTAACACTGCAATGAAGTTACTGTGAAAATCCTCTAATTGCTGTTCGGGTTCACTGATGGAGAATTTAGAACATAGAACATTACAGCGCAGAACAGGCCCTTCGGCCCTTGATGTTGCACCAACCAATTGAGAAAAAGCAATGACTCTCTAACCTAAACCGTTCCCTTTTCATCCATAAACCTATTCACTGACCACTTAAATGCCCCCAAACTTGGCACATCTACAACTGCTGTAGGCAGGGCATTCCATACGCTTACCACCCTCTGGGTAAAGAACCTACCTCTGACATCCGTCCTATAACTACCATTTAGCATGGCTAATTCATCTAACCCGCATGTCTTTTGGATTGTGGGAGGAAACTGGAGTACCGGGAGAAATGGAAGGGAGAGATTTATTCTTCACATTTATGGAAAAACAATTGGCTTGTGGCAGGAGTATTGAATGACAATCCTTTTCAACATCTTGCTCAAAGGCCATCTACTGGAAAAAGGTGCCTCATGAAGTTGTTATGGTTGAGGTCAGAAACTCCAAAGTGTTTTATAAAGCCCACTTGGATCATGTATTTTGCATCTTGAATTGGCCAGGATGAATATGATGTGTTTCATTTCAGGTATGATTTAAATGACCCACTAGGGAGCTTTTATCAAATAATGTCTATTTAACAATATAGTTAACATGCATAATAAAAAAATACTTGCAAGAAATCTTACTAATTACAAACAAGAAACAAAACAACCACTATAATATATAACCCTTAAAAAATAATTCTAACGTATTCCAATCCCACCAATCTCATAGACAAAAAAACCCTTTATACAGGTTTAACATAGCAAAGATCAAGTTCAGTGATACTGAACTTGGGTCCTTTGGATGAACTCTGCAGTTCTCTGGCTAGATCCAGAACAGTTTGAAATCAGAACAACTTCTCAAAACACCAGAGACTCTAGGTAGTCACCAAAAGCTGATTCCCCTCCCCACTTCAGAAAGGCAAGACCTTGCTTCCAGTCAACCAGCAAAATTTCCAAAACCAGGGAGACAGAGACTTTTTCCAGCTTGCTGTACCTTCTAAAACTCAACTTTAACTGCAACCAAACAGAAAATGAAACCCTAAACTCACTGGAAAGGGAACAAAGACAGTCCAAAAACAAATGACTATCTTGTAACAAGATCATAAAAACAAACAATAACACAACAGCAAAAAATGTTGTGGGCCTTGTGGAACAGTGGTGGGGGGGGGGTGTCATGTGATAGGAGCAGGACAGGGAGATGTTGTCATCCTTGCGGGCTGGGAGAGGAGATAAGGTGGGGCAGGGGAGGTAGAACGTTGCAGGATATGTATTTTTGTGATTTCCTCTCTGTTCCTTGAGTCAGCATTGGCAAAGTGGGCCAAATGGCCTCCTTCTGTGTTTCATGATCCTGCAATGGATGGCACTGTGGCACAATGACTAGCACTGTTGCCTCACAGTGCCAGGGACCCGGGTTCAATTCCGGCCTCAAGTAACTGAGTGGAATTTGCACATTTTCCCCATGCCTGAGTGCATTCCCTTCAGTGTTCCGATATCCTCCCACAGTCCAAAGATGTTTTAAATGTTATTTATTATTATCACAAGTAGGCTTACATTAACACTGCAATGAAATTACTGCGAAAATCCCCCTGTCACCACACACCGGCACCCGTTGGGTACATTGAGGGAGAATTTGGCATGACCAATTCGCCTAACCAACACGTCTTTTAGATTGTGGGAAGAAACTGGAAAACCCAGAGGAAATCAATGCAGAAGCAGGGAGAACATGCAGACTCTACACAGACAATGACCCAAGCCAGGAATCGAACCCATGTCCCTGGCGCCGTGGGGCAGCATTGCTAACCATTGTGCCACCCGGGTTAGATTGATTGGTCGTGGTAAAATCACCCCTTAATGTCAGGGGGATTATCAGGGTAAATACATGAGGTCACAGGGCTAGGACTGGGTTGGATTGTTGTCGGTGTGGGCTCAATGGGCCAAATGATCTCCTTCTGAACTATAGGGATTCTATGATTTTATGAAACAAGAATTCTGGTCACTTGCGTGATTTGCATTTTCTTTGCCTTCTGGCTATAGCACTATTATTGTTGATGGCACAGACATTATTCACTGATCTTGCTGCAGTTTAATTCCGCTTCTTTGTAGCCACATTAAAACCTTATCATCTGCTCTGTACTGGACCAAGATAGAATGTTAGTGATCCAAAGCAGATCTAAACAATCAAATCTCCTCAAGGGGATTGTTGCATCTTCAAAGCTTCAATAATTTTCCAAACAAGATCTGACAAAATTACATATATTTTTTGGCAGGCGTTATTAAATCCAACAGCTGAAATTTTTGTGAATAATTTTAACAATAAAGAGACTAGCTGGTCGAAATTTCTACTTACTGTGCGTGTTTGAGGACTTAAAGTGGGCACAAAACACAACGCTTGAGGGCTTAAAGTGGGCACAAAAGCCAAGCAATGGAAGGGTCTTTGTCTCATCTGCACATCAATTGGTCCCTTTGCTGAATTTATGAGAGGTTTTAGGCATTGGTGGGTTCCTCTGACACAGAACAGAAGCCCAACACTTCTGGGGACGATCCTGAGCCCACACTCTGCATCTTCAGGCCCAGCGATGGGGGCTCAATATCCGGCAAAACAAGATATCCCAAATCTCACTGTTGAGGTCACATTTTTCTGATTTTCACTACCTGTCGCTAGCGACATAGCCAGGATCACTCCCATTACGGGTGTGAACTGATTTAAATAGAACTTGTCACGAGACCCCATCCCCCCAACTCCTGGGGAGAGAGACATGGCCAGGCAGTGCTCTGGCAATGCTCTTTTGACACTGCCCACTGGCAGTGGTAGAAGTTTATGGAGTTTTCTGCTGAACAAAGGCAATTTAACATGTTGACCTTCTGCCTGGGAGTTATCCCCAGCAGCTGCCAAAATGAAATAATTATTTTCTCAGTTTCAGGATTGTTAAACCTTGCTCTGCCTAAGGAGCTGCTGACAAACAGCCTGGGACTGTTCAGCCCAACTTCAAAGAGACTAGGCAGGAAAGTTATTTACAGTTGATAAGCCAATCGTGCAACGGACTCAGAGGGTATGCTGGCTTTCCAAACACCATGAACGGCAGTCGTTTCAACCCCCAAATTTGTCAAGACAGCATCAGTCCTAAAAACAAAGCCAAATTCCAGATGTTGGATAAACACCCTTTGTTGAAGTCATGCAGAGAAAGAAGGTTGCGTGACCAAACATTTTAATTGTTTGAACATGAGACTAGAAGACCATAAGACATAGGGGCAGAATTAGGTCATTTGGCCCATTGGGTCTGCTCTGCTGTTCAATCATGGCTGATATTTTTCTCATCCCTATTCTCCTGCCTTTTCCCCGCAACCCCGACCCTATTATTAATCAAGAACCTATCCATTTGTGTCTTAAAGACACTCAATGATCTGACCTCTACAGCCTTCTGTGGCAAAGAGTTCCACAGATTCCCCACTGAAGAAATTCCTCCTCATCTCTGCTTTAAAGGATTGTCCCTTTAGCCTGAAGTTGTGTCCTCTGGTTTTAGATTTTCCTATTACTGGAACATCCTTTCCACATCCACTCTATCCAGGCCTCGCAGTATCTTGTAAATTTCAGTAAGATCCCCCCCCCTCATTTTTCTAAACTCCAATGAGGCCAGACCCAGAGTCAACAACTTTTCAGCATACAACAAGCTCTTGTCTAGGGATCATTTTTGTGAACCTTCTCTAGACCCTTTCCAAGGCCAGCACATCCCTGAACAGTTGAATTTTACCTTTATGGTCTGCACACTCACTTTGCATCCCACTTGGCAAATCATAGAGAAGCCGGCTCTGTTAGCTGGAATGCGTAGGTTAGAAAGATTTGCGCGGTAAATACGTGGGGTTGTGGGGCCTGGCAGGTACAGGCTCAATGGGCTGAATGGCCTTCTTCTGCACTGTAGGAATTCTATGATTCTCTGAGTTACTGGACACAGGAAACTCTGGCTGCGTGAACAAATGGGGTTGTTGCTGCCTTTTAGGGAAAGTAACATGGACAGAGTGGAACAGCTCTGAGGATTTTCCCCAGGTTTCCAACTGTCCTTCTATCAAAATAACCAGCATAAACTGGTTGTCCAAGAAGTTAACACTTCACAGTGGGCACTGTCAAAAAAATGAGATTTATTTTCTGATTAACTACCAAAAATGCTCATCATAACATAGGTTCGGCTATTATCAAGCCTCCCATTTCAGCAAGGGCCTTTGATGGATTTATTGCTTCAGATATCATGGAATAGAATCATAGAATTCCTGCAGTGCAGAAGGAGGCCATTCGATCCATCGAGCCCGCGCCAACAACAATCTCATCCTATGCGCAGACCCCCACGTAGTCACCCTGCTAGTCCCCCTGACACTAAGGGGCAACTGAGCATGGCCAATCCACCTAACCTGCACATCTTTGCAGTGTGAGAGAAAACTAGAGCACTCAGAAGATAACTCATGCAGACGTAGGGGGAATGTGCAAATTCTGTATAGACAGTCACCCAAGCCGGGAATTGAACCCAGGTCCCTGACACTGTGAAGCAGCAGTGCTAACCATTATGCCACTGTGGCACCCTATCCTGGGGTCAAGTGTGAAAAGGTTACAATGTTTCTTTTCTTGTTCCTGGCAAGAAAGTATTTTTTAGGAGAATGGGCCATCCTATATTTTCTCGTTAGAGAGAAGAACATTAAGAGGTAATTTAATGGAGGCATAAAAGATGATCAGAGGATTAGATAGGATAGACAGTGAGAGCCTTTTTCCTCGGATAGAGACGGCTAGCACAAGGGGACATAGCTTTAAATTGAGGGGTAATAGATATTGGACAGGTTCTTTACTCAGAGAGTAGTAAGGGTGTGGAATACAACAGTAGGCAACATTAAGGGCATTTAAATGGTCATTGGATAAATATATGGATGATATTGGAATGGTGTAGGTTAGATGGGCTTTAGATTGGTTTCATAGGTTGGCACAACATTGAGGGCTGAAGGGCCTGTATCTGTGTTCATATGAAAATCAATAAATCTATCATCATTTCTTCTTCCACATCAGCTTTGGTTCAGTGACTGTAGTTGTGCCTCTAAAGTCAGACTGCAGTGGCTTCAAGTACTGCTGCATAGGCATAGGATCTGGGCTGACACTCCCTTCATAGTAGCGCAGGGAGTGCAGAAAAAGGCCATTTGGCCCATCAAGTCTGCACCAACCACAATCCTATCCAGGCCCTACCCCCATATCCTTACTTATTTACCTGCTAATCCCTCTAACCTAAGCATCTCATGACTCTAAGGGATAATTTTTAGCATTCCAATCAACCTAAACCACAGATCTTTGGACTGTGGGAGGAAACCAGAGCACCTGGAGGAAACCCACGCAGACACGAAGAGAATGTGCAACCTCCACACAGACAGTGACTCAAGCCAGAATCAAACCCAGGCCACTGGAGCTGTGAAGCAGCAGCGCTAACCACTGTGCTACCGTGCCACCCAAAATAATGCACAGATGAGAGTGCTGTCTTGTGAAAGAGCTGCTAAATTGAGATCTCAGCTATCCTTTGAAGTGGAGATAATGGTTTTACTCCTTCAAAAAACAAGGGAGCTGTCTTTGGTTTCGTGGCTGGTACTCATCCCTCAGTCACCATCCAAACCAAAAAAAATCAGATTATCTGATCATTATCTGATTGTAGAATCATAAATCATAGAACCCTTACAGTGCAGAAGAAGGCTATTCAACCCATTGAGTCCACATAGACTCCCTGGCAGAGTATCTTACCCAGGCCCTATCCCTGTAACCCCATCTATTTAACCCACTCATTCCCCACACGCTACACATCTTAGGGCACTAAGGGGCAATTTAGCATGGTCAATCCACCTAACCCACACATCTTTGGACTGTGGGAGGAAACCGGAGTATCCAGAGGAAACACACGCAGACAGGGGGAGAGTGTGCAAACTCCGCACAAAGTCGACATTGAATCTGGTGCTGTGAGGCAGCAGTGCTATCCTATCGCATTGTTGTTTGTGGGATCTTGTTGTGCAAAAATGGTTGCCACCTTTCCCGTGCTGCAAAAATGACTGCTCCCTGTTCGCTACAAAATGCTTTCCCGTGTCCTGAGGTTGTGAATTGATTCAAGTGAATGTAAGATTTTTTTTCATAGGGAGCTGACTGCCTGCTCTCTGGTGACGTGATTGTATCAGCAGCTCCCCGTGTGAGGGATTACAGACACAGATCTAGACCATCTTTCATTCTGTGCTTTCAGCAAATACAGCATTCTGGAGAGTAATGTTCACACAATATATCCCTCAGGATCCTGTCCTCAGTGAGGGATGTTTTAAACACAGAATCAGCACTGTGAAGCCTTACAGCAGTGAGGCTTTTTATTTGACGTCTTTAGAAGTCATCAGAATTCATTGGGCCACGCCTTTCTCAGTCTGATGAGGTTGCGTTTCACCTTCTGCACAGAAACCTGTCTACTTTCACCAGATTGTCCAGTCAGGCATCTCTCTGTTCAATAGTTCTCACAGGGTTGTGCTGTAAGGCGAAACACTGCCATCCTCTGTCCATATAAAGCAGTTACCATCTGATAGTGATGGAGAAACTCGACAGTGTATATGCCCAGTCATTGTAAGCATTAAAGCAACAAAATGGGGGACTATGTTGTTCAGTATGTTCAGTACAAATAAATAAACATCAAACTTCAAACTCTCCTTGAGTCTGTGTTCTGTTGTTGGGAATGGTGTCCGTATTGTCTCTTTACGTTATTGGCTTTGTCTTAGAAAATGAGCTAGCTGGAAACCATATGCTGTCTCCAGAAATGTTCATAAAATCCATTGGGTTGTTAGCAATAAGGACATATTGGCAAAATGGCCTATATCTGCTCTGAAGACTAATGGTCTCATGAATGGACTTGGAGTAAACAATGCACAGGGTGGCACATGGTTAGCACTGCTGCCTCACAGTGCCAGAGACCCGGGTTCAATTCCCAGGCTGGGTCACTATTTGTGCAGAGTGTACATATTCTCTCCACATCTGCTTGGGTTTCCTCCTGATGCTCCGGTTTCTCCAACAGTCCGAAAGACGTGCTGGTTTGATACATTGGCCTTGCTAAATTCTCCCTCAGTGTTCACGAACAGGTGCCAAACTGTGGCGACAAGGGGATTTTCACAGTAACTTCATTGCAGTGTTAATGTAAATCTATCTGTGACACTTTGTATAAGTGTCACTGAAATGTACTGTAGAACATTGGTTTGATGCAAGATCACAGCGGCACAGTGGTTAGCACTGCGCCAGGGACCCAGGTTCAATTCCAGTCTCGGGTCACCACACAGAGTCTGCTTATTCTCCCTGTACCTGCACAGGTTTTCTCTCACGCTGCAAAGACGTGCAGGTCAGATGGATTGATCATGCTAAATTGACCCTTAGTGTCCCACAACGTGTAGATTAGGGGGATTAGTGATGACAAATGTATGGGGTTACAGAGAGGCGGCAGAGAGTGATGGTCTGGGTAAACTCTGCCAGAGAGCTGGTGGGCCGAATGGCCTCTTCCTGTACTGTCAGAATCCTAAGTCGGATTGGACAGTGCTTTGTTCATGTTGCACTTTGTGTTCAGTTTTTGTTGCCATGGCAATGGGAAAATACTAGAGCGCAGAGAATGGCCAGAGTGTCAATGAAATATTGACCTTTCAGGCTTGAAAGGAATTTAAATGAAAGAGATTTTTTAAAAATATAGTAACATGTAAGATAGAAAGTGGAATAGAAAATATTAGGCCAGGGCATGATTTAGTTAAAATGGAATCTGAAAATTAAATGGACACAGGTACAATTTATTAAAAGACAAATCAAGGATGGACGTCAGGAAGTACTGCTTCACACAAAGAACGATTAATAACCACAGTCCCCATGGATAAGGAACAAGAACAAAAACGCGGACAGTTTAGAGACAAGTTAACTGCTATGAAGGTGACTGTAACTGGGTGATATAATGTTGGTGATGGGGGTCTCCCTCAGTGAGACCCATGTCACCTCTTATTGGGAAGGCCGGTCACCACATCAAACGCCAATCAGTTGGTAGCGCTGCTGCCTCACAAGCACCCGAGTTCAATTCCTACTTTGGCCTGTATGGGATTTGTACCTTCTTTGCATGGGTTTCCTCCAGATTCCTCCCACAGTCCAAAGATGTGCAGTTAGATGTATTGGCCATTCTAAGTTGTCCCTCGGTGTCCATGACTTGTAGATGAGGGGATGATAACTGGGCATCAGGAGTGGGGGTTTGGGGGGGGGGGGGGAGTTTGACAGGGTGAAAATCTTGACTGCAGGCTGTTAAAGCCAATCAGAGCCAATCAACTCTTCATTGTTTGGCAGCACCTCACGGGAGATGGGACTGCTGTCAGTAATGCCACCCACCTGAATCCCAGGACCACCAAGGGAGCCAGATTGCAGGTGAGTGAAGTTCAGAGAAGGATCATCGGGAAGGGGTTGCCAGGGAGAGGGGAGGGTGATGGGCAGCAAAGGAGAGTTTGGAGAAGGGAGGGTGGCATTGCTCATAAGGAGCCTCCTTTCCAATGCCTGTGGAATTGATCTGGCACTGAGTGCCTTTGAACAAAGGACCCCGACACCAAAGTATTAAAGAAACCCCAATTGGGCTTGTTTTTTGGGTTTCCCATGTGGGCGACTCTCCCTCCTCCCCCTACAAAGCCATTCCTTATCTTGGCTCCAAGGAAGAGTAAGGGGATTTTCATTCCCCTCCAATCTGTCTATCATTAACACCGATAGCTCAACCATCATAAGGAGCAGCAAGATACCTATTGGAGTTCACAAGAATGAGAGATGATTTTACTGAAACATAGAAGCATAGCCACAATCTAGAAGCAGCAGTAGGCCATTTAGTCCTTTGAATCTGTTTCACCATTCATTATAAACATTGCTGATCATCAAATTCAACATCCTGATCCTTGCTTCCCCCTATATCCTTTGATCCTTTTAGCCCCAAGACTCAGATCTAATTCCTTCTTGAAATCACACAACGCTTTGCCCTCAACTACATTGTGTGGTAGTGAATTCCACACATTCACAAGCCTCCGGGTGAAGAAATCTGTCCTCACCTCAGTTCTAAACGATTTATCCTTTATTCTCAAACTATGACCTCTAATTCTGGACTCTCTCACCATTGGGAACATTCTTTCTGAATCTATTCTGTCTAATCCTGTTAGAATTTTATAAATTTCTATGAGGTCCCCTCTCACTCTTCTAAATTCCGGTGACTATAACCTTAACCATTTTAATCTGTCCTCATATGACAGTCCTGCCATCCCAGGAATCAGCCTGGTAAACCTTTGCTGTACTCCCTGTATAGCAAGGACATCCTTCCTCAGATAAGGACACCAAAACCGCACACAATATTCCAGATGTAGTCTCACCAACACCTTATATAAAGGCAGCAAAACATCTCTATTCCTATAATCAAATCTACTGGTTATGAAGACCCAATATACCATTTGCCTTCTTTACTGCCTGCTGCACCTGCACGTTTAATTTTAGTGTCTGATGCATGAGGACACCAAGGTCTCACTAATGTTATTAATGTTGTTAGGATATTTTCCCTTGCTAGGAAATCTAGAATCAAACAGCAGAGTTTCAAAATAATACAATAAGTGGGACAGTAGCAGAGTAGTTAGCACAGTGCCAGGGATCTGGGTTCGATCCCCGGCTTGAGTCACTGTCTGTGTGGAATCTACACATTCTCCCGTGTCTACATGGGTTTCCACCAGGAGCTTTGGTTTCCTCCCACAATCTAAAGGTGCGTGTGTTAGGTTGATTGGCAATGCTAAATTGCCCCTAGTGTCAGGGGGATTAGCAGGATAAATACAGAGGTTTACAGGAATAGAGCCTGGATGGGATTGTTGTCGGTGCAAGCTCGATGAACCGAATAGCCTCCTTCTGCACTGTAAGGATTCTATGATATATATCGTATTGATATACATGAATATGCATATATATTCATGACTTTAATATAGGGCACGGTTTCAAAATTTGTTGTTGACACTAAACTTGTGAACTGTGTGGAGGATGGTGTTACATTTCAAAAAGAGATGAATAGGTTGGTGGAATGTGTGGACACGTGGCAGATGAAATTTAATGCAGAGGATTCTGAAGTGATCCTTTTTGCTCAGAGAAATGAGTCAATATACACTAAAGGTTGCAGTGCTAAAGGCAGAAGGGCCTGGCAGAGGTGGACATACATAAATTATTTAAGGTGGCAGAACAAGTTGAGAGCGCGGCCAAAAAGGCTTGGGGGTGGGGGGGAGGTCCTGGACTTCATAAATAGAGGCATAGGGTGGAATTTTCCTGTGCTGTCCACCATGAGAATTGTGGTGTGTGGGAGCACACCACGCAAAGGTCCATTGACTTCAGGCAGGATTTTCTTTGAACGAGAGAATTTCAAAGGTTAGTGTCCCTCTGGGAGAAGAAATCCCTCCTCATCTCCATCTTAAATGGGAGGCTCCTCATTATAGAATCATAAAATACTTTCAGCACAGGACGCTATTTGGTCCATTGTGCCTCTGCCAATTATCTGCAAATCACCAGGTGTCATTCCACATCTTTTCTCCAGAGTCCTGCAAACATTACAAGGTGAGATTATGGTTGGTACAGACTCGATGGGCCGAATAGCCTCCTTATTATTGTAGGGATTCTATTCTATGAAATTTCTCAGGGCCAAGGGCATAAACTTCCATCACACACTGGTTTTCCCTCAAATGAAGTATAGCGTCCAGCTCTGGGCACCACACTTTGGGGAGGATTGTGAAGCCATTAAAAAGTTCAGGAAAGATTCATGAGAATAGTTCCAGGGTTGAGGGACTTCAGTTAAATTGATAGACTGGACCCCTCTGGGATTAGGGCAGTTTGCCTTGGAGAAAGGGAGGTGGAGAGGAGATTTGAAAGAGGCATTCAAAATCTTGAAACCTCTAGACAGGGTAGGGAGGGAAAGCTTGTTCCCATTGGTGGAAGAATGGACACCGATTCAAGATGATTGACAAAAGAAGGAAATTTTTTTTTTAGCAGTGTGTGGTTAGGAGCTTAGCAAAAGAGGTGAGTGATTAAAAGTTGGAATAGACTGCCTGAGAGTGTGGTACCAGCAGGTTCAATTATTGTTTTCAAAGGTGAATTGGACAATTGCCTGAGAGGAATTTTAAAGAATAGAATCCCTACAGTGCAGAAGGAAGCCCTTCGGCCCATTGAGTCTGTACCAGCCACAATCTCACCCGGTCATGTTTGCAGGATTCTGGAGAAAAGATGTGGAATGATACTTGGTGAATTGCAGAGAATTGGCAGAAGCACAATGGATCAAATGGCCTCCTGTGCTGAAAGCATTTTATGATTCTATAATAAAGAGTCTCTCATTTTAGATGGAGATGAGGAGGAATTTCTTCTCTCAGATGGACACTAATTTTTGGAGTTCTCTAATTCAAAGAGCAGTGGAATCTGGGTCATTGAATATCTTTGATTTCTGAGGAAATCTAAGGTTACGAGGACCAGGCAGGAAAATAGAGGAAAGACCAGCCTCAGATCAGCCAGGATCTCATTGAACAGAGGAGGATGCTTGAGGGCCGAATGGTCTGCTCCTTCATCTATTTCTTATAAAGAATTAGGTCCAACTGCCTCAGGCTTGTCCTGCTAGATGGAATCCGCCACACCCAGTACCTACCCCCCTAGCAAGGTGAATGAACACAAACATCGTACAGTAGCTTCAGAAGATGCTGGAAACATTGGGCGTGATGCTGCCATTGCCAACATTATGGCAGCACTCACTGTGACTAATTTATTGGGTGGCATGGTGGTTAGCGCTGCTGCCTCACAGCACCAGTGACCTAGGTTCAGTTCCCGGCTTGGGTCACTGTCTGTAAGGAGTCTGCGTGGGTTCTCTCCAAAAGACATGCTGGTTAGGGTGCTAAATTCTCCTTCAGTGTATCCAAACAGGTGCCGGAGTGTGACGACTAGGGGGGATTTTCACAGTAACTTCATTGTTAATGTAAGCCTGCTTGTGACACTAATAAATGAACTTAAAATACTCTGGCCATTAAAAGTGCACGAGTGAAATAAAGACTCGCAGCTCATTCTTAATGGCAGCAGGGGGAGGAATAGAGTAATATAATCAAGCAGTTGAAAGATGTTTGCGTGTGGCGAATTTTGATGGAATCTTATTTATGAATTAGTCTCTGTGTGATTTAATTACGACATAGGGAGTGCTCTAATCTGTGTTCAAGGTTATTTGATGATGATGAGGCCCTTTGGAAGGTAGAAATATTCTGGTGTTTTATTACAGAAAATAATAAAGGCTTGCCCTTGTCATCAGCTTTTTTTTTAGTCAATCGGCGATTTTTGAAAGAAAATGATTTGCGTTGTCACTTGATTCTTGTTAAATAAATGGTGAATGGAGCTTAAGAATCTGTAAGTGTGCCCCTCACCCAGTGCAGCTAGGCAATTAAGCAGGTACGTCTGTATAAATCTCTGGAGTGCAATTACAAAAACAAGCAAATCCATGACTTCCAATTCACCCCTGCATCTCACGATGTAACAATTAGTGCCACAGCATCAAACAGCAGGAGGAAGATTCATTCAGCCCACCAGCTCAGTCTCAGCCCCTTCGCAAAAGCCCCTTGTCTCATTGCCCTCCTCTTGTCCCACAGCCCTGTAATGAATTGCTTGTTCAAGTATTTTTCCAATCCCGTTCCATAGAGAAAAAAGACTTGCATTTATATTGATTGGGCCATGGGTGGTGGTTTCCAAACATCTCGAAGGACATTGCAGCTAATAAAAGACTTTCAAAGTGTTGTAGCCATTGTAAAGCAAGAAACGTGGCCATCAGTTTTCACACAGCAAGCTCCCACAATCAGCAACGCGAAAATGACCATATTTACCTCCTTTTGTGATGTTGTAGCGGCACACTAGCACATTGGTTAGCACTGCTCACAGCGCCTGGAACCCAGGTTTAATTCAAAGCTTGGGTCACTCTCCGTGCAGAGTTTGCATGTTGTCTGCGTGGGACCCCTCCAGGTGCTCCGGTTTTAATGTTTATTTATTACTATCACAAGTAGGCTTACGTTAACGCTGTCATGAAGTTACTGTGAAAGTCCCTAGTCACCACACTTGGTGATTGTTTGGGTACACTGAGGGAGAATTTAACTTGGTCAGTGCACCTAACCAGCACATCTTTCAGACTGTGGGAGGAAACCGGAGCATTCAGAGGAAACCCATGCAGATATGTGGAGAATGTGCAGACTCCATGCAGCCAGGAATCGAACCCATGTTGATTGAGGAATAAATATTGGCCAGGAAAATGGGGAGAACTCTCTCTTCCCACTACGCTTCTCTGAAATGGTGCGATCTGCATCCACCTGAGAAGACAGATGAGGACCTCAATTTAACACCTCATCCAAAAGCAAGCACCCCTGACAGTGCAGCACTGCCCTCAGTAGTGCACTGGAATGTCAGTCTGAAGTGTATTGGCTCAGATTGCTGGACTGGGATTTGAATCCACCACCTTCAGCTCTCAGGAGAGCACGTTACCCATTGGGTCTTGGCTAACACACAAGCTCTTATTCAACCTTCCGCTGCCACCAAATCAAGCAGTGCATTCCAATTCCTAACCACTCATTATGTTAAAAAATCCTTTTCCAATTTCCTCTTTTTCCCAAATTAGTATACTCACACAAATGTCTTGTACAGAGGATTGCCCACTGTAGCCCCAAATCTTCACCGATCCATGGATTGAGACCTTTAGGGCACAATTTTACAATCTTGTTCTGCCCGTCGTTCAGTGAAGTGAAGTAGTATGATCGAGTGAAAGGCAAAAAAATCAGAAACACTCCCAGTTTCTCACCTCCCTGCAATTGTACCGGCCTTATTGTACCGGCAAAATTGGCTTCCCACCTGATTTAAATATTTATGATGTGCTTAGCATCCTGGACACTATCGTCTGGACTCACTTCCGTTAATCCCTTGACCAGCGAGAATCAAAGCCGGTCTCCGTTGGTGGACACCAGATGGCGATGGCTTCGCTGAGGAATCAGAGGCCATTGAATCTCCGGGTGGTCAGGGGCATGGCCTGGGAGTGCCCACCTGGCACCCTGGTACTGCCCACCAGCCACTTTAACTCTGCTGGTGCAGTGCCAAGGGGATGGGAGCTTGAATGGGAGTGGAGCCTGAGGGGAGATGGGGCTATGACGGAGTGAGGCAAGCAGGGAACACTGCAGGTGAGAGTGACCGGGGACGGAAACCCTGCAGAGAATGGGGCAAAGTGATGGCGAGGGCGGAACTCTGCAGATGAGGGGATTCAGCAGGACAGGGGTCCTGATGAATGAGCTGAGGGTCTGGAATGCTTGTCCAGTAAAATTATCTCTATGCCTCCCTTTGTCTTGTGTCTCAGGTGACGAAGGCCGAACAGCTTTCTGTCAGTTCTGGAATGTAAGTAAACACTGGATGACATGAAGGCAAATGACATCAAAGAGACAAAAGACATAAAGAGAACAATATTCCATAGTGCCAGATTGACTCCACTGTGGATCTCAAAGGGTTCTGGTGTTGCCTATCATGTTGTCATGGAAAGAACTGATCACATGGGCAGCACAGCGCCAGGGATGCAGGCTTAATTCCTGGCTTGGATCACTGTCTGTGCAGATCTGCCCATTGTCCTTGTGTCTGTGTCCAGTTTCCTCTGAAAAACGTGCTAATTGGGAGCATTGGCCATGCTAAGTTCTCCCTCAGTGTACCCGAACAGGAGCCACAGTGTGGCGACTAGGGGATTTTCACAATAACTTCACTGCAGTGTTAATGTAAACCTACTTGTGACACTAATAAATGAACTTTAAAAACCATTGAGCTGCTTCAGTGAGTATCTGGTTTTCCCCAGCATCTTAAAGAGACCACCTCTACTCGTCTGGTCGAACGCCTTGCTGAGATTGTTGCAGGCAATAGATAGCAGCTGCCTTGGTTCATGGCATGTCTCTCACAGTTGCCAGGCTGAGTAGACCGTGTCAGTTGTAGATCCCCCAGTTCTGAAGTCACACCGTGATTCAGGAGGGATGCATTGAGCCAGAATCTGCAGTCTGACAAGAGGAACATGGGTAACATTTCCCACAATGCTCAGCAGAGTGAGGCCTAGATAGTTGTCAGCTGCACACATGCAATTCACAAACTTCTAGCGCCCATTTTGTACTTCAGAAAGTGAAGAGTTATTGCTGATAGTTTTCCAGCCGCATCCCCTGCTGTGTGATAGATGTGGTGCACGTGGTTTTACATTGAACAGTAAAATTATACGTCCAGAAATATGCTGAATAACATTTCAGCAACAAAATGAAGGTCAGGTGACAGTTACTGGCGGCAGAGAAACATTTCAAGGTTTCTTTGTCGCTTAGACAAGAATTGAACAGGTTCCAGAAAGGCAGTTACATTTAAACACAGCCTCCATATCCAGTAATCTTCTGCTTAATGTAATGGGAAATGGACCAGAATCATAAAATGCGACCTTGAGGATAGAATACAAGCAGCTTGTCTGAATATTGAAAGACACTCTTTAGACACCAACAACAACCTGAATTCATCTAGTATCTTGAATGTATTACAATTCCCTAAGATACTTCACAGGTGTGTAATCAGGCAAAACTGACTCCATGTCAGAATAGGAAATATTGGCCAGAATTTTATCACCCTGCCCAGCACAGGAATCAGAGCGGGTGAGGGACAGAATGTGGAAGGGTCTATTGACCTCAGGCAGGATTTTATGATTTCAGGATGAGCAAGGCTGTTAAATCCTGCCTGAGGTCAATGGATCTTTCCACATTGAAACGGTGGCACAGTGGTTAGCACTGCTGCCTCACAGTGCCAAGAAGCCAGGTTCAATTCCAGTCTCGGTTACTGTCTGTGTGCAGTTTGCATATACTCCTTGTGTCCGCGTGGATTTCCTCCAGGGCTCTAGTTTCTTCCCACAGTCCATAGATGTGTGGGTTAGGTTGATTGGCTATACTAAGTTGACCCTAGTGTCAGGGAGGTTTGCAGGGTAGATGAGAGTTGCAGGAATAGAGCCTGGGTAGGATGTAGTAGGTAAAGACTCGATGGGCCGAATGGTCTCTTTAAGTACTGTAGGAATTCTATGATTAAGTCAAATGGCCAAAAGCTTGATTTAAAGTTAAGTTTTAAGGAGCTTGGCAAAGAAGGAGAAAAGGAGGAAAAGTTCATGGAGGGAATTCCAAAGTTTACAGCCTTGGTAACTGAAGTCATGCTTGATAATGGTGATACAATTAAAATTGGAGTTGCGATTTTAAAATTGGAGTGTAGATATCTAGCAAATTATGATAGATGACAACAACAACCAAAGATTGCATTTATATAGTATCTTTAAGTTAATAACCTTCCCAAAGCAGGGGTGTTCTTAGACATAATTTGATACCAAAAGGAGATGTTGGGCAGGACAGATATTAGGACTTTGCCAGTGATGCTCACACCCTGTGAATAAATACATTTTTAAAAAATAATGAAAAAGAGCTTGCTCAAAGAGGTAGGATTGAGGAACTTCTTAAAGGAGAGAAAGTATTTAGGAAGAGAATTGCAGAGAATAGGCCCTAGGCAACAGAAGGCACAGTGAAAACTGAGGATGGCCATGAAGTCAGGATTGGCGTAATAGAGCTTGTGGAGGATTATGGAGCTGGCTGTGGCTACAGAGAAGGGGAGGTGGTTGAAGACAAGGGTGCGAAGTTTAGATGAAGGCATTGCTGGAGTGGGAGCCAATAGTGAGCACAGAAGTGATGGGTCATCAGAACTTCTTACAAATCAGAAGTGCTGCATAATGATGAATTGTGTACATTGGTGAGGTTTTATTTGCTTGAACCTAGAAAATGTATCTAATAATACGCTTGACATAGAAACACCTTGCCATCAAATCAATTTATGTTGTACATCACACGTGGGCAACTCTTCCAGCATGATTCACAGGAGAGAAAACAGCAGCAATTTACAGATACTTTAAATCCTCGTAGAAATAGTGCTTCTGAAGCAGGAGCTGAGATAACCAGGTGAAGTAGTTTTGACAGAAACATGCAGAGGGTAAGGTTTGAAGGACTTACCATTCATTGACAGAATAGAACTACAGTGCAAAACGTAATCCAGTGTAGTCAGAAGAAAGAAACAGAAATCAAAATCCTGTAGCCATTGCAGGTCTGAAAGCAAACTAAAGAAAACCAGAAAAAGTCGGGCAGTGTCTATGGAAAGAAAGGAGAGAGAGTGGGGTGAATGAGAGTATTATTATCTAAAAAAAAGTTTAAAGTTTATTTATTAGCGCCAGAAGTAGGTTTACATTAACACTGCAATGAAATTACCGTGAAAATCCCCGAGTCACCACAATCTGGTGCCTGTTCGAGTTACACTGGGGGAGAATTTAGCAATGGCCTGTGCACCTAACCAAGTATGTCTTTTGGGCAGAAGGGCTGAAGAGTTGTCAGGGTTTTTCTCACCCCCTCAGATCGAGAGTTTGCAAACCCTGTTTGCTTAGCACTGACACTCGCTGATTGAATGATTCCCAACCGTGAAAATGGTTCAGGCCTTTGGCCACTTCCATCCACCACCCACCAGATGGCAGCAAGAACAGGAAAATCTGTTTACATGCCAACTTTTCCAATATGGCCGATGGATAGTGGGAGGAGCTAAGATCCTTTTTCCTGTATCTAAGGGGCAATAGGGCAGAGTAGTAGAATGGTTAGTACTGCTGCTTCACAATGCCGGGGACCAGGTTCAATTCCCAACTTGGGACTGTGTAGAGTCTGCAAGTTCTCCTCGTTTCTGCGTGGGTTTCCTCTGGGTGCTCCGATTTCTATCCACAGTCCGAAAGGTGAATTAGTCATGCTAGATTCTCCCTCAGTGTACTCGAATAGGTATCAGAGAGGCGACTAGGGGAATTTCACAGTAACTTCATTGCAGTGATAATGTAAGCCGACTTGTAACACTAATAAAACTGTTGAGGTAATAACACTCTCTGTAGCACTCAGGACCAATTCTTTAGGCACAGCTAATGGCTTGGCTGACTAATACATAGCAGAATTGTTCCATTGAGGAATTGTCAATCAATTGTGGATCATTTGATATGTTATTTTTTACGCATTTAAATTTCTAAGGGTTTGTGTTTCCGAGTTGACCTATTTATTGGTTCTAAGTGAAATGTTTATATCACAGATTGTAGCAGGGATGTGTTTCTGAGGCAACGTATTCATGTTGTGAAATAACTCCTCAGAGACCAGTGTTCCTTCACCAGATTCCCATTATTTACAAATTCAAATTTCACTCCTAAGAGTACTTCAGGTATAAAGTCAGAACCTGGAGTGTCAGTAACCTGGACACCCCTCTATATATACATATACACATATATACAGGTGAGACTCCCCGATTAGGCAGGTAATCATTACCTCAATCAGGGAGCTCATACTCCAGGAAGGCAACCTTGTTGAAGTCATTACACGGTTTTATTCCATGCTTAAGTTGTGATATTTGTGAGTTGGGTACTCACAACAGCAACCGCAGAGACCTATCCAAGCACATCTCAAAATGACAATCAGAACTAATAGCTGTGTACACCTTCACGGGCTTTCAGGCTTGTATGTTGCTCAGATAGATTTGAATCAAATTTCAAAGGAGCCAAGAACATAGTTTTGCTTGATCTCTGAGGATTTTCTTTGTTCTTTATACTTTGAGATGGGACTCCCCCAGATCTTTTGGAAGATTGTTTCCCTTGGGTAGCCAGACAAGCAATTTCCGAAATCCAAAGTTTTCGTGGTTTTATGCCTTTTTAAAGTTTAAGAGGAAAACCTTATCATCCACTCTGTGTGATGGTTCAACTAGTTTCTTCTGCTAAAAGTTCCTTTGAAGAAAGGGAACATAAAATGGCAGAAGAGATAGAGGTTAGATAAAGAGGCTGTTTCTTTATGCAGTGAGCTTTGGAATGCACTGCCTGAAAGGGTGGTGATGCAGATTCAGTGCTAACTCTCAAAGACAATTGAATAGATACTTGAAGGTGAAATTGAAGGGTTACAGTGAAAGAGCAGGTGAGGGTACTTGCTGGATAGCTCTGTCAAATAACTGTTACAGATGTGGTGAGCTACATAGCCTCCTTCTATGCTCTGAGGGGAATGGTAGCAAAATAGTAATTTTACTTGACTGGTCAGCCAGAAGCCCACACTATTAAGATTAAGGCTTATCAGTGTCACAAGTAGGCTTACATTAACACTGCAATGAAGTTACTGTGAAAATCCACCAGTCGCCACACTCCTATGCCTGTTCAGGTACACTGAGGGAGAATTTAGCATGGCCAATGCACCTAACCAATACGTCTTTCTGAATGAGAGGAAACTGGAGCACCAGGAGGAAACCCACGCAGATACAGGGTGAATGTGCAAACTCCACATAGACAGTGACCCAAGCTGGGAATTGAATCTGGCCCCCTGGCGCTGTGAGGCAGCAGAGCTAACTACTGTGCCATCATGCTGGCTGTCCTTCAAATCCCAGCATCAGTGGAATTTAGCTTTAATTAATTAATAAATATAAAATAATATGTTGGTCATTAATACTGATCATGAAACACTGGATTGCTATAAAAAGTATATATGGTTCATTCATGGTCAGAACTGCTGCTTCACAACACCAGGGACCCAGGTTCAATTCTGAACTTGGGTGACTATCTGTGTGGAGTCTGCACATTCTCCCCATGTCTACTTGGGTTTCTTCCGAGTGTTCCAGCTTCCTCCCACAGTCCGGGAGATGAGCTGGTTAGGTGCATTGGCCATGTTACATTCTCCGTCAGTGTACCCAGACGGGTGCCAGAATGTAGTGAATAGGGGATTTTCAAAGTAACTTCATTGCAATGTTATTGTAAGCCAACTTGTGACACTAATAAATAAACATTAAACTTCAAACTATCCTTGAGTCAATGTTCTACTACTGGGTGCCTACATTGTTCTTTGTACTATTGACATTATCTTAGAAAGTGACCTAGCTGGAGACCATATTTCTGTCACCAAAAATTTTCATAAAATCCATTGAGTTGTTAAAAGATTAGGAAGTATCAGAAAAATGGTCTATATCTGCTCCTAAAATCTCATGAATGGATTTGAAAAAACAATGCCTGTCTCTGAACTATACTAAAGAACAATGGTTTGATTTACAATGGTGACACAATGATTAGCACTGCTGCCTCACAGCACCAGGGTCCCGGGTTCAATTCCAGCCTCGGATGACTGTCTGTATCACTCCAAAGATGTACGGGTTAAGTTAATTGGCCATGCTAAATGCCCCCTTCGCTTCAGGGGCATTAGTGGGATAAATACATGTTATTACAGGGATTGGGCCTGGTTGGGATTGTTCTTGATGCAGCTTCCATGGGCCAAATAGCCTCCTTTTGCACTGTAGGGATTCTATGAGGTGTTCAAAGAAGTCAGACCTTTGAGATTTAAAACAACACTGACACTCTGGCAAAAAGTTTCAAGGGGATATGCTTTACACTGTCATACCGGGGCGTGGGGGAGGGAAGCAGAGCCAGAACTCGCTGGCAAAACCCAACTGCACCGATATCAGGGTGCCATCTTTAATAGGCACCCTAATCATAACCAGAGAAAACACACACACACACACACACACACAATGGTTCGTGCTGACTATCAGACTGCTTTCCTTTTTATTTGAAGTTCATTCCCTGAGGAGACATTTCTATGAAGCTATCAGGAAGGAAAAAGTGGATAGCCATAAAGTTATTGCTTCATTATTCATTCTTCCGTTTCCACAGAGGCTGGGGGCAAGAGAGGTACTGCAGAAAGCAAGGGGAACTTATTGATTTATTGCTACCACTGTGGCCAAGCGGCTCCTGGGTGTTTCACAGTTCAAAAGGGGGCAGTAGATGAGGTACCAGATGTACCATTGAAGGGCGGTACATTGATGTATTGAAAGGTGGCACGGTGGCACAGTGGTTAGCACTGCTGCCTCAAAGTGCCCGGGATCCAGTTTCAATACTGACGTTGGGGTCACTGTCTATGTGGAGTTTACACATTCCCCCCATGTCCACGTGGATTTCCTCCGGGTACTCCAGTTTCCTCCCACATTTCAAAGATTTGTGGGTTAGCAGTTAGTTGATTGGCCATGCTAAATTAATCCTAATGTCGGGGGTATTAGCAGGATAAATATTGGAGGTTGCGGAAATGGGATTTGGGTAAGGTTGTGGTCGATATACAGACTCGATGGGCTGAATGGCCTCCTTCTGCACTGTAGGGATTCAATGATTCCATAGTACCCTACAGGTGGGACCAAAGTTTGGCCACGTAGTGTTCAGGTGGTGATCTCTGGCGATCTGCCACGAAAGGACAAGAACGAGCAGTGTATCTGTGCAGCACGATGGCACAGTGGTTAGCACTGTTGCCTCACAGAACCAGGGACCTGGGTTTGACTCCAGACTTGGGTCACTGTCTGTGCTGAGTCTGTATGTTGTCTCCATGTCTGCATGGTTTTCCTCTGGACATCCCAGTATCCTCTCACATTCTGAAAGATGTACTAGTTAGGCTCATTGGCTATGCTAAATTCTGTCTCACTGCACCCAAACAGGCGCCAGAGTATGGCGACTGGGAGATTTTCACAGCAGCCTCATTGATGTGTTAATACAAGCCTACTTGTGACACTAATAATAAATGAGATAGAAAACCAGAATTTCAGTGAGTTTGATGCATTTTTGTTAGGTTGGAATAACGCTACGTATGAGAAAAATGTGACTAACTGCGGCTGAGATACCTATCAGCTTTGATCTAATTAAATGGCGGAGCATGCTCGAGGGTAGAATCCTTCCTTCCTGTAGGTGTTCTGTTCCTAATCTTCAAAACCGTGGTGAATAAAGGAGAGAATGGAAGTGTAATTCCTGCAAACTACAGGCTTAACAAAGTTAAGGACAGTGAGTGGAGATATCAACAGTGTGACAGCTATAATATGTAATGATAGAATTTGCAATCAGTCGCACAAGGCAAGTAATTGATGCACCACTTTTGACACACTTTGCTGGCGTGATGGCTGGAAGACGAAGTGTCCTGGAGCGAGATAATTACCATTTCATTATAGCAGGTTAATCTGCTGAGCACATGCTGTTCTTCCTTATTGTTCTATTTTCGAATCTTGTCACATGAATGCAATTGACTAAAATAATAACATTTCAACAGCATACAAATTAAAAAGCTGCAGATTCGATGCGATCTTTGGTTAAAGTCTCATTACTGGTACAAGAGCCGGGGGCGAATCATATTTGTCTTTATGTCCACAGATTTCTGGAGCTTACAAGTGAAGTTGGACTGATTTATACCTCTGAAGATAAAGATAAGATTGCCACATCGTTACAAGGTGTGGCAGCATCAGTGTCATCTGGGAATGGATGGATGGATGGTCCATTCAGTGGATGGACAGAATCCATCTGTCCATGGATGACAGAAGAGGACAGAATACCAACATCCCTCCAGGGTACAGGTGCCAACTTTGCCAAGCAAGATAGTATCATGAGGGGTTGGTGTATTTATATCCCCCCTCCACCCCCTCAGGAAGCAGTCATGATGAGAGGCACATCATCTGTAACCCTCAGCATGAGACTCAAAGGGCTGCAGCAAAAAAGAGAGACAGCAAAAAACTAAAGGCTTTCATTCAGTCCAAAGATGTGCAGGTTAGACTGATTGGCCACGCTACCTAGCCCCTTAGTGTCAGGATAAGTACTATGAGGTTACGAGAATAAGGTCTGGGAGGGATTGTTGTCGGTGCAGACATGATGGGCCGAATGGTCTCTTTCTGTACTGTTGGGATTCTATGATTCAATGATTTCTATAGTGCTATTCATGACCACCAAATACATCACAGAATCATAGAATCAATACAGTGCAGAAGAGGCCATTTGGCCCATTGAGTCTGCATCAGCTGTCTGACAAGATATCTTATCCATGCCCTCTCCTCCTCTCTATCACCGTAAAGCCACATATTTACCAAAACCAATCCATCTAACCTACACATCTTCAGAAAATGTGGGCAACTTACGATGGCCAGTCCACCTAACCTCCACATCTTTGGAGTGTGGGAAGAAACTGGAGCACCCTGAAGGAAATCCACACAGACGTGGGGAGAATTTGCAAACTCCACACAGTCACCCGAGGAAGGAATTGAACCCAGGTCTCTGGAGCTGTGAGGCAGCCGTGCTAACTTCTGTGCCACCATGTTGCCCTAAGTGCTACGTCAAAGTGCTTTGTAGCTAATGTGCAGTTTCTAGTATAAGATAAGGAATTGACAGCCAATTTGCACACAGCAAACTCTCACAAGCAATAATGTGATGATGACAAGATAAAAGCAAGTTACTGCGGACACTGGCATCTGAAACAAAAATAGCAAATGCTGGAAAATCTCAGCAGACCTGACAGCATCTGTGGAGAGAGAATAGAGTCAATGTTTCGAGTCTGGATGACTCTTCATCAGAGCAAGTAATCTGTCTTTGCGATGTCAGTTGAGGAATACAGTTATTGATCAAGACACTGAGGACAACTCCCCTGATCTTTACCATGAGGTACCATGAGGTTATTTATCTTGAACTGAGAAAACAGACAGAGGGCCTTGATTGAACAACTCATCTGAAAAAATAGCAGCTCTGACACTCTTCGATTTCTACATGTTATGATCTCCGTAGAGGTAGATAATTTAAAAAAATACACATTTGAATTCCAGTTAATGGCTGAGAGGACAATAGGAACATAGGACTTAGAGGAAGTGTAGGCCATTCAAGCCTTCGAGCCAGTTCCAGCATTCAATACGAGTATGGCTGATCTGGTTGTGGTTTCAACTCCACTTTACCATCAGCAACCGCCCCCCCCCAATACCACTTGACTCCATTGTCAATCAGAAATCTGTGCTTTGAACCGGCGGCATGGTGACACATTGGTTAGCACAGCTGGCTTACCATGCCACGGATCCGGATTTAATTCTCGGCATGGGTCACTGTCTGTATGGAATTTGCATGTTCTCCCTGTGTCTGCGTGCGTTCTTGGCTCTCCAGTTTTCTCCCACAGTCTAAAAGATGTGCTGGTTAGGTGCATTGGCCATGGTAAACTCTCCCTCGGTGTATCCAAACAAGTGCCGTTGTGTGGTGACGAGGGGATTTTCACAGTGATTTCATTGCAGTGTTAATGTCAGCCTACTTGTGACACTAATAAATAAACTTTAAATTTAAATATTCAATGACCCAGCCGCCACTGCTTTCGGTGGAAGAGAACTCCGCACATTTAACAACCTTTTAAGAGAAAAAAAACTTCATCTTATCTCCATATTAAACTGTTCTCTCTTAAACTGTGTCCCCTGGTTCTAGACTTCCTCCCCGATTAGAAAGGTTCTCCTGGGCATTCCCCCTATTGAGTCCCCACAGGATCTCATATATTTTAATAAGATCAAATCCCATTCCACTAAACATCAAAGAGTATAGGCTCAGTCTGTTCACCTTTCCTTCAAAAGATAAGCCCCTCAATCCAGGGTTGATTTGAGTGAACCTTCTCTGAATTGCTTCTAATGCTTTTTTTCAAATTAGAAGACCAAACTCATTGAATCCTACAGTGCTGATGGAAGCCATTTGGCCCATCAAGTCTGCACCAACAATAATCCTACCAAAGCCGTATCCCTATAACACTACATATTTACTCTGCTAATCCTCCCTGATGCTAAGGGTCAATTTACCATATCCAATCCATCTTACCTGCACATCTTTGGAGCGTGGGAGGAAACTGGAGCACCTGGAGGAAACCCACGCAGATATAGGCAGAACATGCACACTCCACACAGTCAGTCACCCGAGGCTGGAATTGAACCCGGGTTCCTGGTGCTGTGAGGCAGCGGTGCTAACCACTGTGCTGCCCACTTAGGCTGCTATCCCTTTTTAACCTACGAATCACCACAGCTCAGGTGGGGGGAAAGATTGGGAAGGTGGGGCCTTTATGAATAACCTTAACCAGAACAGGAATTGCACCTGCATCACTAACCAGCTGTTCAGCCAATGAGCTAAACTAACCCAATGATCTGTTCTGCAGAACTGTACAGCTGTAACGCAACAGGTTTCAGGTTTTAAGACTTTTACTGGACTATCAAATTAAAAGTACTGTTGACTAACATTATTTTGTGGGCAACATGTACTTTAACTGAACACAAATTATCCCTTTTCAGTTTTAGTGCAATCAAAGTTAAACTTTACACTGTCCTTTCAATTTAATTCTCCCACATTCATCTGAAATGATTGTAAGCTCCCATGTATTTACTTCCAGTCTTTCCCTTTGCTGGTCTGGAAGCTTTTACCTCCAGAACTTCCTTTCGCTTTGGCGAAGCGGGTGGGGGCAGGGGGTTCCCTGGACTACTGTTCTGCAGCCATTTTATGCTCAGTGGGGTGTTAATTGGCTCAGGCTGAGATATTCAACCCTCTGTTTGGAGAGGAAGTCCTGTTTTAGAGAGCTGATGGCCAATCTAATCATCTTTGAATTCTCAGCAATGCCAGGTTTGAGTGATGGCCACTGAGGATGCTCCGTCTCTATAAAATCTCCATTCCTCTGTCCCCACCTGGCTGCACTTACCTGGTTCAGGACTCTGGGACTTTGAATTTGGGGACTACTGTAGTCTCCATCCTGGCCATTGCTTTGACAGAAGCTGCTGCTCAATCAGATTGGAGGGCAGCTCTCTGAGGCAGGACTTTCTCCTGACCGCAGGGATAGAAGTTCTGTCTTTAGCCATAGCTGCAGGATAGCCAGAGTTGGCAGAGATGTGTTCCCTACAGACGCTTTAAAGATTATAGAATAGAGTCCCAACAATGCAGAAAGAACTCACCCAGATCCTATTCTCGTAACCTATGTATTTACCTTGCTAATCCCACAGGGGCAATTGACCATGGCAAATCCAACTAACCTGCACATTTTTGGAGTGTGGGAGGAAATTGGAGCACGCAGAGGAAACTCTCACAGACATGGGCAAACTCCACACTATTACCGAGGCCAGTATTGAACCCAGTTCCCTGTTGGTGTGGGACACTGTGCCAACAACTATGCTGCCGTATTGCTGTAGCAGGCTGGGATTTTCCATTATCCAGAGAAATTTCAGTTTGAGTTCTATCAGGGAAGCAAATATTTCTAATCTATTGGTGATTCTAACCCTATGCCTTTGTTGTTGACCTTCAGCTGCACTCAGAAACACTCCTAACCACTTGGTTGTTTCAAACCAATATAATGAATAACAAATTGGGAGTGCATCCACCACACAGGCTAAAACATTTTGAAAAGAAGGCCACAGCTACTCAAGGGATGGCTAATAAGTGCCGGCCTTGTCAGTGATATCCACATCCTGAGAACAAATGAATAATAGAACAAAGAACAGAGAAAATTACAGCACAGGGTCAGGCCCTTCGGCCCTCCAACCCTGCACTGACCATGCTGCCTGACTTAACTAAACCTCCCTACCCTTCCATGGACTGTATTTACCTATTCCCATCCTATTCATGTATATATCAAGTCATGCTTTAAAAGTCACTACCGTCTCTGCTTCCATTACCTGCCTGGGCAACAAGTTCCAGAAACCCACCACTCTCTGTGTAAAAAAATCTGCCTTGTACATCTCCTTTAAACGTTGCTCCTTACATCTTAAACCTATACCCCCTAGTAATTGTCTTTTCCACCTTGGGAAAAAGCTTCTGATTATCCATTCTGTCCATGCCTCTCATAATCTTGTTGATTTCTATCAGGTTGCCCCTCAATCTCCGTTGCTCCAGAACAAACTAAGTTTCTCCAACTTCTTCTCATAGCTAATGCCCTCCATATCAGGCAACATCTTGGTAAATCTTTTCTGTACCCTTTCCAAAGCCTCCACACCTTCTGGTAGTGTAGCAACCAGAATTGAACACTATATTCCAAGTGTGCCTAACTAAGGTTCTATAAAGCTGCAAAATGACTTGCCAATTTCTAAACTCAATGCCCCGGCCGATGAAGGCAAGCATGTTATGTGCCTTCTTGACCACCTCCCCCAACTGTGTTGCTACTTTCAATGACCTGTGCACCTGTACACCCAGATCCCTCCGCCTATCAGTACTCTTAAAGGTTCTGCCATTCACTGTATAATGCCACTGTTAGGGTTGTAACTTCTTCAAAGAAGCCGAGCAGGTTACCCAAACAGGGTTTTCTCTTTCTTCAAGCAACTTGGGATGTTTCAAAACATCCACTCACACAAATATGTGTTATTCTTGATGAAGCCATGTTGTTGTACAGATAATCCTTGTGATGAGGATTACATTTTAAAAAATAATTACCAAATTTTAAAAAATCATTCTGCCTTCCTTTCTAGCTCTCTACAACATATCAGATTGCATGAGGAAGATTGCTAATTTGGAAGCATAGATTCTCACGGTATATATCATAGTGGATTAATGGATTTACAGGATATTAAAATGTTGAGATGTCCATCAAGTTAACAACAAATACAAGTGAAAGATTGGTTAAGGCTTTGTCAGCATTAATGCTCATTGAAAATGTGAATTGATTGTTTCAGGCTGTGACTCTGCTGATTGTACTCTGTACTTTTTGCTGCCTATGTTTTTAATACTTGTGTTGAAGTTGACATGCAAATTAATATTTCTTATCATCTGCAGCCCTATATTAGCTAACTCGCCCAGTATTTGGAGTCAGGTTAAAATTACATTTGTAGATATTTTCTGGATATACTTTGAAAAGATTTATTGGAGTACAGGTGGATTTGCATGTTACAACACCGTACTTTCATCCCTTCAACCCAGATTAAAATTCCATTCAAGTGGAGGCAATGAATTGATGGCTGTTGTGGATTCGAAGTCAAATTATCTCAGCAACCTGTCCTGTATGAAAGTTGATGCTTTTTGATTTTCATTCAGGCCACAAAAATTGACAAAAGGAGGAAAGGAAAAGTGATGTTGATTGGGTTATTTTACAGGATAACTTAGAATGAGTTCTGAAGTGGGAGCTGACCCATGCTTAAACATGCTGTCATGGGAAAGAAAGCAGGAAAATATTCCATTCTCCAGTGATGCTATCCATCTCTTTAATAAGCATAAATATATACTTTTTTTTATATGATTCATTTCATCAATCAGGTCTTTACTTTATTGCTAATAATATAGGCAGCACAGTGGCGCTGTGGTTAGCACTGCTCCCTCACAGCATCAGGGACCCAAGTGCAATTCCCAGTCTTGGGTAACTGTGGAGTCTGCATGTTCTCCCCATGTCTGTCTTCCAGGTGCTCTGGTTTCTTTCCACAGTCTAAAAGACGTGCTGGTTAGGTACATTGGCCGTGCTAAAATTCTCCCGTAGTGTGGTGGCTAGGGGATTTTCACAATAACTTCATTATACTGTTAATGCAAATCTAAACTTAAAACTAACATTGTGACTTTCATCTCAGTAACATGGGCATTTCTAAACTTGGAGAGTTATTTGAGTAAGTATAGGTTCATAACTGTGCTTTCGGGACAGATGCAGTCATTGAGAATGGGGTTACTTAAAAGGTTTAATAAGGTATATGTAACATATTCCCTTTATTCAGGTGCTATTCAACTCAAAGTAATGACCGACACAAGGCTGTTGAATTTTTTAAGTAATGCACCTATTGAAGAGCTTCAGACTTACATTAAGCATTGAGTATTAGCCTTTACAGTAAACAGGAGGCCAGAATTCATTTATTTGTAAATATGCTTCAGTTTAAAGGCACAATGTCTGTTGGAAATAGAGATGGTGCTGTGATAGGCAGTAGCTCTGGAGTATATTTTTATAAATTGCTTAAAATGTTTTCTGGATATTTTGTTTGCCCCTAGTTTGTTTTTTTTACTCAACAACAAATAACTTTAGTCCAAAATTAATGTTTAAAGAAATGCTAAAAATATTTTAAAAATACATATTTCACCATAAATGATAAAATTTGCCCTGAGAGTTTCCTTCTATGCTCTTTCATGGCTTTATCAATTAATTAATTTATTTATCACAAGTAGGCTTACATTAACACTGTAGTGAAGTTATTGTGAAAATCCCCTAGTTTTCACATTCTGGCTTCTGTTCAGGTACATGGGGGGAGAATTTAACATGGTCGTTGCAGCTAACCCAGCGTGTCTTTTGGGTTTTAGGGGGAAACCCGGAGGAAATTTACGCAGACATGGGGAGAATGTGCAAACTTCACACAGAAGGTAACCCAAGCCGGGAATTGAAACTGGGTCTCTGATGCTGTGAAGCAGCTGTGCTAACCACTGTGCCATCCTGCTGCCCTTATTTACTCTTAATGTCGCAGTGTTTTCCAAAACATTGGCACAGAATCAATGATTCAATCCTGGTCTGTGACTGTAATCTAAATCGGAATTATTTAGCCTGTTTAGTCCAAAGATGTGCAAGTTAGGTGGATTAGCCATGCTAAATTGCCCCTTAATATCCAAAGATGTGTAGGTTAGGGGCATTAGCGGGATAGATACATGGGGTTAGGGGGATAGGGCCTCAGCAAAATGGAGAATTGGTGCACACTTGATGGACTGAATGGCTTCCTTCTGCATTGTGGGGATTCTGTGAGTTCTATGATTGCATATTGTATATTTAGTTTTGCAGGGCTAATCAGAATTATTCCATCAACTACACTGATTAGATATTTTTGTTTATCCCCAAGTCCACCCATTAGAAATATTTTTGAACAATGAGGACAGACAATGTGAAAGCTTTATGAGAAATTCATATTGAACATGACAAAAATCAGAGATAGCATGTATCAAAGGTGAAAAGGTGAAGAAATAAGGATTGAGGAGGGATCTGACAAACACTATTAGAGCCAGGGTTACATTATGACTGATTGGTGAGATGATAGGTGAGTTACTCTTAACTGCTTTTTCTCCACAAACCCCAGCTCAAATTCAGTGATGAGAAGGTCCTTTGAGGAGTGCAAGGAGCAGTCACTTCTCCCCCTTAACAAAAAGGCAGAGATAAATCGCAGTGTCAGACCAACTGAGATCATTTATCTTTGAGAATCAAGCATAGTGCACTGAAGCTTTTGACAAGGTTCTTAGATCATAAGACCATAAGACATAGGAACAGAATTAGATTATTCAGCCCATTGAATCTGCTCCGTCATCCAATCATTCTCCTTCCTTTTCCCCATAATCCCTGATCCCCTTATTAATCAAGAACTTATCCAGCTCTGTCTTAAAGACACTTAATGACCTGCACTCCTCAGCCTTCTGTGGCGAAGAGTTCCACAGATTCCCCATTCTCTGGCTGAAGAAATTCCTCCTCATCTCTGTTGTAAAGAATCGTCCTTTTAGCCTGAGGTGTGCCCTCTGGTTCTAGTTTTTCCAACTAGTGGAAACATCCACTCTATCCAGACCTCGCAGTATTCTGTAAGTTTTAATAAGATCCCGCTTCATCCTTCTAAACTCCAAGAAGCACAGACACAGAACTTTCAACCATTCCTCATTCAACAAGGTCTTCATTTCGGGAATCATTCTTGTGAACATCCTCTGGACCCCTTCCAAAGTCAGCACATCCTTCCTTAGATATGGTGCCCAAAACTGCTCACAATACTCTAAATGTGGTCTGATCGGAGCATTATACAGCCTGAGATGTACATCCTTGTTCTTGTCTTCCTAAGTGCTGACTGAATCTGCATGTTAACTTAAGAGAATCTTAAACAAGGACTCCCAAGTCCTTTGTGTTTCTGATTTCCTAAGTATTTTCCCATTTAGAAAATAGTCAGTGACTCTAGTCCTCCTTCCAAAGTGCATAACCTCACACTTTCCACATTGTATTCCATCTACCACTTCTTTGCCCCCTCTCCTAACCTATCCAAATCCTTCTGCAATCCCCCTGCTTCCTCAACACTACATGTTCTTCTACATATCTTTGTGTAATCTGCAAACTTAGCAACAGTGCCTTTAGTTCCTTCTGCCAAATCGCTCATGTATAATCTGATGTGATAGAAGTAGGTACAATCTTGGTTTTCAAAAGAAACGGAGAATTGGGACGAGCTAGGTTTCTCTCACAAAGCACTGACATGGACACAATGGGCTGAATGGCCATTCTACGATTCTACAGTTATCTATGATTCTACACAATAGTGGAAGGGGTCATTGACAGAGCTATCAAGCAACACTTACTCAGCAAAAACCTGCTCAGTAACAATCAGTTTGGATTCCACCAGGCTCACTCAGCTCCTGAGATCATTACAGCCTTGGTTTAAACATGGACTAAGGAGCTGAAGGTGAGGTGAAAGTGATTGCCCTTGACATGAAGGCAACATTTGACTGAGGAGCCCTACCAAAACTGGAGTCAATGGGAGTCAGGAGAAAACTCTCCACTGGTTGGAGCCATAGCCAGCACAAAAAAAGTTGCTTGTGATGATTGGAGGTCAATCATCTCAAATCCAGGACATCACTGCAAGAGTTCCTCATGGTAGTGTCCTAGGCCCAACCATCTTCAGCTGCTTCATCAATGACCTTCTTTCCATCATAAGGTCAGAAGCGGGGATGTTCATTGATGTTTACCATCATTCTTAGATACTAAAGTAATCCATCATATCCCAAATGCAGCAGGATTTGGATACTATACTAATTTGGGCTGCCAAGTGGCAAGTAACATTCATGCCACACAACTGCCAGGCAATGATCATCTCTAACATCCACTTAACTTCCACAGCAAAACAGTAGTTGACGTCAAAACGTTGTGTGATTTCAAGAAGAAATTAGAAATTTGGGCTAAAGGCACAAGGGATATGGGGCTAAGAGGGGATCAGGATATTGAATTTGATAACCCAGCAATGATCATAATGAATGGTAGAGCAGGCTCGAAGGGCCAAATGGCCTACTCTTACTCCTAGTTTCTATGGCGGAATTTTACTGGCATGCTTGCCCCGATTCCAGGAGTAGGCGAGTCTTGGAGAATGGCATTCTCCAATGGCCTCGGGCGGGATCGTATGAACCTCAGACGGATGTGTCAGTAAATTTTTGCCCTATGTTTCTGGACTTTTAAATGAGACTTCAAAACAAGGCGACTATCTGAATCAAAGAAGCAGCCCTTTAATTTTGACTTTTAACAAATATTTTCAACTCAAATCCTGACTGATCCTAATTAATCAAAATTGCATACACATTTGTAAATGTACACATTTGTAAATTTCTTAGTTGACACTGACATTAAGATTCCCTATTAGTACATAAAAAAGCTGTTAAAGATTAGCTTGTGAGGTTTGAGCAGTGACCATGGGAATCAGACCAGTCAAAAAGTGGGAATGGGCCCCTTCGATCAAATAAATTTGTCCTATTCTGATAACATCCTTTATCCTATATATTTTTGTCTTTTAAATTTCATCTCAATCTATCAGATTAGAACATAGAACATAGAACATTACAGCACAGAACAGGCCCTTCGGCCTTCGATGTTGCGCCGACCGATATAAAAAGCAATGCCCCTCCAAACTAAACCATTCCCTTCTCTTCCATATACTTATCAACTAACCTCTTAAATGCCACCAAAATTGGCGCATGTACAACTGCTGCAGGCAGGGCATTCCACTCCCGAACCACCCTTTGGGTAAAGAACCTACCTCTGATATCCGTCCTATAACTATCACCCCTTAATTTAAAGCTGTGTCCCCTCGTGCTAGCTTTCTCCATCCTAGGAAAAAGGCTATCACTGTCCACCCTATCTAAACCTCTAATCGTCTTATATGTTTCGATTAGGTCCCCTCTTAGCCGCCTCCTTTCTAACGAAAACAACCTCAAATCCCTCAGCCTCTCTTCATAAGACCTGCCCTCCATACCAGGCAACATCCTGGTAAACCTCCTCTGTACCCTCTCCAATGCCTCCACATCTTTCTTATAATGTGGGGACCAGAACTGCACACAATACTCCAAGTGCGGCCGCACTAGAGTTTTGTACAGTTGCAACATGACGTTGCGGCTCCGAAATTCAATCCCCCTACCAATAAAAGCTAAGACTCCATATGCCTTCTTAACAACTTTATCCACTTGACTGCCTACTTTCAGGGATCTATTGACACATACACCAAGATCCTTCTGTTCATCAACACTATTAAGAGTCCTACCATTAGCCCTATACTCTACACATTTATTGTTCCTGCCAAAGTGCATTACCTCACACTTTTCCACATTAAACTCCATTTGCCACCTCTCGGCCCAGCTCTGCAACTTGTCCAAGTCCCTCTGCAAACTATAACACCTCTCTTCACTATCTACCACTCCACCGACTTTAGTGTCATCTGCAAATTTAATAATCCATCCTTCAATACCCTCATCCAGATCATTTATAAAAATTACAAACAGCAGGGGCCCCAAAACAGACCCCTGAGGTACACTACTTGTCACCGAACTCCACGATGAATATCTCCCGTCAACCACCACCCTCTGTCTTCTATCTGCTAGCCAATTCCTAACCCAATTAGCTAAATCACCCTCTATCCCATACATCTGCATTTTCTGCAGAGGTCTTCCATGGGCCACCTTATCAAACGCCTTACTAAAGTCCATATATACCACATCAACCACCTTACCCCCATCCACCTCTTTAGTCACTTTTTCAAAAACTCAATGAGGTTAGTAAGGCACGACCTACCCTTCACAAAACCATGCTGACTATCCCCAATCAATTCATTTCTCTCTAAATAACTATAAATCCTATCCCTAATAATTCTCTCCAATACCTTGCCCACAACAGAAGTAAGACTCACTGGCCTATAATTCCCTGGAAGGTCTCTCTTCCCCTTCTTGAACAACGGGACCACATTCGCTATCCTCCAGTCCTTCGGAACCACACCCGTAACCAAAGACGACCTGAAGATCAGAGCCAGAGGCTCTGCAATCTCCTCTCTTGCCTCCCAGAGAATCCTAGGGTAAATCCCTTCCGGCCCAGGGGACTTATCCAACTTCAAACCCTTGAGAATATCTAGCACATCCTCCCTATCTACTTCGATACTTTCCAGTTTGCTACCCTGTATCTCAGTGTTCTCCATAACTACATTTACATCACCCTGCGTGAAAGAGAAATATTTATTCAGTACCTCTCCAATCTCTTCAGGCTCCACGCACAACTTCCCACTGCTGTCTATGACTGGCCCTAATCTTGTCCTAACCAATCTTCTATTCTTAACATATCTAAAGAAAGCTTTAGGATTCTCCTTAATCCTATCAGCCAACGTCTTCTTGTGTCCTCTCTTAGCTCTCCTCAATTCACTCTTTAGCTCCCTCCTGGCTAATCTATAGCTATCCATTGCACTAACCGAACCTTCAAGCCTCATCCTGACATAAGATTCTAGGTATATACGTGAGAAACCAACATGTTAAAGAGAAAATTAGGAATTGAGTATAATGGATTTATTCACTACTCTTGGCGTAATAACATGTCACATACATATATCTACATATGGTACACATATTTATCATGACACAATGGTTACCTCTCAGAGTCAGGGATGTGGATTTGATTCCCGGCTTGGGCCACAGTCCATGCGGAGTCTTCACGTTCTCCCTGTGTCTGTGTGGATTACCTCTGTGTGCTCCAATTTACTCCCACAGTCCGAAAGACATGCTGGTTAGGTACATTAGCCATGCTAAATTCACCCTCAGTGTATCGGACCAGGTACTGTAGTGTGGAGACTAGAGGATTTTCACAGTAACTCCATTGTAGTGTTAGTATAAGGCTACATGTGACACTAATAGACCTATTTATTTATTCATTCAATATTATAAGACTACATTGTTGTTGAGATGAACTAGTTTAAAAGAGAGAAAATGGTTAACTGAATGATAACAAACTCTCTTTTGCTCTGCCAAATTAAATCCCTATTTACCATTACTGGTACCATCATTTGGAAATGCCTGTAAAAAGAATTGGATTAATGCCTTCATTGAATTTAATTTGATTCCATTAAATTTTTAGATGAGAATAATAATTTCTGCACAATATCTCAGGGCTGAAATAGAACAGGAAAATGATTTCTTTAAAATAACTGTTATCTTGGTAAGTACATTCAAATTAAGTGAAAGCTTGCGGGGGTAATGAAGCTTTAAGAGAAATAAAAAGTGCTGCAGCACTTTTCCTAATTAACAGAATATTCTTAAAAATAGATGAAATTGTCAGTTTCAGTGTACAGACATTGCCGGAGCCTTTTGAACATTAACAAGAAATTACCACCGTGGAAATGTACCTTTTTAACAGTTTTCCAAAAGACAAATTGTACTGACTAGCGTTAAGCATTTTGACAATATATCTTTCCTACAAAAGGCGGGTTCTCCCACCTCCCACCATCACTACACCCACCACCCCACGGGCAGCAGAGTGGACCGCCTGTGAAGAATAAATACCTCTGTGCATTCGAACTATATTTAACAATTTTACAATTTTCCCCTTGCTGTTTTTCTGTGTAGAAAAAGTGTAGAAATGCAATTTGTCATAATGCATGTGCTGTTACTGAGTTTCCCAAATGATCCCAGTGGTACAATCCAAAGGAGAAAATGTCACTTTTTTTTCTTTTACTGTAACAATTGAATCCAGATAAATTAGACATGAAATACAAGGCAAACTGTGATTGATTATAATTCACGCCTTAAATAGCAAATACAATTCAGACAGATAGCATGCTCCAATACATTATGAACTTTCAGTCAATAGTTCATATTTTTAAAAACAACAAACGGCTACAAGAGATGAACAGCTGACTTCTCTTATGAATTGTAACAACCCTTGTCTCATGGGGACTAATGTTGATACATGGGGGGAACTTACCTGTCCCGCTCGGAAATTGTAGCAAGCGGGGAGGGGGCAAAGCTGCATTGACCTCAGGTGGGATTTTCCAGTTTTGGGACAAGCGTGACCATCCACCTTATTTGGCAACATAGGAACATAGAAACTAGAAGCAGAAGTAGGCCAATCAGCCTTCGAATATGCTCTGTCATTCATTTTGATCAATTTCATATTGATTGAATTCAATATTCTCATTCCCCTTCCTCCCTTGATCCCTTTAGCCCCAAGATCTATACCTAATTTCTTCTTGAGATCAGACAACATTCTGGCCTCAACTACATTGTGTGGCAATGAATTCCACACATTCACCACCCTCTGGGTGAAGAAATTTCTCTTTGCCTCAGTTCTAAATGGTTTAACCTTTATCCTCAAACTAGTTAGACAAAAGGACTTTGAACTCTTAATAGGTCACATAGGTGAGCAGCCACATCTGCTGCTGTTTTTTTAAGATAGCACTGCAGAGACAGGAAGATCAGCAGAAAGTCATTGAATCAACTGCAGCCAACAAAGTAGCCTAAATAATAAACTGCAAAACCTTGAAAATGGGAGATGGACTCTCCCCAACCTGTTCCAACATCAAATATAGCTGTGAGCTAATCTCCTGGAAATTCAACCGCGAGAAGCCTCTGAGAGCCTTTTGTTTACAAGACCTTCACTTCAACTACAAATATCAAGTCATCTAAGAAACCACATAGCTGCCATGAAAATGAGACTGAGACTGAGACAAACACATTGGGCAGGACTTTTTGGCTGCAATTGCATCAAAACTGGAAAATCCTGCCCAAGGTCAATGGGCTAGGGTGGTGGAGTCTGCTGTGGACCTGTTGCAGCAATAGGCAAAATGTAGTGGATCCAGGCAATCTGGGAGGCTGCAATTAATTCGTGACATGACTAACCTTTTAAAGAACTTCATAATGATAGACAGCAGAACCACTGGACAATAGTCATTGCCTGGTTTCTCTTTGGTACAGAGATGGTTGTCATTTTCTTGAAGCAGATAGAGTCCTGAGGTTGATACAAAGAGAGTTTAAAGATGTCTGCAAATGCCCCCACCAGCTGGTCCATGCAAGATCCAAGTGCCTGTCCAGGCACCCCATCGAGGACAGTTTCTTTCTGTGGGTTGACTTTTGAGAAAGCTGATCTGATGTCTGCAATGGTGACCTTGGATACAGGTTCCTCCGAGGCATCCAGGCTGATATGCACTTGCCTCTTGCGCTAAACGGGCGTAGAATGCATTGAACTCATCGGGAAGAGGTGCACTGTTGCTGGTGATTCCATATGCATTCATCTTGTAGCCTGTTATGTCTTGCAGACCTTGCCATGGGCGGCTGGGGTCCGTGTGGCTAGCCTGGGATTCTAGCTTGATCTGGTACTGTCTTTTGGTTCCTTTGATGAATCTCTGTGGGTACCTGGATTTCTTGTATAAGTCAAGGTCATCTGATTTGAGTGTCTCAGACCTGGACTTCAGCCGGCAATGGATATCTCTGAATATCCATGGTTGCCGGTTGGGAAATTTCAAGGATTTACTTGTTCGGCATATAGTCTTTGACACACTTAAGAATGAAGTCCATTACTGTAGTGGTGTACTCATTAGGTTGGTCACTGAATTTTTAAATGTTGACCAGTCCACTGACTCAAAGCAATCCCACTGGAAATCATCCTCCTCCTCAGACCAATATTGCATGACTTCCTTTAATGGATTCTACATAGGTGCCACAGAGCCTAATTTCTTACAAACCTCCTGCATAAATTTCCCTATAATCTCTCTTCAACTTTTTAGTGACTATCTTGAAGTAATTTGCATTTGTTAACATTAGAAACTGACGCAAACCATGCTATTATGCAGCAAGACCAGAATAAAATTTAGGCCTTGGTTGATAGCTAACAAGTTACATTCACATCCCACAAGTGTCAGGCAATGATCATTTTCAACAGGAGAGAACTGTCCTTACCATCAATGTCCTTACCATCGCTGAATCCCCCGCTACCAATATCTTGCGATTTCCATTGATTAAAAACTGAACTAGACTAATTATATAAATACTGTGACTCCAAGAGCAAGTCAAAGGTACCTCCTGAGTCTGCAAGGCACAAGTTAGGAGTGTGATGGAATATTCTCCACTTATTTGGATGAGTGCAGCTCCAGCAACACTCAGGAGCTCAACATCACCCGGCACCCCATTCACCACCTTCAACATTCACTCCCTCAACACTGGCACACAGTGGAAATAAGTGTGAACCATTTGCAAGATACACTGCAAACCATTCATCGAGGCTCCATTGACAGTTGCTTCCAAACCCTCAAAATCTATCAAACAGAATGATACATAGGAACACAACTGTCCACAAGTTCTTCTCCAGCCTCCCTTGGAGCTATATTGTCGTTCTTTCACTGTCACTGGGACAAAATTCTGGAATACCCTCCCTAACAGCATTGTGGGTGTACCTGCACAATTTGGAATACAAGGATTCAAGATGCTGGCTCACCACCATTTTCTCAAGGGCAATTAGAGGTTGGCAATAAATGCTGACCTAGACAGCGATACTCACATTCCATGAATTAATTTTTCATAACTAATTGGCCAGTAGAATTGATATCTGATCAGCATCTCAAATATATTGACCAGCTATATTATTTTTCTTAATTATTTGTATTTCCTTAGCATCTCCTCATGAGCAATAGCCTCTCACTTCTGGTACCTTCTCAAATTATCCTTTAATGCATCCTCTCCATTGTTGTGACACCATCCTAAAGTTGGAGCTCAGAGTTGGAAGAAAAAAGGCTGATTTCATGAGCAGGTCCTCCTAGCATGGAATAGTGTCACAGGGACATAGTGTCTGAGAGATGGCAGGTTGACACACCCTCACTTCTGATCCATTCTGTTGAAAGGATAGAAAAGGAGACACTGCAGCCTAATATTTCCTGGTCAGCAGTGAGTGCCTTTCTGTTCTGTGAATGCGTGACTGCAGAGCCAGTCTAAGGGAAGGTGATGGCCGAGTGGTATTATTGCTAGACTATTAATCCAGAAACCATTAATCCAGAAATTAATGTTCTGGGGACCTGGGTTCGAATCCTGCCATGGTGGAATTTGAATTCAATAAAAAATATCTGGAACTAAGACTCCATTGATGACCATTGTTGAGAAAACCCATCTGGTTCAATAATGTATTTTAGGGAAAAAAAATCTGTTGTCTTTACCTGATCTGGCCTACGTGTGACTCCAGAGTCACAGCAATGTGGTTAATTCTCAACTGCTTTTGGAAAACCAGAGATGGGCAATAGATGCTGGCCAGTCAGCGATGCCCATGTCTCACAAATGAATAAAAAAAATTCTAGCTGTGACTTTGTTCTTTTAGTATATCACCGTATTTATAATAGCTAAGATATCACAGACTACATTTACAGTTTATGTGGACAAGGAGGTTATGTAGAGCTAGTTAGACCAGCTGAAATATTGGTTATGGCTCTGGGCATCACATTTTCAGAAGAACGTGAAGATATTGGAGAGAGTGCAGACGAGGTTTGTGAGAATGGTTCCATGGTTGAGAAACTTCTATCACGAAGGTAGATTGAAGAAGGTTGGTCTGTTCTCCTTGGAGAGAAGAACAGGAAGATGTCACACAGTACCTGATGAAGTCACTCACCTGATGAAGGAGCAGTGTTCCAAAAGCTTGTGATTTCAAATAAACCTGTTGGACTTTAACCTGGTGCTGTGAGACTTCTTACTGTTTCCGTCCCAGTCCAACACTGGATCTCACATCTTGGAGAGAAGGCTGAGAGACGTAGAGGGGTGGGGGGAAGGTTGGGGGGTGTGTTGGATTGTGAAAGCATTGAGAACCAGGGCACAGATTTAAAGTAATGGGCATAAGAAATAAAAGCAATATAGAAGATACTGTTTTCACACGGCGAGTTGTTAGGGTCTAGAATGCATTGTTTGAGAGTCTGGTGAAGGTAGGTTTAGTTGAGGCTTTCAAGGGGGAATTAAATTGTTATTGGAAAAGAAACTATCTGCAAGGTTACAGGGAAAAGGCAGGAGAATGGCACTGGATGAAATGCTCATTTGGAGAGTTAGTTACAGACACAATGGGCTGAATGGACTCCTATTCTGTAACAATCCTGTGATATCTTCTTATTGTAAAGGTTCATGCATCTGAATTCATAAATCTGCTGCCTCAAGTCTTCCTTTTAAATTATCTACTTTAACCCTTCATTATTTTTCCAAAATTTACCCTCACACTTCACATTAAGTTCTATCCCAAACGCATTTGACTAGCTGATCATGTCCTTCCTAAGACACATGTCAGTTCTCCTTTGAGGCAAAACAAAAAATATTATTGCGTTTGGGATGTTATAGAGGTCTGGAAATGTTATTGACCTTGTTAAAGGAACGATAATGTTTAGTAAAGTAGCCCACATAGATGACTGAAAGCAATAAACACAAGTTATTCTTACTTAACAACAATAAAATAGGGAGTGGAAAGGTTTCTATTAATACGCTCGATGCTGTCTGTGGAGACAGTCGGATGATTGAAGTGGGGTGTAAATGTATTGCATTTACTAATCACAAGGCTAACTTCACATGAAGTTGCTTGAAGTGTGAGATAGGTTTTTCCCTTCTCCACAGCGCGGCGCCCTTTGCCACACTGCAACATTTTAACTTCTTACAATACGAGACCAAATTGTTTAAACTTGAACTTGTTGCAGATCAGATGGTACTTTCCGTATTGTGAATGTGTATGCATATAATCCAGCACAACACTATCCCACCAAACATCTCGGCTGAAAAATTATGTTTAAAAAATCCCACAGAAGTTGATTATTGCTAAGCAATATTGATTAAAAGACAATCATTAAATCTCATTATATTGATTTAATTCTGTCGTTCTTGTTCTGGAATACAAATATAGCTCTGTTTCAAACGATATAGAATCCATACCATTCAAATAAAATAAAAGCAAAAATACCGCGGATATTAGAAGGTTTAAAATTAAAAAAAAAGTTCTGAGGGATGAAGAAGAGTTTTGGTCTGTTTTTCTCTCTCAGTAAGAAGTCTCACAACACCAGGTTAAAATCCAACAGGTTTATTTGGTAGTAAACGCCACCAACTTTCGGGGTTTGGACTTTAAGCTGGCATTGTGAGACTCCTTTCTGTGTTTACCTCAGTCCAACGCCGGAATCTCCACATCCTGTTTCTCTTTTCAGTGTTTATCCCACTGAATTAAGTGTCTTTTGGAGTAAAAGTCAATTTTGATAACAGTGCTTGAAACGTGGACCTCGTTCTTGGGCATTAAAGGTTTTGGCGGGATGTGAGGAAAAGCTTTTACACTCAAGAGTTGATAGAAGTCTGGGACTCGATCTATGATCATTGGTTTCCTGTTACTATCCCTTAGCGTGTCTAAATGTGTATTTTTGGGTGTGTGCATGAAATTGCATATAGCTGGATGTCTGTCTACCCACAATAATCACCTATTTTTATAAGCCATTTACAGTTAAAAGGAAATTACTGCCGATGCTGGAATCTGAAACCAATTATTTTTCTTTTGGCATGTTAAAAGTTATTGGCCCTCTGCTAATTCCTCCCTTTAGCTCTTCCCTGGTATGTTCATGATGTAGAGATGCCGGTGTTGGACTAGGGTGGGCACAGGAAGAAATCTCACAATTCCAGGTTAAAGTCCAACAGGTTTATTTGAAATCACAAGCTTTTGGAGCACTGCTCCTTCATCAGCTCAGTGCAATTGGCTTCACTCACCAGATGAAGGAGTAGCATTCCAAAAGCTCCTGACTCCAAATAACTTGGACTTTAACCTGTTGGTATGTCCATACACCGCACCTAATTTCCACAACTTACTTTCAAGTCTTTTACTTTTCGCAGTCCTCCAAACTCACATATGTGAGTGGACCAAAGAGTTGTTTTAAAAACAAGTCCATCTTGCAGACAAGTAAATAGGTATGATTTGGGTTTCCCTCTCCCCAGAACACAGTAAAGCCTACCATCCAGTCAGACTGAATTCTGGTTGTATTTAGAGTGTGAATCACAAGGCTGATCCACACAGCATGTACACCTGTACAATTCAGTCATTGCTAAAACCGAATGAACAGCAAGTTTCACATCACAATTTGGTCTTTAGTCACATTTTTTTGTTAACTTCAAAATGCCCACCTGGGCATTTTTGTTCACTGATACTCACACTCGACTGTTATTTATTTATTAATGTCAAAAGTAGGCTTACATTAACAGTTCAATGAAGTTACTGTGAAATATCCTAGTGGCCACATTCTGGTACTTGTTCGAGTACACTCAGGGAAAGTTTAGCACGACCGATGCATCTAACCAGCTCATCTTTTGGACTGTGGGAGGAAACTGGAGCACACCCTGGGATGGATTAATTTAATCTCTTTTCTGAAACAAGTCCAGTGCATTTAGAATCCCTACAGTATAGAAGGGGGCCATTCAGCCCATTGAGCCTGCACTGACAAGAATCCCACACAGGCCCTATCCCCTTAATCCCACTTTGCTAATCCAGATAGCACAAAGGGACCATTGATCACAGCCAATCAACCCAATCTAACCTGCACATCTTTGGTCTTCACTTCTGCTTGCAGCAAAAGTTAAGCAAAATTTTTTTTAAGTTTGCTCAGCGAATTAATTGTAAAATACCCAGGGCACACATGAATATAATATTGCTTGAAATTGTGCAAATTAGTTACTTTGAAAGCATTTGAGGAATACTTCTAATGCCAGAATAACGATTTTAAACACTTAGATGGAACCCTGCCTGGCAAACCCCAACACCAGCTGTCCCCCATTCCAACCCCATCCCCATAACAGATTTCTGAATCCATGCTTGCCTTTCAAACTTACTCATTTCCTTTTAAATTGTCCTGTCACTAATGATACAATTCTCTCTGCACTTCAGAAGGGTCAGATCCTCATGAAGAGGGAAAAGGAGTGTTAAGTCTTGTTCCTTGCTTCACAGCAGATTTCTGTCAATAATTATGATTACAAAAAAAAGCCCTTTGGCACGTCAAGTCTATCATTAAAGGAGCACTAATACCATTTCCTTGAACTTGACTCATATCATAGAACATAGAACATAGAACATTACAGCACAGAACAGGCCCTTCGGCCTTCGATGTTGTGCCGACCAAAATAAAAAGCAATGCCCCTCCAAACTAAACCATTCCCTTCTCTTCCATATACTTATCAATTAACCTCTTAAACGCCACCAAACTTGGCGCATCTACAACAGCTGCAGGCAGGGCATTCCACTCCCTAATCACTCTTTGAGTAAAGAACCTACCTCTGATATCCGTCCTATAACTCATACCCCTTAATTTAAAGCTGTGTCCCCTCGTGCTAGCTTTCTCCATCCTAGGAAAAAGGCTATCACTGTCCACCCTATCTAAACCTCTAATCATCTTATATGCTTCAATAAGATCCCCTCTTAGCCGCCTCCTTTCTAACGAAAACAACCTCAAATCCTTCAACCTCTCTTCATAGGACCTGCCCTCCATACCAGGCAACATCCTGGTAAACCTCCTCTGTACCCTCTCCAATGCCTCCACATCTTTCTTATAATGGGGGACCAGAACTGCACACAATACTCCAAGTGCGGCCGCACTAGAGTTTTGTACAGTTGCAACATGATGCTGCGGCTCCTAAATTCAATCCCCCTACCAATAAAAGCTAAGACTCCATATGCCTTCTTAACAACTTTATCCACTTGACTGCCTACTTTCAGGGATCTATTGACACATACACCAAGATCCTTCTGTTCCTCAACACTATTAAGAGCCCTACCATTAGCCCTATACTCTACACATTTATTGTTCCTGCCAAAGTGCATTACCTCACACTTTTCCACATTAAACTCCATTTGCCACCTCTCGGCCCAGCTCTGCAACTTGTCCAAGTCACTCTGTAAACTATAACACCCCTCTTCACTATCTACCACTCCACCGACTTTAGTGTCATCTGCAAATTTACTGATCCATCCCTCAATACCCTCATCCAGATCATTTATAAAAATTACAAACAGCAGGGGCCCCAAACAGACCCCTGAGGCACACCACTTGTCACCGAACTCCACGATGAATATCTCCCATCAACCACCACCCTCTGTCTTCTATCTGCCAGCCAATTCCTAATCCAATTAGCTAAATCACCCTCTATTCCACACATCTGCATTTTCTGTAGCCTTGAATGTTATGATATTTCAAATGTGTATCAAAATATTTTTTAAATATTGTAAGATTTCCAGCCTCCGCTACCTTCCCAGGCACTGCATTCCAGATTCCCACCACACTCTGAGAGATAATGTTTTTTTCTCAAATACCCTCTGGATCTCCTGCCGTTATGACAATTTTTACTGTAAAAGGGGGGCATAACTTTCCCCTCTGCGCTCCAGTCACTCTACGTCAATAAGTGGAAGGTGTCCTTCACTATTCCCTCTCGCCCAACCTGAGGGAGGATGGTCAGATGAGAAGGGACTTTGGAATCTCAACGGGAGTAAGTCCCTCCAGGCTTTTAAGCATATTTAAGTATTTTTATAGTTTTAGAAGTAATCTTACTTTAACACTGAAATGAAGTTACTGTGGAAATCATCAGTTGCCACAGTCCAGTGTCTGTTCAGGTACACTAAGGGAGAATTTAGCATGGCCAGTGCATGTAACCAACATGTCTTTCAGACTGTAGAGGGAAACCGAAACACCTGGAGGAAACCTAAGCAGATACAGGGAGAAGGTACAGAGCGACAGTGACCCAAGCCGGAAATCGAACCTGGGTCCCTGTTGCTCTGTACTAACCACTGTGCCACCGTGTTGTCCCAGTTGGCAATCTGCTAGTGATTGCCACTCCGAGAAAGTTAAAGACCATGTTGTCCTCTTGGTAAAAAGTGCTGACAGACCCAGCGGAACTGTGCAATATGTTGGATTGTCACAGGCAATCAATGTGAGAATGCTATCAGTAAGATCATTGCTTGGAGTGCTGTGAAGCAAGGAACAAGATTTAACACTCCTGTTCCTTCTTCATGAGGATCTGATCCTTCTAAGTACAGAGAGAATTGTGTCTCTATGTTGTGATACATTTTGGGTAGAATTTAAGTAGGTTTGGGTTGTTTTCATTGGAGTAGGGAAGACTGAGGAGCGACCTGATTGAGGTCTGTAAGATTATGAGGGACATGGACAGAGTGGCTAAGGAGCAGCTGTTCCCCTTAGTTGAAAGGTTAGTCATGAGGGGACATAGGTTCAAGATGAGGGGCAGGACGTTTTGGAAGGATGTGAAGAAAACATTTTTATTCAGAGGGTGGTGACAGTCTGGAATGTGCTGTCTGGGAGCGTGGTAGAAGTGGATTGCCTTACATTCTTTAAAAAGCATTTATGAACACTTGGCACATCATAATATTCAAGCAATGGGCCAAGAGCAGGTAAACAGGATTAGGTGGAAGTTCAGTGTATCTAGCATGTTGGTGTAGACTTCTTGGGTCGAAGGGCATTTTCTGCACTGTACAATTCTTTTGGAATGCAAGCATGAACCCTAATAATAAAACTGGTGCGGTCTTTGAATCTCATTCACGTCCAGTGATGGGTTATTACCCTACATATACTTTCAAACCATTTATATTCTGTGTTCCAATTTTACTGACCTTGATTATGCTCTCTGATTTCCTTCACTCAATATTGGTGGCCTTGCCCCTACTCTGGAGCCCTCTCTCTAAATCTCTCTGCCCATCTGTCCTCCTTTAGGAACCTCCTTGAAACCCCTCTCTTTTTTCAAGCTTTTGGCTGTTAGTTCTGATATTTTATATGATTTGATATTGAATTTTGTCTGGTGTTGCTCCTGAGAAGTGCCTTGGAAAGGCATCATAAGGGAATGTGATGATGTACTGACACTGAAACAGGATTAGGGGACTGCTCTGGGGACCAGGATTCAAATCCCACTATAGCAAATGGTGACATTTCAATTCATTAAAAATGTGGAATTACAAACTATTGATGAGCATAAAATGATTGTTGTAAAAACCCATCTGATTCACTAATGTCCATTAGGGAAGGAAAGCTGCCGCCCTTACCTGGTCTGGCCTGCATGTGACTCCATTTTAGATGATTTGGCCTGAAGTGGCCAGCATATGGCAAAAATCTCCTTCACTGAGTTCTAGTGCTTCCTGTATATGTTGCAATAAAATCAATCTTTTTTCTCATTTATTGTTGTCACAAGTAGGCTTGCATTAACACTGCAATGAAGTTACTGTGGAAATCCTCAAGTCACCACACTCCAACACCTGTTCAGATAGGTGAGGAAGAATCTAGCATGACCAATGCATCTAGCCAGCACGACTTTCAGACTGTGGGAGGAAACAGGGGCACAGGGGAAACCACGCAGACATGGGGAGAGTGTCACCCCACACAGTGTCTCCACGTAGACATGGGGAGAGTGTCTCCACACAGTCATCCAAGCCAGGAATTGAACCTGGGTCCCTGACGCTGTGAGGCAGCAGTGCTAACCATCATAATCATTGACAACCATCATCAATCTGGATCTTCTTTCCTCCCAACTGCCTTATAAGATGGTCTGCCTCCTCAAAATTCCCGTTTGAATTTTGTGAAATTGTAATTCTGCCCCTCCCCTGTCACTCAAACCCATCTAACTAAATTCTTGATTGATACTCTCTGTGATTGTAACCATAGTGCATTGTCTCAACTCCTTAATCCTCTCAACATCCCTGCGACCTTTGGCAAAGTCAACCACACTCTTTTTCTTAGCTACCTTTTCCCTTGATCAGATTGGAGAGTCTACTCTTGTTTGTTAGGGACTATTCTTGCTTGTTAGCTTATCCATCTGATTTTTGATAGTAATGGTTTCTCATCCCATTATTCAAACTGTCAGCTCCTGAGATCCCCTTAAATCTGTACTTGATCTCTTCTTCTTCCTCATCCGTATGTTACCCAAGTGTGATATCCATTGAAGACATGATGGTAGACCTCACCAGCAACTCTAAATCCTCCACCCCAGCCATTTTCTTAAGCTAATCAGATAGTTTGATGTCCTGATTGATTCCAAGTTGGGTTTCTGATCTTATGACCTTTTCATCATTAAAACAAAGGGACTTCCACATCTGTATCATTTCCTGCCACTGTCCGCCCAGAACTGAACTCTTTGGTTTTTGACAAATATGTTTATTCCAATGTCCTTCTGGCCAAACAAGCATCTTTCACCATCTATAAAGCCAAATCATTTAAAATTCTGAGGCTTATTTCAGATATTCCCAAAAGTCTTGCTCGCCAAATTTCTTCTCTTTACAAGCGTATGTTTGCTCCTGGTCTGTGATGCCTAAAATTAAAATTCTACTCCTTGTATTTAAACCACATGCTGGTTCTGTAACCTCAGCCAGCCCCCACAACCTCTCCCTCACCTGAACTTTCCATTTCTGTGACTCCTGCCTCATTGCCCTTCCATTAGTTCCTGTGCCTTCAGGCACTTAGAGCCCATGCTCTGAAATGCTTTCCCAAAACTCCTTTGCTTCTTTAAGAAACGTCCCAAAATCCACCTCAATGACCATGTTTCTGAAAATCAGTTCCTAATCTCTCCTTTGGCCCCAGCATCTGTTTTTCCTTAAACCTCTCTGTAAAACACCTTGAAATGTTTTTCCATGTGAAATGCGATTACATAACTGTAGATCATTGTTTGTTGTTGTTACATTCAATTTATACACATGAAAAAGAGAAATCGAGAGAGATGAAGTAGAAATACTCACTGACCTGCAAAGGACAATGAGTAAGACAATAAGTGCAAGTGTGAGCTGGTGTGTTTTTTTTAGCTGAGGAGACTCACAATATAATATTCTAAAGCTTAACATTTGTTTATTAGTGTCACAAGTAGGCTTACATTAGTATTGCAATGAAGTTACTGTGAAAACCCCATAGTGCAGATTAGGTGGATTGGCCATGCTAAATTGATCCTAGTGTCAGGAGAATAAGTAGGGTAAATATGTGGGGTTATGTGAATAGGGCCTGGGTGGAGTTGTGATTGGTACAGACTCGATGGGCTGAATGGCCTCCTTCTGTACTGTAGGGATTCTTTGAAATTCCAGTTGCTACACTGTGTCGCTTGTTCGGGTACACTGAGGGAGAACTTAGCATGACTAATTAGTACCGAACCATTAGGACTGTGGGAGGAAGCCAGAGCACCCAGAGGAAGCCCACACAGCCACAGGGAGAACATACAGACTGAGCACAAACTGGGAATCAAGCTCGGGTCCCTGGCGCTGTGAGGCAGCAGTGTTAATCACTGTGCTACTATGCTATCCTATGATAACTGAACTGCGGAAGATAGAGAAGGGAAGAGAGGTGTGAGTGTAAACATTGAAATTAGTTATTAAAATATTTCACCAGAAGGCTGGACAGTAGTTGCTTGAATTAAGTGGAATGCAAAATCAAATTCATAGTTACCTGCTCTATTCTGCTTGAAATTGATAGGGTGAGGAAAACCAATCTGAAATCAGCAGAGCAGTTGGCAGGGAATTGAAGTGAAATGTTCATGAAGGAAAATGAAAATGTTAGCACAAAATACAATTATCCAAAAGTAGTGTCATGTCAGAGGTTCCATAACAGACATCAGTATGTAATCCAGTGAAGCATACTCAAATTTTTACAGCGTGGAAAGTTCAAATTAGCTGAATTTATTGCACGTCAGGCCATTTCATAACAGTGTTCAGTGAGCCCAGATGACAGGGAAGTAAGGTGGAAAGGTTTCTCTTATTCCTTTGTGATACTGTAACATATTTGGCGATGTATTTATGATGCTGCTGCAGATGGCAAACAAAGTAATTCTTTCCCCATGTTCCGAGGTCCACACAGGTGATCAAATCTCACACCAAACATTCCAAATTCAAGAAATTGACTCAGTCGAGCCAAACCAATTCAACATCCTGATCACTAATGGAAGGATGTGCTCCATTATGGAGGGGAAATGCACAGAGAAGCACAGTCACAGTGCGCTTTAACAATTTCTACTCTAACACACTTGCTTTTACCTCTTGCAACACTCTTTCCCCCAACTCACATGACTTTGCTATTGTTTGGTGAGGAATCCTAGAATCCCTACAGTGCTGAAGGAGGCCGTTCGACCCATCGAGTCTGCACCAAGCACAAAGCCATCCAGACCCTATTCTTGTAATCCCCAAATACCCTTGCAAGTCCCCTTGACAAGAAGTGACAATTTACTTTGGTCTTAGGGGGCACGGTTGCACAGTACTTACACTGCTGTCTCACGGAGCCAAGGATCCATGTTCAAATCCGGCTTTGGTTGCAATCTGTGTGGAGTTTGCATGTTCTGTTCATGTCTGCGTGGGTTTCTCTGAGTGCTCCAGCTTCTTCTCACAGTCCAAAGATGTGCAGGCTAGGTGGATTGATCTTGCCAAGTTGACCCTAGTATCAGGGGATTGATGGGGTTAATATGTGGGGTTGCGGGAATAGGACCTGAGTGGGATTATGGTCAATGCAGACTCAAAGGGCCTAATGGCCTCTTTCTGAACTGTAGAGTTCTATGGTTTAAGCTGCCTATCCTGCACATCTTTGGACTGGAGGAAGAAACTTGCACATGCGGAGAAAGCCCACACAGACACAGGGAGGCTATGCAAACTCCACTCCACACTGATAGTGATTCAAGGTCGGAATTGAATTGGGCTACCTGGCACTGTGAGACAGCAGTGCTAACCATTGTGCCACTACACCGAATGAGCAGAAGAAATTCCAACTTGGAATATGCCAGAAAAAGAAAAATATGGTTGCGTATGTATGTGCTTTTGGGGAGCACATGATTCAGCATTGGGTGTTTGCTTTACTAAACACTTGTGTTTTGCCTACAAGAATGATCTTGATCCCCTCGTGAAATGACACCATTACTTTTCCTTCTAGCCCCATTACAATCCTGTGCATCTGGATTTCTGTACTATTGCAGTTTAGCTCAACACAGGACCCACAGTTTACCATCACCTTGTACACTGAAGCACTTTATTCTAATATCATCTGCTAAATCAGGCTATGTAGTATACATTTTGATTCCAAGCTTAGCTACCCCTCTCCGTGTCTTCTCGTATAGCAATTCCAATGTCTGCTTTCAGCACTATGAGGAATTTAATCCTTCCCTTACTACCCCAAATCTCAACATCTCTGCACTCTCCTCAGCTCCTTTCTACCTCAACCTAAATTGGAATACCAACATCTTGTCTTGCACAAAGTGCGCCCCCCAATATCTTCACGCTCTCCAAACTTCAGTGGCTCTTCTTCTTGCTCCAGCCAGTTGCATTCAATAATCATGTTCTCACTTTGCTTCAATCATAGAATAGAATCCCTACAGCGCAGAAGGAGGTTATTCGGCCCATCAGGCCTGCACCAGTCACAATCCCACCCAGGCCTGATTTCCACAACTCCACACATTTACCTTGCTAAACCCTGGCAGTAAGGGGGCAATTTAGCATGGCCAATCAACCTAACCCGCATATCTTCGGACTGTGGGAGAAAACCGGAGCACCCGGAGGAAACACACGCAGGCACGGAGAGAACATATAAACTCCACACAGACAGTGACCCGAGGCTAGAATTGAACCCAGGTCTCTGGAGTTGTGAGGCAGCAGTGCTAACCCATTGTGTCACTGTACCACCCGATCTAGACTAGACTCTCAGCAATATAAATGAGGGAGTGCCACATAGTCTTTCGGATGGGATGTTTAGTGGATGTTAAAAAGCCCATGGCCCTATTTGAAGAAGGGCTGAACCATTCTTTCTTAAATGTCCCTCAATTAGCATCTCCATAACCAGATTAACTGGTTGTTTATCATATTGTTGACTGTGAAACTAACCCTATGTGACAACCCCATTGTCTGAACTCTCCTTTAATGGCCATCATAACAACAGCTGATTCCACAGACTTTTATGAATCTGAACCTAAAAACAATACTTCAAAATAACATCTGCGTTGCACTCTTGCACAAAATAGGCATAGCAACATGACAAGTTTTAACATCCTTGCCTGCTGGCCAAATAGCAGAGACTTCAATTTTGTTGTTATTCTGTTTTGATTCCTCGATTTTCAGCGTGTCTCTATCCGATTGCAAGGTAAATATTGCCTAATGCAGAACTCCATATGAAAGTGGCCAGGAATGAAAGTTACTCAATGATTGTGATGAACTAGTCTCTAAAAACAAACCTTGAAAAGCTGTTAAAATTTTATTTATTGGTGTCACAAGTAGGTTTACATTAACACTGCAATGAAATTACTGCAAAAATCCCCCCTAGTCACCTCGGCATCTGTTTGGGTAACTGAGGGAGAATTTAGCATGGCCAATGCACCTAACCAGCATGTCTTTTGGATTGTGGGAGGAAACCCATGCAGACATGGGAGAATGTGCAGACTCTGTACAAACTGTGACCCAAGATGGGAATCGAACCCAGGTCTCTGGTGCTGTGAGGCAACAATGCTAACCACTGTGCCACACAATGAATGAGTAACCAAGAAGGCTCATTGGATGTTTGTTTTGTTCATTCATGGGATGTAGGCATCGCTGGTTAGACCAGATTTATTGCCTGTCTCTAACTACCTTCCATTTTATAGCATTTGAAAATCAACCACATTGCTGTGGCTCTGGAGTCACACGTAGGCCAGACCAGATAAGGAGAAAAGATTTCCTTCCCTAAAGGGCATTAGAAAACCAGATGGGTTTTTACAACAATTGACAATGGTTTTATGGTCATTGGTAGTCTTTTAATTTCAGATTTTTAAATTCAAATTTCACCATCTGCTGTGGTGAGATTCAAACCCGGGTCCCCAGGTTTTGCTCTAGGTCTCTGGTTTAGTAGTTGGTGATGATACCACTTAGCTACTGTCTCCCCTTGTTGGCATGGAAAAAGGAGGAAGTAATCCTACAGTTGTACTAGAGCAAGGTCAGACCATGTCTAACCTTGTAGGTTAGTCTGAACAAAAATATATTGGAGACGGAGGGGGTGGGGAGATAATGCAGCTTTACTAGAACAATACCAGAGTTTAGAGGATTAAATTATGAAGGAAGGTTGCATGTATTTAGCTTGTATTCACTTAGTTTAAACGTTAGAGAGTTATTTAATTGTGGATTTTGAAAGCAGTCTTTATAAAGTCTTCCTTAGAAACAAATCTTATCTTCCCAACAGGAAGGGCACAGCCATTGCAAATCAATAGAAATCTAAAGAATATCTGCCTCCCTCACTTAAGGAGGCACAGTAAAGTAAAAATAAATGTTATTTATTAGTCACAAGTAAAGCTTACATTAACACTGCAATTACTGTGAAGTTCCTCTTGTCGTCACAGTCTGGCACCTATTCAGGTTAATGCACCTAACCAACACATCTTTCAGACTTGTGACAGGAAGCCCGAACATTCAGCAAAAACCCTTGCAGATACGGCGAGAATGTGCAATCTTGGCACAGATAGTGACACACGCTGGAATGGAACTTGAATTCCTGGTGCTGTGAGGCAACAGTGCTGACCACTGTGCCACTGTGCCATTCCACCATCTTGATCATATTCCCCTTTCCAACATCGCCTTACTCCCTCCTTCTCCCCTGCCCTTCTATGCTCCTTTCTGCTCTCTGCCTCACTCCACCATGTGAGCTTGGAATATTCCTCATAATAAAGTCATAGTCATAGTGATAGAGATTTACGGCATGGAAACAAGCCCTTTGACCCAACTTGCCCAGTTTTCAGCATTAAGCTGGTTCATTGCCCACGTTTGGCCCATAAACCTCTATATCAATCTTAACTATGTAACAGTCTAAATGCTCTTCAAAAGACAATAGTCTCGCTGTCTCAAGAGTGAGTCAGGTGGACTGAGTTTTTCAAATACAAGTAAAGTTTCCATTTAAATATTTTTTAGTAATTTATATATATTGTGTAGGTTTGAAATGCTATGTCTAAAAGTGGCCAAACTTAATTTACTATTGCTCAAACTTTTCTAGTACAATATACATATCAACCATTGTATGCTCAATGCGACTGTTGCCAGTTTTCTTTCATGGGGATCTGGGCTTTGTTGGCAAGGCCAGCATTTATTCCTGTTCATTATTGCCCTTGAACTGAGTGGTTTGCTAGATTATTGCAGAGAACAGGTAAGAATCTACCACACTGAATACAAGAACACAAGGAATAGGAGCAGATGTAGGGGCGAATGGCCCATCGAACCTGCTACTCCATTGAATACGGTCATGGCTGATCTTGGGCTTCAGCTTAATTTTCCTGCCACCTTCCCTCAATTCCATCAGAAGCCAATGATCTGTCTATCCCACCCTTAAATATATTTAATGGTGGAGCATCCACAACCTTTGGGGCTGGAAACTTCCAAAGATTCACAGCCGTTTGAGTGAAATCATTTCTCTTCATTGCAGTCACAGAATTGTTATGGTGTAGAAGGAAGCCATTTGGCCCATCTTGTCTACACCAGCTCCCCAAGTGATCATCATGTCTTAAAGCCATTCCCCTGTCTTTTCTGATGTTTCTATTCGGGTAATCATCTAGTTGCCTCTTGAATGCCTTGATCAAACCCGCCCCCACCTCATTTCCAGGCAGTGTTTTCTAGATCCCAACCACTCGCTGTTTTTCTCATATCACATTTTAAATTCATTTTAAATCTGTACCCTCTCGCTCTTGATCCTCTTGCAAGAAAGAACAGTTTCTCCTGATGGAAACACAGAGATTAGAAGCAGGAATCAACCATTCAGTCCTTCATTTTGATCATGGCTGATCATCAAATTCAAAATCTGGATCCCATTTTACTTCCATATCCCTTGATCCCTTTAGCTCCAAGAGTTATATCTAATTTATTCTTGAAATCACACAAAGTTTTAATCTCGACTACTTTCTGTGGTAGTGAATTCACCGCTCTTCAGATGAAGAAATTTCTCCTCACCAGAATTTTAAAAGGTTTATCCCTTATCCTCAAACTATGACTCCTAGTTCTGGACTCCTCCACCATCACGAGCATTGTTTCTGAATCTACCCTGTCTAATCCTGTTGGGACTTTATAAGTTTCTGTAAGTTCCCCTCTCACTCTTCCTAGCGCTAATGAATACAGTGCTAACTGACTCAGTCTCTTCTTAAATGACAGACCTTCCATCCCAAGAGTCAACCCAATAAACATTTGCTGCATTCCCTCTATATCAAGGACATTCTTCTTCAGACAAGGATACAAAATCTGCACACAATACTCCAGGTGTAACCTTGCCAACATGCTATACAATTGCAGTAAAACATCTGTATTCTTATACTCAAATCATCTTTCTTTGAGACCAACATACTATTTGCCTTCTTTGCAGCCTGCTGGACCTGCGTATTTATTTTCAGCAACAACACCAAGGTTTCACTGAGGTCGCACCTCTTACAATTTGTATCCATTCAAATAATAATCTGCCTTCCTATTACTGCTACCAAACTGGATAACCTCACATTTATCCACATTATACAGTATCTGCCGTGCATATACCCACATACTCAGTCTGTTCAAATCATGTGAAATATCTCTGCATCTTCCCCTAACTTGCCCAGCTCCCTCATGGCCTTGGACACCTCTGTCAAATCTCCTATTTGGCCGACTATTAATTCTATCCCAGGTAATTATTTTGAGGAGCTTTTCAATCACAGAAATTAAACTGACTGGTTTGAAATTGCTGGGCTTATCCTTACTATACTTTTTAATCAAGGGTGTAATATCTGCAATTTTCCAGGCCCTTGGCACCTCCCTGAGTCTAGGAAAAACTGAAATTATAATTCTGCCTTTGTTCTGAGATTGTGCCCTGAGTTTTAGACACTCCAACCAATGGAAACAATCTGTCAGTGTCTACCCTATCAAGCTCCTTCAGAATTTTGGAGGTTTCAATGAGCCACCGCTCATTTTAAAAACCAGAGAATGTAAACCCAATTTATTCAGTCTCTCACAATAGGATAACCCACTCAGCCCAGGAATCAACTTAGTGAACCTTCACTGTACCACCTCAAATGCGATATATCCTTTCTTGACTGCACACATTATTCTTATTGTGACCTCACTCATAGCTAAACTCCTTTATTCCTGTATTCTAATCCCCTTGCAATAAAGTCAAAATGCCTTCATAATTGCTTGCTGCATCCACTTGTTAACTCTGCATTTCTTGTACAAATACACCCAAATCTCTTTAATCATCAACACCTAGAAGTCTCACACCTTTTAAATAATATTCTGCTTTTCTCCTCACAACTAAAGTGAATAACTTCACACCTCCTTGCATTATTTTCCATCTGCCACTTTATTGCCCACTCAGTTAGTTGGTCTGCATCTCTTTGCAAGCTCCCTGTACCTCACCACAGCTTATCTTTCTATCTAACTTGGTTTAATCAGAAAACATTGTTATCTTACTGTCTGTCTCTTCATTAAGTCATTAATATAGTTGAAGCTCCAGCAAAGATTCTTGTGGCACTCTGCTATTCATTGCCTGCTAACTTAAAAAGACCCTGTTTATGCCCACTCTCTGCTTTGTATCCATTAACCGATCTTGTAACCATGCTAAAATATTACCCTCAACTCCTTGAGATCTTACCTTGCCTATTAACCTTTCATGTAACACTTGATCTAATGTCTTTTGGAAATCTAAGTTTATTTCATTTGTGGGTTCCTTTTTGCTTACCCTCTTACATCCTCAAAAAACTAGTCAATCTGTCAAACAGAATTTCTCTTTAGTAAAATCATCTTGACTTGTTCTAATCATACTATGCTTTTCTGAGTTCCTTAAGAATGGACTAGTTATCTGGCAGAATTGGACTTGAGTATTGCTTAAAAAAGAGACATGTTGAAGCTTTTCATTTTGTAATCATCATGTTTTTTACACAGAGGGTGGTGGATACCTGGAACTTGTCACCGGTGGGGGTAGTGGAAGCAAATATGATATGACTTTTAAAGAGCATCTTGACAAATATATGAGTAAGATAGGAATAGAGGGATATGATCACCGGAAGGTTGGGGGTTTTAGTTCAGTTGGACAGCATGCTCGGTACAGGCTTGGAGGGTCAGAAGATCTTTCCTGTAATTTTCTTTGTTCCTTGTTGGGACACTTCACAAGAATACCAGCGTAAGGGGAAAACAATAGTTTCTACTATATGAGAAAAGAGTGCTGATTGGTTGGCAAGTGGAATCTAATTGGTAGAAGCATTGTCATGGATATTTGCACCGATTGATGCTGATGGTTAGTTAACAGCCAGGCATTATTTGAAATTTAAACCAGGCAGCTTAACCCTAACTGGTCAAGCATTGACCGGGAGAATTAATCACACAGATGTTTTAACTGTATGTTGGTATTCTTGTTAAGGGTCTAATGAGTGCAAGATGAAAAGCTTTGACATGTCTTTTATTAAGCAATAATAAATTCCAATGTTTTCACAACAACTAATATGGGATAACTAGTCAGTAGTTCACTATTTTCTCACACCTCCTTTCTTGAAAAGTGGTTTAATATTTGCTTACTTCCAATCTAGCGGGACCATTCCCAAATCTAGGGAATTTTGGAAAACATAGCTAATGCATCTACTGCCTATGCATCTATCCGCTTTAAAAAATGGGGTGTAGGCCATCAGGTTCTGGAAATTTGTTAGATATTAGTCCCATAAGTTTTGCATTTATTTTTCTCTGCTGGTATTAATTTCCTGGCTTTTAGCTTTGGAGTTACCATTTTCGTCAGATTAAACTTGCACCTTCTCCTGTGAACATGGGGACAAAATATTTCTTCAATGTCTCTGCTATTTCTTCTTTTGTTGTGGAAATTTCTTCTGCTTCTGGTTCTATAGGACCATAAAAGAGACATTTTAGCTACTCTCTTCCATTTGTATTTACTGTCAGAAACTTCAGCAATCTTTCTTTAATATTTCTTGCTCATTTACTCACATGTTCTATCTTTTCTCTTTTTGTCAACTTTTTGCTGATTTTAAAAGCATTTCAATCCGCAGATTTGCTACTGTTGTATTTTGTAACATTGTAAGCCTGCTATGGATTTGGAGATGTGTATAAACCAGACAAGGTAAGAACAGTGGCTTTCCTTCTCTAAAGGAAGTTTCATAGTCGCCATTACTGAGACTAACTTTTATATTCCAGTTTTAATTGCTGAACTCAAATACCACTAGCTGCCACGGTGGGATTTGAACCCAAATCCCTGGAGCATTAGCCAGGATCACTGGTTTATTAGACCATGATAAAAGTTATAATTAGAATATTGTCAACATTCCTTTCACAGATTCTGTTCAACTGTGAATACTTGCTGTACTGCAAGTATAACTGACTTAAGTACATATTGCAAACAAATCTTCTCACCTGATGGACTCAGTGATCTGTCATAGTGATAACAGTACAGGTTATATATATTCATGGCACTTCTGGCAGTACATATATCTTCAGAACTGTGTACAATCTGCACAAATATTATTGCAGGAGTATGTTGTAGTGCACAAGACTGTTTTGTAGTTAACCTCTATTTAAATACTAAATAAACTCTTGTTACAGAAAGGATTTGTTACATGCTTGCACTGGCCTTGGCTAGAGATAGCTTGCATTACTTACCATGAGCTAAAGCGTTCTGTTCTTAAAATGATGATAAGTGAACGCAGTTACAAAATTATGGGTTTTCTGCCTTAATATTGCAGCATCTGCAGTACTGGTTGAAGCTAGGAGATACTTGTTTATAATGCCCACATTCCAATTTATCCCAGTATAATCTCCGTGTGGGTGCGGTCACAATGCTCCCATCCTCATGATTAGCATATTAATGTTCAGACAGCACAGGTATATTTCCCCCACCTCTCTGAACATTTAAAGTCAGGTCTATGTATGTTTACAAAAAAGTGCTCAGGAACTGGTTTAGGACATGTAAAATTAAAATTGAGGATGTCAGTCTTTGGCAATTGGTAGAACTTTTGCCTTTGAGTCAGGAAGTGATGGGCTCCTGACTTACTCAAGAGACTTGAGCCCATCATTCAGGCTGACCTGTTACTGATGTACTGTACTGAAGAAATACTAATCCATTAAAGGTGCTGATCTAATAAAAAAAAACTCTTGGGTGGATGCTCTTGTTTTTAATCAAAACAAGGGAATGATTCTTGTGATTTGATTTGATTTATTATTGTCACATGTATTAGCATACAGTGCGTTATACAGACAAAGCATATTATTCATAGAGAAGGAAAGGAGAGAGTGCAGAATGTAATGGAATAGTTATAGTTAGGGTGTAGAGAAAAATCAACTTAATGTGAGGTAGGTCCATTCAAAAGTCTGACAGCAGTGGAGAAGAAGCTGTTCTTGAGTTGGTTGGTGCGTGACCTGATGCTTTTGTATCTTTTTCTTGATGGAAGAAGGTGGAACAGAGAATGCGGTATCCAGGTCCATAGTGATCTCTCAATTAACATCACTGGAACAGATAAATGATGTTGTCATTACTGTTGCTGTTTGTTGAACTTGCCGTATGCAAATTGTCTGTCGCGCCTCCTTACATTATAAACACGTTCACATCTCAAAAGGACCACATTGGTTGTAAAGTGATTTGGAACATTCTGAGCTTGTGCAAGGTGCTATATCAATGCTTATTCACAGCGGATTTGTCAAGCACGCCAGGTCAAAACAAAGCATTGTTATACAGCTGCCTCTAAAGGCTCTTGTATTGCTTCTTCAGGAAGACAGGGTAAATCAAGATGGAGCAAAGTTAAAAGTTTTGTATTGCAATTGCACTCCATACCATCCCAGGGTACATGAAACAGAAGCGACCTGGCAGAGTCCAGGATAATAAAAAAGATTATGGGAGGAATTTTCCAGGCCTGTCTGGCACAAGAATTGTAGCGGGCAGGATAGGACAATACACATGTCCCTTGACCTCGAGTGGGATCCTCCAATCTTGGGATGAGCACAACCAGAAAATCCTGCCTCTATGTGTTCTCCCCATATCTGCGTGGGTTTCCTCTGGGTGCTCCGGTTTTCTCCAACAGTCCAAAGATGTACAGAATAGGTGGATTGGAAATGCTAAATTGCCCTTTGATGTCCCAAGATGTATAGGTTAGGGGAATTAGTGGGATAAATACATGGGGTTATGGGTTAAGGATTGGTGCAGGCTCAATGGGCCAAATGGTCTCCTTCTTTCCTAAAGAGTTTCTATGTAGGGATTCTGATTATCATGATTTCTGCAGGAACACTCAGCGATGGCATGATGGCACAATGGTTAGCAATGCTGCCTCACAACACCTGGGATCTGGGTTCAATTCCCAGCTTGGGCCATTCTCAGTAGGGAGTCTGCATGTTCCTCTCCTATCTGCGTGGGTTTCCTCTGGGGGTGCTCCAGTTTCCCCCCCACAGTCCAAAAGATGTGCAGGTTAGATCAGTTGGTAATACTAAATTGTCCCTAAGTATCAAGGGGCCCAGCCAGGGTAAATTCATGGGGTTATGGGGATAGGGCTTGGGTGGGATTGTGGTCAGTGCAGACTCAATGGGCTGAATGGCCTCCTTTGCCACTTTCAGGATTCTATGAACATTAGGAAGAATTGCTTTTAACGTTTGCACTACATTTATGTACAATTTAATTGCAATATCTGTTTCAGGCTCAAGCTATAACTTTGAAACTTTTGATTAGTTTCTTTCTAATTTTCCAGAAGGTCGTGTTACGCTTAAAGCTACAAAAAAGTACTTATCATGAAATAACCCCATTGTGGCAACTTGTGCTGAGTTAATAATGAGTAGCTCATCTAAAATGATCAGTTTAGCTTCCGCGTTTTCTGCAGTGATTTTATTTGAGATTGTGGGAGTTAATGTGTGTGTGTGTGTGTGTGTGTGTGTGTGGAGTCAGGGGCGTCCCAGACTGTCAGTCAAACGATATTGAACCAATTGAGAGCTCCGTGTTGCCTCTGGGGGGACGGCGGCAAGCGATTTTGAGTGGAGACACGGAGAGGGATGTGAGTGTGTAAGAGTGCGAAGTGGAAGGCACTGAGAACAGGCTCATCACCTCCCCCCACTTGCTAAAACATTTCAAGCAAAAGCACACCGAGTCCTCTCCTGGCATCAGATGGCTGGGTACAGTGCTCCGGCTGCCCGTCTGGCCCTCGTTCTGTGGATTACAGCCGGATGGAGCTGGGCTGCTCGCAAACAGGAGGAATCGCTGGCCACCGACAGTGTGTCCAAAGCCAGATGCACATCCCGTTGTCTGAGCCTTCACATCACTCGCCTCTCAGCCTTGTTCAAGAACTTTCAGGTAGACCACAGATCATTTACTCGCACACAGCCGCGGTGGAGGTGGCCCTCGCTGCGGGCAAGCTATTCCCCACCCCCGTCCCGGGCTAGTCTTTTAGACACTTTCGTGAAGTTCTCATTACTTTGGAATGGTGCAGGAAGTGGTGGTGTGAGGATATTCAGGTAGAAGACAGGTTCACGGTTCCCCAAACTGTTGCCAATTAAAAGGGGGATTTATTTGAACTCAGCGGGCAGAGTTTTATTAACAGGATGAATGTGGAGGGGAGACTTTGCCTATTCCATCCCTTAACTGGAATCATTGCACTTTTGGAAATTGGAGTGGAACGTTTTGTTTTGGAAAGGGAGAGACTGATGCTGGGTCCTGTTTTGTAAGGTGTACTTTCCTTCCGATAAATAACTCCTGTAAAAAAACTGGTGGGACATGTGCAGATGGCAAAGTTGTCCTTTCTGTCATACCAGATGAATTGACTGTGTGTGTGTGTGTGTGTGTGTGTGTGGAAAGTGCAGTCACTTTATTTCGGGTGATGACTGGGCTGAGGGTTACATGCTATTCAGCGCATCAGGTACATTATTGTCTAACATGCCAGTGCGTGTACTCCTAAAGAAAGCACCGGCATTTCCCCCACATTCCCCTAGCATCCACCAAAATAGTTTAGCGTCATTCTCAACAAAAATCCCGAGGAAAGACACCTCGATTTTTAAATGCCGGAGATATTGCTGTCTGCCCCCGGATTCTGCCTCTTCTCAAATAAAAAGCGCTCGCAACATTAGCCGGTTCATGGTGCAACCACTTCAGTATCGGGGTTCCTTTTATATTCTTTAGCTCTGGGTATATGTGTGTGTGGTGAGGGGTACTCGGCTGCTCGAAATGCAGCACACTTATTAAAGTTCCATGTTTCAGCAGCCTGAGTATCATCTGTCACTCTCCCTGTAATTGTAAATTGTTGTAATTGGACTAAAGGGAGAAGCGGGAGAAGTCTGTCTGTGTATGTATGTGTATATATGTCTGTGTGCATATCTGTGTCTGTGTGTACTGTGTCTGGAGTGCGTGTGTATGCTGTATGTGTGCATCCGTGCATGTCTATGTATACGTGTCTCTCTCTGTGTATCTGTATCTTGTATGTGTGTCTGTGCACCTTTCTGTATGTCTGCGCCTGTGTGTGTGTATGTGTGTGTGCATGTCCGTGTGTCTGACTGTATACTCTGTCTCTGTATATGGGCTTTGTCTCTTTAAAGCTAATTTATTAGTGTCACAAGTAGGCTTACATTAACACTACAATGAAGTTGCTGTGAAAAATCCCCTAGTCCTCACATTCCTGCGCCTGTTCGGGTGGACTAAGGGAGAATTTAGCATGGCCAATGCACCTACCCAGCACTTTTTTTTTCGGACTGTGGGAGGGAACCGGAGCACCTGGAGGAAACCCACGCAGACACGGGGAGAACGTGCAGACTCCACACAGACAATGACCAAAACTGGGAATAGAACCTGGGTCCATGGCACTGTGAGGTAGCAGTGCCAATCATTGTGCCATGGTATCATCAGTCTGTGTATGTGTGTGGGTGGTGTGTTATGTTTGGGGAGGGGGGGGTGTGCTGATTTCTAAATGACACTGAGTCACTGGCTTTTAACCTGCAGTCAGTTGTTCATCCACACTCTGCAGGGAGCATTCCAATTATTTTCCCCACCTTTACTGACAAATAGCAGCAAACTCAAGTGTTGAATTAGAAAAGAACCCTGAGCAGGTCAGGCAGCATCTGTGGAAGAAGAAATAGAGAAATAACAGAACTGTTTATGAATTAGAATCAAAGAATCAGTGCAGGAGAGACCATTCGGCCCATTGAGTCTGCACCGACCCTCGGAAAGAGCACTGCACTGAGGACCAACCCCTCGGGAAGAAACTCGACTGTTAAAGAGAATGCTAGTGTGTATATTCCTTTGTGAGGAACGCTGCTTTGGATTTTAATCACGGTGCTCAGAAAGAGACTTTTGGTGCAGTTGTTTGGCGCTTCGTATTTTTCTCGAAGTTAAAGAGTCCAGACTTAAGTTTGTCGAAAATGAAAAAGAAATTTCAGCAGAATAATTCCTGGTCGCGCTGTAACTTATTCAATGCAGATTGGGCAGTTGTAGCTGGATGGGGAATTCTCAGAACGATCTCCACTGATAGCATTGCTTTTCGGGGTTACTGTTCTCCAGCCAAATCTGAACATTAAATCAAAGGGGCGCCGAGAATCTCCAGCAGGACGCGCCCTGTGGGACCCCCGGCTTCTTGTGTTCTGATGTTGCAAGCATGCTTCACATTACAATTCCCCCAAAACGATATTCTGCGGAATGCAGAGTAATAGGAGGCACAATGGGCGAAGGCATTGCTCAGTCGTACACACACGTGGCTCTGTTTATAAATTACAGCAGGCAAGCTCTGAACTCAGAGAACTCGGTTTGATATAGCGACCCTCCCTTAGCTATATTACACCACAATTAGTCCTTTTTAAAATTACATACAAGGAGTGACTGTCGATTAATTCCAATGTTACTGGTTTGAGTTAAGGGAAATAAATACGACAAGCAAAGATTTGATTTGATTTAATATTGTCACAGGATGGCACCGAAGTTAGCACTGCTGCCTTATAGCTCCAAGGACGGGTTGATTCCGTCTTGGGTCACTGCCTGTATGGAGTTTGCACATTCTCCCCGTGTCTGCATGGGTTTCCTCCGCGTGCTCTGATTTCCTCCCATAGTCCAAAGATGTGCAGGTTATATATGTTGACCGTGTTAAATTGCCCTAGAGTATCCCAGGACGCGTAGGTTTGAGGGATTAGCGGGATAAATGTGTGGGGTTGTGGGGATAGGGCCTGGGGTGGGATTGTTGCCAATGTAGACTCGATGGGTCAGTGGCCTCCTTCTACACAGTGAGGATTCCATGATACTGTGTATTTGTATACAGTGAAAAGGATTGTTTCTTGCCTGCTATATAGACAAAACATACAGTTTTTATAGTACATGAGCAGATGGAAAGGAGAGGGCGAATAATGCAGTGTTACATAGCCCCTGGAAGGTAAAATAAAAGCAGAAACTTGCTGGAAGGATTCAGCAGGTCTGTAAACATCTGTGGAGAGAGAAATGGAATTAATGCTTCCAGTCCAACATGATTGTCCATGGGAATTCATACTGAACTTGAAATGTTAACTTTGCTTCTCTCCCTCCACAGACCTGCTAAGTTTTTATTTCAGATCCCCACGATTTCACTCTTACAAAGGGAGATAGGCCACTCAGTCCATCGGGGTTCCCACAAATCCCAATTCTCTTAAAATGATCCCACTAGTTGTTATGGCATGAGGCTTTCTAGCGCTGAAATGGTTTGAAATATTGCTAACTCGTAGAATAAAGGCAACACGCGAATCCCTGTGGTCTCCTTGCCAGAGGGGAACCTTTATCCAGAAGGAGATGGGGCTTTTCTGGCACTTGTCTTTGACTTGACCACAAGGCAGGCTGCAGTTCCAGCTGGTAAAACCATTGGTCCGTCTCGTTAACCAGCTTGTGGCCAGGAAAGTTTAAGTTCACCAGTGAGCTGAACAAACATTGAAAGGTAATGTCTTACAATAACACGTCACAGCAAGTTCCTGATTTCAGAACATCAAACCCTGGAGCCTCTTTTGACCTTGGGTGGTCCTCATGGCCATTTAATGTTCATTGCAACCATGGACCAATCTCTCTCCACCCGCCAAAATCAGTCTTTAGTGAGGGGGTTAACGCGTTTACAAAGGAATTCATTACTGCTGCCATTCTTGATGACTTTTCTATTGTTGTCCCAGCCCTCACCACTGTCAGAGTCAGAACCCAATGCTTTGTACCTTGTGCTGTGGTGCACATCATCATGTTTCCTTGTCCCATCACATAAGCATCTCCATTCATCCACTTCCCATCCTCGTCTCAGAGCTGTTACTGACTGCCCCCCTAATCTCCCAACTCCATCCACAGCTCTTAACTTATTGACTGACCCCCATGCCCCACAATCTCCTCCTTAGTTTAGCGACTGCACCTACCCCATACTGCCCTCAAAGCTCTTAACTTAGTGACTGTCCCCCACCCCCACAACCTCCCCCTTACCTTAGTGACTACCCCCTTCCTCCCACCAGCTCTTAGTTTCGTGACTGCTCACCTACTCCCCACAACTTCCTCCCTTGTCTTAGTGATTGCCCCTATCCCCACTCCCCCTAGCTCTTAGCTTAATGACTGCTCTCTACCCTCCCCACAAACTCTCCCTTACCTTAGTGACCATCCCCTTATCCACCCTCCCCAAACTCTCCTATTTTATCTGACCTGCATGCTTTGCCTATTCTTCCTTTTCAGCTGATTCTGAAACACAAACTAAGAGACTGAGAGATCATTCATGGTCAATGTAATTTTATTGAAGATGAAATTCTTCATCCAAATGAAAAATACAGCCTCTTATCCCCATCTCACTATTCTGCGGTGAGCCTGTACAGAAAGAATTCTCTCCGTGTTTCACTGTGCAGAGGTGACCATATCGGGGAAGCTCAGTGGTTGCTGTGATCATGACTGGGCTAAGGCTGGGACAAAATGTGACTCTGTAAGTTGAGACATCCTCTGGGGTTACTTTGACTATTGCTCAGGTAATCAGATGGACAGAATGAATAATACTTAACAGCAGATTTAAACTGAGGGGTGATAATTATAGGACGGATGTCAGAGGTAGGTTCTTTACTCAGAGGGTAGTAAGGGAGTAGAATGCCCTACCTGCAGCAATTGTGGATTCGCCAACTTTAACAGCATTCAAATGATCAGTGGATAAGCATATGGATAACATTGGAATAGTTTAGGTTAGAGGGTCATTAGATTCATTCCACTGGTCGGTGCAACATCGAGGGCCAAAAGTCTGTACTGCACTGTAATATTCTATGTTCTATGTTCTAGATTGGAGAGATAAGTACATAGTTAAAAAGAAGTGAAATTTAGTTATTAATCACAAGTCAGGCCTATGTTAACACTGCAATGAAGTTACTGTGAAATTCCTCAAGTCACCACAGTCTGATGCCTGTTTGGGTCAATGCATCTAACCAGCATGTCATTATGAATGTGGGAGGAAACCGGAGCACCCAGAAGAAATCTATGCAGACATGGGGTGAATGTGCAAACTCCACAAAGATAGTGACCCAAGCCAGGAATCAAACCCAGGTCTCTGCTGCTGAGGCAGCAGCACCAACCACTGTGCCACTGTGCCGTCAATTCATTGCACCCAACAGTTAATGAGTATGATTTCATATAGAACAGACACCGTACTCACAATCTGTCACACGTCAATCCTTAAATATTCAACACCAGCTGAAAGAATGAAAACATTCTTATGTGTGGGTGCTCCTTTACAGACTGTGTGGATTCATTCTGCAATATTAGAATGTCATTATTTTCTGTGTCTTTCCTGGAGAGGGAGCTAGATTGCGGTTGTAACATACTACAATCTTTCTTGTAAGACACAAACTGTTAGCTGCAATAGGTTAGTCATTTACCAGGAATGATCCATGAGCGACTTATGCTGTATACAACATGTGCAACTCATCGAAGGTGACAGAAATGAAATCATCATCTAGAAAGCAAAAGTAGGTTGCATTATTGGTAGACAATGTGGCTCACAGTTTTAAAACATCTCAGAGATTCATTTCAATTAAAGTTACATGTGAATAATAAAGGCTGACTTCCAAACAGTAAAACTTAGATTAACAATGCTAAGCGAACCTACCAAAGTATTCAGTCCGATATCATAGCGCATCATAGAGATATACAGCATGGAAACAGGCCCTTCACTACCAATCACACAGTAGCACCATGATTAGCATTGCTGCCTCACTGTGCCAGGGACCCGGGTTTGATTCTCAGCTTGGGTCACTGTCTTGTGGAGTTTGCATGGTCTCCCTGTGTCTATATAGATTTCCTCTGGGTGCTCCAGTTACCCCCACAATCCAAAGATGTGCAGGTTAAGTGATTGGCTATACCAAATTTTTTCCTTAGAGTATCTGGAGTGTGGCAGCTAGGGGGTTTTCACAGTAACTTTATTGCAGTGTGAATGTAACCCAAATTATACCATTAATAAATAAACCTTAAATTAATCCATCCTGACCCGGTTTCCTAAACTAAACTAGTTCTATTTGCTTGCATTTGGGATATACTGCAGTATGTTAGGTCTTTAATAGAATTATTTAGATTTCTCTCATCCTCTTCAGGGGCATAGAGCATTGTTCTATTGATATTTGCTAATACTCTAACCACATGGCTTTTTTTAATATTTGAGCTGTGAACAGTGGGTAGGTGTCAAGTACCTTGTAGGTGATTTGACTGTGCAAAGCATCTTCTAAACATGTTTCTGTTTTCACTCAACATCTGCAGAGGCATGCTTTCAAGCCTGAGTCCCTGGCTAGTGGTCAGGAGAAGAAACCCATTCTTGTCATTGCCACCAGTACTCCAGTTGGGCACACTGTCAGCTCTGAATCAGAAGGTTATTGGTTTAAGAGGCAATCTTGGTTAATATTCCAGTGTCATTGAGGGATGCTGCACTATTAATAGTACCAACGTTTGGATGAGATATTAAACAAGCCCCATCCATCACCTTAGGAGGATGAAAGTGAGCTTGAGGCCATTACATTATGTTGAAGACTTTGGCCAGCATCCTTGCTAACATTTACACCACAACCAACATTGCAAAATGTTATCTAGTCATTATCTATTGGTGCCACTTTGCTGTATGTCATTTGGCTGCCATGTTTTCGAATCTGAATCAGTGATCATCAATGTTCTCTTAAAGCTGTGTCAGTATATGGCGGTGCAGCAGTTGTGAAGGTACCACGCAAGCATCCCAGAAGCTCAATATAATTAACATTATGCATGTAGCTGTACAAAAGAAAAGGTACGGTGCATTGAAATAATCAGGCAGCATGCAATAAGGACAACTTTGTGCAATCATTGATGGTTACATTTCAGAAGTATTTAGTTGGCTATAAAGTGGGCTGAGTAATGAAATATAAAGTCATTATTAATACTATATAAGTGCACCTTTCCTTTTTGTTCAAAAGAGCTGAGGTAAAGTCAAGAACATAGATTAGCAATCCCAGCTACAATTAACCAACTCCACATCAGCTGGAGACCAAGTCTACGATCGAGGGCAATATGGTGACACAATGGTTAACACTGCTGTATCACAATGCCAGGGCCCCGGGTTCAATTTCGGTCTTGGGTGACTGTGTGGAGTATGCACATTTTCCCCTTGTCTGTGTGGGTTTCCTTCGGGTGCTTCGGTTTCCTCCCACAGTCTAAAGATGTGCAGGATAGGTTGATTGGCCATAGTAAAATTGCTCCTTAGTGTCCCAAGATGCGTAGATTAGATGAATTAGCCATGAGAAATATATAGGGTTATGGGGATAGGGCAGGGTGAGAGGGTCTGGGTAAAGATACTCTTGATGTGGAGATGCGTTGGACAGTGGTAAACACAGTAAGAAGTCTCACAACACCCGGTTAAAATCCAACAGATTTATTTGGTAGCAAAAGCCACCAAATAAAAATACTCTATCTGAGGGTCAATGCAGACCTGATGGTCCAAATGACCTTTTCTGCCCTGTAGGGATCCAATGATTCTATGATCTTTCCAATTCACATAGCTTGATTCCAAACATATCAGTCCTTTTACCAATAAAATAGGCTATTTCTAATTGTTATCAGTATATGTTGAGAGCATCATATTACCACCTATTTTAATAACTGTCAAGGTAAAACATTTATCATTTTAAACAAATGTAAAGAAGTGCTGATGTTCAATGTTCGTTTATTTTGAAAGTTGAGTTGCCACACACCGATTGCATGTATGCTGTAATGAACCATGATGGTGTCATTTGTGTTGTAACAGCAATGTGTTGTATAACTACCAAACATATAAAATATGACCACTGTGGGAGGATAGGCTTCTTTGTATTAAAGTGGCGAACTGAACAGCTTGTGTTAATTTACATTGAAGTTTTCACAAATTGCATTTATTTGTGTAGCTGGTGACATAGTGAAAAGAATCATGTGGATATGAATAATTCATTTTTTAAATTAAGTTTTGAAAAAAAGTGCAATAATCACATGTGATAATTAGTGCTATAACCACTCTGGGGAGTGGTATTGATTTACTGATGAAAAATGAGTCACACAATAGATTTACCCATGTGCGCAGTGTCAGTGAGTTATAGGGTCTATTATTCATAAACGAAAAGTCAATATCCCACTTGCGATGACCTGTTGTCCTCCAATTTATCAAAGGTTGTCGGAGGGCTTTTCCTGAAATTACAAGTCCCCCTTACTGATCATTGAAACTACCCACCTCCTTTTTGAGAATGAAGCCTTTTGACTCCCATGTACCTCAAGGGATCAGCTGGTTAGTTCAAGTGATAGGAGAGAAACATGACCCTTGATTTTTTAATTGGCATTTCTTCAACCAGCTAAGAAGTCATTCAATAGAATATAATCTTCAACTCATCAGAAATTGCAATGTTGGTAAAGACTCCTCCAGCCCAGCAATGGTCATGTTCGATTTCAATCCTTGGCCTCTCTATGGAATGCTAGCAGCAAGTTAAGCATTGTTACTGCTATATGAATGTTTCATATTAAGCAAATGTTACACTAGTGAACTGCTTTTCTGTGTTGATAATTTATTATTATTGGGAAAACAGAGGTAGATTGGGGTTGCATGGTGGCACAGTGATTGGCACTGCTGCCTCACAGTCCCAGGGAGCTGGGTTTGATTTCCAGCTTGGGTCGCTGTTTGTATGGAGTTTGCATGTTCTCCTCTTGCCTGTGTGGGTTTCCTCCACCTGCTCTGGTTTCCTCCGACTGTCCAAAAAGATGTGCTGGTTCGGTGCACTGACTGTGCTAAATTCTTCCTCAGTGTACTCAAACAGGTGCTGGAGTGTGGTGACTCAAGGATTTTCACAGTGACTTCATTGCAGCCTACTTGTGTCACTAATAAATAAACTATAAAAAAATTTTAGATACGTTATTATTGAGTGGAAAAATTCCCCTTATTATTCCAACTTTAGCGCTGTTGGAAAGAAGTGAATACTTTTCTCATTCATAGAACATAGAACAATACAGCACAACTTTTCTCTCCATTTGTCCTTTATACTTTCATCGCTTTGTCTCTTTTCTGTTTCCATCTTGCTTCCTCACCATTTTTTTCTCTTCTCTAAAGCCTGTGCTTTTTTGTTAGTGCTTTCTTCATTTTTCTTTTTTGCTGTCCTTTCCAGAATCACAATCTGTCAGGAAATTGCCATCATTACTTTAGCTTACTGTTGCTATGGGAGACATCTTGTCCTAAGAATGAAGAACAGTGCGGCACAGGAATAAGTCTTTTGGCCCTCTAAGCCTGTGGTTGTTCTATCTAGATCAACCAATTTTATCTCTGTATTCCCTGCCTGTTCCATGTGTCTGTCCAGTTGAGTCTTAAATGTCACTAATGTATCTGTCTCAACCACCTCACTTGACAGTGCATTACAGGCTCCCAGCACCCTCTGTGTAAAAAACTTCTTTCACGCATCTCCACTGAACCTTTCCCCCCCCTTACCTTGAACTTGTGCTCCCTTGTAATTGTCATTTCTGCCCTGGGGAAAAAGCTTCCAATTGTTCACTCTATCTATACTCTTCATAATTTTATAAACTTCTATAGGTTGCCCTCTCAGCCTCAGTCTTTCCAGGGGGAGGAATCCCAGTTTATTTAATCTCTCCTCATAGCTTACAGTCTCCATACCAGGCAATACCCAAGTAAACCTTTTCTATACTCTCTCTCCAAAGCCTCCACATCCTTCTGGTAATGTATCGTGACCAGAATTGGACACAGTATTCCAAATGTGGCCTAACTAATGTTTTATATAATTGTAACATAATTTGCCAACTTCTGTACTCGATGCCCCATCCAATGAAGGAAAGTATACCATATGCTTTCTTTGCCAACTTTTCCGCCTGTGCTGCCACTTTTAAGTACCCTGTTCCAGATCTTGTATCCACCAAAACAAATTTGGGAATGATGACTCTTTTATTTTGCTGACCAGTCTCAAGACAATAATGATTGAAGACTGCAACCCTTGGATCAGTATGCATCTTTTCAGTAGGAACCCATACCTGGTAAAGTGGTATGTAAAGGATTTTCTGTTCTGTCTCTACTGAGAATGAACATAGTTCAGTGCTCCCTAATTATCAGCCCCCTGCAAAGGGATTTTGAACAGTGATTCCTAGTTATTTCATAAAATGTGCGGTGCACTTCTGATTCATGAGTAATTCAGAATTCTTAAACTATTTTTGTCTGAGGTAATTGAAACAGGAAACTTTGTCAGCAATGAGTGATGTTCGAGGTTGCCATGCAAGCTGCTGTATCCATGCTTATGCACTTTAAATAGTAGATTTGGTGGTGCAATGTGCGCATCTTCCAAGACTTTTCACCTTTTTGTGACGATTGTCTCATCACAGTAAAAATGACACTGCTGATTCATATCCGACAATCTTTATATCTGAGATATGTTTCCAAGTAATGGGAGTCTGGGAGCTAATTTGTGAATGAGGGCGATGGAAATATTCAAAGTACACAGGGGTGAGAAAAGGATGACATGTCTGATGATTGATAAATGGCCAACATTAAATTTTGTTTCATTTATGTTGCTGTTTTGGTAGTGTGACGTGGCAAGGGTATTCTTGTCAGTGAATTAATATTGAAAAATAAAATGCATGCTGTAGGAGAATGGAACGGACAACTCTCAGACTTATTTAAGTAACATAGTAGTTAGAAGGTTTTAAATAGTTTGCACAACCCAGTTTTCTACATTTTCTGTTTTAGAATCCCTGCAGTGCAGAAGGAAGCCACTTGGCCCATTGAGTCTGCACCAATCACAATCCCACTCTATCTCTAAAAAAACATCTATTTCATCCTGCTGATCCCCCCTGACACTAAGGAGCAATTTAGCATGGCCAATCAACCTAACCCGCACATCTTTGGACTATGGGAGGAAACTCATGCAGGGAGAACATGCAGACTCTGCACAGACACAGGTCCAAGGCCAAGAACTGAACCCGCGTCTCTGTGAAATATTCACAGAAAATGCTTGAATAACTCAGCAGGCCAGATAGCGTTTGTGGAGAAAAACAGAACAGTTTGTGAGGACCACAGGCTTTCATTCCCTTTTATGATGAAATGTGTCTTGTCTGATCTGCTGAGTATTTCCAGCATTTTCTGTTTTTATATTTGCAAGTCTACACTGAAGCCTCAAGAATGAGCTTTAGAGTGCTGGCCACCCACCATTTCATTCCGCTCCTGAATAATATTCTTACCTCTCTTCACATCCTTATTGTGTTGTAATCAAAACTCTGTGCAATATCTGACCCATTCTTTTTGAAGACCTTACACTTGTGGTCTTCCTTGCCTCCCTTGTCTTCAAATAATTGACTGGCATTTTAAAACACAAACTATGATGCAACATAAATTCAGTATCTTGATTCACTTCAGGCTTTGCTCATTCACCTTTCCATCGTGGTGGTGTCCAGGTCAGCGACCCTTCCTCCTTCAGTTAGGATTCTACGTGAAACATTTGACAAGCCTATTTTTTTATAACAATATTTTACATCTTATTGCAGTCATTTTAATGAATTAACTTTCCAGTTCTTTCACTTGATAATATATACACATGTGAACCTTGCGTGTTCCCTGTTGTGTGGTGTCGTCTGAAAATTAATGATCTGATTTGATGATCCATCTGTGCATGCGTAAAGAGGAGAGGTGCAAACAAGTCATTTGGCAACAGCAGATTGGATTTCTGTTTTTAGTTACGTTTGCAACCCCCTTGTTGGGTAGTGCAGTGCTGTTATTCTCAGTCACCTCAGGTATGTGATGGTTCTTATCCTTGGGGGGAGGTGGGGAAGTGAAGGCAATGCCTTCTGTTGCATTTCCCTTCCTGTGGGAAGCTTACTCTGGGTGTCCACTCTTCCTCTCTCCACTCTTTGAAAGTGACAGGAAGCCAATAGGCTGGCTTGTAGTCAGCTACAAAAATACATGGACCCTATCGGCACCAAGTGGGGACCTGATGGGTTGCCTGGCTTGTGCAAAGGTGGAGTCTGGCTTGAAAAGTGACAAAATGTGTTCCTTTCACTCACTAGCTAGCAATTGACTGTATATCTGTGGACAAAAATCAGAACTTCTTTCAAATGTAACGGATAAAAGTGTGTGCATGCGTGTGTGTGTGTATGTGTGTGTGTGTGTGTATGTATGTGTGCACGCATGCATGTGTGTGTGCATGTGTTTGTGCATGTGTGTAATAAAGAAAATGGCAATGTTGCTTTTGATCATTGTCACACGTAATTACAAACACGTGCTTTCTGTGACACTGAGTTCTGTTTAAGCAAAGTAAATTTGTTCATTATTGGCCAGCTTTGTTAATCAGGATGTGATTGGCATGGATGCATAGCACGGACTTCCTACCTTAAGCTGTTGTAGGATTTGGAAGAATTATGAGAGATTCCAAAATTAATAGAAATTTGGTTCCAGCATCAGGGAAGGGTTGATTTGTGGCCTTTCCCCCAAATATCAGGGAATGTCTGTGCTCATGGCACAGCACCATCCGTCCTAATGTGATAAAGTCTAATTAGTAACAACTTCTAATTTGTTCAAGAATTGAGAATTCCAAAATTCATTGCATTTAATAGCCTTAGAACTCACCAGAAAGAAGAGATGTTTGTCCTATTTGTTGGGTTAGATTTGAACAGGAGCCAGAGGTGAAAAGTATATGTTTCCCAATCCCCTTTCTTTTCTTAAACAGGAGATACTTGAAACATCATTTGTCACCTTCATTGCATTACTGATATAGTTTCCACAGGTAAAATGTCATACATATTATAGACATACCTGCTGTGCCAAGGCATGTTTAAAAATAAATACAGTTCTTTATCACTACTCCATTGTTGTGTTAATGCTAATTAAAGATAAAAAAGAAAGCAAAACAAAAGACACGCAAGTAAAGCATCAGTTTGCACAATAATCATTATCTTCTTCTGAAAAGCTTGTTCACCCAATACTTATGCTAAGTTGGACAGTTGAATCTTTTAAGAGTGTTAAGTATGTTGCATTTTGATATAAGCCTCTCTCTGTACATAGGTGGTTGATGCTTAAACAGTTTAAAATACTAGAAAGGACAATGTGCACAACAGGTTATATTCCTAAGGCTGTCAGATAAGCAAAGACACATTATAGCAACTCTGTAGTGTGGTGTTGTCTAGACAGCATTTTTTAATATAAAAAACTTTACATCCCTAAAACAATGGGAAGCTTGAATCATTGACATGAGTGGAGTTAAACAGGAGCTGAGTCATAAAATGTTTAAAGCTATCCCCAGTACTTCCACAGTGGTGGTGTTAATGGAGACCCTTGTTTCTATTCAAAGTACTGTTTCTTTTCAACGCTACAAAGCTTTAGTTTGAAGAGAACATCTACTTGAAGGCCTTTTTGTTCTCTGTCCACTCTGCAGTGTTTACCAAGTACGCATGATCAGATAAAGAAAGTATTTTGCTTGCTGGAGGATGTTCTAATTGGGAAGCTACTGTATACTTGAAGTATGTTGAAAATGATCTTGCTAAATTAGGCTGTTCCATTGTTTGAAAAGAAATTAGAGTTCCACTAACAGTCATTTGATGGAATCACGAATTTTGACACATTGACTTTTGTAAAATAGGCTACTGCATGCCCAAGGATCTTTGAAACTACTAACTGAAGAACCCCCAGGGAATGTTATTACTGGTGTGACCATGATTTTTAACAGAGAAACAAAAGTGAAGACATCAAGAGTGGGGTGAATGAGAACTGTGAAATGAAGAACAAAATTCTTCCAATATACATATATTTTATTTGTGATATAGCACACATTTTAAAAGTACTTTGCGCAAAGACTTTATTGTTACAGATGCTTAATGGCTCTTTTATAAACTTTATCAGGATTTCAAGTCTTATTTACGTTCAGACTAATATAGATTTGAAATTCCTAATACTCTGTTGGCTTAAACATCCACATGACAACACATCTCAAATGTTAGAAGCACATTTTTCCCAGTTGTTTAATGTCACTAAACTAAATAGGGAAATCAAAGTCTGCATCCTGTGCTGAAGTTTTTTACTCAGAGGGTGGTGATGGTCTGGAATGCGCTATCTAATGGAGTGTCATAGATTCCCCACAGTACAGAAGGAGGCCATTCAGCCCATCGAGTCTGTACTGACTATCCAACAGAGCATCTTACCCTGGCCCTATCTCCATAATCCCACATATTTATCCCACTAATCCCCTAAACTATACATTTTGGGACATGAAAAGGCAACTTAGTATGGCCAATCTACCTAACCTGCATATCTTTGGAGTGCGGAAGAAACTGGAGCACTAGGAAGAAACCCATGCAGATACGGGGAGAATATGCAAACTCCATATAGTCGTCTAAGTTTGGAATTGAACACGGGACCCTTGCATTGTGAGCAGTAATGCTAACCACTGTGCCTGACATCCTTTAAAAAATTACTCAGATGAGCACTTGGCACATCATAATATTCAAGCCTATAGGCCAGGTACAGGCAAGTGGGATTAGTTGGAAGGTCAGGTGCATCGATGCAGACTGGATGGGCAAAAGGGCCTCTTCTGCACTATACGATTCTTAGTAGTTCATCTCAGCTGATCCCTCATTGATGTCAGTGCCTTCTAGGCTGAAGAGGCAAAAATTAGTCAAGCAGCCTCCCCTCTGATTATTATCCAGTGACCCACGTCTTGAAGGTGTATCCACATGTAACCAATACAGGCAAGGACAATATCAAAGTCAACCAGGATACTTTCCAGTGTCAACATCCACTACCTAGGCTTGTGTGACATGTAAGAAGGCAGCTAACACCTACCAGAAAAGTACATTTACATAGCACTTTTAATATAGTAGAACGTTCCTAGGCGCTTCTTAAGAATTCTATCAAACAAAATTTGACACAAACCACATCAAGAAATATTAGGGTAGGCAACCTAAAGCTTGGTGAAAGAAGTAGCTTTTAAAAGAAGGGGAAAAGAGGTGGAGAGACAAAGAGACTTGGGGTGGGGGGGGCACAGGGCTAGTGGGGGGAAGGAGCTGGATGTTCCAGAGCTTAGGGATCAGGCAGGTGAAGATTAACAGTGCTGATTAAAATGGGGGCTGCTTATGAAGCCTGAATTGGAGTGCTGATTTCTTTTGATTTGATCTGATTTATTATTGTTACATGTATTTGTATACCGTGAAAAGTATTGTTTCTTGTGCAATACTCAGGCAAAGCATACCGTTCATAGAGACAGAAATGAGAGAGTGCAGAATATTGTGTTACAGTCATAGCTAGGGTATACAGAAAGATCAACTTAATACCAAGTAAATCCATTCAAAAGCCTGATGGTAGCAGGGAAGCTGTTCTTGAATCGATTAGTAGGCGACCTCAGACTTTGTATCTTTCTGGCAGGATTGTAGGTCCAGAGGAGTTTATAGCAATAAGGAGGAGTGTAGTCACAGGGGTATCTGAAAGCAAGGATAGGAGTTTTAAAATCATCATGTTACTTAAGCAGGAGCCAGTGTAAATCAGTGAGCAGAGGTGCGGTGTGTGAGACGGAGTTGGAGCAAAATAGACCACATCTGCCCTGATCTGAGCTTAAAGTAATGGCTTTATGGGCTTGACTTTGTCACACTCAAGGTTGTCAGTCACAAATGACAAGTTACTGCAAGACAGATCACAAATATGGGATGGAATGTTTCTATCCTGCTTGCCTCTGTGGTGAGACACAGACCATGCAAAAATTTGTTGACCTTGGATGGGATTTTCCGGCCATGGAGTGAGCACGGCTACAAAATTCTGTCCACGATCTTGAAAGTAAATGGTTGGTCTTGATTCTCTCTTAGAATATTTTCAGTACGATTTTAAAAAATTTTTCAGTTAATATCTTCGGTGCATTTATCAAACACCATTAAGCAGAACCCATTGAAGCAAATTGGAACTTTCCAACAATAAATTAAGAACAAAAGAAATAGGAGCAGGAGTAGGCCATCTAATCCTTTGAGCCTGCCCCACCATTCAATGAGATCATGGCTGATCTAAAGTGGATCAGTTCCACTTACCTGCCTGCTCTTTATAACTTATAATTATAATAAAAGTTAATGATATTTGCTTTCATATCATGTCAAAAAAATGTTAAAATGCTCCTTTTTTTTAAATGCACTGACTGTTATTGTGTAGGAAAGTACATTGGCCATTCTCTATTTTAAACCGGGAATTGCTTCCTTGGACTTCTCTACCTCTTTCCTCTCTTCTCAAACCTACTTCCCAGGCAAAGCTTTTAGTCATCTCTCCTGTTACTTCTGGGTGTGGATCGCTATCAAACTTTGTTCAGTAATGCTCCTGTTAAATGCCGAGAGACCATTCACTGCATTAAGGGTGTGGCATGAATGTAAGTTGTTGGTGTATCCACAACGTTTCACAGACATCAGCGGCATGAGTGACCAATGAAAATTGGTCCTTTTGATGAGTAAATCATGTTGTTTTTTTCAATGAGAGTTGAGGGACGAATTTCCCACACTCCGTACACTGCTGGGAAAATGGTGTTAAAAACCACTGGGCAGGCTGCATCTCCCTTGGAGAGGCAGGCAGCACAATGCTAGTGGACCGCTGTGCATGCGCTGATCTGTCAGCACCGAGATCAGCCCATGCGCAGTGGCCTCTGTCTGCTGGCTTCTCCATTGCTGGTCAATCCCGTGATCTCTACATCACTGCATCTGCGTTTTATTCTCATTCTGTGCTTCTAAAATTTAATTCTGATTCATTTAAATTTGCTGACAATGATCTAATTCACTACATTCAGCACTCCTTCAATTCCTTGTCTAGGAGCGGTATGCTTTGTCTGTATGACATGCAAGAAACAATACTTTGCACCGTATACTAATACATGTGACAATAATAGATCAAATCAAATCAAATAAAGTGAGAAAGATCAGACTGTGTACTCACAGAATAATTTTCCAGCATTCCTTGTCCAGTCTGATCCAGGGAAGATAGCTACATGAACATTGGCATCATACTCCAGCAATAATTACAGCAAAGAACAAGGGAAATTAGGGAAGAAAAGAAAATCTCTGCGTGCTGATCAGAAAGTATAATAGCAGAACATAAGAACTTGAGAGAAAGGAATGGGAAAAGTGTGTTTGACGCTGCAAATTTTCTCTGTAATTCAATTCATTTCGGCTGATCACCTATCTAAATATAATGTCTTCACAATAAGTTTTAGATTTATTTATTAGCATCACAAGTAGGCTTACATTAACATTGTAATGAAGTTACTGTGAAAATCCCCCAGTTGCCATACCCAGGCACCTGTTTGGGTACACTGAGGGAAAATTTAGCACAGCCAATCCACCTAACCAGTATGTCTTTCAGATTGTGGGAGGAAACTGGAGGAATCCCATGCAGATACAGGGGGAATGTGCAGATGCCACAGAGACAGCGACCCAAGCCGGAAATTGAATCAAGGTTCCTGCAGCTGTGAGGCAGCCGTGCTAACCACTGTGCCACCACGCTGCCCTAATCCCAATGTTGCTTAATTTTTTTAATGTCCAAAGATCTATCGGTGAGGATGGATAACTTAATAGCAGTGACTACTTGTTGAATGCATCTCACTGACAATAAATATTTTCAGATATCAAAAGCATTATGTGCACATTATGTGCTAAGCTGTTCGTGACAACAGAACACTTAGATCACAACAAGTCGACCTTTAACTGATGTGAGTGATGTATATTTTCTTTTGGCTGATATAATGTTCTCATGTTGCTTTACTTCTTGTGGATTGAGAAATAACTCATTCCAGATATCAAATGACCAAGAGGACAAGCTTTCATCTTTCCAGTCGCTCCTTCTGAAAGGTAGCTTATTTAGCATTGTTCCTGAGTAGTTGTGTTTGAAATATGTCAGTAGATACCCAGCTTTCACCTACCACCTGCATTTTGACAATCAGCCACTCTATACTCACTTTTATGTCATGGCTTTGTGACATTTTAATAATGTTTGTCCTGTGTCAATTACTTATCGTCTTTTCAGGCACAGTATTTAATTATAGTCCAAAGATGTGCATGTTATGTAGATGATCAATTGCCTCTTAATGTCAGGGGGACTAACTAGGGTAAATGCAGAGGATTATAGGGACAGTGGCTGAGTGGGATTGTGGTGGGTGCAGACCCAATGGGCCAAATAGCCTCCTTCCATACTCTGGATTCTATGATTTTATGGGAAGCTGTGATTTTCATTCTCAAAGTAATCTCTCTACATGTTCAGTACAAGCTGCTTAACATACAGAATCATAGAATACCTACGGTGCACAAGGCTATTTGGCCCATTGAGTCTGTACCGACTGTATGGCAGAGCATTCCTATCTTTGTAATTCCCAGATATTTACCCCACTAATACCCCTAACCAACATATCTTGGGACACTAAGAGGCAAATTGGCATCTATCCACCTAAGCTAAAGTTTAAATCTTATTTATTAGTGTCGCAAGTAGGCTTATACTGCAATGAAGTTACCATGAAAATCTCCGAGTTGCCATACTCCAGTGCCTGTTCGGGTACATTGAGAGAGAATTTAGCATGGCCAGTGCATCTAACAGCAGTATTTTGGACTGTGGGAGGAGACCAGGGCACCTGGAGGAAACCCATGCAGACACAGGGCGAACATGCAGACTCCTCACAGACAGTGACCCTAGCTGGGAATCAAACCCGAGTTTGTGGCACCGTGAGGCAGCAGTGACATCCACTGTGTGCCAATATACTGCCCTGCACTTTTTTGGAGTCACGATGTGCTGGTGTAGGCACTATAAGAAGTTTCGCAACACCAGGTTAAAGTCCAACAAGTTTATTTGGAATCATGACCTTTTAGAGAATCATCACTCAACTGATCAAAGAGCAACCATCTGAAAGTTCATGATTCCAGATAAACCTGTTGGACTTCAGGTTGGAGTTGTGAGACTTCTTACTGTATCTTTGGACTGTGGGAGGAAACCAGAGCATCAGGAGAAAATACATTCAGACACGGGGAGAACGTGCAAACTCCACAGTCACCCAAGGTTGGATTTAAATCCGGGTTCCTGGCGCTGTGAAACAGCAGTGCTAACCATTATGCCAGCATGCCACCCTAAAATATAGTATGATTTAAGCAAAAAAAAAGTCACTTTTCGAAAAGATTGAGGTATTGTGAAGTTGAAAATGATTGAGTTGTGTGTTTCTGATAGGAATGGGGTGCAGCAGGAGATCCAGATGGTTTTGTTCAATTATTCTGTTTTTGCTAGTTGTGGGATGTACAGGCAAGACTGCTCTTTGGAGACCCATATAAGACGTTGTGTGATAATTGGGAAGGGATCCATGACAGGACTGATTAGACGTGTGATTTCAGGAATGACAGATCTTTTTACATTCCACACTTTTTTAACATGTTTAAGCTCTTGCGACTGAGAGCTTTCTGTCTGGATTTGTTTTGATCAATATCAAGATTTTCCATTTATCTCCCAACAAAGACATTGAAAGCAAAGTGCTGCTTCACAAATCACTATTAAGTTGCATTTCAGAATGCCCAAGATTGTTAGATCTGCTCAGTTTTTCAGAGCAATTGTACACCTCCACCCCACAGCCCTTAAGCGATGCTGCAACACTAAGTTGACACTCCTGTAGTGTAAAACTTAGTGGGTGGGGAAATTGGGAAATGGCATCCTTGAGGCACCCAGACACCAATTAGATTATAAAATGAAGCAGTAATTAAAATTAAATACTCCCTAGAAAAATGATATGTTGGGAAAATGACTCAAAATGTTCCATGAGAAGCTGTGCACAGTAGCTTCAGTGATTGATTGTTTTATGTCTTCTTGAATGGGGTATTATTAAAATGTCTTTCAGAAGGCAGTTATGGTCATGCTGAATCAGAGCTAATGATGTTCCGATTCTGTATCACAACCAAGTGATACTGATTTATCTTCATAATGGTGCGTTTGAAAGGACTGCTGGTATATTTTCATTACATTATGATTCCCAAGCAGAAAGTGATTGGATGTGCTGCATATGAATTGGACATACAACTTGGAGAGACTGCTTAACAAAATGTTGTGCTGTACTGAGTCACAAAATAAATACATCTTGGGGCACTAAGGGACAATTTAGCATGGACAATCCCACCCAAGTTAAAGAAGTTTATTTATTAGTGTCACAAGTAGGTTTACATTAACACTGCAATGAAGTTACTGTGAAAATCCCCTAGTCACCACACCCTCTGGCACCTGAGGGAGAATTTAGCATGGTCAATGCACCTAACCAGCATGTTTTTTTTGAAATTTTTTAACCATGCACTTGTATCAACTTTCCGTAAAGATCCTCATCAAGAAATGATTACAGGTATACAATCTGCTTTTTGGGATCTAACTATTATTTCTGTCCTGAAATTGTGCACATTCATAGAATCATAGAATTCCTACAGTGCAGAAGAAAGCCATTTGACCCATCGAGTCTGCACTTACTTTTCGATAGAGCATCTTATCCAGACCCTATCCCTGCAACTCTTCATTTACCCAGCTAATCCCACTAACTTAAACATTTTGGGACATTAAGGGCAAATTAACGTGGTCAATCCACCTAACCAGCACATTTTTGCACTGTGGAGGGAAATGGGAGCACCCGCAGAGGAAACACACGCAGATGTTGGGTGAACTTACAGACTCCGCACAGTGGAGCTGTGAATTGGGAATTGAACCTGGGTCCCCTGTGCTGTGAGGCAGCCGTGCTAACAACTGTGCCATGGTGCTACCCAAATTGATTGGTATTTGCTCTTGAGTGAAAATTAGGGGGAGTGATTCTTTCCCTTCCTCCTGGTGAATTTTTTGGGGCTATTTATAGACAAATTCAATTTTACCATCATTTATTTCTGTTCGTTTTTGTTTCAGCACTGCCTGATTTAACTTCTTTTGCCCAAATTGATTGATATTTGCTCCTGAGGCCAGCACTGGGAAATCATTGTGGGTGGGACTGGAAAATTTGGACAAAAGCCAAAAGGCCATTGACTTTGGGTGGAAATTTGAAAATCCCATTTGCCAGTCAGCTGCAGGAACGTTCTGGCTAATTATAATGCCCCTCTCTCCACTTTTGCTCTTGCTGAGAACACATTAGATGCAAATTAATGTTGGTGATAGGATCTCACTCTTCGGGTAGAGAACTGGCAGGAGCCTCACATCTCCTCCGCTGAGGAAATCCCAATGGAATCAAGTGCCCAGGCCTTCCCTGGGATTCAAGATTCTGGGCACAAAACTCCCGCCCTTGAGATCTGCCAGCCAATCAAAGCTCTCCATTACCCCATTGTCGCCACAATGGTTGCTGTGTGCACCAGAGATTTGGAATAGTTGAGGTGCTGAGGCCTCAACTGTGTGAGGACAGACTGGAAGTCACGGAGTGGGGTGGTTGGACAAAAGAGAGGGGGGAGTAGATCTCAGCAGCTGCATCCCCCTTCCCCTCTTCAACACTTTTTCCAATGTCGAGTTCCTAGGTTAAGTACTGAGCGCCTTTGAACGAGTGAACCTCTCGCCTCGCCCCACTCTCTTCCCTCCACCTGGGGAGGGTGGGGGGGGGCACTTGGATTTGCCTTCCAGGATCTCTGTGTGGTGACTTCCCCTGAGGACTGCTGGTTGAACACCAGCAGCAGTGGGAGATCCTCAGATGGGCTTTATATGTCCATCTAAGGGCCTCAGTTGGTGCATGGGTAGAAAGGCTGCCCACCGGCCTTCCAACCCAGGATTTAACTGGGCAGAGGCAGGGTGGTGGCGGGGAAAGGGGACAGCATGGTGGCACAGTGGTTAGCACTGCTGCCTCACAACACCAAGTTTGATTCCCAGCTTGGGTCACTGTCTTTATGGAGTCTGCATGTTATCCCCATGCCTGCGTGGGTTTCCTCCAGGTATTCCGGTTTCCTCCCACAGTCAGGAAAGATGTGCTGGTTTGGTGCATTGGCCGTACTAAATTCTCCCTCAGTACCCAAACAGGTGCCGCAGTGAGGCAACTAGGGGATTTTCTCAATAAGCGTCAATGCAAGCCTAAGTACGATGCTAATAAATAAACTGGTTGTCATCACACATTGCCCCCACCCAGTTCAATACCCCTGTGCTTCCAACCTCTCCAGTTTGGGGCAGGTCGCATTAAAATCTACCCATCAGGTTCGAATTCAAGGCTCAGCTGACCTACATGGGGCAGTGGGAACAGCAGGCAGATGCAATTGAGAGTTTGGTATATCGGTGCTAATGAAAGTACAAACAATTATTGGCAAAATCCTGCTTCCACTTCTGTACATTTGATGTTAAGTTTGCCCTGCACCGCCCACCACCGCCCAGTGCACCCCGCCCCTCCCTCGCTCACCCCATCCCACGCCCCCCCCCCCCCCCCCCCCCCACCCCCCAACAACTCAACCCCCCCGTCTTGTGATCACATAACAGGAACATTGGATTCTGTTAGTGCAATGTTTTGTTGCTGTGAGCTTGGGTGGGTTTGGAGGGGGAAGTGGCACTTTGAGAGAGGAGAATTTATACTGAAATGTGAATTATTTTTTTTCAGAACACTCAAGATATTACCTGCCAGAAACTACCAGCATACAGAACTGTAACAGAAATTATTGCAAGGCTGAGCTCAAAGAAGTAGTTAAATACTGTGTAGGCTCCAAAATGCATCACTGATTCAAAATGTAAAAAATCCTGCTCTGGTTTTAACATTTTCCCTTTTTCTTTGCAGAATAATGGATCCCTGAACTGGTGTCAAAATCACAAGCAATGCTCAAAGGTGAGTGCACCACAAGCAAGATGTATGATATGTGATGTAGGACTTCATACTCCCAAATTAATACAGTGAATATAACAAGCAATTTAACATGCGTTACACAAGGAGTATATTTAGTTGAAGCTAAACTGACACTGCCCCTGCTTCTCCTCCTCTCTAAAAGACACTTGTTTGCTCGTGCTGGGGCTACCTAGCACCCAGTCAAGCCAATATTCTTCCTGACATAATTGGGTATGATTTTATCATTAAGTGGCACCCATTTTCAGGCACAAAAGCTTGGTAATGTCGGACGTGAGGTGGGTAGTATGATCCGTGCCCAACTACGCACTGTTTCCCCCTTTATCAAGGGCTAAAGCCCCTTTATTTCCCCCTTTATCAAGGGCCATTGGGACTGTGCCTGAAACCGGTGTGACGTCAATTTAAATGCATTTGCATGCATTTAAACTGACTTAATGAGCTGGACACCCAACTTTACCGGCATTTCTCCCTTTACCACTGCATTCACCCGTTCAAATTCAGTGTGAAACAGACATGGTCCCCAAGGATCTGATTTGGGCGCTGCAGCATCTGAGGAGGTAAGTTCAGAGTGTCCAGTGGCTCTCTGTTTCAGTTGGGAGGGAGATGGGTCAAATGGTTCCACTCAGGTCAGAAGGGGGGAGATGGGGAGGGAATGCAAGGGGGTGTCCACTGCTACTCTGCCTCTGCTCAGTGAGGGGAAACGGGGAGGAGGGGGGGAAATGGCCTGCTGCCACTCTGCTTGTGATTGGTGAGGGGAAAGGGAAATTCCACTGCTATTCTACTTACGATCGATGGGGAGAAGGGGGTAAGGGGCCTGTGTAGAGGGGAGGGAGGGAGAGTAACGAGGCCACTAATATTATGGGGGGGGGTGGGGCAATGTCTGTGGGGGCCGGGAGGCATCATCCGCCCTGGGAGCAATGTGGCAGGGGAGCATTTTTCTATCTTTTTATTTCTGCGCATTTGGAGGCACTGATTAGAGTGCGTTAAGCCCAGTTCACAGGTTCTGCAATTCAGACTCAGATACTTTTTCAGGCAGAGTGAGTATGGGGGGACCCGAGAACAGGTCTAAAAATCGGATCCAAAACACTCCCAGTTTCAAGTCTGCCCAGCAGTGAGAATCAAAATGGTAAAATGGGTCCAAATGAGTGCTGCCAGTTTACCTGACTGTGGGCAGAAACTGCAGCAAAGTCTACTCTCAGTCTCCCCCAGCGACCATGCAGCTACATTTAACAACAAAGTCTTATCGACCCATCAGTGAGAAGCAATGCTGATATTACTGTCCCTGCCAGATGCAGCGTTGCAGAAATTAATGGCAGCTCCTCCATTAGCAATCAAACTATCTTTGGGGAATTGAATATGGTCCTTTCCACAACGGGGAATGTATTTACAATCTCAGCGATTAAGATTGATTAGTTCTGAGCGAGGACCTAACCTCAACATTTAGCGGGATAAAAAGTATCAGATTTAATTTGTGAATCTCACTCGACCCTTTCTTTAACCAATCATATGGTTACAGAATTTGTTATTGATGAAATATGTTTCCAGAATTAAAAGATTTTTGAGGGGGATAAAATAGCAATATAAGCTCCTCAAACCAAACAATTTAAATTCATTCGGGAAGCAGCGGAGATCTACATCAGTCGCTATTTGTCTGTGTTTCCCTGGTAAAGTGTCCGACACCTTTTGTCCTGCTCCTCGCTGACTCTTTGACCCCAATAGATCACACAGTAACAAAGCCCATATCTTCCTGGTCAGATTGTGTTCAGGGCTCCTGGTGAGAGGGGACAATGTGCTGGCATCATCCAGGGTCAGGACGACATTAGAAGCTGCAGGCTCCGGTTGTTTCTTTCACACTGATACAATAGGGAGGATTGCCCTTCTGTAGCTCCCGAAGATTATTTCACTCAAAGACGCGAGGAATGAGTGAGGACAGGCTGTCAGCTTCTTTGTCTTCACATCAGTTGTCTGGCACATCAGTGACAACAACAGAAGGGCTTGAGATTCAATCATCTGAAGCAAGTGCTCGCACTTTGAAGCAACTCGATTATAATGTATTAAAATTTATCAATTCATATTTAATGCATGATTCCATTCGACTCTCCAGCACACTTGTCTGAATTTTACCTGGAACAGATGAAGTTTTTTTCCATTTGTTAATTGGTAGCGCATCAGTGAATATCTGTAAAATAATTAATCCCTCAGTCTCTCAAATAAAAAGAGGACAGGTATTGCTGGAAATGGTGTGAACGAAGTTCAAACAACTTAGGGATATTTAGCGTAAGTGATTTATTACCTTTGCGAAACTGAACCTAACCAGTTTCCCTCGACATTAGGGATTAGACTGTGGCTTTGAAATCACTCCGAGTTAACCCGACATTATTATTAATAAAAACCTGTTTCAATTATCTGCGAACTTTATCTCGTTTCCATATCAGTAATGTCTTTCTATAACACCCTGCATGTGATGGGGTTAAATTTGTCTTGTAGGTAATTGTAATGAGGTGTGTGGAGATGGAGAGGAGGGGTGGTGGGGAATTCTTTGCTTTCATGACAACTTTATTGAATGGAATTATTGATTAAAACAGCTTCGCTCATCCCCATATGTGATGATAATCACACAAGATAATTAATTGCTAGGAGTTTATCTCGAAATGTTTTGCAATTTATTCATAAGGTGTGTGCTTATATAAAGCTGGGTTATGTGAATCCATGATACCATAACATTTTAAACCCTTACTAGTCCAAGGTAAAATTAGGTGGGCGCGAGGCCTAAACACGCCTCGAAACCTGGTTGCACAGAGCTTGGGGTATCTTCATTAAAAGCATCCCAATCACAATCTGCATAAATCTCCCTCCTAATCCATGATGGAGCTGATCCCACTCTCTCCTATCACCAGCCCTTTACTTCTTTGACCAAGCTTTCAGCAAGTTCCTTAATACATTTCGGTACCATATCTTTTTTTTAATCATGCTTCTGTGAAATACCTTGGGATGTTTTGTGACATTAAAAACTCTACGTAAGTGTAAGTTATTGCTGTAAAAATTGCTATTCTGATAAAGTGAGGGATATAATTATGACCGCACTTTATGTAATGTGGTATAGGGTTTGATATTGTATGTGGGATTTCATTTAAATATGGTTGATAAGGTGGCATTCAAAAATAGTTGGATAGAGAGGTCTGGATTATAGCAGTAGAAGGCACAGATGCATATTCTTAATATTTCTTGAAGTCATTTATCTTTTCTTGGTGACCAATCTATTTGCTGTGATGATTTTTTTGGAATTCCTGAGGTGAAAAGTTTCACCTTGATGTACAGTTGAAAAGTGAAGTGATTAAAATGTTAGAAGAAAACTAAGGAAATTTAGCATGTTAGCTACAACTCTCACCGACTTTTACAAATGCACGATAGAAAGTATAGCTTGGTATGGCTCCTGCTCTGCCCAACACTGAAAGGAACTAGGAAAGATCGTGAATGTAGCCCAATCCATCACGAAAGCAGCCTTCCATCCATTGGCTCTGTCTACACTTCCTGATGTCTCGGCAAAGCAGCCAGCATAATTAAGAACCCCATTCTCTCTTCCACCTTTGTTTGTTGGGAAAAAGATATAAAAGTCTGCGGTCACATACCAACAAACTCAGGAAAATCTTTTTCCTTGCTGCCATCAGATTTTTGAATGGACCTACCTTACATTAAGTTGGTCTTTCTCTGCACCCTAACTATGACTGTAACATTACATTCTGCACTCTTCCCTTTCCTTCTCTATGAATGGTATGCTTTGTATAGAAACAATACTTTTCACTGTATGTTAATACATATGACAATAATAAATCAAATCAAATCAAATGTCAGTGGTCAAAAAGTTCTTTACTGAAATCTGGCTCAGCAGTTGAGGAGGACTGTTTTCTGTGGGTTACACCACATTCAACGTTGAACTGATGAAGAACCCAGTTATTATGTTTTTGAGTATTTTCGACATGGAAGGATACTCCATTGAACACCCGATGAAAATATCCTGAAACATTGCTATCTTCTAGCTATTTTAAAACACAATAGTGTAACCAATGCTATGAATTTGATGATCAGCCGCGATCAAAATGAATGGCAGAGCAGGCTCAAAGGGCCAAATGGCCTACTTCTGCCTCTATTTTCTATATTTCTATGGTCCCAGCTGGTGTTATGACTGGACAAGTTAGATTCTATGGGCAGATCTCTCTGGCCGCACTGGTCTAAAAGTCAGAAAATCCCCCCCCCCGATTGTCAAAGGGGTTTCATATTGTCTAAAATTCCAGTGGTGGATGGGATGGAAGGATTTTGGCCTATATTTTTTGTTTGGAAACAAAGAGAGTAGCAACTGAACAGAGTCACCGAGTACATAAATGAACCATTAACAAAAGAATGAAAATATTTATTGAACAAGAACAAATGAAATATATTACCTACCCCCTCACCCCACAACCATGACTTTACAGATATACACAGGTTTGTAAGGAATTGCAAGTTACAAAATACATCTTATACTCTAATGTTCACAGTAAGTGCACTGTCCAGTATACAATTGGTGACTGATGGTCAGACATATCATATTATGAAAACCAAGGGATAGATGTTACCACAAGCAGCTGCTATGGATCTGTCATCAACTTATCCCCAGATGTTACACTATAAGCCAACTGGTCATATTGGATCTCTGTCTTTCACACAAGGGCTTCCAATCTCAACACTTAAATACATTTCTTGATGCCTTCCCAAAGGTCCACCTCCAGCATTTCAATCTCTCCTTCCGATGTTTCTCTTTCCTAGATCACCACATGCATTCAAGCTTTTCCTCGTACACACTCTCTCAAATATTCAGCCATGCCAACAGAAAATCATTGCTTCACATGTCACAGTAAGGAGTTACAGACCTTCGGCTGTCACCTTGGACCTCTGACTTCTCAAAGATCTCTTTTGCTTCTGGCAGCTTTCTCACTTTAAACTTGGGGCCATCCTCTGCACCTCACTCTTAATTTAACCGCGCAGGATCTGTTCCAGATTCCCTGTCCTTGCCCTTTGACTTAACTTAAAGGCCTTCTTAGGTCCTTTCTCTTTACGATCAGCTCCGTGTAGTTCTTCATCCCAGTATACTGCTCGCAACTTGGATTCTCCCTTTGAGATCCAGAACTCACCTGACATTGACTGTTACTTAAACTTTAGAGCAACTCACCTAAGTTTATGAGCTTGTTTTGCTCAGTAATTAGCTTGTGTGTCCAGTTAGAGATTTAAAATTCTCCCTTCACTTTAGAATAGAATCACCAACTAAACTAACAACTGCTCGATTCCATGAATCCTCCAATCATTTGGAATACTGCTCCAGTTCTGGTCGCCTTATTACCGGAAGGACGTGGAGACTCTGGAAAGAGTGCAGAGGAGGTTTACCAGGATGCTGCCTGGTATGGAAGGTCTGAGTTACGAGGAGAGATTAGGCAAATTGAGACTGTTTTCCTTAGAAAGACGTAGACTTAGAGGAGATCTGATAGAGGTGTACAAGATTTTGAAGGGGATAGATGGAGTAAACAGGGCTAAGCTTTTTCCTAGGATGGACTCAAATAGCACGAGGGGTCACGGGCTTAGGGTGAGGGGGGTAAGGTATAATTTGGATGCTAGAGGGAGTTTTTTCACACAGAGGGTGGTGGGGGTATGGAATGCACTGCCAAGTAAAGTGGTGGAGGCAGGTACTCTGGAGTTATTTAAGAAATACTTAGATGGGCACATGAACAGAATGGGAATGGAGGGGTATAGAAAACTGATTTAAAATAGGGATCATGAGCCTTGGGAGTCCCTGGGAAGTGTGTAAATAGATGATAATATTGATGTACTTGTTTTTATCCTACAGGTGCTTTGGTCCACCTTGTTGTCTAACGAGGGGCATACATGTGATGGGTCGTGAGAGGGCTGCTCTTGGATTTTTTTCGAGAGTATCCTAGTGCTTCACGTCGTTAGTGTATGCTTGACCTGGACCATTTGATGGGCAACACGACAGCTCAGTGACTATCGCTGTGCTGTGCAGATACATGGATTTGGGCCTGTGTCTGTGGGAGTTTGCGCATTCTCCCCGTGCTTGCGTGGGTTTTCTCTGGGTGCTCCGGTTTCCTCCCACATCCCAAAGATGTGCTCTTAGGCTAATTGGCAAAACAAATTCTCCCTAAATTGTCTCAAATTTGGTTTTTAATCCATAGATCTATAAACATGGACAGGGATCGCGTGTAGAAGTGGGAACATCGAGGTGGTGGCGCGGGCTCGTTGGGCCGAAGGGCCTGTTTCCCATGCTGTTTTGTTCTTTGTTCTTTGTTCTTTGTACTAGACAACAGCACAGTCTCCCCAAATTTCTTCAAGAGTCACAAAACCTCATTAAAATGCAAGTATATAAACAGCTCCACACCTGCTCTCTCTTCAATATAGAATAAAAACTAGCCTCTGTTTTCACCTTCTTAATCCAGAAATGAAGAATATCAATTAAACTTAAAAGTATAACTTATTTTAATACACATAAATACATACAACTTACTTCAAATTATCTCTAGTTTCTAATACTGGGCATGGTGGTTTCATATTGTAAGTGTACTCCTGTGGAATTCTTGGAAAACATATTTTGACATCAATATACACGATAGAATAAATATATAATTTTCATCCTCTGTTCGGAAAGCTTGTGATGCCATGTAAACCTGGAAGTCTCACAAGCGTTGTGAGACTTCTTATTGCACGGCGTTGGCATCAGTTGGACACCAACTTGAAGTTGCCTTCACATTTTTCCATACACCTCATTTTCCTCTATAGAATCATAGAATTCCTACAGTGCAGATGAGGCTATTCAGCTCATCTGCACGAACAACAATCCCACCCAGGCCCTAACCCCATATTCCAATGTATTTACCCTACTAATCCCTTGATGAAGGGTCAATTTAGCATGCCAAATCAACCTAATTTTGGACTGTGGGAGGAGAGTTATAGATTAGCCAGGAAGGAGCTAAAGAGTGAGTTAAGAAGAGCTAGAAGAGGACATGAGAATACTTTGGCGGATAGAATTAAGGAGAATCCTAAAGCTTTTTATAGATATGTTAAGAATAAAAGATTGGTTAGGGCAAGATTAGGGCCAGTCAGAGACAGTAATGGGAAGTTGTGCATGGAGCCTGTGGAGATTGGAGAGGCACTGAATGAGTATTTTTTGTCAGTCTTCATGCGGGAAAATGTCAATGGAGTTGAGGAGAATACTGGGATACAGGGTTGTAGACTAGACAGGATAGAGGTACATAAGGAGGAGGTGTTAGCTATTCTTGAGAGTATGAGAATAGATAAGTCCCCTGGGCTGAATGGGATTTATCCCAGGTTACTCTGGGAGGCTAGAGAGGAGATTGCAGAGCCTTTGGCTTTGATCTTCATGTCATCGTTGGCTACTGGTATAGTGCTGGAAGACTGAAGGATGGCAAATGTTGTCCCCTTGTTTAAGAAGGGGAGTAGAGATCATCCTGCAAATTATAGACCGGTGAGCCTTACTTCTGTTGTGGGGAAAGTTTTGGAAAGAATTATAAGGGATAGAATTTATAGTCATTTCGAGAGAAATGAATTGATTAGGGATAGTCAACATGGATTTGTGAAGGGAAGGTCGTGCTTCACAAATCTTATTTAATTTTTTGAAAAGGTGACCAAAGAGGTGGATAAGGGTAAGGCAGTTGACGTGGTGTATATGGATTTTAGCAAAGCGTTTGATAAAGTTCCCCATGGAAGACTACTGAAAAAAATGCAGATGCATGGGATTGAGGGTGATTTAGCAATTTGGATTAGGAATTGGCTAGCTGATAGAAGACAGAAGATGGTGGTTGATGGGATATATTCAACCTGGAGTTTAGTTACAAATGGTGTACCTCAGGGATCTGTTTTGGGGCTATTGTTGTTTGTTATTTTTATAAATGACCTGGATGAGGGTGTAGAGGGATGTAGTAAATTTGCTGACAACACCAAAGTCGGAGGAGTTGTAGCCAGTGAGGATGGATGTTACAGTTTTCAGAGGGACATAGATAAGTTGCAGAGTGGGCCGAGAGGTGGCAAATGGAGTTTAATGTGGAAAAGTATGAGGTGATTCACTTTGGTAAATATAATATGTATACAGAATATAGGGCTAATGGTAGGACTCTTAGTAGTGTAGATGAGCAGAGAGATCTCAGTGTACTGGTGCATAGATCCCTGAAAGTTGGTACTCAAGTTGATAAGGTTATTAAGAAGGCGTATAGTGTCTTAACATTTATTGGTAGAGGGATTGAATTTCAGAGCCGAGACGTCATGTTGCAACTGTACAAAACTCTGATGCGGCCGCACTTGGAGTATTGTGTACAGTTTTGGTCGCCACATTATAAGAAAGATGTGGAGGCATTGGAGAGGGTGCAGAGGAGGTTTACCAGGATGTTGCCTGGTATGATGGGTTATTTTCATTAGAGAGAAGAAGGCTAAGAGGTGACCTAATTGAGACATATAAGATGATCAGAGGGTTAGATAGGGTGGATAGTGAGAGCCTTTTTGTTTGGATGGAGATGGATAACATGAGGGGACATAGCTTTAAATTAAGGGGTGATAGTTATAGGATGGATGTTAGAGGTGGGTTCTTTACTCAGAGGGTAGTAAGGGCATGGAATGACCTGCCTGCAGCATTTGTGGACTCGCCAAGTTTAAGGGTGTTCAAACGGGCAGTGAATAGGCATATGGGTAGCATTGGAATAGCGTAGGATAGAGGGTCATAAAATTGGTTCCATTGGTTGGTGCAACATCAAGGGCCGAAGGGCCTGTACTACACTGTAATGTTCTATGTTCTATGAAACTGGAGCACCCGGAGGAAACCACACATACATGGGGAAAATGTGCAAACTCCACCCAGACTGTCACCCAAGGCTGGAATTTGACCCAGGTTCATGATAAGCAGTGCTAGCCACTGTGCCACCATATCACCCTATATATTTCTCAGAAGCTTCATAGCCTTACAGTTACCTCAGTTGTGATGACTAGCAATATTATCTAAGAAGACTACTTTTGTTGTTTGTGAACTCCAAAGTTTCCAATGTGTTTGGCTTAACAACAGGCACAAACACTGGCAATCCTGTTCACCAGTTAGAGTTTTATAATGTGTCAAGCATTAAACCAATAAATTCTGAATGACAGCTGCCTGTTCAGAGTAATAAATAGGCAAATCACTTTCGGTGTCTGCCTGTTACTTCAAGGGCAGAGGTGAATATCTGACTCGCCATCACTGTCAAATAAAAATAATTCCTGCTGCGGCTGGAATTTGTAATGCACAATCCCTCTGCCAATGCCTATCGACTGAAGGAAATGTTCCTTATTGTTATGTCAAACATACTGATACTGCATCATTTAGAACAACGTTAAAATAGGGAATGAATATAGCCGATTTGAAAAACAATGCTCGGCTGCAACATGTAACATAACTTCATTTTGCAAGGTGTTTTATCGATCTGCTTTAAGTGCAACAAAAGATTATTTGTTTAAAATGATCAAACAGTACATTTTTGCAATATATGCTAAAACGCAGATAATAAAACGCGATTTTTTTTGTTTAAAGTTTGACAGCTATTGCTATAAAATGTTTTATTTATGAAGTTATGAATAAAGGATATGTTCTATGCATGCTAATCTATGTTATTGTAGCCATGACAGCTTCTTGTCATTGTATAGAATAATGACTCCTGTTGTGGATGTTTCCAGAAACAATCCTTCAGTCACAAAGGCATATTTTCTGAATGAGGAAATATGTATGGAGCATCATTATCCTTTCTGCAATGCTTAAAGCAAAGTTCACTTTCAATTAAGGATGCATTCAGGAGCAAGAATCCCCTGACTATAAATTGTATAAATCCATTCCACCCTCCGCCCACAACCCTCTAACTGTTTTTACACTGACTGTACAATTCTGTTAGAATTATTTCAAAATCATACTTTAATAAAATAACTTGAAAGCAACCTTCCGTTATCTTTTAGGCCCCCATTCAATTTCCTTCATGTTTGTTGGGCAGATGCTTGGCTAGTTGACGTCTCCTCCTATCCTTGGCTGTCAATTTTGGTTGATTCAGCCATAAATTTTTTTAACCCTCCATTTTTGGATTTGGAATAGGCATCTTGGCTTCTTGCAACAAATCTTAGGGTGGCACAGTGGTATAGTGGTTAGCATTGCCGCCTTACAGCCTTAGATAATTGGTTGGTGTGGAGTTTGCACATCCTCCCCCTGTCTACATTGTATCCACTGGGTGCTCCTATTTCCTCCCACAGTCCAAAGATGTGCAGGTTATTTGAATTGGCCATGCTGAATTGCCCCTTAATATCCCAAGATGTGTAAGTTAGGGGGATTAACCATAATAAATGCATGGGATTACAGGCATAGAGTCTGGGTAAGATACTTGGTTGGCGAATTGGTGCAGACTTGATGAACCAAATGGCCTCCTTCTGCGTTGTAGGGATTCTATGAAGACTGGAAACATTACTGTGTAAAGCATCATGTAGCTCAAACTTAGAAATGAAGAGACCATAATACATCACAAAGGTCTTCCATAACCCAAAAATGGGTTCGATTCTCCATGCTAAAATGCCCCTTAGAGTCAAGGTGATTGACAGTGTAAGTACATGAAGTTACAGGAATAGGGCCTGGGTGAGATTGTTGTTCATGCAGGCTTGATGGGCTGAATGGCTTTCTTCTGCACTGTAGGGACTCGATGATTGTCTGAATCTAAGATTCCAAACCATGTGCAATTCTATTAAGAATGTTATTCTTTTTAAACATTCAAATTTAACACAGTCAAGAAGATTGCAGGTAACTCTGTCCATTCCCTTCTTTAACCTCATTCATCCCAAAAAGCTCAGCTGGATAAAAAGGCCACGACTTGTGATGGATGTTGAACTTGCAATATAACACTGCAAAGCATCCGCCAGACTACACAAAATATTCAGTGGGCCACACGACAGTCAGAAATCTGTGGCTTGGTAGATGGTGATCAAATGGGAAACAGAGTTACTGATCTCAACCTGCATGGTGTTAGAAACCATGCCAAAATCTCCAGGTGTTTTATGAAGTTAGAATACGCTCTAAGTTTTATATTTGAATTTTGCGTGGGTGAACATAAGGGAGGCAGTTCTCCCAAACAATGTTTTAAGTGCTGAATTTGTGGGAAAACGAATGTAAATCACGATTGTTTTTCAGTCGGAGTTCAGACCTGAATCTCCTACGTTCTGTGCAATGCCTGGGTCATTATTATTAATATCATTAAAAGCTCATGGACAAGGCCTATTCACACAGAAGCTTATAGTTCTGTGCATGCACAGTGCCCTGAACTGTCAGCCTGCTGGTCAGTTCGATCACTGTCCAGCTCGAAACTCCCACAATGCTGCCCCCTACCCCTCCATGGCCCGGTCGTGGACCCCCATCCATTCGCAGGCAAATCCTGACTCCCCTTGCCCCCGTCCTGGAGCACCCCGATCTCCAGCTGCTCCTCCCCCCCCATCAGTGGAGACTTCTGCGCCGAGACTGATAATGACATTTAAATAACATTAAAATAAGATTAAAACGACTTACTTGCGAGTCCTGCTGGTTCCCAGCATGGTCCTGACCCGCTGGATAGCCGGTGCTCGGAGATGCATGTGAGTCGGGAACGCATGCGCGAATCCCGTGAGTCGGCTCATATGCAATTCTCCTGGTCCGATGTAGTAAAAAATTAGTCCATGGGGATGGAAGAATTGGCTCCAAGGTGTTTCAATCCAATATGATTCAAGTGACCCACTAGGGAGCTTTTGTCAAACAAAGTGTATTTAAGACAGCAATTAAAATATAACAAAAAATCTAGCAAAACTTTTATCAACTAAAAGACTTAAACATAAAATGGTGTACTCCTAACAACTAACTATCTTTGCTGTTCCAAATTAAGTATCTCACAGACATACACCCTTCTTCAGACTTGGCATGCGTGAAGCTGAATCTGCAGCTTTTTATCACCTATATGAATTGGCTCTTTGCATGTTGGATCAAGTCTCTAAGGCTTCCCAGTCCCAGAACTTTCCAAAAAGCTCCTGGAGAGAGAGTGTGAGAGACACAGAAACTTGGCCTTCTAGTAGCAACTGAGAAATAAAACTAAAACCTGGACTTTTCTCTGAAGCATAGTTGCCCCTAAAGATGTGACATAAATATCAATCAATTGCTCCACTCTGCAATTCCCAATGGAGCATTAAAATCCCAGGACACTGCATTGGTCCAGATTAAAATCAACATGATATCAATTATACTGCCTCAGCAGCAATCAAGGATACCGGTTACAGACAGCAGGATACCAACAAAATGCTGGAGCTAGCTTGAAACATCCCGCAGAGAAAGATGATCAAAATATCTTTCTTAAAGGTGCATTATTGTCACAATGAACAGAAATTGCTTCCTTTGAGTCAATGTTTTGGTGTTGTCTGAAACTAACCACGAATGCAAGCAAACCTTGTCATTTTGAAGCTTACTAATTGATAAAAGTCACCTTACTGTCAATACTTAGCAACTTGTAATGTCCTTATGATTGAGTAAATGGGCACCAATGGATCTTGCACTGAACTGAGCCTTGTTTTGCCCAAGTTAAAGACTAATGTTCGTATAATGGGAAATATGTTCTTGATTATCTTCATGCTGCAAGGTTTCTTCTCACAATTTCTTGAATTATAATTTTTAGGGAGCTGAACATGGAAGATTTTAATGTTCCTTTAAAATCTGTTAGCAGAAGGTAGTCTTTTGAAACAGTCATCAGAACAGGACTAGACCATTCAGCCCATCAAGCCTGCTGCACCATTTGGTATAATCATGGGTGATCGGACACTTCAATGCCTTTTACACCTAATGTCCCTTTGTTATTGTTAATCAGAAATCTATTAATCCCTACCTTAAACATACTTAGTGACTGAGCTTCCACATTCTCCTGGGTTGGAGAATTCCAAAAATTTGAGCAAGTTTCTGAAATTCTGTAAAAATTTGCATTAAAACTTTTTTATCCACAGCTAGTGAGATAAAACTTATTCAGTGCACAGCTCTGAGACCACTGCTCTCCATTCTGTGCAATAAGGCCAAAGATAAAATGTTAAAATACCTCTGGTATTGTCTCACATTTAGCCACAATATCTTAACTCTCACAAAAAAAGCAATACAAAACTAATAAAGGCAAAGAAAATGGTGATTTAACTTGAGGATCACCACATTTTAGGCAAGGTTGAGCCTTTATAAGCACCTCAGTTAGTCGGGGAATTGAACCCTTGGTGTAGCATTGCTCTACATTACTAACCAGCTGTTCAGTCAACTGAGGTAAACTGACCACCAATTATTTAGTGGGCTAACATGTAACTCAGCATTGTCAGCAGTTGCAAATACAGCAGGCAGCCTGAGGTGTTCAGTAGCTGATTTGTTTCGGAGGTCAGCTATAATGGAGAACTTTTCCTGTTGCTAACTGCTCTTTTGTGTGATAACAGAAATCAAAATATTATTAGCTTCCACATGAGAGGAATACACCTAAAGATTTAAATTTTACGCTGCCATGTGGCAGGATTAGGCTATTGAGTTGGATGATCAGCCATGATTGTAATGAATGGTGGAGCAGGCTCAAAGGACCAAATGGCCTCCTTTTGCTCCTATCTTGTATGCTTCTCTGTGATCAAAAAGATCAGTGATAGATGAGTGGTCAAGCTGGTTCCTGAACCTCAGACAGAGAGGAGGAAAATAGAAACAGTGGTTCAAAAAAATACCTGCAATGACCAACACAATACCTGCATTGTGTACCTAATCTTTCTCAAAAAGCAAAACTTTTAAAGAACTGAATTACATATGCATAGCAGATTGATGCCCCTGACATTCACACAAATTGCAATGTATCAAAAAGCTATTTGTTTTCAGCAATTTTTGTTTATTTAAGTATTATGTGGATATTGCGAGAAAGTGGAATTAAGGTAGGAAAGCAGACATAATGGAATTAAAGGGTGGAGCACCCTTGAAGGGCTCCAATTTTACATATTCTTACGTTCATTGTCAAATGATGGAAGCTGATTTGCCTCCAGAATGGCTTGTGTTACAGTTCATTGCAGCTTAATCTCAAAGTGTTTTTGAGCTTTACATTGATTCAGGTTAAGGGTGGATATCAAATTAAGGATGGTTAGTACTGCTGCCTCACCGCTTCAGGGGCCTGGGTTCGATTTCCAGCTTGGTTCACTATCTGTGTGGAGTTTGGACATTCTCCCCATGCCTATGTAGGTTTCCTCTGATGGTCCCACAGTCTACAGTTTCCTCCCACAGTTCAAAGATATGTGGGTTAAATGGATTGGCTGTGTTAAATTGCCCTTTACTGTCAGGGTCTAGCTAGGGCAAATGCATAGGGTTATGGGGCTAGGACCTGAGTGGATTGTGGCCAGTGTGGACTGAATGGCCTCCTACTGCACTATAGGATTCTATGATTCTATCTGTGAATCTTCCTGAACAGTCTCACTATCCATGGACCTACTTTGCATTAAGTTGATCTTTCTCTACGCCCTAGCTGTGACTGTAACACTGCATTCTGCACTCTCTCCTTTCCTTCTCAATATACAATATGCTTTGTCTATATATCGAGCACAAAACAATACTTTTCACTGTATGCTAATACATGTGACAATAATAAATCAAATCAAATCAAATTTCCACAATCATGTTTGCACCCAGAGCAATCCTGGCAAAAACACGAGACAAGAACAAAACCTCATTGCACAACCCTTTCACATCAGCATCAAAAAAGACGGAAATCTCATCTATTTGGCTCTTGACAGTATGATTGCGAGTCTTTGATGTTCTCTGCTGGTTTCTGGCCAATCCATGATTTTGTTGTTTGGTGCTTTCGTACACTGAACAGATGGTAGGTAGTGTGGGACAATTGACCATTATGGAGTTGAGGCAGCTGAAGCAGAATGGGAGAAATAGAGCAGATCTAATTCAAAATTCTATTCGTATTGTTCTGTCTTCAATTGAGACCTATCTTCCTCAGAAAAATTTGAAAAAATATGTGCTATGTATGACCAGGAATTTATATTTTGCTGAATTGTACCTGCATTCCAAGTCCCAACTACAATTGCAAATGGGCTATTGGATATCTGCCATCCGTTGGATAGGACAGTTTGCAATCTGATGTGCAATCCAAGTGCATTCTGCCCTGTTTACATTTCACTCTAAGGACCTGTGAATGGAGAGTAGGCATGGCTTCTGCCCAACTGTGCCTCCATATGTTGTGGGGATATCTGAGAAAAGTCCCTGGCTACCCTGGTATTTCTACCACTGAGTTCCTGTTACTTAAAATGGAAATCCCCTGTGCCTTATATTCAGGGCCTAGTACATTCCCCAAAAGTCAATGAAACAAATGGATTAATTACAAAATAAAAGAGCTCCCTGTGATGCCAACGGAAAAGCTAACTAACCTTTTTCATAGAAATTTCACAGAATCCCAATCAGCCCATCGAGTCTGCACTGACCACAATCCCACCTAGACCCTAGTCTTATAACCCCAGATATTTACCCTGCTAATCCCCTGATACTAGTGTCAATTTATCATAGTTAATCAACCTAATCCACACATCTTTGCGCTGTGAGAGGAAATCGGAGCAGATACAGGAGAACTTGCAAATTCCACACAGACAGTGACCCAAGCTGGTAATCAAACCCCGGCCCCTGGAGCTATGAGGCAGCAATGCTAACCAATGTACCACTGTTGCTTTGGTCTGGGAAAGAAGTCTCTGGATCATTCAGCAGCCTGACAGTGGATTATAATTTCCATCAGCCTCCATCTTTAAATAACCCTGTTCTTGCAGCTCTGGGATGAGGAATGCTTCACTTGATGTGAGTGCATGGGGTTTCTGAATTACTATGCCCCTGGCAGAGCCAGGACTCTCAATTCAGGGATGAGTGAAAATCTCTATAAATTCAAGTTTATTTATTAGTATCACAAATAGATAGGCTTGCATTAATGCTGCAATGGAGTTACTGTGAATATCCCATAGTCATCACCCTCTGGCACCTGTCTGGGTACACTGAGGGAGAATTTAGCATGGCCAATGCACCTAACCTGCACATCTTTCAGACTATAGGGGAAAACCAGAGCACCTGGAGGAAACCCACATAGACAAGGAGAATGTGCAGACTCCACATATAGTGATCTAGTGCTGTGAGGCAGCAGTGCTAACCACTGTGCCACCATGCCACCTCACATCTTAGCCTGGGTTTTACTTCAGAAACCAATGTTAGCGGAGAATAGTTCATATGTTAAAGTGGCTCATATTTCCTGGTGCCAAAAGCTCACAAATTATTTTATTCAGTTGTCTAAAGTGAGGGGGGGGGGGGCGGGGGTGCGGGTGCGGGTGGGGGCAATGGCCTAATGATATTATCATCGGAGTATTAATTCAGAACCTCAGCTAATGTTCTGGGGACCCGGGTTTGAATCCTGCCATGTTAGGCCGTAGAATTAAAATTCAATAATAAGTATCTAAAATCTACTGATGACAATTAAACCATTGCTGGAAAAGAATAGGCAATTCAGCCCTTTGTGCTCATTCTGCCATTCAACATGATCATTGCTGATCTCTATCTCATCCTAACTCTACTTCCCTGTCTTTTCCCCACAGCCCTTTACCTTGCTTTTGATCAAAATCTACCTATCGCTTTCTCAAATCCTCTGATTGATTCTATTTCCACCACACACTCTGGGGCAGTGAGTTGCAGATTCCCAACCCACTGTGAGAAGTAGCTTCTCCTTAACCCTGTCTTGAACCCCCCCCTCTTACTCTACAGCGATGACGTCTTATCCTAGATTGTTCTGGAAGCGGAAATGTTTGGTTAATATTTACTTTATCAATTCCGTTGAGTATCTTATTTCACTCAATCAAATGCCCCCTTTTTGTTCTACACTCCAGCAAGTAGAATCCCAAGGTACTCAACTGCTCCTCAGACAATAGTCCCTTCAAACCTGGAATCAATCTAGTGAACCTCTTCTGACTCATTTCCAGTGCCACCACATCCTTCCTCAAAGAAGGTGACCAAAACTGAACACACTTCTCCAAGTGTGGTCTCACCAATACAATTGTATTTTTATACGCTAGAACCTTTTGCAATAAATACCAAGATTTCATTTGCCTTCCTTATAACATTCTGCACCTGCACACCCACTTTCTGAGGCTCATGCACAAGGATACCCAGATCTATTTGTACAGATGCTTTAACAATCTGTTTCCCATTTAAATAGTAATTTGCCTTTTTATTTTTCCGACCAAAATGGATAGTCTTGTATTTATCCACATTAAACTCCATCTGCCAGATAAAAGCAAGTTACTGTGAGTGATGGCATCTGAACCCAAAAGAGAAAATGCTGGAAAATCTCAGCAAGTCTGCCAGACCTGCTGACATTATTCAGCATTTTCTCCTTTGGTTCCATCTGCCAGATTCTGGCCCATTCCCCTAACCTGTTGATATCCATTTGTAAAATTTTTATCTGCTAATCACAGCCTGCTTTCCCACTTATTTTTCATGTCATTAGCAAATTTTGCTCTGTGACATTCTGTCCCTGCTTGTAGATCATTGATATACGTTGCAAATAGGTTTGACAATTGAACCCTGCGGGATCCCACTAATTACAGATCACCAATTGGAGAAGGACCCATTTATTGCAACACTCTGCTTTCTATTAGTCAGTCAATCCTTAATCCAAGCCACTACTCTATCCCCAACCCCTTGAGATCTAACCTTCTGGATCAGTCTCTTGTATGGCACCTTATCAAATACATTCTGGTCCCTATGGCTAATCCTTATTGAATAAGCTTGCATATGTCTTGTATTCTAATCATTGGACACAGGGGAGGTCCCAGAGGACTGGAGGATTGCAAATGTAGTACCGTTGTTTAAAAAGGGTCAGAGGGATAACCCAGGGAACTATAGGCCGGTGAGCTTGACTTCAGTTATAGGTAAGCTAATGGAGAGGATCCTCAGGGACAGGATGTATGAGCATCTGGAGTGCTGCGATCTGATCAGGGATACGCAGCATGGCTTCGTTAAGGGGAGGTCGTGCCTTACGAATCTAGTGGAATTTTTTGAAGAGGTGACAAAAACGGTTGATGAAGGACAAGCCGTTGATGTCGTCTACATGGATTTCAGTAAGGTGTTTGATAAGGTCCCTCATGGTAGGCTGATAAAAAAGGTGAAGGCGCATGGGATACAGGGCCAGGTATGTAGATGGGTTGAGAACTGGCTTGGGAGGAGGAGACAGTGGGTAGTAGTGGAAGGCTCTTTTTCCAACTGGAGGTCTGTCACTAGTGGTGTGCCACAGGGCTCTGTACTAGGACCCCTTCTATTTGTGGTGTATATAAATGACTTGGAAGAGGGGGTAGGTGGTGTGATCAGCAAATTTGCTGATGACACTAAGATGATTGGATTGGCGGGTACTGAGGAGCAGTGCCTGGCAATACAACATGACATAGATAGGCTGGTAGATTGGGCAGATAGATGGCAAATGGAATTTAATCCGGATAAATGCGAGGTGATGCATTTTGGCCAGAATAATGTAGAGGGGAGTTATAGGATAAAAGGTAAAACTATCCGGAGTATAGAGATGCAGAGAGACCTGGGGGTGCAAGTTCACAAGTCTCTGAAGGTGTCAGTACAGGTGGAGAATGTGGTAAAAAAAAGCGTATGGTATGTTAGCCTTCATAGGAAGGGGTATAGAATACAAGAGTAGGAGTCTGATGTTGCAGGTGTATAGAACGTTGGTTAGGCCTCATCTGGAGTACTGCGTCCAGTTCTGGTCACTGTACTACAGGAAGGATGTAGAGGCCCTGGAGAGAGTGCAGAGGAGATTTACCAGGATGCTGCCTGGTATGGAAGGGCTGTCTTACGAGGAAAGATTGAACACACTGGGGTTGTTTTCCCTTGAAAGTCGTCGGCTGAGAGGGGATCTTTTAGAGGTATATAAGATTATGAGGGGTATAGATAGAGTAAATGGTGGTAAGCTTTTTCCACCATTAGAAATGGATAGAACGAGGGGTCACGGGCTCAGGGTGAGGGGGGCTATGTATAAGACGAATATTAGAGGCCAGTTTTTCACACAAAGGGTAGTGGGGGTGTGGAATGCACTGCCGAGTAAGGTGGTGGGAGCAGGCACGCTAGGGTTGTTTAAGGGTCTCTTGGACAGCCACATGAGCGGTCTGCAGATAGAGGGATATAGCAGGACTGTTTGAATATCGGGAGGACCAAATAGTAGTAGACTATCTTTTAGTTTCGTCTCGGGAATGTCTTAGTTTTTTTAGCATGTTTAATTAAGTCTTATTTGTTTCCGCAGGCAATTCGGTCCACCTTGTTGACCAACAAGGGGCATGCATGCGGCATGTCGTGCGAGAGCTGCTCTTGGAGGTTGCTTCAGGAGTTGCCTAGTGCTTCACGTCGTCAGTGTATGCTTAAACTGGACCATCTGATGGGCATCATGACAGCTCAGAGACTATCGCTGTTGCTGTGCTGACACATGGATTTGGGCCTGTGTCTGCGGGAGTTTGCGCGTTCTCCCCGTGGTTGCGTGGGTTTCCTCCGGGTGCTCCGGTTTCCTCCCACATCCCAAAAATGTGCTCTTAGGCTGATTGGGTAACAAATTGTCCCTATATTAGTCCCTATATGGGAATCTTCAACAATAGGCATAGCCTAAAGTCAAGGATATGTCATTAAGACGTTAGGATGGCGGCGTGGGCTCGTTGGGCCGAAGGGCCTGTTTCCCATGCTGTGTTGCTCTTTGTTCTTTGTTCTTTGTTCATAGGATTCCTACAGTGCAGAAGAAAGCCATTCGACCCATCGAGTCCCCGACAGAGCATCTTAGCCAGGTCCCATCTCTAGAACCCCATGTACTTAACTTGCTAATCTCCGTAACCTACACACGTTTGAACACTGAGGGGCAATTTTGCATGGTCAATTCACCTAACCTACAGATCTTTGGACTGTAGGAGGAAACCAGAGCTCCCAGAAGAAATCCACACAGGCACAGGAAGACTGTGCAAACTCCACACAGTCACCCAAGGCTGGAATTGAACCTGGGTTACTGGCACTGTGAGGGAGCAATGCTACCCACTGCGTTATCATGCCACCCTATCAATATTAGTAAGCTGTGAGGATTTATTCAGTAAGCTCCTGCCATACTCTGTTGAAGTCCAGAAGCCTTGGCTCTTGTGATCTGCATGTTATTTTGCTGAACCTGGATAAGATCTTACAATAACTAGAAAAACAAAATTCGTACTGGATAATAAGCAACTTGATTTGGGTGATTGATACCTCAGCAGTGTCTTTTGGAGGTATTGTGAGAATGTGTGCTCACATCATGATCTATTCCACAGAACTCACAAAGTTTCAGCCAAAAAGACTGTCTACAAATGGACCGTCCTGACAATTGGTCTAAGCAAGTCATTTTTATATGCATTGCAGTTGGCTATGCGAGCCTACATTTGAAGAAGACTGCAATATGAGCATGATGTTACTTGTTGTAATGAGTATTCATGTAAAAATATGGGGTGATACGGTGGCAAAGTGGTTTACACTGCTACCTCACAGTGCCAGGGCCCTGGGTTCAATTCCAGCTTCGAGTAACTATCTGTGTGGAGTTTGTAATTCACCTATGTCTGCATGAGTTTCCTCCAGATGCTCCAGTTTCCTCCCATAATCCAAAGATGTGCGAGTTAGGTTGATTGGCATTGCTAAATTGTCCCTTAATGTCAGGGGAAGCCGCACAGTAAATATGTGGGGTTACAGAGATAGGACCTGGGTGGGAGTGATGTCGGTGCAGGCTCAATGTGCTGAAAGGCCTCCATCTGCACTATAGGGATTCTACGAATATCCAGGCATATCTTTACAGAAGTATTTCAAAGAACAAAGAACAAAGAACAAAACAGCACGGGAAACAGGCCCTTCGGCCCAACAAGCCCGCACCGCCACCCCGATGTTCCCATCTCTACCCGCGATCCCTGTCCATGTTTATAGATCTATGGATTAAAAACCAAATTTGAGACAATTTAGGGAGAATTTGTTTTGCCAATTAGCCTAAGAGCACATCTTTGGGATGTGGGAGGAAACCGGAGCTCCCGGAGAAAACCCACGCAAGCACGGGGAGAATGCGCAAACTCCCACAGACACAGGCCCAAATCCATGTATCTGCACAGCACAGAGATAGTCACTGAGCTGTCGTGTTGCCCATCAGATGGTCCAGGTCAAGCATACACTAACGACGTGAAGCAGTAGGATACTCTCGAAAAAGATCCAAGAGCAGTCCTCTCACGACCCATCGCATGTATGCCCCTCGTTAGACAACAAGGTGGACCAAAGTACCTGTAGAATAAAAACAATTACATCAATATTTACACACTTCCTAGGGACTCCTAAGGCTCACGATCCCTATTTTAAATCAGTTTTCTATACCCCTCCATTCCCATTCTGTTCATGTGCCCATCTAAGTATTTCTTAAATAACTCCAGAATACCTGCCTCCACCATTTCCTCAGTTAGACAAGTGGACCAACATTAATCTTTGTTGATGTGCTTTCCCCTTTAATTATATGACGTGTTTGCACATTCCCCGTACTGTTCACACCAGGAGAATTGATTACCTCTGCAACATTAATAACAGCCGGATGATTAGAGTTGCCCATTGTCATACTTCCATTGAAAGTAATTTATTATCTCCAGTGGCCCCTAAAGGACGGAAACAATCACGTTTCTAATTTAGATTAGGCTGCAAAGTGATTCATTTAATCACAGGCTCTGAGTGCATGGCAGAGATTAAGGTTGTAGCATTGTTAATGCCCTTTTAATATCTCTACAGACACCACTTTAAACAACCCAGGGACCTGTGAGCAAATGATTTAACTGAGCAGCTGTTTCTGGATCACTTTTTGTTTATCATCCTCCAGAGACATATTTATCCAGTGACCTCAATGGCCAGCAGGCCACCTGGGGCATCCATTAGTGAGTGTAGCAGCAACCCTTTTTACCCTAGGTGTTGCCAGCTGACTCGAGGATCCCTGTTGATTCACCGGGGATCAGAAATAGAAACTGGTGTGACTTGTTAAGAATTGCACCTGCAGAATGGCGGGCAGGATTTCTCCATATTTTTTTCAAAAGCTTGAGCTGCGAACTTTCTCCAGCTGTGCAGCCATTTCTTTAGTCTAAACCTTGAGTCAATCTGAAGGAAAAAGTGAATGGCAGGGTTTATGGCGTCACTTGGACTGGAGTGGGCCCTGAGCGAGGTGGCAAGGCCGGCTCCACAAAAGATTTAAAGGGCATCTTTAAAGGGCGCACCCATCAAAACTAAAAATAAATGCCCCCTCACCATGGAGATATTGGGGGCTCACTCTACGCCTCCCTGGACCCCACTCACCTCCACACAATCATTGGGGTTCTCTCCCTGACCCCAAGCGGAAACAACACTGGATCCCTATCATTGTGAAGCAGCAGTGCTAACCACTGTGCCACCCTGCTGCCAACTAGAACACATTAGAATGTAGCAACACAGCCAGATGCTCACCGTATCTGTGCCAGTACATGGCTTTGGTTAGAAGATTTGCTTTGGACATTGCGTTCATTTCAGATTCTGCAGTAATGGAAAGATATCTTGCTGTAGCTTCTCTCCACTAAAGTTAATCCATTCTCCCTATTATTGGTGTTATTCCAGTTTTAATTGAAAATGTCTGTTTTAAAGTGATTCTTGTGTGTGCAGGATTTATTCTGAAATCACTGGCAGAAATGATTTGCCTGTGAGCGGGTGATAACTTGTAACTCAGAGCAGATGGGGAATGCAAGTAGAATGGCGCAAGGCTTTCAGTCAGTGGTCAGGCTCTCAGTGTTAGCTCGCATTAGCATTAAGCACGAGCAGTCAATTCATAATAGTCTCTCAAACATCATTTCGAACCTCTTCGCTTGCTGATTGAAGAGCGAGGGTGTGGAAGAAAAGATAAACAGGATTACAAAGGCTTTAGCTGAGGAAACATCCCACACAACGTTCTAGTTACAGGATAATGTAGTCAGTCTTCTCCAGACCCTTTCACAGGTTGTTATGTGCTGTGAGATTAGTTAACCGTTGACACAAACAAGTGAAGATTTCCAACACTACGCCATTTGCTGTGGAAATAAATCTCCGCTATTGAGGTGAAATTGGAGCCTTGAATGCACCTAGAATGGTGTTAATGGGTTGGCTTGTCTTGCTTACAGTTTGACAATTGTTGGGGGCAATTGTTAAGGTGCCTCAGAATCTGGGATGTGGGTAGAGAAATTACACACATTTGGTAAATGACTTGCACACCATTCTATCTGGTCTTCTAGCCTTATCAAATTCTTTATAAATAAATGGCCATCCAAAAATCTTTCTTAGTGATTTAGGTTTTAGTTTTGAGGTGAGCTGTTGCAATCAGCAATGTGGAACTGGCAGTACTTTAGTTGTGTTGGTTTATTTTCACTCATTGTCCTATTCTAGCTCAGCCAGGCGAAGATGCACTGTTCTACCTGAAGGACTTTTCAGAGCTGATGGAGTGCATGGCTGATCTGCTTTCATTAAGGAAGTTAAACAAGAACATTCAGCTGGACTCCTTGAAACTTGATGTGTACAAAGAACAATACAGTACAGGAACAGGCCCTTTGGCCCGCCAAGCCTGCACTGAAACGTGATTTCTATCCCTCTGTTCACCTCCCGTTCTCGTGTCTATCAAAATACACCTTGAACATTGCTAACATGCTTCCGCCACCTCCATTGGCAGTGTAATCCAGGCACTCGCCACCCTCTCTGTGAAAAACTTTCCCCACATGTCTCCCCTAAACTTTACCCTCTCTCACCTTAAATCTGTGCTCTCTTCTAGTTGACCTCTCCACCCTGGGGAAAATCCTCTCGCTATTCACCTTATTTACTATGCCTCTGATAACTTTGCAGACCTCTATCAAGTCGCCCCTCAGCCTTTGTTTTTCCAATGAAAACAATCTGAGTTCAGTGTAGTTGACTGGATGTAGTTGGAGTTGCACTGTCATGATTGTGAAGATGCTCAGTGCGTGTGAATTTTTGGCGCTGGCTGTGAACTGGAAATAGAAATCTGGAATTGGGGTCCATTCGGAGCTTCAAACTGAGTCTCTGGAGTGGGGTAAGCCACTTTGGTATGACTACATGTTCTGCAAATCCATTATGGTATTAAAGCTAGCTTTTGAAGTGCTCTTCTGGACACTTTGTCCATTTTAAATTGGATTTAAAGCTTTAGGGAGTGGGATCCACCCCCCCACTTCTCAACTCCTGAAACAATAAATCATCAAATACCTGTCAAACTGTGCAGCCTCTGGGTCTATGCAGCAAGCATTGGACTTTCTCCTTTACACAGGACAGTAGGCCATTCTCCAGTCTGCAAGGTGCTAGGTGATGTTAAACAAATGCTGCAATCCAATCCCCTATTGCTGCTCTCAAGATTGATATTTGCAGTAGATGTTCACCCTTGGACAACTCTAAGGTGGTCTCACACACAACACCTGACAAAAATTCCAACTGGCCGATTTCTTTACGGAGCTATAACCTTTGACTGGATATAGGGCAAAGTCAAAATTACATGGCATCAAGGTAAGACATCCTTAGCACGTGCTTAGCATGATAACATATAACATAGAAGATCCTGAGGATGCTTGATCGGATAGATGGTGAGATGCTTTCACTAGTGGGAGAGCCTTGAACAAGGAGGTTTAACTATAAAATAAAGGACTGGTCATTTAGAACTGAGCAGCATAGAAATTTCAATTTCTTCTTACAGAGGTGAATCTCTGGAATTCTCTGTCCAAAGGTTGGTGGAAGCTGGATCATTAGAAATATTCTAATGGAGATGGATAAAGATTTATTAGTTCAAGGAACAGAGGGAGGGCTGTGGAGAAATGGCACAGAAAGGAAACTGAGGCTGGCGTAGATCAGCCCTAATCGTATTGAATGGCAGGGCAGGACTTGTTTATGTTTATTGTTTATTGCCACAAGTAGACTTATGTTAATATTGTAATGAAGTTACTGTGAAAACTCCTGCGTTGCCACACTCTGGTGCCTGTTTGGGTAACACTGAGGGAGAATTTGGCATGGCCAATGAGCCTAACCAGTATGTCTTTCAGACTGTGGGAGGAAATCACGAGCATCACGCAGATAAGGGGAGAATGTGTAGAGTCTGCACACTGTTTCAAACTGGGAATCAAACCCGGGTCACTGGCACTGTGAGGCACCACTGCTAACCACTGTGCCACTGTGTAAAAGGCCTGCTAGCCTAATTCTGCTTATATTTCTTGTGTTTAATTTTGGTATAGGAAGCACAGTACTAACTTGCACATAGCAAGACTGCACAAATGTAAAGAATGAAATGATGCCGTGGGATACTTTCTGCACATTGGAAAATTGAGATGGGACTTCCATTAATATCTCGTCAAAAACTGGCACCTTTAACAGTACAGCACTGCTTCAGTACTGCGCAGGAGTGTTAGCCTAGAATTTTGTGCTGAATTCTTGGCAGTGGGAGCTGAACCCACTGAACTCTGATGCTGAAGAGAGAGAAACCTCATTGCCACCAGGATGTGTAGGTTAGCTGTCATATTATGCATCCAATCATTGCCTAATTGCAAGACAATCAACATCTTGTGGTTGTAGCATAATGTTAACCTATCAATGCAATGTGGTGGACCCAGCATGGATTAGCATTATTCAATCACCTGGCATGCATATTTTGTTAAAATCTAAAATTGTATGGATTTAAAACAGATGTCAGCTCTTTCTGAAGGGCTTCCGAGAGCTCAAGGGGAATGGAAGTTCTGGCCAGAGAATCAAAGTGTAAGAAGTTTTCAGAAATCTGGAGTTCATCAGCAATTAACATGCAGCTGCCTTACATGGGCGCGTTTCATTGAAGCTATCACATCGTAAATTAACTACACTTGAGTCAACTATTAAAATGACACCACCTTCAAAACGTGTGACTTGTGCATCTGCGCCAGAAGAATACTTAAGAGTTGCACCTGATCCGCAGATTTTAAGTGGACAGTTAAAAGAATCTGAATCTGGCTGAGAATTGAGCTTGCATATGTAAATAATAGACAGCCCAGCACTGGGGTTACACAGAAAATAATATGCACACTTCAAAGACAACTGAGCTACATGTTTCTCACTGTTGATTCTCCCTGTCTTGCCATTCCCAATGCTCTTCATTACCGATCGGCTGGCTGCCTTCTCATTCACCATCCTTTATTGTCTCCAAACCCAGCTCATCCTAAGCTCTGCTGATCCTATCCTATCCTGTCTCAAATCCAGTTGGCTCAAGACCCCTGTCCTCTCTGACCTTCGTTAGCTTGTGATTTCCCCTCTCCGTGCCTCCAATTTGGACTTCCCATTCTTGTGTCTAAATCTCTCCATTGCTCACTCCCTATCTCTGATCCACCTGTCTGAGCCCATCAGTTCTTCAAACTTGGGCCATTTCTCTTTAACTGTACTGTCAAGGCTCTACACTCTGGAATTCCCTCTCAAAACCTTCCAGCCTCCTCACCTTGCTTTGAAAACTCATCTTTCTGACTAGATTTTGGTCAGCTCTCTTTCTCAATCACTTCTTTGGAGCCTCTGTGAAGCAATGAAGGATGTTTTTAAACATAAGAAGTGTTGAATCAATGAAACTTGTTGTTACATACCACACGTACATTTGCCGCATGAAACAAAAGTCTTTTCTTTGATAAAGCTGGTTTTGTAAAATGACCCAAGATTATGCAGTATAATCAGCCTTACTTCTGGGTTAAAGAAATAAAACCATTAAGTTTCAGACCAATGTTTACTTTATTCGTTCCATTCATTGTGCTAAAAATTTATGTCCTTCTAAACGGCAAGAACCTAAGGAAAATGGGAGGCCTGCTGGAGGTGGATCGTCAACTGTTACCCTTGCAACATGCTTGCTAAGACTCAATATCACCAGAATATTTTAAAGTTTGTTTATTAGTGTCACAAGTTAGCTTACATTAATATAGCAATGGAGTTATAGTGAAAATCTCCTCGTCGTCACACTCTGGTGCCTGTTTTTACACTGACCAAGAATTTAGCGTGGCCAATGCATCTAACCACCGTGTCTTTCTGGCTGTGAGAGGAAACCAAAGCACTCGGAGAAAACACATGCACAACCCAGGGAGAACATGCAGATTCCTCACAGATAATGATCCGTGGTGGCACAGTGGTTAGCACTGCTTCCTCACAGCACTAGGGACCTGGTTTTTGTTCCTGGCTTGGGCTACAGTCAGTAAAGTTTTGCAACACCAATTTTAAATCCAACCAATTTATTTGATAGTAAATCCGCGAGCTTTCGACACTATGTGCCTTCGTCAGGCAAATGCAGTGTTCTGATCTGCAGAGGCACTCATATCCACACAGACAGTTACAGGTTGCTGATTAGAATGCGAATCCTTACATCTAACCTGCTATTCAAGTGTTCAAGTGGCTAACAATGTGTGTGAAGGGAATCCTGAGCATTGGTTAGAGAATTGTGTATTTTCTCCAGACAGCACAGTAAGTGAGATTTTTTGCTAACCCAGGCAAGTTACGGGGGTTACAGATAGTGTGTCATGAAGCCAAGATCCCTGTTAAGACCGTCCTCATGTGTGCGGAGCTTGGCTATCAGTCTCTGTTCAGCGACTCTGCGCTGTCGTGTATCACGAAAGCCCCCTTGAAGAACATTTCCCCGCAGGTCGGAGGCCGAATGCCCATGACTGCTGAAGTGTTCGCCCACAGGAAGGGAACTGTTTTGCCTGGTGATTGTTGAGCAATGCTCATTCATCCGCTGTCATAGTGTCTGCATGGTCTCCCCAATGTACCATGCTTCAGGACATCCTTTCTTGCAACGTATTAGGTAGACAATGTTGGCCGAGTTGCAAGAGTACATACCGTGTACCTGGTGAATGGTATCCTCACGTTTGATTATGTCGTCCATGTCTATGATCTGGCATGTCTTGCAGAGGTTGCTGTGGCAGGGTTGTGTGGTATTGTGGTCACCATTCTCCTGAAGGTTGGGTAGTTTGCTGCGAACAATGATCTGTTTAAGGTTGTACGGTTGTCTGAAAGCAAGAAGTGGGGGGGTGGGGATGGCCCTAGCAAGATGTTCATCGTCATCGATGACATGTTGAAGACTCTGGAGAAGATGTCGTAGCTTCTCCGCTCCGGGGAAGTACTGGACAACAAAGGGTACTCTGTCCACCTTGTCCCGTGTTCGTCTTCTGAGGAGGTCAGTGCGGTTTATCGCTGTGGCACGTTGGAACTGTCGATTGATGAGTCGAGCGCCATATCTTGTTCTCATTTGGGCTACAGTCTGTGTGGAGTTTGCACATTCTCCCAGTGTAAGTGTGGGTTTGTTCTGGTTTCCTTCCGCAGTCCGAAGGTGTGCAGGTTAGGTGAATTGGCCATGCTAAATTCTCCCTCAGTATACCTGAACAGGCACCGGACAGTGGCAACTAGAAGATTTTCAGAGTAACTTCATTGCAGTGTGAATGTAAGCCTATTTATGACTAACAAATATAATTTACTTCAAGTTGGAAATCGAACCCGGGTCCATGATGCTGTGAAGCAGCAGTGCTGAACACTGTGCCACCATGCTGCCTTGCACAATGTAAGCATTTTTACCATAGTTAAGAAGTGATTTCAAAGTGAGATGTCGAACTGTAAGCCTTACTGGTACTTTAATTCCAAACACCAACTATTTGAAATGTTTATTGGCACTTTCATTTTAAATTGAAAGCAGTGAGCCTTCCCATAACCATAACCTCTTGAGAAATGAAAGACCCTTTCATTTTCAATATATAATAACCCATTTGTAAAACATCTGGAAAAATTAGTCTTCTGAAGACAATGTGCTCAGTGGCAGAAGATTCAGTCACTGAACGAATGAGACTTGAGGTAATTGGTAAAAGAGCCAGAAGTGATATAAGGGGAAAAAAATACGTAGCAAATTATTATGATCTGGAATGCACTGCCTGAAAGGATGGTGGAAGCAAATTGAATAATAACTTGCCAAAGGGAATTGGATAAATATGTTAGAGGGAGAAATTTGCAGGGCAGTGGAAAAATAGAAGGCAGTGGGGCTAATTGGATAGCTTTTTTCAAAGAGCTGGCATTGACATAATGGGCTAAATGGCTCCTTCTGTGCTGAGTCATTTTGTGATTCTGCAATAGTACAAAGCCTGCGGTGATTTCTAAATTCACAATACAGCTTGCTTAATTGTGAGACTGTGCAATTCTGTTAGTTTTGGGAAACATTTTGATAGCGATTTGGTGACATTTCTCACAAACAATGGACTGAATGTTGTTGGATAAACGGAACATGTGAGGAGAATATTTTACACATCATTAAACAGTACAGGCAAGATGCATGATCTTCAACATTGGCTAAAGCATGCTGGTCATGGCTATGATCCTACTTATAGATTGGCTGTTTGAGATCAGTGTATGACTTAAACATAGTTGACTAAGAATACAATTGGAATTGTCTAATCACTGTGGGTGGGGGTGAAGATACAGGTATTTTCACATTATTTGTAACAAAATGTCCTTGTCAATATTTCCCTTCTAAGTTCTACCAACCTCACATACTCTCAATCAGAAATACTGTCCATTTTCACCTCTAACACAGCCAACATCCTCTCCTACCTCAGTCTATCCACTGTTCAGGGCATCATAGTTATGTCAACTTTGGATTAGGTTGCTTCCTTGGGCAGCGTCTCATTCCCTGTGCTGCATAAACTTGATCTCATCTAAAATTCTGTGCCAAAAACCCTTTACCTTCACCATGGCTTTTGGTCCACCTACACTCAAACTGTAACTTCTTATATCCTTGCTTTTAAATCTATTTTTCATCTGACCCTTCCCTATTCCTGCTCCACCTGATAAACCATACCATAAATCCGTCTGACTCTGGCTTCTTGTGCTTAGAAGAGTGAGAGGGGATTTCATGGAAACTTATAAAATTCAATCAGGATTAGACAGGGTGGATTCAGAAAGAATGTTCCTGATGGTAGGGGAGTCCAGAACTAAGGATTGTAGTTTGAGGATAAAGGATAAATCTTTTAGGGCTGAGGTGAGGAGAAGTTTCTTCACCCAGAGAGTGGTGAAATTAGATATGACTCTTGGGGATGAAAAGGGATCAAGGGATATGGCAATGGGGAATAGGGAGCTGCGGGCAGGATCAGGATATTGAATTTGAAGATCAGCCACTATCATAATGAATGGCGGAGCAGGCTCAAAGGGCTGATTGGCCTATTCCTTCTATTTTTTATATTTCCATGTGCTGTTGCTCCAGTCAACATATTTCATTTTATGTTCTTTGGTGCACATTGAAAGCGCGAAGGATATGCATGTTGTAAGAACGTGACTGTCTGTTCATTTGTTCCAACTTTACTCATCTTCAATCTCCGAACATTCTGTCATCAACTCATTTATTTGGATCGCATCCCCTGTGAATTACACAGAGACACACCAGGGAATGAGAAACATGTCTGTCTGCCTTTATTCTTCGAGAGACTTTGGTATTGTTAACCCATAAGGTCTCACAGGGAGACTCATCTGTGCAATCGTGCAGCAGAACTTTCAAAGGCGCCCTTAAGACGAGCACACTGAGGCATTAATTGTTCCTTTAACTTCACTTTATCTGCATCAGTGAATACAATGTGAGGAGTCAGGGAATTACATGAAGTGGCTCTTTTTATATGCGGCTCCTCCATTGACTTTTAATTTATCCAGTCAAAAGTCATTGCTTGAAAGCAGTCTATACTAACTGAGCTGTGGAACTTAATCAACTGTAAATTCCACTCAATTGGTATGAAGATGTTGATTAGCCAGATCTGAAGTACCTGTCAAAACACATCTAAGGTGAGGAATCTCCTTGGTGTTTCCACACAATGCAAAGCAACTCCCACTGAAACAAAACTCATTTAGTGTGCGCTTTCAAAAAATAATTATGCCATGTCTTAAACTCACTTTCATATATCTTTTCAAAGGTTTGACAAATATCTTTCTCCTGAATAGCTATTCGGGAATTCTCCAAAGCCTCTCAGATCTGAGCCAAGTATTATTTGAAGTTTATTTATTAGTGTCAGAAGTAGGCTTACATTAACACTGCATTGATGTCATTGTGAAAATTCCTGGATGTATAAAATTCGTGGTCTCAATTCCATTTCAAGCTTCCTTACATTTACTTCACTTCTTTTGCCACTTTACCTCAGAAAACAGCCCAATCCTTCACACAAACCAGCTTCCCCATCCATTGATTCTGTCTATACTTCCCACCACCTGAGAAAAGCAGCCAGCATAATTAAGGACCCCACACATGCCAGACGTTCTCTCTTCCGCCTTCTTCCATCGGGAAAAAGATACAAAAGTGTGAGGTCACATACCAACCCAACTGAAAAACAGTTTCTTCTCTGCTGCCACCAGACCTTTGAATGGACCTACCTCGCACTAAGTTGATATTTCTCTACACGCTCGCTATGACTATAACGCTACATTCTGCAGTCTCTCCTTTCCTTCTCTGTGAACAGTGTGCTTTGTCTGTATGGCGCACACAAAACAATACTTTTCACTATATACCAATACATATGACAATATTAAATCAAAATAAATAATAAGTATGGTTATTGGATGAGACCAGAATGTGGGATTATCTACAGAGTTGGAAAGCAGGGAAATAAATCTGCCATCTTTTTGCCATAAAAGTAAAATTAATTTATTAGTCATAAGTACTCTTACATGAATGTTGCAATGAAAGTATCATGGAAATCCCCTAGTTGCCATGCTCAAACACCTTTACAGATATACTGAGGGAGAATTTGGCATGTGGGAGGAAGCCGGAGCACCTGGAGGAAAACCACATAAACACAGAGAGAAAGTGCAAACCCCATTACGGACACTGACTCAAGCCGGGAATTGAACCCAGATCCCTGGTGCTGGGAAGCAGCAGTGCTAACCAATTTGAAAAGGCAACAGTGACTAAACAAAGCAAATGGCAACAAATGAAAGTTTACATTAAAAATGACTCCTGCCACAGGAACACTCAGAGCTACTCAAGTGTTGCTTCAACACTGAAGTACTTCAGACGGAATATTTTTAGAGATCTTGCTGAGTTATCCAGCCTCCATAATTAACTAATGGTTTACTACGAAACAAATGGAAAATGTTCTGGAAGTGAGGGAGCATGACTAACAAAATCCTTGTGCCTGTGTGAGATTTCAGAAGGAGCCACAGCTTTTGAGTTGAAATCAAGCTGTGGTATATTAATATGAAACCTGTTCATTCTGTTTCTTTGTATGAAGTTCCTTGGTTAATATTTTGATGGAAATTTGATGAGCCCAACAGCTGTTAAAATGACAACAGAATAATTTGATAGGAAAATGGTAATATTTGTTAAAGAAATCTTTGATTTAAAATATCATTGAAATGTCAGCTGTGGTTACAGTTTTATGTGACATAAAATAAAAGGGGAAAAATGAAAAATTTCCCTGGCCTGCTCACTATCATAGAGCAGAAGGATGCCATTTGGCCATCAAGCCTACACTGACCACAATCCCACCCAGGCCCTATTCCCCCTTAACCTCATGCATTTACCCCAGCCAATCCCCCTGACACTAAGGGGCAATTTAGCATAGCCAGTCCACCTAAGCGGCACATCTTTGGAAGTATGGCAGGAAACCCATGCTGACACAAGGAGAACGTGCAAACTCCGCACAGACAGTAACCCAAACCGGGAATCAAACCCAAATCCCTGGTGCTGTGAGGCAGCAGTGCTAACCATTGTATCACTGTCCTGTCCCTTCCTTGAAATCTAATTCTTTTTCCTATTAATTAATCTTCCGAACTGCGCTGTTTGCTTTTTCAATGACTATTTGCCTCATGCCTGCCCCAGAAGTCCCTTGAGAAGATTTTTTTAAACATTAGAATATAGATATATGTTAATGTTGTTGATTGTATAAATTATTTTTATTTTTGTTTAATCATTGAAAGGTTGCAGGTATCACTGGCTAGGCCAGCATTTATTGTCACTCCATATCTTGCCTCCATAAGTTTAAAGTTTATTTATTAGTGTCACAAGGCTTCTATTAACGCTGCAATGAAGTTACTATGAAAATCTCTCAGTCGCCACACTCTGGCGTCTGGTCAGGTACACTGAGGGAGAATTTAGCATGGCCAATGCACCTAACCAGCACATCTTTCGGACTGTGGGAGGAAACTGGAGCACTCGGAGGAAATCCATGGGGCGAACATGCAGATTCCGCACAGACAGTGACCCAATCCGATTAATCACTGTGCCGCACCAGAAGGTGATGGTGATCCTCCTTGAATTGCTGCAGTTAGGGGTAATCCAAGAGTACTTCTGTTACGGAGGAAGTTCTTGGATTTTGATCCAGTGATCTGTGCCATTTGGCATGGTTTGTGATCTGGAGAATTTTGAAGTGTCGGCTGCTCTTGGTGGTAGTTCACAGGTTTGGAGGATTCTATTGAAGAAACCTTGATGAGCTGTTGCAGACTTGTATGCTGCACAACGTTGTCATCAAGTGCTAGTGCTGGAAGAGATGAATGTTTAAGATGGAGTGCAAATGAAGAGGGCTGCTTTCTCCTAGATGGTGTCAAACTCCTTGAGTGTTGTTCGGGCTACACTCAAAACAGGGATGATAAGTCTGACAGTGTCTCTCAGTCATACCTCATTGCTTGCTTTATGCTTTGGGAAGTGGATTGAAGGCATGAAACTTCTCAACCACATCATTGAAACAGAAAGTCACAGTGTAATAGGAGAGGGAATCCAACACAGAGTATCTATTTCCAGGGTCTCAATGCCCAGCAGTTCTAATGTGTAAAACAGGGCAAATGGAGATAATTGTGAGAGTAGATCCAAGATCACTGAAGGCTTTACAATCAATTAAAGGGATGAGGAGGATACAAAAAGGCTGGGGTCAGAGAAATGTAGATTTGAAGGAGTTTGTGAGGTGCGTCAGAGCCTGGAAGAATTAGTTAAAAACGAGGAAGAGATGTTTAAATTGTGAGACATGATGGGTTGGAGATTCAGTGCAGGTCATTGAGGTGGGATTATGGATGTTTGGGATTGGCTATGGTCGCGAAGGATCGGTCATTAGAAGTATTTAAAGTGGAGGTGGATATATGTGTAATAGGCTGTGGGGAAATGGTATAGGAAAGGAACCAAGACCGGCATAGATCACCCATGATGGTATTGAATGGGAGGCAGACTTGGAGGCCTACTCCTGCCTGTATTTCTTGTGTTCTTGTGTATTAGTTCTTGTGCCACTAATGTTTTAGACAAGCTAGAGTTAATGGAAAGAGAATGTTTAGAAGCCACCCGAGACAGCATTAAAATAATCACTTCTACATTGTTAAATTTATTTATTAGTTCGTAAGTAGGCTTACGTTAACACTGCAGTGAAGTTACTGTGAAAATCCCCCAGTCGCCATGCTCCGTCACCTATTTGGGTACACCGAGGGAGAATTGGCCAATGCATCTAACTAGCACGTCTTTCAGAGTGTAAGAGGAAACCAGAGCACCTGGCGGAAACCCACGCAAACTGGGGAGAATGTGCAGACGCCACACACACAGTGACCCAAACTGGGAATCAAACCTGGATCCCTGGAGCTTTGAGGCAGTAGGGTTAACCTCTGTGCCAGTGGAGGATAGGGTTGGTGGAAAGGGTCTGAGATCTGAAATTTAGCTTAGTTTTAAATGAGACCGAGATCGTGAATAGTCCAGTTTAACCTGAGATAGTGGCAAAAATAGGATGACATCAATGCCAGTGAAGTGGGGTTAGTGACAGGTCATTTAAAACAATGTTATACTGAAAGATGACCTTGTGTATTTGTTCTAGGAATTGCGTATTGAGTCACTAGCTGTTGTTAGGCAGTGTTTGCTTCAGGAATCCCGCATTTGTCAGAGACACAAGGTAATACTGAAGAATTGTTCGCTGGATTGGTATTCTGTGTATGCGAACATAGAAAAATGCCCAAAGAGTATTGTTCAATCCTAAATGCTTGGAGTTGCTGATAAAAATGTTAACTGAATTAATATGGAATACTTCTGGTAACAAAATAGAAGCGACACTTGATAAATTAATGATGATAATGGGAACCTGGCCGAAGCTGAGTGTCAATGGGAATGAGCAGAAAAGAATGCTGGAGGATACAAGGTTTATCTGGTTAGACGGTTATCACTAAATATCCTTGGATTTAAAGTTAAAGCTTTGAAGAGGATTTAGGTAAGGGAACTCTTTTGTCCAAAGTATGGCCTGCTATAAACTAAATGTACTCACAAAAAATTATTTATAATTTCTCCCTCAAAGAAACTCCTAATTTCTCTGTCTAACTGTGAATAACCATTTTGGCTCTGTGATTCCAGTCCAGCAAAGAGGTATGTATGTACTGAATGAGCAGATTCATTTCTAAGGAACCTTCAACTTGAATGTTGATCCAGAACTGTCTGCTAATATCCAAATGACTGATGTGTGGTTGGAATTGGTTCCAAATCTCTATTGGATCACAACGCTTTGTAGCAACTCTGAAAAGTTGATTCTCAAAAGTGTGGTCCATGGACCACTGATGCTCCACAAAGAATCCCATTGGTGTCACCTGGGCTGGTAAAAAGTAAGAAGTCTCACAACGCCTGGTTTATTTGGTATCAAAAGCTTTCGGGGCACTGTTCCTTCGTCACATGAGTGGAGTGCAGTACAAAGTGATTTGCACTGATACCCAATGTCATGGCCAAGGTTATACAACAAAATAGGCCTTAACTGTCATCCAAGGCCACACAACAAGACCGTGTTCCATGTGCGTGGTACAACTTCATCATGAGCACAAGTAGCTACATCGTAGTTTTATAAATGCAATTAAGTTACCATGACAACACAAGATCTGCAGGATCGTTCTTTTAACGCCTGTGGGGCTGGGAGAGAGGAGGATTTGGCTGAACCCAGAGTCCTGACATGAGGCAGAAATTCTCCAGCTTGTAACTAGATTTCATCTCATTGACGTCTCTTCAAAGGAAGTTCCATTCTCCCCATTAATTCTGCTGAGTTCTTTTTGCAATGTGAAGTGAAAGCAGGTGGGAGCGAGTGGATGCTTGGTGCGGTGGGATCTAACATGAGGGCCAGACCATTCAGGAGAGATGTTAGGAAGCACTTCTACACACAGAAGGTGGGAGGGGTTTAGAACTCTCTCCAACAAGCAGCACTTGATGTTAGATCAGTTGCTATTTTTAAATCTGAGATAGACAATTTTTTGTTAAGCAAAGGTATTAAGGGTTTGACGAAGGGCCATCCAGATTCGAAACGTTGGCTGTATTCCCTCTCTGCAGATGCTGTCAAACTTGCTGATTTTCTCCAGCTTGTTTTTACTTGTTGAAGGTATTAAGGTATTTGGTCCAAAGACAGGTATATGAAGAGAGGCCACAGATCAGCTATGATCTCATTGAATGGTGGAACAGGTTCGAGGGGCTGAACAGCCTACTCCTGTTCCTATGTCTTTTGCTCCTTTATATAGTCTGCAGCAGAAAAAGTTTGCCACCCATTGTTTTAATAGAAGGAAATCCAAAATGCCAAGTTCTCATCCAGCAGCATATCCTGAGGATTGATGGAGTCTATCAATTATTTTTGACTTATGTTTCAGCTGTGACTCAATCCTTAACACACTCATCTCTAAATCATAAGGCTTTGGGTTCAAGTGGCCTGAACGCAAGGACCAAGGTCACCCTCCAGTGTAGTGGTGAGGGAGGACTCTCCTTTGGAAAAGAGATACGTGCTCAGTGGGGTTGTAGAAGTCATAGAATCCTGACAGTGCAGCAGGAGACCATTTGGCCCATTGAGCCTGCCTACAACAATCCCACCCAAGCAATATCCCATAATATTTACCTTGCTAATACCCCCAAAACAATTTAACATGGCCAATCAACCTAACCTGCACACCTTTGGTGTGTAACAGACCCTGGCACTGTTTCAAAGCAGAGGAAGGGATTTAATTCTGGATGCCCTGGTCAACATTTCTCCTTCAATCAACAAAAACGAAAACGGAGTCTCATTATCACATTGCAGTTGAGAGGGTTTGGTGAACGCAAATTGAATGCCATGTTTCCCATATTTTACCATAGTGACTATACTCCTAATAGTATCTTATCATCTGCAAAACTGGAAAATCCCGCCTAATGCACCTTTGCATAGTCTGGCTCCCTCCCCATCCACTATAATTTCTATGGTGGGCAGGAGAAAAACTCCCCCCCTTCAAGAGATATGTTCATAGAAACCGTACAGTGCAGAAGAGGCCACTCAGCTCATCAAGTCTGCATGAACTCTCTGAGAGAGTATCTATTGTTGTGGAGATGCCAGCATAGGACTGGGATGGGTACAGTAAGAAATCTCGCAACATCAGGTTAAAATCCAACAGGTTTATTTGGTAGCAAAAACAACAAGTTTTCGGAGCGCTGCTCCTTCATCATGTGAGCGGGAGTCATGTTCATATGACTTCTGCTTACCTGACAAAGGAGTAGCACTCCGAAAGCTTGTGGCTTGTGCTACCAAATAAACCTGTTGGACTTTAACCTGTATTGTGAGGCTTGTTACAGAGTATCTACCCAGACCCCCCTCCCTCTGCCCTATTCCTGTAACCCTACACATTTATCATCCATCTAACTTACACATCTTGGGACACTAAAGGACAATTGAGCATGGCCAATTCACCTATCCTGCACACCTTTGATCATGAAAAGTGTTATATGAATACAAGCTTTTCTGCATTTTATTTTTACATATAGGAGGCTGTCAGAATAGAGAAAAAATGTTCCCCTGGACTCCCTCCTCTTTTAAAGAGGCAAAATTGGAGAGAAAATTGATGAAAAACAGACCTGTATATTCAAACACCTCAGGGTCAACTGGAAACTGCAGAAAGGATCGCGTTCTCTGTCGCTTCAAAATGAAATTGTTTTAATGATCAAAGAGGCATAAGTTTCAGATTAAGCAAATTGATTGTCCTCGTGTACATGAGGAATGCCGCTGTACATCACGCTATCGTACTGTTCATATTATTCCAGCTGCAAGCCATTGGGAATTATTGAGGTGAGATTCACTCGTGTTGCATGTGCAGGGGGGAATCAAAGGTCCCTTTCTGGAGCAACTGGAGTGGGATGAAGCAGCGACGGCGAGCAGCAGTGCGCAGGAATCCACAGTGTGGAGACTCAACCCACAGACCCCAGCCAGAGCGATGTGCCAGAGCCAGCTTCTGGGTGGTGTGAGTGCTGATGCGGGATCGCAGCAGGAAGAGCCAGATCTGGTTACGGTTGTTAATTTTCATTCTGGTCCTGGGACTTAACTGCTGACTGATATCTGTGAGACTCATTATTCACACTCTGGGTGGTGGACCTGGACGCGAAATGTGTGTGTTGGGATCGTCCGAAGACTCGGCTCGAAGGCTGGGAAGGAGACTTTGAGAGAAAGAAACTGGCAAGGAAATAAAAGAAAGATAAATCAAGTTGTTCTTTAGAATAAAACCAATGTTGTAAAAGGAAATGTTTTCAAAACTGAGCTGCGAGTGGAATCAAACCTGCAGAGATGTCATTTGGATGACATTTTTAACAAATCCCTGCATAATCAAATGAAGTGCATTATTTTTACCTCAGATTTGATAGGACGCAGTAACTCCCAGTATATCTTTTATTGTTATTTATATGACAAAACCCTTCAGCAGTGAATAACTGCACAGTTTTCAGCAGCCAAAGATTTTGGCCTTACACAGCCTCTGAGTGAGAAAGACAAGCCAGTACTGTAAGTTGACAAGTCCTTGACTATTGAATGGTCTTTTCCCCCTTTCCAACTATGAGGACTTTTTGGAGAGATCTTTCCTGTTAGTTTAAAGTTTATTTACAAGTGTCACAAGTAACATTAACACAGAAATGAAGTTATAGTGAAAATCTCCTAGTCACCACACTCCTGCGCCTGCTCAGGTACACTGAGTGGAAATTTAGCATGGCCAATGCATCTAACCAGCATGCCTTTCATACCGTGGGGGGCAACCTGAGCACCTGCGGGAAAACCCATACAGACACAGGGAGAACATGCAGATTCTGCACAGACAGTCACCAAAGGCAGGAATTGAACCTGGGTCCCTGGAGTTGTGAGGCAGCAGTGCTAACCACTGTGCCATTGTGGCGCCCCTACTGTCTTCATAAAAAATGCTGGCCAGACCTTTTGTTTGCTTCAGAAGAACTATGTGTAAATGTTTTTCTTTGCCAGAAGTACAATCTGTGCAAGTAGATCCACATCTTGTATCTAGTTTGTTGACAGTCCTGTACAGAAATCAAACACAATCTATTGTAAAATGTTGCTTTCCACTTGTAAAATGACTTTTTAACAACAAAAGTCAATCCTAGTGTTGAATAGCGTGGTGATAAAAATTCCAAGCCTCCATTTACAATGGTCCCCATTCCAGCTGCACCAGACTTTCTCCCAGGTGCTGTCAGACTAGTGATGTGAACTGACCCTGTCATAGTGGGGCCAGATGAAAGTTTATGGCGTTGGGACAGATGCCTGGTGAACAGCAGTAAGGTGATAACAGAGAGTTTGAAGATGTCATTATGCCCGAGTGTCTCAGCTGCCTGTTAACAGCAAGGGTCCTGATTGCTCTATCAGTGCTCTGTCACAAGCCATGTTTATACTGCCTCCCTTCCGATATAAAACTGGCACTAAATCTATGACAGGGCTATGCTTCATTTGCAACCAGAGCATTCTTGGCAGTGTTGACTCCTAGTAAATTCAGGAATCTCTAAATGGGGTCATTCAGCCACTGCTCTCCCTTTCCCTTTTGCAGTACTTCCCTCCATCTAACAAATGTTTCCAAATGTGTTAAGATTTAACAACCGAATGGTGAGAGGTCTTAGCACTTGTTGAACATCAGACCCGGTATGGAATGAATACTGAATGATTCAGTGGGAGAGAGGGGTCAGGTTAGGGTGTGCAAATTGTCTTGACCTTTTTACTCTTCATTACATGCCCTGAAATCCCAAATGTCAAATTACCTTTCCCCCTCTGCTGTCGTCTGCGCTACCCCACACTTAGCACTTCATCCATGTACTGGTGCATTAGTTTGCCTGAAAGAGTTTGTATTTTATATTCAACAAGTATTGGGATGAAAAGAAAGCGCTATTCAGCTGTCAAGCCTGAACTAAATGGCAAACTAAAGAGACTGTGGCTGCATAACAGATCAGGAGACACACATAGACAGCAGGCAATATTCTAGATAATGATGCCTGACACTCCACTCATTACTATTAGTCCCCCCAGCGCAGTTAGGTCAGTTAAGGTCAGATTCTCACTGGTTTACAATGAGATTGGAAGAGTTCTTTGTCAAGACACATGCAATGCCGGAGTCAAATACCACCGTCCTCCTAACGCTAACTCGACATCAAACAAAGTAGCTTGAATTGATTCAAAGTCCACTTATTCAGAGGATGCCGTGAGCTACTTGTGTGTTTTTGAGCAGTGCGTGCTGGGTGAGGGCAGTCATTATAGAAGCTTTGTCTGTCAGTTTTGATCAACGAAAGATATTGCATTGAGAAAGCATCAACAACAAAAATCTGAAAAAAATCAGGATTCACAACAGCTCATGCTGCAGAGTTACACCCCAAAGAAAGAACCAATCCTACTTTAAGCTTTCCTAATATTCAATACTTCAGATATAAATGCCAAGATTCCATTTGCCTTCCTTTTTACCTGCTGTACCTGCATACCAGTTTTCCATGATTCATGCACGAGGACACTTAGATCCCTCTGCACTGAAGCTTGACAAAGTTGCTCTCTATTTGGATAATAACTTACCTTTGTATTTTTCTTATAAAAAAGGATAACCTCGCACTTATCCATGTTAAACTCCAACTATCACATCTTTCTCCATTCACTTAACCTACCCATATCCATTTATAAATTTTGCATCTTACCCATCGCACCTATTTTAGTGTCATGGTATGGAAAGTGTGTGCGAATGGCCTGGAATTTGTTGCCTACAACATTAGTGAAAGTGAAGTTGATTAATGGTTTGAGAAGGAAATTGGATAACCACTGGAGGCAAATAATTTTGCAGAACTATAGGAATAGAGCAGATTGGCTGGATTGCTCTACAAAGAGCTGGATTTGATGGAGTGAATGGCCTGTCTCTGATCTGTACTTTATGTAAAGCACCAGCATGTTTTAGACAATAAATTTACACCGTTTCAATCAATGTTCAAAGGTTGCACATCTGCATAGCCTTAGTTGTGAACTTAGACAAGGAGTTACAATAGCTGTGGGGGTAGAACTTTAATTTGAAGGCAAGTGGAAAATTAAAGGCAAATGTGTGAGAATCAGGGGACAAAAGGTCTGAAAACCATCAAGAAGGCACACATGACACTAACTCATTAGCACCCCTTTGACAAAGCTAAAGAAGTCACACATAGAAAAGGGTGCCTAAGTCTTCAGGCAGGTAATTGGGATTGGCAATTTTCCAGGATTGTCCCAGTGACTCTTGAAATTATGAAAAAAGTAAAAGTTAAAGTTTGTTTTTTAGTGTTGCAAGTAGGCTTACATTAACACTGCAATGAAATTACTGTTGACAATTCCTTAGTTGTCACACTGTTCGGGTACACTGAGGAAGAATTTAGCATGGCCAATCCACCGAACCAAAACGTCTTTCAGACTGTAGGAAGAAGCCGGAGCACCCGGAGGAAACCCATGCAGACACAGGGAGAATGTGCAAACTCCACACAGACAATGGCGCAAGCCAGGAATCGAACCCAAGTCTCTGACATTGTGAGGCAGCAGTGCTAACCACTGTGCCACCGTTAATAGGAGTTTTTTTATGCATTCGCAGAACATGGGTGTCACTGGCTGGCCAGCATTCATCCCTAGTTGCCCAAAGGCAGTTGAGAGTCAACCACATTGCTGTGGCTCTGGAGTCACATGTAGGTAGACTAGATTTCCTTTCATATAGGACATTAGTGAATTAGAAGGGTTTTTTTCAGCAATCAACAATGGTTTCGTGGCCATCGGTAGATTCTTAATTCCAAATATTCTTTATTAAATTCATATTCCACCACCTGCCATGGTGGGATTTGAACCCGGGTCCCTAGAACATTAGCTGAGTAGCTGGATTAATAGTCTAGCAATAACACCACAAGGTCATTGCCTCCCCTAAGCTATTTGGCTCCTCAGATCTGTTGCAGCATTCAACAAGATCATGGCTAATCTGATCTTGCCATGAACTCCATTTTTCTGGCTGCTCATGACTCTCAAAACTATTCTCATATACAAGAAAAAACTATTAGAATGGGGCCATTTAGGATTAAGTTAAAAAAATATATTTTCATACAAAACGTAAAAGGAATCTTTAGTGTCTGACCCAAAGGGCTGTAGACTCTGGGTGAAAAGAAAATTTCAAGGCTAATAGGAATATAATTTTGCTACATAAGAGTATTAACGTATATGGAGCAAGGGTAAATGAATGAAATTGGAGTTGTTGCAATCTCTGTAGAGATCAGAAACATTTAAAAAAAATTATTTGTCCAACAACCGACTGAAAGGGCTGAAGAATAAGACCCCATTTTGTAAGACTTTTACTGTAACGAAATAAAATCAAGGTTGATCAAACATTAATTAATCAGTGACTAATAAACCAAACTAAAGAAAAGGTATTTTCACATTAGCTAATGAATGCAACCAGAATATGTTTTATAAAACTCTTCCACTGTATGTTGCACTTCTAGCAGAAATATGGCATTATAGGAACAGTTACATAGTCACCCTGAACTCTCCATGGAGGTTAATTATTTCCCACCATGCCAAGCTGAAATTTCCAATGTCCTTTGACAGTAGGTTCACTCAGCTTGAATTTTCCTGGATATGATTAACCTTAGTTTTGACTCCCTTCTTTAAATTTCCATGAGCTCCATCCATTTTGTTTCCCTTCTTTTAAATGGAAACCAAACTCTTATAAACATACTCCTTGGTTGTTTGCACAAAAAAAGTCTGCCACGTTGTCCCACAGCACTTGCACCTTTGTTTCTCCGTCACAAATAACCGCTGTTGTTTTTCAGTGAGATACTGTGGAAAGGTGTTCAATGGGTTTCTGTTTGAGTTTCTTTCCCCATGGCAAACAGATCACATGGACATGTCTCTGAGATGAGGTGCTTATCCACAATTCTCCATTTAACTCCATGTTAAACATACATTTCAAAATATGATTGTCTTGCAAAGTTTGGCATGACATAAGGAATAGATCTGCCAAGATAAAATTGAATGGTAGAAAGCTATGGGCTGAATGGCCTACTTTTCTTTCAATGTTATAAAAATAAACAAATAAGGCTTGAAATATTTAGCACATCTGGTGGAAACTGTGGAGATAGAAACAGAATTAACAGGTTGGATTTTCCAGTGGGTGTTGAGACTCGGACAGGGTTTTCTAGCTGGGCTCACCCCAACACCAGAAAATCCCACCCGAGGTCAATGGAAATTGCATGGTCCTGTCCTGCATGCTGTGATTTCCATGGCAGGCAGGATGGGAAAATTCCGCCTCTTGCATCAGATCCAAATGAAGATCCTGAACTTACTCTTGCTGGCAGTGAGATGGGCAGTACGATGTTCTGGGAAGTGGCCTCCCTGTTGCTACCTCCATGCTCATCATCCTATTAAGGGTAGCTAAAGGGAGGTAGTTGTGGATCCATTAGGAGAGGTGGATGCTGCAGAGGCAGGTTGGGGCAAGCCTTCCTGATCAATAAAGAAGGGCTGCACTGAAGATTCTTGGAGCTGTTGGAGCTATCCGGTGGAAGGGAAATTATTCTGCAGGATTGCAAGACTGAAACCTCTCCTGCGGTGCAGTCACTGGGCATTGAGCCTCTGGTTCTGATGGCTCACTGGTCTGCAGTAGAGATGCTGCCTCTGGTCTCTGGTGGTGAGCTGTCTTCTTGAAACACTGCAAAATCATTTGGAATTGTAGCCCTAACAATCCAAATTGGCTGTTAATCTCCATGGATCAGGTAGTTCCATTCGTGTCACCAGGCCACCCTGGGATAGGTCCCTGGCAGCGGAAGTGAGTTATTGAGCCTTTTTGATGTGGCTTCCCCCCTCCCCCCCCCACTATTTTCCTGACAGCATTTCCACCTCCAAGCCTATCTCCATGTGGCTGGGAAAGTCCAGCCTTTGGGCGATGTGTTGGCACAATGGTTAGCACTGCTGCCTCATAGCACCAGGGATCTGGCTTGGGTCTCTATGTGCTTGGAGTTTGCACATTCTCCCTGTGTCTGCGTGGGTTTCCTCCGGGTGCTCTTGTTTCTTCTCACAGTCGGAAGATGCTAAATTGCTCCTGGGCTGGGTGGGATTGTGGTCAGTGCAGATTTGATGGATCGAATGGCTTCCGTCTGCACTGTAGGTATTCTATGATTCAATGTTTCAGATTTGTATCCTGTTTCTATGTTTCCTGTTCAGGAATGGCATGTTCAGGCACCCTTTTGTAAGCAATGTTCTCATATGTCCCAACCTATTGCACATAATGGAATCCTACTGAGTTATTTACACCATTTCTTGCTTCATTACTTGCCTGACAAGTACAATGAATTGGCTAGCTGAATCTGTACGGCTCTTTCAAAGCGTAACTCTTTTGTACAAAATTAAATGAATAACAAATGAAATGATGAATGCTCCTTCACTTTAATTCCTTTCCTTATTCCAGCATCATTTAAAAGGGCTTAAAGAGGTATTTTGACCCAACATGGCTGTCATCCCAGAGTGACATTTACAACACAATGCTAAGTGGACTTAGAGAGCTGAACTGAAAGAACTTTTGAACAGTCCACAAACCCAGACAGAGACAAGTGGGGAAATACTTGACTTTGGACAATAATGTGAAGAGGGTGGAAATAGAAACTGGCACAGATGTAAAGTAAGTTGCCAACATGCTGCCATTTTTTTAATACCTTCACAAGTCAAATTCGACCCGAAGTGTTTCAATAATTGGTACCTTGAACCAAATAAGAAGTTATTGCATGCTTCAAAACTGGCTGTCCAGAACGAAAAGAAGCCATCTTTAATTTTCTTTTCATCAACATTTTCTCCTGGTGTTTCTGTGGAAATTAAGTTGTCAAGATGAATCTCTGTCAACCTATAGAAAATTTTTTTTTCAGCATACAGACCTTCAATACGGCCAGTGCTTGCGTATTTAGCATGATCAGCTAATCTTTACCGGTGTAAGTCCCATAAACATTCTGTTTTTGGCTTTCACCAGAGGATGAGAAAATGCAGAGTTTTCCATAACACAATACCAAAGGCAAGATATGGGGACATGCTATACAAATGAAGGATTGGCAGGCGACAGTTTTTCATTGAATAAGAAAGGGTGAAAGTCTTGGGTATGAGAGGTGAATATGTATGAAGGATTAGAAGCAGTGCTTGTTTCTCATTTGCTGTAATTAACTATAATTACCACTTTGCCTGTATATAACTTCAGAAACACTCTGCAGAAGGCTGCAAGTCTGTTTCTCCTGTGCACAAGTAATTAAAGCTTGTAAGATTGAGTACTCTTAGGCCACAATTCTCCCATCTGTGCCCGCCACATTTCTGGTGGGTCCAACCAGGAGACGTGCGTCTGCGGCCTTGAACAGGATTTGGGGATGTGCAGGGAACGCATGCGCATCTCCCAGAGCCAGCGAACAGTCACTGGTTGGACCAAGCTGGAAACTGGCAGGAAGGCAGATAAGTCATTTAAATCTGTTTTTAATTTGCTTTAAACATGTATATTAAGTAATTATTGGGACCTTTCCGATGCAATCTCCCAACCCGACAGGAGTACTTCATTGTGGTGGGGTTCAGACTAACTCTCAACATTCGGGGAACTAGCAAGAGACCCTATTGGAATAAAGGGGGGGCCAATTGGAGCCCTCCAAGGGGTCGAACGATGGTTGGGGGAGGTGTGCTCATGGGCATAGGCACCCTGGCAGTGCCAGCCTGAGCCCCTGGCACTGCCCAAAAGGCAAAGTGCTCGCGTGCAGGAAGCATTTTGGCACTGCCCACCGGTCCTATTGTGGGCGATGCCTGGGTGCTATTGGAGGGAGTGAGAGTGTCCCACTTGCCACTCTGCATTTGGATTGGTCTGGGATGGAGGGAGGGCAGTGGCTGGGACAGGCTGGGGAGAGAATGGGGGTTAGTCTGCCGGGGAAGGGTGGGGGGGCCTGCCTCTTGGGGGGGGGGGGGGAGGGAGAGTGTCTGAGCTGGGATGGTGGGTCTCAGGGGGCATATTTTGTCAGGGTGGGGGAGTGGGGGAATCGCCACTGCTGGGGTTGGGGGCCTGGGCATTAGGGTGCTCTGGGACAGCAGTGGGGAGGGGTCTGGTGTGGGGGCGGTGGGGGGTCAGAGCTAGCCTGGCAATTGTTGTGAGGGCTGTGATCCGCTATGGGGACAGGGGTGGGGTGGGGGGGTTGGGGGGGGAGCGCGAGGGATGTTGGTTGGCTGGAGGGGCAGCACTGCAGGGGTCCTGGACTGGCCAGTGACTGAACTGACCAGCAAACAGGAGTTTGACAATTTGGGACCACTGTTCATGTGCAGAGCTCCAGAACTGTTAGACTCCAGCACGAACAGGCCCGCTCCCCTGGGTTTTTAATGAGATTCATGACTGGGCCCTCTGCAGTGCACAGAGTGTGGAGATTCAGGTGAAAAGCTGAACTGTGAGAACTAGCGTGATGTAGAACAGTTTTGCCACCAATTCAACACTTTTGGGAGAATTGCCCCCGTAGCATCTAGTGCTCTTTCTACCCAAGTCGATTATAGTTCCTAATAGAGCCTAATGTTGCTGGCACCCTCAATCTCCCACATTTCTTTTCTCTGAAGGCTTGTTGCAACTTCACCACAGAGCAATACTACAAATTGGATTTAGATATACTTTTAACAGTGTAAACTGCCCCAAGGTGCTTCACATGCGCATTATATCAGCCACACAAAGAGGCTTCTGAGCAGATGACTAAAAGCTTTGCCCAAAAGGATAAGTTTTAAGGAGCATTGCAACAGAGGAAAGAGAGGTAGAGAGGCAGAGAAATTTAGCGAGGAAATTCCAGAGGACCTGGCAGCTGAATACAGGGCTGCCAACAGTGGAGTGATTAAGGTCAGAGAAGCTCAGAGGTTCAAATTAGAGGAGTGCAGATCACAGAATCATGGAATCTTTACAGTGCAGCAAGTGCCATTTGGCCCTTGAGTCTGTACTGACCTTATTCCCAGCCCTCTCCCCATAACACTACTTATTTATCGTACTAACAAGATTATGAGAGGCATGAACAGAGTGGATAGTCAGAAGCTTTTTCCCAGGGTGGAAGAGTCAATTACTTGGGGGCATAGGTTTAAGGTGCGAGGGCAAGGTCTAAAGGAGATACGTACGAGGCAGATTTTTTTATGCAGAGTGGTGAGTGCCTGGAACTTGCTGCTAGGGGACGTAGTGGAAGCAGACATAGTAGGGACTTTTAAGAGGCGTCTTGACAAATACATGAGTAGATGGGAATAGAGGGATAAGGTCCCTGGAGGGGTTTTAGTTAAGTTGAGCAGCATAGTCAGTGCAAGTTTGGAGGGCCAAAGAGCCTGTTCCTGTGCTCTAAGTCTTGACTCCCTTTTCATTCAAAAACTGTCTAACTCATCCTTGAAGATATTCAATGCCTCCACTGGTCCCCATGGAAGAGGAAGCCAGATACTAACAATTCTCTGAGGGAAGGGATTTGTCCAAATATATAATGTAGTTCCAGTCCAATGTTACACAACCAGATAAGTGCATATTATTACAGAGCCAGAAGTAATATATGTAATCTCTACCATATAACAGTATCAGACACGTCTCTGTCCTATATTAGTTTACTGTCCCCTTTTAGTATATTTCAGAAATAAAATGAGCACATGAAGGAGGTAAATTTGCAGGGGAAAGGGAATATAGAAGGGGAATGGGACTGATTGGATTGTTCGACAGAAGTCAGCATGGACTCGAGCAGCTTCTCGCTCTGGCCGAAGCCGCCAGCCACTTGTCTGGGAACCTTGGCTCGAGAAGGGGCGGGGAGGGGAACAGTGGGTGGGGGTGGGGCTCCCGGGTCTGGATACCCGGGCCTGCGCACTGGAACCTGGGGATGTTACATCGAGCAGACTGACTCCTATTGCAACACTCCATTGTTGTCATCACAATGTGGAAGTTTGTCGATGAGCTTCAGAGTGAAACTTCCTCCTCTGTGCAACATCTGGGAGGAAATCAAATGTTTCCCCCTTTCCATTTCTTTTCTCATTCTGGGAGAAACTGGGGACTTGCAGTACTGAAGGAAAAGGAAGTGAATCCAGTCTGTATATTTCACACATTTTTAGTCCAGTCATATGTGCATAGATCTGTCTGGCAGCTGGCATTGAGATTTTCAGTTGTGAGTCTCCAGGACAGGAAGCAGTGAGCATGGATCTGTCAATCAGCTTCAGTCAGCACCTTCACAGTCCGCCTCGTTGTCTAACAAGAGGCATACACGCAATGGGTCGTGAGAGGGCTGCTGTTGGATTTTTCAAGAGTATCCTAATGCTTCACGTTGTTAGTGTACGCTTGAACTGGACCAGTTGATGGGCAACGCGACAACTCAGTGACTATCGCTGTGCTGTGCAGATACATGGATTTGGGCCTGTGTCTGTGGGAGTTTGCGCATTCTCCCCATGCTTGCGTGGGTTTTCTCCAGGTGCTCCGGTTTCCTCCACACCCCAAAGATGTGCTCTTAGGTTGATTGGCAAAACAAATTCTCCCTAAATTGTCTGGCAAATTTGGTTCCAGTGTAGATTTCTAATAAACATAGACAGGGATCATGGGTAGAAGTGGGAGCACTGAGGTGGCGGCGCGGGCTAGTTGGGCCAAAGGGCCTGTTTTCCGTGCTGTTTTGTTCTTTGTAATTTTCTTTATTCTTTGTTGTTCTAACCCCTAAACTAAAGGGCAATTTACCATGGCCAATCAATCTTTGGACTATGGAAGGAAACCGGAGCACCCAGAGGAAACCCACGCAGACAGGGGGAGAACATGCAAACTTCACACAGACAGTGACCCAAGCCAGGAATTGAACCTGGATCCCTGGCATGGTGAGGCAGCAGTGCTAACAATGTGCCACTAAAACTGATGGAGATGGGGGAGGGAGAGAAGAGAGACCGTGGAGGCATTTAAAAGAGGTACAGGCAAAGGGGAGTAACAAAGGGTCATGATTGAACTTTCTACCGAGCTACGCCGTGAGTATACTGCCACCACAAAGACTCTAGTGGTACAAGAAGGCAGCTCCCCAGCACCTCCTCTAGGGCAATTAGGGGCTGACATTAAGTGACTGAGGTGGATCACTGCATCTGAGGAAGAACACTGTACACCTTGTCGACACTCATTTTCTAGGTTTGCTTATGAAGGAAAGGCATCAGGGAAAAGCAAGTGTGGCCCATTATCAACACAACTTTCTTTCAGAAGCGTTGAGTGCAGAAAACTGGCACAAAAGTAATCAAAAGCGCGGGAATGATCAAAGGAGTGACATTTTCAGTTTTGTCAGAACAAATGAGTTATCGAAGAGTAGTCGCAATAAACATTTGTAATAATTGAATAATCATTGGTATTAGTAGGCCAGCATCTGTTCCTGTCCAAAGACTGGCCGGCTGTCACCATTTTCTATTCAATTTGCACAATTTGAGTGATCTCTCAGCGTGAGATTGTAACATTTATGTTGAATGTATTGAGCGTTCTTGAGGAAAGCAGATGGCCTGGCTGCAATGGGGAATTTTCCACTCACATCTCTTCTCTCCAGATCCTCTTAGTGTTTGCAGATGTGGCTACATCAGTGCTGTAAGCACACTCACAGGGATTCAGTGGTGTGTTAAGCTGCCTGAGGCAGTGAGGGAGACCCAAGGGTGTCTTAAAAGCCACATTGCGAATTCAATTAGAAAGTCCACCCATAATTCTGAGAGGTCCACGGCAGGAAGTCCTCTTGGGCCATGAAGTGTGGTTTACTCATGCGGCGGCTGCAAGGCTTCAGGAAATCTTCTGCCCCGCACCCCCTGAGGACAATTAAAAATCTGACCTGGATTGCAATGCAATCATCCGAGAGCACATTATGGTGGCAGAGTGCAATTCTGTAAGTTGTTGCAGAGCCAGTAAAACCTTCCACTTTAAAAAAAGCTTTCCAATTGCAAAACAAACGATGTAGAAAGAGAAACAATTGTGACCAGAGCTTTCAACCTCAATTTACTTTTGAGGAAGGGTAGCACGAGGAAGATACAATTAGATTCGAAATTGAATTGAATTGCTTTTGTGGCAACTTGCTCAGAGAAAATTGGCTGCATCATTCTCCTCGATAATAACAATGCCTGCATTACAAAATCCATTGTTCCCATCTGAAAATAGACAAAGGGAACCAAGAGGAAGAAGAAACAAGTGTGGTAAAAATTTTAAACCTCATTTTATTTTTAGGAAGAAGGATGAGGAAGATTATGTACAATTAAATGAAGCAGAACAACATTGAAATTTAAAAATAAGTAAGACAATTAGAGCATGCGAAGCAAGAGTGAATGGGGGGAAAGCAGGGACATTTTAATCATTTCCTAAAGATAAAGCAAGTCTTTCATTATTGAATCAATTGATTCCAGATAGGTCAGGGTGCTTGTAATGGCTGAAAAATTGCCCTTAACATCGGTGGCACAGTGGTTAGCATTGCTGCTTCACAGGGCAAAGGACCTGGGTTCAATTCCAGCTTTGGGTGACTGTCTGAAGTTTGCGTGTTCTCCCCATATCTGTGTGAGTTTCTGCTGAGTGCCCCGATTTCCTCCGATAGCCCAAAAATGTGCTGGTTAGGTGGATTGGCTAGGGTAAGTTGCCCCTTAGTGTTAAGGGGATAGCAGGATAAATGCAAGGGGTTACAGGGATAGAGCCTGGGTGAGATTGTTATTAGTGCGAGCTTGATGGGCAGAATGGCATCCTTCTGCACTGTAGGGATTTTATGATTATTGCTCAAGTTTATTTCACTCGCTAAACATGAAAAATTACTCAGTGTAAAAATGAATGGAGATCCTAAGAAAAGGATTATCAGTACTGTGATTTGGAATGTTGCCTTGTATGGGGCTAAAATGTGGACCTTGAGAAAAGTGGACATCCAAAGACTAGCAAGCTGTGAAATGTGGTACTGGAGAAAAATGGAGTGGGTCAGCTGGAGAGAATACAAGAATGATGAAGATGTTTTTAAGATAATGAGGAGGAGAGATCATCAGTGAATAGCATCAAGGAAAGGTTAGATTACCATGTTCTGAGACATGCGATCTTGCTGAAGGATATGATTGCAGGAAAGTTGGAGGGACATAGACCAAGAAGGAGAAAGAGAATAATGATGTTCCACAAGTGGGAACGGAAAATGGGGCAGGGTCCTATGGGCAACTGAAGAGGAAGGCATGAGGTCGTGTGCAAAACTGAGCAGTAGAGTTGGTCTCAGGAAGATCACTATGACTACTGCTCAGGTGACCTAGCCAGTGACCCAAGGTTGGAATTGAACCCAGGTCCCTGGTGCTGTGAGGTAGGAGTGCTAATCACTATGCCACCATTACTTTCTCCCTTACTCTGACTTCACTTACTAACTTACTATTCTCTATATGAATGCTATCTGTCCCTCCCAGTATTTTGTGCATTCTGATAGTTTCTAATATTCCCACTTGGTTCCCACACCCCTGCCGAGTTAGTTTAAACCCCTCCTGACAGCTGGAGCAAAACACTCCGCAGGGAACTCAATCCCTGTTCAGGCGCAATCCATTCAGTTTGTTCAGATACCATCTCCCCCAGAGCCAGTGTTTCAGGAATGTAAAGCCCTACCTCCAGCGTCACCTCCGCTGATGATGCTGTATTGTTGAGAGTTACGGGGAAAGGGGATTGAGATGAGATATTCAACATAAGCCCAATGTTCCTCTTCAAATGAATGCTAATGATCCTAAGGTACTTATTGAAGCAGTTATCCCGATATCCGGGCCAGCATTCCTTGTTCAGCCACCAATAATGGATTACGCAATCATTCATCATGTTGTTGCCTGCGGGACTTTCTCACACAGAAGTTACCTGCGCTTCAAAAATTCATTTGTAAGAAGAACTTTGTAATGCGTCCAAGATGTGAGAAGTGCAACAATGTTAAATCTTTCCTGAGGAAAACTGAGGGGAAAATCTCTAAACGCATTTGAATAAAGTACAATCTTAATACTTGGGTTTGTGTAGATCAGAGTTTTAAAAAAATGTTGAGAATGTTATTTTAAACAGACTGCCAACCTAACTTTTTCCCTTTCTGTCTATGGCGTTACGTTCTATTTTGGGATACGGTATAGGAATAATTTGAGACATGATATGTGGTGAGTGTAGCAAGCCGGGGAGGAGGAAGATGGTTTTGAACATTTCTTTGAGTCCCAGGACTGTCCAGCACTGGCGTTTATCCCATACCAATTCTTGACCTGTTGTAGACGAATGGTTCGCTGTGATTGGGCAAAGGCTCCATTACTGTTGTGTTGTATGACCTGCAGGATGGTAGAAGACGACCTAGATAGACCTTGGTCTTTCTTTGACTGTTAATTTCTATGTTTCTATTCTAGTACTAATTAGTTAGGCTGTTGACAGCTAGTCCCATAAAGCAGTGTGTCACATCTCTCTCGATTATGGAAGGGGGGAAGAGCTGTGGGGTTTTTAATGAGATAAATGTCAATGTAGAGTAGATTTGAGATGGAAACCTGGTAGAAAAATGTTTTAAACCAACAATATCTCCCTGCTTGAGAACACCTTTTTGAATCATCGTGCAAGTTTAGTAAATACTTACAACGTTCATGGAAATATTTTGAAATACTTTGGAATATATCTTCAGAATTTATGAATAGGTGAGTCATTGCAGACAAAAATAGTAATCCAGAACACCGACTGAGTGACAGTGGGTCACATCACTCACCAGTTGCGCTGCGCAGCAAGTCCTTCCTAATCCCTTTCAACATTGACCCAGATATTTTCTGTTAATCCAGTGTGTCTTTGTGAGCTCAAATGATCATTGAGAAAGAATTATTCCAGCAGTTAGGAGCGCATGGTGGCAATAAATCACTGTTGCAAATGCCATTCATTGGATAATTTAGTGAAGCCTGAGATCGGCTCAAGGCATACACTATAGGAGTCAAAAGGATACACTGGAGATACAGGGAGAACATTACAAAACGCGTTCGGATGTGTTGTTACATTGGAGGCACTGTCTAGATTCAAATTGTTGTTATATGAAAATAATTGGTTGTAAAATAATTGCACAATGTTTGAAATAAAAAGCAAAACAACGTAATGGCTGCACATCACAAAACGGGACACATTATCCAGGAAATTGCACTGTTAGCAATCACTCTGCCCTGTCAAATTGCTCTCCGATATTTTAATACAAGTGTTAATTCATTTGTTTTGAACAGTTCCCCTCCTCAGCTAAGATTGAGGTCAAATAATTTTGATGCAGATGCGTACAGAGTTTTCTATGATAATATTGATAGCATAATTTTCTGGCTTAAGAATTGAGATTAAAATATTTTTTCTTAGTTATATTGAAAATTGACAGCAGTGTTGGTTGTGCTGAATCGGGAATTAGCTTTGGGAATATTCCATTCGAACATTTCAAAATAGCTTTATCCTAGAGTTAGCACCATGTTCAGATAACTTCATATTTTATTTGCCCTGTTTTTATCTGAGCTGTAGAGTCCTATTTTATCATTTTGATTCCAAGTGCTGGGCAGACATGAAACTTGGGGGCGTTTCAGATCTGACTTTTGGCCCCTTTCTGAGGCACCCCCATAAGCACTCTCTCGTAGTCCAAAGATGTGCAGGTGAGGATATTGACTAAACTAAGTTACCCCTTAGTATCCTTAGATTAGGGGGATTAGCAGGCTCCAGGATATTTTGTTGGAGAGTCAGTGCAGATGGTCCAAATGGCCTCCTTCTGCACTGTAGGGATTCTATGATTCTAACTTCAATGTGCTTATCTTAATATTCTCCTGCATAGAAACAGTGCCAGGAATTCAAGAAACAAACTTTCAGCATCTTTCATCTCTTTAACTGTGCTTTACGATCACGTGCATAATTCAGATAATAATGAACAAGGGACTGTTTTCACATTTTAAACCTACAGTACTGGCCAGTCAGAATGAGGGAACAATCTAATCTTTCTTGCTAAGCTCTGTCCTTGTTAAAATTCACTGAAAGATGAAACCTTTGAAATCGAATGTTGTGTGATTAGAAACAATGAGATTTCTTAGCTCCAAGAACGATGTAAACTCATACTGCACCTGTCCAATATATGTAGTGCATTTCGATATATATACATAAAAATATATACACATACACAATAATCCCTGACAACCAGGATGTTGGTTCATAATAATTATATTCCCTGCGCGTCTAGTTCTGTTAGCCTTTTTTTTTCAAGTCAAATAAGAAATGTCCAGGTGCTCTGTTACTAACAGGTATTGTAATGTAAATCAATCTACAGTTAAATATTAGAAGAAAATCCTTTTTGCATGCAGAATGTTAGTAGCGAGCAGAAAACCCTGGTAAACCGTGCCATGTGTGGCCAATATTGTATTACACTCAGAAAACACAAGGCTTTTTGTTCCTCTTACAAGTCAAGTGATAATACTTCTGTAATATGGATACCAGACTCAGAGGTTCCAGACTTCCAACTGTGGGTTATTGAGGAATTTTATTTGGATTGGGAAGCGTGTGGTATTGTCTTGTTGCTGAGTTTCAGCTGCAGACAGTTTCTCGACAGAGCTGCAGGAATGACTTTGTCACAGCTTATGCCACAGTGATGCCATTATCATGCATCAAGGGCAGGAGGAGGTGGACTGACAGCTAGCTGGCACATTGAAAGTTACCGCAGGCACAAAAAAAAACTGCTCGAAAATAGAACGTCTGTTCCGAAATAGAACAAAATCTAAGCAACGCAGATGACAAGCAAGGACAAGTGCCAGTGAGGGATGTCAAGACTGCAGCCTATTGCAAGAGTTCCAACAATGGTTGGAAATATTCCAGCAAAGAAGCTGAGGACATTGCAATTGAGCATGCCAGCTCTCCCTCCCAGCAAATCTCCATATCGAGATTTCACATTCTGTACAACTAAATTATGTCATGAAGATTGTCCAGGATAACCAAGTGACAGGATGACAATTGACGTTTGAACTGGGGTTGAGACCAAGGGTGGAATTCTCCAGCTGCTATGATCTAAAAGCTAGAAATTCCTATCCTTTCAATGGAGTTTCACATTCTCCACAACCGGCCTGCTAAAATTCCAGTGGCAGAAGGGATGAGAGAATTCCAGCACTCAACTGGGGCCTCCATGCTCATTAGTGCAAGCAAGCTGAAACTGTGGGCATCATTGTGGCCTCCAAGGTGACACTCCAGCTGGGGTTTGGGGTGATGAATGGCATGATTGTTTGGATAAAATCATTCCTAGGACATGGGCGTCACTGGTTGGCCAGCATTTATTACTCATCCCTTGTTGTCCAATTGCAGTTGAGCATCAATCACATTGCTGTGGCTTTGGAGTCACAGGAAGATCAGACCACATTAGGAGGGCAGATTTCCTCCCCTAAAGGATCTTTTGCTGGATCAGTGGGTGAATTCCAGGTGAAGGTTGTCCTTTCGAAAGGTGGGAGATGCAAGCGGTGGTCAGTAGAAACCCCCATTGTTCCTGAGAAATTGATACGAGACCTCTCTTGTAGGGCCACTGACCTTGTAGACCAGGTGATCCAGAATGAAGCAGGTCTGGCTAATTCAGGGCTTGGTACGCATTAGAGCATTAGGCTCCCTGTTAGCATATTCAAGATGTCTGAGGTTTGCATTAGTGAGACTAGCAGGAACACCTCTACAGCACCATTATAACGTAGGATGTGTTTTGAGATTATGAAAGTAAAATGAGAGTAAAGAGGTCCAACAAGGATGGCACAGTGGCACAGTAATTTGCCTCATAGCATCAAAGGACCTGGGTTTGATTCCTGGCTTGAGTCACTGTTTGTGCAGAATCTGCACGTTTTCTGTGTGTCTGCATGGGTTTCCTCTGGGTGCACTGATTTTCTCCCACAGTCTGAAAGATGTGTTGGTTAGGTACATTGGCCATGCTAAATTCTCCCTCAATGTACCTGAACAGGCACTGAAGGGTGGCAACCAGGGGATATTCACTGTAATTTCATTGCACTGTTAATGTAAGCCTACTTCTGAACTAATAAATAAACTTAGAGTTAATTTCACCTTCTAAAATGTTTTAAAATAATTGAATTATTTCCGATTACATGTAAAATAGGAGGAGCAAAATCATGCACTGAGTTTGCTGTGGCAGGTCCACCACGGTGCTGACAAAGTGTTCACTCTGTATGTTACTGTCGGCTTATGAGTCTGATGGTATCATGTCAATCCACCAATAAGGGCAGGCAGATGGGCGGGCTCCATCCAACATTTTGAAATTATTAATTAAGGGCTGATTTAGTTGCTAACAGTAGAATTGACTGTGATAAAATTTACCCGTGCTGTAATGAGATGGGTGTAAATGAGAATCACATTTTCGTTCAAGGAGATCATGTGAGTCACTCTTACATGCACCAGCTAGGGCCTCCCTCATGGTAAAAGTCTTCTGTGCATTGCACAACTGGCCCTGCAGAGAGAAAAATCTCTGTCAGAGGAGGAAACGAGAGAGACAGTTGGTCCTCTGAAGAGAAATTTGACGGAGAAGAAGGTGAGTCTCTGAGGCAGCTATCCCAGCTGGCCGCAAAGGGGGATACAGGAAGTTTGGATCATCAGAACATTCCAGTAATTTACAGTATCCACCTCAATATCACCATCCTGGCCATCACGTCTTCTCCACATAATTCCCTGATATCAACATGAATACTGGGTTGGGGCAATGTGAGTCAGCCAATTAATGTCAAACAGAAGGATCTATGTACTCACAAACTCAGGTAAGAACATTAAATAAATCCATATCCATTCAGTTACACAGAGATAATGAACAAATACAGCTGGATTATTCGCTGGAAAGAACAATCTTTTGTGTGCATATTAACTCAATAAGAAGTCTCATAACACCAGGTTAAAGTCCAACAAGTTTATTTGGAATCACGAGCTTTTGGAGCACTGCTTCTTCATCAGATGAGTCTTGTTCCTTCACTCAGCTGATGAAGGAGCAGCACTCTGAAAGCTCATGATTCCATATAACCCTGTTGAACTTTAACCTGGTGTTGTGAGGCTTTTTACTGTGCCCATCCCACTCCAACGCCGGCATCTCCACATCATAATAATTCATTACAATCTGCAAATCTCAAAATAAGAAAGACACCCGTGTGAACCCAACTATTACTAATGATTCTTTTCCGAGTGCTCTGATGTGGTGCTTGTTTTGAACTTATGTAGCACTGAATTCACATGTTCTGTGTTCCAGGTGCAACTCTGCTCAGCTTTCAATAAGGTTCTTGATGTGGTTCAGTACAGGAAACAGGATTACTACAAGCAGCGTACATTACTCTGATCTCAATTACCATCACAGACAATGCACCACAAATTGGCGTTAAAAGAGAGAGAACAAAGAGGAGATGATGGCACCTGGCTAGTTATTGTTAGGGATTAAATACTCCGCCAGAAATAGTGGCAGCTACAAAATATAGACATCGGTTTCAAAAGGAATGAGAGCCAGTGCATTTGCAATGAGCTTGTGTTCTGTGTGGTAAGTTTAAAAAAATGCAGTGGACAAATTAGGTATGATTCTTAAAAGTAGAAATGTAAATGACACCGAGTTAACTTCGAGTACTCTCGATGAGAACCTCTCAAATTCCACTCTGCTGAGACCAAGGCCAGGATTCACCTACCAGCCCCTCTATGGGAATCTCAATGGCCTTTTGAATCACGAGATTGAGTCTAAAACGGGATTCCGGCAAGCCCACTACAATGTTTTTGTCAATCAGGTCTCTGCCCAGGGTTGCTGTTTCACTATCCATCTTGTACAGGGTAAATGTTCCACTACCCATTTATGTGCAGGGTAGATGTTCCACTATCCACCTCTGTACAAGGTAGATTTCCACCATCCACCTGTGTACAAGATAGATATTCCACTACCCCTCTATGTACAGGGTTGATGTTCCATTATCCATCTTGTACAGGGTGGATGTTCCATTACCCTTCTGTGTACACAGTAGATGTTCCACTACCCATCTGCGTGCAGGGTAGATGTTCCACTATCCTTCCATTTACAGGGTCGATGTTCCATTATCCATTTGTGTACAATAAGTCATTTCAGAACACCAGGTTAAAGTCCAGTGTGTTTATTTGGTAGCACTGTTGTACTTTAATCTGGTGTTGTGAGACTACTTACTGTGCCTACCCCAGTCCAATGCTGGCAATTCCACATCATCTCTATACAGAGTAGGTGTTCCCCTATCCCTCTCTGTATTTGATTAATAGGTCAGTCATCTATTAGTTTAGTGTACAACCATAAGCAATGAGACCCCTGCAGTGAAATTACAACCCAGTTATATTAAAGTCTACCCTTTTATAGTTATTAATATTGGGATATTGTTATTAATCTATTGGTGAAGTGAGTTTCAAATTTAAAAGAAAGCAATTTTTTGAAACAGCTTGCTTTCACAACAGACCATCCTTACAAAAGAATTTCCCTGACTGTTTCTGAAATTGGTTTGATCGCAAATCCTCACATTCTGAATGTTCCACTTTCTGCTGTAACTGCATGTGTAAAAAAGGTGATTGTTTTAGATACATGACCAAACGGTCAGACTCTATTCAGTTGTTTCAAGAGAAAGATAGATATATTTCTGATTTAGAAAAAATGAATTAAAGGGATATGAGGAACAGGTGGGAAAGTGGATTTCAGACCAGGAAGAGATGAGCTATGGTCTGATTGAATAGCAGAGCAGGCTCGAAGGGCTGAATTGCCTACTTCTGCTGCTAATTCTTATGTTCCTTAGATCCAGTAGTGCTATTGGCATCCATTTTATCCCTTGGTCAGATCCTTTGTTTCAAAACCATAAAATGCAAAAATTTCTGTTCCACAATAATAACATTATCCTAATAATAATAGCAATAACTCATGGGGAGGCAGTGGCCGAGTGGTATTATTGCTAGACTATTAATCCAAAAACTCAGCTATTGTCCCAGGGTCCCAGGTTTGAATCCCACTACATGGATGATGGAATTTGAATTCATTAAAAAATACCTGGAATTAAGAAAGGACAAGTGGTCATGAAGCCATTGTCGATTGTCAAGAAAATCCATCTGGTTCACTAATGCCCTTTAAGGAAGAAAATTTGTTGTCCTTATCTGGTCTGGCCTATGTGTGACTCCAGTGCCACAGCAGTGTGGTTGACTCTCAACTGCCCTCCAAGGTTAACTAGGGACAGGCAATAAATACTGACCAGCCAACTGTGGCCATGTCCCACGAATGACCACTCATCATCAAGTCAGTAACCTCTTTCAACTGGAAGATGGGATTAACCCCCACCTAGCTGCAGTATTTTGCAGTGGTGGAGATGAAGTTGTGAACATTGACTATGTGCTATTTTATGTCTGCCATTTACAGTTGCTGTTGTAAGCTGAGCAACTCAGCTTTAACATGACCAATTTGGATATCAGTACTGGGTAATTGGGTAGGTTGAGTAATGGACTCTAATATATAAACAGGCCCGAGTTCAGCTTCCAACAGTGTCCATGCTGTCTTTCATTTTTCCAAGATGGATAAAATAATTAGAATGAATAATCTCGGGGTGATTTTGGTGAATTGTCACAGACCTAGTCTCTGGTGCAAAATGTAGTCAATGGAGGGTGGTTACACTATGGGCAGGATTTCTCCGAAGCCGGGGTTTCTGCCCCATTGCCTGAAGCGTTGGTGAGGATGATCACAGAAGGCCCACAGCCATCTAACAGTCCCAGCATTGGAATTATAGAATAGAAACTGGTGTTAGAATCGATAGAATCCCGACAGTGCAGAAAGAGGCTATTCGGCCCATTAAGTCTGCTCCAACAGAGCACCTTACCCAGAACCATCCCAATCTATCCTATAACCCCAGCATTTGCCCAATCCCCTAACCTCACATCTTTGGATATTAAGGGGCAATTTAGCATGGCTGATCCACCTAACCAGCACATCTTTGGAGTGTGAGAGGAAACAGGATCATCTGGAAGAAACCCACAAAGACACTGGGAGAACATACAAACTTCACACACTGACCCAAGCCGGGAATTGAACCTGGGTCCCTGGCGCTGTGAGGCAGCAGTGCTAACCACTGTGCCATCCCTGATGGACGAACTTTCTTAATAAATCAGGTAACAAATCGATAATTCAAAAGTACCCCATTACTTTCTCACTACATTGAACATGTGTGGCCTCCTATCATTCATCTCCCCTTGAGCGACCAGCCCTACAATCAGAGCTGTAATTGTTCCTGTTCAAGGTGAAGATCCACAACATTTAAAATTTGGATTTGTGGTGATTGAAAAAGAATTGAGAACAGACCACCATAGCCAAGCGCTGAGTTTACAACTCCATCTCTTCCTTTATATTCTGCGAGATTTAATTAATGTACAATCGATTGCTGCTTTACTATGATAAATGATTGCTGTGTGAATAGAGATAAGAGAAGGTTCGACACGTCTTAATTATTTGTACACTGCATTATCTTATCATTCCTGCAGTTAGGTGATATTGGTGGATTGCCTTTGGTATCTCGAGCATTATGAAAACCTTTCAGGAGTAATTAACTTGTGCATTAAATATGTCAGAGTCAATACTCAAATATTTCCCATATTCCAGGAAACGGAAACAGAAATTTGGCTCAAAACATGCATGCTTATTTGTTACTATATTCTTAACTCTGTGTAGGTGAATTTAACATTTTTTTCAGTAGCTGGAGAATGTCCAAGATTCAGGATATACTCAGAAATCAACTTCAGAATGTCACATTAAGCATCTCCGCATAATTGTTTAGACCACACATGATTTAATATAATATATGTTCTGCAAATAATGTATACTATGGGTCTCAAAGCATTTTACAATCGGGACACATGCACTATGTCTGCCATCCTCTGGAAACCAGAGTCCTCTCCTGCGTTTTAGCGCAGGCAGGTTTTCGAAGGACGTAAAGGTTTGACTGGGACTCTTTTCGTCGCTGCCTGATCTGGTTTCTGTTAGCACTCCATTGCCAAAGGGTCTCCTTTCACTTTCTGTCAATTGCATTAACGCTGCAATTAAACTGCGAGCCAGTTTGCACTGACTTTCACCCAGCACCTCTTGTTAACGTCAACCTGAATTAATCTGATTGAAATCCTGGCAATAGCTGAAAGCTTAGAGAGATGGAAAGGGATACAAAGCAAGGAGAAATAGAGGCAGGAAGGAAAACAATATAGAGGCAGAAAAAGTAGGTAGGGCAAATTGAGGAAAGGTAAAGTTTGTATGGGGTAATTGAGAGCTACAGTGAAATGGAAACTGAAAACAAACTGGAGACAGATTTAGAAATTGGGAGAGACTGGTATTGTCCTACTGAGAGCAAAGAGGAAATTTAATAGATATGTTTCAAATCATGAAAGGTCTGCGCAAAATAAAGATAAAGGGTGCAGTATTGAATAGCGGAATGCCACAACACTGCTATAAAGGCTGATTTTGCTTTGCTTCAGCTTGCATAGTCCACATGCTGTCCATGATTTGGGTGCACACAGTTGTGTTCTCTCATTGGGAATGTGGTAGGAAAATAACTGCAGAGGTTAAGACTTAGGGTATGAATTTTACAGAAATAGACAAAGGCCGGTGGCGAATGGGAAAAGTGGCGTTGAAGCCGCCAACAACAATAGTGTCATTCTCTGCTGAATAGTCCAACACATAGAGAGAAATAAACAGCAAGAGGTGGGTCTCACGATGCATTGCTGGCTTCTGATTCACCCATCCTGCCAGCAACTTAGCCTTGCGAGGATCGGGTTGCCACTTTTAAAGGCTGCCCAGTGCAAAGTTTAAAGTTTATTTATTAATGTCACAAATAGGCTTACATTAACACTTCAATGAAGAAAAGCCTCCAAGCTGCCACATTCCGGCACCTGTTCGGGTACACTGAAGGAGAATTTAGCATGACCAATAGACCGAACCAGCACGTCTTTCACACTGTGGGTGGAAACCGGAATACCTGGAGAAAACCCATGCAGATACTGGGAGAAAGTGCAGACTCTGCAGAAGTGGTGACCCAAGCCAGGAATTGAACATAGCTCCTGGCACTGTGAGGCAGCAGTGCTAACCACTGTGCCACCATGCTGCACCCCTGGAACCAGCTCTGAATGAAATGCCTGAGCAGTTTTAGGGGGCAGTACTTGGGTATGATTCTCTCCCCCGGTGTGATGAACTCATCTGAGCTCCTCTGGGAGATTTGCTTGTCAAGTGCATGCATTGGGAATCCAGTTGCGTTTCACACTGTCTTGTTGTCTTGTCGATGCGAGGAGATATTCTGGGTGCGGGGGGGGAGGTTTATTAACTCAGGTGTAGGAGACTGATAATGATATGTTAATAAATACAAATGATACTCGTGATGTTTAATATCAGGAAACAGACCCATTAGTGATGCGTTTTCCGTCAGTGTTACACATTGTGTGAAATTGCAGTAAAACGGGATTTGGCTATCCTTGTGTTATTTTCCGCTCCTATCGCTGAATCTGCTCAATACCATCAGGAATGGAAAATCCCAGTCTTAGAATTTGTGAGAAAAATGTAAATTGGAAGATTGCTTATGGAAACTTTAAGGAAAATACATTAATCCCGCGTCTTATATAGCCAGAAGTCATTACATTTTGTTTTATTATGAGAGGGAGATGGACAATTAGAAGTGTTTGTTAAAGTATGAGCAAATAATTTCAGGATCTCCTACCAGTTGGACTTTTGTGGCCTGAAGTAACATAGAATCCCTACAATGCAGAAGGAGGCTATTTGGCCCGTCGAGTCTGCACCGATCACAATCCCACACAGGCCCTACACCCATATCCTTTACCTCTAAGCCTGGCATCTTAGGACTTTAAGGGGCATTTTTTTTAGCATGGCCAATCAAACTAACCCACACATCTTTGGACTATGGGAGGAAATCCATGCAGACACGAGGAGAATGTGCAAAGACAGTGACCAAAGCCAGGAATCAAACCCAGGTCCCTGGAGCTATGAAGCAGTAGTGCTAACCACTGTGCTATTGTGCCACCCAAGTAAACAAGATGTGTTAAACAAAATCACAGTTGAGTGATACATTATGTATGATGCTAATGGTTTCATAGAATCATAGAATCCTTACAGTGCTGAAGGAGGCTATTTGGCCCTTCAAAACTGCACCGACAACAATCCCATGCAGGACCCATTGGGCAACCTTATATATTTACCTGCTACTTCCCCTGACACTATCGAGCAATTTAGCATGGCCAATCAACTGAACCAGCACACCTTTGGAGCGTGGGAGGAAACTGGAAATTCCTTGAAAGTGGAGTCACAGGTGGACAGAGTGGTGAAGAAGGCATTCGGTATGCTTGGTTTCATTGGTCAAAATGTTGAATAGAGAAGTTGGGACATCTTGTTGAAGTTGTACAAGATATTGGCAAGGCTACACTTGGTATACTGTGTATAGTTCTGATCACCCCACTGAAAGAAGGATACTATTAAACTAGAAAGAGTGCAAAAAAGATTTACTAGGATGCTACTGGGACTTTTTGGTTTGAAGTATAAGGAGAGGTTTGATAGACTGAGACTTTTCTCTCTGGAGCAAAGGAGGCTAAGGGGTGATCTTATAGGAGTCAATAAAATAAGGAACATAAATCAGCTGGATTTTCGATATCTTTTTCCAAAGGTAGAGGGTATAAGTTTAAGGTGAAAGGGGAGAGATGTAAAGAAGTCGATTTTTTTCACACAGAGGGTGGTGAGTATCTGGAACAAGCTTTCACAGGTAATAGTAGAGGCAGCACAATTTTGCTTTTTGAAAAGTACAGTTACACGGGTACGATGGGTATAGAGTGATATGGACCAAACGTGAGCAATTGGAACTAACTTAGGAATTAGAAAAAGGGGCAGAATAGACAAGTTTGGCCAAAAGGACTGTTTCCAATGCTGTAAAGTGCTATGACTCTATGGATCACCTGGAGGAAACCCATGCAGACACAGCGAGATCGTATAAACTCCACACAGAGAGTGACCCAAGGCCTGAATTGAATCTGGGTCCCTGGTGCTGAGAGGCAGCATTGCTAATCAATATATTTGTCTTCTTTCCACGAAAGGGTTGGGGGTGGCATCTGGGTAAGATATTCTTTCAGACAGTCTGATTGGAGAGTCGGTGCTGAATGGCCTTTTTCTGCACCATAGAGATTCTGTAAGTTATATAAATTTATTCTCTGATTTGCCACAATCAATGCTGTTACTTCTGTTGAAAATCATCTAAAATGTAACTTGACTTCTTCAGCGTCTCAGTATGAAATCTCGTAGCCTAGTGCAGAAAGCTGATACATTGGTTTTTGCGCAGAACCTTTCATTACAATCCTTCCTTCCAATCATTCTGCTGCTCCAGGAGACAGAAATTGTTTTTTTTTAATGACTGAGGCAGCAAGCATGCATTCAAAATGAAGACACATACCATCATCGGTTCCTTAAATATTGTATCAGTTTGACTTTCAGAGCTGTCAACCTCTATCAATGGTTGAGTGGCGGTGTAAATATTTTTACAAGTGTTTTGAGTTAGGGGCAAAAAGAAATGTGCACGTGCTCAGTTCCTTTTGGGTAATTTTTCAATACATATTTAATAACTCCAAAATGAAAATTTTTGGAGGCCACATTTGGCTTTGTTGAACTCGGCTGCTTAATTCACATCACATGTGAAACACTGAATGCACAGCGGAATGTACCGGAATGTTATTGTCATGTACACAGGTGCTGAAAGTCCATGCGGGGGACATTTTAAATGTCATTCCCTCTCTTGTTACCACTTATGTCGAAGATTTTCTTTGCAAAGCAGACAAAACTAATCTATTTATTTTCAGAGCATTACTCATCGGGATCACTGCGATTATATTTAGCCAACAATTCCTTCCTGCGTGGCGCATGGCTTTGTGGATGATTCTATCAGACAAGCTGTCCGTGAAGCTTTCAGCTATTGTTTTGAAGTCGTACAATTTTCAAAACGCATTTGCCAAGCTAACTCATTTTCCTCCCCGCTCTGTGCTTACCACCCAAGCTCCACTCACTTGTGCTTCTGTGCCGGAAGTGCAGTTCCATGAGCAACAGCCTTGTTCATTCGCTTGTCCAATAATCTTTCTTCCTGACCAAAGCCTACGTTGAGCATGGGAAACTGCTTAACGTGCAATTCACCCACACATACCCCAAACAAGAAGGATGAAGTGGCATCACTATCGGTTAGAATTTAGATATACAAGTCAATGATTATTATTGTCACATGTATTGTTATGCAGTGAGAAGTATTGTTTCTTGCACACTATGCAAAGAATTCCATTCACAGAGAAGGAAAGGAGAGGGTGCAGAATGTTGCATTACAGTTATAACTAGGGTGTAGAGAAAGATCAACTTAATATAAGGTAGTTCCATTCAAAAGTCTGATGGCAATAGGGACGAAGATATTCTTGAGTCGGTTGGTGCATGATCCCAGACTTTTGTATCTTTTTCCTGATGGAAGAAGGTGGAAGAGTGTATATTTTGGGTGCGTGGGATCCTTGATTATGCTGGCTACTTTTCTGAGGCAGTGGGAAATGTGGACAGTGTCAACAGAAGGGAGACTATTTGCACAATACATTGAGCTACGTTCACAATGCTTTGTAATTTATTGCAGTCTTGGGCAGAGCAGGAGCAATACCAAGATGTGATACAACCAGAAAGAATGCTTTCTATGGTGCATCTGTAAAAGTTGGCATGAGTCGTAGCGGACATGCCAAATTTCCTTAGCTTCTTGGGAAAGTAGAGGCATTGGTGGGCTTTCTAGATGTAGGCCAGAATTTTCCAGTCGTTTCCCCCCGCCGCCATTGCCAGAGAGGATAGAGAATTTGGCACTCAGCCAAATCTCCGCTCACTGCAACAGGACGGGAGAATCCCCCCTGGAGTGTACACTGTCACTTCTGTTGGTGGTAAGTGGTGATTCTCTCTGAAACTTTGCCTGAAGGTTTAGACCATTGTCCCACCAGGGTTATTTTTTATTTGATGTTTTGAAGCATGTACATAGATCAAAGTTGCTGCAGCTGTTTAGAATCAGAAAATAGTAGGTTTGAAATGTTTGAAAAATATCATACACTTTTCTGTCTAGAATTCTATCGATTTCCTTCTTAAATATCTTCAGTGACTTGGCCTCCACAGCCTTCTGTGGTAGAGAATTCCATAGGTTCACCACCCTCTGAGTGAAGAATTTAGCTTGATTTTCTGCTAAGTGTTAAATGATTGCCAGCGGTAATCAGGCTATTTCAATTAATTGACAGAAAATCATGAGCGGTGTGATTTTCCATGGGTAGACTGTAGCAGAAGAATACATCCAAAAGAAGTGCAGGTTAGGTGGATTAGCCATGATAAATTGTCCCAAGGTGCATAATTAAGGGGGATTAGTGGGATAAATACTTGGAGTTACAATGATTGAACCTGGGTAAGATACTTTGTCGGAGAGTCGGTGCAGACTTGATGGGCTGAATGGCCTCCTTCTGCACTGTAGGGATTATATGATTCTATGAATATAAAAAGAACGGACAACATTTTCAAAGTGTTTTAGCAAAAGTCTTATATTTAATATAAGTAGTGATTGATTGGCTCTGTCACTGACTGTAACGTAACTTGTTCAAGAATAAACTGCGTCAGTTTTAAGAATGTGTACCTTCTTGGGGGTTCTATTTAAATATAACTCTAATTGATGGGATTATTAGTTCTTTCTTCTGGTTGTACGTAAAATAAATTGTAGCCATTTCAATGGGGTTGTTGCGGTTGTGAACCTTCGACACAAAGCTATTAATAATTCAGCAGCAATTGGCAGTTTCAATTAAAATGGTTGTGCTGTTCTGAAGTTAGTAATAAAGTGAGTTGTTGTCTCAAACCTGTATCTAAACTGAACCAGGAGTGACAAATAATTACATCATGTCACAAAGTGTGAAAAATGCTTAATACTTTAATCCAGGAGGAATTGCTGCAGCACATCAGGAAAACGATACAAAATTCAAAGGTCATATAATAACCAACTCAAAAACAGCTTCTTCGCTGATGCCATCAGGCTTTTGAATGGACCTACTTAGCATTAAGTTGATCTTTCTCTACACCCTAGATATGACTGAAACACTACATTCTGCACTCTCTCGTTTCCTTCTCTATAAATGGTATGCTTTGGTATATAGTGTGCAAGAAACAATACTTTTCACTGTAGACTAATACATGTGACAATAATAAATCAAATCAAATCAAAACAGGTTAAAATCCAGCAGGTTTATATGAGCTTTCAGAGTGCTGCTCCTTCATCAGCTGCTCCCTCATCTGATGAAGAGCAGTGCCCCAAAAGCTTGTGATTCCAAATAAACTGTTGGACATTAACATGGTGTAATAAGACCTCTGACTATGCCCACCCCAGTCCAATGCTGGCATCTCCTCTTCATGGCTACTTTAATCCAGTTAACACAAAATGAACTCAGGGGTTACGCAAAATAGGTGAATACAGTGAGTCCCCATTTTAAGTAATTCCACTTTCATATTGCTGATAAAATGGGGCAGGTGTGCACACCTGGCATTCGAGTTTCTGTTGAGATTCACTTTGCGCAGGGGCCAATGTGGCACCATATGACTCTGTCAGTGCCATTTTGGAGCAGCTACTCCCAATACCTGACCCTCCCCATCTCCATTTCTCTCCCAAGTCTTCCATTCATATTTCTCTTACATTTTAATGTATTTTTTACTTTAAAAGTTGTTTCATTCAAAACGCAAATATTTGGTATTTCAGCTTATGGGATACAAAAATGTAATGTTTTCTTCTGACAAGGAAGTCTTATAGAAGTTAACCACAGCTTTTACATCGGTTGTAATCGGAAAATCTGATTAGTTTGAAGTTGTGCTTTTCAAGAACGCAGCTACAACATTGAGGGAGATCATCCCTGTGTCACTTACGTTCTTATAGAAAGACGCATACTGTGGAACATGATGCCCAGCGCCCTGGTGAGTTTGGCCACAGGAGGGCATTTAATTGGTGGGTGAGAGCCCATTCCCTGTTCCCACCATCATCTTGATGGAGTCCATGGCAGTAAGATCCCTGATGCCTGATGCAATCAATGCCAACTTAACAATCTCACCTCACCACCACTGTTATTAACCCAGCAGTGAATGGGAATCTTGCCTGTGGAGAGAATGACAAGCAAACCTTTGTGTGGTAGTTTACAGGCTCTGGGGGTGGCGTCCCTCATTTAAATGTACCTCAATACCTAAACGAGGAGTCTGACATCAGGAAGGATGGTTTAGTTGAGGGCCATCTCTTGCCTTTATTTACTAATCCCACTCAATTCCTATTTACTACCCACCTTCCACTTTTCTCCAGTGTTGTCATATTGGCAGCCATCAGCTCTCTGCTGAAGCTACTATTTAACAGAGGGCAGTAGCTCTCAGCGGGTGAGATTTCTGCTCATTGAACGCAGGGAAGGCCCGTCACTGTCCAGCTAAGTGCCTGAATGGCAGTTAATAAAACAGGCCTTCTTTAAAGAGATGATGTTCTAGCCAATCGACGTGGCCACCATTGCCTCCATTCAATGCAGCTCATTGAAGCTGTAATTGTTAAGAGGTGGAGGAACAATGTGTTTTTGGAAACACTGTTGAATCTAGTACATGGCAACCTTCTCTCTCATAAGATGTTGGTTTGTACCACGGGGCTCAGAAACTCCACCGTGGCATGTCAATCTCTACCACATTAGCTGCAGAGGAGGACAGTGGGCTGAGAAGGTGCAGGATTGCTGACCTCTGTGTTCTTTGACCCTTCTTTTCAGTCAGCAGGGCTTTCCACTTCTACTTGTCTCTTGCAATGTCACCTCTAAGTCCCCTCCAAGTCAAGGATCTCACCAACTTGGACATATATCACCATTCATTCATCAACATTGGAGGAGTAATGGACAGTGAAGAAGGTTTTCAAAGCTTGCAGAAGGATTTGGACCAGCTAGAAAAATGGGCTGAAAAATGGCAGGTCGAGTTTAATGCAGATAAGTGTGAGATATTGCACTTTAGAAGGACAAACCAAGGTAGAACATAAAAGTAAATGGTGGAACACTGAAGGGTGTATTAAACAGAGGGATCTACGAGTACAGATATGTAATTCCCTAAAAGTGGCGTCGCAGGTAGGTAGGGTCGTAAAGAGTGCTTTTGGAACATTGGCCTTTAGAAATCAAAGTATTGAGCATAAGAGTTGGAATGTTATGGTGATGTTGCATAAAACATTGGTGAGGCCAAATTTAGAAAATTGTTTGCAGTTTTGGTCACCTAATTACAGAAAGTATATTAATAAGGTTGAAAGAGTGCAGAGAAGGTTTACAAGGATGTTGCCGGTTCTTGAGAAACCGAGTTACAGAGAAAGGTTGAATAGGTTAGGTCTTTATTCCCTGGACCATAGAAGAATGAGGGGAGATTTAATAGAGGTGTATAAAATTATGATGGATATAGATAGAATGAATGCAAGCAGGCTTTTTCCACTGAGGCTAGAGGAGAGAAAAACTAGAGAACACGGGTTAAGGGTGAAGGGGGAAAAGTTTAAAGGGAATATTGGGACGGCTTCTTCACACAGAGTGGTGGGAGTGTGCAATGAGCTGCCAGATGAAGTGGTAAATGCGGGCTCACTTTTAACATTTAAGAAAAACTTGGACAGGTACATGGATAAGAGGGGTGTGGAGGGATATGGTGCAAGTTCAGATCAGTGGGACTAGGCAGGAAAATGGTTCGGTACAGCCAAGAAGGGCCAAAAGGCATGTTTCTGTGCTGTGGTGTTCTATGGTTCTAACATTGGGTCAAAATTTAACGCAACTTTTCCACACTGACTACAATGATTCAAGAACTCCCATCATCACTTTCTCAAGGATGACTACAGAAAATTAGTTATGTGAAATGGAAGTGTGGGGTTTATTGATAGGGTAGTTTGGAGCATTACTCAGTCGTACTTAGACCTGGATTCCATTCTCTCAGAAGATGAAGGTTTCTTCTCTGACCACTTTTGTGGAGGAGTGTACAATAACTTGAGTCACTCGAGAGTCTGAATCGCTTCAATGTTTACATTTGGTATAAGTGATCATTTACTTGGAGCTTTATTTTGAATGCAAGTCACAACTAAGTTTAAGTTATGCCAAACATCCAAAGGCAGCAAGAATCGAATGAGCCACAGCTCAAATTATTTCTACACCATTTGATTTGATTTGATTTATATTTGGCACATGTATTAGCATATAATGAAAAGTATTGTTTCGTACGCACTACACAGACAAAGCATATCATAAATAGAGAAGGAAAGGAGCGGGTGCTGAATGTAGTGTTACAGTCATAGCAAGGGTGGACAGAAAGATTGACTTAGTGAAAGGTACATCCATTCAAAAGTCTGGCAGCAGGGAAGAAGCTGTTTTTGAATCGGTTGGTATGTTATCTCAGACTTTTGTATCTTTTTCCCGATGGAAGAAGGGGGAAGAGAGAATGTCCGAGGTGCATGGGATGCATAATTATGCTGGCTGCTTTTCCAAAGCGGGAAGTGTAGACAGAGTCAATGGGTGGGAGGTTGATTTAAGTGATAGACTGGGCTTCATTCAGGACCCTTTTGTAGTTTCTTGTCATCTTGGACAGCGCAGGAGCCATACCCAGCTGTGACACAACCAGAAAGAATGCTTTCTATGGTGCATCTGTAGAAATTGGTGAGAGTCGCCACTTGGGTTGCAAATCTACCAGGTTGTTTTGGATCTCTAAGAACGAAATATATTTCTCCAGGGCATTGCTGCAAAGAACCCAGGAGAAAAACTGTGGGGATTTTTTTAAACATCTGCTTCTTTCATAATCTTTAGCACTCTTTTTTTAATTCTAACCAATTTTGGAGTTGGGTAAAAAGTATGGCTAAAAACAGCTGTTTGACCAACGGTCCAGAATCGTCCAGTCAGGTAACAAAGAGTCTGTTTACTTTCCAGTTGGTGGGAGGGGGTGACATTGACCGTGTGGATGGACAGGCAGAGTGGTCAGTGTTGGGATAGTGGAGGCAGAACTGTGGGAAGGGGGAGGTCATGCATTAAAACTGGAGCTGACAACTCCACGCACTGATAGATTTTGCAATATAAACAATTAAAGTCAACCTTTGCGGCAAACCTCAACTATTTTACTTGACTAAATGATGTGTTTTATTTTTTGTTTAAATTTGACTACTACTTCTTGTTCTGGAAATCGAGGTTACCTATAATCCCTGCGGTAAAGAAGTCCTTTGAAGGGAATGTCACTGGTAGAATTAATTTTGCATTATTCAATCCTAACAGAACATGAAACTTCAACAGGAGACTACATCTTTGTATACTGTTCTTGATCACCATAAGGAAGGAAATGGAAGAGCAATTCCTGAACTGCAAGGGGTGTGAATCTGAGGTTGCAGTTAACATACATTGTTGGGAATATGATAGGGAAATTCATGCCATGATTGATTTGAATCTAGAAAGTGTCAGTTGAGGTTCCTATTCCTGTTCCTGCCCCATCATCATAATGGCACATGCCTGGGAACACAAATCATCAGCAGTTTCTTTTGATTCACTGTACAAGTTTACCCCTTATCCTCAAACTATAATCCCTAGTCCCCACCATTGGGAAAATTCTTTCTGAATCTGCCCTATCTAATTTGGTTAGAATTTTATAAGTTTCTATGAGATCCCCCCTCACACTTCTAAACTCCATTGAATATAATCCTAATCAACTTAAACTCTCATATGATAGACCCACCACCATAGGAATCAGCTTGGTAAACCTTCGCTATACTCCCTCTGTAGCAAGGACACCTCCCTCAGATAAGGATACCAAAACTGCACACAATGCTCCAGATGTGGTCTCACCAACACTCTATACAATTGCAGTAAAACATCCTTATTCCTATACTCAAATCCTCTCACTATGAAGGCCAACATACCATTTGCCTTCTTTACTGCCTGTGGTACCTGCGCGCTTACATGCAGCGATTGATGCATGAGGAGACCGAGGTCTCGCTGAGTATCCATCTATCTCAGTTTACATCCATTCAAGTAATAATCTTAATCAATCAATTAATAATAGAATATAATGCTAATTAGGGTGCAGGAGCGCAAAGACATAGGCGTATATGTGTATAAAACATTAAACATGAAAGAACAGGTTGAGAGAGGTTAACGAAACAAAAAGTTTCCTTTACAATAGGGGCAGAGAGTACAAGAACCAAAAGGTTACATTAAATTTTTATAAGACTCCAGCTGCAGTGTTGCATCAAGTTCAGGATGCCACACCTTAGGAAGAATATGAATATATCAGAAATGGTTCAGAAAAGCATTCATGAGAATGACTCCAGGGAAGATGAACTTCAGTTGTGAAAATAGATTGGAAAAGTTGGGATTTTTCCTTAAAGAAGGCTGAGGGGAGATCTGATACATTCAAAATCATGAAGGGTCATCAAGACAGAGTAGAAAGGTAGAAATTATTTGAACTCATGAAAGGATTGAGAGTGAGAAGGCATAGGTTTAAAGTCAATATTGAATGGAACAAAAGAGGTAGGAGAAAAGAATTTTGCATAGCATGTGGTTAAGATCTGAATGCATTGCCTGTGGTGGAGGCAGGTTCAACAAAAGGGAATTAGGCTGTTCTCTGAAAAGGAAGAATGTGCAGGGTTACAGGGAGAAGACAAAGATAAGGAGAAGGAAATGGCACTCAGGGGGATTAGATGCTGGAGTGGTAATGTTGCTGGGCTAGTGATCCAAAGGCCCAGGCTAATGCTCCAGGGACACAGCAGCTTCACCAATGACCTTCCTTCCATCATGAGGTTAAAAATGGGGATGTTCGCTAATACATGCACAATGTTCAGCACCATTCCCCACTTCTCAGATACTGAAGCAGCCCATGATATTATGCAATAAGACCCAGACAATGTTTAGGCTTGGGCTGACAAATGGCAAGCAACATTTGTACCACACAAGTGCCAGGCAATGAAAGAATCTAACCCTCTTCCCTTGACATTCAGTGACATTACTATCGTTGAACCACCCCGCCCCCTCATCAATACCTTGGGGGTTAAACAGAAACCAAACTGGATTCACCATATAGATACTGTGGTTACAAGAGCAGGTCAGAGGCTGGGAATTGTATATTGAGTTATTCACCTCCTGACTCCTAAAAGTTCCAGTCTGCCCTTATAACTCAAGCCGTCAAGTCCTGGTGGCATCCTAGTACATCATTTCTGCACCCTTTCTAATTTAATAATATGCTTTCTATAATAAGGTGTCCAGAACTGTACACAGTATTCCAAGTGTGGCCTTACCAATGTGTTGTACAACTTCAACAAGATGCCCCAACTCCTGTAGTCAATGCTCTGACCAATGAAAACAAGCATGCTGAATGCCTGCTTCACCACTGTGTCCACCTGTGGCTCCACTTTCAATGAACTATGAATCTGTATCTCTATATCTCTTTGTTCTCCTCAACATTCTACCATTAACAGAATGAGCCCTGCCCTGGTTTGATCAACCAAAATGCATCAGCATGCATTTATCTAAATTAAACTCCACCTGCCAATGGTCAGCCCATTGGTGCAATTGTTCAAGATCCCACTGCAATTGGAGATAATCTTCTTCACTGTCCATATGCCAGCAATCCTGGTGTCATCTGCAAACTTAGTAATCATGCCTCCTAAATTCTCATCCAAATCATTAATATAAATGACAAATAACAGTGGACCCAGCACTGATCACTGAGATACACCGCTGGTCACAGTCCTCCAACTGGAGGACAAACAATTGGAGAAGACTTCCAACTGGTAACTTATCATGCATCGATTGAAGTTAAGTACATAAAGATGGCAGACATTGGATGAGGGACTATTGAAACAGTAGAGCGGAGTTAAGAGATATATGTTTGTAATCTTTAATTCTGCAAGTAAAGCAATTCCAAAACTAGCTCTGGTTTCTTCCGACACCAGCTAATTAAGCGCTGAAGATGCTCGACACCAGCCTGGACAAAGCAACCCTCTTGATTAGTATCCATAAACATTCACTGTCTCCATCACCGCCACACAGTGGCAGCATCTACAAGAATGCACTGCAAGTAACTTTCCAAGGCTTCTTTAACATCATCTTCCAAACCTGCAACCACCTCAAAGATTATGAACGGTAAACACGTGGGAATATTGTCGGTAGACAACCTGGAAGCTCCCCTCCAAATCAGAAACCATCCTGACACGGATGGAAATATATCGCTGTTCCTTAAGTGTTGCAGGTTTGAAAATTTGGAATCCCTCTCCAACGGCACTGTGGATGTACCTACAACACATGGGCTGCAGAGATTCAAGAAGGTAGTTCACCACCACCTTCTCGAGGACAGTTAGGCATGACAATCAATGCTGCTTTTTCAGTTACGTTCTACAGCCAACGAATGATCAACAAACGAAAGTCTCTATTGCTAGTGAGCCAATGGATATTTTGAAAAATATCTTCGAGAATCTTCCCTTTTGCGGGAATGATGCATTAAAACAAGATCCTCGAAATCTCTGAACAATTCCCCAGCACTAACATTCTTTGATGAGTGCAGAGCTAACAAAAGCAGGACTTTAAAGAAAGGCAATCCTTAAGGCATTGTTAATGGTTGTGGATCTTTAATTGTTGTGCCCAAAGCAAAGATAAATGGGAAAAAGCAAATCTGTAATCAATGAATATGCTGTATTCATTCTCACCCATTGTAATACTACTTCACCTTATTTCTTTACCAAGTACGCACTCCTGCTCTTTGTGTTTCACAGGATTATAGTAACTATTTTTTTAAAGGAACGTGCTGTTTCGCTTTGTGAAAGCTAAAAAAACCTCCTGATTTGGTGGTATGTAAATTGTCACTATCTGGCAGCAGGCAAGTGCAGTGTATTCAGGGACATTTGTCACAGAAATAAAATCATAAAAATAGCAGATCAATATGTGGACTAATCACAAATTTGTCCTTTGAACATAATTTTGTTAGATTATCTGTTGCAATGAAAGAGTTTTATTGTCAGAAAGTATTCAACAGGTACTAACCAAAATAGTTTCTTTGCTTGACTCCATCCATTTTACATCAAGGTAGCAGGGGCCGTTTCTCCCAAAATGTTCTAAGTGTCGAATTTATGTAAAATCTGGAATAAATCACACTGTTCTTTTTAGCTGGAGTTTCAAAGTGAATCTCCCACACTCTAAGCAGTGCAGAATGCAGTATTGATGTAGAGATGCCGGCATTGGACTGGGATGAACACAGTAAGAAGTTTGACAACACCAGGTTTAAACCCAACCAATTTATTTGACAGTAAACTCACACAAGCTTTCGAGGCTCTGCTCTTCGTCAGCACATGGCTGTTTGAGACCAGAACACCTCATTCACCAGACGAAGAGCAAAGCCTCAAAAGCTTGTGTGAGTTTACTATCAAATAAACCAATTGGACTTAAACCTAGTGTTGTCAGGCTTCTTATTGTGTTCACTGCAGAGTGCCTCAGTGTGAATCACGCTGAAATTAGTGGATGGGGCCCATTCCCACAGGAGAGGCCAGCAGTAGAGCACTGAGCGGGCCTGTATGCACATGCCGATCTGTTAGCTCCTGCATGCACAGTGACCCCACGCTGCCCGTCTCCTGATCACTGGCCAGCTCGATTGCTGACCAGCCCCATCACCCCCACCTTACTGCCCCTCTGATCCCCCCAGGACCCAATCGCTGGCCTTCCCAAAGTGGTCTGAGTCAGCCTCGACTCCCCGCACCCCACCCCAGCGTTGTGGAGCTGACAACGCTGGAAGTCGAGCTGCCAGAGACGCAGAGAGGCTGTGACGCCCAACAGGGAGCCCATGAAACGGCCTTTGCTAGAATGTTCCGGTTGCAAAAGCAACACAGCGGATTGGGAGAATTGCCCCATGATGTTTAAAAAAAGATATAAATATGTGAGAAGCAACTCAGAGCAGGTTTTTAGTCTAAAAATTATCAGGAATGGGCGTGTTGTCTTATGAGGAAAGGTTGGAGAGGTTAGATCCTGAAGGATATTGACAGGGTGGAGGTGGAGAGGATGTTCCCTCTTGTCAGAGAAACTGGAATTAATGAGTCATTGTATAAATATAAGGGATCCATCATTGAAGACAGAGATGAGGAGGAATTTTCTTCTTTCACAAGGTTATGAGTCTTTGGAACTCTCTTCCTCAAAAGGCAATGGAAGCAGAGTCTTTGAATATTTTTAGAGTTAGATAGATTCTTGATTAATAATGAGGTGAACGATAGGAATGTGGGGTTGAGATTATTGCCATGATCTTGTTGAATGGCGGAGCAAGTTTGAGGGGCTAAGTGGCCTACTGATCCTCCTAATTAAATACCTAACTCAGGAGATGTTATAAGCTATGACCGACCAGCATGTTTGTCAAGCTTGTAACACATTATGATGTGATGGTGGTCACTTATCTATCCAGTCCTTTCACAACAGAATGGTAATTTGATTTGATTTATTATTGTCACACATATTGAATATACAGTGTTTCTTGCGCAAGAAACAAAGCATACTGTTTATAGAGAAGGAGAGGGTGCAAAATGCAGTGTTCCAATCATAGTCATTTACCAATACTTTCAAAAAATTAAATGGTGCTTTGTTATAATAGAAGTGGTAATTCGATTTGAGAAGAACTTAATCTAAAATCAAACATGCAGAGAAATCTACTCCCATGGGAAGCTAACATAAGGGGCTGAATTGTTTTCTCTCAGTGCTGAGCAAACCCATGGAAGGACCAAATAGTTAAAATGTGGGACCACAGCTTCACACTTACGCTCTGATTCCTGCTGTCCACACATTGGCCAGGTTGGGAAATGTGAGCGATTGCAATCTGACACCTAGCTCATGTGACATCTGATTTTTGATTTGATTTATTATTGTCACATATATTAACATACAGTGAACAGTATTGTTTCTTCCGTGCCATTCAGACAAAACATACCATTCATAGAGAAGGAAATGAGTGATGCAGAATGTTGTGTTACAGTCATAGCTAAGATTAGAGAAATATCATTTTAATGTGGGGTATGGCCATTCAAAAGTCTGACAGCAGCAGGGAAGAAGCTGTTCTTGAGCCAGGTGGTACGTGACCTCAGACTTTTGTATTGTTTTCCTGAAGAAGATAGAAGAGAGAATATCCGGGATGCACGTGGTCCTTAATTATGCTGGCTGCTTTGCTGAGGCAGCGGGAAATGTAGACAGAGTCAATGGTTTGTGTGATGGATTGGGCTACATTCACAACCTTTTGTAGTTCCTTGTGATCTTGGGCAGAACAGGATCTGTGATACAACCAGAAAGAATGCTTTCTCTGATGCAACTGTATAACTTGGTGAGAGTCGTAGCTGACATACCAAATTTCCTTAGTCTTCTGAGGTGTTGATGGGTTTGTTAACTATAGTGTTGACACGAGGGGACCAGGACAGGTTTTTGGTGATCTGGACATCTAAAAACTTGAAGCTCTCGATCCTTTCTACTTCGTTCCTGTTGATGTAGACAGGGGCATGTTTTCCTTTATATTTCCTGAAGTCAATGACAATCTCCTTCATTTTGTTGACATTGAGGGGGAGATTATTGTTGCCAACCAGTTCACCAGATTCTCTCTCTTATTCCTGTATGTCATTGTTTGAGATGCAACCTATTACGCTGGCGTTGTCAGCAAACTTGAAAATCAAATTGGAGGGGAATTTGGCTGCATAGTCATTGGTGTATAAGGAGTATAGTAGGGGGGCTGAGATCACAGCCTTGTGGGGCACTAATGTTGAGGATAATCATGGAGGAGGTGTTGTTGCCTATCCTTACTAATTGTGGTCTGTGAGTTAGAAAGTTGAAGATCCAGTCGCAGAAGGGAATAATGGTGTTGAAGGCTGAGTTGTCATCAATAAATAGGAGAATGATATAGGTGTCCTCGTTACCTATGTATTCCAGGGTTGAGTGTAGGGCCAGGGAAATGCGTTCTGCTGTGGACGATAGGCAAACTGTAGTAGACCCAGGAAGCCCGGGAGGCTGGAATTGATTCGTGCCATGACTAACGTTTTGAAACACTTCATAATGATAAATGTCAGAGCCACTGATCAATAGTCATTAAGGCAAGCTGCTTGTATTTTTTAGGTACTGGGATGATGGTTGTCTTCTTGAAGCAGATAGGAACCTCAGATTGTTGTAAAGCGAGGTTGAAGATGTCTGTGAATGTCCCTAGCAGCTGATCCATGCAGAATCTGAGCACACATCTGGGTACTCTACCTGGGCCAATTGCTTCCCATGGATTGACCTTCAAAAAAGTTGCTCTGACGTCTGCAATGGTGACCCCAGATCTAGATTCATCCAGGGCTTCCAAGGTGGAGGACATGCTCTCGCTGACCTCTTACTCAAAATAGAATGTATTGAACTCATCAAGGAGGGGTGTGTTAGAGCTGGCAATTTTACATGCCTTCATCTTGTCGCCTGTTATATCTTGCAGATTTTGCCATAGTTGGCAGGGGTTGGTGTGGCTAGGTTGGAACTCTAGCTTGACTGTTCAATTTTATTTTCTACTAATTTATGGGATGTGAATGTTGCTGGCTAGGGCAGCATTTATTGCCCATCCCTAATTGTCCTTGAGAAGGTGGTGGTGAGCTACCTTCTTGAACTGCTGCAGTCCATATGATGTATGTATGCCTTCAGCGCTTTTAGTAGAGAATTACAGAATTTTACCCGAGTGATTTTTTTTTTATTATTCATTCGTGGGACATAGGTGTTGCTGGTTGGCCAGCATTTACAGCCCATCCCAAGTTTCCCTTGAGGGCAGTTAAGAGCCAACCACGTTGCTGAGGCTCTGGAGTCACATGTAGGCCAGACCAGGTAAGGATGGCAGATTTCCTTCCCTAAAGGACATCAGTGAACTAGATGGATTTTTCTGACAATCAACACTGGTTTCATGGTCATCAGTAGATTCTTAATTCCAGATATTTTTTATTGAATTCAAAGTTCGCTATCTGTCATGGGGGGGATTCGAACTCAGATCCTCAGAATGTTAGCTGAGTTTCTGAATTAATAATATAGCAATAATACCATTCAGCTATCACCTCCTCCCTACAGTGAGGGAATGGTGATATATTTCCAAATCAGAATGGTGAGTGACCCGGAGAGGAATTTCTGGGTGATGGTGTTATCAGGAATCTGTTGCCGTTGTCCTTCTAGGTAGTAGTGGTTATGGGTTTGAAGGGTGCTGCCTAAGGAATCTTGGTGAGTTCTTACAGTGCATCTTGTAGATGTTCATTAGTGGTGAAGGGAGAGGATTGGGTGCCAATCAAGCAGGTTTCTTTGTCCTGGATGGTGTTAAGCTTCTTGATTGTTGGAGCTGCACCCATCTAAGCAAGTGGACAATATTCCAATATACTCCTGATTTGTGTCTTGCAGATGGTGGACAGGCTTTGAAGAGTCAGGGGCAAGTTAGTCACCACAGGATTCCTAGCCCCTGACCTGTTCTTATAGCCAGTTTAAGAGCACAGCTGATGTTCCAAATCCAACAGGGAACTTTGAAACTTTGTAGTGTTGCAGTCATAGGTAGGATGTAGAGAAAGGTTAATCTAGTATGATGTAGGTCCATTTAAAAGTGAAATCTTTGAAAATTTGGGGATGGCACAGTGGCTAGCACTGCTGCCTCACAGTTCCAGGAACCCAGGTTCAATTCCTGGCTTGGATAAGTGTCTGTGTGGAGTTTGCACATTCTCCCTGTGTCTGTGTGGGTTTCCTCCAGGTGCTCTGGTTTCCTCTCATAATCCAAAGATGTGCAAGTTAGATGCATTAGCCATGCTAAATTACCCCTGATGTCAGGGGATTAGCTTAGATAAATGCATGAGATTAAGGGGATAGGATTTATGTGTGATTGTGATTGGTGCAGACTCGATGGGCCAAATGGCTTCATTCTGCACTGTATGATTCTATGAAATGCGTACTCCTAGTTGTATTTTTGCAATTTATATAATGAGAGGAAAGATGCCAAGACCAGGGAGATATCACAAAGTCAAGTCTTTGCTAATGCAAATTCCAAAGGCCAACTCAATATTGAGACATCCATACTATGTGCTGAGTCAATTGAGAACCCTCTAAGCAAAGAAGTTTCTCCTCATCTCAGTCCTGAATGATCAACCCCTGATCTCAAGACTGTACTAGATAGTCCAGGCAGAGGAAACAACCTCTCCATGGCAGTCCTGTCAAGCCCCTTCAGAATCTGTTTCAACAAGATCACCTATCATTTTCTAAGCCCCAGAGAATATAGGTCCAATTTAATCAGTCTCTCATCATGGGCAATCCTCTCAACCCAGCGATCAATCTTGTGAATCTTCTTTGCACCTCCTTCAACACAGGCACACATTTCTTTAGAAATGGATTTTTTAGCCCCGCTGACAGTGATCCACCACAGGGTGCAAATAACAGGAAACCTTATTGACAGTGGCAGGACTGGAAGATCCTGCCACAAGCGAATGCTGGGCTGCTTTTGTCACTGCAAAAATGCCGTGGGGGAGCACACGGAAAGTCCCACTTATGGATACCAAAACTTTGCGCAGTACTCCAGGTGTGATCTCTCAAAAACTCAATATAATTATATAAAGACTTCCTTGTTGCTGAACCCCAGTCCACTTGCAGTAACGGCCAATAAATCATTTCCTTTCTCAATTGCTTGCTGAACCTGCATGCTAACTTTCTGGGTGTTCTTGGTACAAGTACACCCAAGTCCTTACGGACATCAATATTTCAAACTCACAGATCTTTTTAAAATATTCTGTTTTTCTATTCTCCCCACCCATATAGGAAGAATCAACACATCTCCATATTCTACTCCAACTGCCACCTTGATGTGCGCTCACTTAATGGGCAGAATTTCCCCCTTCCATCTGCCATGGGAATTGTGGTAGGTGGGGAGTGGATTATGCAAAGATTTGTTGACTCTGGTGGGATTTTTTGGTCCTGGGGCAAGAGCGGCTGGAAAATACTCCCAATGTGGGGCACAGTGATTAGCATTGCTACCTCACAGTGCCAGGGACCCAGGTTCAATTCCCAGCTTGGGTCACTGTTTGTGTGGAGTTTGAACATTCTCTCCATGTCTGGAAACCCCGTGGGATTCCTCCAGGTGCTTCAGTTTCTTCCCACAGTCCAAAGATGTGCAGGTTAGGTACACTGGCCATGGTAAATCGCCCTTTAGTATAGGGGGACTCAATAGCATAAATGCATGGAGTTATGGGGATAGGATCTGGATAGGATTGTGGTTGATGCAGACGCAATGGGCTGAATTCTGCACTGTAGGAATTTATAGAATCTGTCTATATTTGATTTGATTTGATTTATTATTGTCATATGTATTAACATACAGTAAAAAGTATTGTTTCTTGCACACTATTCAGACAAAGCATACTATTCATAGAGAAGAAACAAGAGAATACAGAATTTAATGTTACTGTCATAGCTAAGGTGTAGAAAAAGATTAATTTAATGCAAGGTAGGTCCATTCAAAAGTCTGACAGCAGCAGGGAAGAAGCTGTTCTTCACTCTGTTGGCATATGACCTTTGTATCTTTTTCCCAAAGGAAGAAGGTGGAAGAGAGAACGTCTGGGGTGCATGGGGCCCTTAATTATACTGGCTGCTTTGCCGGGGCAGCAGGAAGTGTTGACAGAGTCAATGGATGGGAGGCTGGTTTGTGTGATGGACTGGGCTACATTCACCACCTTTTGTAGCATCTCATTTTTGTGTCCCCTCCACAGTTAAGATTCCCACCTAGCTTTGCATCATCAGCAAGCTTGGATCCATTATGCTTGGAGTCTTTATATACATTATTAATATAGATTGTAAGTAGCTGAGGAGGAATCCAGTCAGGATAAGAAGGTTGATTTTTGTAACCTGGAGAATTTATTACCTGTGACATGAACTCTGAAATGTAGAAGATTCTTCAGGAAGGAAAGAGCCAGTAATAATACTGCTGGCTCTTGTTCAACTGACACAGAGGAACTGTTCCCATGCTTTATTGAGAGCCTGCTGAAAGTAATTCGTTCAACATTCCCACACAAAAGTTGCAGAGACCTGCCACTACATTTTGTTGAAATCCCAGTGACATAGCTGTGTGCTTGTTTTTAAATAATTTAGCTATCCTGGCTGCCCTCAGTTCAAATAAAACATCAGTCGCTGGCCACAATGCGAGATCCTTCCGAATGCATCTCATTTCCATTCACCATAGTTTCAGTTGCAGTGTCGTTCAGAATGGAAGGCACCAGTGTTACTGTTTCCAGATTCTGACTCGAGTGGCAGGATATAATTGCACCCCCCTGGGAAGTACATTTGGAGACAGCTACTCCGTCCGTGCCATTGGTACATGAGGAGGCACAGATGCCTGCTGCCAGGATGTATCATTTAAGCTGACTATCAAACCTGACATACATAATGCGCCATTCAGGCTGTTTCAGTGAGGCGACCTCTGCATTTTTTTGTTCTGATGTGAAATCTAGACTGAATAGTCTCCTTTGGCTCTTACTCCTTACTAATACAGAATATATTGCTCCAGGGGAAAGAAAAACAATTGCTTTCTTAATTACGTGCACCAACACTTGTGTATGGTTGCATGAAAAAACACGAACTTCATCTCTCTGTGCATTCCAATAGAATTGTGTAATTTTGACAGTCCTACCAAAATGGTAGGGCACAGTACATAGCCTCTTACTTTAGTCTGGTGTAATAACGAGCAGAAGCATCAGCAAAGCTTTCATTATGCAATGATACAGGCTGTATAGTGAAAACTTTGCTGGATGCTTCTGCTAGATATTACATTTTCCTCATGAATATAGCAGTTATTAAAGTAAAGTTTATTTATCAGTGTCACAGGCAGAGCTTACATTAACACTGCAATGAAATTACTGTGAAATTCCCCCAGTTGTCACACTCTAGCGCCCGTTTGGGTCAATGCACTTAACCAGCATGTCTTTCAGATTGTAGGAGGAAAACAAAGCACTGGAGGAAACCCATGCAGACACGGGGAGAACGTGAAAACTCCACAGAGTCGGCGACCCAAGCCTGAAATTGAACCCAGAGCTGCGAGGCAGTAGTGGCACCCTGCTGCACGTGTAGCACATTAAGGAAAATCAAAAACTCTACGTGTTTCAAGGCAAATGGCACTTAGAAAGGTGCAGATACATGTTATACATTGGCCATGCTAAATTGCCCCTTTAGTGTCCAAAGATGTGCAGGTGTGGGGTAATTAGTGGACTAACTATGTAGGGTTTCACAGTTTGGCCCTGGATGGTGTACTCTGTTGGAGTGTCAGTGCAGACTCAATGGGCGAAATGGCCTCCTTCTGTACTGTAGGAATTCTATAGTGCTATGATTTGTGGTATATGTAATATTCATGGTGTACCTTCATTGTGAGTCATACATCAAATATGATATTGTGAATGAGTGCAGTACTTGAAGGTTTTGTTATCATTTGAAGGTGTGCACTGTACATTTTTAATTTTAAGTAACTAGATGAGTCACTGGATTTTCTGGGCACCTTGCAGCTAGAATGTTGCCTTTAGCTATGAAATATTTGGAACTCTAGATGATTAATTCATCAACAGAAATAAACAAAAAACAGGTAAAGCAAACTTTTAACCCTTTAAACCAGCATATTTTAAGACATAATAACCATTCAAATGTATCAAATAAACAAAATTCAGTCCATTGCAATGTGTGAGGCATGTTGGCACATTGGTTAGCACTGCTGTCTCAGAGGGGCAGGGACCTGGGCTTGATTCTGACTTCGGATGGCTGCTTATGTGAAGTTTGCACGTTCACCCTGTATCTGTATGGGTTTCTTTCGGATACTCCAATTTCCTCCCACGCTCCAAAGATTTGTGGGTTAGGTTGATTGGAGATGCATAAAGTAAATACTTGGCATTGTGGGATAGGGCCTGGGTGGGGTTGTTGTTGGTGTAGGCTCACTGGGCCGAATGGCCTCTTTCTGCACTCTAAATGATTCAATTCTATGAAAGCACAATCTGGTCCATAACTGCAACACATCTCAGGAGTTGGACAACATGCTGCATAAAAAACTCAATGGTATATGTTATAAAGTTAATGCTATGATGATGTAATGAAGTGCTCATCGCTCTGACACACACATGTAATATTATGAGGAAATTGTAAAGAGCAGAGTTCACTGGTGAGGTTTCACTTATGAGAAATGTGAGGCATGATTTCTTGGGCATAATTCTTGGGTAGGTATTCTTCATCTCAGAGTACTTAAGGAAGCAGTCCTAGAAATAGTAGATCAATTGATGGTCATTTTCCAAAATTGTTTGGACTCTAAAATGGTTCCTACAGATTGGGGGGTAGCTAATATAAGCCGTCTATTCAAAAACGTAGGTAGAGAGAAAACAGGGAGCTACAGGGTAGCTACAGAGAAACAGGGTAGATTCAGAAAGAATGTTCCCGATGGTGGGGGAGTCCAAAACTAGGAGTCACTTAGTTAGGAAGAAAAAAAAGGCATATGATAGCAGCTGGGAATGGAGACAGCGTTGGAGGAATACAGAGAGAGTAGGAGGGAGCTCAAACGGGGTGTTAGAAGGGCAAAAAGGGGGCATGAAATGATTTTGGCAGATAGGATTAAGGAAAATCCAAAGGCTTTTTACTCCTATGTTATGAATTAAAGGGTGGTTAGAGGAAAAATTGGACCTTTTAGGGACAGAGGAGGGGCTTAGAGCCTGAGGGAATGGCAGAGATCCTGAATGAATACTTTGTACATTTGGCCTGGACCATTTGATGGGCAACAGGACAGCTCAGTGATTATGGCTGTGCTGTGCAGATACATGGATTTGGGCCTGTGTCTGTCGGAATTTGCGCATTCTCTCCGTGCTTGCATGGGTTTTCTCCGGGTGCTCCGGTTTCCTTCCACATCCCAAAAATGTGCTCTTAGGCTAATTGGCAGAACAAATTCTCCCAATTGTCTCAAATTTTGTTTCAATCCATAGGTCTATAAACATAGACAGGGATCACGGGTAGAGATGGGAGCATCGGGGTGGCGGCGCGGGCTTGTTGGGCCGAAAGGCCTGTTTCCCGTGCTGTTTTGTTCTTTGCTCTTTGTTCATAATTTAAATATAAGGAGTAAATCTTCTAGAACTGAGGTGAGGGAAATTTCTTCACCCAGAGAACGGCAAATATGTGGATTTACTGCCACAGCAAGTACTTGAGGCCAAAATGTAATGTGATTTCATGAATGAATTAGATGTGGTTCATCAAAGGATATGGGGGGGAGAGGGGGTGCACACTGAATTTGATGATCAGCCATGATCAAAATAAATGGCAGAGGAAGGCCAAATGGCCTCCTCCTGCTTCTAGTTTCCACATATGTTTCTAAGTAATTCATACATGCTAAATGACTCAACCTGTTTTGATGCTGCAATTGCTAATCCAATTATGTGAAAACTCATTTAATTAAATGGAACAGAAAAGCAACTTAACTTCAAATCAAGAGCAAGCCTGTCAGCATCTGAAAAAAGGGTCTTATGTAACTGCTGATTAACAGGTCCTGTTTTTGCTTTAGATTTCCAACATTGCTTTCTCTTTTAAGTCATGTACCCTACGTGTGACAGATCAGTCCTGCTTTGTGGATAGAATACTGAGTGCAGTCCTTGACCTCAACATACGGCACAGGGATGGCACTGTGGTTAGCATTGCTGCCTCACTGTGCCAAGACCCGGTTCATTTCCCGGCTTGGGTTATTGTCTATGTGGAGTTTGCACGTTCTCCCTGTGTCTGTGTGGGTTTCCGCTGGGTGCTCCAGTTTCCTCCCACAGTCCAATGATTTGCATGTTGTTGAATTGGCCATTCTAATTTGCTCCTTAGTGTCAGGAGGACTAGCTAGCTCATGGGGTTATGGGAATAGGACCTGGATGGGATTGTGATCAGTGCAGGCTCGATGGGCTAAATGGCCTCTTTCTGCGCTGTAGAATTTTATGATGCATCAGTTAATGGTAGGGCATTGGGGAGAGTTACAGGACAAATAGATGTATGGATACATGTTCATAGCTCCCTGAAAGTGGAATCACAGGCTACTGAGTGGTGAAGGAGGTATTTGGCATTCTTGGTTCCATCGGTCAGAACATTGAATACAGGAGTTGGAATGCCTTGTTGAAGTTGTACAAGACATTGGTAAGGCCATACTTGGAATACGGTGTGCAATTCTGGTCATCCTATTGTAGAAAGGATATTATTAAACTAGAAAGAGTGCAGAAGAGATTTGCTAGGAAGCTACCAGGACTTGATGGATTGAATTATAAAAGAGGCTGAATGGATTTTTCCCTGGAGCGTAGGAGGCTGAGGGATGATCTCGTAGAGGTCTATAAAATAATGAAAGGCATAGATCAGCTAGATAGTCAATATCTTTTCCCAAAGGCAGGGGAGTCTAAAATTAAAGGGCCCGTAGGTTTAAGGTGAGAGGGGAGAGATACGAAAGTGTCCAAAGGGGCAATTTTTTCACAGAGAGGGTGATGAGATCTGAAAGCTGCCAAAGGTAGTAGTAGAGATGGGTACAATTTTGTCTTTTAAAAAGCAGTTAGATAGTTACATGGATACAATGGGTGTAAAGGGATATGGGCCAAATGAGGGCAATTGGGATTAGTTTAGGAATCTTTAAGACTAAGGGGAGTTGGACAAGTTGGGCCATAGGGTCTGTTTCTAAGCTGTAAACCTCTATGATTCTGTGATTCTACACACTGATGGTCATTATGATGTTTACAGAAGCAGCATCTATTTTTGTCCTTTCTGGCGATGGAACAGTCACTCCTCTGCATTCAAAGGGCACCCATAAAACAAATCTGTTTTCAAGCATGTATTGTACTGACATCATGTTGAAATGCACCAGCACATATGCAAGATTACTGTGCTGATTGGAATATATGAGGGTAAAGCTCAGCTCTGTGTGATGTTGTAAATTGGATGCTATAAGTTAACAGCTTGGGTTACATCCCTCCTGATTTTGAAATTTTGAAGTCACTGGAAATCAGAGCGATGCAAAGCAACCTGGAGACAAATGGTCCCGATCCATTTCCACTAGTGCATAAAGTCAAAATCTGTGATGTATGTGTTCATATATATGTACGATATGTTGGGGTGTAGGGTGCACACTGCCTTTTTAGGAGTATTGGGTCAGGTGACCTCTGGGGTGTTAGATCCGCACAGTGTGGTATCCTATTGGCCACTCTTAGACCTGACTATGAATGATTTGATTTATTATTGTCACATAAATTAATATACAGTGAAAAGTATTATTCCTTGCAAGCTATACAGACAAAGCATACCATACATCGAGAAGGGAAGGAAAGAGAATATAATGTTACAGTCATAGCTAGAGTGTAGCACACAATTAACTTAATGTATAAGGTAGGTCCATTCAAAAGTCTAATGGCAGCAGGGAAGAAGCTGCTCTTGAGTCTGTTGGTGTGTGATCTTAGACTTTCTAATTTGTCAAATTGGTTATCCAAAGTTAACTTCGCTACAATAACACCCTAGTAAACAGCAGTCAACCTAGCTTTAGACAAGAACTAATGTGACAAATTCCACTTTTGTGTAATTTTAAAGCTAAGATCTAGTGATTTTAAAACCGCAACAATGTGCTTTCAGATCTGATTCTCAGAACGGGAGAGTGAAGAATTTAGCCAAGAGCCAAATATTATCTTGTGAAAAGAGCAAAGAATTTCCAGGAATTAACTCGTCAAGGTGGTAGTCAGCAAAAGCACAGACTGCCTCAAGAGTGGCTGTGAGTCTGTCATCCCAGTTAACATGTTCAAGTGAACATTAAAACTGACAAGTTCAATTATGCCCTCATTAGTTGCTGTCAAAACAGTGCTGTCATGGATATTAATCTGTTAGTTTTGTTTAGGCTAAATAATGCTGCTTCTTTGCTGTGTATCATTGACATGCTTATTTGGCCAATTTTGTTCATTAGCACAGAATGGTAGCAGGAGAGCTCCTTGATATTTTTGGAATGTGTTTGAGCATTTTGAGAGACATAGCAAAATTTAATGGTCATAGCAGTGGATCAGCCCACCAGCCAGAAAGCCGGACTCAACATCTTGGTGGCCCAAGGAATGCTGTCAGGGAAGCAGGCCGGTTTATGTGGGGGCCCTTGGCTTCACTGGGGTCAATGTCCTAAAAGGCTTTCCTGGGGTGAGGTGAATGCCCCCATCTCTGAGAGCTGCCATCCAATCAGAGGCCAGAAGTTCTCCAATACTGGCAGTGCCTCCCTCCTGGTGTGATGCCCGCTATTGCGGGATTGATACTGGAATACCCAGTCCAATATAAATGGGGTGGGATTGCTGAGATCCATCAGGGAGAGGGATCATTGTGAAGAGTCAGGTTAGGAGGGGACTCCCTTAGGGTCCCTCTCTCCCAATACCTGGCTGTAGGCATATCCGCCAGGGTTTACCTGACTATTTGTCGTGGACTTACACAGTGAGAGAATGAAGCCCTCAAGTTGCCACTTACTGTCTCAATTGGCCTTTAGGTGAGAAGGTCTTCCTCGGTCATTACAATTGGCCCTGCATTCTCCCGTTGTATTATACAGCTATCATTCCTTCCAACCTGCCTCTAGGTGATGGGGGTGTGCATTAGATTCCACAGGCTTTTTGTAGAGTGTATAATTTTTCAAACCACAGAGATTTTTTCAATTCATACCTGGTGATTAAGTTTTTTAAGTTTATTTATAAGTATCACAAGTCAACTTACATCAACACTGCAATGAAGTCACTGTGAAAACCCCCTAGTCGCCAAAACTCCGGTGCCTATTCAGGTACATTGAGGGAGAATTTAGCACGGCCAATACATCTAACCAATGTGTCTTTCAGTTTTCGGATAACTTTGCAAAGAACATAATTATCCTTGTCTACTTTATTCTTGATCATCTTTATGGACAGGGCTGATGCAATCAATTTTTTGAAAATGAGGCAGGGCTTATTTGCTGCCAAATTTGAATTAAAAGAGGAAAAAGAAAATAAATCTAAAATTAGCGATGCAGCGATGGATTTTTTAAAATCTATGTGTAGTAAGAGGCAGGAGAGAGATTGCAGAAAGTGCGGAGTTCAATATATCTGGGGTCCTGGGAAAGATGCCTAAAGAAGCAGATTGGGTCCGATATTTTTATTGGGATACTTCATGGCATTGTCAAAGGCCAACTTGTTCCTTTATCAGACGTTTACTCAAATAATAGTAAACTGATTAAAAGTAATCCCTGGGGCATGAAATTATTTGCTTCAAAAAAGGCGAATTAGCTTTGTAATTTACTGGGCCACTGGCATTGTGGCATCCAGCCCATTTGGACTATCAGGAGGATTCTGCAATGCCACCAATAGCAGTGCAAAATACAATGGACAACATATTTTTCTTCCTGATTGGAGGGGATCCAAAAAAGCAACTGACGGGAAAACTGCACTCCTGAAAAAGAAATGCCCTGTGCAGCCAGAGCAAGCTGTTCACATTTGCCACCACCCACAGTACTGCCTCTGAAGAAGCAGTCAAGCACTACCTCCACAAACACTTGCTCTCTGCAATGCTCACAGTCAACTCAAGGTAGCTCTCAGTGACAGTGTGGCAGTATAACAGGGTGTCATCAGATACTCATAACGAAGGAATCAATCCATCCATGCCGAATAAGCTTACATCGTGCCTGCTCATCATGGCATCTAGTTGCTTTTTAACTGATTCCAGGATTATTGCCCCAGACAATCTGCCTGTTCCAAGTACTAAGCACTTCTTGCACTTCCCATTATCTGAGCACACTATATCTGTAATTATATTACATAATTGGAACAGCACGGCGGCACAGTGGTTAGCACTGCTACCTCACAGCTCCAGGGACCTGGGTTTGATTGCTGGCTGGGGTCACTAACTTTGTGGAGTCTGCACACCCGCCCTATGTCTGTGTGGGTTTCCTCTGGGTGCTCTGCTTTCCTCCCACAGTCTGAAAGACCAGTTAGGTGCATTGGCCATGCTAAATTCTCCCTCAGCGTACCCAAACAGGCTTCAGAATGTGGCGACTAGAGGATTTTCACAGTAACTTCATTGCAGTGTTAATGTCAGCCTACTTGTGATACTAATAAATAAAATAAATAAACATTTCATTCCCCCTCCCCCATTCAGCACTCTCTAACTTAGCTTATTCTATAATTGCTGCACAGACATTCAGACCATTCAAGTTTCGTGTCAGCTGCAAATTTTGTATCTGTAAACTTCTAAATTCCAGTTCTTGGCATCAGGTAGAAACAGCAATGATTCCAATAATAAGCCCAGGGACAATATAGTCACCAATTTCCACCCTCCCCAACCCCTTGCTTACCATGATAGCTCTAACTGTTGCCTTCTACCCTTCAGCAGTTTCCTATCCAAACTGAGTCTCCAGATCTCTGAGAAGAATAAAGCCCATTTCAAGTGGAACTTCTTAAAATGCTTTTTGTATGCCTTTAGTACATGACGTCATTGGGTTTATCAATGTGGGTTAGATGCAGTGAAAGCAAGGAGGATGAGTAATAAGGATCTTCCCTGTCTGAAGCTGTGTTGATGCTGTTTACTAGGCTATGATATGAAGATGCTGTTGCTGGATTGGAGTAAGATATCTCACAGCACCAGATTAAAGTCCAACAGGTTTAGTTGGAATCACGAGCTTTCTGAGCACTTCTCCTTCATAAGGTGAGTGGAGATAGGTACACAAACCAACCTCTACTCACATGATGAAAGAACAGTGCTCTGAAAGCTGGTGATTCCAAATAAACCTGATGAACTTTAATCTAGTGTTGTGAGGCTTCTTACTGTGTTTACTACACTGTTACTGTGCAGTTAACACTGCACAAACCAAACACTGCACTGACCAAACTTATTATTTTATTCAAATTAGAGTAGAATTAATGTATATGTATATATATAATTATTAATATATTTAGTTGCTTACATCTATTTTTCACCCTTTCAAATAGGAGTACCACAATTGCCTATTTCTAATCTGTGCAATGACCATTATCTCTTCATAATGATGGTTTGCAAATCTTCCCTGTGGAAACCAAGCTCCACACGCTGGAACACAGAATGTCTATTATGGGAATATTTACCTCTTCGAGTGTCAGGTCTCTCTTTGCCCCTTCGTTCACCCTTTCAGAAAGACTCCTTCATGACCTGCACTCATCCTTTCTTCTGCAGAATTGCTAAAGGTAATATTTCCTCAATCAGTTCAAAAAGACCATTCAACTCATCAAAACCCACTGACGAAAGGATTCCATGGTTTCCTGCACAATGGGTTTTTATACTTCCCAAAAGTCTGCTCCTTGGGGGAATGTTCCTATCCCTCCTGGGAATTGTAGCAGCCAGTAGACAGGGCAGGCTACCCAAAGATTCATTGACCTCGGGCAGGATTTTCCTGTTTTGGGGTGAGCCCGGCTGGAAAATCCCGCCCGTTGGTGTTGGTAACTCTGTAATAATTATCTGGATTTCCTCCGGATGATTCGGTTTCCTTCCACATTCCAAAGATGTGCATGTCAGGTGGATTGGCCATGTGAAATTGTCCCTTCATGTTATCCCAAGATGTTGACATTTGGGGTATTAGCGGGGTAAACACGTGGGGATAGGGCGTGGGTCTGTTGAAGAGTCTATTCGGACTCGATGGGCCGAATGGCTTCCTTCTGCACTGTGGGGATGCTGCGATGATTAGTGCTCAATTTGACTTGATGGAGGGTTCTAGATTTTTCTTTCCTATGCTGGTTAACATGAAGTGAAATAGCTGCTACTTGCACAATGTTGAAAAAGATTCTTGCACCTGCAGAGTGCAAGGTTTGATTTGCTTCATGCAGAGTACTGTTGAATGGAGCTCTGCAGCCCTTACTGCTTTGGGAATAAGCTGTAACTGTGCACTGTTGCCCTAAGGCAAGTTTGTACATGACATAAATACCATGCAGTCGTTGAAGTGGAAGGAAATAATGGCCCAAGTGAAAGAAAAATGATCCATTGACAGAGACAATGTTAAAAAGCTTTGTCGCCATGTATACAAGTTAATCAAATATGTAATGGAGCTGAATCGTACAGAGGTTGCTCTGTTACTGAGTAATTTACAAGTCTCAGATAAAAGCAAATTACTCCGGATGCTGGAATCTGAAGCCAAAAGGAAAAACGCTGAAAAATCTCAGCAGGTCTGGCAGCATCTGTAAGGAGAGAAAAGAGCTGATCTTTCGAGTCCCTATGACCCTTTGTCAAAGCTAAAAGACGTAGAAAGTGGGAGATATTTATACCATAGAGTGAGGGAATGAAAGATGAATAATAGGCACACAAACAAGGGAAAAGACTGCTATTGGCAGTCCACAGAGAGAATAGAAGGTGCGAAAGGCCAAATGGCAGAGAAATCAGAGTCTAAGCTGTGACAGACAAAGATGTGGGGGGGAGCAGGGAAATAGGTGGGAGAGAGCTTAAATTGAGAAAAAGGGGAAAAAGGGAAGCAAAGGGAGAGAAAACGTAAGAAAAGGGGGGATAAAATAGAGGGAAAGGGTTGGGGGGGGGGATAAAGAAAGGAAAAGAAATTTTCAAAGTGCATTGGATGATTGGTAAGACTGTGAGGTTATTTGCTTTCTGTCTGCTGGGTGACAGACTATATTTCCTGAGTAGAATTCTGCCAAAAAATGACCAGAAGTGTCATAATGGCAAGAAACCAAGAGCAATCCACAGTGGTCTTTCAACTGGTCTGCACAACAATCCTCTCACACTTAGTCATTTTTTTAAGGCGTGTCATGTCCCAGTATGGTGGGGAACTCAAACACGCCAGCGAGCCTGGCTTCAGAGTACTTGGATCCCGTTAAACAAGGGCATCCCAATCTCACAGTGCACTGGGAGACACCTTCCTCCCCTCCCCCACCTTTGGCAGCATTCCCTGCCCTATGTGGGTCACTGGCATTGGGGCATTAAGGCTCTCTCTATGTGTCCCTCATTCTGAATTCTGACATGCCCGCAATTTATGGGCTCTGACATACTCCGCAGTTCATCCCGTCCCCAACATGGGGGCCACGTAGGCCACACCTTTTTGGCACTGCCCTGGCATTTGTATACCCAGTGGCAGTACCCAGTGGCACTACTAAAGGGGCACTGTCCAATGAGCACCACCCAGCCATGCCCCCGACCAAATTCCATGACCTCCAAATCTCTTGACATAAGCTCCTGCCAGAGAGGTGGCAGCATTCCGAGAGGAGAGAATGATTGCGTGTCAAACTCGCTAATGCGATTGAAATCCAGTCGATTTTATGCCAAACAGCCTTGCGCCTTTTCTGGGCGCAATCTGGTTTTGTGCCATTGGAAATGTGCCAGGGTGATTGGAAACAATTTGTCGCTGGGCCTGAACCCAATGTTTTAGGCCTGCACACTATTCTCTGGGAGCAGCGTGATCTGCGCCAGGCTCTGTGAGGCTGGAGAATTTCCCCTAGTGTCTTGAGAAATCTGTGTGCTATCAGTTTTCTATATTTTCTGACTTGATAATACGCAACTAAAGCATTGCATTCTATTTTCCTTTTTGTACAGCCCTTGTGAAACAATGACAAGAATCACTTGCAGGAAGGGTGCCAGTGTTTCCAAGGACTTCTCAAGGACTGAGATGGCATGGTGGCACGGTGGTTAGCACTGTTGCTTCACGGTGCCAGGGACCTGGGTTTGATTCGCGGCTTTGGTCACTGTCTGTGTGGAGTTTGCATGTTCTCCCCGTGTCTGCGTGGGATTCCTCCGGATACTCCGGTTTCCTCCCACACTCCAAAGGTGTGTGGGTTTGGCGGATTCTTCATGCTAAATTGTCCCTTAGTGTCAGGGGGATGAGCTAGCATAAATGCTTGGGGTTATGGAGATATAGATTGTGGTCGATGCAGACTCGATGGGCCATATGGCCTTCTTCTGCACTGTAGAATCCTATGATTCTATATCGTGTCAGTATTTGTCAGTATCAGTAGTCAGTATCAGTGACTATTGCTGTGCTGTGCAGATACATGGATTTGGCCCTGTATCTGTGGGAGTTTGTGCATTCTCCCCGTGCTTGTGTGGGTTTGCTCCAGGTGCTCCGGTTTCCTCCCACATCCCAAAGATGTGCTCTTACACTGATTGGCAGAACAAATTCTCCATAAATTATCTCAAATTTGGTTCAAATTTGGATCTATAAACATAGACAGGGATGACAGGGATCATGGGTAGAAGTGGGAACATCGAGGTGGTGGCACAGGCTCGTTGGGCCGAAGAGCCTGTTTCCCGTGCTGTTTTGCTCTTTGTTCTTTATTTCCTAGGGTTTCCTACATAGCAAGGTTAGAGATGAACAATGCAAGAAAGGACTGGCTTCATAGGTTGTCAGTTTCTTTTGTGATATTTAATGAGGTTGATTCCTTGCCATCAGCTAGTGCAGCCATACTCAAAAGTAAGAGGGTGCCAACACTGGACCAGATTCTCCCTGTGAGTGGAGTCCTCCATTGAGAGAGGAATTAACCATGGAGTAGTTCTGTTTCAGGAAAGGACATTCCCTCCAAACACTGTAAAAGTTCTGAAAAAAACATTGGTGCAAAGATAAGAGCGCATCTTCCTCAATCTGGCATTACCTGTAGTCTGAAAGTGTTGTTTCCAAGAAGTTCCTCATATAATTTACATGGTACCTGTACCATATGAAACATGTGTAAGTGAATAAAATACATCAATGCACAAAGGATGAGTGTAATTAAAAGAAAACAATCTCATTGTAATAAGGGCTAGATTTTCTTGTAGGTTTCAAGCCCAGATGTTGGGACCAAATGGCACTGCCAGCAGCGAGGGCGGAAACATAATCTTCTGAGAGGCAGCCACCTCAGTTATTACCTCGAATATGAGACTCCTCGGAGCGGAGGGAAAGCCTCTCTGGGGCAATGATTTGGGATGTGGATGTGGCTTCCTGTGCTGGTAGTCATCCAATTGGGGCACAGAACCTCCAACTCCATTAGCGCATTCCGTTCCCCTGGGCCCGCTGGCAAGTGTCTGCCTCCAGTGAGCTGAGGGTTCTTGCAATTGGCAAGAGGACTGCTGCACTGGTGGAAAATGTTGCTGTGACCAATGAATCACCCTCTTATTGGGGCACTGTAAACATTGTAATTGGCTGCCCACCAACATGGAGTAGGCAGTTGATCAGTCTAACGGTGCAGAAAGAGGCCATTCAGCCCATTGAGTCTGCACCAACTTCGGCCCTCACTCGCACTGTCTCTGTAACGCCACACACTTAATCCCCCTAACTTATACATCCTGGGACAGCAAGGAGCAATTTAGCATGGCCAATCCACCTAATTCCCTCATCTTTGGAATGTGGGAGGAAACAGGAGCATCTGGAGGAAAGTTTCTGGGAAAGTTACGCAGGAAAGTTTACTGTGAATAGAAGTGCATCAGGGCACAATCTCACATATGCCCCCTCTATTGTGGATCTGGGAAAATTCAGTTTGGACACTCAGCACAGAGCCTGAATCACGAGGTGCTGTTATTTTCCATACAATCCCTTTCACCCAAATCCTTTTCACTTTTTAGTCATATACATGGGACGCTGTTCATATCAGGCACTGCTGCACGGGGCTGGACTATTAGGCTCCCAAGCCAAATCTCTGTTCACTGCAGCAGGATGGGAAATTCCGGCCACAGTGTTAATTTGAAGAAGTTTCCAGAGCTTTCCATTTTTAAGAAGTCTATGAATACCATGGTGGATGGATATCCACTGGAATATAAAATGCGAGGCCCCTGCATTCCACTCATACGTGATGATGGCTTCAACTGAAGGATTAAATTAGTGACATTATTATCACTGCAGGAGTAGTGGAATTTGATCATGCATGCATTATTGGGAAATGACATGACACCATGGCATAAGTTTTATGATGTGGCACTCTCGACACAGAGCTTCAGATGACAGGTGTATATATTAGGAATTGAGACGTCAAGGTCAGCGTGCCTAATGCATTGCCTGCTGCTTCATAAAAAGAACTGGGAAGTGAATTTAACATTGTAATGTGTCATACAATCTCAGGCTCCTGATGTAAATTGAAGAGGGCATAGAATAAGAAAAGGCTGTGCATTTCAATCCTACACGGCAGTCCAAACTGATTAGCGCTGCTGCCTCACAGCGCCAGGGACATGGGTTCCATTCCCAGTTTGGGTCACTGTTTGTGCAGAGTTGCTTCTTATCTGATTCCAGGGTTACTGTCCCTAATAGTCTGCCTATTCGAAGTACTGATCACCCTTCGCACCTCCCATTATTTGGATACTCTGTACCTGCAATTACATTACATAACTGGGGTGGCATGGTGTCGGAATGGTTAGCACTGTTACCTCACAGAGCTAGGGACCCAAGCTCAATTCTTAGCTTGGATCATTGCCTGTGCAGAGTTTGCACATTCTCCCTGTGTCTGCGTGGGTTTCTTCCGGGTGCTTTGATTTCCTGAAATAGTCTGAAAGACGTGCTGGTTAGGCCCATTTACCATGCTAAATTCTCCCTCACCAAAACAGGCGCTGCCGTGTGGCCACTAGGGGATTTTCACAGTAACTTCATTGCAGCGTTAATGTAAGCCTACTTGTGACAGTTATAAATAGACTAAACTAAATAACAAAGCTCATATGCTCTCTTATGAATGCTAGCCAGCTTAGGTCATTGTCAGTGTGGAGTTTGCACATTCTCCTCATGTCTGCCTGAGCTTCCTCCAGGGCTCCATTTTCTTCCCACACTCCAAAGTTGTGCAAGTTAGGTTGATTAGCCATGCTAAATTGGCCTTTAGTGTCCAAAGATGTGTAGGTTAGAGGGATTAGCAGGATAAATATTTAGGGTTACGGGGATAGGGCCTGGTTGGAATTGTTGATGATGCAAACTGGATGGGCCGAATGGTCTCCTTCTGCACTGTAGGGATTCTGTGATTCTATATTTACCGGTTCTTACAGCCTGGAATGTAAATACTAAACTAGCTGACATGATATTTGCATGATCCCAGCAGCTCAAGTTCCATCACGTTCCATACAACATTTAATTGCTTCTAGCCTTACATGTTCTTTTGCCTCTCAGCGTTTTTCTGACGTTGTTAATCAACATAGGATTAGCTCTGTTAGTTGGGAGTCTGTTCCATCCATGCCACATATCTATGGCTCTTGAGGTAGGGTTGCAGAGTGGGGGTGGTTGGGGGTGGGTGGAAAGAAATCCTTCTAATCCCAGGCCTTGCTTTATGCTTGTTAATTTTATACTCATGTGCTTTAGTTACACTTGTGTCCGCTGAATGGGCATTATAAATGGTTTCTTGTGGTTTGCAATGTCATTGGAGCCTTTTGATTAGATTACAGCATACTAACTTGCTTAGGGTTATAATATTTTCAATGTCATTTGCATGATGATTTGCAATGGGAGACCAAGTACCACATGCGTCCACATAAAATAGGGATATCGACTGCCCTGTGTCAAGAATCAAAGATGTCAAGGGCTATGTTGGAAATGGATAGAAATGGGACATGATCCAATTGAACTGTGTTGTTTTACAGATCCAGATGTACTCTGAGAGTGAAGAACTTTTGTTCTGATGTTAATTTTTCTTTTGCTACATATTCCTCTGTTCCCTTTTGCTTCAATTTTCATCCTGGTTCTTCCAAAGGCATGGACCTATGGTTCCATGAGCACTAATTACCCAACTCCTCACTCAAGTGTTCAATCTGGACTTGCTGATAGATTAGTTTCTGTGTTGAGTATTGCATTCAGTCCCTACACTTATCTAATATCCAAATGTTCTCTTAGTACTGTAGCAGGATCATCCAGACTTGAAATGTTAGCTCTGTTCCTCTCTCCACAGATGTTGCCAGACTGGCTGAGATTTTCCCGCATTTTCTGTTTTTATTTCAGATTTCCAGCATCTGCTTTGATCCAAACATCCTCACTGTGCAGCAGTGGGGATTGGAACTAATATTTCCCATCTCTGGCCCTGTACATAGAATCATACAGTGCAGAAGTAGGCCATTTGGCCCATCGGGTCTGCATCAATCACAATCCCACCCAGACCCTATCCCCATAACCCCATGCATTTACCCTCACTGGTCCCCCAACACTAAGGGAAAATTTAGCATGGCAGATCCACCTAATCCACATATCTTTGGAGTGTGGGAGGTAGCCAGAGCACCCGGACGAAACCCATGCAAACAAGGGGAGAATGTGCAGACTCGGCGCTGACAGTGACCTAAGCCAGGAGTCGAACCTGGATCCCTGGTGTTGTGAGGCAGCAGTGCTAACCACTGTGCCACCCTATGGTTGAAGTCTCTCAGTGCCCCATTGGAGATTAGGAATCAAAACTGAGATGGTGGGGCTCCTTGACGTCCCTTTGCCCATCATGCAGGGGCCTGAAATTTGGAGAGAATCTGAAGCAAGTCTTGACTAGATGAATTCTTCACTCAATTTCAGTTAAACTTGTGGGTTGAAGGTTGTCACTATTGAAAATTGAATTGTTTTTGCAGCTGCCTGGTGACGGGGGGAAAAAAAATAAGAAGAAAATGATGTAACCAGAATCAGTTGTTTTTATCCTGCTAGAATTTGTAATAAATCTGGATACTGGAAAGCAATAAATCATTGATATTGTATTGTGAAATGTGTTAAAATAAAAAAAAATTAATGGAAAGTGACGCTCAGCCCCCATTCGAGGAACATTTTCAGATTCCCATTTGATTTGCCTTGCTTCTTGGATTATATACCCAAAGGAACCCTAAAACATTGCAGCTGACATTTTTCAAGAAATGATTGTAAGTGATATGTGGAAAGGAAGGAAGCGGCAGCCCTTAGCTTGAAGATCAACACAAGGGCTGACTACAGTGCCCAGCTGGTGTCATGAGAACTGGAATGTGTAAATATGCAACAAGGAGTAAGAATTGTTACCATCCACATGGCCAACTTTCTCGTCCTCCAGCAATAGCTGCGAGGGTAATGGGTAGATACAAACAGCTGACAGCACTGTCAGCACGTCACCCAGAGGAAATCAGCACAACTTTGGAGAATTGGGAATCCTGGGCCTGGATTGTCGCCTTGGAGATAAGAATCAGAAGTCAGGAGATTACCCAATATCACGATCCTGCCCCCCTGACTAGCAGTGCCCATCCATGCCATTTTAATGGTATGGAGGTTAGGGACTGGCAGGGTATGGGCCTACGACTTTTGCACAATTGGAGGTAGGCTGATGCCAAGATGGGCAGGTTAAATTGTTGCCCCCTGTTCATTGAAACAATTCTGAAGTCAAGTGTGAGCCCTCTTCCCGCATCAGCCCCTACCACATCGCCACAGCCCCTATATGCCCTTTCCTAGTAACCATCTACCATCTGAAAAAGAATTCATGAGTTCTATAGTAACATTAGGAAATATTTGAGAATCTGATAACTCTATCAAAGTAAGTATATATTACTTGAAATCTACTTAAAAACATAAGCCTCGTGACAGTTTATAAATCTATCAAAATAACTTATCTCAAATTCTCTTTGACACTTGGTAAAAAGCAAATTACTGTGCATGCTGGAATCTGAAACCAAAAGGGAAAAGGCTGGAAAATCTCAGCAGGTCTGGCAGCATCTGCAAGGAGAGAAAAAGAGCTGATGTTTTGAGACCAGCTGGCCCCTTGACACCTGAGTCAACTAACTGTGCTGCACAGAATGGATTAGTGACTTTGCAACTTAGCCAAGCATTCAACCAATCTTCATGAACTGAATACATTAAAGATAGCCAGAAACTGAGCCATCTGTCAAGGCTTGAAACAGGCAAAAGGATGCTGAGCTGAACTTCAATGAAATATGTCAAGACATTGGACACTATGTTACAATGCAGAATAGCTCATTATCCAGTAGATAATATACTGGAATGCATCTGAAGACATTTCCACTTTTATGTTGCCAAAAGTCAGAAGTGACAATCCGATAAACACATCTTATGATATTTTCTGAGCAGCCTTCTGTGGTATTGTGGAGACAGCCTGACATTGATCGGTGGCAGGATCTTCTAGTACTGCCATTGTCAATGAGATTTGCCATTGAACGCATCTCGGTGCCGCATACCCAGTGTGGGTTGTGTGCTTGGCTGGGATTGGAAGATCCTGCTGGTACAAGTGGCTGGAAAATTCTGGCCATTATTTAATGATCACTTTGGAAAAAAAGGCCCAATCACTGTATCAAAAATATGTATAACAAATGACATATGATACAAGATCTCATTATGAGAAAATTGGCAATATCTTTTGAACTTCCCTTTCAAGCAGTTTCACATGGCTCTTGACACCATTGTGCTGGTACGAAACAGGTTCTCTTCCAAAGCAGACCCAAATTCATGACAATTGTGGGACATTGTCTATTTCTACAACGGAGCTGGCAATGTTAGGGCAGCCATGTGTAGGCTCATGACCTGCCTCCTTAGCCCACACCACTGATAATCATCTGTGCCAGGAATAGGAATAGAAATCTGGGAACCAGAGCTCACTCACCATCTTTAAAGCCCACCAGGTGATTCGGCTTCTTGTCTGGATGGAAAAATCTGGTCCCAGTCATGCTATTAGTGGGTGGGTGTGAAAACTGGATTGATGTTTCCACTTTTCAGACCAAAAGGATGGAAGAAACATGAAGGTGTGTGAGTAATGTCACTGCAATATAACAGATTAAACCTGGCTGGTAATCTTGATGAACATTTATTGATGTTTCAAGCCTCCATTCCTATAATACTGCCTAGGAAGTTTAATCGTAGAATAGAGGCCATTCGGCCTATCAAGTCTGCACAAAAGACAATCCCACCAGGTCCTATCTCCGTAACCCCATGTATTTACTTACCCTGACACTAAGGGAAACTTAGCATCAACCTCACCTGCACATCTTTAGACAAGATAGTTATCATAATGCAAATTTCATTGCATCCATATTGGGGTAGGGGTTTATCAAGATGTTAATAGCACTCAACTATATTGAGTGCTATCTCTGTGCTCAGTTCCCTATAGCATCTTCACCAAAAACATATTGTTATAAAATTTTTAAACTGTTTAATATTGCAGTTACGTGAAGTTTGGACAATAGGAATGACAATATGGGTGGCATTTTACAGCCTTGCTCATCCAGAAAACCATAAAATCCCACCCGAGGATCTCTATAGTCCACCCCCTCCTCCGCTCCGATTCCTGTAGCGGGAGTGCGGTAAAATTCCAGCACATGTTTGCAAGGAGAAAATGCATTGTCATGCAAATTGTTAATCAATAATTTGCCTGTGGATAGGTTAAAATAAATGACAGGAGAGGAGGGGGTTGATTTGTGCAGTTATTGATTTTAGTGGGAATAGCTTTTCAAGTAGAGAATTGTAGAATGGTGGATGATTTCTCCATTGTTATCATTGCTTTCAGTATTTCCAGCTCTCAGCCAGAGTAGCGATAGCACAGGATGTGAGGAACAGAATTTTATGCTCCACCCCCATACCCCCAGGTGGGTTTTAAAGTGGGTGAGCAGGGTCTGTCAAATTGCATGGACAGGGTTCCCTCCATAATGCCACCCACCCACAACGGGACAGTAGGGCCTCCAATGGGAAGCTTGCCATTGCCCCTATTAAGGTCCTTAAGTAGCCACTTAATGGTCACTTAAGTGTCCCTGCCCAGCCTCAATTTTTAGACTGGCATATGCTGACTGTAGTGCCAAACAGAAGAAATTAACTTTCTCGATCTTGGGTTGGAAGATAATGGGAGAGGTGGCAGGAGACCGAGCTGGAGTGTTCATTGAATTATAGAAGCCCTACAGTACAGAAAGAGGTCATTCTGCATTGACCACAATCCCACCCAGGCTCCAGCTCCATATCTCTACATATTTTACCACTTATCCTCTAACCTATGCATCAATTTAGCATGGCCAATCAATCTAATCTGCACATCTTTGGACTGTGGGAGGAAACCGAAGCACCTGGACGAAACCCACGCAAACTCCACACGGACGGTGGCCCAAGCCAGGAATCAAACCCAGATCCCTGGAGCTGTGAAGTAGCAGTGCTAACCACTGTGCTACCATGCCACCTTAATGTCACCTCAATCTGATGACCCCTTTAGATTTAGGGCATCCTCCCCTCAGGGACCTGGGAGCTCAGGTGGTCCCTTCTCAGCCTCCTCCTGACCCACTGTGGCATCTCCTACCCTCCTCTCCTGGATTTTCTGGGAGCCATGGTATCTTCCTAACCTATACATCTTGAGATACCAAATTGCAATTCAGCATTTGCCAATTCACCTAACCTACACATCTTTGGATTGTGGGAAGAAACTCGAGCACTCAGAGTAAACCCACACAAACATCGGGTGAAGGGCCGTCCTGGGGCTAAGGCTCAGGCATGGTACTGCAGTACCTCTTCTGGCCACTGCAGTGCTGTGCCTGGAGGAGGTGGAAAGCTGACAGCCAATATGAATGTCTGACCGCTCTCCAAGGCAGGACATCCGTCTAAAGGTGGACAGAAATCTCATCTGTGCCAATTAATACTCAAGTGAGCATAAAATGGCAGTGGGCTTGTTGGAGTCAGTGGCAATGTGTTTAGAGGGTAAGAAAGAAAGACCCATTCAATTAGGGTGGCAGGTGGCACAGTGGTTCGCACAACTGCCTCACAGCGCCATGGACCTGGATTCAATGCCAGCATTGGGTGACTATGTGGAGTTTACAAGTTCTTAGAGGTGAGGCTACATTGGATTTGGTACTGGGCACTAGAGGTGAGGCTACATTGGATTTGGTACTGGGCAATGAGCCAGACCAGGTGTTAGGCTTGGACGTTGGTGAACATTTTGGTGATAGTGACCACAATTCGGTTACGTTCACCTTAGTGATGGATAGGGATAGGCATGAAGCTGGGGGCAGTAGTTATAGCTGGGGGAAGGGTAATTATGAGGCCATCAGGAGAGAATTAGGGTGCATAGATTGGACTAGGAAGCTACAGGGACTGGGAACATCTGGAATGTGGAGCTTATTCAAGGAGCAGCTGCTGCGGGTCCTTGATAAGTATGTCCCTGTCAGGCAAGGAGGAAATGGTCGTGTAAGAGAACCTTGGTGTACGAAAAAAGTTGATTTGCTGGTTAAAAGGAAAAAGGAGGCTTATGTCAGGATGAGGATTGAAGGCTCGGTTAGTGCAATGGATAGCTATAGATTAGCCAGGAGGGAGCTAAAGGGGGAATTGAGGAGAGCAAAGAGAGGACATGAGAAGACTTTGGCTGATAGGATTAGGGAGAATCCTAAAGCTTTCTTTAGATATGTTAAGAATAGAAGATTGGTTAGGGCAAGATTAGGGCCAGTCATAGACAGCAGTGGGAAGTTGTGCGTGGAGCCTGAGGAGATTGGAGAGGTACTGAATAAATATTTCTCTTCGGTATTCACGCAGGGTGATGTAAATGTAGTTATGGAGAACACTGAGGTACAGGGTTGCAAACTGGAAAGTATTGAAGTAGATAGGGAGGATGTGCTAGATATTCTCGAGGGTTTGAAGTTGGATAAGTCCCCTGGGCCGGACGGGATTTACCCTAGGATTCTCTGGGAGGCAAGAGAGGAGATTGCAGAGCCTCTGGCTCTGATCTTCAGGTCGTCGTTGGTTACGGGTGTGGTTCCGGAGGACTGGAGGATAGCGAATGTGGTCCCGTTGTTCAAGAAGGGGAAGAGAGACCTTCCAGGGAATTATAGGCCAGTGAGTCTTACTTCTGTTGTGGGCAAAGTATTGGAGAGAATAATTAGGGATAGGATTTATAGTTATTTAGAGAGTAATGAATTGATTGGGGATAGTCAGCATGGTTTTGTGAAGGGTAGGTCGTGCCTTACTAACCTCATTGAGTTTTTTGAAAAAGTGACCAAAGAGGTGGATGGGGGTAAGGCGGTTGATGTGGTATATATGGACTTTAGTAAGGCGTTTGATAAGGTGGCCCATGGAAGACTTCTGCAGAAAATGCAGATGTATGGGATAGAGGGTGATTTAGCTAATTGGATTAGGAATTGGCTAGCAGATAGAAGACAGAGGGTGGTGGTTGATGGGAGATATTCATCGTGGAGTTCGGTGACAAGTGGTGTACCTCAGGGGTCTGTTTTGGGGCCCCTGCTGTTTGTAATTTTTATAAATGATCTGGATGAGGGTATTGAAGGATGGATTAGTAAATTTGCAGATGACACTAAAGTCGGTGGAGTGGTAGATAGTGAAGAGGGGTGTTATAGTTTGCAGAGGGACTTGGACAAGTTGCAGAGCTGGGCCGAGAGGTGGCAAATGGAGTTTAACGTGGAAAAGTGTGAGGTAATGCACTATGGCAGAAATAATAAATGTGTAGAGTATAGGGCAAATGGTAGGATTCTTAGTAGTCTAGATGAACAGAGGGATCTTGGTGTGTATGTGCATAGATCCCTGAAAGTAGGCAGTCAGGTCGAGAAGGTTGTTAGGAAGGCATATGGAGTCTTGGCTTTTATTGGTAGAGGGATTGAATTTCGGAGCCGCAACGTCATGTTGCAACTGTACAAAACTCTAGTGCGGCCGCACTTGGAGTATTGTGTGCAGTTCTGGTCCCCGCATTATAAGAAAGATGTGGAGGCATTGGAGAGGGTACAGAGGAGGTTTACCAGGATGTTGCCTGGTATGGAGGGCAGGTCTTATGAGGAGAGGCTGAGGGATTTGAGGTTGTTTTCGTTAGAAAGGAGGAGGCTAAGAGGGGACCTGATCGAAACATATAAGATGATTAGAGGTTTAGATAGGGTGGACAGTGATAGCCTTTTTCCTAGGATGGAAAAAGCTAGCACGAGGGGACACAGCTTTAAATTAAGGGGTGATAGTTATAGGACGGATATCAGAGGTAGGTTCTTTACCCAAAGGGTGGTTCGGGAGTGGAATGCCCTGCCTGCAGCAGTTGTAGATGCGCCAAGTTTGGTGGCGTTTAAGAGGTTAGTTGATAAGTATATGGAAGAGAAGGGAATGGTTTAGTTTGGAGGGGCATTGCTTTTTATATTGGTCGGCGCAACATCGAAGGCCGAAGGGCCTGTTCTGTGCTGTAATGTTCTATGTTCTATGTTCCCCATGTCTGTGTGAGCTTGCTCCGGTTTCCTCCCACAGTCCAAAGATGTGCAGGTTACGTGGATTGGCAATGCTGAATTGCCCCTTAGTGTCCCAAGATGTATAGGGTTAGGAAGATTGGCAGGTTAACATGTAGGGTTATGGGGATAGGACCTGGGAGAGATTATTGTTGATGCAGGCTCAGTGAGCTGAATGATTTCCTTCTGCACGTAGGGATCCTGTTCTGGAGCCCAGTTCGATTTGCGCTACAAAGTGTAATCAGGACCTGATTAATCACTAGCATGGTGATGGCCATTTCACCCACTGAATCCATGCTAGCTCTTTGTGGAAAAATTCAGTCAGTCCCCTTACAAATCCGATTACAAATGACCATGCTTCAATTTGCCTCAACCTGAGAAATAGAATGCCATGGGACTGTTCTGGAACATGATGTTTGGTTGGGGCCCCGATGTGATCCCCCATCTACTACTTTCCCCAGGGTGAGTTGCTAGTCCAATAGAGAACTCCGTGGTCCAGTGGGAAAGAACTTGAGACGACTTAAAAGACAATTAAGAGCAAGGATTTGTTTCTTCACAGCAGCTGATATGTTCTACACTGTGTCTACTACACACCAGATTCGAGAAGGTGCGTGTACAGTAGGAACTTATGGAATGAAACTATCCCGATAGGAACAGATGAAGGGTGAGATTGCAACCTTATAGTCAGTCACAACAAAGGGTTTCAGCTGACTGGCACAGTCCTTGTAAAATTGCTGATTAGGATTTTCTGTCACTTCCAAGGTCATGGTCCTGAAATGTTAACACTGCTTCTCTCTCCCTACAGATACTGCCAGTCCATGTTGAGTATTTTTAGCATCCTGTGTTCTCAGATCAGATTTCCAGCATCCACTGTATTTTGCTTTTGCCATGAATATAAGATAGTCACCAACTAATCCACTTGGGAATTCAGAAAGGATTTCTTTATCCAAGAAGTAGTTGTGACGAATAATATTGACGAATAATATTGACAAATAATAATAATACTTCTGGAGACCCTGGGTAATTACAAGAATGAGAAAGGTAAAAGCAACATACTGCGGACGCTGAAATCTGAAACAAAAACAGAAAATGCTGGAAAATCTCAGAAGGTCTGACAGCACCTGTGGGAAGAGAATGGAAGCAACATTTCAAGTGTAGATGACCCTTCATCAGAGTGAGAAAGAAATACTTGAACCACTTGGGTCACTTGGAGCAGAATGTTGCATGAAGTGGTGAAGCGAGGAACGTGTGTGGAATCACACTGCGCCAATGCAGCATTTAGCTGGATTGTCCAGATAATTTATTTTTTAATTATACTAAATTAAAGTCGAAGCACGGAACATTATAAAAATGTTTGGTTGTCAGACAGTGTCAATTCTCAGATAGCTGGTTTGGAGGTACTCTCCCTGTGATAATGTATTTATAATCGGCATGTTTGGGCAGCATACTAAAGGAATTCTGGCGTATATCATTAATATGGGGGGAAACAGTGTTTCTACATGCATCTCTTATAACATTTCAAAAACTAAATAAATCCCTGCTCAAATAACCCCAGGAACTGCTGGAGGAACACAGCAGGTCAGTCAGTGCGTGCAAAAGGAGAAGTTCTGTGTCCCCTTCATCAGATCTGAAGTGGGAAGAATAAAGCATTTTAGTTAGCTTGGAAGATGGAAGGAGAGGGGAAGGCAAGAGATCAATTGATAAGGAAGGGGCTGGTGGTTTAATGGACCTGAAGTCAGATCAATGGAAAGATTTCAATGGTCATCTGTGAAAGGGTGCAGAGGTATAAAAAAAAGGTCAAGGAGGGGAATTTTCCTGTCCCACCCACCATGGAAATTATAGTGGATGCAGAGCAGACTTTGCGAAAGCTCGTTGAGCAGGATTTTCCTTTTTTTTAATATTCATTCGTGGGACATGGGCATCACTGGCTGGCCAGCATTTATTGCCCATCCCTAGTTGCCCTTGAGAAGGTGGTAGTGAGCTGCCTTCTTGAATCGCTGCAGTCCCTGTACTGTGGATTGACCCACAATGTTGTTAGAGAGGGAATTCCAGGATTTTGCCAAACTACCAGGATCTCCTTCCATCCACTTGTCTATTTGTCTGTGTCCATTTAAAAATCTAACATACCCATAAGAACTTGTTTTTTTTTAAATTTATTACTGTCACGTGCATTGGGATACAATGAAAAATATTGTTTCTTGCATGATACAGGCAAAGCATATTGTTTATAGAGTACATAAGAGAGAAGGAGAGGAGACGATGTAGAATGTAGTGTTAGAGTCATAGCTAGGGTGTAAATAATGATCAACTTAATATATGATAGGCCAATTCTGATGGCAGAATGGAAGAAGCTGTCCTTGAGTTGGTTGGTACGTGATCTCAGTCTTTTCTACCTTCTTCTCAGTAGAGGAAGGTAGAAGTGAGTATTGCTGAAGTGCATGGGATCCTTGATTATGCTGACTGTTTCTTCAAGGCAGAGGGAAGTGTAGGCAGAGTCAATGGATGGCTGCCTGATTTGTATGACAGATGGGATAGGTTCACAACACTTTGTAGTTCCTTGCAGTCTTAGGCAGAGCAGGAGCCATACCAAACTGTGATAAATCCAGAAAGGATGCTTTCTATGGCGCATATGTAAAAATTGGTGATAGTTGTAACTAACATGTCAAATTTCCTTAACTTCCTGAGGCATTGGTGGGCTTTCTTAACTATAGTGTTGGGATTGGCAGGGGGGATTGGCAGGGGGGGAGTGGGGGTGGGGGGGCTACCGGGTTGTTGGTGATCTGGATACCTAGAAACTTTAAGCTCTCGACTATTTCCACTTCACCCCTTCGAAGTAGACAGGGGCATATTGTCCATTAATTTATACACTCGGGAAACACATTCACATGGTTTAGAGAAGTGACACTTTAGTCATTCCAGTTTGAGGGACAGCCATTGGAAGTGTCTCTGATAATCAGTGGAATCGTTTAGATCGCGACAACTTCGATGCTTTTTCTCTCTGAAAAGAGTTTAGGTTTTTTTTTCTGGCTTGATTGGATTTCAGCCAAAATATTTATTTTTGGCCAGACATTGTACAGGGTTCAATGTTTCAAACACAAGCAGCTTTGCCTCAGATAAAAATAGTTGAATGTAAGGAGATTTCTTTTCCTGTCAGCGTGAGTTATCGGGAATGTTAAATCTGGGGTTAGATCAACAGTTGTTTCAATCTTTTTCATTATTGGATAGGGTTCAGACACAGAACACTAAACTCACTTGTCATGAAGTCCCTGGCACTTGAAGCAGCATTATAAATATAGCAGCAATCATTGGCTTTGTCTCTTTGTCAACAACAGCTACTAGTTTCTAACTTTGGTTGATGAGATGTACAAAACTGAAATCATCCCAGTTGATTGTTTTTCTAAATAAAAGTCGGGTATGGCGAAGACAGTAGAGTTGTTTGTTATACCAAGTATGTTGATAGTCGCATAGCTCCATGACTGTGAATGCAGCACACACAGAACTGAACATGGATATAACAGTTGTTTATCTTCAGCTTTTAGTTAGAGCAGAGATTATATTTAAAAAGAAACAGCTCATTGGGTGGCCACAGAAATATCCATCAATCCAATCTAGCATGCAATAATGTAAAGATCTATCTCATCAAGCAGCACAGCAGTTACATTTTATTTCAAGACTGTAAATTTTATTCAGAGCTTTTTTTTTTAATTAGTGAGTTGAAAACATCATAATTCTTTCTTGAAAAATGACTTTGCCAAAGAAAATATTGTGGTATCTCTAACCGTATCAGAATAGATTTGACAACTCAAACGGAGTTAATATGAGTTTCCAATTTTTTTTAAGACATCATTCCTGTCGCCAAGGGTATCAGTGTGTAAGAGGGAGCCACAGGCATGGATAGACATGCATCTTATCCCTTTGATGTGGCTTTTGACACTAAGAGGCACTTTGTTCTGCTTTCAGTGCCTGGAGCCCTGCAAAGAATCCTGGGACTTACAGGAGACTCATTGCCAAAGCAAGTGTGAGGTAAGGTTCACCCTCGGGTGGTTTATTTCAGCTATTATCAACTTTGAAGATAAATCAAAGTGCTGGCTCAATTTGTAGGATTACTAAACTTAAATGCCAAGGGCAACACCGAGGGAAAGATATGAATCCGCATTCGGAAATGGAAAGACAGCACAATGGCTTTCATCAGTTGGGACCAACCACACTTTTCTTGTGTAGCTACAAATGTTCCAAAAGCAAAGGCATTAACTATGGAATTTCTCCTGCCTTGCAGGTTGCCACATAAACAACTGGTTTTGTAAAGCTTTCAGCTTTACAGAATGGAAGCAGTGGCATAGCATGGTGGTATTGTCACTGGACTGGTAATCCAGAGATTCAGGTTCAAATCCCACCATAGCAGATAATGAAATTTGAACAAAAAGAACCTAGAATTGAAATTATAATTGGGTGGGCACAGTGATTAGCAGTGCTGCCTCACAGTGCCAGGGACCTGAGTTCAAATCTACTGTGAGTGACCATCTGTGTGGAGTTTGCATTTCCTTGTATTTGTGTAGGTTTGCCTTCCACAGACTGAAGATGTACAAGTTAGGCTGATTGACCATGTTAAATCGTCTTAAAGCGTCCCAAGATATGTAGGTTAGCAGCGTAAATAGATGGTATTATGGGTTGACACAAAGATCATCAATCTCCAGAATGCAGTAAAGGAATTTGAGAAGTTTTTGACAGAGCTCAACATCCTTTTACAAAAGTATGATGACATCCTCTTTATCCAGGAATTTAACTCCACTGAATCATACAGTCGTAGAGATATACAGCATGGAAACAGTCCCTTTGGCCCAACTTGACTATGTCACCCTTTTTTAAAAAAATCCCTGAGCTAGTCTTAGTTGCTGCATAAGTCCCTCCATACCCATCGTATCCATGTAATGAATAAATGCTTCTTAAAAGACAAAATTGTACCTGCTTCTATTACTACCTCTGCCAGCTTGTTCCTGACACTCACCACCCTCTGTGTGAAAAAATTGCCCCTCTGGATACTTGCCCCTCTGTATCTCTCTGCTCTCACCTTAAACTTATGCCCCTAGTTTTAGGCTCCCTTACCTTTGGGGAAGACATTGACTATCTAGCTGATCTGTGCCCCTCATTATTTTATGGACCTCTGTAAGATCACCCCTCAACTTCCTGTGATCTAGAGAAAAAAATCCCAGTCTATCCAGTTTCTCCTTATAACTCAATCCATCAAGTCCTAGTGGCATCCTAGTAAATCAGTTCTGTATTCTTTCTAGTTTTCTATAATAGGGTGACCAGAATAATACACAATATTCCAAGTCTGGCCTTACCAATGTCTTTTACAACTTCAATAAGATGTCCCAGCTTCTGTATTCAATGTTCTGACAAATGAAACCAAGCATGCTGAATGTCTTCTTCACCACTCTCTCCATCTGTGACTTACTTTCAAGGATCTATGAACCTGTAGCCCTAGATCTCTTTATTCTGTAACTCTTCCCAGTTTCCTGTCATTAACTGAGTAAGTCCTGTCCTGGTTCAATATACCAAAATGCATCACCTCGCATTTATCTAAATTAAACTACTTCTGCCATTTGTCAGCCCAACTGGCCTAATTGATCAAGATCCCTTTGCAATCCGAGATAACCTTCTTCAATGTCCATTATGCCACTAATCTTGGTGTCATCTGCAAACTTACTAACCATGCCTCCTGTATTCTCATCCAAATCATTAATATAAATGGCAAACAACAGTGGACCCAGCACCAATCTCTGAGGCACACTGCTGATCACAGGCCTCCAGTTTGAAAAACAACCCTCTATAACCACCCTCTGTCTTCTGTCACCGAGCCAATTTTGTATCCATTTGGCTACCTCACCTTGAATCCCGTGAGATCCCGTATGCAAAAACCTACCATGCTGCACGCTTGAAAGATGTCTCACTACCACTATCTACACGCTATAGTTTGGGTAGCACATGAATAAAAGACCCAATAAAATGTACAGTTGCGGGGAATGAGGAGCTGAGAAATAGACAGATGATGGTCATACCAGTATGGGATAAGCCTGAGTAAAAGAGTCAATGCAGACTTGATAGGCCGAATCGTCGTCTTCTGCACTGTAGAGATACAGTGACATGATTAGTTCGGCAAACTTTTTTTGAATTAAATAAATCAGTTCTCTGTATTTAATTTCCAGTCTCTCTTTCCAAAGAAACACTACGAGTGCCTGACCAGCTGCGAGTTCCTCAAATCGATCCAGTCAGCGAAGCAAGGTGACTGTCCCACTCCAGAGAAGGCCAGTGGCTTCGCTGCTGCCTGCGTTGAAAGCTGTGAGGTCGACAATGAGTGCTCGGGACTGAAGAAATGCTGCTCCAATGGCTGCGGTCACACTTGCCAAATACCACGGAACCTGTTCAGGGGTAAGCACCAGTCTTACACATTGAAACAATTGCTCTCTGAAATATTAAAATGTTTGTTCCGTCTATCCGATAATATCCTAACCTGTTGGCAGGCTTATAGTGGCACAGTTTTAGAGCATCTGCTGCAGTTTTATTCTTCAATAATTTGTATTAACAACATGCATTTATATAATGCCTTGCACGTGTTAGGAAACATTTCACAGAACAAGATATGGCACTGACATTGATAAAGACAATGGTGATTTGTTAAGGAGAATGGACATTAGGAGTGATTTGTAAAAAGTCTCTTCACCCAGGTCTTTTGCCATTTCCCCTTTTTAGCTCCTATCTCTCTGTTCCCGCTTTATCTCATTTTGCAGTATGAATGTGTCTCACTGGACAGGATAGACTGAGTGATAGTGGGTGGCACGGTGGCACAGTGGTGCCAAGGATCCAGTATTCAATTCCAGCCTTGAGTCACTGTCTGTGTGAAGTTTGCACATTCTCCCCATGTCTGCATTGTTTCCTTCGGATGCTCTGGTTTTTTTCCCTCACCTAAGATGTATGGGTTAGATGGATTGTAGTAAGAAGTCTCACAACACCAGGTTAAAGTCCAAGAGGTTTATTTGGTAGCAAAAGCCACTGCTAGTGGGATAACCACTGCTAGTGGCTTTTGTTACCAAATAAACCTGTTGGACTTTAACCTGGTGTTGTGAGACTTTTTACTGTATTTACCCCAATCTAACACCAGCATTTCCACATTAGATGGATTGATCATGCTAAATTGCCCCATAATGTCAGGGGGATCATCAGGATAAATATGTGCGGTTATAGAGATAGGACCTGGATGGGATTGTTGTCGGTGCAGGCTTGATAGGCTGAACGGCTTCCTTCTGCAGTGTAGGGACTCTATGATTCCATATATGTTTGAAATGATCATGGGTTCCAACGAGGAGTTTAATTCTGTAATGTTGCACTCCAGCAAGAAGCCACACTCAAAGGGAGCTCAGGTTGTAATAGGGCAACAACATTATAACCCTGACTCTCTGATCCATGTTCCCTGTGAGCTTGGCTCCCTGCTGAGAGTAGGAATCTATGAACTCGCCCTGGAGTGTATAAGGAATTATACATTTCACCGTGTGAGCCATTTTCCGTAGGTTACAAAGCAATCCGGCCATCAATGCACAGTTTAATAATATAGAACAATAGAGGTCTTTGCTGTGGTTAGGATGGACTTCTAAGCTTAGGAATTCAGTAAAATACTTCAGGGAATTAGGCAACACTGGCTCAGTCTGCATTAGGACATTTGAAAATGTGATCTGATAAATTGCTTAGTAGTAACTGTCGAGACTGAACAATCTATGTATTACCGTGAAGGAATTTAAAAAATTCAAACTTCAAAACAATTAAATGATCAAACAAAGGCTCCCCTGATGACTAGTTGCATTCAAAGTGAACAGTGGAGCTGTATTGACCAGGACAGAGACTAGGTTGGACTCCTGTTCTGCAATGTTTGTTCAGGTGGGCAGTGAGAGTGGCACTGTAATTGACCTCACAGTCAAAAGTTTCAATTTATCATCCCAAGCCACTTCTGCTGATAGTTAATGTGTATGGACAGAGGAGAGTGCTAGTGAAAGGCAAGAATGCACATTTCTGTCCTGTAATTTTTCCAATTTAGATTTCAGTGTCAAAGAGCTGGATTTTATACCCGGCGGGTAGGTGCTATGACTGGCTGGAAATGGGGAGGTGCTGGCGTAGTGGTATTGTCGCTTTACTGGTAATCCAGAGACCCAGGGTACTGCTCAGGGAACCCGGGTTCAGAATTCCACCACAGCAGATGGTGAACTTCAACTTCAATACAAATCTGGAATTAGAAGTCTATTGATGTTTATGAAACCATTGTTGATTATTGGAAAAACCCATTGGGTTCACTGATGTCCTTTAGGGAAGAATATTTAGGTGGCACAGTGGTGAGCACTGCTGCCTCACAGCGCCAGGAACCTAGATTCGATTCCCAGGTCACTGTCTGTGCGGGGTCTGCACCTTCCCCCTGTCTGCATGGGTTTCCTCTGGGTGCTCTGGTTTCCTCCCATAATCTAAATGATGTACTGGTTAGGTGCATTAGCCATGCTAAATTCTCCCTCAGTGTACACAAACAGGTGGCAGAGTGTGGCAACTAGGGGATTTTCACAGTAACTTCATTACAGTATTAATGTAAGCCTACTTATGACTAATAAATAAAACTTTAACTTTTAACTTTATCTATTGTCCATATCTAGTCTTGCCTATACATGATTCCAGATCCATAATAATGTGGTTGACTCTTAAATGTCCTCAAGGATGGACAATAAAAATTGGCCCAGCCAGTGACCCCTATGTCCATGAACAATTTTTTTTTTAAAACTGGGCTTATCTCCCACTACAGCCCAGTGCCATGTCCCCCAAAGTGACTTAATGTCCATTGGGTCATTAATTACCTTGAGGTGAGACTTTCAGAAGGAAGTCCTACCTCTAATAGCCACCAGCCAGTCAGATGGCTGGAACTTCTCTTGTCCCAGCAGCGCCTCCAGGAGTAGTGGCCTCTGATGGGACGGCATCCAGTTCCCACAATGTTCAACCTGCAACCAAGTGCAAGATTGGGGTGGTAATGCTTGCTGGGAAAGTGTTGGTAGTCCTGGTGGGAGGAGACAGGGAGAGAGAGAGATTGGGGACTGGGAAGAGTGATTGTGAAACATGGAACAAAACAAGGAGACCTGCAATGGAATCAGATTCCACCACCTTTCTCACCCAAAGCCTGAGCAGTGTTATCTGCCAGATTTCTGCCTCTGCCACCCAAAAAATTACTGCCAGGATGAGATGAAGCCTTATGTGTGACATCTCTCTCTGATGCATGTAACATTGCAGTGGGGCAGGTAGGTAGGCCGCAGGTCTGGCAACCACGATATACTACAGATCTCCTGTCTGCTAGTGAGAGGCTATGAAATTCTGCCCAGTGATAATGTACAAGGAGTAAAAGTCACATATGCTATTATATTAAATTCTGGAGGCCTGAGAATTTAATAAAAATATCTGTCTTTCTGTATGTCTATCTTTCATCCATCTTGCTGTGAGATTTGGCTGTACTGTGAATAATCTTTCTCCATTGGCTTCTATTCACTGCCTATTCTTGTCCCATAGCGAGGACAGTCAACATTCTGATATTTTTCAATCGTGAGTATTCCTTGCGTCCGAATGTTAGGCTTGTATTATCTTTTTTTCCAAACACTCCCCTCCTGTCCACATCATGCGTCCAAAACATTGATAACATTGCTCCATTACCCTCTCTTAATAGCAGCTTTCTCATGCACCTACTTGTTTGTCCACTTGGCTATCTGTGACACACATAAAATTTGTCCAAACCCCTTCATTTCAAATACTCTGTGTTGAGCCTCTTCACTCTACCTTCACAACGCACATTGGCACAGGTCACATGAGGGCTTTCAGAAGACAAATTTCATTGTAATTGAGATGCTGTGGATACTCCACACCCTTAAATGAGTTCACAACGCCATGACCCTTGTTAAGTGGAGCCCAAAATTCATTGACAGACCTCTGCCTTTTCCAAGATAGCAGGAAGAATCAACTCGTTTGTTAACCAAAATCTTGTCGATCCCTCTACCCATCATCTTTGTCCTGTCAACATTCATCAGTGGAGTGTATTTCTGCTTAATGTGCTCAAGACAATCCACCAACTCGACTGAGTTGATGAACAGAATAAAAATATCATTGATAACGTTCAGGGGATCTAATTTCAGGCGGTAATTATTTAAAATATTTCAAGGACATTTCTGAGTGATGAGAGCTCTGTAGGAATGATAGATTAAAATGCTGCTCATTTCACAGTCATATTAAAATATAACCATTTATAATCAATCTGCAGCAGTTAACAAGACTTTAACAGATTGAAATCACCATCAATCACTAAATCAATTTTAAAAAATAGTCAAAATACTGTGGATGCCAGAATCGCTGACAAAGGGTCATCCAGACTCAAAATGTTGGATCTGGTCTCTCTCCACAGATGGTGTGTGTGTGTGTGTGTGTTTATATGTGCATGTCTTGTGTGTGTGCATGTATGTGTGTGTATCTACATATGTTGTTTGTGTGCATGCATGCATGTGTTTGTGTGTGTTTTTATCTGTGTGTGTTTGTGTTTTATGTGCATATATTGTGTGCATGTGTGTGTGTGTGTTTGTATGTGCATGTGTATGTAGGTGTGCATGCATTGTGTGTATGTATGTGTGCAGGCGTTGTGTGCATGCATGCATGTGTATGTTCGTGTATGCATGTGTTGTGTGCGTGCATGTGTTGTGTATGTATATGCATGCATGTGTGTGTGTTTGTATGTGCGCTCGCGTATGTGTGTGTTTGTGTGGTAAAACATTTTTGGGAGCTGCTCCATTGTTAATGTAAGTAACACTGATCGAGAAATTCACTTTATGTGGTTTGTAAAGGAATGCATGAATGTGAAAATACCAACTATATTCAGGCTTGATTCTGAGATTCACACAGCATGAACCTCTCATTGCAACAACTCATTCCATCACAAAGTATATACTTGAGTGTGAAGCACTTTGGGACAGACTGAGGCCCCAGAATAAGTTCAGAGAATGCATGAGATAGGAAAGAAAACCAGAGAAAGGGCAAGGGCAAGTGGGAATCCTGGAAAGTTCAGCAGGTGGTAGAGGCAACTGAACAGTCAGGCCCTGGCTCCGAAGTCCCTGAGCATGAATGTGAAATTTCATACAATTTCACATTTGTATGAAAGGAATATCGAAAGCTCTGTTGTGCAGCCATGTCCTGGCAAACCCCATCTCATTATGTCCAAAAGTGTCTGATGAATCAACTGACTGTGAAATGTATTAACTGTTACGCTACATAGGTGGACGAAGCGACTTCCTCATACTCAGTGAGGTTTCACCAACATGGTGAAAGCTCATGGAGTGTGGGTGGCGCAGTGGTACAGTGGTTAGCACTGCGCAGCGCCAGGGACTCGGGTTTAATTCCCGATGTGGGGATTTTGCATATTTTCCCCATGTCTACATGAGTTTCCTCCAAATGTTCCAGTTTCTTCCCGCAGTCCAAAGATGTATGGGTTAGGTTGATTGGTTACAGTAAATTGACCCTAATGTCAGATGTCAGAGGAATAGCAGGGCAAATATGTGGGGTTATGGGAATAGGACCTGGGTGGGATTCTGATCAATGCAGACTCAATGATCTATATTGCTTCCTTTAGCAAAGTAGGGATTTTATGAGCACAGGATGGAGCTAATCTGTTTTTTGGTCTTATTGGCTGAGAGAACATTGCGGGCAAGATTTGAAAAATGCAGAAGATTTTTAGCTTCTGGGAGAACTGACGGAAAGTGCATCCATTTGATGGTATTTTTACGTCTTCATTGTACTCTTATGAGTAGAGTTGCATTGCTTTTATTTGCAAAGTGGCTTCCAAACATAGAATACGACCGTCACCTTCAATCCAGCTGTCCAGTCCCACTTCTATCCTTCCGAGATCATTCAAAGCTAATGCCAGTGCTTGGAAATAATGCTGTGGTCCCAGTAGCTCTGTGAGTATTTGCTATCTGCAGGGTAGCTGCTAGCCTGAAATATTGCTGCCAGAGTTTGAATAATGCGATAGTATATCAGCACCTCAACCCTGTAATCTTGTGGTTTTTTTCTAAAACTTGAAGCACTCTGTAAATTTCCCAATGTAACAATGAAATGTTCTTTGGATAGAATTTTGAGAGGTTACTTTTACACCACAGAATTGTTGCTGGCGGGACGGAAAATTTGACGAACTATTGACAGGTCCATTGATCTCAGGGTGGGCAAGACTGGGATACTGAAACGAAAACAAAAAATGCTGGAAAATCTCAGCAGGTCTGACGGCATCTGTAGAGAGAGTAGAGCCAATATTTTGAGTCTAGATGACCCTTCGTATGATCATCCGCAGTATTTTGTATTTATCATAGAATTGGGATGGTCTTTGAAGCAAAGCAGAGCCCAAAAGAGCTGGAAATTATAGTGTTGTCATGTATGAAATTCAAAGAATGAAAATGGAATCTATTTTTAGGCTTTCTACTTGCTGCATATTGTGTCTATTATGTAATGGTGAAGATTTTAATATTTATTTAATATTTATTCTATAAAACCCCGGAAAGTCAAAGCAGATGTTCTTTTTAATTGGGTTTTTGTTACGATCATAAAATTCCAACAGTGCAGAAGGAGGACATTGTGTCTGCACTGACTCGTTGATAGACCATCTCATCTATGCCCTGTCTCTGTAGCCCCACATATTTGTCCCATTAATCTGCCTAATTTACACACTTAGGAGCAAATTAGTATGGCCAATGCACCTAACCTGTACATCTTTGGAGTGTGGGAAGAAACAGGGGGAAACCCATGCAGACATGGGTAGAACATATAATCTCCGCACAGACAGTGACCCAGGGCTGGAATTGAACCCAGATCCCTGGCACCATGAGGCAGCAGTGCTGCATTGCTCCCTACATTATGGTTGAAATTTAAACTGTCCTGGGCTGTTTGTTGTGAGAATTGAAGAAGTAAATCATGTTTGAAGTGCCACAGAGTTACAGCCTGCAACCTGCAGGTGTTTGTACGCCAATGAAAATTTGGAAGTGACCTTGTCTGAAATCCCATTGATGAGAGTAAAATGCTGCTGGGATTCTACCCATATATCTTCAAGAATATGTTTATGAAGACGCTAATGAAACAGTGTTCCCTTCTGAATCAAGATGTTGAACGCGTCATGGAAGTAAATTAAGATGACGATATAGCAAGACTTCCAAAAATAAAATAGGACAATATTAAGCAATAAATGATTTGACGTTTACCATTTACCTCATTAAAATCCATGCCTTTCCACATCTGACTCCTACAGATTGATGTTAGCTGATTCTTCTGCAGTTAAAAATATCTATCACGTTGCTAAGTACACCTGCTAACCTTGGTAACGGCAGAATGTTTGAACGATAAGTCAAACAAAATTGGATCTTAATTTCCTGTGCTATTGAACAACCATCTTCAGTAAATTCAGTGCTTGCGTTAGCAGTGTTCTGATGCTTATTGTTCTACTTATCAGTCTAGCACTAAATGAACCCTAGCCCTATGATGTCCTGAGTCAACAACTCACATTTCCATGATGTTTATCACAAGGGTATGCTTCAGTGTGTGCCTTCCAAAGTCATGATCAATTTGTCATTAATCATAGAATCCCAACAGTGCAGAAGAAGACTATTTGGTCCATTGAACCTGAACTGACAACTATCCCACCCAGGCCCTATTCCCATAACCCTCCCCACATAATCCCTTGACACTAAGGGGCAATTTAGTGTGGCCAATCAACCTAACCCACGCATCTTTGGACTGATTAAAAGAGAAAATGCTGGAAAATCTCAGCAGATCTGCCAGCTTCTGTACCCTTTAGAGTCATCTGGACTCGAAACGTCAACTCTTTTCAGTTGTGGACTCGCCTACTTTGGGGGCATTCAAATGGTCGGTGGATAGGCATATGGATGATATTGGAATAGTTTAGGTTAGAGGGTCCACTGGCCGGCGCAACATCGAGGGCCGAAGGGCCAGCACTGCACTGTAATGTTCTATGTTCTCTCCTTACAGATGCTGCCAGACCTCTTGAGATTTTCCAGCATTTCCTCTTTTGGTTTCAGATTCCAGCATCCACAGTATTGCTTTCATTTGGAGTGATCAAAGCTGCTGCTATTTCTGGGTACCTTGTTAATGCAACAAACCTCCATATCTCTGACTCAGGTTCTGACCCTTAACATTTTAACTATCTCTTCGCCACTTTGCGCAGCTGACAATCTTTTGAACCCATTTAAATCTCGCACAGTTACATCAGACCCAAGTCTCATATCTATCTATAAAAGAATACCTTGCAATGAGTTATGCCCTGTTAAATTCACAGTAGCTGTACAAAGGTTCGTGCTCTGGTGACTGGCAAGAGCTACTTCTGAAGGAAATGGGAAGGAATCACAGGCGGTTCCTCGACTCATGGAGTTGGGGAAATCTCTTGCAGGAATCGCCAGCTATTTCCTGACCAAGAATAATGCAATGAACCTCAGTCTCAATGACCTGCTTCTTGTGTTTCAAGCATTTCCCTGTCTCTGACCTCAGGTTTTTCAGGCCTCAGGGACTTCCTGCTGTGCACTCACCTGTTTTAAGCTACTGTGTTCCGTATGCCGTGTGTGATCCACGCAAATAGCCATTACAGATGCAAAATGTCTCTCACTTGCCTTCTCAAATGCTTCAACTTGCATCCTGCCACGTGGGTCATTAACAAGATTCCTGCTCACAGGAAAAACCATAGCATCCCCACAATGCAGAAGAGGCCATTTGGCCCATCGACACCATATCTTACTCATACCCTGTTCCCCACCCTATATCTGCAACACCACACATTTCCCAGGGCTAATCCACCTAATCCACACATCTCAGGATGCTAAAGGGCAGTTTAACACGGCCAATCCACTTAATCCATTTTTGGAGTGTAGGAGGAAACCGGAGCACCGGGATGAAACCCACGCAGGCATGGGAAGAACATACAAATACCAACCAGACAGTTGTCCAAGGGCGGAATTGAACCCAGGTCCCTGGCACTGTGAGGTAGTAGGGCTAACTACTGTACCACTATGCCACTGTGGAAAGTGACCAGATGGTGTCAGGATATTGAGTTTCCCATTTACAATTATCTTTGGAAAATTATGATTAATGCCCCCACAATTTGATCCCCTTTCACTATTCTGAGATGCATACAATATGGCAGCGGTGGCTCTTCTAATGTTAGAATAAATGACAAAGAAAATTATAGCACAGGAGCAGGCCCTTCGGCGCCCCCAAGCCTGCACTGCTGCCTATCTAAGCTAAAACCCCCTATCCTTCCGGTGACCATATCTCTCTATTCCCATCCTATTCATGTATTTGTCCAGACACCCCCTAAAAGTCACTATCATATTTGATTCCACTACCTCTCCCGGCAGCGAGTTCCAGGCACCCACCATCCTCTATGTAAATAACTTGCCTCGTACATCTCCTTTAAACATTGCTCCTTGTACCTTAAACCTGTGCCCCCTCATAATTTTTTTTTTATTAAGCAACACAGCACGGGAAACAGGCCCTTCGGCCCAACGAGCCCGCGCCACCGTAATACCAAATCATTATCCTATTTTAATAGTCCTATATAATAGTATATATATTAATCCTACTTTGGAAAATTTTCACCATAGGGACAATTTGTTACCCAATCAGCCTAAGAGCGAATTTTTGGGTTGTGGGAGGAAACCGGAGTGCCCGGAGAAAACCCACGCAACCACGGGGAGAACGCGCAAACTCCCGCAGACACTGGCCCAATTCCAAGTGTCTGCACAGCCACATCGATAGTCCCTGAGCTGTCATGGTGCCCTTCAGATGGTCCACATAAAGCACTCATATACGACATGAGGTACCAGGCAACCCATGAATCAACATCCAAGAGCTGTACCCGCACCACCTGCCGAATGCGTGCTCAAATTATGGACCGAATTACCTGTGAAAAAAAGCCGTAGTTAAACAGTCCTAATATATCCCTCTATCTGCATACCGCTCATGTGGCTGTCCAAGAGACCCTTAAACAGCCCCAGCGTGCCTGCTCCCCCCACCTTACTCGGCAGTGCATTCCACACCCCCACTACCCTTTGTGTGAAAAACTGCCCTCTAATATTCGTCCTATACATAGCCCCCCGCACCCTATGGCCATGACCTCTCGTCCTATCCATTTCTAAAGGTGGAAAAAGTTTACCTCCATTTCCTCTATCTATACCCCTTATAATCTTATACACCTCTATGAGATCCCCTCTAAGCCGACGTCTTTCAAGGGAAAACAACCCCAGTCTATCTAATCGTTCCTCATAGGACAGTCCTTGTCCTATGGAAGAATTGACTCTTCCATCCTGGGAAAAGGCTCCTGACTATCCACTCTGTCCATGCCCCTCATAATCTTGTAGACTTCTATCAGTCACCCCTCAATCTCCGTTGTTCCAGCGAGAACAAGCCAAGTTTCTCCAACCTCTCCTTAGAGCTAATGCCCTCCATACCAGGCAACATCCTGGTAAATCTTTTCAGTAATTTTCATCACCTGATGAAGGAGCAATGCTCCGAAAGCTTGTGATTCCAAATAAATCTGTTGGAGTTTAACCTGGTGTTGTGATACTTCTTACAGTTACAGGGAGGAGAGAATTTCTGTTACATAGAAGAGAGATGTTCTCTTACATAGAGGAGAGGCATTATATTATGTACAGGAGAGATTTTAGATTACTTTCAGTGAAAGAACTAACAAATTCTAATTAAAACAGAACAGAAGCACTGTACTTTCACATGTAAATTGCAGTTTCATTGCACGTCACAATTAAATTTAAAGGCTATGATTCAGGTTGACAGGAAGGTTAACATGATAAAAATCACCTTCAGGCAGTGAGGTTGCTTGAAGTACTCTTTATAATTGTAACTGAACTGAATGCTAGCGTCTGTCACAGATAATAAAAGTAAACTACAATGAGTCAGAATTTGAAGCTATATCTCCTTCTGTGAATTATTAACCCCACACTTAGCTACTTGTATGTTCGATATTTGTCCAGGAGGAATATTGGCCGATTCTTTTGGGGTTCTTATATCAGTGTGTAAGTTACACCTTAGAATCATAGAAACCCTCCAGTGCAGAAGGAGGCCATTCGGCCCATCGAGTCTGCACTGACCATGATCTCATACAAGCCCTATTCCCATAATCCCTCATATTTATGGTGCTAATCCCCCTGACACTAGGATCAATTTAGCACAGCCAATCAACATAACCTGATCATCTTTGGACTTTGGGAGGAAACTGGAGCACCCAGAGGAAACCCACACAGTCACGGGGAGAAGATGCAAACTCCACACAGACAGTCATCCAAGGCTGGAATTGTTCCTGGGTAGGAACACAGTGCCTCACAGCACTGTGAGGCAACAGTGCTAACCACTGTGCCATCTTCACATGGTTTTACTTTTACTATGAGGATGCAACTTGTTTTTTTTAAATTTGCTTTTGGGAAATGGGAATTGCTGGCAATTTATTACCCATCCCTAAGCAGGTATGGTGGGCTACCTACAGCTGAGTAGCTTGCTTGGGCCATTTCAGGGGACAGTTCAGCATCAACATAATGCTGTGGCTCTGTAGCTGCATGTAGGTTATACCGGATAAGGGTGGTAGATTTCCTTCTTGAAGGATGTTAGTGAACCAGATGGGTTTCATTTTCTGACAAAATAACACAGCGCAACATAAAAGCAAAGGACTGGAAATGCTGAAAATCTGGAAGAAAAACAGATAGTGCTGGAAATACACAGCTGGTCTGTCAGCATCCGTGGAGAGAAAAAAGGAATTAATCTTCCGGGCCAAGACAATCTTTACAACAATCTGATCATTATTAATGAGACTAAGGACAGAATTCCCATCCAGCCTGGCACAGGAATTGAATTGGGTGGGACATGGACCATACAAAAGTCCGTTGACCTCAGGCAGGATTTTCCAGCCTTGGGGTAAGTGCAGCTAGAAAATCGCACCCAAAGTCTCTGGAGCAATTACTATTATCATTACATTAATGCCTACCTGAGCTTACTGTGTTTCCTCAGAAGGAACTCATCAAATGCGGACAATGAAAATATAGCAAAACTTTACTCCAATCTATAAATCAAAGAAAGGATTTAACAAAGAAGCTTCATTACTCCAAACATGGGGCTTTGTCCTGGGCTATTCCAATCACCACATAATTCCGCACAGGTTTTTATTTATACTGAATCAGTCGGTCAGCTATTACATCATTCTGTAACTGGTACAGCAGTTTACTGGGTCAGCTGACCCTTAAATCTTGTCACCGTTGGTCACATTATATTCAATGCCAATTTGTCACTGATTACATTCTGACATACTGTGACAAATGGAGTGAACGTATTCCATGTTCGAGGTTTAGACTCAGTACTCATTCATGTTTGTTCACTGCTGCTGACAATTTTGAAAATTCCTCTGGAGACCAAACCAGATTAACACAATTCAGTGCACGGACTCTGGGATCATTATTTCTTTGGCTCCTTGAGTATCAATTGAAGCAAAATATTACCACACTTTTAGACCAAATCTTGTTGAGGCAAAAAAATGGGCAATACGGTGGTTAGCACTGCTGCCTTGCAGCACTGGGGACTTGTTTTCAATTCCTTGGGTGATTGTCTGTGCAGAGTCTGCACTTTCCCTCAGAGTTTGCTTGGTTTTCCTTTGGTACTCCAAAGAACAAAGAACAGTACTGCACAGAAACAAGCCCTTTGGCCATCCAAGCCTGTGCCAATCACATTTACCTATCAGCGTATATCCCTGTATTCCCTATTTGTTCATATGATAAGTCTTAAATATGGCTAACGTAACTGCCTCAACCAGTTTCCTCCACAGCCCAAAGATGCATAGGTCAGATAGATTAATCATGTTAAATTGCCCTGTAGTGTCCCAAGATGGATTAGCCAGGGGAAACGTGGGAGGTTATGCGGAGAGGGTTGGGGGGAGAGGGCCCGATAAGATACTCTGTCAGAGAATCACTGCAGACTTGATGGACCAAATGTAAGGATTCCATGATTCAATGGACAGAGTCAGTGGTAACGGGGAAGAGTTGTTGCTAAGATAGCTCAGCTATTTCAGTCAGACTACACAGCATTATAATCACATTACCAAGTGCCATTTTACTGGTTATATTGGAGGAGAAGGTGCAACTGAGTTGCCTTGGGGAAATGGTGACATAGTGATATTGACACTGGATTGGGATACTAGAGACCCAGGGTACTGAGTATTCCAGAGATCTAGATTTGAATCCCATCACAGCAGGGGATGGAATTCAAAATCAATTTAAAAAATTGGAATTATTCTGATGGTGACCATAAAACAATAGTCAATTGTTGTAAAAGTCAATCTGATTCACTAATGTGAAGGAAATCCTCCATCTTTACCTGGTCTGGTCTACGTGTTTACTCCAGATCCACATCAATGAGATGGATCTTAACTGCCCTCTCAAATGGGCTAGCAGACCACTCAATTCAAGGACAATTAGGAATGGGCAACAAATGTTAGCATTGCCAGAGGCACCCATATCCCATGAAAGGATGATAAAAGAAATCAATAGGTAGGAAAGTCAGAGGAGATTATAAGAATTAATTTACCACCAGTGCATGATCTTTCTACAGTTAGAGCAGTTCCATAACATCATTCAAGGAGCAAGGAGTGAAGGAAGCAAAGTGCAGCAGGGCAGCCGTAAGAGGACTGTTGTATCTCTTGCAGGCATCCACAGAGTAATATTAACATAAGTATGAATAAAACTTGGTGAATATATTAAAATGGTTTAGCAGAACAGGAGAGACTATTGAAGTGGCTCTGACAGCACATTCATGATTGACTGCAACTTGACTTACCTCCTTATGTTTGTGTGGCATTCCATGGCAATCCTCGGTTAATGAACATCCAGATGGTATGTGACCATCCCAGAGTCATTATTGGTGAGTTACAGAGATTGACCACAACTCCCATTTTTTAAGGGCATTGTGAATTGTCCACTTACTTGCTTGGAAATTATTCCGGGATTGTTAACTCCTCCGACTTATTCACTTGAGTTAAGAATTATGGCATTGCTATGCAATTTTCCACCAGCCCGAACAAATTGCTATCAACTAGCAGATTTCAGAGGGTAGGGACATCATCAGTGCACTAAAATACTTCCAGAGAACATTAGAAAAATTGTATTGCAGTGCAACAGAGCTATTGGAAGAAACATATTCATGTTTCTGGTAGATAAACAACGACAAGTTGTACTCAGCAAGAAAAAGAGCTGCCCAACGCATAGCTCTGAGAAGAGAAAGGTGAGAAATGAAAGCACAATGGTTAGCATATGACTGTTTCACACCTCAGTTGAGCAAACATTTGCCTCACTGTTGCGAGGAGCCAAAAAAACTGTGGTGTCCTTTCCTGATTCTGACATATCCTTCATTCCACATTTAACTGTGTGTCCCAAAGCGTGAAGTGATGCACTGAGGCCTAGAGCAACGCAGTGGCTTTGCTCAGCAGCATTCAGTCCTCCCTCACACACCATCTGTGTTCTTTTTCACATCTGTGAGAAGGCAGTTATCTTCTGCCTCCTGATCTGTGTATCCCTGGGCAGAAGTATGAGTTTCATGTGGTGATGATACTGAATGTGGTGATGTGGTTTTTTTCTGACTGTGAGGCCAATGCACCAGATATACCATTGTGTCCAGAGCCGTTTGCCAATCTCTTCAATATTTGGACACGCTATTGCTCAGTGCTTCTGCTGCTTGGATATGTAGAGTATACCTCAGAATATTTATTATGTGATTGGTGCAATATAAATGCATGTTGCTGTGCTTCTCAAATACAGTAACACAACAGTATTCTTTGAGATATTTTTCATTTGCCTACTTAGCGGTATTTTTATTATGCATCTTAATGAGCTTGAATGTGTTTTTTAGGGTACATTTGTGTGTATAAGAAAAAAAGAGCAAATATTTTAAGTCACCTTTAATCCTCCACTTAGTTCTTGAGTAGCGTCACCCCTGAGGAAAGGTGTTTGAGAAGTTCAGCTATTAAAACGATGCAGATCACAACATTCCCTGAATGTCTATTTCTTGTTATTTTTATTTTATATGTATATGTCCATTTATTATGTTCGTGGTTTATGGATTTTCATCCTTAAGGTTGGTACAAGAAGTTGGGAAATTTCCCGACTCAGCTTGGCTGCCTTGGACAAATTGCCCACATTGCCGGACATGGCCCAGATTGGAATCTTTGGAGACCACCACAGGGCCTGCTGGGTATGGAGGCAGGCTGGTTGAAAAGGACCACCCTGGGGCTTTGGGATTTCTTCCAGGTTAAAATAAAATCACAAAGGTCTTCCAGCCCTTATCCCTCCACCCCCCTCACCCTCCAAACACTCCTCTTGACCTTTCCATTCCACCTCATGCCTTCCGCACCCCATTTGGGGCTCCTCTTGCCCATTATGCCAAGCTCTGCCCTTCTGCCTATCCCCTGTGGACTCTCATGTCCCCATACCAAGGTATGGCACTTCCGATCCACTGTAAGTTTCCCAGAAACAATGAACCACATAGCAAATGTGTTAAAAAAAAGCTTTAAAAGAAGGTAATTCATTCAAAACATTTTTCTCTGTTGAAAAATATATCATTTCACTAAACCCTAATAGATGTGTCTATCATTCAAACCCTTTAGAATATGGCAACAAAAACCACAAACTCTTGAAACTACATAAAGTTATGCAAACATATGAAATTTTGTTTTCTCTGGGGTGAGGATGTTTTAATATTCCAATATTGTCTGGGCTTTCAGCCAAGCATGCACAATAAGAACCCCCAGGCATCCAGTTGAACAGCTGCGCCCCAGTAAATACGTGGGTTTCATTGACTGTGCGGGTTCTCTGATCTTTGCTGTCAATTTTACAATGATTCAGGATTCCTCTGAGTGCCATGAACCAGAACTCTTTAAAAACCTAGCCCGCCTCCGTGAAAATTGTAGAAGAGTAGGACATGTCTATCTCCATGTTGGAGTAGGCCAGGAGTGCCGGGCGCTGACTTTTGACAGGAACCAGCCTGCACCTTTTAAAGGCACTCCTGAAAATCAGACAATCTGGAAATGGAGTGGGAAACCAGGAATTGGGAGCTGCTTGCCTCTTTTGATGAGCTTCTGAGTCATCCAACTCAGTGAAAATCGAGGCCTAAGTCTCCCTTTTTATATGTTCCTGGATTCATAGAATTCTAAATTGCAAAAGGAGGCCATTCGGCCCATCGAGTCTGCACCAACCACAGTGCCACCCAAGCTCTATGCCCAAAATCCCATGTATTTACCCCAGCTGGTCCCCCTGACCCTATCCATCTAGCCTGCACATCTTTGGACTGTGAAAGGAAACCGGAGCACCCAGAAGAAATCAATGAGAAACAGGGAGAACGTGTAGAGTCCGCAAAGGCAATGATCCAAGCTGGGGATTGAACCCAGATCTCTGGTGCTATGAGGCAGCAGTGCTAACCACTGTGCCACTCCTGCGTTCTTTAACTAATCTACTGATGACCCTCTAATGCAGGTGTCCCACTGAAACCCAGGAAGGAGCTGAGTTTTACGGAGTTACAAACTGGAAACCTGGAGATCAAATGGTCATCAAAGTTTAATATTTCTGTGGAGCCAGTTATCTATGTAGTGCAGCGAAGATGGAACTATGGCATCCACCCGAGTGAAGATGAAGCTTCCAACTGGCAAACTGTAGCACAGGTCAGTAATTTTTCAAATCATGCTCAAATAACAAACACTGCTTGATTATTTGATTTGATTTATTATTGTCACATGTATTAGTATATGGTGAAAAGTATTTTTTCTTGTGCGTTCTGTATCTAGCTGTGATATTGCCAGAAAATTGTAGTAAGAAATCTGAAAGCACAAGACTTCTTACTCTGTGTTCACCCCAGTCCAAAGCCGGCATCTCTATATCAGAAAATTGTAGCCATAGAGTCATACAGTACAGAATAGGCCCTTCGGCCCATTGAATCTGCAGCAGCAAAACCACACTAAATACTCATCCCACTTTCCAGCATTTGGCCCATAGCCTTGAATGTTGTGACATTTCAAATGCGCATCCATGCACTTTTTAAAGTAAGTAAAGTTTATTTATTAGCCTCACAAGTAGTTACATTAATTCTACAATGAAGTTACAGTAAAAAAATCCCCTAGTTGCCACATTCCGGCACCTGTTTGGATACAATGAGGGAGAATTTAGCATGGCCTATGCACCTGAAGTACGTCTTTTAGATTGTGGGAGGGAAACTGGAGCAACTGGAGGAAACCCACGCAGACATGGGGAGAACATGCAGATTCCACACGGATGGTCACCAGAGTTGGGAATTGAATCAGATCGCTAGCACTGTGAAGTAGCAGTGCTAACCACTGTGTCACTGTGAGGTTTCCTGTCTCTATTACCCTCTCAGGCAGTGCATTCCAGACTCCCACCACTTTCTGGCAAACAGACACTCTCAATACATTATTCAGCTGACTATAAGCTGAACACATTTTCCTTGAATTTTTGGGGATTAGCAAACTGTGTTAAGCTAAGAGCAGATGAGAAACGATTAGTAGATAGCTATTTGGAAGGTGTGCTGTTTACCTCAACGTGTAATTTAATGACTGTAATCAGCTTACCGATTGTAAACATTCCCGATGGGATTGTCAATGATTTCTATTTTAGACTGCAGAGTATCATTACCATACAAAGCTTCATACTAGCGCGACACTGACAGTATTGTCTACTTCTAGCAAGCTCATGCCAGCAAGCTTTAAGAAATTGCAGCTTCTGAATAATGTCGCCAGTAGTGAGAAGCTTGATGGTGGGGGATCTTAATTTGGCAGGAAGCTAAAGATCGATTTCCCGATGGTGGCAAAAGCTTAGCTTGTCACGCACACTTATTAAAAGGTCAATCTGCTAGAATGACCTCTAAAATAAGATCCCCCCTCCCCAGTCAGAAATTAGAACATTCATTTTTATCACTGCGCATTAATTAGCGTGTACTTGGTGAGGTGAACTTCTTCTAGGATTATCAGTGAGTTGCCATTGCGTTGTCCACTGTGGGGAGTGTCTGGACTTGCCAGCCTGTGTTTGAGACTGGATAGTGACAACGTAAGCTGTATTGAGAATGACCAAGGAAGGGTGAGTGTGGAAAGGATGGAGCAGTGGCCGGGTGAATGTGGAAGATACAATGCATTTTGGCCTGACACCCCTTTAAATGTGACATCCTGACCTTTGACCCCAGGAGATAACGGCAGGGTCAGCGACTCTCTGCCTGGCTCCACCGTGAGAATCGGTGAGCTCCTCGCGGGCACGTATTTAATGAGCCGAGGAATGCAAGATCGGGTTCGGTTAATCATCCTGCTTTTCCGCCCCATTAGCCAAAATCACTCATTGCTCTTCTGCACCCGTCATCAAACTAGACTCCAAAATGGAGCATACAGTGTGGAGTTTGCATGTTCTCTCCATGTCTGCGTGTGTTTCCTCTGGGTGCTCCGGTTTCCTCCCACAGTCCGAAGATTAGGTGGATTAGCCATGCTAAATTGCCCCTTACTGTCAAGGGCACTAGCTAGGGTAAATGCACGGGGTTATGGGGATAGGGGCTTGAGTGGGATGTGGAGACTTGATGGCTTCCTTCTGCACTGTAGGGATTCTATGATTCTGGCCACTTCCTTTGTTGGCCAATGCTTGAATATTTTATCAGCAACTCACTGAGTTAAAAGTGGATCTTCTTAAATAAAATTTTCCCGGCTTTGACTGCTTTGCTTTAACTGTGGGCAGGTCTGAGTAGCTGCTGCTAATGCTGCCCATCTCTGTTTCGCTAAGTGCCTAGGGGATGAAAGATGAAGAAACACAGAGACATACAGGGGTGAGAGGCAACTCTGCTTCAAACACTGACATTCACAGGGGAGGCTCATTGCTCTTATTAGCGCAGGCAAAAATCTTAAATTGACTTTTCATTCCATTTAGTCTTTCACAGCTTGACATTATAAACAGTATCTAAAACAGAGGTTCTCTCAGTGGTGCTGTTGTTGTGCAACCTCCCTGAGCCTGAATTTAGTTCATTACTGAGATTGTTTATCTCAGTCATGTTGCTGCTGAAAACACTGTATAAATGGCCTAAGCAAAAGTTTATGGCAGTCTGTCAAATGAGGAGAGACTGAGTTGGTTAGGATATATTCATTGCAGTTTAGAAGAGCGAAAGGAGATCTTATAGAAATTTATTCGGTGTGAATTTACGGCCTCATTCGTCCCAAAACCGTAAAATCCTGCGCAAGATCAATAGATCTTCCCATTGGTCACCCCTTCCCTGTTCCGATTCCCATGGTGGGTGGGGCAGTAAAATTCCTGCCATAAATTTCTAACAGTATTTGACAGGCTAGATTCAGAAAGAATGTTCCGATGGTGGGGGAATCCGGAACTAGTTTGAGGATGAGGGGTAAACCTTTTAGGACTGAGGTGAAGAGAAATTTCTTCACCCAGAGGGTGGTGGATGTGTGGAATTCACTCCTACAGAAAGTAATTGAGGCCAAAATAACGTGCAATTTCAAAAGGAAATGAGATATCGCTCTTGGGGCTAAAGGGATCAAGGGATATGGGGGGAAAGAGGGATCAGGTTATTGAGTTTGCCGATCAACCCCATAATCAAAATAAATGATGGAGCAGGCTCAAAGGGCGAATGCCTCCTCCTGCTTCCAGTTTCTGTGTTTCTATGTTTCCTATTTGACCAATGGCAAGCGACACTTGAAAAAGTTTGAATGTTGACTGAGGATAAAGGAGGTCTTGGGTACAATGCCCTGCATTGTCCATTAATCTGCTGATCCTCAGTACCAAGCTGGTGATACGATATGGTGGAATTTTTGGGAAGTTCTCAATGCCTATGGGTCCGTCCTGCAATATACACACCTTAAATAGAGAAAGCAAAAGAAAAAAAGATTACAAGTTGACCCTATATTGAGGAGCACTAGAACTCAATGTCATTTACGAGACACAGTCAATATTTGAGGCAAGGTTTAGACATTATGCTCAAAAAGATGCTTCAAGCATAGACTCATGTATTTTGTGTTGGCACTGATTTGATTTCTATGCCACCAGACCACAGAAGAACGGCTTCAGCTGCCTGACATCCGTCCCAGTCGGTGGTATCAGTTTCGAGTCGCTGCTATTAACGTACATGGCACAAGAGGATTCACTGCTCCCAGCAAACATTTCCGCTCCTCAAAAGGTTTGTGCTACCCTTCACATGTTATTCCAACTCCGTTTCAGGCCAAGGATAAGAATTGCCCTTGTCTTTTTTGCTCCCTCCCCTTTTTAAATTTTTTTTATACATTTGATTTATTATTGTCACATGTATTTGGGATACAGTGAAAAGTACTGTTTCTTGAACAGACAAAGCATACCATTCATAGAGTACATGGTAACAAGTCTCCCAACACCAGGTTAAAGGCCAACAGGTTTATTTGGCAGCACGAGCTTTCGGAGTGCTGCCCCTTAGAATCTAAACTAGTGATTTGATAGTGTGCTCTTTTGTTAGGATTTCTGAAGTATAGTAATTAATGAGGATTGAGAACACAGCGAATGTGACGACTTAAAAAGTAAGATGCAAGCTTGTTTTGGTTTAGAATTTGAGGCCACGAAGGGGCAGTGCTCCGAAAGCTCGTGCTAACAAATAAACCTGTTAGACTTTAACCTTGTGATGTGAGACTTCTTACTGTGCCTAGCTCAGTCCAACGCCAATATCTCCACATCTTAAAGTACGTAGGGAGGAGGAAAGCAAAGGGTGCAGAATATATGTCAGTCTTTTGCAAACTCATTTGGGTGAGGCTTATAAAATCCCTCCTGAGGCCAGTGGAGAATTCTGTTCTGCGTGCTGCACCCATCATGATTCTGGGGCGGTAAAATTCTGGCCACAGTGTTATGGCCATAGCTAGGTTATAGAGAAAGATCAGCTAAATGCAAGGTAGGCCCATTCAAAAGACTGATGGCAGCTGGGAAGAAGCAATTCTTGAGTCTATTGGTATGTGTTCTCAGACTCTTGTATCTTTTTTCCTGACGGAAGAAAGTAGAAGAGAGTATATCCAGGGTGCGTGGGGTCATTGATAATGCTGGCTGCTTTTCCAAGGCAGTGGGAAGTGTAGATGGAGTCAATGGATGAGAGGCTGATTTGTGTGATGGGCTGGGCTAAGTTCACAACTTTTTATTGTTTCTTGTGAAGTTGGTTAGAACAGGAACAATTTCAAGCTGTGATACAACCAGAAAGGGTGCCTTCTATGATACATCTGTAAAAATTGATGACAGGCATAACAGACATGCTGAATTTCATTAGCCTCCTGAGAAAGTAACTTTGAAACAGAGTTGGATTTTCCCAGATTTAGTTAAGTGCTTGAAATAACTTGTGGTTTCTGTGGCGGATATCATTCGTAGTCAAGTCAGAATTAAGCATTCTTTTCAACTCTCCTCATAATCCTGGGTAAATCTACACCATACAATGAAAAGCACTTGATCCCATTATTTTCTTTATGGATGGCACTGTTAAACATTAACCTTCAGATTGCAGAAGTCCAGAAAGCTTCGAGAGTCTCCGGTACTGCGCTTTTGCAATATTTTCAGTCCATGAAATGTGAAACTCAAACAAATATTCAGGAGTTATCAAATGTTAAACCCTTTCCAGTTGACAGAAATTACTTCAAAATAATGTAGAATAAAACATCTTTAATACAGGCTTTATCTGGCCTCGTGGGCAATTATTGGGGCAGGACTTGCACCTCAGACGTGGAAAATATGAGCCAGCTTCATTTGTGTGGGAGTGAATCTTTAATTTATACACTGCATAGAATACCTACTGTCCAAGTGAGACCATCCAGTCCATTGAGTCTGTACCGATAGAGTATTCCATCCAGACCATATCCCTGTAACCCCACACATTTACCTCACTAATTCCCCCTAACCTATACATGTGGGGACATTAAGGGGCAATTTAGCATGGCCAATCCACCTAACCCCCACATCTTTGGAGTGCAGGAGGAAACTGAAGCATCCAGAGGAAACCCACGCAGACATGGGAAGAACATGCAAACTCCACACACTAGCCCTAGCCAGAATTGAACCTGGATCCCCCCTCCCCAATATTCTACTTCTATATAACTTCTGTTCTGATACCAAAGGACAGAGTTTCCAGCAGTGGAGAACTGAAGTAATTTCCATGATTTGAGGGAGATGTGTGGAAAGAAGCTGTGATAAATGACTTGGATGAGATACCTGTGGAAAGCACAACAGTCACATGTAATCAGAGATTAGAGAGAGGGACTTACAGGCTTTAGCCTTCTTACTGGGCAGACCTTTCATTTCCAGAATATTCTGGCAGCAGGCCACTTTGCTGTTAGTCCAAAAGCTTTTAACGTCTTGATTTCATCTGCCATCTTCAGTTTTTTTTAACGTTTTCTCTTTTTTTCTTGCTTTTTATAAAACTTCTGTGTTATTGTTAAAAGGAGCAACTTCTCCCTGCCTTTTTGGAAGGCATTGTAAAGTTTTAGAGCTGTCAGCTGAGATGTCTCCACCAGATTTCTGCTAGTTCCATATCAGTGGGAAATGTTGAGAGTTATTTGTAATAGATTTGGAATAATGGGGGGAACAAATGATAAGCTCATTTCTATCTCACGCTATGCTTATGGTTGTCAATGTTGACTGGAGGGCCGCTCAGATTGATTGTTCAGAGTGGGACACAAGGGGCCCTATTTTACCATTTCGGTTCTAAGTGCTTGGGCAGACTTGAAACTGGGAGTTTTTCAGGTCTGACTTTTAGACTCGTTCTGAAGTGCCCTATATGCACTCTGACTGTAAAAATATCAGCAAGTCCATATCACATTGCAAAAGCCTGTGGATGGGGCTTAACCTACCTGAAATTTTGTAGCTCCGATCGGCACTTTCAACTGCGCATGTGCAGAAAAAGACAGTGATTGAATGCTGCTCCCCTGCCACATTCTTCCTGGGCTACCTCCCTATGGTCCCCACAGGCATTGTCCTACCCCCATAACATTACTGACCACCTTATACCCCCACCCCTTCTGCCACCAAGACCGATCACGTTGATCTCAGGCAGGGTGGCAGCGGACTGCCCCTTCCCCCTAACTGATCTCAGACAGAATGGCAGTGGACATCCTTTGCCCCTCGCTGATCACAGGCAGAGTGGCAGCGAAATCCCTCTCCCCCCTCACTGATCTCAGACAGAGTGGCAGCGGACCCCCCCCTTTCCCCCACCAATTATCTCAAGCAGACAGCCACTGGATGCGAGGTGCTTACCTCCTCACTAATTGGAGTGTCCGAATCAGATTTCTACGAAACATGTCTATTTTGTGCTGATTCTGGATGGCTGAATGGATGATAAAGGGGGAAGCGCTGATAAAGTTGGGCGTGCAGCCCATTAAATCAATTTAAATGCATGCAATTAAATGCATTTAAATGCATGTAATGCAATTTAAATGGCCGTTGTGCCCATTTTAGGTGCGCTTGCAGCCAATTTCGGGCCTTGGGAAAAGGTGAATTCGAATAGAGGTGGGCGCGGATCACACTACTCATCTCATGCCTGACTTTACCATGTTTTTGCACCCAAAAATGAGCGCAACATGATGGTAAAATTGGGTCCAATGATCTTGGTTGCAGTACAATAATCTGAATAAATGGATGGCCTGCTTCGTGGTGGCAGGAAGCAGTGTGCTACTCGCTGGCAGGACTTTATGATCCCACTGTTGGCAGTGGGGCTTCTCACCAGTGGGAAGAGTCTATTCCTGTGCTGCAATTTTCTTTGGTCCTTTGTTCTTTGTTCTAACTTTGTGACTTCAATCCTGACAGGAGCTGGGTATGTCAAAAGCACAGATTGGAAATTCAGGCGTGAACCATGTATCTTACAAACAATCTCTTTTACTGACAACTTCACTGGAATGTATGTTGTGGTTTATAGACTTCTCCACATAAAGGCTATTCTCATGAGCGAGTGAGAGGGCGATCAATAACAATAAAAAAAGGAATTATCTATGCACAGAAAGTCTAAAGGGTAATTAAATTTTGATCTGTGTGCACTTTAACTCAATGATACTTCCCAAGAGTGGCCAAAATATCAGACTTGCTGAAATGTTAAATGCTTGAACATTTCAAATCATGTTCCTGGGTGTATCCTGCCTTTAACAGCAGCTGGCAGTTCAATACGGCGTGATGTTGAATCTTAAGCTTTCACTGATATCTGCTCCCTCCCTCTCTCTCTCTCTCTGTGGTTTCAGATCCTTCGGCCCCACCCGCACCATCTAATGTGAGGGTTAGCAACTTTACCGCAAACAGCGATGGCACCATCACCACCAGAATCGTCTGGGATATGCTGGAAGAGCCGGATATCCCAGTACACCATTACAAAGTGTTCTGGAGTTGGACAGTCAATGCTAAGTCAGTAGTGCCAGCCAAAAAGAAAAGAAGGAAAACAATAAGTGGGGTGAGTGTGGTCGACAAAAACAAAAGGTTGGGACACAAAGGCTTTTGTATGGCAGTGCCTTTCCCGTGCAGTGAAACAGTAATGTTTGTGACGCATCTGTATCCACCTAACAATTTATGATGATTGTGTACTATTTTACTTGGCGAGCGAGGCTTAGGTTTGGACTGGGGAGTTCAAGAAAACACGGGAGTCTTTTTTTTTTCGAAACTGGCCCTTGAAGCTTCTGCCTATGTTCTCAATGCCAGAATTTGAATGTTCTTAATCAGACCGTGTGCTGCCGGCGTGTCAGTAATGTTTGATTCTCTTACAGTCTCAAAACCATGTAGTCCTGGAGGGTCTGCAGCCTAACAGCAGCTATATGGTGGATCTGCAAGCTGTGACCTACTGGGGGCAAGTACGTCTGAAAGGTGCCAAAGTCTCCCTGTATTTTGGCACTCCTCGGGCACCCAGCACAAGTAAGCAGTTATTTTCTTTTCTGAAGTGTGAATGGCTGTGGTAATTTGAGGTTGCTAAAATGAGATAGTGATTCAATGCTCAGTGTGTTGAAGGTCTTGAATATTATTTACATTCGAACATGCTATGCTTGGAAAACTCTGTGTCAGCAATTTAGTGTTTGAGGATGTTGATGCAGTATTATCAAATCCTCTGTCTCTCCCTTCAATTCCCTGCCTCCAGATTTCTTCTGTGAATTTTGACCCCCCCCCGGGAAATTCACATTTTTTTAATTCATTCGTGGGACATGTTCATCACTGGCCGGCCAGCATTTATTGCCATTCCCTGGTTACCCTTGGAGGGCAGTTGACAGTCAGCCACATTGCTCTGACTCTAGAGTCACATGTAGGCCTGACCAGGTAAGGAGGGCAGATTTCCTTCCCAAAAGGACATTAGGGAACCAAATGGGTTTTTATGACAATTGACATGGTATTCATGGTCATCAGTAGATTCTTAATTCCCGATACTTTTTATTGAATTCAAACTCCACTATCTGCTGGGATTCGAACCTGTGTCCCCAAACCATTACCTGGGTTTCTGGATTGATAGTTTAATGATAATACCACCAGGCCATTCTCTCCACAGGATTTGATTCTTCCTACCCATCTTTCTCTTTCCTTTTGACTTTATTTATCTCATGTATGTCCTGGGCACCACAAAGGGAATGAAGAAAGCGACAGAATTGGGAGTCAGTTTGGCAGCAGGGGGAAGCAGCATTGATTCAGGCAGTTGGCTGAGGGGATATAGGAGCATCAGGATTTAAGCAGACAAGCTGAAAAAGGCCAAGAATCATGTTGAGGGAGGCGAGGATTGCATTCAAGTGGAAAGGCAGAGTGAGGTTTCCACACTTTGTGTACATAATTTTGCCACAACTATCTACAGATGGTCCTTGTATTTACGATGTTCGAGTTATACTGAAAGACACATATGTTATCTATGAATCAACACTGGCTTCAACTTCACAACACCAGTTTTGACTTCATGATACCATGCCAGCAGATTGAAAGATGTGCGTTGATGTTCTGCGCATCCATCTGTACGTCTGAACAATGTTCCTCCAGCCACTGTACCACCTTTATTAGGTTGGAGTATCTTTATTAGATTGAAAGTTTGGAAACTAGTGTCTTATTCTTTTAATCTACCTGTAAACCATTGTTAAAGTTTTTATTGACAAATCTATCATGACAATAGTCAATGTATCATCTAATATGCACTCAGATTCACAAGATTAAATAGGAAACTGACAGCAATTGACGGCTTCCTTATTTCCTCCGCACTAACCTCTTGTGCTGAGGTGTGCATGCATCAATAGTTGCCTCAGCGACCTTGCAAGGCAAGAATTGAAAACGCTTTACGCGACCAAGCATCCTATGAATGATTTCCAGCCATGGGTTCAGGAACCAATCCCCATTTATATCATTATTCCCATGGGGAATTCAGTTCCGACTTATGGCGTTTCGGCTTAAGACATGGTTTTCAGGAACCGATAGGGTCGTAAGTCCGAGAACTTAGTTTCATCCATACCATGAGGCTACAACTGTGTACGTTAACACACATGATAATCATAGAATCCCTACAATGGAGAATGAGGCTATTCAGCACATTAAGTTTACACCAACAACAATCCCATCCAGACCCTATCCCTGAAACTCCACATATTTACCCTGCTAATCCCTCTATCATACACATCTTGGGACACTAAGAGACAATTTAGCATGTCTAATCAACTTAACTTGCACATCTTTGGACATGGGAGGAAGTCGGAGCACCAGGGGAAAACATATACAGACACAGGCAGAATGTGCAAACTCCATACAGTCAGTGATCTAGGAATCGAACCTAGAAGCTGTGAGGCAGCAGTGCTAACACTGCACCACCCTGCTGCAGAAACAAATATTATATATGTCGGATGATTTTATGATTAGTTTAAGATTTGTGGAAGCAAACACTAAAGACTGGCAAAAGTAAGAACTTTCAACGTTCATTCCTTTATATCAGTAAACATATTGGATGCATAGAATTCCTTTACTTTTCTCCTAAAGCATGTCAAACAGATATTAAGCAACTTCAAAACCTTCTACAGGTGAGATCAGAGGGTAACAGAAGACAAGAGCTTTTCAGGCAAAATTACAAAGACATGACCTTTGACTCCCTGGTAACAATGAATTCTCTTGTCCTCCGAATTCCTTAATATCTCACTATACTGACCATGTAATATTTTAGCGTCGCAACTTTCAAAGGCAGGCTATTTGCACATAAACAAAAGGACATGCGGATCACGAAAGCTGAATGTGACTTGTTAAACGTAATCTTATTTTCAATATAGGTTATTGACTAGTTGGGATTCTTCAGAATGTATCATCAGAAGTGAGGAGAACAGCAAACACCATAGGATGACCTTTACCCATTTTGTCCCATAGAGAAAAGGTGATTGCTGTCAAATGCACTGAACTGATGTGTCTAATGAGCTGAACTTAGTGAATAGAGCCAAAAAGTAAATATAGCTAAAACAAATAAAGTACTCAAGCACTGTTGTATTTGCAAAGCTTTTGGCATGAGGTCCAATAATAAACCCAGAGTCAACTTTCTAATCCCACAAGGTAATATGTAGAGCCTTTTAAAGCAGATAATATTTGTGTAAAATAACACAAAGTTGTCACTCTTCTAAGAAACAAATTGGGGTCAGATTTAAATGTCTATTTGCACCTTAGCTGATAGCCATATTAAGCACAGATCTGAAAGTCATTGAGTAAACAAACAGATTTTACTGAGTAACCAAATACACAGATACAGCTGTGTAAAAACTGTGTTTTAATATTTAACATGCTATAAGTTGGCATTGGTGCATTTACTTCAAACAGGTTTGGACAAAAAAAAATTAACTTGCACCATGCAGGAAATTTTGTGTGACACAACTGTCTCCAAGCCTCTTTTTTTTCCCTTTTGCAAAGAGCTGTGTAATGTTGCTGTGACATTGGCTTGAATATTCCCGCAGACAGTAATCCTTCTCATCGCAAAGAGAATGACACTAGATGCCCAAATGAGGAAGTCCCATCCCAAACCCTGCCCCCATCATTTTTGCAGAGGTAGGGTGGGGTAAGGGGTTGGGAAGGGGGAAGAATATGTAATGGAAGCAGGTCAGGATGTGTTTTATGGACAACCTGAAAAAGGTAACAAAATGCCCTAGTGGGTTGGCCGGGAGAGGGGAGACGGTGGTAAGAGTAAAAAAGGACTCCTCCATTCTAGGGCTCCTACTGCCCTCGGGATCTCCACCAGATCCCCACAAATCTATATCTGATTGTCCAAAATTTGTGCACCTAATGGTGATTTGGAAAGCTCTATGTTATTTTTCCCAGCAGCATTATTGTGACTTACCGCCCTCCTCTGCGGGGGACTGTGCAGGAATGTCTCTGAATCTGATACTTCCTCCTGCACTCTATATGCCATTAACCTAAACATGTTGGCACAATATTTAGCACTGTTGCCTCAGAGCGCCAGGGACCCAGGCTCAAATCCAACCTTGGATGACTGACTGTGTGGAGTTTACACATTCTCTCCATGTGAGTTTCCTCTGGATGCTCTGGTTTCTTCCCACACTCCAAAGATGTGCAGGTTAGGTGGATTGGCCATAGCAAATTGCCCCTTAGTTTCTCAGGCTGTGTAAATTAGATGAAATAGACATGGGATAGAGTGCTATGGTGGGCCTGGATAAGATACTCTGTCAGAGAGTTGGTGCAGACCCGACAGGCTGAATGGCCTCCTTCCGCACTGTCAGGATTCAATGGTAGTTCTAGATGTTTAAGAGCTAAAAAGACCTGAAAGAGTCCTTCAAACCTGATCTTTCTGTAATAGCAGGTTGCCTTAACATGATGCGATTGTTTGAAAATCTATATCCATCTGTTCCTCAATATTACGACCATTGATGGACTGATTTTTGAAGTATCCTTCACCCAGTGTCACAGACTGTATTTGCTCACTACATCCTTCACAAATGCTGGAATTTAAGTTGGGAGAGTGTGGGCTAGTCAGATTCTTCTTCCTCTTGATGCATCTGATCTGGTCCAGGGATGGAGATGAGAAAGAAGTTGTGCTCAGTGAACTGACAGTGTGTGACCTCCATTACCACCATGTTCCAAAGTGCTTTCATTACCGCCTTTATCACTTGCTTTGGGTGATTCACTATCACTGACAGCCAAGCGAACAGACACACTGGTAACTCCATGACTGAGTGCTCGATGGAACTAATACTCAGCAGCCTTGCTGAGCCATTCCCATTCCGGGCCCTCTTAGACTGCAAAGACAATATGATTTGATGTTAGAAGCAAAATACTGCAGATGCTGGAATGTGAAACCAAAAGAGAAAATGCTGGAAAATCTCAGCAGGTCTGATAGCATCTGTGGAGAGAATAGAGTCAACGTTTTGAGTCAGGATGATACTTCATCAAAAAGAATTGGAAATAGGATATAATTTAAAATGTTTTGGAGAGGCAGGAATGGGTTGGACATGTAGGGACTGAGTGGAGGTCCAGTGATAAGTGGAGGCTTGGGAGAGATTAACAAAGATGTTATGGGCAAAAGGACACAAGGAACGTAAACGCTGGTGATCATGGCTAGGAAGAGTTCTAATAGCGGCCCGTTAAAAGATCAGAATATGTTAATGGCAGAACAAAGGTAAGCAATACGACAAAGGACAACCTGTAAAATATAACAGATGGTCCTCGTCAGGTAGGGTGAGGGTGGGGAGATGGTGGCAAGGGGAAAAAAAGATAGAGAGCAGGTTGTAAAGTGCCCAAACAGAAGATGAGGTGCTATTCCTCTAGTTTATGTTGGGCATCGCTGGAACATTGCAACAGACCGAGGACAGACAGGTGGACAGGAAACTAGAACGGTGTGTTAAAATTGCAAGCAATATGAAAGTCTGGGTGCTGCTTGTGATGGACTGAAGGTGTTCTGCAAAGCGGTCATCCAGTCTGCATCTGGTCTCTCCTAATGTACCGTAGACCACATTGGGAGCAGCGAATACAATAGACCAAATTGAAGGAGGTGCATGCGAAGCGTTGCTTCACCTGAAAGGGTGTTTAGGACCTGGGATAGTGAGCAGGGAGGAGGTAAAAGAGTAGATGTTGCACCTTCTACAATTGCGTGGGAAGGTTCTGTGGGCAGAGGATGAGGCGTTGGAGGTGATGAAGGAATGGGCCATGGTCTCTCTGAGGGAATGGTCCTTGCGGAATACTGACAGGAGGAGTGATGGAAAGATGTGTTTGGTGGTGGCATCATGCTGGAGTTGGTGCAAATGGCAGAGAATGATCCTTTGAAAGCAGAGGCTAGTGAACTGAAAGGTGAGGACAAAGGCCCTTATTCTGGTTTTGTGGGGAAGGGAAGGGATAAGAGTAAAGTGGCTGGAGCTGGCTTGGACACAGTTAAGAGCCCCGTCAACCATAGTGGGTGGGAAGCCATGATTGAAGAAGGAGGAAAACATGCCATCAATGCCATTTTGGAAAGTTGGAACAGATGTGATGGTGGTGGAGGGACTAAAAGAATGGATTGGAGTCCTTACAGAATGTGCGGTGTGAAGAACTGTAGTCATTATTGCTCTGGAAGTCTGCGAGTTTGGAACGGAAACCAGTGGATAGTCTTTCACCAGAAATGGAGTCACAATGATGCTGCAGTGGACAGGGTAAAGAATTTGACTTCTCTTCTTGATTTGATTTATTACTTTAATTCATGGAACATGGGCATCACGGTGGGACAGCATTTATTGCCTATCCCTTGTTGCCCTTGAACTAAGTGACTTGCTGGACAATTTCAAGTGCAATTCAGAGTCAACCACATTGCTGTGGATCTGGAGTCACATGTAGGTCAGATCAGATAAGGATGGCAAATTTCCTTCACTAAAGGACATTAGTGAACTAGATGGGTTTTTAGGACAATTAACAAGCATGGTCTTTAGTAATTCTTCATTCCAAATATTCTTTATTGAATTCAATTCCACCAAATGCCATGACAGGATTCGAATCTAGGTCCCAAGAACGTTAGCTAAGTTTTTGGCTTAATAGTCTAGCAATAATATTACTAGGCCATCGCCTCTCCTTACTTGACTACATTGTCACATTTGTTAGTTTACAGTGAAAAGTCTTATTTCTTGCATGCTTCTGTAGTTCCTGCACCAAAATCTACAAGCTCTTGTCACTGCACATTTACACTGCAGCAGCATCCTCTCCTTCCCTGTGCCTCTATGTGAAAATCTGGCAATACAAACCTAAAAGGAGGAGTGTGGTGAGCCATGCAATGTCCACAATCATGTTTACATGCTTACTAACCATTTTCTCCATATCATCAACGAGTACAGTCGAGGGTTGGAGAAATGGCTATACACAAATGTATGATGCCATGAATATGACAGTTGTCACTCCCAGATAGCATATTGCACTCCCGGTCACCACTACCCTACTGGTTTACCCCCTCTCAGTCGCATAGTTGTGCCATACCATTGCATAGCTGTGAGGGATCTAGTGAAGGGTCAACTGTGTGGTTACTTCCTGATGGATGGGTGGCAAGAGAACAAATTGATGTGCTAAGGACTATGGCGCTGTTCATCATACGTCCGCTGAGACATAATGTTTAACAACATCACTGCGGAATATCTTTAGGATCTAGTGGTACTATGATGCTGTCATCTCCATGGCTGTGTCTTGTGAAGTCATTCAATGCTCTCCGTGATAGTGTACTGCTTCACTACAATGTGAATAAGCAACAACAATGACAACTCTTCCCAATGGGAAGCCCATGAAGAGAATTCAATTCTCTTCCCTGTGTAATGTCTATGGATATTTAACAGCACCTGAACCAATGGGGGGAAAACAACTAGACACGATTTCATTTAACATCTCATCCAAGTTAGACATTTCTGAAAAAGTGGCACACCTTCAGGACTTTACCAGATTGTAAACCTAGATTGTATCTGTTCCAGGACCAGCAACTAGTTGGACAACATGTGGGGAGTTTGACTTTTCCTCCAATGCACACTCCAATAATCAACTTCCTTGCTCATCAAACTCTCTTCCTAATGACACAATTTATGTCTCGGATCGATTTGCCCAACATATATTGGGCCTGTCTCTGCCTCTACACAATTCCAGTTGGGTTACCATGACCCCCACTATACCCTACACCCCCTGAATGACAACCAGAAATTTGGGGACACCGATGTTGGGAGGAGGATGGCTTAGTGATATTATTGCTTAGACCATTAATCCAGAAACTCAGCTAATGTTCGACAGACTGGGGTTCGAATCCTGCCATGACAGATGGTGGAATTTGAATTCAATAAAAATATCTTTAAAAATCTGGAATTAAGAATTAAGTGAAGAATAAAACTATTGTCGATTGTCAGAAAAACACATTTAGCTCACTAGTGTCCTTTTGGGAAGGAAATCTGCTCATTTGGGCCAGTGAATTTAGTAATTCTTAATTCCAAATATTCTTTATTGAATTCAATTCCACCAAATGCCATGATGGGGTTCGAACCTAGGTCCCCAGAGCCACAGCAATGTGGTTGACTCTCAACTGTCCTTGGACAACTGGGGATGGTCAACAAATGCCGGCCAGCCAGTGACGCTCATGTTCCATGTTTGAATAAAACATCTTTTACAGAAGTGGGTTTCTTGGAACTAGGTCTTTGTGATGTGAGAAGGAAAATTCAGGTCACTGTCTCCACTGTATGGATATCTGTGATTTAACGTGGTAGCTGGATTGACGAAATGTGGGGCATGAGTTGCACACACCTCGCTGACAGTCTGAACCATTAGCGACTTGATAATGTATCATAATGGGACATAATGATATACACACAATGCAGTTAGTTCATGTTATCTCTGTCACGACTAGTACATCACCCAGTTCCACTGAATCAAAAGATTGTCTTCAAGTCCCCACCACAGGCTGACACATAGAGCCTAGGCTGATACTCTGGTACAGTATTGCAGGAGTACCGCGTTTTCTGAAATGTCTCCCTTGGCTGAGATGTTAAATGCAACCCTGTTCAGCTATTCCATTGGTTCGGGCATGGTTAAATATTCCACATATCACTGCACAGAGAAGAAAGTTCTCCCACTATCCTGGGCTATATTGCTGCCTCAATCAATCACCACTAAAACTTGATTGGTTATCTCATTGTTTTCTGTGGCATCTTGCTGTGCAGATAATGGCTGTTGTTCACCTTTTGTCAGCACATTGCAGTGCTTCACTGCTTGCCTTTATTTCAACACTGTTTCAGGTTGGAGCTGTGTAGGAAGAGTTAACTTTCTGCTTTGTGTGATGGATAAATAGTGCTGCTTCTATAGGTGCTGCAGGAAAATAAGAAGCATTTGCGATAATTCTTGATATTCCAGAGCCAGTGACATTATTTTATTTGATTTAATCTGTTGCTGCTGGAGTTGTGCCTATGGGCAAGAAGTGGAAATGACTTATTAATAGCAATAATGAGTAGGAACCAAAATGGCCATTTTTCAAACGTCCCACTCTGCAGGGTATTTAGAGGCATCTTAACTTGTCTAAACTGATGAACAGATCTTGCTTTTTGATGGTGTCATCCATCAGCTTGCTGAAGACATGTGTTGTTCTGCAGCAATTGGTTTAACACTGGCCTTATTTCTTCAAAGGATCATCTTCAGCAACAAAGTCCAGACACGGTGTTGTCAATGCCCTCCCATCGTCTCACGGGAAAAGAACTATGCGGCTCGTCGATGTTGGGGCCCCTTTTTATCAGGACACTCAGCTTCAGGTTAAAGTTTACTGGAAGAAAATGGAAGGTATGTGTTACTATATGATCCATATCTCCAAACCTTCAGTAACTCAAGATGTTTAATCTCACCTTCTGCTCAGTGTAAGAATGAAACCGTGAGATTTATCATTCATCGAGGAGAAATATTAAGAGAGTGATGGAACATTGATATTAATTTTGGCTCTTTCTTGAACAAATTTGATTCATTATTGTCACATTTATTGGTATACATTGAAAAATATTGTTTCTTGTGCGCTGTACAGACAAATACTGTACATAGAGAAGGGAAGGAGAGTGTGCAGAATGTATTGTTACAGTCATAGCTGGGTGTGGAGAAAGACCAACTTAATGTAAGGTAGGTCCATTCAAAAGTCTGATGGCAGCAAGGAAGAAGCTGTTTTTGAGTTGTTGGAATGTGATCTCAGACTTTTGTATTTCTTTCTCGATGGAAAAAGAGAGTATGTCCGGGGTCTTTAATTATGCTGGCTGTTTTGCCAAGACAACATATTCTGACAGTTAAGATTGGTGATTCATTTTCCATTAAGCATTTTACTCCTTTTTTTGGAATTGCAATGTATTTGACCCATTCTGTTGACGTACTGGGTGAGCGCACCTTCAACTCTTGCATCCAGTCAGAACGATAGGATGAAAAATTCTTTCCTTTTCTCCGAAATGTATATGTCTTATGGGAGATGAGTTTGCATAACAAATTCCTGGCATGAAAATGCTACCCCAGCCTACCAGAGTAAAATGTCCCAAGTTGCTTCAGGGGGCATTAGAAACAAAATTTCACACTGAACCATCTGAGGTGCTATCACAGCAGATGCTGAAACCAAGGTTTAAGGAAGAAAGTTTCACATAGCATCTTAAAGGCAGAGAGGAAGAGAGACAAAATGATCAATTATCTTGATGGAACACCAAACTGAAGTATCGTTGGGTGATATTTGTTTTAGACAAAGATGAGGTAGTATTGATCTAGTAAAAGGTATTATTTTGAAACTAGAATACTTGTCTCAGAATCATAGAATCCTTACAGTACACAAGGAGACCATTCAGCCCATCGAGCATACATTGCTAACAATTCCACCCAGGCTCCACACATTTACCCTGATGTTAAGGAGCAATTTAATCAGTCAACCATACTCTGTGTATCTTTGGAGTTTGGGAGGAAACCACAGCACCTAGAGAAAACCCATGCAGACGGCGGGAGAACATGCAAACTCCACATAGACAGTGACCCGAGGCCAGAATTGAACCTGGGTCCCTGGCACTGTGAAGTAGTAGTGCTAACCACTGTGCCACCGTGCCACCAAAAGCCGTCAACTGATTAGAAGGTGCTTCACTTGACACTTAATCCATGAAACCTTCCCAGAGAGCACTTAATGTTGTCATTGAAAGAAAGGAGGAAAACTGTTTCGTAAATATCTTTTAAAATTGCCGACTCAATACCCTAATTGTTGTACCACCTGTGTGTTCATTTCCTTTGGGTGCTAATTGTAAAATTGTAGGTGTGGCAGTCATTTACTTGAAATCTAAAAATAATTAGGAAAGGAAGCTCAAGTACTTGTTTCAAACATTTAGCTGGGATAATGTTTTTCTAGTTGGCGATGCTGTTGTGTATGTTTAAAGAGTACATGTTCAGAATAAAAATGATTTATCTAAAAGAAATGAACATTGTAAACATTATTGTAATATCAAAGCCAACATTGATGATGAAGCCATTGATTAACATCATTTGAACTCCAAAAATTAAATTGCAACTCACCCCTCGGTTATGAAGTAATGTTCACTGTACAGAAAAACATTTTGTTAGGGGCATTTTTAGGGAATTTTAGTCATTGTTGAAACTTTTTTTAGTTTATTTATTAGTGTCACAAGTAGACTTGCATTAACACCTCAATAAAATTATCTTGAAAATTCCTGTGTTGCCACAATCCAGCACCTGTACGGGTACACTGAGGGGGAATTTAGCATAACCAATCTACCCGTTTAGCACATCTTTCAGACTGTGGGAGGAAACCAGAACATCTGGAGACACAGGGAGAACAGGTAAACTCAGCACAGATAGTGACCCAAGCCAGGACTCGAGCCTGGGTCTCTGGTGCTATGAGATAACAGTGCTCACTACTGTGCCATTATGCCACCCCTAGTATCTGAATGATAGTTCCTAAAGGCCAGCCTGCTCCTGGGACAAAGATACTTCAATGTTTTAGTGAAAATTGGATAAATATTTGAAATAGAAGCTAATGGGAAAGAGGGTTGCAAGCTAGTCTGGTTAATTTTGCATTGCTCCATTGGCAGAGGCAAAATGTCTTCTTCATTTACTATTCAATGACTTGTTTGTGCTTTTTTAAGAAATTGGTATGAAGTGTGTTACTTCTTAATATTGCCCATATAGCCCAGATGCTATGGCCACATCTGAAACACCAACAGTGCATAGAAATGTTGGGTGTACAGTTCCAAGATTCTATTGAGGAGATTGCACAGCCTTTGCACGGTCACACTAAAAATAGATCAGTACCAGTTGATTGCTATTGAGCTGCTTATTGTTAAACATGTACAAAAGGATTCCTCTAGACGAGTGGCAATGACAGAAATGTCAGATGTCCTTTGATAAACTGCTCGGTTACATCTTAGTTGAGATATTTAGTCACAGGTAATGAAGAATAGCTGTAGGAAAAAAATTAAGTTCACATACTACTTTCGCAATTGGAAACGTAACTCAGAATTCTCCCTGAAAATACTGTATTGTGAATTGGGTATAATATCTACCTTAACAGCTGCTATTAGTTCATCAACATGTCTATTAGTAAAAGTTATAGAATCTCTTTGTCCACCTCTATAGAGATTAATGGATGGTGAAACGGCTATAAAGAGGCCTTGAAACCTACAAAGGCATTCTTTACCCTGAATCTGAACACCAAGGTATGGTTAGAGGTTGAAAATGAATTATTATTTTTTTCCCTGCAATTTTGCATTAGAATGGGCATCACTTTGGGTTCATCTTACCACATTGTCTGTATCTGAAAAATGAAGACAACTTTCAAGGCTTTATCTCATAATGCTTTGATTCTAATGTCAGGAAGTAGATTCACCTATTCCTTCAAAGAAGCAGGTGTGTGTATGTCTGGGTTAACAATCATTGTTGCATTTAACAGGCTGTTGTAAACTTCAAGGGTTGCTGATGATTGAGGGTGGGGCAGTAAGGTGTGAGCAGAGGAATATTAAAATTAAATTCAATTCAGTTCAACTTTATTGTCATTGTATAATGCACAGATACAAATACATGAAAAGTGAGCTTCCAGACTCCCAAGATACAAAGGAAAAATCAAATACAAGTAGTCATTACAAACTAGTGCCAATAATCATTCAATGTTTACATGCATATTGCACAATGCCCAGTACCTGGGAATATGTTAAAGGATGGAGTTCAGCTGGATTACAGCTCTGGGGAAGAAGTTGTTTCTGAGCCTGGTCTTCCAGGCTTGAATACATCTGTAGCACTTCCCAGGTGGCAGAGGTGGGGGTGTTGCAAACAGTTTGTGGCTAAGATGGGTGGGATCCCCAGTAATGCTAAGACATCTTCGCAGACAGTGTTTGTGATAAATGTCCTGGATGGCTGATAGCTCGGTTTTGATGATGTATTGGGCAGCTTTGACTACCCGCTGCAGAGCTTTCCAGTCAAAAATGGAACAACTGCCAAAACACACCATAATGAAGTTCGGCAAAATGCTCTCTATTGTGCACTGATAGTGGCTATTATCGCAGTGTCACAGATTCTGAGGAAGTAATATCCTCCTTATTTGCCTCAGTTGGCTCCCCATCCAGATAAGGGTAGGTAGATGTTCTATCCTTTCACCTGGCCTTGCAAAAAAATGGCCTAGAGGGTGCCAGCCAAGGTGCCTTCCTCCCCAATTTGCTTCCAAAATCCTGACCTTAGTTATTTGAATTAGAAGGCTTGAAACGGCAGAAAATTTCAGAGAACAGCGTGAGGTTTGATATTGGTCTTGGCAGATAAGCTAAACTAATACCATCTGTGAGTTTCTTAGTATTCTGCAAGGCTGACCCATGTAAGTACACTTAATATATGATTTTATACAGTTTGTCAATCTAATACTTAGCGACAGTTATGATCACCTAGTGTGGCAGTCACCCATTGTAATTGTTCAGTGTTCTGTCACAATTACAATCATGAGTGTCATGTGTATCCAATAGACATGTCACATAGGTTACATAACTGGCCTCCTGTCATAACAAACATCAGGTATGTAATTATCCAGACACCCTGCCTCTGCAGTTACTGATCAGCTTGGACAAGAACAGCACGCAATCTTCCCCATAATTATAGTAATCCACACACACAGTTTTGTTACACTAAGTTACTGACTTCGATCATTTACCTTCAACGCTTGGTGACAATCTTTATCTGCCACCTTAAATGATGCCTCTGGCCAGACATGCAGTAGGATTTTGAATCTGTTCTCAAAGGCTTTTAAGAGATCATAAAACAGCAATAAATGCCAGTTAGTTTGTCAATAGGATCCTATGAACAATTTTCAGTATTCATCTATTATTTAAAGATATTTCTCATGTGAGTGACAGTTAAACGAACCGGTGGCTTAGTGTCTTCCGGAGGAGATATAATAATGCCGAGATGATGTTTAAACTCAAGTTTAAAAGGTCTAGCTAGACCTGATGCATTCTGAGTACAATCCCAAATATTTATGCAGTACAATGGAATAGTCTCATAGATTAATGTTCTGTTATTAAACTTTGTTTGACAGGAATGTTAATTGCAATTAAGACATGGGATAGATTGCACCCCATACATTTTATATCCATTAAAATTAGTTTTTCTATTTAGCTGTCATTAACTTCAACTGATCTGGGCACCTGAATTTGCAGAAGGCACTTCAGTTGTATCGAGGTCAGCCCAGGGAATGCTGATTTGTAAAAATTTCCACAAGAGCTTTCATAACTCATTACCCAATTCAATGATGGGCAGAGTTAGAAGCTTTGTCCACAACAGTGGTGATCTGGAAAGTTCCCAAGTGCCTGCCTCTTCAAGGACCATAAGCCTGATGCTGACCACTGCTGCCTCAGAGCTGCAGGGATCCAGGTTCGATTCCCGGCTTAGGCCATCGTCTGTGTAAAATATGCACGTTCTCCCCATCACTGTGTGAGTTTCCACTGGATGCTCCAGTTTCCTCCCACAATTTGAAAGATGTGCTGGTTCAGAGTTAAATTCTCCCTTGGTGTCTCCAAACAGGCACTGGAGAGTGACGACCGGGGGATTTTCACAGTAACTTCATTGCAATGTTAATGTAAGCTGACTTGTGACACTAATAAATAAATTTACTTGTGCCATTGAACTAGGCTGTCAGTCAAGCCTGACTTCTCAGAAGGTCCCATTTGAAGTGGTCTCTGATTAGCGTTGCCTTTTATTTATTTCTTAGCCGTTTTCCACTTTGTGAAGCTTCCACATTGTCCACAACAGTCACTGCCAGCAGAGACCCACTCTTATCAAATGAATGGCTTCGATCCTTAAAGTGCCAACAGACTTTTGATGTGCAGCCAAATGCTGGAACAAATTTGCACAAATTCATACAAATTTGCATTTTGTAATTATTGTTGGCAGAATTAGCATTAAAAATGGAGGTAAGTGATTCGTAACATTGAACGGAGATAAGGACATCATAACGAAGAGCTGGAGTAGACAATTCAGCCCCTTGAGCCGGCTCCGCCATGCAATATGACCATGGCTGATCTTGTCATTGTCTCAATACCACTTTCCTGCCTGTTCTACATAATACTTTAACCCGTTGCTAATTAAAAGTCTGTCTATTTCCTCCTTAAATTTCCTCAATGTCCCAGCACCCACTGCATTCTGGGATAGTGAATTCCACAGATTCACCACCTTCTGAGAAATAATTTCTCCTTATCTCTGTTTTAAATCTGCTACCACGTATCCTAAAACTATGACCTCTTGTTCTACGTTGCCCCACAAGAGGAAGCAACTGCTCTATGTCTACTTTGTCACATCTTTTATCATCTTATATACTTCAATTAGATCTCCTCTCATTCTTAATTCTAAAGAGTATAGGCTTCAACAGTTCAATTTCTCTTCATAATTCAATCCCCTCATCTCTGGAATGAGTCGAGTGAACATCCTCTGAATTGCTTCCCATGCCACTACATCTTTCCTCAAATACAGGGACCAAGTTGTGCACAGTACTCCAGATGCAGTCTCACAAATGCTGTGTATAGCAAGAGCAAAACTTCTTTACTTTAATACTCTAATTGTTGAACATAGAACAATATAGTGCAGCAACAGGCCGTTTGGCCCACCGTGTTGTGCTGAACATGATGCCAAATTAAGCTAATCCTTTCTGCCTTGGTCCATATTCCCTGCATATTGATGTCCTAATCTATAAGTCCCTTAAATGCCCCTATCATATCTGCCTGCCCCACCACCCCTGGTAGCCCATTACAGATACGCTTGCTAAGTAAAAAGCTTGCCTCCTACATCTCCTTTGAATTTTCCCCCTCTTAGGTGCATGCCTTCTAGCATTAGACATTTCAACTCTGGGAAAAAGATTCTAATTGTCACCCCGATCTATGCCTCTCATAATTTTACAGACTTCTATCAGGTCTCCACTCAGCCTCCGCCAGAGAAAACAGCCTCTCCTTATAGCTCATATCCTCTAATCCTGATAACATCCTGGTAAACCTCTTCTGCACTCTCTCCAAAGCCTCCACATCCTTCCTGTTACGTGCTGCCCAGAACTGAATGCAATATTCTAATTGCAACCCAGTCAAAGCTTTATAAAACTGCAACATGATATCCTGACTCTTTTACTCAATGCTCTGACCAAAAAAGGAAGCATTATATCCGCCAAAGACTCTCTCCATTTAGATAATAAGCTGCCTTTCCATTTTTTAATCATAGAGTCATAGAGATTTACAGCATGGAAACAGGCCCTTCAGCCCAACTTATCCATACCACCTTTTTTTTTTAAAACCCCTAAGCTAATCCCAGCTGTCTGCATTTGGCCCATATCCCTCTATACCCATCTTACCTATGTAACTGTCTAAATGCTTTTTAAAAGACAAAATTGTACCCGTTTCTAATACTACCTCTGGCAGCTCATTCCAGATACTCACCATCCTCTGTGCGAAAAAATTGTTCCTCTGGACACTTTTGTATCTCTCCCCTCTCACTGTAAACCTATGCCCCCTAGTTTTAGACTCCCCTTTTGCTGGAAAAAATATTGACTTTCTAGCCGATCTATGCCTCTCATTATTTTATAGATTCTGTAAGATCATATCTCAGCTTTTTACACTCCAGAGAAAAAGGTCCCAATCTATCAAGCCTCTCCTTAAACTCAAGTCATCAAGTCACGGTAGCATCCTAGTAAATCTCTGCTGTATTCTTTCTAGTTTAATAATATCCTTTCTATAATAGGTGACCAGAACTGTACACAATATTCCCAGTGTGGTATAACCAATGTCTTATACATCTTCAACAAGATGTCCCAATTCCTGTATTCAATTTAATTGAACTAGTAGTTCAACAAGATTTCCAACTACTGTATTCAACTCCTATGAGGTTATAGATAACCTCACACTTTTCCATATTAAACTCCATCTGCTATATCTTGGCCCACACACCCAACCATTCCTATCCATTTGTAAATGTCTTACTTCTTCATTGCAACTACTATCCCACCTATTTTAGTGTAATCTGCAAATTTATCTATGGTATTTTCTGTCCTTAAGTCCAAGTCATTAATATAAATTGTAAAAAATTGGCACCCTCTGGCATCCCCCTTGCCAATCAGAAAAAGACCCATTCATCCCGATCCTCTGTCTTCTGTCAGTGGAGATGTTGGCGTTGGGCTGGGGTGGGCATAGTAAGAAGTCTCACGACACCAATTTAAAGTCCAAAAGGTTTATTTGAAATCACGAGCTTTTGGAGCGTTGTTTCTTCATCACCTGATAAAAGAGTAATGCTCCAAAAGCTTGTGATTCCAAATAAACCTGTTGGACTTTAACCTGGTGTTGTGAGACTTCTTATTCTGTCAGTTAGCTAGTCTTCTATCCAAACTAATAAATTACCCCTAACCCAATGGAATCATACCCTATGTATTAACTTTATGTACAGCACTTTATCAAACATCTTCCTGAAGTCCGGTTATACTACAACTACAGAATCCTCATTATCCACTCTGCTTATTACATCTTTGAACCATTCTAGCAAATTGGTTAATCATGATTTACCCTTTATAAAACCATGCTGACTTTAATGGGTTGTTTTCTGACTTTCCAAATGTCCTGTTATTACTTCCTTAATAATGGATTCTAACAATTTGCTGATAATACATATTAAACTAACTGGTGTGTAGTTTCCTACTTTCTAATCTCTCCCTTTTTGAATAAGGGCATTACATTGGCATTTTTTCAATCCACTGGCACCTTTCCCACATTCAGGGAATTTTGGAATATTATACTCAACGGATCCGCTATTTCCACTGCCACTTCCTGTAATACCCTGGAAGCAGAGTGCTAATCACTGTGCTACCATGCTGCCCTTTGGACATCTTTAGCCTTGAGAGAAAACCCGAGCACCTGAAGGAAACCCATGCAGAAACAGGGAGAACATGCAAACTCCACACAGACAGTGACCCAAGGACAGAAATGAATCCTGGTCCCTAGCACTGTGAGAAAGCAGTGCTAACCACTGTATTTCCCAATAATGGTTCTACCCGGTTTTGTCTGCCTTCAATCTCAGTAGTTTGTTGAGTACTATTTTCCTTTTGACAAAATTTTGTTCCGACTTCCTCCCTTTCTATTACTCTTGCATTACCTGTTACTATTAAAATGAAACTAGTGTTATCCAGCATGAAAACTGAGGCAAGATATTGATTTAGTGATTCCCTGATCTGTGTTCTCCCCCTCAATTCTCTGGTCTCATTCTTCAAGGCATCAACATTCACTTCAGCTACTTTCTCCTTTTGTATACTTAGAGAAGTTTTTGCTATCTTTTTTATATTTTGGGCTAGATTTCTTTCATAATTTACCTTTGCTGTTTTATTACTGTTTTTAGTAATCCTTTGTTGATCTTTAAAAGTTTCTGAATCTTCCAGCCTGTCAATGCTCTATGCAATATGGTTTGCCATAGCTTTTGTATTTCTGTTGTCTTTAGTTTCCTTGTTTAGCAAGGGATATTTTTCCCCCCCTTACAATCTTTCTTCCTCTCTGGAATATACTTCAGTTGGGAGGAATTGAATATTTCTGTAAACACCTTTCACTGCACTCAATTGTTCTACTTTCCAGCTTTTTGCCCAGTCCACTAGGGCCAAGTCTGTCCTCACACGTACATAATTATCTTTGTTTAACTCCAAAATGCAAATGTGGGACTCTAGTCTCTTGCCCTCAGACTGAATTTTGAATTCTATCATATTATGATCACTCTTCCCTAGAGGATCCTTAACTGTGAGGTCATTAATTAATCCCTGCTTATTCCACAATATCAAATCCAGAATTGCCTGCTCTTTGGTTGGTTCCACAACATATTGCTCCAAGAAACACCCTCCAATACATTCAGTGAACTTTCCCGCAAGGCTACCCTTGCCAGTTTGATTATTTCACCCTTTGTGCATATTAAAATCACTTATGATTATTGCCATACCTTTCTTACAAGCCCCCAGTCTTTCCTGCATCACACTGTGGAACTACTGTCTGGGGATCCATAGATTATTCCCAATAGAGACTACTTTGTTATTTCTTATTTCTACCCAAACTGATTCAATACCTTGATCCCCAGTGCTTATATAATTTCTTACAGACAGCTGGACCTGTGCTCCCACAAGGGAATGAAGACTCCAAGCTACACGCTGTATTTATCCTCTGCCCCACTATAGTGTGTCCCTCGCAGGTCTAGCTGTCTCCACTCCCTGAAGATGAATAAAAGCCCCAAGCTTCATGCTGTATTTATCCTCTGCCCCAGCATAGAGTGTCCCTCACAGAAGAAATGATTTATTTATAATGCTTGTGGGACCTTGATGTTTTTCAGCCTGAAGCTCTTAAATGCAGACTCTATTCTCCACTACATCTCTCTAGATGAAGATCACCAGTGAGAACTCTACCCTAGGGAGATTAAAGTCTTGTCAATGCATATATTGCAAGACCACAGATTCATTCAGAAGCTTTCCAAATCTGTGTGTTAGTCCCAAACTGCATGATGCATTTACCCAGTTATTTGGGGTGACAGGAATAGGAAAGCCTAACTGAAAAATGCTCATACAATTTTTTTTGGGTGGGGTTGTTGGCTTTGGCTGCACTCTGTGCTCATCGCATTTTAATTGAACTTCCAGTTTTAAACAACACTGCCAGCACTTTTTTGTCGGATGGCCAAACATGAAGCCGAGAAACAGTTGGGCCATTGTACGCAACATTTTCAAAGTATTTTCCAAAATGTAACTCTACAAGCCCATCAGGTCTTGTTGAGTTAATAACGAGACATTGCCCTGGAGATGTATATTCCTCGATAATGCAATGTTGGGTAACATAAGCCGTTTCTGATTTTAATACGGTTTGAAATCATAGAATCATAGAACCCTAAAAGAGGCCCATCGAGTCTACAGGGACTACAATCCCACCCAGGCCCTACCTCCATATCCCTACATATTTTACCGGCTAATCCCTCTAACCTACACATCCCAGGACACCAAGGAGAAATTTTAGCATGGCCAATCAACCTAGCCTGCACATCTTTGGACTGTGGGAGGAAACTGGAGCACCCAGAGGAAACCCACGCAGACATGAGGAGAATGTGCAAACTCCACACAGACAATGACCTGAACCGGGAATCGAACCCAGGTCCCTGGAGCTGTGAAGCAGCAGTGCTAAACACTGCTATCGTGCCGCCCAATTATGCTGCCTAGCGTGCCAAAACGGTCAGAGTAAAGCAGCCAGGATTGAATGGCTACCTCAAGCTTGGGTAAGAGTGATAAAAGCTGAGGACAAACTTGGTTGCTGTCAGCTGTGAGCAGCAGGTTAGGTTGGATTGACATAAGTCCACACACTCATGCACCATTTGGCTGTTCCCTCAGCCAGACAATCTTCTATAACTACTGGGTAACTAGGAAACAAAAAAAAAATCAGAAAAACATCACTTCAGTGCTACAAAAGAAGTTTTATTTTTTCAAAACATCATTTTTTTGCTGAAGGAAAAACAGCTGAATTTTTAAAAATTGACCACTTTAGTGCTGTGACGGAGGCAAATTTCTACTTTACCAAACTGTAAAAACTCAGGGTGGAATTATCCCACCCCTTATCATGTTTTCTGACAGTCAAGGCAGCTCACCATTGGCTGTCAGTTGAATCGTCTGGGCCCACTGATTTTTTTTAAATTCATTAGTGTCACAAGTAGGCTTTTGATCACATTGTTTTAATATCACATTGTGTGGCTCACTGTTGAATATTGTTTGGTAATACTGCTGTTTAGTGCTTCGGAAACATGATGTTAATGCCAAAGCTGCAGATGAATAACGATTACAGAATCACAGAATCTGTGCAGAAGGAGGTCATTCACCCATGAGCCTGCACTGACCACAATCTCACCTGGGCCCTATCCCCATAACCCCAAGGATTTACCCTAGCTAGTCCCCTGACACTAAGGGGCAAGTTAGCATGGCCAATCCACCTAACCCGTACATTTTTGAACTGGACTTTGGGAGGAAATTGGATCACCCAGAGGAAACCCACGTGGAAATGGGGAAAACATGCAACACAGAGAGTGACTCAAGCTGGGAATCAAACCCAGGCTCCTGACGCTGTGAGGCAGCAGTGCTAACCACTATGCCACCGTGCCATCTATACTTTACACTTCGAAAAAAAGAACAGGAATACTTGATGGGCAGTCCTTCCAACGTTCAGTGCAAGTTTTTTCAGTGAAAGAGTGAAGAGTGTGGCATCTCAGAAAATTACAGCATGGAGGTTGGATTTCTGGTCATTAATTTTAGTGAAAAGGAAATCAAGTAAGCTGTGTTACAGCAATGCATTTCCTCCATTCCTGACATTGATATGCAATTGTACACTAGTGTCCTCTGGTGTGTTATTTTCATACGTGGAGTCAGAGGCCAGTATTTTGTGATGCCATTTGGGCAAGGTTTGTAAAATTCCACTTGAGGCCAATGGAGAATTCCATTCTGCGAGCCTCACCCGTCCCGTTTCCGATGCTGGTAAAATTCCAGTCAGAATTTCTGCATTAGGAGCTGATGGCTTCCTGTTTTGCAGTGAACAAAAAGAAAGATGGTTGGAAGAGAGTTCACATTAAAACAAGTGTAATGCAGATATCGTTCAGATATACACAAGCATTGTAACCTGGGCAAAGAGAGACCAATTTGACCTGTGTGGATGTTGAGGCTTACCTCTCTCTCTTAATGCTGCCCAGTTGATGTATACATGGGATTTAATGGGATCGAGGGTTATTGATCAGCCTGGTAGGTAGGGACATGATTGGCGCAACTCATGGGCTGTAGTGTTCTATGTTCTATGTTCTGCCAATAAACCTCGATCAGTGCTGAGGTAGGAGGATTCAGAGGCAAATATAGCTTATTTATCCAAATACAAAAGATAGAATTCATACTTCTAGTGCAAGTGCTAAGCTTGAACTGATCAAGCCTTGGAGTAGGGTGCTAAGCTAAATATCAATTTCTAACTTTAATTGCTCATTTCCATTTGTTAAAATCTGTTGAGGATTCTTATTGAATTATGCAAAATGTGAAATTTAGAAGTTATAATTTCCCATCGAGGCCTCAAAGATTGCACCAAGTCCTATAAAAGATTTAATAGGAATCCAGCTTGAAGGAGAATGCTGGATCTGTTTACAATTCTTGTCAACATTTTCTTGTTCAGAAAAAAATAAGAACATTTAGCATCTTAGTTCTTCAGACCAAATGTTTCATTGAACCTATCTATCATATCAGATTAACAGGTGGCTGGAAACATATGAATTCAGCAAAGAGCATCTTCTGGATGATAATATGCACGTTGTCTTGTTCCTAGATCCAGGGGACATTGCGGAGCGATACCTTGTCCAGTGGACGCCAGAGTCCTGCACGCACAATGAGACCAAGATTTCAAGAAAAGCCATCTCCCATGTAAGTTCCAAGCTGCCTTCTTTATGTTTGTCTTCTATTGTATTCATTTCAAGCACAAAGGTTGGATTTTCTTTACAATCATTTTCCTTACAAACAGTGCAGCAGGAGACCATTCAGCCCATCAAGTCTGTACCGACCACAATCTCACCCAAGCCCTCTCCCTATAACCACATGCATTTATCCTAGCTAGTTGCCCTGAGACTAAGGGGCAATTTGACATGGCCAGTCGTTCCTAACCTGCACACAGACAAGGGGAAAACATGCAGACTCTGCACAGACAGTGACCCAAGCTGGGAATTGAACCTGGTTCCCTGGTGCTGTGAGGCAGCAGTGCTAACCACTGTGCCACCGTGCTGCTCATCACCATCTGATAACCATATAAATATACTTCCTGCAGAAATCATTGGACAGTAATCAGGAGCGTGAAATCCAGTGGATTTTTTTACTCAGTCCGGCCGGAGGCACGGATCACTTGTGTTGGCTCTACTGACACTTGCGCTCTCCCCTGGGGGCTACACTCACTTTTACATCTCTGGGGAATCCCCCATGACAGGTGAACCTATTGTAATCGATATTGGTGTGACATCATGTTGGCGCAATGTCAGTATATGGCAAGGGATTAATATACAGCAGTTAATGATATTGGAATGAATTCAAAGTGATGTAATGCAGGTTTATGCCTACTATGGGTGTGCACCTGATGATGTCACTGGCAAGGCGCAGGGAAGATTGAGGTCACAATCTCATTGGCAAAACCTGACACTTCCAGATCTCCAGTCCCTGCTGCACTCACACAGATGGTGAATGTGGACTACAGGTTTCCCTCAGGCAGCGGTTCTCCTAATGCTATGTGATATTTGTTTGCAGTTTTACGAACCCAAAAAAAGTAAAATCAGATTCCTATTTCTTCACTGATATACCTAATTATTCAAAACGAATTATTGAAATATTCATTTGCTTCATGATATAATTACAATCTATCCCAGAGCTGTAACCTCAAGAGCAATCCAGTAAGCAGAATGTTATTTTATCTTCTACACAGGAAAATTACATAATTCTCCCAGGACTATTGTTCTCTTGCAAATATAAAGTTACAGTCCAAGCAATAATGGCCAAGGGTCATGGAAAAGCAGAGGCTGTGATCTTCACAACTCCACTGTGCTCTTCCCTTCGAGGCAAAGGTCACAAGCACAACAGCTGCCCTGGCGACGGGGGTAAGTACAACTCCAATGTTTTTTCAGAAGGAAGTCTTCAAATGCATAACAAAACATACTCCAACTTATAATTCAAAGAAAGGGTTTAATAAATAAACTTCATTACTCCAAACTTGTGGCCTTACCCTGGGCCAATCCAAGTTCTCCATAATTCCCAACAGGGTTCTTATTTATAATGAGTCAGCTGGTCAGCTGACCATCACATCATTCTATAATTGGTCCCATAGTTCACTGGGTCAGCTGACCCTTACAGCTTGTTACCATTGGTCACATTACATCTGACACAAAGTTGTCACCGGTTACATTCTAACGTCCAAAACTGAATTATTGCTTCCACTGAAGTTTCTGTTTTATTTACACCTGCGTTTCAAAAACACAGTACGACAGGCACAAGTATAGGTCAGCTCTGTAGTGGACGTGGTGTGAAACTTGACTGTCCATCAAAATTGTCATGGATTTCAATTCTTGTCACTTCTCAGTTTCTCTCAACTGGGGCAACTGAATGCGGATTAGATTGATAGGATCCTAGGATAATGGGGCCAATCCTAGCTTGGGTAAGTGAATCTCACATGCCTGAACTCTTAGGTTTTCTGTCATCCTAGATTTGATGACAAGTTTTGATCCTTTCTTGTGCTTTCAACCAATGATTTGACAAGAAGCCTTGAGAGTGAAATACATTTGGAACCTAGCAAATTGGCACCAATTCTCAAACTGCCCAATTTTCTTTTCCATTATTTTCGATATGGCATTGCTTCTGCAATTTATAATTGAAAGCAGAAAAATGGTAGACACCAAGAAAAATCTAGTCAGTGTGTGCAATGGTGTCAAAATGATGAAAAGTACATGAGAGGTCTGACTCAAGGAAAAATGATACAATTCCATTATATTTGACAAGGTAGATAGAGTCACTTGATCATGGGGTTAAGCCCTGCTTTAGACACTTGAACCAACAGATAAGTACCACGCTGCACTGTTGGAAGCACTGCCTTTCAGATAATGTAGTCTCATCTGGACAATATTTATCATTTAATTTGATTAGTACAAAAAGATAGTAACTGATAATTTACCGCATTGTGGGCCCTTGATATGTACAACTTGGATACAGCAACAGTGACTGCACTTCAAATCACTTCATTGGCTTTGCAGCACTTTGAAATATCTTAAGGGATGTGACAGGCTTTATAATAGTGCAGTTCTTTCTGTAATATTTTCTCAAGCGGATGTTAAGGAGAGACTAGAAATATCATCCATCTCTTCATCAAACCATGTGTAATATGAATGCCATGTTACACCTGACATTGATACTCAACTCGTGACATCAATGCCAATGACAGCTGTTTTGTTTATTCATGGGAAGTGGGCATCTCTGTCTGGACCATCAGTTATTACCCATCCCTTATTGCCCTCTGATGGAGTGGCTTGCCATTTCAGAGGGCATTTTAAGAGTCAGCTTTGCTTTGGATCAGGGGTCACATGTAGGCCAGACCAGGTAAGGAAGGCAGATTTTCTTCTCAAATAGACATTAGTGAACCAGGTGGGAATTCACAACAATTGACAATGGTCATTGTTGGACTTTTAATTCCATATTTTTTATTGAATTCAAATTTCATCATCTCTCATGGTGGGATTTGAATCCAGGTCCCCAGAGATTTAAGCTGGGTCTCTGGAATACCAGTCCAATGACAATACCATTGTGTCATGGCCTCCCCTATAACTATCAGTGATAGTTATAGGATGGATAGTGATAGTTATAGGACGGATAGTGATAGTTATAGGACGGATATCAGAGGCAGGTTCTTTACCCAAAGGGTGGTTCGGGAGTGGAATGCCCTGCCTGCAGCAGTTGTAGATGCGCCAAGTTTGGTGGCGTTTAAGAGGTTAGTTGATAAGTATATGGAAGAGAAGGGAATGGTTTAGTTTGGAGGGGCATTGCTTTTTATATTGGTCGGCGCAACATCGAAGGCCGAAGGGCCTGTTCTGTGCTGTAATGTTCTATGTTCTATGTTCTATTAGTCTGGAAACCTTTTGAATCCTATGCTCTCCCCTGCTGTGCCATTCCTCATTCTTTCTCTGATCAGATTCTGTTCAACCATGACCCTATCAGCTTCTACTGCAGTGCACTTCTCCTTTAAGAGATGCAGGCCAGATTTCAGCAGGGCAGATTTGCTTTAAGTGTGGTCAGCTCACAATGTTAGCAACCTGCATCCAGCCGAGGAATAGCAATGTTAGGATAGAAGAATTCAAATCAACAGACAACACAAAGTTGGTGTTTTGCCTGCATTGAAATCAATAGCCAGAGCTCATTTGGGACACTATCCAATTTAGTCCCCTAAATGATGTGGCTCCACGGGAAGTAGTAGCTCATTCTACCTGGAAACTGTCTGTTTGAGTGCAGCTAGTTAATAGTTTAAGTTTGAACTTCATCAAGAAGGTTTCTTCCCACAGTCCAGAGATATGTGGATTAGGTTGATTGGCCATGCTAAATTGCCCCTTAGTGTAGGGGGATTAGGAGGGTAAATATGTGGGGTTACAGGGATAGGGCCGGGTGGGATTATTGTTGGTGTAGACTTGATGGGCCCAATGGCCTCTTTCTGCATTGTAGGAATTTTAATGTTTTTAAGAATGTTGGAGTAGTGGGGCACAGTTCGGTGATCTTAGACAATGTCAACAGTGGAGTACTGAGATTGTTGCCACGACTTTCCCACCGTGCCATAGTGAGTTTTCCCACAGTAAATGCAGCGATCCATTTAATTCCCCCAGTTGGCTTTGGCAGGACTGAAAGACCCCGCCAATGGGAGGGCCCAGCAAGTCCCATCTTGAGTAATAACTCCCAGCAGCAAATATAAACAAAGGACCAATCATTCCAAAATGTAAGAGCATACAAACTAAGATCCTTTGAGCTTACTTCACCATTTAGTGGAATCATGGTGGAATTCCTCTTTCAACTTCTAAGAGGAGAGATAGTGTAGTAGTAATGCAACTGGACTAGTAATTCAGAGGTCCAGGCTGATGCTCTAGTGACCTGGAGTCAAATCCCACCATGGTAGCTGGTAGAATTTAAATTCATTGAAAAAAAAAATCTGGAATTGAAAACTTGCCCCAATAATGTTAGCTCCAAAGGTATTATCGATGGTCACAACAGCCTATCTGGTTCACTAACGTCCTTTCGAGAAGGAAATCCATGTCCCAAAAATGATCAATCTTTGACTCCAGACCACAGCAATTTGGTCACTGATATCAGTTAGAGATGGGCAACAAATTCCAGTGATGCCTGCATCCCATGAATGAATAAATTAAAGAGAAGGCTCTGAGGTTTGGTGAATTTTAAATTATTAATTAAGGATTTAGATTAAGTATATGATGGCAAACTGTTCCCAATGGATGAAGAGTTGATAAAAAGAGTGCACAAATTTAAAGTAATTGGCAAAAGAACCAGAGGAAACATGAGGAGAAGACTTTTTATTCAACAACTTAGAATGTACTGCTTGTTGTGGTGGTGGATACAGATTCAATAGCACCCTCTAAAAGGGAAATGGATAAATATCTGGAGGAGAGAAAATTGTAAATGGGAAAAGAGCAACTCCACTTTGCCAAGATGATTACAGAAAATTAGGGCTCATGGAGTTGGCGGTTATATAAGACATGGATTGGGTTAGCAAAGAAAGAAAGGGAGAAATAATAAATGTGTCATATTCTGGTGGTGTACCCACCAAGACGTGTGCTTGGGCCTCAGCTATTTACAGTATATATCACTCACTAACACCAACCTGACTGACTCATAAATCAAGTGACACATTCTCAAAGGTCAAGACTTTTGGTATTAGAATCATGAGTTGCTTGTCTTTCTTCAAGCACAAACCAATATAGATTGACAGTTGGTTTGTAAACCACATGAGTAGTTTATTAATCCTCTGACAGATCATATGAAGCTACACTTAATGCCTCAGAATACCCATGGCAAGAGAATGCTGTTGAAAGATCCTTATCTCCATGCACCCCTTTCCTTTAAATAATCCCTAATACATGTCTTCATGAAGCCAGGAATGGATCAGGAATTTCAAGCCTTTCCCGCAGGCAATCCCCAGCAACCAACTCAAACAGTCATTGTCTTCTTGGGACTGGAAAAAGATCCCATTGGTGGCCAACGGAAAATTGTCACCACGACGACACAGTGGTTAGCTCTGCTGCCTCATAACGCCAGAGACCCGGGTTCGATCCCCGGCTTGGGTGGCTGTCTGTGTGGAATTTGTACATTCTCCCTATGTCTGTGTGGTTTTCCTCCGGGTGCTCCGGTTTCCTCCCACAGTCCAAAGATGTACGGGTTAGGTTAATTGGCCAATGCTAAATTGCCCCTTAGTGTCAGGGAGACTAGCAGGATAAGTTGATTGGTGATGCTAAATTGCACTTTACTGTTAGGGGAACGTGGATTGGTAGAGTAAATATCTGGGATTACGGGGATAAGGCTTAGATAGGATTGTTGTGGGTGCAGGCTTGATTGGCTGAATGGCCTCCTTCTGCATTGTAGAGATTCTATGATTCTAAAACACAACTGGGGCAGGTGGGCGGTGGAAGGGGCAATGATGGAGAATCCCGGCTGTATGAGAGTAAATTGTTTTTAATTCAGCCTGTCATTGTTGTAATCTTTTCTTGGCTCCTGCTTGTGACCATTTATACAAATAGGTTTCACTGTTTCAGACACAGACTCCAGTCTGTGGAACTGCCTGCTCCCATGACCTGATTGCTGACACGAAAGTTAACTTCGAAGCCCTGGCTGATTTTGTAGCTGCAGAATTGGTTCAGTTTGGTCCAATTTTCATCTTTTCTCTTTGATGAAAATGATCCAGGAATAACAGACAATCAGCCAACTGGAAAACTTGTTCCAAAAATAGGCCACATTGTTCAACATGGACAGCTGCCAACTTTACTTATGGATAAGATTCAGTCACAGAAGGCACACACAAAATGGCTTGTGTTTCCTATACATTTGATTCATAAATCCCTACAGTGCAGAAGGAGGCTATTTGGCCCATTAAGCCTGCATTGACCACAATCCCACCCAAGCCCTATCCCCATACATTTACACTAGCTAGTCCCCCTGACACCAAGGAACAACTTAGCATAGCCAATCCACCTAACCTGCACATCTTTGGACTGCGGGAGGAAACTGGAGCACCTGGAGGAAACCCATGCAGACACGGGGAGAACGTGCAAACTCCCACACAGACAGCGACCCAAGCGGGGAATTGAACCTGACACCCTGGTGCTGTGAGGCAGCAGTGCTATCCACTGTGCACTGCCACCTCTGTCATTTTCCCGATGTAAATTCTGGTAAGCTGTAAAGCTTACATAACCTGGACTGTTTGTTTGGCATTCTGTTTTTCTTTGTTGTACAATGTCCCACATTTGAAATGAAACAACTTTTATCAACTTGATCTTGAGCTCCCCCACCAGTGGGTTCAAAATTGGGAGGGTGTGTAAAACCAGTAGGCATTTTGCCCATCTCAGACCCACTCACACCTAACCTGTCTGAAATTTTGCAGGAGAGGTGTTGGCCAACCTGCCCACTCTCAGGCCTAATGAGGTCCTAAGGGATCGATTAATGGCAGCTTAGGGGCCTCATCCTGCCTCCGCTGATATTTTTTCTGCGCGAGGGTGAGGCCCATGCCATGCAGGAAGCCCTGTAGTTTTATTGGAGCGTGCTGCTGTCGGTGAGCTTTCTTCTTGGGTAAGTGTTTAGATTACTGTAGGCCAGCTGTCTGTATCATGGACAGGATCCCCCCCTCACTAACTTTTTAGCAGGTGGGGGGAGGCGGAGGAGCTGGCAATCAGCCTTATATTTTGTTCTCCACATGGATCACAATCGTCCACTCCAGTTCTGTGCCTGGGTAGTAACAGAATAGGCTTGGAGGGCCGAAGGGTCTGTTCCTCTGCTGTAATTTTCTTTGCTCTTTGTTCTTTGGGATAAACTCAATGAGGATTTAACAGAATTTGCCTGAAATTGTTATTTGTCAGATATTTTATTGCTGGTGTTCAATTTAAAGGTTTAAGTGCAGAAGTTGTGTGACCCTTGTTCCTCTTTTACAGTGACAACCATCCCCAAAGTGCTGGCCAAACCCGAGAACCTCTCCGCGTCATTTATAATCCATGCCGGGAATATCACAGGACACTTCCACTGGAGAGTATTTAAGGCACAGCTTCATCAGCCCATCACGGGGTTCCAGGTTACATGGGCAGAAGTGACCACGGAAAGCCGGCAAAACAGCTTACCCAACAGCATTATATCCCAGTCGCAAATATTGCCACCAGTAAGCCACTTACCGTGATTTGATTATAGTCCCATGTGTACATTTTTGACACTCTTTCTCTTTCTAATGCTCCTGATGCCTGACATCTTACCTGGCCAGGAACATGAGGAACCCTCCCCCTACCACATTTTGCATGATTGGAATTTATTTATTTATGGGGTGACACAAGGCATGGTGATTAGCACTGCTATCTCACATCGCCAGGGACCTGGGTTCGATTCCCAGCTTGGGGCACAGTCTGTGTGGAATTTGTACATTTCCCCATGTCTCCAAGGGCTTTCTCCGGGTACTTCGGTTTTCTCCACAGTATGAAAGACATGCTGGTTAGGTGCATTGACCCAAACAAGTGCCAAAGTAGGGCAACTAGGGAACTCTTGCAGTAACTTCATTGCAATGTTAATGTAAGCCTTACTTGTGTCTAATAAACTTTTTCTTTTAAACTTTAAAGTTAAAAAGCTTTATTTATTTTCATTCTTAGTGTCACAAGTAGGTTTAATTAACACTGTAACGAAGTCACTGTGAAAAATCCCCCTAGTCGCCACAGTCTGGCGCCTGTTCGGGTACATTGGGAGAATTTAGCTTAGCCGATGCACCTAAACAGCATGTCTTTCCAACTGTGGGAGGAAACCAGAGCATGCGGAGGAAACTCATGCAGACATGGGGAGAGCATGCAGACTCCACATGGACAGTGACCCAACCTAGGAATCAAACCCAGCTGGAGCTGTGAGGCAGCAGTGCTATCCACTGTCCACCCAGAGCGGGCCTTATATCATTTCATATAAGCTGAGTGTACTCATCGCAGTGAAGTTTTGGGTTGAACTCATGAGTCTGTGGTATAGAAGTGTAGCACTCAAAGAATAACAATATCAGTGATAGATTTGCCCAATGGAATTTGATCATAGAAAAATCATCGAATCTCTACAGTGCAGAAGGAGGCTATTTGATCCATCAAGTTTGCACCAACCACAATCCAATCCAAGCCCTATTGCTGTAACTCCACATATTTATCTGGTAATCCCCCTGACACTAGGGTCACTTTACCAATTAACCTAACCCGCACATCTTTGGAATGTGGGAGGAAATATATGAAATACCTGCAATAAAAGTTTAAAGTCTATTTATTAGTGTCTCAAATTAGTTCACATCAACACTGCAATGAAGTTACTTTGAAAATCCCCTTGTCACCACACTCCAGCGCCTGTTTGGGTACACTGAAGGATATTTAGTATGGCCAATGCACCTAACCAGCATGTCGTTTGGAGCACCCAGAGGAAATCCATGCTGACACAGGGAGAGCATGCAAACTCCATACAGACAGTGACCCAAACCAGGAACTGAACCTGGGTTCCTGGTGCTGTGAGGCAGCAGTGCTAACCACTGTATCATCGTGCCGTTCTTAATATAATGTTACTTTCTTGATCCTAATATCAAGCTCTATTGATGATGCCACTTAGCACAAGTGTTAATTTAATGTTCTGTAAATCCACTGCGTTGATCTGATGTTCTATAAAACCAATTTAGATTCTACATTTAGACGAAGAATATGATGACCAATAAAATACTGTTATTTTTCCTATTCAGGACCACCACTCACTCATTGTGCCCAATCTGAGACCATCGACATGTTACAGGTTGGAGGTACAATTACTGACTACAGCTGGAGAGGGCCCAGCAACTGTTAAAACATTCCAGACACCAAGCTTATCCTCATCCCTCCTAAACAGTAAGCTTCAGTGCCTGTGCTATCTCAACTATGGTAGAGGATCTTAAGTCATAGATTTCAATCTTGTCAATACATGGAATGCAAGAAGAAATGATTACTCTTGATTCGAACTTATTTGATTTATTATTGTCACATTTATTGGTATACAGTGTAAAGTATTGATTCTTGTGTTATACGGACAAAGCATATGCTCATAGAGAAGGAAAGGAGAGAGTTACAGTCATAGGGAGGGTGGAAAGAAAGATCAACTTAAAGCGAGATAGGTCCATTTAAACCTCTGATGGCAGCAGGGAAGAAGTTGTCCTTCCGTCAGTTGGTACATGACCTCAGACTTTTCCCCGATTGAAGAAGATGGAAGAGAGAATTTCTGGGATGTGTGCGACCTTTAGTTATGTTGGCTGCTTTGCCGAGGCAGGGAAAAATGTAGACAGAGTCTGTGGTTGGGAGGCTGATTTGCATGATGGACTGGGCTACATTCATGACCTTTTGTAATTCCGTGCGATTTGTGATACAAACAGAAAGAATGCTTTCCATGGTACATTTGTAAAGGTTGGTGAGAGTCGTAGCTGACATGCCAAATTTCCTTAGTCTTCTGAGAAAATAGAGGCGTTGGTGGGCTTTCTTAAATATAATATCAGCACGGGGGGACCAGGACAGCTTGTTGGTGATCTGGATACCTAAAAACTTGAAACTCTTGACTTTTCTACTTTGTCCCCATTGATGTAGACACGGGTATGTTTTCCTTTACACTTCCTGAAGTTGATGACATAGAATCATCAGCAGGATTTCTGGCCATGTTCGCCCTATGGTCAGAAAATCCTACTTGAGGCCAAGGGATCTTTGCAGGGTCGGCGTCCCGCCTGCTATGATTCCCATGGTGGACGGGACAGGAAACTTCCAGCCGTAGAACCCCTACACTGTTGAAAGAGGCCATTCAGCTCATCAAGTCTGCACCAGCATTCTGACAGAGCGTCGTACCCAGGCCCTCTCCCCCACCTTATCCCTATAACCCATTACACTCACCATTCACTAATCCATCTAACCTACACATCGTTAGGCACTATTGGGGAATTTAGCATGGTCTATTTACCTAATCCACATGTCTTTGGACTGTGGGAGGAAACCGGAACACCCAGAGGAAACCCACACAAACACGGAGAGAACTTACAAACTTCCACAATCATGCAAGGCCGTAATCAAACCCAGATCTCTGGTACTGTGAGGCAACAGTGCTAACCACCATGCTGCTGTTGATGAAATTGTGAAAATTTACTAATACTCAATAGTAAATTAGTCAGTGCTGAGTGTCACACGACAACTCTGTTTCTCTAGTCTGTAATTATTGATCTTGCTTCTTGTCTTGGGTAAAGTGATGTGACTTTTGCACTATTTTAAAAGTTCATAAGATATAGGAGCAGAATTAGGCCATTCGGCCCATCACGTCTGTTCTACCATTCGATCATGGCTGATATGCCCTTCATCTCCATTTTCCCCATAATCCTTCAACCCATTACCAATTAAAAATCATCTAACTCCTCCTTAAATCTACTCACTGTCCCAGCATCCACCCCACTTTGGGGTAGCGAATTCCATAGATTCACAGTCCTTCGGGAGACGCAGTTTCTCTTCAGCTCTGTTTTAAATTTGCTACCCCTTACCCTAAGACTGTGACCTCTTGTCCTAGAATGCCCCACCAGAGGAAGCATCCACTCCATGTCTACTTTATCCATTCCTTTTATCATCTTGAATACCTCAATGTGACCTCTCTGATTTCTGTGTGGCGTTTATATGTGGCTAGTTCTTATTTGTGCTGCAGCCGATGAAATTGTCTGAATTTAGTATAATACCTATCAGTAAATTAGTCAGTGCTGAGTGTCCCTTGGCAACTCTGTTTCTCTACTCTGTAATTATTGATTACTGCTTGTCACCGATAAAGTGATGTGACTTTAGCGCTATTTCTGTACGGTGTTTATGTGTGGCTGATTCTTTTACTTTAGGCCCTCGGCTGAAACATCACCAGCAAAAACCAATCTCCGTAAAACACTGAAACAATTATGAATTACGCGACAAAAGATGCTTCAGGACTGTTGACGCGACAAGAATCAAAAGAAGGCCGAAGAATGTTTCCCCCCCCAACACCCCCTTTAAGATTAGATCATTGAATCATAAAAATTGTATTCTCTCCAATGTTACATCACCGTATTGTATCTTCAGAGGGTGGCTTTGAAATTGTGCTATTTATTAACCTGTTTTGTTGAATGTGCTGATCCTGATATATGCAACATTTCCATATTCTCCGTGGATACCTGTGATTGACAGCTCAGAAAATGTGATTAGAATCTGAATATTTTAACTGGGAATGAGAATTATGTCAATTAATTAATCTAATGCATGTAATAAAGTTATTAAATTATAAATGTAAATGAATCCTATCAGATATTGGCAAAATATGGTTGCATGGTAGACTGTCAGTGTTTTATATAGGCATGAATCCTATGTCTATGTTACCTCTGCTGAATATATTAACATGATACCGTTTACAGAATAATTAACAAAGTCTATTATGTACAAATTATTTACTTTTTAATATTGGAATGATAATGTAGTGTGGAAATACCTGTACTGTTTTGTCTATTTACTGAACTGGCTGTAGAAATCATGTTCCTCATTGCGTTCATTTTTAGATCAATATTTATTTTGTATAACACTATTTTTTGGTCCATTTAGTGTGTCTCTGTTGTCTTTGAGATAATGAACCTCTTGTAAAGACATTTTTGTAAAAATGGAATTGTAAATAGAGTTTGTTGTAAGTTACATTACCCAATATTTACATGTTAGACTTTGTACATATTGTCACAGTATTAAAGAACTCCACGAATTATGTACGTGGATGAATGTCTGTGAGTGGAACTCCATAGATTTTTTTACTAGCTTAATTTAGTTTTTTATAAGTTTAAAGCTTTTTTAGTATGCTTACATTAACACTGCAATGAAGTTATTGTGATGTTAAAATCCCCTAGTTGCCACACTTCGGCACCTGTTCAATTCTTAGAGAAAATGAATCACATTCCCCTCAGGAATATTGATATATAGAGTCTCAGAGTTATCGAGGTTTACAGCATGGAAACAGACCCTTTGGCCCAATTCGCCCATGCTGCACCCCTTAAATTAAACTAGTTAGCTTGAAACTGAATGAAATGAAAAAGAGAAAATATAAATAGTAGTTATCTGAAAAGGAGAAATGTACAGAGCTATGAGAAGAAAGATCGCAGGGAGTCAGACCAGATAAATTGTACTTTGCATAGTCAGCATAGACATGATGGGCCAAATAGCCTCCTTCCTTTCTGTAACTAGTCTGAGATTCTGGGAAATGGTTAATACTCCACAATACAGCAGTAGGTGTATTGTTCATGCTGTGGAAATGTTACTTAAGGAATGCAACTGGTTAGGATAATATCAGGCAAAATGATAAAAATCAATTGATTCAATTGCACTAAGATGCCAAAGAAAAATGTTAATAGCTGTACTTCCCATCATAGGAAACTAAAATAAGATGGTGTTCGCTCTTGTAAAAATTGTACATTAAGATATAGCATTGAGATATCTGAATATTTGGTGATCAGGATTGATCAGCTTATGTCAATTTCAACCAGTTTTTTGTCTTAAAATAATGCGTATTAACTTTGATAGTATTATTCTGCATGTCAGTTTAAGAAACATAGAATTCCTACAGTGCAGAAGGGGGCTATTTGGCCCTTCAAGTCTGCAGCACCTTTCTGACAGAATATCTTACCCAAGTCCTATCCCCATAGCCCCACACATTTACCAAAGTTAACCCAAGTAAAGCAACTGGCCCGGGTTGGGTACCCAGATGAGCTCTCAGATTCTGCGCTGGAATAGCTAGCGTGTGTATACGGAAGCATCTCTCCTCACTCCAATCTGAGATCCCTATTTGCTTCAAGAAAATGACCATCACCAAACAAAAGCCAGACAGTGTGCCTTAATGACTACCATCCATCATTATGAAGTGCTTCAAAAAGGTTAGTCGTGGCACTGAGCAACTCCAACCTTCCAGTTGCCTGCACCCACTACAGTTCACCTACCACTACAACAGGTCCACAGTAAACATCATCTCCCTGGCCATGCACTCAATCCCGGAACACCTGGATAACAAGGACACTTATATCAGATTCCTATTTATTGACACAAATATAAAGGCAAAATACTGTGGATGCTGGAATCTGAAACAAAAACAAAAAATCCTAGGAAACCTCAGCAGGTCTGACAATATCCGTGAGGAGGGAATAGAATCAACGTTTCAAGTCTAGGTAACCCTTGATCAGACTATTATTTACTGACTACCGCTCAGCTTTCAACAACATAATTCCAACAAAATCATCTCCAAACTTCATGGCCTCGGGATCTGCTCCTCTCTCTGCAACTGGATCCTTGAATTTCTAAACCATAGACTGCATTCAGTAAGGAAAGTCAATAACATCTTCTCGCAAAGCTGTGTCCTCAGCCTCTTACCATACTCTTTATACGCTTATGATGTGTGGCTAAATTCCCCTCCAACTCTAATTTCAAGTTTGCTGATGACATCACTCTAGTGGGTTGCGTCTCAAGCAACAACGAAATGGAGTGCAGGAATGGTAGAGAATTTGGATAAATGGTGCAATGACAATAATCTCTCCCTCAATGTCAGTAAAACAAAAGAGATTGTCGTCAACTTCCAGGACATGTAGCAGAGGACATGCCCCTGTCTACATCAATGGTGATGAATTGGTGATAGCTGAGAGCTTCAAGTTCCGAGGTGTTCAGATCACCAACAATCTGTCCTAGACCCTCCATACCGACACTACAGTTAAGAAAGCCTACCAACACTTCTACTCTCTCAGGAGGCTAAGGAAATTTTGCATGTTCACTAAAATCCCCACCATTTTCTACAAATGCACTATAGAAAGCATCCTATCTGGCTGTATCACAGATCGGTATGCCTTCTGCTCTGACTAAGACTGCAAGAAGCTACAAGGGGTCATGAACGAAGCCCAGTGCATCCAACAAACCAGCCTTCCAGCCATTGACTCTGTCTGTACTTCCTGTTGCCTCAGAAAAGTAAACTTACTCATATTTCACGATGTTTGAAAAAAATGGCTCAAGAATTAACAAAAACAAGTGGGATCACAACTTGGTATGACTCCTGCTCTGTCCAAGGCCTCAAGAAGCTATAAAGATTTGTCAACAGAGTCCAGCCCACCACGCAAACCAGCCTCCCATCCATGTGTAGATTCTGTCTACACTTCCCACTTCCTCGGAAAACAAGCCAGCGTAACATAGAACATAGAACATTACAGCACAGAACAGGCCCTTCGGCCTTCGATGTTGCGCCGACCAATATAAAAAGCAATGCCCCTCCAAACTAAACCATTCCCTTCTCTTCCATATACTTATCAACTAACCTCTTAAACGCCACCAAACTTGGCGCATCTACAACTGCTGCAGGCAGGGCATTCCACTCCCGAACCACCCTTTGGGTAAAGAACCTACCTCTGATATCCGTCCTATAACTATCACCCCTTAATTTAAAGCTGTGTCCCCTCGTGCTAGCTTTCTCCATCCTAGGAAAAAGGCTATCACTGTCCACCCTATCTAAACCTCTAATCATCTTATATGTTTCGATTAGGTCCCCTCTTAGCCGCCTCCTTTCTAACGAAAACAACCTCAAATCCCTCAGCCTCTCTTCATAAGACCTGCCCTCCATACCAGGCAACATCCTGGTAAACCTCCTCTGTACCCTCTCCAATGCCTCCACATCTTTCTTATAATGTGGGGACCAGAACTGCACACAATACTCCAAGTGCGGCCGCACTAGAGTTTTGTACAGTTGCAACATGACGTTGCGGCTCCGAAATTCAATCCCCCCACCAATAAAAGCCAAGACTCCATATGCCTTCTTAACAACCTTCTCGACTTGACTGCCTACTTTCAGGGATCTATGCACATACACACCAAGATCCCTCTGTTCATCTAGACTGCTAAGAATCCTACCATTTGCCCTATACTCTACACATTTATTATTTCTGCCATAGTGCATTACCTCACACTTTTCCACATTAAACTCCATTTGCCACCTCTCGGCCCAGCTCTGCAACTTGTCCAAGTCCCTCTGCAAACTATAACACCCCTCTTCACTATCTACCACTCCACCGACTTTAGTGTCATCTGCAAATTTACTAATCCATCCTTCAATACCCTCATCCAGATCATTTATAAAAATTACAAACAGCAGGGGCCCCAAAACAGACCCCTGAGGTACACCACTTGTCACCGAACTCCAAGATGAATATCTCCCATCAACCACCACCCTCTGTCTTCTATCTGCTAGCCAATTCCTAACCCAATTAGCTAAATCACCCTCTATCCCATACATCTGCATTTTCTGCAGAAGTCTTCCATGGGCCACCTTATCAAACGCCTTACTAAAGTCCATATATACCACATCAACCGCCTTACCCCCATCCACCTCCTTAGTCACTTTTTCAAAAAACTCAATGAGGTTAGTAAGGCACGACCTACCCTTCACAAAACCAAAGTCCCCACACACCCTGGAAATACTCTTCCATTTTCTTCTGTTGGGAAAAAGATACAAAAGCCTGAAGTCACCTACTAACCGACTCAAGAACAGCTTCTTCCCTGCTGCTGTCAGATTTTGGAAAAGACCTACCGTATATTAAGCTGATCTTTCTCAACACTCTAGCTATAACTGTAACACTACATTCTGCGCGCTCTCCTTTTCTTCTTTATGAACGGTATGCTTTTTCTGTTTAGTGTGCACAAAACAATACTTTTCACTGTATGTTAATACATATGACAATAATATCAAATCAAATCAAATCAAATAGTGACAGGGGATTCAATAGTTAGGGACACTGACTGATGCTGCCAACGTGAATCAAAGATGGTATGTCGCCTACTTGGTGTGAAGGACTAAGAGGTCATGGAGCAGTATCAGGATTTTCTGGGGAGGGAAGGTGAACAGCAGTGGTGCACATTGGTCCCAGTGACGTAGGTAAACTATGGGATGAGGAGCTGCAAGGTGAGTACAGGTAGTTAGGAGATATATTAAAATGCAGGTCCTCATATGTAGTAATCTTAGGATTACTTTCACTTCTATGCACCACAGACAGCAAGAGTAAGGGGACCAACCAAACAAACATGTAGCTAGAAGGATAGGGCATCCAGGAAGGACTTAGATTCTTTAGGCTCTGGGACCAATTCTGGGGAAGGTGTACAATCCGAATGGGCTGTAACCAGGCAGAACTGGAAACAATGCCCTTGTGGGGTCATTTGCCAATTCTGTTGGGGAACGTTTAAACTCCTGTGGGAGGGTGATGGGATCCCAGGAGTAAGATCAGAAATGTCAGATTCAGATCAGGAACATCGAGGTAAAATATTAGCTGGTGATGTAAAAGATGTAGTGATAGACTTGGAATTACTGATGAAGCAAAGGAAATTGACAGTTTATACTTCAATGCAACAGGTATAACAAACAAAGTAAGTGAGTTAAGGGCAGAGGTGAATATATGGTGGCAGGATGTCATTGCTATAATGGAAATCTGGCTAAAGTAGGGACAAAATTAGCAGCTCAATATCCCTGGTTATACAGCTTAGGTCCCAATAGAGTGGAAGAGAAAAAAAGGCAGAGTGTAACAAAGGACAAAGAACAAAGCAGCACGGGAAACAGGCCTTTCGGCCCAACGAGCCCACGCCGTCACTTCAATGTTCCCACTTCTACCCGTGATCCCTGTCTATATTTATAGATCTATACCTTGAAACCAAATCTGAGATAATTTAAGAAGAATTTGTTCTGCCAATCAGCCTAAGAGCACATCTTTGGGATGTGGGAGGAAACCAAACACTAATGGTTAAAAAATCAATTCCAGTTCTGCCTTTAAGAAATACTCCTAAAATGTTGTGAGTGCTGCTGCCCCTACCATCTTTTCAAGCAGTGAGTTCCAGATATCCCATCCTCTGGATGAAAAGGTTTTCCTCAAATCCCCTTTAAACCTCCTTCCCTTGCCTCAAATCTATGCCCCCTGGTTATTGACCCCTCTACTAAGGGGAAAATGTCCCTTCTACATAACTTATCTGTGCCCCTCATAATTTTCTATAGCTCAATCAGGTCCTCTCAGCCTTCTCTGCTTGAAAACAATCCATGCCTAACTAGTCTGTCTTCATAGCTGAAAGGTTCCAGCCCAGGCAACACCCTGGTGAACCTCCTCAGCGCCCTCTCGAGTATACCATTTTGCGATTCAGAATATGCTGCCTGCTTTATTTTAACTAGATCTATACCCTCAATTTTATTTTTGTCCTAAGTATTTACCACCATGTAAACCTTATCGGATTTTCCAATTAGTATTAGCAAGATAAAAACTAGTCTTAATGCCTAGATGGGGTCCATCAATGATTTGTCAAGCAACCAAGATTCTGTTTGATATTTTTAAAATGCCTCTTAATTGAAGAACTGCACTTAAGAACTGGAGGATAGTGACTCATCATAATGCTCATGAAAAGATTGAGACAGGAATCTGGCACTTACAAACTGGTGAGTCCAACAATTATAGACAAATGCATTCTACAGGATGCTATCAATGTTCATTTAGAAAGTTGGAGACCATAAGGAGCAGTTAAAAAAGTTTTTTGAAGCAATAGGTCATGCTTCATGAACCCACTGGAATTCTTTGAGGAGGTAACAACATTGCAGAAGGCATTCAATTCAAAGTACTGCAAGTGAATCTTTTAAAGAGAATTGCAGCTGAGGAATTAATAATGCATTAGCTAGGAAAATTGAAAACTAGTTTAGCAATAACTGGCCTTTCATGATAATTGATGAGAAATCTCTGTTGAGTTGTGAAGTTTCCCTGATGCCAGCATTATTCATAAATGATGCAGAGAATGCATTTGTAGTTGTATAACATGTTTTGATGATGTCAAGTTACGTGGATAAATGGACCAAGTTTAAGGGAGATTGATTGCATCAAGACAAATTAGCAAGTTAAATAGAATAATACAAGTTATGACAGTCCTTCCAACTCACCACTTAACCAAGTGGTAATACTGAGACTCCCTTATATACAAGCCTCCCCATGTTAATGCAGACATAGCAGAGTGAATGGAACTGCTATTCTTACACAGCACAGAATAGGTATGCTATTCACTTCAGAACTTGGCTTGCATAAGACTAATGTTATTTAATGGGGGATGCTAATGAGATAGGAATAGATGTAAAAGAGAAAATAAGGAAATGGTAAAGAAAGACTAGGGTTGTGAATTGTTCTCCAAACTGTATGTGCACACATCAAAACCAACACTAACAGGAATAGCCAACACTGAGGTTGATTTAATTAACACTGTGATACACTATGGATGCACAATGTTATGTATGTTGAGGCATAGCACCATTAAGGGAAGGTGCAAGGTGAGCTGGTTAGGAACATACATGATTGAACAATCAATGTTTGGAGTGTGGAGCAAAGATGATTAAAGATGAATAAAGATCAGTGCTCCCTGTCACCTGGCAATGGAGTAGTAGACATCTCAGTGCTAAAAGATTTAACACAGAATATGCTTGATTTTTAATAGGTAAATGAAGGGCAGATTTCAGTTGAAGTTGTGAAGGATCCAATTTCTTTTTTACCACCCTAAGTAAATCTTTATATTCCTTCTGAAACGAGAGGCATGGAGCTAACAAAAAAAAAAGGTATGGATCATTGGAATAAAAGAAAGCTGAATTGTCCCCAAAACTGCTGAATTAGGAGGCCTGAGTCAGAGTCCTTCTGAGTCAGCCAGCCTCTTTAAGTTGATTCTTTTACACATCCTGCCAACTTACAGAAGCACTAATTGAAAAAAATAATAAATAATGGTAAGAACAGACCCCCAGCAAGGAAATTCCTACACGCAGCATTGCCAGGAAGGAGCGTGTCACCCTAAGAAAACATTTTCCTGCCCAAGTAATAAATGTGATTGATTCAACTGTAACTAATGCAAGCCCAGCTGGTATTACAGTTCAGGCACTCCCCCACCACTTCTATTCTCCACTCAATGCAAAAACAGCTTCATCTGCAGGCCAAACTTGCTATGAGTCAAAACCTGTAACCCTATGCATGGCGTGAATGAAATAGTATGCCACAGACCTAATAATTATTTTATTTATGATACATTACACTGGAGCTAATGTGAAATTTTCAGTATGTTCAACTGTCTGCTTGAAAAAGTGCCAGATAGCAACCTATCTGAACCTATCAACCAAGCATGATTAGGCTATATGGTTAGGTTAAAACTAGTCATCACATTTCTTTATAAAATGATGATACACCAAAGTTTGACTAGACAAGTTGTTCATAATACAAATACCTAGAAAATAATAACGACACAATAGATTCCACATGGTATTAAATCCAATGGAGTATGACCTGATGAGTACTTGATCACATCTCATGTTTACATACTTATTAATACTTCCATTATAGTTCAAGGAGCCAATATAAATTAAATCACTAACATATGGAAAGTAACCAACAAACTAAGAAATATCTAGGCACACAATGAATCAGTTGTGATAACAATTTAAGTATTTTTGGTTAGATTTTTGTGTGCGGCTCTGAAAATAGGAATTGAAAAATTTGTGACTTCGGAAACATGTATCTGTCATACATGTGACAGCCTCAAGCCTTCTCATGTCCCCTCATGCCCCCATTCCCCTCTATTCCATCATCTCCCAATTGCTACCATACCCCCTCCATGCTCCCTCATCACCTCCATGCCCCAATGCGTCCTCGTATCCTGCTTCCTGTGTCCCTTCAATGTCCCCTTATAATTCCCCATGACCTGTGCATGCATCCCATATTCCCAATGCCCCCTCAAACACATGGCCTCATGTATCCTCCATCACCATTTACTTTGTATTCACTACCTACTATCCTCAAGGGACAGCTACTAGCAATGTAAAAGCTTTGAAATTAACACTTTAAATGTAAGGCTCTAACAATCCAGTAGAGTGCTCACTGAAAAACACAACCAATCATATTTTTAAAATTCATGACACAAGGAAAAAATATAAATCTCCTGAAATGGTCATTTAGCTATAAAAATAAACAAACATTCATTCAGTAATTCCCTCAAAGACAGATAGTCATGTAACAACCCTCTAAAACTGCCAATCAAGCTGTCAACTAAACCTTGCTGAGATAGATTGTGCTGTAGCTTCTAAAACTCAGCCGCGCATTCACAATAGTCTCAGCTATTACACTCCAAACAATGGAGCTTACTGAAATAACAAAATCAGATGATTAGTTTTTTTTAAGCTACTGGCTGCTTTTGTCTCTATATAAGTGAAAGCTGCAAGCTTATTTTGCTCAAATTTAAAACACTGGGCACATTTAACTCACTTCAAATCATAGCAGTCGAATTTCCAAGCACTGCTTTTCTTCAGCTTAGAAAGCATAAAAGTACTTTTCCTAATGTCAAAAGTACTCTAATGCATCTCAACAGATATATAATGTTGAACAATGTATTGATCTGCATATTTTTGCGAGACAGAAACATAGAACCAATCACTTCAGTAAAAATACATCCAACTACTTCTTAATAGATGACATCTAATAATGATATTTGAAACTGTCACACCATATATCATTTGCCTGTCAAAATGTTCCCTATTCCTAAGTCATGTTCACAAGCTGGCATATAAAATGAGTTTTCAGAAATTTTGCAAAGTCCAAGTAAGTTGGAGAAATATTTCAGGGGAGACAGGAAAACCAAATTTCACCTAGGGCTGTCAGTGGTAACCCCAGCACCAGAGGATGTGTGCATAGTCTCAACCTGAACCTGACTTGAACCTTTGCCTGACTGTAGGAGGTTTGTGTGGGTTACACTTCAGATGGAAACTTCAAAATTGCAATCCCACTGACAAATTTTTTTTTGTTCAACCCACACTCATTCAGGGCACAAAAATCTGCCCCATTACGTAAACATAGCACATTAAACTCTGGGTGTAAATGGTGTGCAAATGCATGTAGTCCTGAGGACTAAAACAAATTTAGGGGTAAACTAAAATTATAAAGATCATATGATAAATATAGTAGATGAAGAAAAAAACATTTAAAATACATAAAATGGACAAAGGAACATCAAAAGAAAGCTTAGAATGGCTAAAGATTGTGGTCAACATTAAGGGAAATAACAGTACATTTTATGTACATAATAAAGAAGGAATATGACCATTTAAAGTTGAACTTAGCACCTTGCAGTTGAGAATGAGGAAATGATGCAGATGCTTTGAGTAACTCACTTCTATTTTTACTGAGGAGAGAGAAAATAAACCTGCCAACGTGGGGAGGCGATGGCCTGATGGTATTATTACTAGTCTATTAATCCAGAAACATAGCTAATGCTGTGGGGACCCAGATTCAAATCCTGCCACAGCAGATAGTGGAATTTGAATTCAATAAAAATTACCTGGAATTAAGAATCTACTGATGACCGTGAAACCATTGTCGATTATCATGGAAAACCTATCGGGTTCACTAATGTCATTTAGGGAAGGAAGTCTTCCTCCTTACCTGGCCTGGCCTATATGTGCCTCCACAGCCACAGCAATGGGGCTGACTCTCAACTGCCCTCGGGCAACTAGTGATGGGCAATAAATGTTGACCAGCCAGCAACACATACAAATTTTAAAAAAGTGCCTGAAGGGAATACACTGGAAATGAATACTAAAACCTAAATCTAAACATGGAAAAGTCCTTAGATGTCGGTGCACAGTGGCTAGCACTGCTGCCTCACAACGCCAGGGGACCCGGTTTGATTCCCAGCTAGGGTCGATGCCTGCAGAGTCTGCAGGCTGTCTGTGTGGGTTTCCTCCTGATGATCTAGTTTCCTCCCACAGTCTGAAAGGCATGCTGGTTAGGTACATTGGTCATGCTAAATTGTCCCTCAGTGTACCTGAACAGCCACTGGCTGTTGTGACAACTAGGGGATTTTCATAGTAACTTCATTGCAGTGTTGATGCAAGTCTATTTGTGACACTAAAAAATAAATTTAAACTTTATCCTTTTCATTTTTAATCTCAGAATACAGGCAATGTTGGCAAAGTTGCATGTCCATCCTGAGTTGTCTCGAGAAGAGAATGAAGGAATCTGAGTTTAAAGTGCTATAGCTCTTGTCTTGAAGATGGGACCAGGAATTGTGCAGAAGGACAGGAGGGTGATAAGTTCTTTGTGTGCAGGGGATGCTATTAGCTAATCAATTTTACCTCAGTTGGGGATAAACCTTTGGTGAAAAAATGGGAGGAATCAAGCAAAGAATATCAATGGCACTACTGTCATAACCTTGATGGAAAATTGATGCAAATGGCCACTGATATTGTTTCAACAGGATTCTTGTAGAAACTTGACTGGGGGCTCAGGGGAGATTTGATCTGCTGAGGTCAATTATATCGTATGTCAGTAATGAACAGTGAGAGGATTGTGGACTCATAGGTGAATTCTTAAAGCGTACAATATATTTAATTAAATTGATTTTGTAAGAAAACCACAAGATTTTATAAAATAGGCAATGTAGTAAATACACGTTATGATTTTCAGAAGACCTTTTGCACATTGCTGCACGAGATTAATACAGATCAGGTATCCTTTATTCAAAACGCTCAGGGTTGATTGCATTTTAGAATCATAGAATCCCTGCAGTATAAAGAAGGCCACTTAGCCCATCAAATCAGCAATGACTCTTATCCAGGTCCTCTCCCTCATCCTAGCATTGTAACCGCCACACATTTACTATAGCTAATCTATCTAATCTACAAATCTTGGGATACTAAGGGACATTTTCTTTTACCAAAGCCAATGCACCTGACCTACATGTATAGGTTTGACCTACATGTCATGTGTAGGTCAGACCACATAAGGATGGCAGATTTCTTCCCCAAAAGGACATGAGTAAACCAGATGGGTTTTACCGACAATCAACATAGTTTCATGGTCATTTTAATTTGAAGGGCTTGATTTTATGGATCATTCACCCCGTGCTCTCACTGCAGTGTGGTCAGAGGATCTGATGCCCAACCAAATCTCTCTTTATTGCAGCTGGATGGGGAAATCCCACCAACATGAACAGTGGTAACCTTCCAACCCAGATATTTATAGAATTCAAATGGGATTCAACCCTAGGTCCCCAAGGCATTACCTTGTGTCTCTGGATTGCTAGTCCAGTGTTAATACCACTAGGCCAATTGTACATTGGCCACTGAATTTTTCATATTTGTCATGGTCATATTTGTCTTTGTATAGATTCAGGGAGCTTATTAAGCTAAGTCCTTGGATTCAAGATCAAAAGAGCACAATCATTTTACTGAGGGTTATTTAGAACAGAGTTGAGGAGGAACTTCTTCCCCTAGAGAGTAATGTATCTTTGGAATTGTCTGTCCAATGAAACAGTAGAGGGTACCCTGTTAAATGTGTTTAAGTCACAGATAGATAGATTTTTAACCAGTAAGGGAATTAAGGGTTATGCAAAGCGAACAGGTAAGTGGAACTGAACCCACTATCAGATCAGCCATGATCTTATTGAATGGCGGAACAGGCTCGAGGGTTAGATGGCCTACTCCAGCTCCTATTTCTTATGTTCTTATTTTGGAAGTGAACCTGGAGAGAGGGAAGAGTCAAGTCTCAATGTAAAATGTGCTTTGCTTTATATTTATGCAATTGTTACATAACATTTGTAATAAATATTTCCACATGGTTTATATTTTCTCCTCTCTAACAATTCTATTTGACTCAAGCTGGATAAGGTTCCACAATTCCAGATCTATTCACATGCCACCAGGTGGGATCTCAGGCTGTCAGTAAGAAGTCAGTTATTGTTGCCATCTTCAACGAAGATCAGAGAATGACACTGGGACCTCCCTCATCAGTGAAAGTCACAGAGCAGAACACATAACGGGAAAAAAGAAGCAAAGACTTACTACAGTCCGGCAAAGCGAATTTTAAAATTCACTTGCAACTTTCATCTCAATTATAAAATTGTTCTCATGAGTAAACTCAGCTGGGTGCAACCTGTTACCCAGTGTGTGTCCAATATATACATAGATATTATAAATTTGGTTCAGACTTTAGCCAGAGGGTATTTTTTTGTTTATTTTTTGTCTATTTTAAAATACAAAGTTAAATAATTGAAAACATGACTGAAATAATTACTGTTACATATACAGGAACATGGAAAAGTAAAGACAGCTGCAAAAACTGAAATATTAGAATAGAGCGCCGTGGAGAGCATTGTGAGTTAAAACACACATTTTTGTCATTATAAGGTAAAATAATAATTTATGAGATGATTGCTGAACTTGGCTACAGCTCAGATATTTTCATCGTCCATGTTGTGTTAACTGATGGCTTTAAATGTGGCATAACTTTGTTTGTTCCCAGTTAAATGGGACATTTTTGAAGATACTAATTTAACATTAAATTACCTTACTTGGCCTACTTGCGAGTTTACAATACCTCCCTTGAACGATAAAATGTAGGGGTGGAGATTTAGTTTATTCAGACAGTTTAATTAGTGTCTTTGTGTCCCACCCTGGCGGATGACAGTTTCAATATTGGCAGTCAAGAGAAGGGATGGCAACGTGGTATTATTGCTAGACGATTAATCTAGAAACTCAGCTACTGGTCTGAGGACCCGCCTTCGAATCCTGTCATGGCAGATAGTGGAATTTGAGTTCAATTTAAAAAATTCTGGAATTAGGAATCTACTGATAACCATGAAACCATTGTCCTAAAGCCCCATCTGGTTCACTAATGCCCTTGAGGGAAGGAAATCTGCTGGTCTGACCTATCTGTGACTCCAGAGCCGTAGCTCTGTGGTTGACACTCAACTACCCTTGGGCATCCAGGGATGAGCAATAAATGCTGGCCAGCCAGCGATGCCCATATCCCAGGAATGAATTTTAAAAAATGCATCAGCTATTTTAGAATTCCATGCTCCAACTTTAGGAAAGCCTCTCTTTGCAGTTCTCCCTTCACATCAAGTGCCCTGCCCTAAGAGGGCACTGATAACCATGGGCCTGCATTGGATTGATCCTTGCTTGGCAATTGCTTGGCAATTGCTTGGCAATTAATTTCAATTAATTGAAATATTTAATAGAATAGATAAATTATTTTTCTGGTGAGTAGATCAGAACGAGGGGGCATAATCTTAGAGTTAGGCCATTCAGGGATGATGTCAGAAACACTTCATAGCTCATAGAATGCCGACAGTACAGATGGAGGCCATTCAGCCCATGGAATCTATACTGACTATATTCCATCCAGGCCCTGTTCTCCTAACAGTACATATTTACGCAGCTAAACCCCAGATACTAGGATCAAATTAGCATGGCCAATCAACCTAACCCGCACATCTTTGGATTGTGGAAGGCAACCAGAGTATCTGGAGGAAACCTAAGCAGACATGGGGATTAATCATGTGACCTGAGGTCGGAATTGAACCTGGTTAACCACTGTGCCACCGTACCACCCCAAATCTTTCTTTTTATTGGTACCATTTGGTACTTTAATTCAAATCAAAAAAGCCAATACAAATTAAGTCCAATGGTGGTCCCCAGATGAGGGACCACAAACCAGATCAAACTGACAAAATGACCCATTGCATCCCACCTTGGGCTCAATCAAACAAGATTTAATTTGACAGAATGAGGCATTGTACTTCTTCCCGGGCTTGATCCAGCACTTCATCTTAGCCCAAAGGCGGAGATGGCTTTGAAAAATTGCATTAGGTAAAACTTCAGTTTGACTTCATTCGCTCCCCTCATCTGTTATTCTAGCCCAGCCTGGGCAAACCACCATCGCGTGGTTCAGCACACTCACAGTGTAGAGGATTAACTTTGCCCCCGTGCCTGAGCATGGTTTTACCTCCACACCTACTTCTTTAAGTAGTGGAAATTGGGATCTCATTCCCCTTTAAAGGTATTCAATCAGTATGATGTGAGGGAGGGAACATGAGTGGAGTGTTAATAGAAAATATTAAAATGAGACTTTTTTTAGAAAAGAATATTAATAGTTATGAATCAAGGTAAGTAGAGGATATTCAGAAGCACATTAATCAGCTTGCCGGTTGAATGGCCCATTCCTATCTCTATGGTCCTGCATGTACACTACATTTAAATTTTCAAATATATCATGGCAGTGAGGAAACTTGAGTTCTGCAAATGTTGGAAAACTATCAACATCCAGCATGAAGCTTTCCCACAGGAACTGGCTCTCGGTCAGGTTGCTACTCCCACACATCCCTGGTATTTTCTGTATCCTCTTTGAGTATTCAAAGGGAGACTCATAGAATTCCTACAGCGCAGAAGGAGGCCATTCGGCCCAACAAGTCTGCATCAACCAGGCCTTATTCTCAGAATCCCACATACTTACCCTCTTAACCCCCTGACACCAGGGTCAATTTAGCATGGCCAATCAACTTAACCTGTACATCTTTGGACTGTGGGAGGAAACCGGAGCATCTGGAGGAAACCAACATAGATACGAGAAGAATGTGCCAGGGACCCAGGTTTGATTCTGCCTTGGACGACAGTATGAAGTTTGCACATTCTTCCCATATCTGTGTGGATTTCCTTCAGGTGCTCCAGTTTCCTCCCACAGTCCAAGAATTGGCCATGAATATTGCCCCTTAATGCCAAGGAGATTAACAGGCTAAATGCGTGGGGTTACAGAGATTAGGTGGGCCACAAGATTGAAATTGAGCTTGTCCACTAACTATGACCTTTGAAGGGTGGCACAGTGGTTAGAACTGCTATCTCACAGCTTCAGGAATCCGGGTGCAATTCATGGCTTGGGTCACTGTCTGTGTGGAGTTTGCATGTTCTCCCCATGACTGCGTGGATTTCCTTCAGGTGCTCCGGTTTCTTCCCACATTCCAAAATGAATGAGGTGGGTTGGCCATTTTTAATTGCCCCTTAAAGTCAGGGGGGCTAGCTTGGATAAATGCATAGAATTATGGGGATGGGGCTGGGTGGGATTGTGGTCGATGCACACTCAATGGGTTGAATGGCCTGCTTCTGCACTGTAGGATTCTATGAATGTTCCATACCAAACTACAGAAAATGCTCAAATCATTCATACATTAATAGAACAGTCATCAACCTCAAGTGGTTAAAAACACAATAAATATTTAATATTAATTGGACGCAGAGGGAACACATGGCTTTCACAGTTAATGTTGTGTGCAATCAGCATGTATCTCACTTTGCTTGTCTTGCGTTATGGGCGTATCATTTCAGTCATACTGGTAGGGAAAAAAAATGAAAACCAGTGGAATGTGGCATCTCTTTGTGTGCGCATCAGTCTACAAGATGTCCCAGGGGCCACACTCAGAACCCAGATAAGCTGCTTTTGCTCCCCCCACCCTGAGCCGCAGGTTGTCCCCCCACTGAGCTAGATTACATGACATTAAAGTAGAAAAACAAGAAAATGGCCTCAACGCATCTGCCTGGATTTTGCTTCCATTTGCTTACTTCCCCACCCCCTTCACAATCCTTTTAAGGATAACTTTCTAATTTATTTTCATAATAATTCTGGAATTCTGTTTCAATAATTTATGGCACAGAATGCCGTGTAACTTCAGTTTGGACATTAGGTTCGATTTTAACCAGAAATAGAGGAAGGGGGCGGAGGTAGGGAGGCAGGGATGGGAGTGGGCAGAGGTGGCAACAAAATTTGAGAGGCGAATTTCATCATTTACTCTCCATTCCAATCAGGTTGATTGGTACCATTAATTCGATATAGGAGCAGAATTAGGCCATTCAACCATTGAGCTTGCTCCACAATAGCTGGTAAGTTTGTCAACCCCATTCTCTCGCTTTTCCCTGTAACCTTTGATCCCTTTACCAATCAGGAACCTGACAATCCCTGTCATAAATGCACTCAATGGCCTGACCTCCACGGCCTTCTGTGGCAATGTATTCCACAGATTCACCACCCCCTGGCTGAAGGAATTCCTCCTCATCTCAGTTTTAAAGGGTCGTCCCTTTATTCTGAGTCTGTGCCTTCGGGTTTTAGTCTTTCTGACTAGTGGAAACATCTTCCCCACATCCATTCTATCCAGGCCTTGCATTATTCTGTAAGTTTCAATGTGAACCCCCGACCCCTCCCCCATCCTTCTAAACTCCATCGAATACAGACCCAGAGTCCTAAGATGCTCTTTGTACATCAGTAGGCAGTAAAGACACCAACTCCAAATTGATGGGTTCCACAATAAGTGTTGCATATGTTGTGATTAGCTGGTGGGAGATGGATTAGTTTAAAAAAATATATAAGGCGACCCCTTAAGAATGAAGTTCATGAGCCACAGCCTTTTCTTATAGCTTTCAAATTGCACCATTGTTGTACAGGGAAAGAGAGCAAAGATTGTATTGGGGATGAAGAGGGAATAGTTGGGCTAGCAGCAGCCATCACCAATTTCTTCTCTTGTTTTTCACAGCTGGAATGAAAGAGGTACAGTGTTACCAGCACAGGGTGAAATCACAAACGAACAGAGCTAATTTGCAATGTGCCAGTGGGCTAAGTACAATAATAAAAGATTTTATTCCAACTGAAAGCAGTCCCAGGTCAAGCACACGGCCTGAAGACCCGGAGAAGGCAGATTTTTTTGTTGTTTTATTTACTAGCCTTTGAAGCAATATCAAGAAGGTGAGAATTTTTAGCTTAGCTGAACATTCATCGCAAGTGAACTTGAACCCGAAGCCTCTTTCACTTTATCAAGCTATCAGTCAATAACAATCAACAGACTTGAGGGATAGTTAAGGTTCCTAATGCAATAAACTGTCAGGGAAAATAATTATTCACTACTGGAAGATAGCAAATAAATTTCACAACTTTTGTCAAATGTCTTGCACATCCACAGTACAGAACATACATTTCATTATCACAGCCCATATTAAGGATTCATAAAAATAATGGTTTGTAACTCCTTTCATTTTTCATCTTGATAAATACAAAAATCTCAGGACGTAGAGGAAATGTAGAGATTGTTTATGATCATTTTAAAATGCTGTGGGCGTGAACTGGGAAAATGGTTTAATCGATGCAATGCACCAGGCTATAACCTTTGATTTCAGGCTTCTTGTGAAATTTATTATGCTATTTGATTAATGGTTTTATTTGAAGTGTCATTATTCAGAAATTGTTAAATATGCTTTAAATGCCAGGGGTGCGATTCTACCGCAGAGTGATGGCAGTGGATTTACGGCTGCTGCTGTTATCTGTAAGTATATCACATCCAAAAAGTTTTATTCTTCAGAAGGAAAATGTTGTCATCTCCTCTTTCTTTTTTTCATAACTTCCTTGTTTTATATCTTCTTTTCTGAATTCTCAGTGCAGGATTATTCCTTGGTTGTTTATGGACATTTTGTGCCTCACTTCAATGACTGCAACTGAATGTTATGATTTTTGAATCAGAGAATCCCCACAGTGCAGAAGGGAGCCATTCAGCCCATCGAGTCTGAACTGATCACACTCCCACCCAATGCCTATCACCATATCTCCACTTATTTACCCTGCTCGTTCCCCTGAAAGTAAGGACCCCCACCAGAGAACGATCTGACCCATCTCCCTCCCCCTACCCACTAAAGAACGATTTAGAGTCACAGAATCATAGAGGTTTACAGCATGGAAACAGGTCGTTTGGCCCAACTTGTCCATGCTGCCCTTTTCATTAAAAGAACCCCTAAGCTAATCCCAATTGCCCGCATTTGGCCCATATCTCTCTATACCCATCTAACCCATGTAACTGTCTAAATGCTTTTTAAAAGACAAAATTGTACCCGTCTCTACTACCATGTCTGGCAGTTTTTCCAGACACTCAGCATCCTCTGAGTGAAAAAAATTACCCCTCTGGATAATTTTGTATCTCTCTTTCTCAACTTAAACTTATGCCCTCTAGTTTTAGACTCCTCTATCTTTGGGAAAAGCTATTGACTATCTAGCTGATTTGTGCCCCTCTTTATTTTATGTAAGATCACCGCTTAGCCTCCTAGAGAAAAAGTCCTGTCTCCCTCTCCCCACCCATCAAAGAACGATCTGACCCGTCTCCCTCCCTCCAACCACCAGAGAATGATCTAACCTGTTTCCCTCCCCCACCCGACCCAGCAAGAGAACTATCTGACCTGTCTCCCTTCCTCCACCCACCAGAGAATGATCTGACCCACCTCCCTCCCCCTCCTACTAGAGAGTGATTTGACCTGACTCCCCCTGCCCAGAAAGTCATGTGACCCGCCTCCATCCAGGAAACAAAGTACCTGGAGGAAACCCACACAGACACGGGGAGAACGTGCAGACTCCACGCAGACAGTGACCCAGGCTGGGAATCGAACCCAGGTCCCTGGCACGGTAGCACTGATATCAAACTGCTCGAGACATTAAGACGCTACCAGCTACAACCAAGAGGTAAGAGAATATTTTGAAATTATTTTGCTCTTTCTCGGGAGATCCCTTTAATAATGGCTGTGACTTTTTCTTTGCAACACTGCAATAGTTAGGTGTCAGCCTTGGATATAACTACTGGGTCTGATGCAGAGGGGTTACGGGTTCAAGTGCCATTTCAGAGTCTTAACTCCTAATCTGGATTGATTCTTCATTTGCAGTCCTGTGGGAGCGCTGCCTTGTTAGAGGTGCTATTGCTCAGATGAGTGGTTAAACAAAAGTGGAATTCTAATCCAATAGCAGAGAAAACAAATAGATTTTCCTTTCTGCAATGACTATTTATAACTCCTTGGTGTGTCTGGTCATGCAAGAACAATGTTAACATTCCAAAAGACCTCACTGATGGAGACGTACCTTGAGACATCCAAAAAATGCCAAAGATGCCGCATAGATTTAAATATTCTTTCCATATTCCTTGATAATGTGCAGCCTGTAGTTAGAAGGTACTCCTAAGGTCTTAATTTTACATCACTCCCTTTAACTGAGAGGTGAGGAGGGTTACAGATATCTGTTAATTCTTCCTGTTTTTATTTCTTGTGATATTTAGGCACCATTCTGCTATGCTGCCAAGGATTTGTTCCTCGCAATTTAATTTCCCTCCTCTGTGGCTGCCTATCTGCCATGGACACTTGACTCACATCAAACCAAGAATTGTGTAATGCTGAGTGCTTTCGTGCCTCTGCATGAAATGCAAATGAAATGGTGTTTGCAAGCCAGAAAGCATAACAGATTACAGTCATTTTCCACTGTGAGAGTGACTGATAGTGTTCAGAAAGAGCCCAGGAAACAATTGCAATGAATCTATCTTGCGCCAAATGAGCCTTTGTCTCCCTACAATCTTTCATAAACTTGAAGCTGGTGACACTTATCTGTTGCTTTGTGATTTATCTCACCATTATTCCCGTTTCTTTTCATCCAGGAATTTGCACCCTTGCACTAAGGGCCATGACCTTTTGCCTGTCATAAAATCATAGATTCCTTTTGGTACAGAAGGAGGCCAATCGGCCCATCAAGCCTGCACTGGCAACAATCTAATCTACACCCTATTCCCGTAACTCCATGTATCTACACTCCAAAGATGTGCAATTAGGTTGATTGGCTGTGCTAAATTGCCCCTTATTGTCAGGAGGATTCTGAGGGTAAATATGTGAAGTTACAGGGTAAGGACTTGTGTGGGATTGTTGTCCGTGCGTGCTCGATGGGCCAAATGGCCTCCTTCTGCACTGTAGAATCTATGATTCTTTGTTTCTAATTCCCCCCTGACAGTAAAGCACAATTTAACATGACCAATCAATCTAACTCGCACATCTTTAGAATGTGGGAGGAAACCACAGAACATGAAGGAAACCCATGCAGACATGGGGAGAACATGCAAAGTCTGCACAGTCACCCAAGGCCAGAATCAAACCTGGGTCCGTGTCACTGTGAAGCAGCAGTGCAAACCACTGTGCCACCCTCAAATATTTGTCCTTAATAAGCATTTTTGATCAAACAAAACATCTATTTTACTATGAAATAAAAACAAAAACCACCAAATCCTCAGCTGCTGTTGGATTGGTTTCAGAACGCTGGTAGCCCAGTTTTGGTTATTAAATTATACTGAACAAACTAACCGTTTGAAAAGTATTACGCTGGTAGGTAAATGTGTGGAAAAATGCATTCAACAAACTCTGGATGGCAGATGATTTGGGAATGTTATTATGGAAACAAATTCCATTAGATTTCATGCAGGCCGTTTAAAAATAGTTAATGCATCTTCCTTTTATAAAATGCATTGCACCTTGCCCCAGATATAAATATATTGAAAACATAAGCATAAAGTGAAATTCTAGCCACAAACTGAAACTACAAAGATTATTTTATCACTGGCTTAAATCTGTCACACCTAAATCCTAAGCTTTCAGCATTTAAGACTCAGATTAGAGGTGTAATTGACCATACAGTGGAATTTCTAAGTCTCCTATGAACATGCGGCTCTTAAGCTTTCTTTTCCCCCTGCTCAGTTCCAGTTTCAGTCTCCTGAGGCTAGAGCTGTGGGATGTTAATCCTTTTGGAAGTTATTGACCATCGTTTTGTTCCTGGCCGTTCATCAGCCAGCAGGCAACAACTCAACCTTTGGCTTCAACCTGGTTTCAGATTGAGGAAAAAAGCACTTGCATGAAAGGGTCACAGCAATTCCCGGCAATAAAAAGGAATGCAGGAACAGAAACGCAACGTTATTGCTTTGCTTTTTAATCCACCAGGAAGATCTTTCAGGTGAATGACATGATCCAAATGGAAGATCAAATGATCCTACAGGAGTTTAAAATACTTCGATGAATTGCTTTCCAAACCAGTTCTCCTGCCCAGTTTAAACTGATCCTTCACTAATTGACTGACGTACTTATCTTCCCGTCAAGTTAAGAAAAAGTGTCTCTTTCAGCACCAGAGATTTCACAGTGATACAATGATTTATAGCTTTCACCCCTCTTCTCTAGTTATACATATGAAACACTGAATGATGGGCAGGTATAACATGGTGGCACAGTGGTTAGCACTGCTGCCTCACAGCATCAGGTATCAAGTTCAATTTCTGGCTTGGGTTGCTGTCTGTGCGGAATCTGCATGTTCTCCCCATATCTGCATGGGTTTCCTCCGGGTGCTCTGGCTTCCTCCCACAGTACTCCCATGTGCTAATTAGGCACATTGACCATGCTAAATTCTTGTGTACCCAAGCACGTGCCAGAGTGTGGCGACTTAGGGACTTTCATGGTAACTTCATTGCAGTCTTAATGTAAGCTGACTTATGACACTAATAAACAAACTTTAAACTTTTACCATAGGTATTTCATATAAATGGTCATACTTCACACAAATGCCAGGGATGGAGAGCAGTTAAAAACAAAGCAGAATAACGAAAGAGCACGAGTTACACCCTCCCACCTTCTTTTGTCAGGGAAAAATACAAAAGTTTGACATCAGGTACCAACTGACTCAAGAATTTCAAGTTCCCCACTGCCATCAGACTTCTGAATGGCCCTACCTCTCATTAATCTGATGTTTATCTACACCCTGGCTATGACTATAACACTACATTCTGCAATCTCTCCTTTCCTTCTCCCCTATATACTCTATGAACAGTATGCTTTGTCTGTATAGTGTGCAAGAAACAATACCTTTCACTGTATCTCAATACATGTGACAATAATAAAACAAGTCAAATCAAAGTGGGATAATTCTGTCCCCTTTTTCATGGTAAGGCTAATTTTAATGCAGGAAGTGAGCTCCCTGCTGTGCTTGAAGTTTGCCATTTGGTAGGGGGGAATTGTATTCTGCTAATGTAACTTATAAACTGTTTTTTGACTGGAGAGCTATCTCCCTGTTTCCTTACATATCATGGACACCAAAGATATTCGGGAAGCACAGTGGCACAATAGTTGGCACTGTTGCCTCACAACGCAAGAGACTCTTGTTCAGTTCTGGCCTCGGGTCACTGTCTGTGTGGAATTTGGACGTTTTCCCTGTGTCTGCATGGGTTTCCTCCGAGTGCTCCGGTTTCAATCCCACAGTTCAAAGATGCGCAGGCTAAGCTGATTGGCCATAATAAATTGCCCCTTAGTGTCAGGGGGATTAGCAGGGCAAATAGAACATAGAACATAGAACATTACAGCGCAGAACAGGCCCTTCGGCCTTCGATGTTGCGCCGACCAATTAGGAAAAAGCAATGACCCTCCAACCTAAACCATTCCCTTTTCGTCCATAAACTTATCTACTAACCTCTTAAACGCCACCAAACTTGGCGCATCTACAACTGCAGCAGGCAGGGCATTCCATACCCTTACCACCCTCTGGTAAAGAACCTACCTCTGACATCCATCCTATAACTACCACCCCTTAATTTAAAGCTATGTCCCCTCGTGCTAGCTTTCTCCATCCTAGGAAAAAGGCTATCACTGTCCACCTATCTAAACCTCTAATCATCTTATATGTTTCAATAAGGTCTCCTCTTAGCCGTCTTCTTTCTAACGAAAACAACCTCAAATCCCTCAGCCTCTCTTCATAAGACCTGCCTTCCATACCAGGCAACATCCTGGTAAACCTCCTCTGTACCCTCTCCAATGCCTCCACATCTTTCTTATAATGTGGGGACCAGAACTGTACACAATACTGCAAGTGTGGCTGCGCTAGAGTTTTGTACAGTTGCAACATGACATTGCGGCTCTGAAATTCAATCCCCCTACCAATAAAAGCTAAGACTCCATATGCCTTCTTAACAACCTTATCGACTTGATTGCCAGCTTTCAGGGATCTATTAACATTTGCACCAAGATTCCTCTGTTCATCAACACTATTGAGAGTCCTACCATTAGCCCTATACTCTACACATTTGTTATTCCTGCCAAAGTGAATTACCTCACACTTTTCCACATTAAACTCCATTTGCCACCTCTCGGCCCCGCTCTGCAACTTGTCCAAGTCTCTCTGCAAACTATAACACCCCTCTTCACTATCTACCACTCCTCCGACTTTGGTGTCATCCGCAAATTTACTAATCCAAATATGTGGCGATACAGGAATACAGCCTAGGTGGGATTGTAGTCGATGCACTCGATGGGCTGAATGGCCTTTTCTGGCACTGACAGGATTCTATGATATCCCTTTACTATAAGTTGACACTCATTCACCAGGGTCCGATAGATCACGCAGCCCGAGGAATAAGCAGAATAGAATAAGCAGTTGCCAACTGTCAGGGGACAGACGGAAGCCCAGAACTGTCAATAAATGTTGACTGTCCGAAGAAGGTCACCGCATAGCTGCATGTTCCAAGCCCCCTCCCTCACCACCATCACAAATTCCCTTATTTTCCAACACTTCTGCTGAGGGTTTTTAGAAGATAGAATTTGGCATTGTTCCCGTTACTATTCAACAACCTAACATTAAAAGCAGTCACAGAAGGAAAGTTAAATAAAAGCAGACAATGCTGGAAATACTCAGCAGGTCAGGCGGCCTTTGTGGAGAAAAGAGCAATTTTTCCGGTCTGCTGCACCAGTCAATCGGCGTTCCTGGAGAGGAATTTTTCCTGCGTTTGGCAGAGTGTGACAGCTGGCAGGAACAGCAGCGTCAAAACAGTGGCACTGACAGTGGCTTTCTCCATTGCATTGTAGAGACCACTGAAAAAAAAGAATGGCAAGGGTGTGCCCCATGATATCCTGCCCACAGAGGGTGGACAACATGGACCTTTTCAGGATGAGGACATGGATTTTTCAGGATGAGGAAGAGCTGTCATAGTGCATATGGAAACAAAACCGCACCTCCCTCCAGTCAACCCAAGAATTGCCAGAGGGCAGTGCAAAGGGCAGTGCTCTGATAGAGTCCAGGTAGTGCCCAGGCATAACCCTCTCTCTCCTGGACAAAGCACTCACCTGAGCTCCTCTGAGACGTCTGCCTGCCTGGTGCATGCCTTATCAGGGGCAGTGCTGTTGCGGGAGGGGCAGATTTGATTCAGCACTGCTGCCTCACAGCACCAGGTTCCTGGGTTCAATTCCTGGCTTGGGTTACCAGGAGTTTGCATGCTGTGCATGGGTTTCTCCCAGGTGTTCAGGTTTCCTCCTACAGTCCAAAGGTGTGCAGATTCAGTGGATTGGCCATGTTAAATTGCCCTATAGTGTCAGGGGGACTAGCAAGGGCAAATACATGGAGTTATGAGGATAGGCCTGGTTGGAATTGTGGTCAGTATTGACTCAGTGGGCAGGATTGACCATGCTAGATTGCCCCTGAGTGTCAGGGAGATTAGCAGGGTAAATACAAGGGGTTACAGAGATAGGAGTTGGGTGGAATTGTTATCGGTGCAATCTCAATGGGCTGAATGGCCTCCTTCTGCACTATAGGATTCTATGAAACGTGTTACAGTGATGTTCCCAATGTTGATCATAAGGAGTCCCTGGCAGGGGCTGGGGACAATCACATCACACTTGTACATCAGTGTGACCTTGATTTGGACATAGCTTCAAAGAATCATAGAATTCCTACAGTGCAGAAGGAGGCCATTCAGCCCATTGAGACTGCACCGATAACAATTCCACCCAACTCCTATCTCTGTAACCCCTTGTAATTACCCCGCTAATCTTCCTGACACCCAGGGGCAATCTAGCATGGTCAATCCTCCTATCCCGCACATCTCATGAGATTTTCTGTTTCTGTTGTCACCAATGCTCCCCCTCCCACAATGAAAACGGGAGTGGAAAATCCCCCATACCCACACTCTCCCCCTGCCCATTCTCCCAAACGCACCAACTAGAAATTGGATGGTGAAGCATTCCATTTGGAGGGATGCATCTAACTGAGTGCCCAGCAGATTTCAAAAGTCCAGTTACAGCTTTGTATCCTGGCTGAAATGTGTGAAAGTTGGTTGAAAGGACTGTCTCAGAACAGGAATGCAGAGTGTGCTTTGATACACCTGGGATACTGTGAACTCTTTTGGTCCCATTATCTCAGGAAAGATAAACTGGCATTGGAGGCAGTCCAGAAGAGGTTCACTAGGTTGATCCTGGGTGTGGAGGGAATTCTTATGTGGAGGGACTGAGTAGATTGGGCGTGTATTCATTGGAGTTTAGAAGAATGAGAGGCAATCTAATTGAGACATCCAGGATTCTCAAAGGGTTTGACAAGGTTGAGAGGTTGTTTCCCCTTGTGGGAGAGTCTAGGGCTCAGAGTAAGGGGGGCATTTAAGACAGAGAAGGAAGGAATTTCTTCTCTGAGGATAGTGAATCTGTGGAATTCTTTTCAGCATAGGGCTGTAGAGACTGGGTCATTAAGTATGTTCAAAATCTGGCTATTTTTAATCCGTAAGGGAATTGAGAGTTACGGCGATAAAGCGGGAAAGTGGAGTTGATGATTATTTCAGATCAGCCTTGATCTCATTAAATGGTGGAGTAGACTCGATGGACTGAATGGCTGGCCTCTTCTGCTCCTACATTTTATGGTCTTATGGGTCAGTGCTGGCATTGCCACTGAGTGAATGTCCCAGAGCAGGAGTGCGGGGGAAACAAACTCTGTACTATTGCTGAGTTAGTGGAATATAGAACATAGAACATAGAACATAGAAGTAAAGGAATATGTATTCCTTTACAGCTGATGTGAAGGAAACACTCAGTGAGTCCATTTAATGTTAATTGTTATTCAGGCTGGAAATCATGAAACTGACTTTCCCTCTGAGCACATGATGGAGGCGCATTTCCTGGGTATTATTCCGATTGACCGCTCCAGCGTTAGTGGAAGAACTGTAGAAAACCTGGAAAAGTGGTCTTGGATACAGTTTGATGTAAATGTGACAGGCAGGAAGCGTGTATGTCTGTGTGACAGGTGGATCACTGGTTGCTGGAAACAAACATCTGGAATTCCCCTGCTGTTTGCCTGATTGATTGTTGTAACGTTAGGAGAAGATTAGCAGAAAAACCTCTCCCTCTTGCTGGAGCGATGTAAATCGCTGTTTCCAACCACTTATGTGATTCCTCTGGGAGTTCTGCAAATCCTCAGGCGATTGGCCCTTAACATGTTCAGTAAGGGGCCTGTGGTGCCTGTTTGAAATCATGACTATCAAGTTTAGAAGCAGACAAGAAAATCAGACCTTTGGATTGCCTCTTACCAAAGCATTATGCTTTTAAAATACCTTAGCACTCATCCCTGGCTCCATGGCATCATGATGTGGAGATGCCGGCGTTGGACTGGGGTAAACACAGTAAGAAGTCTCACAACACCAAGTTAAAGTCCAACCAATTTATTTGATAGTAAACTCACAAGCTTTCGGGGTTTTCCTCTGGGGGCAAATCCTGAAAGTTTGTGAGTTTACTATCAAATAACTTGGTTGGACTTTAACCTGGTTTTTTCAGACTTCTTATCATGGCATCAGCCACTCACATCTCCCATTCCCCCATCTATCACCACCCTTCCTGACTATAGACACTGACCTGTCTTACTTTAGGTGTCAGATCTCCCACAGTCCTGGTCTCCAATTGCCCTCACTCCGGGCTTTTAATATTTCTATACTATGACGTAGAATCCCTTTATCGTAGAAGAAGACCATTCGGCCCATCAAATCTGCACCAACAACAATTCTACATCGGCCCTATTCCCATAGCCCAACATTTTTATCCTGCCAACTCCTCTGACACTAGAGTCAATTTAACATAGCCAACCAAACTAACTCATACACTTTTGGATTCTGGGAGAAAACCGGAGAACCCAGAGGAAACCCATGCAGACATGAAGAGAATGTGCAAACTCCACACAGATAGTGACCCTCAGGTGGAATTGAACCAGGGTCCCTGGCACTGTGAAGCAGCAGTGTTAACCATTGTGCCATCGTACCATCCCTTCATGAGATCTCCCCTCATTCTTCTGAATTCCAACGAGTATAGCCCCAATTTACTCAGTCTCTCCTCATAAGCCAACCCTCTCAACTCCGGAATCAACCTAGTGAATCTTCTTGCATTCCTCCAGTGCCAGTATACCCTTTCTCAAGTAAGGAGACCAAAACTGTACACAGTACTCCAGATGTGGCCTCACCAGTACCTTATACAGCTACAATGTAACCTCGCCGTTTTTAAACTCCTTCGCTCTAGCAATGAAGGACAAAATTCCATTTGCCTTCTTAATTACCTGCTGCACCTGCAAACCAAATTCTTGAGATTCCTGCACAAGGACACCCAGGTCCTTCTGCACAGCAGCATGCTGCAATTTTTTACCATTTAAATAATGGTCCATTTTGCTGCTTTTCCTACCAAAATGGATGACCTCACATTTTACCAACATCGTACTCCATCTGCCAGACTCTCGCCCACTCACTTAGACTATCTATAACCCTATATCCTATGTTATTTGTAGGAAAAATCGTTAGAATTGCAGCATGCAAAAGCAAAATTAGTCAAACACTGATTCAATACTTTGCTTAGCTAGCAGCTTAAAAATAATCGAGCAAAGTTTTTTGAAGGATTTTGACAATGTGATAGAACATTTTAAAAATTCTCTTTCATTTCTGACTATCTGATGTTCACAGCTTTGATCATTCCTCTGCTTTTCAGATGGAAAATTAACTGCACATTGGACGTTGGGTGGAATAAGGTCATCATTTGTAGCAACATCATTTTGAATCAGTTTACAATCTCGTTGTTTCTATTTTTCCCCCTCAACTGGTCTAAAATTGCTAACATGTGTTTGATGTTTGTGCATATACCAGCCATCCTGCCTCATGGTTAAAACTGACTGCGTTCATTTTTAAAACTATAGGGGGAGACAGACTTTCTCCCATCCCGCCCACCACAGGAGTCGTAGCGGGCAGCATTGAACGTCGTAGAAGTCCATTGACCTCAGGTTGGACCCTCTGGTTTTGGGGCGAGTGTGGCTGAAGAATCTCATCCCTATTTCTTGGGAATGTGGGTGTCACTGGCCACGCCAACATTGGTTGTCTTTTCCTAATTGCCCTTGTTATCGGACAACAAATCTTATGAAATTGAGCACACAATATGGAAGCAGACTAAAATTACACTCAGAGCTTCCCCACTAAAGGTCACAAAGGAACAGACACTGACCAGCAGGCAAGGGCATACCTTCAGAATGCAAATGAGCGCTAGCACACAAGGGAAGCTGGACAGGATGGCACCTACAGGAATTAAATTTAAAAAAGTTCAGCTATAACTGTAACCCATTGCAGCGGGTCTTTAGAGTGCTTTCTGGACAGTTCGATTGTATGTCCTGACTGCACCTCCGTCGACATAAAAGAAAATAAAGCTGTACCATTGTTGAACTAGACCCTAGGTCCGTAGTGGTCGTTTCGCCCACTCATGCTAACACCCTTGAGAAGGCGGTGGTGAGCTGCCTTTTTGAACTGTTGCAGTCTATGTGATGTAGATACACCCATGGTGCTCTTAGGAAAGGAGTTCCATGATTTTGACCCAGCCGTAGTGATACATTTCCATGATGGCATAGTGGTGAGTGGCTTAGAGGGAAACTTTCGGGTGGTGGATAAATGTGGATAAATCTCTAGGCCAAATAATTTTCATCTCAGATAGAAAGCTAGTTAGCAGACAGGAAGCAAAGAGCTGGAAAACATGGGTCTTTTTCATATTGACAGGCAGCGATTGGTGGGGTACCACAGGGATCTGTGCTGGGACTCCAACTGTTCACATTATCTAACAATGATTTAGCTGAGGAAACTGAATGTGTTATCTCCAAATTTGCAGATAATACAAAGTTGGGTGTAAGGGTAAGCTGTGAGGAGGATGAAGAGATGCTTCAGGGTGATTTGGACAGAGTGTGTGGGCATATGCATGGCAGTTGTAGTATAATGTGGATAAATGTGAGTTATCCACTTTGGTAGCAAAAATAGGGAGGCTGGTTATTATTTGAATGGGTGTAAATTGGGAGAAGTGAATACTCAGTGAGACTTTGGTATCCTCATGCTTTAGTCGCTGAAAGTAAGTACATAGGTACAGCAAGCAGTAAAGAAGACAAATCACACATTGTCCTTCACAATGATAGGATTTGAATATAGGAATAGGGATGTTTCACTGCAATTTTATAGGGTATTTGTGAGACTTAGTGTGTTCTATAACCTAAAGATATCAATTGTGATACAAACTCTGATGCTGTGTGAAAATTCCTCGAAAGGGCAGCGGGGTCTGTATCTCTCAGAATAAAGTCTCAGTTACTGTAACTTACAGATTTGAATGGTTTTAATCTTGGACCACAACAGCGGGTTTGGAGGTCATTTGGCCCAGCAAGATGAATTATACTCGACATTACTTACGGCAAAGTCTGAAGAGGAAATCCATGCAACTTGCTTCAGAGTGATCACTGATATCGATGAAAGAAGGGTTTAATGCATGGTACTGGAGACTATATTCAGCACTCACTGATGCAAGCAGCAACAGTAACATTGTGCCCTGTATCCACCTTAGCAACACCTTTTGAAACAACTTGTTCTGAATTGTTATTTTTGTCAGAATGAAAGCATTTGTTGATTCTGTCAGAAACATAGGACACTGTTCTAACAGTGATGTCAGGACAGCAATAATCCCATGATTTCATAAATCTCTAGTTAAGATCCTGCCAAATCATTTTAAAAGACACTCTATCAGATGAAAAAGGGACAATTTTGCCTCTAGAGGAGGTATAAAGCTAATGATATCAGATGCCCAGAAAATCATCCCATTTAACATTATCGCTCAAAGTTAAAAATACTCCCCAAACTCCCCCAATTTCAGGAATTGGAGATTGAGGACAATTCAGCATTGATAAAACAATACTTATGTTCCTGATAGTATGAAAAAAACATTGAAAAAGTTGGGCTTTCCCATTGGGGTTTGGAAGGATGAAAGGTGATCTTATTGAAACTTATAAGATATTGAGGGGAATTGATAAGATGGAACAGATCTAGCCGTTCAAAACTGGGCATCCATGAGGCATTGTGGGCTGTCGGCAACAGTTGAATTGTATTCCAGTGCAATCTGTAAGCCCATGGCCTATCATATCCCTCACTCAACCATTACCGACATCCCAGGGGATCAATCCTGGTTCAATGGAGAGTGCAGAAGGGCGTGCCAGGAGCAGCACCAAGCATACCTAAAAATGGGTTGTCAACCAGGTGAAGTTACAACACAGGACTACTTGCATGACAAACAGCGTAAGTATCAAATAATGGGCAGAGGTAAGCAATTGCACAACCAATGAATCAGATCTAAGCTCTGCTGTCCTGGCCTATCCAGCTGTGCATGGTGGTGGACAATGAAGCAACTCACTGGAGGAGGAGGAGGCTCCACAAATATTCCCATCCTCAATGAGAGATGAATCTAACACGTCAGTGCAAAATATAAGGCTGAAGCATTCATAACAATCTTCAGTCAGAATTGCCAAGTGGATGATCCATTTCAGTCTCCTCCAAGATCCCCAGCATCTCAGATGTCAGTCATCACCATTTCAATTCGCTCCACATGACATCAAGAAATGACTGAAGCTGCTGGATGCTGCAAAGGCAATGATAAAATTCCAATAATAGTATTAAAGACTTGTGCTCCAGAATTTTCCATACCCCTGGCTGGGCTGTTCCAATATAGCTATAAAGTTGCAAGTACCTGGAAATGTGTAAAATTACCTGAGTATGTTCAGTACACAAGAAACAGAACAAATTCAATCTAGCCAATTACAGAGTCGTCAGTAAAGTGATGGAAGGGGTCATCAACAGAGCTATCAAGTGGCACTTACTCAGCAATAACCTGCTCAGTGACGCCCAGTTTGGGTTCTGCTGGAGTTATTTAGCTTCTGATTTCATTACAGCCTTGGTTCAAACATAGATAAAAGAGTTGAATGCCAGAAGTGAGGTGAGAATGACTGCCATTGACATTGAGGCAGCAGTGATTGAGTATGGCATCAAAGAGCCTGAGCAAAACTGGAGTCAATGGGAATCAGGGAAAAAAACCCTTATATTTGGGGCACAAAAGAAAATGATTGTGATGGTTGGAGGGCAATCATCACAGCTCCAGGATATCACTGCATGAGTTCCTCAGGGTAGCATTCTCGACCCAATCATCTTCAGTTTCTTCATCAACAACCTCCCTTCTATCAGAACATCATAAGTGGGAATGTTCGCAGATGAGTTCAGTATCATTTGTGATTCCTCTAATATTGAAACAGTCTATGTCCAGATGCAACAAGATCTGGACAATATCCAGACGTGAAATTGAACCTTGACCCCTGGCGTTGTGAGGCAGCAGGCTAGCCACTGTGCCACAATGCCATCAATGTGAAGAGGAGAAGAATTTTCTTTCTCCCAAGGGTTGTTAGTTTGTGGAATCTGGGTCATTATTTAAGGCTGACTTAGATTTTTGATACAGTCAAAGTTTCCGGGGAAAGACTGGGAAGTGGGGATAAGACAACACCAAATCAGCCACAAGCTTACTCCTCACTCACCTGATGAAGAGGCAGCACTCTGAAAGCTTGTGATTCCAAATAAACCTGTTAGACTTACACCTAGTATTGTGAGACTAGTTTACTGTTTACTGAAGAGTTTACTGAACAATGATGCTAAAACATCTGTCCGTAGAACATAGAACAGTACAGCACAGTACAGGCCCTTTGGCCTTTGATGTTGTGCTGAGTTACATCCAAACCCAAGATCAAGCTATCCCACTTCCTATCATTCTGGTGTATTCCGTGTGCAATAACTGCTTGAAAGTTCCTAAAGTGTCTGATTTCACTAACACAGCAGGCAGTGCATTCCACACCCCAACCAGTCTCTGAGTAAAGAATCTACATTGGATATCCCTCCTATATCTCCCCCTATATCTCCTATATAGTTATGCTCCCTAGTAATAGCTACATCCACCAGAGGATATAGTCTCTGCATGTCCACTATATCTATCTCTCTCATCATCTTATAAACCTCTATTAAGTCACCTCTCATCCTCTTCTACTCTGAAGAGAAAAGCCCCAGTTCTCTCAACCTTTCCTCAGAAGACCTACCCTCCAAACTAGGCAGCATCCTGGTAAATATCCTCTGCACTCTCTCCAAACCTTCCACATCCTTCTTATAGTGAGGTGATCAGAATTGCAACAGTATTCCAAATGTGGTCTCACCAAGGTCCTGTATCATTGCTGCATAACCCCACAGCTCTTAAACTCAAACTCCCAGTTAATAAACGCTAAAGGTCTCTTTGTAACTTTTATACAATCAGCTTGCTTTTCAAATATGAGTGCAATACAGAGTGAATCGCTGCACTGGGCTTTTGGGGGTGAATTTTCCCTTTCCGCCTGCCAAGGGAATCGGAATAGGTGAGGGGTAGACCACGGAAAGGTCCGTTGGTCTAGAGTGGGATTTTCCGATTTTGGAGCACGTGATGCGGGAAAGTCCTGCCTATGGTCTTTATCCAAACAAGTATTTGTTTTAGTCATATGGTCTGATAGTTGCTTAAATCTAAGGTGATCAATCAAAGCTGAACAAACATGCAAACGTTTGCTGCTTTGATTGCATAAAGAAGGGGTAGAGTAACACAGTATTTCTAAACTAACAGGAAACATGAGCTCAAATCTCACAATTTAAACTGAATTAATTGAATTAACAGCAAAGAAACTACTGGCTTATTATAAAAGTCCATCTAGTTCACTAGTGTTCTTCAGGGGAAGAAAACCCAGTTATTCTTAATCGATCCAGTGTCATTCTGAATTGATTCAGCTTATCCGTGACTTCCGGACCCACAGCAATGTGGTTGACTCTGAATTGCCCCTCTGAAATAGCCCAGCAAGTTACTTAACTGTATTCAAGAAGGCAGCTCTCCACCATCTACTCAAGGACAATTAGTGATGGTCAATAAATTCTGGTCTTATTCGTGACACTAATGCCACATGAATCAACTAAAAATTGACCACAATCTTGTTTTTCTGTTTGTTGATAATTGGAGCGTAATAGCACAAGGATTAGAGCATCAATTAGACTATGTTAAAGATTTAACCCAGCTAATGAAAATTTTGTATCTTTGCCAAGAGCAGAGAGAGAGAGACATCATACACATACAAATGTAGAAAACCTTGGGAAGATTGTGCCAGACGAGGCCTTGAGACTATTTACGAGTGTAGAACACCTGCACACACAAAAAACACATTCATTGATCCTCCAAGAAATCTAAACAAAGAACCCCAAGAGTACGATGGACAATGGTTATGCTATTCTTAAAGTAAAAAGATTTTCTTTAAATTAAACTCAGAGGATAAACATCGAGGTCAGCTGTACGGGTAATGGAAGAAAGTGTAGCTCTTCTGTCGGGGAAAAAAATTCAAAAGTCTGAGGTCACGTACCAACCAACTCAAGAATACCTTCTTCCCTGCTGCCATCAGATTTTTGAATGGACTTAGCCTGCAAAATGTTGATCTTTCTTTACACCTTAGCTATAACTGTAACACTACATTCTGCACTCTGTTGTTTCATTCTCTATGAATGGCATACTTTGTCTGTATAGCACACAAGAACCAATACTTTTCACTGTATATTAATACATGTGACAATAATAAAGCAAATCAAATCAAATCAAGGTCTCGTAGATAACCCCTTAACTGTGAGAAGACAGAGGCTATGCATAGGATTCTCCAGGCATGACTGTCCCAAGATAGGAAACTCTTGGTTGAGGTCAACAGATATTTAAATGGCCGGTCACACTTCTGTCCTGCCCGCGACAATTCCTACAGAAAGTGGGACTGAAAAATTTACCGCTGTGCTTTATAATTCAATTGTGAAACACAACAAATTTAGCTTGTTACTTTGTTTGAATATCCTTATTAATTTAGCTGGATTTATAACTTCCATTTACATATAAGTGGATTAGTTTGCATTTATATTTTAGATGGATTAGTTTATTCCATCTGCTTTGCAGCCATTACTATAAATGCAATGTAAGATTCAAGCTTGTAATAAAATATCATTAAGGAGCCATTACAAAACATTGTAGACTAACTCTGGATACATCAGGAACTTAGTTTCTCTTGAATTCTTCAATGGGGAATTTGATGTGCTGCGAGGGTTTAACTTAGAAGAGTTATTTCTGCTATAATATAGCTCTTAAGTACATTTTATTCTGAGGTATATTTGTTTAATCTAAATATTCTGGGGAGGGAGAACTTTTATTATAAGACCACGTTTATAGCTAGAATTGTCGACTAAGCTCATTAAAATATCTCCTCTAGCCAAGAATTAAGACAGATAATAACTTTCTTGAATACATTTATCTTGCTGTGTGGTGCCGGGGTGGGGGTGGAGGGGGGCTGGGAACAATGAAGGAGGGAGTGTGGGGGCAGCCCAAACAACTGGTATGTAAATGGTCATTTATTTGAAAAGATAGAATGTGCCAACTTGATAGGGAGAAGGTGGGAGAATAGTGCCCAGTGCATCAGTCATTGAAGCTAAGCACACAGATACTGCAGGCAGTAAAGAAGGCAAATGACATGTTGGCCTTCATGGTGCGAGGATTTGAGTATAGGGGAATAAGGATGTATAACATCCTGGAGTATTATGAGCAGTTTTGGAGTCCTTATCTGGGGATGAATCTCCTTGCTATGGAGGGAATACAGTGAAGGCTTAAAAGGCTGATTCTTGGGATGGCAGGCCTGTCAGATGAGGAGACACTAAGTCGGATAGGATTATATTTACTGGAGCTTAGAAGAGCGAGAAGGGATCTGATAGAGACTTATAAAATTCCAACTACGTTAGATAGGGAAGATTCAGAAAGAATATTCCCAATAATGGGGGAGACCAGAACTAGGTGTCATAGTTTGAGGATAGGGGAATAAAAGTTAGTAATATAAAAATAAATGGCAGAGAAGGTTTGAAGGACCGAATGGCCTACCCTTGCTTCTATTTCTGTTTCTACATTTAAATACATTGGTCCAAGGAGCTTTGCAGGAGCATTATCCAACAAAATTATGCACTGAGCCATGTATTAAGGCGTAAGACATTGACTTTAGGGAACGTCTTAAAGGGAGATGAGGAAGGGGTAGAAAAGCAGAGATGATTCAGGACAGAACCTGGGCCCAGGCAACTACCAGTGATGCAGCTATTAAAGTAGGAGATGAGTGGCAGATCAGAATTAAAGTAGTGCAGAGATCTAAAAGGGTTATAGGCCTAGAGAATGTTTCAGCAACAGAGAGAAATGAAGCCATGAAGGTTATTTATTTATTTAATAGTGTCACAAGTAGGTTTACATTAACACTGCAATGAAGTTACTGTGAAAATCCCCTAGTTGCCACATTCCCGCACCTGTTCAGTTACAGTGAGGAAGAATTTAGCATGGGCAATGCACCTAACCAGCATGTCTTTCAGACCGTCGGAAGAAACCAGAACATCCAGAGGAAACTGGAGAAAATGTACAGACTCCACACCGACAGTGAGACTAAGAAACAAGACAAAGAATTATTAAATTGAGACATCCAGGAGCTTAAATGTTGATTAAAAGCAGAAGGTTGAAAGATGAATTAATGAACAGTGGGTGGAAAAATCAACCCAATTCAATGTTTTTGTTCACCAGGTAATTATTTCCATTGGTGTCATTGGCTTCATCAGTCACTTTCTTACTCCAAAGGCTTTCAATTTAATAAGATTTATTGTTATCAGTCTCTGTGTTGTTTCATCATACCACAAGCTTTGAGGTAACATAAATTGCAAGAAATGCCTTTGACAAAGAAGTTGTTCAAATGCAACCATTCTGAAAGTGAGGAGAATTTTCCAAACTCACTCACCTTTCTGATTTATGAATCTTTGACAATCCTGTAATAACACTTCCAAACTACTGCCACTGTGTTGATATTCTGTGTGAATTCCCTTGATGCTTTTATCTGAGGCTATTTGTGAGATGCCAAGATAACCACATCAATAAAAGAATAATTCATTGTGTAATAACTGGGTGGTGATAGAAGAATATAAAGCTAGTCATCATCAAAAAGCATAGGTTCCGAATTCCTTTCTCGTTCTTTCAAGTCTTGTGTCAACAAAGCACGAAAACTAACTTCCAGTGACTTAAGAACAGAGAGAAGATGAAAAAATATTTCTGAAGCTTTCAATTTATTGAATTTGATTCTGATAGGATAATAACACAAAATCCCAAAACAGCTAATAGCAAAAGCGGATGTTGGAATCTGAAACAAAAACAGAAAATGCTGAAAAATCTCAGCAGGTCTGACAGGATCTGTGGATAGAGAATAGAGCTAATGTCGGAACTCTATCACCTTGCCTGCCATGGAATGAGAGCGGGCAAGGGTTCGTCAACAGAAACCTCTGTTGACCTCAGGCAGGAATTTCTTGTCTTGCTCAAGTGAGGCTGTAAAATCCCATCCAATGTTTTGAGTTTGGAAGACTCTTTGTCAGAGTGTCAACTGATGCTGACTTGTGACAGTGAGATAAGGGGGTGTAAGAGGAGGCTTGAAGCATAGAACCTGCATGAATCAGTTGGGCTGAATGATCTGTTTCTGTGCTGTGCTTTTGTCATTGCTGAAAGATGCAATAAAATTTTTCAAACTGTAGGTTTCTTGCCCTTGTTTCCCTCCTTCTCCCAAACTGGTCAAGCAAAAGTGGTGAACTCACCACTTAAGGCAGGCTGCAGAGTGAAATATTATTATTCAGGTCTGGGCCGGAATTCTCCAGGCGTTCATGCCAGTGAGATTCTCCAGTCCCCCATTCACAGGCTTCCCATTGACAGTAGCAGGACCAGAGAATCCTGCCACTGGAAAGCAACGTACCACCTCCTGCCAGTGAGAAACACGCTGGGAGGCTGGAGAATCTTACCTACAGTGTTTCTTATAGAAGTGAGTCCAATGTCTTTACGCTGTAGTTACCAGGCCACACCTTATGGTAGCATATTAGCAAAGCATCTAGATGATCTCACCAATACTTCCCATTTGCTTGTCCGAAGCACAACTTCCTCTTTAAACTTAAAGACATTTGTGTGCAAATGTTTGCGGTGTAGATGAAGATTGTTTCCTTCTTGTGTTCCCTCCTGTGCCTCTACAGCTGATGGAGTTGATAGCTGCAGTAAAACAGTCTGTGTCACTCTCAGTCCACCACCTCCCTCACTCTACCTCCCATTTCACCCCTCACTCCCCCCTCCACCTCTACCATCCTTCCTGTGGTATGTTTGTGTGATCACAATCAGTGTTTACAGCCTGGGGAAAGAAGGAATCATTATTGTTTATGTGATCCATTTGAGGCAGCGCCTTCACACTGAGGCCAATTTTCTCAACCTGCAGGTTTGACAGCTTCCAGAGCAAACAAAGTCCAACATGCTGGCGTGTGTTAGGAGATTGAGTGCGTGTGTATTTATCCATGAGCAGTGAGGGCCATCTTCTCCCAAGCACATTATCCAAATGGCTTCCAGAGAATAATGGGCAAAGCTCCAGCACTGGATTATCAAGTGCAGTGGCCAGAGATGGAGCATTGCATAAATTGCTCCAAACAATTACAGCAGTTGCATCCCTGAGATAGTCGCATGAAAAATGCACCCATCCATCACATTACTATAATTATCCTGACATGAAGGTGGGCACTAATTATTCCTCTGATCTACGCTTTCCTCTTTTATTTTATATGTATAATAATGTCAATAATTTCCAAATGTTTCCACAAGCAGATGCAATAATAGACCATGGGAATGGTTAATTAGTTTTTAATGAACTCTTGTTCTGCAGATGTGAGTGAATGCCTAACAGGTGCTGGTAGCTGCTCTTGAGGGTCCATTTTCAGAGGGCAAAGAGGTGGGTTAAAAATAAAAACCAGATTGCAGCTGCACTGAAGGCAGGTCAGGTTTTATTGGTCAGTAGTATCGGCTCACCGCAGGCCACCTTCAGCTGTTTTTTGTCGAGGAAATTAAAATAATTTTTGAAAATATTTGGAACCTGATGAGATTTATGTACTGAGGTGGACAATCTTCAGTGCAGCTGCCTCCATATTAAAAGCAGATGATCTCCCCACCCCCGACCACAAAGGGCAGTGTGTTTGCTTTCTCCTGTATGTCTTGTTCAGAAGGAGTGCCCACAAGTGTCTGACTTGAGGTTGGGAAAGGATCTGCTTCAACAAGACCGAGTTTCTCTTATAACAGGAATTGTCCGTTATCATGAATACGATGGCCGAGATGTTGACTTGCTATGATAATGTTGAACAGGTGGCAGCAGCCCATTTTTCATCGCTGCTGCTTGTTTGTTTGCACTGGTGTTCACACGGGATGGAAAGTGGTCTGCGGGCCAGCTTTCACCTGTTTTATGCTCACGCACCAGATCAGCCCTTGCCCCAATTATTTTGTCCAGCCGAACCATTTAAAAAAAATGCAAAACCCAAATGAGGCTGAGGCACGGTTTGATGTTCCTGAGTGGGCTGGGCAGACTGCAAAAACATTAGTTTTTATAAAGTAAAACGATGGTGCTTCCCTGCACCTGCCCCCTCCCCCCACCCAATGTGTGGTCCTGCCCAGAGAGAACAAATCTGACATCCCGATCCACGATATGGAGGTGCCCACGTTGATCTGGGGTAAACACAGTAAGAAGTCGCACAACACCAGGTTAAAGTCCAACAGGTTGCCAAATAAACCTGTTGGACTTTAACCTGGTGTTGTGAGACTTCTTCCTGGTCCATGCCAGAGTAACAGCTACAATATCTGCAAGTAACTTTGAGGACTAAAATACTTGTTTAGGATTTTGGTTGCTAATGTGCATTCACTGGTGTCCATTGCAAAATGCCTGCACCCTATCTGTAGCTGCAACATTATATTCTGCATCCTGTCCTTTTCTGCTACTTCATGAGCAGTATGTTTCTACCTGTATAGCGCACAAGGAACAATACTTTTCACTGTATCCCAGTACTTGTGACAATAAATCAAATCAAATCAAATAATGGAGAGAAGGACAGGCTCAGCTAGCATTTCAAAAGCCACTCCCCCCCTCTTCCTCTATACCCCCCACACTTGAACAGTCTGCCAATGCTTTATTGTGTTGTTCTGCACATAAAAAAAGTGGTCACCTCAGAGTGCAGAATCAATAATCAACATATAATGACAATACAACGACATATTGAGTGGCACAGTAATACAGTGGTTAGCACTGCTGCTTCACAGCTCCAGGGCCCTGAGTTTGATGCTCGGGTCACTGTCTGTGTGGAGTTTGCACATTCTCCTCGTGTCTGCGTGGGTTTCCTCCGGGTACTCCAGTTTCCTCCCACAGTCCAAAGATGTGCGGGTTAGGTTGATTGGTTATGCTAAGAAATTGCCCCTTAATGTCTTGGGTAGCGGAGGTTAGAGGGATTAGTGAGTAAAATATGTAGAGAAGTGGGGGTAGGGCCTGGGTGGGATACTGCCCGATGCAGACTCGATGGGCCAAAGGGTCTCTTTCTGCACTGTAGGGTTCTATTATTTATGATTTATAACATGGGTGGCATGGGGGTGGCATGGCAGTTAACACTCATAATTTCAGGGACCCAGGTTCGATTCCCAGTTTGTGTCACGGTGCGGAGTCTGCATGTTCTCCCTGTGGATTTTCTCCGAGTATTCCGGGTTCCTCCCACAGTGCGAAAGATGTGCTGGTTAGGTGCATTGCCATGCTAAATTCTCCTTTAGTGTACCCGAACAGGCACTAGAGTGTGGCGACGAGGGGATTTTCACAGTAACTTCATTGCAGTGTTAATGTAAGCCGACTTGTGACATTAATAAATAAACATAAAATAAAACAACATGAGATGACCCAGTCAACGAGAAAGTGCTTAAAATTGATGGATGGTGGTGTCAGGGAGTAGGTGAAAGAAAGGAAGGTACCGAAGTAAGTTGGTAACAGTTGCAATGCATTTAGTAATTAGATGTTGTTTGAGGAGGATGTTCCAAAGAAGAATTTCAAAGAATCTATATCTGTGAGACAATAGAACAGCTGTTAACTCTAAACAGCTGCTTCTGACATTAGTACTTCATCTAAAATAACAACACCGCACTCAGTACTTCTAAACATACCCAGTTTCCCCAATGGATGTCACAGGGGAAAATGATCTGCTGGTTTCTATTAATTTCAATAACACTTAAGGCTGCAATGAATAACACCATTGATTACGAAGGAGGTTTGTTATTTTAAATGTGTGAAATCTTTCACAGGGCTAGCGCGCGCAGCAATGCTGCCAACGCTTTATCAACAAACCCCACGCCTCGCGCACTGCGGCGTTTGAGGCGACATCTTTTGTTTTGGGCTGTTGTTCAAGTTCGGCCAGAAGATTGAGGCCCAAGTGACTGCTTTTCTCCGTCATATTGTCAGCAACATCTGAGGAAGTTTGAAAGAAAAATAATCTGTTTTTGATTAAATAACTCTTAAGAACATCAATTTTTCTTACCATGTCAGAAGACACTTCCTAAGCAAATAAGCAGTTCCATCTCTCGATGTCTAATTATTCATCCTCAGCTTTGCACTCATTAACCAAGGGTTCCAAATGCTAAACAATTGAAGTTTGGTCCCACTTTCCATCCAAGGACTGTTTAAATACTTCATAATGAGGAAGAACCGGTGGATGGAAGCAAAATACTTGGCTTTCACTCATTAGAGATGTACCAGGAAAGAAGCAAATAAATGGGTAAACCTAATTTAGAGATTGGATTTTAACTGACAAAAAAATTGTTCAGTCATCTAAATGCAGGGGTGATTTGATTCTAGCCATCTAAAACTGCAGCTCCAGACCAATACTGTACATTTGTTAGTATTGCCAGACCTTCACAGAAGCACTGAAGGAGGCCATTTGGCCCATCAAATCTGCATCAACTCTGAGTAACTCACCAAGTTCGTAGTTCATAGGAACTAGATGCAGAAATAGGCCATTTGGCCCTTCGAGCTTGCTCCACCATTTATTTTGATCATGGCCGATCATCAAGTTCAATGTCCTGATGCCCTCTTTCGCCCACCCCATATCCCTTGATCCTTTTAGTGCCAAGAGCTTTATCTAATTTTCGTCTTGAAATCATTCAATGTTTTGGCCTCAACTACTCTCAGGGTAAAGAAATTTCTCCTCATATCAGTACTATAAATACTATAAACCCTTGTCCTCAAACTATGACCCCTAGTTTTGGACTCCTCCACCATCAAGAACATTCTTTCTGTCTAGCCCTGTTAGAATCTTATACATTTCCATAGATCCCCTTTCACTCTTCTGAACGCTAATGAAAATAATCCTAAATAACTTAGGTCCATTCAAAAGATGATGGCAGCAGGGAAGAGGCAGTTTTTGAATCGGTTGGTACGTGATCTCAGACTGTTATACCTTTTTCCCAGCAGTAAAAGGTAGAAGAGAGTGTGTCTGGGGTCTCTGGTATCCTTAATTATTCTGGCTGCTTTTCTGGGGCAGCGGGAAGTTTCTTGTGATCTTGGTAAGAATAGGAGCCATATAAAGCTGTGCTACATTTGGAAAGGATGCTTTCTTTGATACATCTGTAAAAAATTGGTAAGAGTCATAGCCAACATGCTGAATCTCCTTAGCCTCCTGAGAGAGTAGAGGTGTTGATGGGCTTTTTTAACTATATTGTCAGCATGGTGTGCCCTGGGCAGGCTTTGGTGACCTGGACACCTGAAAACTTGAATTTCTCGCCCATTTCCACTTCGTCCATGTTAATGTAGATAGACTGGGGCATGTTCTCCATGCTTCCTGAAGCTGATAGCTACCTCTTCCATTTTACTGACATTGAGGGAGAGATTATTGTCGTTGCACCAGTTCATCACATTCTCAATCTCTTCCTGTAGTCCATCTTGTCATTGTTTGAAATCCGACTCATCAAAGTGTGTTGTCAGCAAACTTGAAAATGGAGTCGGAGTCGAATTTTACCACAGACATTATGTATAATGAGTATAGCAAGCAGTTGAGGACACAGCCTTGCTGGGCATCAATGTTGAGGATAATCATCAGGGACACTGAAATGCTGTAGGGAGATCTGTAGGAAGATAGCTGGCAAATGACCAAAAATTTTGCTGCAAAGCTTCTTAAGGAAACATAGGAACATGGGAACCAGAAGCAGGAATAGACCATTCGGCCCTTTAAGCCTGCTCTGCCATTCATTTCGATCATGGCTGATCATCAAATTCAATATTCTGATTCTCCTCCCCCCATATTCCTTGCTGTCTTCAGCTTCAAGAGCTATATCTGATTTCTTCTTGAAATCAGACAAAACATTTTGACCTCAGCTACTTTCTGTGGTAGTGAATTCCACACATTCACCACCCTCTGGGTGAAGAAATTTCTCCTTGCCTCAGTTCTAAAAGATTTACCCCTTATCCTCCTACTATGACTCCTAGTTCTGGACTCCCCCACCATTGGAAACATTCTTGCTGAACCTAACCTGTCTAATCTTTTATTTAAGGTACTGTACAAATGCAAGTTCTTCTTGTTATTTACACTTGTTTCAATGCTGGTGCAAGATGGAAATCGAATTGGGGAGATTCAAACATGAACTGCAGGGAAGGATTTCTGACGTGACATTGGCCTGGATTCTGCCATCTGTGATGAACTGACTGCACTGACCTCTCACCTCAAAGGAAGCTACACATAGAGACCCAACGACCTTTGTGGCATAGCTTCTTTATTCTGAGACAAGTCAAAGGAATCACCAAACACCTAGCAAACCCACGATGTCAGCAGGCAAGGTAAGCAACCAAGACAGGCCTGGCTTCAGACTGTGCCATCTCAGTGTGGATGGCCACAGTCTAGACTGATTGGCTGACAGGCAAGAGCAAGAGAACTTGTGCTAATTGTGGCGACTGTCCCTTTAAAGAACAGCAGAAGAGAGTCACCTGGCTTGAGGGCCCAACTAAGACTGACAGTGGGCAATCACCCCAGAGTGTGGAGAACTCTCTCAGGTACAAGATGTCTGAAGACACGTAGGGGCTGGGGTAGCTGGTGGGTTGTCGCAGGCCCGCCAGGGGGTTACCAGCCTATGTATTGTTTTTCCAAGTTAACAAATGCCCTTTGTGTTCCTGACAAAGCCTGTGAGTGTGCATCATCACAGCACTAGTGCAGTGGCAGGGATGGGATCAAGAATTCTGATTCCCTGAGAGAGGAGAGCGGGTTACTTCCCTGGGTAATCCTGGTATCCTATTGGAAGGCAGGTTTCAGTGGCACCTGAAAATTCCTTTGAATTCTAAATTGCCCCTTTATGTCCCAAGATATACAGGTTAGTGGGGCAAATACGTCAGATTAAGCATTGGTGCAGACTCTGTGGGCTGCGCTGGAGGGATTCTGTGATTTCCTATTTGTGTGAGGCTTCCAGGAGTGCCAAGTATTTGATGCTTAGGTGAAGCATGTGATGAAATTGTTGGTATGTGTGGTGATTTACACAGTGGTTGAGGCTAGTCCTCTACGTGGTAGGTACAGCATTTGAAGATGCATTCACTGGCCTTGATCACTCAAATGAGGTTATTACATTTCTCACAACAGGTTGGCCACCCACAGCGCAATTCCAGACCTCCAACAGCCACACTACAAGTCCTCTTTAAGAAGCGCAGGCTGGTTTTAAGCAGTGCTAGCAAGTAGTGGTCTTTACCCACCTGCTGTTGAACGCTGCCAATAAATAACACGGTTAATGTTGGTTCCATGGAACAATCACAATAGTGAATGGGGAGCTCAAAGATGGTGCGCAGACTACATAGCAATAAATGGGAGCAGGATAATTGTACTATTTTCCTATGTAATTGCTGTGTTTTACTGATCCCAACCCTCCACTTATACAGCACACACGACTGCACTCTCAATACGTTTCACTGCTGTCTATTCCCTTCAGTCAAGATTTATAGGCTGCCCAATAGTGACAGGGATGTTGAAGTGCAGATAGGGAAACAGATCCTAGAGAGGTGTAGAAATAACAGAATTGTTGTGATGGGAGACTTTAATTTCCCAAACATCGACTGGGAGGTCCCCAGGGTAAGGGGTTTGGATGGTGAGGAGTTTGTTAGGTGTGTTCAGGAGGGTTTCCTGACACAGCACGTGGATAAGCCTACGAGAGGAAAGGCTGTACTTGACCTGGTGCTGGCTAATGAACCAGGACAGATGTCGGATCTCTCGGTAGGAGAGCATCTCGGGAATGGTGATCATAATTCTATCTCCTTCACGATAGCATTGGAAAGAGATAGGATCAGGCAGGATAGGAAAGTGTTTATCTGGAGTGGGGGGGAAATATGAAATCATTAGGCAGGAAATTGGAAGAGTAAACTGGAAGGAGGTGTTCTTGGGGAAAAGTACTGAAGGAAGATGGTGGATTTTCAAAGAATGTTTGTCTGGAGCTCTGCACGATATGTCCGGTGGAGTGCCCCAGGGATCTGTTCTAGGACCCTTGCTGTTTGTCATTTTCATAAATGACCTGGATGAGGAAGTGGAGGGGTGGGTGAGTAAGTTTGCCGATGATACGAAGTTGTTGGTGTTGTGGATAGTCTGGAGGGATGTCAGAAGTTGCAGCGAGACATAGATAGGATGCAAGACTGGGCGGAGAAGTGGCAGATGGACTTCAATGTGAATAAACGTGTGCTGGTTCACTTTGGCAGGACCAATGGGATGAAGCAGTAGAATATCAAGGGTAGGCAGTGTTGAGGAGCAGAAGGATCTTGGGATCCAGGTCCATAGGTCTCTTAAATCTGCCCCGCAAGTGGAGAATGTGGTCAAGAAGGCATATGTTGTACTGGCCTTCATTAATAGAGGAATTGAGTTTAGAAGTTGGAAGGTAATGCTGAAACTTTATAAGACACTTGTCAGACCCCACTTGGAGTATTGTGTGCAGTTCTGGTCGCCCCACTATAGGAAGGATGTGGAAGCTATTGAGAGGGTGCAGAGGAGATTTACAACGATGTTGTCTGGATTGGAGACATGCCTTATGAAGATAGGTTGAGAGAGCTAGGTCTCTTCTCCCTGGAGAGACGAAGGTTGAGAGGTGACCTGATAGAGGTTTATAAGATGTTGAGATGAATAGATAGGGTGGATTCCCGGAGGCTATTTCCCAGGGCTGAAATGGTCACTACAAGAGGACACAGGTTTAAGGTGCTGGAGTGCAAGTACAAAGGAGATGTTAGAGGTAAGTTTTTCACTCAGAGGGTGGTGAGTGAATGGAATCGGTTGCCGTCAGTGGTGGTAGAGGAGAACTCGCTGGAGTCTTTTAAGAGACTTCTGGATGAGTACATGGGATTTAATAGGATTGGGAGTTACAGATAGTCCTATGGCCTGGTAAGCATAGATATGATCAGCATAACTTGTGGGCCGAAGGACCTGTTTGTGCTGATAACATAGTGTTCTATGTTATCATTGGTGGGTCAATATATGGCCAACTTCTCAATTGTGGGGACCTGTTCCTGTGATTAATCCTATTGTACTTGCATTTTTGTATGATATTTTAGTTAAGTGAAGCAGTACTTACAGCCATTTGCTCTGTACTACACTGGGCATGTTGCTTGTCTAAGTGACAGCTACTCCTATTTGTGGGTGCCAGATCCATAGGATGTTGACATAGATCAATCAGTGTTGAGAACCGACTCCTCCAACCCTTCAACCTAGCAAGAGCAAAGCCAAGACTTGACTTGGAATCATATAATCACTATGTTATACTCTGATTTCCAAATGAAAGATTGGATTTTTGCGCACAGCCAAGTGAGCCTTATACAGCTGCTACAAGGGCTGCAGGAAACAACTTGTCATACTGGATTACTATGTGCTTCAGTGAAAAACTGATTAGAATCAGCCTAATGTCACATGGCCCATTAGTGACAATGTCAATAGGTTGAACTTCGGATTAAGAGATCCAAGTTCCGTTGACATTGGTCCTTTGAGTTTTCCCAAACCAGCCATCTTAACATTGTTGAGTCACAGAAAAACAGCTGCTAGTTCAGATGATTTTTACCACACCCTCAACCTCAATCTACTCAATGTAGACAATAAGGGATGAATAAACTCATAGGTTTCTACTTCAGATTTACAAATTCATCATTAACCCACAAACAGAGGAATTTCCCCCCAAATATGATATTTTCTGTTGTGCTTTGCATTTGTAAAAGAGGTGGCACAGTGCCTAGAACTGCTGCCTCATAGTGCTGGAGATCTGAGTTCAATTTTGACCTTGGATATCTGCCTGTGTGGAGTTTACATGTTCTCCCTGTATTTGCTCCGGTTTCTTCCCGTAATCCAAAGATGTGCGGGTTAGGTGGATTAGCCATGATAAATGATCCCTTAGTGTCTCAGGATTGAAGGTTAGGAGGATTAGTGGCTAATTAGGTGGGATTATAGGGATAGAATAGGATACTCTCAGGAAGTCGGTGCAGATTTGATGGCCTGAATGGTGCCCTTCTGTACTATACTTATTCTATCCTATGATTTCCCATTTCCCTTACAATTAAACACAGGACCTCAATAATCATGCTCTTTAATTTTTTTGATAGTTTTGCTCTTTAATTTTTCACATTGGAGTGAAAAAATATGTTTACAGAATTAGTATTAGTCATTATACCCAAATGAATCCATTCCTTACTGATTGATCAAGAAATGTAGAACAAAGAAAATTACAGCACGGGAACAGGCCCTTCAGCCTCCAAGCCTGCACTGACCATGCTACCCAACTGAACAAAAACCCCCAACTTCCCAGGATCATATCCCTCTACTCCCGTCCTATTCATGTACTTGTCAAGACGCGCCTTAAAAGTCATTACCATATCCGCTTCCACTACCTCCCCCAGTTCCAGGCATCCATTACTCTCTATGTAAAAATGTGCCTCGTATATCTCCTTTAAACTTTGCCCCTCTCACCTTAAATCTATACCCCTTACTAATTGACTCTTTCACCTTCGGGCAAAAGCTTCTGACTATCCACTCTGTCCATGCCTGTCATAAGTTTGTAGATATTTACCAGGTCTCTGCTCAGCTCTGCTGCTCCAGTGAGAACAAACCAAGTTTCTCCCACCTCTCCTCATAGCTGTGGAAATAGATTACTGGGATTCTATAAATTTTAAAGTTTGTAAAAAATTGTGAACAGTCCAAGTACTCACCATCTGATAGCTTTGGTGCAGTTGGGACCAATCTTGTTTCTGAGTCAGAAGGTTGTGGATTCAAGTTCCACTCCAAGAGTTAGCACAATCACAACGGACACTCTCAGGGGTGCCACATTGTTGTAGGAGCAATTTTTTGGTTGAAATGTTCAGCCAAGCCTGATATTTGCCCTCTGGTGAGAGGCAAGACACAAATGCAAGCCTTTATTTAATGACAAGATAAAGTCGCCATCATCCCGGGTGACCAAAGGCTGCTCTCTCCTTTGAGGGGGAGAGTTGACTGGTGGTGATTTAACCCAAGGATCACCACATCTCAGGAGAGGGACAAGATTGAGAAGCTTTGTGAATAACCTCAGCCAGTACAAGAATTGAACCCATCTATTGACGTTGCTTTGCATCATAAACCAGTCATCCAAGCTAACTGACCTTTTGTACTTGGTAATACAGCATAAAATATATTAATATGGGCATCATCAATTGTGTCTATAGTAAGAGCAGGTTGCTAGAATGGCTTAGGTTTTTTTTTAAGCTGTTTGGTTTAAAAAACAATTTACTCCATCTTTAAAGTTACAAAGCTGGTGCTCTGAGTGGACCAAGCAAACCCAAATCCATTCCTTGTTTGCTCCAAAAACCAAATTCAAATTCCAGTTGAATCTAGAATCGTAGAATCGCTCCAGTGCAGAAGGAGGCCATTCAGCCCATCAAGTCTGTATCAACCACAATCCCACCTGCACCTATCCCTACAACCCTATGCAGTTACCCTAGCCAGTCCCCCTGATACTCAAGTCAACCTAGAATGGCTAATCCACTAACCTGCACATCTTTGGACTGTGGAAGGAAACCAGAGTACCCGGAGGAAACCCACGTAGGCACGGGGAGAATGTGCAAACTCAGCACAGACAGTAACCCAACTGGGAATCGAACTTGAGTCCCTGGAGCTGTGCTAACCACAGTGCCACCATGCTGTCCCCACAAGAGAGAAAAACAAGATCCATGTTGGCAAGACAAGCTATCGCACCCCATCTTGGGCTTGACCTGATTCTTGATCTTAGCCAGATTTGATTTTAACCAGTGACTGCTGCATGCAAGTTTTATTCTCCTTTTTGTTGTGAAGCTTGAAAATACTTCTGGCTGTTTCTGTGTTCCTGCACATCACTGTGCCTGCTACAGTTTAAAATAACTTGCATATTGTTAAGCAGCAAGACGGCTTAAAAACAGACCTTGGCGTACTTAATGTGAGGGCAGCCCTTAGTCATTTGGAACATAATTAAAGAAAAAGATTTGCAATTATGCAGAACAGGATTATGGGAGTAGCAGCTGTGGCAAGGCCAGAATGCTGGAAGTAACTTCCAGGCATCTGAATAGCTGAACAAATCCAAGGTCGGGAACATGAGAATACAGGGATGATGGGAAACAAAGTTAAGAAATTGTAGAGATGAATTCTGGAGAGAGAAGATGAAGAGGCTGGAGGCACACAGATAGTTCAATGAATGGAAAAGTAAACTGATTTCAGTAAATGTTAAACAAGAAAAGCTACATAAAGGCTGATATTTCCATATCAGGGACTAATGATATTTTCATATCATTCCCCTGTTGGAGAGTGGGATGGGGAGTGTTTCCCACTGCGGTGGTCAATAGTAAACCGTACCCTCTCTTCCAGCCCCAACTTCATTCATTATCTGAATTTAACATCATGTACATGTGCCCCCTTCCATCATCATATCAGGTGCCATATTTAAAAATTGCCCAACATCGCTGATCCAACACTGAAGAAAGAAGATGGATGTTCCTGAAGAAAGAAGTGGATTTCCATGAACACTCAGAGGCTAGAAGAGGAATCTTCTCGGTCCACTGAAGCTGGAAAATCGACCTGTAGATCCTTGCCCCACCCAATGCTGTGATGTCCCAGGCTCCACGGCCCCTGGCAGCCACCATCCTACAGTCTGGAGGCAGACCCAGGCATTGTTCATGTGAGTCCTGACTTCTGCATGCCACGTTGTTCCAGGCATGTTCTGGACTGGGGTGTTTTCCCATCGGCATCGAGGAAAATTGGGAGTGGGAAGGAAGATTCCAGTTGGGCCTTCATTGTATCCTATTTGCATAAATGCAAATCAGTTTCACACTGGCCACCAACCGGTTTTCCATACTACCCACTTGGCACCAGTGGAAAATACCATGGGAAATTTCCACCATGTAAAATCAATTTTTAGTCCTCCTGCCAAATTCTTCCCATTGTCTGCCATTGAACTTCCAGGTGAGGCATTGGAGGATTCTGCCTGACATGTGCAGGTTAGACCTGGTAGGAGCAGGTTTGAACTTTGTGGAGTCCTTTGGAAAGATCGGGCATCCTTTTGGAGAAATAGGGTACCCCTTTGGATCTGGTTGAGGGGCACCATTGAGGGAGGTCAGGTGCCCTTTACGGGAGGCCTTGGGATTGTTAAAAATGGGGGTTGAAGGTGTGAAAATATTGTATAAATCCATTCATCAGAATTCTACCGGCTCACCCACCATGGAATTGGAGTGGGCAAGGGGTGCACAGTGGAAATGTCCATGACATAGGGCAGGATTTTCCAGTCTCAGGTTGAGCAAGGTCATAAAATCCTGCCCATTAACTCTCATTGGAACTCTCAAATGTGCCCGGAATTATATTCTATTCATTCAAAGGGCATGGGTGTGTTTGGCCAGGCATCATTTACTGCCCATCTCTACTTGTCCTTGAGAAGCTGGTGGTGAGCTATCTCTTTGAACTGCTGTAGTCATTATGATGCGGGTACATCTACAGTGCTATGAAGTACTTTCAGAGTTTTGACCCAGCGACAGTGAAGTAATGATGATACATTTCCAAGTCAGGAAGATGAGTGACTTGGTGTGGAACTTACGTGGTGGTGTTCCTATGTATCTGCTGCCCTTATCATTCTAGATGGTAGTAGTGATGGGTTTTCAAGTAGCTGTCTGTGGAGCCTTGATGTGTTCCTACAGTGAATCTTTTAGTGAGTACACATTGTTGCTAGTGTATCAGTGATGGAGGAAGTGAATGTTTGTGGAAGGGGTTCCAATTAAGTAGACTGTTTTACCCTGGATGATGTCAAACTTGAGTGTTTTTGGAGCTGCACTCATCCAGGCAAGGGGACAGTATTCTATCACATTCCTGACTTGTGCCTTGTGGATTGTGGACAGAATTTGGGGAGTCAGGACGTGAGTTACTCACTGCAGAATTCCTAGCCTCTGACCTGCCTTGAGGCAAGAAATCACACAACAGCAAGTTAAAGTCCAACAAGTTTATTTGACAGTAAACCCATAAGCTTTCGGAATGCTATTTCTTCATCGGGTGAGTGGAAAGTTCTGATCAGAGAACTTGCATTCAGAACTCAGAATTTTCCACTCATCTGGTGTTGTGAGACTTTTTACTGTGTTTACCTCAGTCCAACGCCGGCATCTCCACATCATGACTGCTCTTGTAGCCATTTCATTTATATGGCTGGTCCAGTTCAGTTTTGAGTCAATGTTAACTCCTAGAACGTTGATAGTGGGAGATTCATTGAAGGTAATGATGTTAATTCAAGGAGTGATGGTTAAACCATAGAATCCCTACAGTGTAAAAGAAGGCCATCAAGTTTGCACTGATTCTCCGAAAAAGCTTATCCAGAAACCACCCCCCATGTTATCCAGAGCCCCCACTCCTCATAATCTCGTGCATTTACCATGGCTAATCCACCTAACCTGAATATCTTTGGACTGTAGGAGGAAACCAGAGCACCTGGAGGAAATGCACACAGGCATGGGGAGAACGTACAAACTTCATACAGGGAGTGACCCAAGGCTGGAATTGAACCTGGTTCCCTGGTGCTGTGAGGCAATAGTGCTAATCACTGTGCTACCATGCCGCTCTTTGATGTGGAAACCCATTGCTACCTGAAGCAAATGTTGTAATTCCTATGTGTCCTCATGTAGCTTTCTGCTATTACCTATCAGATGGACTGGTGAACACTCCAGAGATACGAGATCAGATATAATCCAAGGAATTTGGCCTCTTAATACAAAGTACAAGACTGAACAGAACATTCTCTTAGCCCTGAGAAATTCTGATTTTGGATTAATGAAGGAAAAACACAAATATCGATACAGATGTTTTTACAGCAAACCTTCACATCAGCACTTCTTTCAACACAAGGGAAAGCCAAAACTGAAAGAAGGATTTGATTGTCTCTTTGTTTTAAAAATGCATTGTGCACTAATAACAACTTGTAGTTGGTTCAATCTCATGCCAGTCAATGCGGAGGCCGATAGAAGAATTGTACTCAACAGAATCAACTCATCCAAAGGGGAATTAGAGTAGGTTTGCAAGTAAAAGATATTGCTTTGAGCTGACATAAATCCAATGAACATCACAAAGGGGACAACAACACAACAATTGCCCTTTTTGTTTTTGCCATTGATTTCAATAAACCATTTAACTAGATTGATCTGTTTCATCTTGTGAAAGCTGGCGCTAGTAATCGTGCTGCTCTGCGGCAATTCAGTCAGATTTGTCTTTGTAAATGGCCACTTCACAGAAGAGTTTTAAATTATAAATGATGCCTTTCAAGGAGTTCTTTTGCTCCCATTACTCATGACTGAAATTAATTACGTAATTTTGTCTTCAGCATTGACTTTTACACCAACTCGTACAAATGAAAAGAATTTGCCAAAAGAAGATTTCAAGCAAATAAGAGGATTTATTTTTAATATGTTCTACCATCAAACGCGACGGAAGTGATGTGCTGGTAAAGAGAGTTCTCATCCCAGTGTGAGCCCACATATACAGTGTAAGACTTGCCGATGTCTCTCAGTAAATGATTTGATCTATTAGCCATACATCCCTAAAGTGCAGAAAGAGGCCATTTAACCCACCGAGTTTGCACTGACCACAATACCACCCAATCCCGGTCCCTGTAATCCCATGTATTTACCCTGCTAATCTCTCTGGCACTAAGGATCAACTTATCATGGCCAATCCGCCTTACCTGCGTATCTTTGGAGTGTGGGAGCATCCGGAGGAAACCAATGCAAACCTGAGGAGAATGTGCAAACTCACATGGACAGTGACCCAAGGTGGGAATTGAACCTGGGTCCCTGGAGTTGTGAGGCAGCAGTGCTAACCAAAGTGCCATTGTGCTGCCCTGTCTTTTTCATGATGTCCACACAATCCAGCAAGTACAGTTTAACTAGAAATATTGAGCTTTAGAAGTTCTTTGGCTGCAGGAATGAACATTCTGTCATTATAAAAAAAACTATGATAAGTTTGTAGAATTCTAGAGACAGGTAGCATAGAAAAAAAAGAAACAGCAAGTGCTGGAAAAATTCAGCATCTGTTAAGAGAGAAATGCTTTGACTTAAACATTAAGCTTCTCTGTTTTTAACTTTTAATTTTATTAGTGTCACAAGTAGGTTTACATTAACACTGCAATGAAGTTATTGCAAAAATCTCACACACTGGTGCCTGTTCAGTACACTGGGCGAGAATTTAGCATGGCCAATGCACCTAACCAACATGTCTTTTGGACTGTGGGAGGATACTGGAGCATCTGGAGGAAACCCATGCAGATATGGGGAGAACATGCAAACTCCACTCAAACAGTTACCCAAGCTGGGAATCAAACCCAGGTACCTGGGGCAGCACGGTGGCACAGTGGCTAGCTCTGCTGCCTCACAGTGCCAGGGACCGGGGTTTGATTCCTGAGTTGGGTCATTGTCTGTGTGGAGTTTGCATTTTCTCACCATGTCTATTTGGGTTTTCTCTGGGTGCTCCAGTTTCCTCCCACAATCCAAAAATGTTCATTGGCCATGCTAAGTTGTCCCTTAGTGTCAGGGGAACTAACAAGGCTAAGTGCATGGGGTTATGGGGATAGGTCCTGGATGGGGTTTTGATCGGTGCAGACTTGATGGGCCGAATGGCCTCCTTCTGCACTGTATGATTCTATAATTCTACCTGGTGCTGTGAAGCAGCAATGCTATCCAATGTTTGGAAATGAGAATGGAGGAGGCCATTTGACCCATACTATCAGTGCCTGCCAGCCATTGTTACTTGTGTAACATCAGAAGTAAGCTCCAACTTGACCACCTGATAAGTTGGCATAGCAGATTGCCCACAATTGCAGAATTGTGCCAGCCTTGTTCCCTTGATTGGATGGGCCATAATAACAAAGTCACAGATATAGGCTGAGAGATTTAAAACTGAGAGCAGGAGGAACTACTCTCGCAGAGGGTAATTAATTTTGTGGAATTCGCTACCCCATAGCGCAGTGGAGTCTGAATCAAGTAGTTTCAAGGAGGTGGCTATATTTCTAATTTTTTAAAAATGGGTTGAAGGGATATGGGGAACAGGTGAGAGGTTAAGACAAGGAAGAGATCAGCCAGGATCTGATTGAATAGCAGAACAGGAATAGATAGATAGATAGGGTGGACTCTCAGAGACTATTTCCCCGAGCTGAAATGGTCGCTACGAGAGAACACAGATTTAAGGTGCAGGGAAGCAAATACAAAGGAGATGTCAGGGGTAGGTTTTTCACTCAGAGGGTGGTGAGTGAATGGAACCGACTGCCGTCGGAGGTTGTTCAGGCAAACTCACTGGGGTCTTTTAAAAGACTTCTGGATGAGTATATGGAAAAGAATAGGATAGGGGGTTATAGATAGGTCTGTGGATTGGTAGATGTGATCGGCGCAACTCGTGGGCCAAAGGGCCAGTTTGTGCTGTATTGTTCTATGTCCTATGTTCTATGTAACAGGTTCCAAGGGCTGATTTGCCTGCTACTGCTCCTAATTTCTATATTCCTATAAGCAATGCTGTGAATTCTGAATGATAATTGAGTAATCTTTCTTGAAGAATACTGACTGTTAATCAAATTGCCATCAGCTCAATAGCAACCAGCTGACTGAATTTGCATTTATTATTGTTATCCATTTACCTGTGTTTTAATTTGACTTTATGTTTAACCTTTTTAAGCAGATTCTGATAATGCAATTTCATCGCTGACCTTTACTTCTGCTGTGACCCAATTGGATAGTTTGACAACTCAAACAACAGATAATCTCAGCGGAGTTTAAGTATCCGTTAACGAAACTTGATTATGCAAATTGTAAGATTTTAGCTTTCAAATAAATTACTGTTTAATTATTTTCTATGTTTCTAAAGGTTGCAGGTAGATAACAGTGCAGCACCCCTGCATCTTGAACTGGATGGCACAGAATTCACTAGGTCATTATGCATTTCTTTAAAATTTGTTTGAAAGTGCATATTCAACTAGCAGATCTCTCCTGGCACTGCTCATCATGAGTTAATGATTTTTGTTGTGGTCTCCTTGGAACCTATAAAGTTTATTTATTCATGTCACAAGTTGGCTTACATTAACACTGCAGTGAAATTACTGTGAAAATCCCCTTGTTGCCACACTCCAGTGCCTGCTCAGGTACACTGAGGGAGAATTTAACATGGCCAATGCACCTAATCAGCATGTCTTTCGGACTGTGGGAGGAAACTGAAGCATGCAGAGGAAACCCATTTAGACTTGGGGAGAACATGCAGACTTCGCACAGACGCTGACCCAAGAAGGGAATCAAACCTGGATCTCTGAGGCAGCAATGATAACCATTGCGCCACTGTGCCGCTCCCTTGATAGCCTTTTATTCACCAACAGAAAAGATAATTGAAGACATCGATGGAATGTCACTCATATGATGGATTGAATTCTTGCAGGTTGGTCCTTTTGTTTTAGCAGTGATGGTTCATTAACCATATAATATTTCAAATAAAGATTTCAGAAATTCCATGATATCAGACAACATAATCATTCCAATTTATTCTTGGAAGTAGTGTTTATTGCATGAGACAGTTTAAAAAAGGTTATGGGGTGGATGGACAATCCCAGGTTCATAAAATCGCTGCAGTGCAGAAGGAAGCCATCAAGTCTGCACTGACTCGCCAACAGAACAACCCCAAATATTTACCCCATTAATTCCCCTCACCATTCCCAACGCTAAGGGGCAATTTAGCATAGCCAATCCACCTAAAGACATATCCTTGGGCTATGAGAGGGAACCGGAGCACCCGGGGGAAACCCACGTAGACACAGGGAGGACCAGTAAACAGGCAGTCACCCAAGGCCACCATTGAACCCGGGTCCCTGTGAGGCAGCAGTGCTAACCATTGTGCCATCATGCCACCCTCGTACTTGAGCTTGACTGTTAACTTCCTTCTCTGGGATGGCTTAGTTGGTTTGCGAAACTTTGCCCACTGGGCCCCAAAAGCCGATGACTAATGAAAAATAGCCCCATTCCAGAAAATCCCTTACTGTTGTGCACAAGATGACAGAAATTGGTAGAAATCTGCCATGAACTGAACATACAAAGGCAGAATTAAACACAAATGATTTAGTAAGCCAGCTTACTAAGTCAGCTTGGACCCAGGCTGAATTCGAGAGTGTTTTCTTCTGTTTGCTTGGGACTGATTCTCCAACGTCATTCTTGTCACGCAGTTCCAGTGATTTGGCAGTAAGTAGCGCAGTACACTGCCGTCCAAACCCATGACATTCCAACAAAAACTTCCATCATATTAAGAAACTCATTACCAAAGGGTTGTTTAAGCCACTTAACTGAAATAGTATTTGACTCACATGGAGACAAACCAGATATTAAAAAGAAATCAAACTTGTGAATAATCTGTGAAGCATTCAGGAAAACAAAAAAAAAATTGGTTAATCTGGTCAGGGTTATATTGAAGGGTGTTAACCGTAAATCTCATCCAAAAAAGATACTTCGACATAAATTAAAACAGGTTTTAAAATTTGCCACTGTGTCTGACTTTCAATTCAGAGAATTACTTCTGCTTTGTGAATTCAGCCAGAGAGTAAGTGAGCTGGTCTGACAAAAGGTCATGCTGACTCAAAGTATTGGCTTGAAACTTTCTCCACAGATGTTGTCAGACTTGCTGAGATTTTCCAGCATTTTCTGTTTTGGTTTCAGATTCCAACATCTGCAATATTTGTTTTTTTTTCAATCATAGTATGTGAGCATTAAGTGACCAGTGTGGTCAAGCTCTGTTTTCGTAAGTCCATTTAAACAGTTATTGAAATGCTAAATCAAACTGTACTCACCCAGCAGAAACCAACTGGGTGGTAGGTGGTTAGAATTGACCATGTTACCTGACTGCAGTAACTCCTCAGAAGCCGGATCACTAGGTTCCCGTCATATACAGTCTCAATTCCACTGCTTCAAGTACAAAGTTAGAATCGAGATTGTCAGTTTCCCTGACACTTCTATATTCACATAATTGCCCTGATTGGGCAGGCAATTATGGCCTCATTTAGGGATATCTTTTAGTGTCCAACCAAAGTAATGAAATCATAGAAACCTTACAGTGCAGAAAGAGGCCATTTGGCCCATCAAATCTGCACCGACCACAATTCCACCCAGGGCTCATGTCCCCAAGTATTTACCCACTAATCCTTCTAACCTATGCATTTTAGCATGGCCAATCAATCTAACCTGCACATCTTTAGACTGTGGGAAGAAACCCATGCAGACATCAGGAGAATGTGCAAACTCCACACAGACAATGACTCAAGCCGGGAATTGAACTCAGGTCGCTGGAGCTGTGAAGTAGCGGTGCTAACCACTGTACTACTGTGCCGCCCCTTATCCACATAACTTAGGGACAACTCAAAAAGTGCAGCTCTCTAAAAGGAGGGGAACACACCCGAAACAAAAGACAAAACGAAAAGGAAACTTAAAAATTTAAATTAAAATGTGATTAAAGGGGTCAATAATACACCCCAGCCCCTGATCTGTGCAGTGGGCACAGAAGGCATCAAACTATGCTGGCCTCAATGAGGGAGCTCATACCCCAAGAGGCCAATCTCATAGACCACACTGAAGTCATTACCTTAAAGCTTCCAGGAGCTGACAGACTTCAATGTTCACCCATTCTGCTGAGCAGACTGCAGGACTGAGGTAATCTTTAATATATGCTTGTTGGGTCCTGATGCCATCAATAGAACCTGATGGCAATTTTTACTTGGGAGTAAGTGGCAGCAAGGTTCTGATAGGCAAATTCATTGCAAGCAAAATTGCTTATAAAATTGAAATTGGGTGCTGTCATATTCAAAAACAAAGTGTCCAGTCATAATCAAGGCTCAAACAGGCATTAGGCATTTTGCAAGGACAGCTATTTGACCAAGATTGGTTAGCATCAATCAAGGGCACGACTTCCTCTGACTAATGGCAGACTCTGACTCTCAGCTTATTTAGTTTAAACTATTTATTATTGTTGCAAGTAGGCTTACATTAACACTGCAATGAAGTTACTGTGAAAATCTGCTAGTCGCCATTCTCTGGTGCTTGTTCGGGTACACTGAGGGAGAATATCAGTATGCACCTAACCAGCACGTCTCTTGGTCTGTGGGACGAAACCGGAGTACCCGGGGGAAACCCACATAGACACAGGGAGAACATGCGGACTCCATACAGACAGTGACCCAAGCCAGGAATTGAACCTAGGCCCCTGGCTCTCTGAGACAGCAATACTAACCACACCGTACCACCGCATGGATCATGTTATCACTGTGGGGGCACACTTTCTCAGTCAATTTGAGACTGACCATCCATCTGGCACTGCGGGGGGTGGTGAGCAGCACATACCAACCCCCCACCCGACCTCTGTAAAATCCAGCCATGGAGGCAGCCTTCTGACTCTCTGTGGCTTGATCCCTGAAGAATTGTGTGCACAGTCTTGCAAGGCAATCTATCTTCAAGGAATGCAACCGCAATTTAAGAGATGTATTGCTGCTTTAAATAAGCCTCAGGAATCTTGCTGGAAATTACTCGCATGGAGTGGGCGGGCTGCCCATTTTTCAGAATAATCAGGTGTGTAACTCATCAATCATATGGAAATGGGAGTTAAAGTTGAGCCTTACGTGCCTCCATCTGCATAGCAGGTTGGGATATACTGTTCACGTAACAGGCTGGAAAGAGCTTGAAAGAAAATACTAGGGTAATGATAACGTTAGCAGTTATTAGTAAGATAAGGCGTTCTGTCCAAGCAGCTGGTAAATCCTGCTGTAACGATACTGCATTACACATGGCGGCCTATGGATGGAGTGCAGCATTCTCCTGCAGAATGTCGACAAGCTCAGTCTATCCCTATGTGTTGGGGAAGCTCCCCTTATCTATTGTCCACAAAGAAACTGCTGCTTTCTCTCCTACAACACTTTGGGGATGGCACGGTGGCACAGCGGTTAACACTGCTACCTCAGAGTGCCAGAGACCTGGGCTCAATTCCCAGCCTGTGTGGAGTTTACACCTACTCCCCATGTCTCTGGGGGTTTCCACTGGGTGCTCCGGTTTCCTCCCGCAGTCCAAAGGTGTGGGAGTTAGGCGGATTTGCCATGCTAAATTGTCCCTTAGTGTCTTGATAGGATAAGTATTTGGGTTTATGGAGATAGGGCCTAGGTGGGATTGTGGTCGGTGCAGATTCGTGGGCCAAATGGCCTCCTTCTGCACTGTAGGGATTCTATGATTCTATGAACAGCTCATCCATTCAACAAAGTGAAGTTTAAACAGTAAGAATTCAAGTCAAGTTTATTTATTAGTGTCACAAGTAGGTTTACATTGACACTGCAATGAATTTATTGTGAAAATCCCCTAATTGCCACACTCTGGCATCTGTTTGGGTACACTGAGGGAGAACTTAGCAAGGCCAATGCATTTAACCAGCATGTCTTTTGGACTGTGGGAGGAAACCAGAGACCCCAGCGAAAACCCACGCAGACACGTGCAAACTCCACAGAGACAGTGACCCAAGCCAGGAATCAAACCTGAGTCCCTGGCACTGTGAGGCAACAGCGCTACCCACTGTGCCACTGTGCACTGAAAGTCGATATGACGAAATAGGGGGATTAGCCATCGGGAATGTTTGGGATTACGGGGATGGGGAATGAGGGAGAAGGCCTGGATAAGACACGCTGTCAGGGAGTTGTGACAGACTCGATTGGCCAAATGACCTCTTCTGCACTGTATTGATTCAATGATTCTACTTATTTTCTTCAGATATGCCCCATTGAGTTTGCCATTCCCATTTCAGTTCACCTGATGTCTTGCTGATAAGATCCACAGCTCGGTGTTGAACCAATCATTTAAGAGTGTGTCATCAATCATCAGTGTAGAGTCCAATTGTCCAAATGAATCATTCTGTTCCTCCTCTGACATTGGGAGCACCTCATTTAATTTTTGCATTGCATCCAACCTGCTAATGCCATCAAAACATTATTTTAACTCGTATTTTCTGGCTGCTATTAATCTGTGTAGTTTTTTTGCTTGTTCTGGTAGGTTTCTGCCCCTGGCAGACTGTTAAGTTTATCAGTCACGTGTATAAGGGGGTCACTGTTTCTTTATTCTAATGGGCAAGGGGGTCCAGTTACCTATTTACTGGGGATCAACTGGAGTATTTGCCCTCGACTCACGTGAAACATCCAATACATGAGACATCCCGGCCTCCGATCCTGAGCAAGAGAATAATACTGAGTTTGGAATGTGTAACCCTATTTTGATCCCTACAGCTAAGTAAAGAGCAATGTTGCAATTGGAAATGCTGACACAGTTCATGCGGCCTTCAGAGTTGGAGGACACGCATCAGAGAAAAAAAGATATGCATCCAACCGAGGTAGGGAATCATATTGCTTTGTCTTTGCCATCTTACAACGTAAGAGGCTGTCTTTGCAAACATCACAGAAAAAAGCCCAATAAAAAATGATTGAGTTTTAGTCAGTAAACAACCTCTCGACTGCTGCGGTGAACTGCAGGAAGAGCAAAAAACAGTTGTAAATGATTAACAATTGATAAGGAATTGTCGTGGGAATGCAATTCAAATCCAGATGGGGCCAATGAGGCAGTGACAACTCCAAATAAATAAAATTATTTTCTTTCCTCATTTGGAGGGTTCGTTTGGCAACCCATCTGAGTCTTTGTATTCTCTCACCACAATCATTTTTTCCCGTAAACATTATCCAATTTTTGTTTTCTTATTATTTTTTTGCTGCCTAACATAAGCTTCATTTTGCTACTTACTCGATCTGCTCCCCTTTTCCTCATTTAGAGCAGTGAGGAGCATTGATGACACATGCTGCTGATGCACTAGCAGTGACCTGCACCTACCTCGCACCATCCCATTTGCTTTAGTGAGGTTCGCTTGGAGTGTAGGTCTAAATGATAATGTACTCAGAGGGGGGGGGGCATGGTGGCACAATGGTTAGCATTGCTGACCACCACAATCAACCCCCCCCACCCCCGCAGCACCAGGAGCCCCAGTTCAATTCCTGGCTTGGGTCACAGTGCGGAGTCTGCACGTTGTCCTCTGTGTTTACATGGGTTTCCTCCCGGTGCCCCAGTTTCCTTCAATAGTCAGAAAGACTGATTAGTATATTGGCCATGCTAAGTTCTCCCCAGTGTACCCGAACAGGCGCTGGAGTGTGGTGACTAGGGGATTTTCACTGTAACTTCATTGCAGTGTTAATGTAAACCTACTTGTGACACCAATAAATAAACTTTAAAACCACATAACTTTGGGTAGAATAAAAGAAGTTTTACCCATGTGCTTGTCTGCCTGTGGTATCTCTTTCACTTGTGCCCTTATGTTGGTTACACTTGGAACCTTAGCAAACAATTACCAAAACAATCAATTGTTAAGCAAGAAAACATTTTTCACCATTTGCCTTTCACTGATTATAAATTGCAGTAAATATTTAAATTGAACACAGACTGAATCAATATCAATGATAGCTTATATTTAGATAGGACCTGTAATGAAATGTCCCGGGTGCTTCACAGGGACAGTGCAAATGTAACACCAATAGCCATATTAGGTCAGGCCACCAAAGGTTTCATCAGAGAGGAAGGTTTTAGAATTTATGGGGAGGTGATGGCCTAGTGATATTATCGCTAGACTATTAACCCAGACACTCAGCTAATGCTTGGTGGGCTCGGGTTCGAATCCCACCATGACAGATGATGAAATTTTAAATTTAATGTAAAAAAATCTGTCATCTACTGATAACCATGAAACCATTGTCAATTGTCGGAAAAACCTATCTGGTTCACAAATGTCCTTTAAGGAAGAAATCTGCCATCCTTACCTGGCCTAACTTAGTGTGACTCCAAAGCCCCAGCAACATGGTTAACTCTCAACTGTCCTCTGAAGTGGTCTCACAAGCCAGTTTCAAAGACAGCTGGGTTGGGCAATAAGTGCTGGCCAGTCAGAGACACCCATGTCCCACAAATAAATAAAAAAGCGGGGAAGTGAGCTGGGGAGGGAATTTTGAGCTTTGGGCCCAGGCAACTGCAGGCATGATTGAGAATGGTTGTTGTTTTTTCTCTTCCTGATCCTAGTGATGTATATAGCAACTTTCATCTGCTTCCATAGCTAGTTTTTCCCTAGAATAGGTTGCTAGCTTGTTACCAGGGGCTTCTAGCTTGAGAGATGCCACTCCACATCAAGCATGGTTGAACAGGAATGTCTCCCACTCTTACTGTCTGAGTGTTTTTGGAAGGATTTTTTTGTTGCAAGCTGATTCGATATCTCATTGGCCACATTATGAACATACTTTCCCTTAGCCATCAACCTGGAACTTTGGCTCAGAGGAAGGGCTATTGCCCACTGCACCACAATACCTCCATCAAGGTTGGTGGTGAAGTTAGAAATGAGGATGGTGAGAAAGAGTTGAACGTTGTCAGCATTTATGCAATAGTTAATGCCAAGGCATAGCATTTAGATAAGTGGCCACCCAGGACAGCTCCCTGGGGATCACCAGAGGTAAGGGTGTATAAGAACGTAAGAACTAGTAGAACTTCTTCTGGCCCCTTGAGCTTGCTCTGCCATTCAATCAGGTCATGGCTAATCTTTTTATGGACTCAGCTCCACTTACCATAATCCATAATTCCTTACAGGATTAGAAATAGAAGTGATTGCAAGTAATTCTACAGCTATAGCTAAACTGGGAGAACAGTCCCACCCAGCGGGATGAAAGAAGCAGGTGGATGGTTCACCAACTCTGTCAACCACTGCAGAGAGTCCAGGAAGATGAGGAGAGAAAGTGTTCCTCTGTCACAGTCCCATAGCATCTCTGACTTTGATAAGAGCTGTTATCATCATTATGTGGCATGAGGGGATTTAAACATAGAGTTCCAGGAAAAATGGGAACTGATTTGGGAGGCAACAATTCTCCAGCATCCCTTTTTTAAAATTTATTTTACAGGATGTGAGTGCCGCTGGCCAAACCAGCATGTATTACCCATCCTTAGAAGGTGGTGGTGAGCTGCCTTCTTGAACCACTGAAGTCCCTGAGATGTAGGTCTATCCATTCTGCTGCTAGGGAGGGAATTCCAGGATTTTAACTCTAGGACAGTGATTGAATGGCGATATGTTTCCAAGTCAGAATGGTGAGCGGCTTGGAGGGGAATCTCCGGGTTATGTTGTATCCAGCCATCTTCTGCTCTTGCCCTTTTAAATGATAGTGGCCATGTGTTTGGAAGGTGCTGCCTGCAGAACTTCAATGAGTTCCTGCAGTGCATCATGTGGATGGCACATACAGCTACCACTATTTGTTGGTGGTGAAGGGATTGAATGCATGAGGAAGCGACAGCAATCAAGAGAGCTGCTTTGTCCTTGTACGAGGTGTCTTCATTTTGTGGCCAAACAGTTCAAGATTCAACCTGCAAAAATTGCCAAGGATTCTGGAGAGGAAAGGAAGGTTAGCTCTGTGGTGATTTGTGGTAATTGTCCCTTTCAGAGCAACATGGCAGAAGAGGGTCACCTGCCTTGTGGGACTAATTGAAATGAGAATAGGTAATTATCCCAGGGGGTGGAGTCCTCTCCTGAGCTGAAAACATGTAAGGAGGGGAGCAATTGTGTGGGCTTCTGGTCTCTGTACAGCTTTTCTTATTAATAAATATATTCAGTATTTCCAATGATGTTTAGGAATGTACTTCATCACATCTAGCTAAGCTTATGATGTCACTGCGTCTGGCCCAACACCTGTGAGTATCCTGTTTTAGTCAATGGCTGAAAGAAGTACTCATCTGAATGCCTCTCTTTGGGGGAATAGATCCATTTGAGATGTTGAGATATTGACAGACCCTGAGGAGCAGGCATAGGACAAATCTAAGTGGGCCAGTGGAGTCAAAAATTTAGCAAGGTGTAAAAGATGGATAAGGAAAAATAATTCCCAGGAGCAAGAGATGCAAACCATGAAATATAGAGTTGCTGCAAAGTTTATTTTTTGAAATGAGAGGAAAACAAGGAAAGCTTTAGCTAAAATGCCCTAAGGAGCCACAGTGAGTTCTTCAGAGGTGTGAAAAAATAAGAGGCTGCAATGGAAAAGCTCTCAATCAGAGCAGAGTCTGGGGGAGGAAGGGGGAGGGGTCCGAGGTTGTAGTCCCTGCACTGATGGACTCCAGGTATGAAGTTCCAAAGCTTTAAAAAGAAAAGTGATGTTTAAAAAAAAGTTCAAGTGTTGTAAAAACAATGGCCCCAGTGAAATCGATAAAATAAAACCCAGAATGTCAAAGGGAAGAAAAGAAAACTCTCTGAATGGCCAGAAGAAGAAAAACAGCAGCAGAGATCACTGTATCAGTGAAGTTTTAAAAATTTTTAAAAAGTTCGAAAGGGAACAACCAGGTTTGTGCCCAAGCTTCAAAGTAAGAACAAGGCCAGTGAAGAAGTGAATTGGGAGAATAAGCGCTTGAAGAAGGAAGCTTGACATTGAGAAATTAATTGAAACGCTCAAAACATTGAAATTGACAGCAGAATTTGGACCAAGATAAAAACCGAGATGATATGCCAGAACAAGATTGCTGAAGTGGTCACGTGAATGGAAAAGCACATGAAATGATAAAATGGTCGATGAAAAAGATGACAAACTGAAATGTCGGAAAGAGAAGAAACCTTTTCACAAAACCTAGTTACCAGAAACAGACCTTATGTCCATTCCTTTACATGTGACAAACTGGGATTGTGAAAGAACTATCGCGATACTAGGCTGTGTTGTCTTATGATGAGCTGTGCTTGGCAGAACAAGGGTCAACATGGGACTGGAGAGTGGTACCGCCCACAGAGTGAAGTAAGTAGTCAGATGGTCAAAGAACAGTCTAGAACAGAATTGGATAATCAACAAGCCTGCATGGAATAGCGCTGTGAAAGACTATATTTGGAATTGTACATAGTTAAAGCTTACCAACAAGATCTCATCGATGAGTCATCACCACTGCAAGAATAAAAAAAGCCCATATTTATTTCATAATGGATACGTTCATTGGCCATGCTAAATTCTCCCTCAGTGTACCCAGGGTGTAGCGACTAGGGGAGTTTCACAGTAACTTCATTGCAGTATTAATGTAAGCCTACTTGTGACACTAATAAATAAACTTTAAACTTTAAAATATGAAACTTCTGTAGTTATTGAGCAGATTTCTCTGGCACTTCCTCCGCCCACCCACCCAGCGTGTTTCTCAGCACTGGGAGAAGGCTCACCACTGGCTAGTAGTGAGATCTTCCAGTCCTGCTGTTGTCAATGGGATTTGCCATTGAATCCTTTAGGTGCCCCTGGAAAATGCAAGGTGGTGATATGTCAGCTGTGGGACTGGAAGATCCTGTCAGTGAAAAGGGCAGGAAAATCCCACCCATAGTCTCGGAGACTGGACCCTGTTATACCAAGTAGAGTAAGAACTCAGTAAGAATTTAGCAACACCAATTATTAATCCAACCGATTTATTTGATAGTAAAAAAGCGAGCTTTCAACACTCCCGTGTCTTCATCAGGCAAGTGCAGTGTTAGACACGGGAGTGTTGAAAGCTCGCTTTTTTACTATCAAATAAATCGGTTGGATTAATAATTGGTGCTGCTAAATTCTTACTGAGTTCTTACCACTCCAATCCAACGCCGGCATCTTTACATCATACCAAGTAGATACAGAGGCATGGTTCGTTCATAAACATGTGGATCTCTTGAGGAGTAGAGAGACACTCCAGCAATCAGTGTTGCCATCAAGAAATGTTTTTTGAGTCTCTAAGAGCCAAAGTATCTGATTTATAGATGTAATTGATGTCTCCATGGAAGCAAATAGTAATGAACTGCTTGTGCCAGAAGAGGTATCCGTTATTGTAGTTCCTGTTAATGTTGATCCTGTGGAAGCATTTCAGACTACAGAATTACACCTCTTTACAAGAAATAGAAAAAAACCTTCAACGACTCAGTTTATAATGTTTGGTTAGAATTTCAGATTGAGTAACTTAGTTATTGAAGGTTGTATAAAGAAATTAAAAGGAAGGGATGTGGTGATTTATGCTGATTGCCCCTTTGAAGGCAACAGAGGAGAAGAGATACCTGGCTTTGAACTCAATTGGGACGAGTGTGGGTAATCGCACCAATGGATGGAGTTCTCTTCCAGGCAGAAGACATGTAAGCACAAGAGCAGCCATATGGGTTGCTGGCCTTTGACCACTTCTCTTGTTAATAACTATCAAAATTTCATCGAAACACAAATTTGCGAGCCTGAATCATTACAATTCGTGGGACAGTAAATTGGAAGGAGAATTTGGTCAAATGTTACAAAGATGTGGGGCATTCTAGAGCAAGAGGTCATAGTCTTAGGATAAGAGGTAGCAAATTTAAAACAGACTGAGGAGAAACTTCTTCTCCCAAAGGATTATGAAGCTGAATTATGAATTCACTACACAAGTGCGGTAGATGCTGGAACAATGAGTAAGTTTAAGGAGGACTTAGACGGATTTTTAATTGGTAATGGGTTAAAGGGTTATGGGGAGACGGCAGGAAAATGGGGATGAAAAATATATCAGCAATGATTGAATGGCGGAGCAGCCTCAATGGGCCGAATGGCCTAATTGTGTTCCTATATCTTATGAACTTATGGACTTAAAGTGGCTGTTTTTGGGGATTGCCAGCAACTTTGAACGAGAGAGGGACAAAACCTGAAGGGAGAGAATGATTAACAACATTGGTTAACATAGGGCCAGGAGAGGATGTTACATGATATTCTTAAAGAGTGTTATGGGTTAAACTCCTTACCTGACCCAATAGAATAAGCAGTCCATCATCATATGATTCTATGGGCAGGTTTCTCAAGCCACGCTCTCCATGAAACCAGAAAATCCTGCCCAAGGCCAATGGACCTTTCCATAGTCTGTCCCTCGCCCATTCTGATTCCCATGGTAGGTGGAATGGGAAAATTTGCCCCTAAGGCTCTGAGGTCCAAGTTTGAAGTTTATATCTCCTGCCATATCAAAAAGGGCAGAAGTTACAACCAAGTATCAGCTTCAAGTGTAACTCCACAATGGAGAGACAAAACATACTGTGGACGTGCAGAATATAAAAACCCAAGAAGGCTGTAGAATAATATACAAATAAGCTGAATCAAATCACAATTGACATACAATGAACAATATTAGGATTTCATTAAATTTGATTTGACTTGATTAAAAGTATTAGTATTTGGAGAAAAGTATTGTTTCTTGCACAGATTGCATTTTAACATTATTTGACATTCAACAGTAGAAGAATATTTTTTCAACAGGGACACAACTGTATTTCAAGGCACAATGTGCTGCTTTTATATGTTGTTGACACAAAGCTCATGCATATTATTCACTGTTTTATTACTGCGATGCTGGGAGCTGCCAAATGGTGACTTCAGCGTTTTATTTGAAATTCAGCAGTATACAGCAGGATGCACATTAAAAGCTTTTGTTTGTAACTGTCTTGAAAATAATGGAACAGCAGAGGAAGGGTGCTGGACTCTGTTATACAGTTCATGTTCGTCCTGGGCACAATTGTGAGAGTTTCATGTCTTGAAAATGAATGGAAATTGCAAAACAACATAGTCCAACATTTACAGAATTTTCTGCTAAGACATTGAATTATGGAATTTCAGAAGGGGATTTTTGAACTCGATACATTTGCTATCTGAAAAATGTATCTGCTTTTTCCCATTTCTGCTCTTTCTTCATATCCTGTTTCTATTTTTCAACTTACGTTTGTGACTTTTATCATGGACTCTGATGGATATCCATACTTAACCTTTCTTTCTAGGCATATAAATATTCCATCTTTCAGCTTCACATCTAGTCACCAACTCACTGACCAGAAGCAATGATCCGTGTGATCTAACACCCCTGCTGCCCATGGGGCACAAGTCCTGTGATGGTCACTAAATATCGCTAGAAGCCAAAAACGGGTTTTGTGTCGGCCGTGATTTCAGTCTGACATCCATCTCCGTGCCCCCATCCACCCTTGTGCCCTCCCCCCCACTCCTGACCACAACACTACCCATCCTCCCCCCCGCCCCAGCTCTGATGTTGCGACCAGGATAATATCCAGGAAGGGGGTGGCACATTAGCATAGTGGTTAGCAATGCTGCTTCACAGCTCCAGGGACCTGGGGTCGATTCCTGGCTCGGGTCACTCTCTGTGGAGTTTGTACATTCTCTTCGTGTTTGCATGGGTTTCCTCCGAGTGCTCTGGTTTCCTCCCACAGTCCAAAGATGTGTGGGTTAGGTTGATTGGCTATGCTATGAAATTGCCCTTAGTGTCCTGGGATGTGTAGGTTAGAGGGATTAGTGGGTATAAAATGAAGGGAAAAGGGGGTAGGGCTGGGTGGAATTGTGTTCAATGCAGATGTGATGGGCCGAAAGGCTTCTTTCTATACTGTAGGATTCTATGATATGAGCCTCATTAGCATATATTTTAAAATCTTCTAATTAGAGGGCCTAATACCCTAATGCCCCATATCCACCCTCATCCTATCTTGTCACCCAGCCATTTGATGTCATCTCGGCATGAAATCAAGATGCAAAAACAAAATGCAGCCATGATGACCAGGCCAGGGGCGCACAGGTAAGTATAGCCCCTGGGTGGTGACGGACATGGTAGAACACTGTCCCCTGCCAGGTTGGTAGTGCCAAGTTGGCAGCACTAGGTTGGCAGTACTGGGGCAGGTCCATTGGACAGCCCCATTCAGAAGGGGTTCCCCTGATATATGGTTTTGCGGTGTGTGGATGATCAATGTTTATGAAGTGGGGGGTGCAATGGCTGAGAAGGAGGGGGGGGATTCCTGCAGGTTGGGGGAAGGGCAATGCCTCTGAAGGAGAAGGAGCTGATGTCTTGTGGGGTATCCTAATATTTGCTTGATGGGGATTGGTGGGCATTCCCCTCTGTTTGCTTGGTGGGAGGGTTTTGGGCCGGGGCGTGGGGGGACAATGCAGGTATACCCCAATGCTTATATCATGGTGATGGGGTTACCCCAATTTTTCTGGGGAGTGGTGGGGCAGTCTTCCTTGTCCATGGGAGAGCATGGGAAGGTTACTTTCAGTGCTGATCAGGAAGATGGTGGCCCAATATCTGCAGAGCTGGCCTTGCTGGCTCTATCAGACCCCAGGCTGATGATGTAAATGACACCCCCAGACTCTCTCTGCACAGAGTGCCAGAAAATCTGGAGTAACAGCTCGACTGTGCATCTGGAGAAATATATATATCGGGTTTCACTCTGAACCTGATACTGAGCGCAATATTTCCCCATTTACCACATCAAAAGCTCTCAATTTCAAATGATATCATTCCTAAAATAAGGCATCTACAACAGGACACAATATTCTATCTGCAGCATAACCACTGAAGAGGATAAAAGAAATAAGTAAGCCTTATATTTAGATGGCCCCGGCACAACATCAGAACATCCCAAAGCCTGAAGTACGGGCACTATTACAATGTGGGAAACACAAGGTCACAACAGCACCAATATAACATTGACCTGATAAACTGTTGCAATGACGTTGGTTGAAAGATAAGTGTTAATAAAAATGCAGAGAAGATCTCCACTTCTCTTTGAATAGTGTGTAGAATTTTTTATATGTAGATATTCTGGAATGGGTCACTTCGTTTTAAACATTATCGCTTTGCTTTAAAGACACCATGACCCATTAAGGATTTGGGTCTGCCCACAACTGTACGCTGGATACAGCGACATCCATCATTTCCCAAGAGGATGTGTTTTATCTTTCACTGTCTGATAACTACTTGTGTGACATTGTTAACTGGGAGTATAAAACAGAACTCCTTTGTAACCTGACACAGATACTTTTTCATTTCAAAAGTGAACTGCTTCAATGGGGCAATTTTGATGTGGCTGAAGGAGTGGGTTTGGGTGCTGGCTGCAGGGGATGGGAGGGTGAAGGTGGGTGAAGTATGAGTGCATTGGGAAGCCATGTTAATGGATTGAATTCAGAATTAACTGCAGTGACTTCTGATGCTTGTGAGCAATGCCCTTGGTGAGAGGCAACTTGTCAGCTTCAGAATGTTTATAAACTGAAACGGTATTAATCTGGCTTTTACTTTCGTTCCATGGGTTTTCCTGACTTTCCAAAATCTCACCAGTGAAAACAAAGGCAAGAAAAACGTGACAACTGAAAAAGCTAAAGGCATGACAGGAAAATATGTCCATAATTACTTTCCTACCTGCTTTCAACTGTGAAAAGCCTCATAAACATGCCTGATTCCGTATGCAGTGAGGGAAGCAAACGAACCACACAACAAGCAGAAAATCCGGTTAGATTCCCATCCCTGCCGGAAGACTGTAGGATAGCGAATGTTGTCCCATTGTTCAAGAAGGGGAATAGAGACTATCCTGGGAATTATAGACCGGTGAGTCTTACTTCTGTTGTGGGCAAAGTTTTGGAAAGAATTATGAGGGATAGGATTTATAGTCATTTAGAGAGAAATGACTTGATTGGGGATAGTCAGCATGGTTTTGTGAAGGGTAGGTTATGCCTCACAAACCTTACTGAGTTTTTTGAAAAGGAGACCAAAGAGGTGGATAGGGGTAAGGCAGTTGATGTGGTATGTATGGACTTTAGTAAGGCGTTCGATAAAGTTCCCCATGGAAGGCTTCCGCAGAAAATGCAGATGTATGGGATTGAGGGTGATTTAGCTAATTGGATTAGGAATTGGCTAGCTGATAGAAGACAGAGGGTGGTTGATGGAAATTATTCATCATGGAGTTCGGTTACAAGTGGTGTACCTCAGGGATCTGTTTTGGGGCCCCTGCTGTTTGTAATTTTTATAAATGATCTGGATGAGGGTATAGAAGGATGGATTACTAAATTTGCTGATGACACCAAAGTTGAAGGAGTGGTAGATAGTGAAGAGGGGTGTTATAATTTGCAGAGAGACTTGGACAAGTTGCAGAGCTGGGCCGAGAGGTGGCAAATGGAGTTTAATGTGGAAAGGTGTGAGGTAATTCACTTTGGCAGAAATAACAAATGTGTAGAGTATAGGGCTAATGGTAGGACTCTTAATAGTGTTGATGAACAGAGGGATCTTGGTGTATATGTGCATAGATCCCTGAAAGTTGGCAATCAAGTCGATAAGGTTGTTAAGAAGGCATACGAAGTCTTAGCTTTTATTGGTAGGGGGATTGAATTTCGGAGCCGCAACGTCATGTTGCAACTGTACAAAACTCTAGTGCGGCCGCACTTGGAGTATTGTGTGCAGTTCTGGTCCCCACATTATAAGAAAGATGTGGAGACATTGGAGAGGGTACAGAGGAGGTTTACCAGGATGTTGCCTGGTATGGAGGGAAGGTCTTATGAGGAGAGGCTAAGGGATTTGAGGTTGTTTTCATTAGAAAGAAGGCAGCTAAGAGGAGACCTTATGGAGGCATATAAGATGATCAGAGGATTAGACAGGGTGGACAGTAATAGCCTTTTTCCTCGGATGGAGAAAGCTAGCACGAGGGGACATAGCTTCAAATTAAAGGGTGGTAGTTATAGGACAGATGTCAGAAGTAGGTTCTTTACCCAGAGGGTGGTAAGGGTATGGAATGCCTTGCCTGCAGCAGTTGTAGATGCACCAAGTTTGGGGGCGTTTAAGTGGTCAGTGGATAGGTTTATGGATTAAAAGGGAATGGTTTAGATTGGAAGGTCATTGCTTTTTCTCAATTGGTCGGCGCAACATCAAGGGCCAAAGGGCCTGTTCTGCACTGTAATGTTCTATGCTTTTGTGAAAAGGTTTTTTCATGGTACCTGTGCTGGAAGGTTAACTTTTTTTTAAATTCATAGTACATGGGTGTCACTGGCTGGCCAGCATTTATTGCCCATCCCTTGGAGGGCAGCTAAAAGTCAACTCATTGCTGTGACTCTGGAGTCACATGTAGGCCAGACCAGATAAAGATGGCAGATTTCCTTCCCTGAAGGATATTAGTGAACCAGATGAGTTTTTCCAATAATCGTTCCTTAATTCCAGCTATTTTAATGAAATTCAAATTCCACCATCTGCCATGGTGGCATTTGAACCCAGGTCCTCAGAACATTGAGTTTCTAGATTAATATTCTAGTGATATTACAGCCAGACCATCATCACTTAAAGGTTCAGGTGTCTGATCTAGTCTATGCCTGACCTATCATATGATCTTGGAAGGTGCTTATCAAGTCATTGAGTCAAAATTGCCTTCTAGTGTCCAAAAATATCAAAGTTTATTTATTAGCGTCACAAGTAGGCTTACATTAACAATGCAAAGAAGTTACTGTGAAAATCCTCAGTTGCCACAATCAGGCCCTGTTCAGACACACTGAGGGAGAATTTAACATGTGCATGGTGGATGCTGGGGATAAATGTGAGGTTATCTACTTCAGTGGCAATATTAGGAAGACATTATTATTTGAATGGGTATAAATTAAGAGGTGGATTCTCAGCGAGACTGATGTCCTTGTACATCTATCATTGAAAATAAACACTCAGGTGCAGTAGGCAATAAAGGTGGCAATTCCAAGCAGGGATAGTGTGTGACTTGGGAGGAGACAGTGATATGGAGAGAGAGCTAGTGATACAGAAGTCAGGGGCAAAGAGTTGGGGGGGGGGGGTGTGGAGAATAATACTGAGAGAGAGGAAAATAATGATATGGGAGGGAGGGAATAGAGATACAGACAGAGCAGGGAATAGCGAATTGGAGCAGAGTATAGTGGAATGGAGAGAGAGGGGGAGATTGATATGCAGACAAAGGGGGAAGGCAATACACAGACAGAGAGAATGTAATATGGAGAGAGAAAGTAGAACAATAGAGGGAGAAGCATAATGATACAGAGATGGGTGTGTGTTAACAATACAGTGAGGGGGGATAGCGATGTCAACCAAAATATGACACAGCCACATAAGACCTAGTGGAGATGACCAGATGCTTGGCTGAAGAAATGAGTGCCTTAAAGGAAGAAAGTGAAGTACAGAGGTGGAGACGCTAAGGGAGATAAATACAGAACTTAATACTTATCTGAAGGCACAGCTGCCAATGGCAGAATCAATAAAATAAAATCCATAGAATATCTATAATGTAGAAGAGAACCATTCAGGCTATCGAGTCTGCACCGACAACAGTCCTACTGAGGCCCTATTCCCATCATCCCACATATTTACTCCAATAACCTGTCTAATTTATAGATCCCAGGATACTAAGGGGCAATTTAGCATGACCAATCAACCTATCCCACACATCTTTGGACTGTGGGAGGAAACTGGCACACCCAGAGGAAGCCCATGCAGAATATGCAAACTCCACACAGACAGTCACACAAGCCAGAAATCAAATCCAGGTCACTGAAGCTGTCAGGTAGAAGTGTTAAACACTGTCACCATAGTTATTATTCAGCCAGGGAGTTTCCAGGGAAAGGACGGAGTGGTTGTTTAAAGGACAGAGACAAAATGGCTGCAGTCTCCCTAATATCTGCTCTTCTGAGTCTGGATATCAGCACATAGGGGATGCACAAGAATCAAAATTGGAAGAATGCAGAGATCTGTGTTGTGGGGCTGAAGAGTTTACAGAGATAGGAAGGAGCAAGGATTAGCAAGGGTTTAAAAAGAATGCAAATGTATGTCAGCAAGCTCATGATTGATGGGCAAATGAGACTTGGCGTGAGATGAGTAAGCATGGATTCAGATGAGCTTAAATTGACAGAGGAAAGAAGATGAAAAGGTAGCCAAAGAAGGGTTGAAATAGTTACATCCAGAGGTAATAAAAGTATGGAGGAGAGAATCAGCAACAGATGTGCTGAAGCAAGGATGAATCTGGAAGTAGACCATCCTTGTGATGGAGTGCAAAAACCCAACACAGGTCAAATACAACATCAAGATTGCAAATAATCTTATCCAGCCAGGGAGTTTCCAGAGAAAGGGATGAGTAAGTTGGTTAAAGGACAGAGACAAAATGGCTGTGATCTCCTTAATATCTACTCCTCTGAATCTGGATGTCAGCACAGACAATTTAGAGAGTGGAGGAGTTGAGTGATATGGCATAAGGTAGAGCCAGTGTTGCAAGTGTAAATGTGGAATCTGAAATTGTGATTTTAGATGACGTTTTTGAGGGATGGCCTGCAGATGAGAAAAAGAGGAGGGCAGCAAGGATAAATCCCTTGGGGACTCCAAGCATAATGGTGTTGGAGTAGAGAGAAGCCAAAGCACTTGAGAATACACCAGGTGAGGCAGTTCCACTGAGGTGGATGGTGTTGGAGAGGAGATGGAAGAGGATGATAAGACCATAGCCATGTCAAAAGCCACAGACTGGTGGAAAAGGCTGTGGAAGGATGGATTACCACGGACACACTCACAGTCATAGAGGTTTACAGCATGAAAATAGACCTTTCAACCCAACTTGTCCATGCCACCCTTTTTTTAAACCCCTCAGCTAGTCCCAATTGCCTACATTTGACCTATATCCTTTTATATCCATTTTATCCATGTAACAGTCTAAGCGCTTTTTAAAAAAAATTGTACCCACCTCTATTACTACCTCTGGCAGCTTGTTCCAGACATTCAGCACCTTTTGTGAAAAAATTGCCCCTCTGGACACTTTTGTATCTCTCCCTTCTCATCTTAAATTATGCCCTCTAGTTTTAGATTCTTCTACCTTTGGGAAAAGATGCTAAAAATCTAGCTGATCTATGCTCATTATTTTATAGATCTCTGTAAGATCACTTCTCAGCCTTCTACACTCCAGGGAAAAATCCCAGTCTATCCAGCTTCTCCTTATAACTCAAACCATCAAGTCCCATTAGCATTTTTTTTTGCACTCCTTTCAGTTTAATAATATCCTTTCTATAACAGTGACTAGAACTGTGCACAGTATTCCAAGTGCAGCCTTACCAATGTTTTATACAACTTCAACAAGATGTCCCAACTCCTGTATTCAATGTTCTGACCGATGAAACCAAGCATGCTGAATGCCTTCTTCACCACTGTCTACCTATGACTCCACTTTTAAGGAGCTATGAACCTGTAACCCCTAGATCTCTTTGTTCTATAATTCTCTGCAATACCCTCCCATTAACTGAATAAGTCGATCTACCAAAGTGCCATCACCTTGCATTTATCTAAACTCCATCTGCCATTTGTCAGTCCAATTGATCAACATCCCATTGCAATCCTGGATAATCGTCACTATCCACTATGCCACCAATCTTGGTATCATCTGCAAACTTACTAACGATGCCTCCTATATTCTCTTCCAAATCATTAATATAAATGACAAGTAACAGTGGACCCAGCATCAATCCCTGAGGCACACTGTTGGTCACAGGCCTCCAGTTTGAAAAACAACCCTCTGTGACTACCCTCTGGTTCTGTCAAGAAGCCAATTTTGTATCCATTTAGATACCTCACTGGGGGTCCTGAGATTTTTACCTTAAACAACAATTTACTATGGGGTACTCATTAAAGGCCTTGCTAAAGATCATGTAAACAACATCAACTGCACTGCCCTCATCTACCTTCTTGGTTACCCCTTCAAAAAACTGTCAAATTTGAGAGACATGATTTTCCACTTACAAAACCATGCTGACTGACCCTAATTAGTCTTTAGGTCTCTAAATGCCTGTAGTTCCTGTTTCTCAAAATACTTCTGACAACTTACCCACTACAGGTCTGAGGTTCACTGGTCTGTAGGTCCCAGGCTTTTCCCTGCAGCCCTTCTTAAACAAAGGCACATTTGTCACTTTCCAATCTTCAGACACCTCACCCGTGACTATCGCTGATTCAAACACCATGAGCATTCCTGATTTCTTAGTCTATCCTTATAAGTTACCGACGTCAAAATAATTTCTCCCCCTGCCCCAACTAGTATCCTAGCATTTATTTTGCATCAATGCTGAGAAAGAATCTAGTACAACTGGCATAAATTGTTCCTTGAATTAACAAGTAGCATATAACTGCAGGCTCTTCTGATTCTTTAACAATACAGTCACCCCAATACTGGTGCTTATAGAATCATAGTCTTATCATTCTATTTTGAAAGAATCACTATTGATCCCAGACAAGAACTCAGTCGCCCAATCTGCTTTTCAAAACTTGGCTTTAAAAGCAAAAATTCTCTCCACACCAATATTCTCTGTGCAAAAATGGTTAGAAAAAAAAAATCAGGAAATGGCACTCACAGCTTTATCTGTAAAACCCTAGCAGCCGAGAACTGCAAAATTCGTCTGTGGTACCAACACCTTCAAGGGCAACTAGGGATGGGCAATTGTAATGAGTCCTCAAAAGGTGAAAGTCCTTTCACCAAAATTCCTTTATTTAAAAAATCCAACACTACAGAGGTGTGCTCTCAGTATGATGTGCCATCCAGACTGTGGAAGTGCTGGTGATGGATTGGGGTAAACACAAAGAAGTTTCAAAACACTAGGTTAAAGTCAAACAGGTAGCACAAGCCACTAGTTTTCAGAGTGCTGCTCCTTCATCAGGTAAATCGTGCCTGAGGAACTGACACTCATGTTTAAATACAGAGCATGGGGCTGTTTGATTTGAACCATCAACTTTCCTGAATCAGGGAGTTCATATTCATGCAGACCAACCTCAATTGCCTGATTTAAATTGTTACAGCAACAGATAGCCAGCCTGCAACAACCCATGTCCCATAATTAAAAAAAACAAACATTCACTTTGTCACTGTGGGCTCAAATCTAGGTGAAAAATAGTGCCTGCGTCACTCCTGTCCAGGTCTAACCCAACCAGCATTGAATGCCATGTTGCTGTGGGAGATAATGGTTGCTGATCCATCAGAAGGAATTCTTCAGTTGTAGGCAATAAAATGAAAACAAGATTTACTCCAACGTATAAATCAAAGAAACCAATTCAATAAAAAGGTTCATTTTCTTCCCCAAAAATACACTTTACTCAAAAATATTAATTAGAACATTGCAATTTATTGACATGTATACTTGCAAACAGGTCAGAATAAAACATTTTACAGTTGTATACAGATTACAGTTATTTCATTTCAAATCAGAACAGATCCATAAAAATCTCAATTAAATTGTTGGAAATGGACATGTCTGCAAATGGCAAACAGTGCATAATAAAACATTTGTACAGTTCTATACAATTTATAGTTTACCCATTTCAATACTTAAACTACATGCATGGCTCAAAAGTTACCTTGTGCCATTGTTGCTCAGATTGGAACAGTTATTCTGCAGTTCCCAGGCCTTCAGTTTGCCTCTGTTAAAAGGCCTTATAGTGTGGCCTTTCCCCAATGTGCCTTTGCAGCTGCCCCAAGCTTCAGCACGTAGTCCTGAATCTTGAAATGTGCCAGTCTGCAACACTCGGTCAAGGACAATTCTTTCAACTGGAAGGTCAGCAAGTTCCGAGTGGACCAAAGTGTCCTTCACCAAGTTGATGGCCCTCCAGCAGCAGTTGATATGTCTCAGAGCGCATCCCCAGAAACAGCCCGTGGAGCACAAGAGTCCTGCGTCACCGAGTTGCTAGGGACGAACCTCAACAAATACGACTTCATCTCACTCCAGACCTTCTTTGCAAAGACACATTCCACAAGGAAGTGTATGACCGTCTCATCAGCCCCACAGCCGCTTCAAAGGCAGCGTGTGGTGATGTTGAGACCTCGAGCGTGCATAAAGGAACTGATGGAGTGCCCTTCTCACCACTAGTCAAGCCAGATCTTGGTGCTTGTTTGTAAGTTCTGATGAGGCGTTCTGTCAGATGACACTGATAGTCTGCTCAGGGAACCACCCGAGAGGATCTGCCATCTTTTCTCTCAGGGCCACAAGGACATTATACACTGACCACTGCTTAATTGCCATGCGGTCAAAGCTGTGTTTGCAGAAACATTTCTCCACAAAAGACAGGTGCTGCGGTATGGTCCAACTATTCAAAGCGTTCTGCAGCAGTGTGGCCAGACCCATCCTCCGCAACACTCAGGACAGGTAGAACCTCAAAAAGTAGTGGCACTTGCTGTTGGTGTACTGAGGATCTACACAGCTTGATGCAGCCACATACAAAGGTGGCCATCAGGATGAGGGCAGCACTGGGAATGTTCTTCCCTCTGTTCTCTGGAGATTTGTGCATCAACTCCCTCTGGATGCAAGCCATCTTTGATCTCCAGATAAATTTGAAGATGGTCTGCATCACAGGATCTGGGGATAGGCCACATGCAATAACACAGACAACACCTCATAGTGGATCACCAGGCTATTCCTGTCAGAGAGGGAGTGTTGCTCCCACAAGCCAGTTTCTGCCTGGCTTTCACAATGCGCTCATCCAAGTTTTTGGTGAATGCCCCTGCAGCTCTAAACCATATCTCCAGCACCTTCAGGTAATCTGCCCTGACTGTGAAGGGCACAAAGGATTTGTCAGCCCAGTTCCCAAAGGACATGAACTCACTCTTACGCTGGTTGACTTTGGCACCCAAGGCCAGCTCAAAGTGCTTGCACACCTGGAGGAGCCCATGAACAGTTGAGGGGTCTGAGCAGAAGACAGCCACATCATCCATGTACAAGGAGGCTTTGACCTGCTTGCCTCCACTGCCTAGGATTGTCACTGCTTTGATGCCTGAGTCACTACTGAGGCCCTCAGCTAAGGGTTCAATGCAACACACAAAAAGGACAGAGGGCAGCTCTGTCTGACTCCAGACCTGATTTGGAAGCTATCTGACTCCCACCCATTGACTGAAACTGCACTACTAATGTCTGCATAGAGCAGCCAGATCCAATTGCAGATTCCCTCCCCAAAGCCCATTTTAGAGAGCACATCCATCATGTACTCCAACACTTAAGGCCTCACCCTGGACTATTCCAGGCCCTTACACAACCTAGGTAGCTCCTTATTTATACTTAGTCAGCTGGTCAGCTGACCACCACATCATTTTGTCATTGGTTACATAGTTTACTGGGTCAGCTGACCCTGATAGCATGTCACCACTGGTCACACTACAACAGACCCAATGTTATCATTTGTTATATTCTAACAACAGGGGCATTGTGTGGATCCACAGGATGTATGTGGAGAAAAAGCTCTTTTTCAGCAGTATCTAATACCGAGTTGAACACAGACCTACCATTCATATCCTCTTTGCTCTCAATAATGCCCTCTCATAACCCTGTATCAAAATCTTGCTTGATCTCAGTTGATCCAGTTTAGCTCCCCGCCCCTGCCCCCATAGATTTTGTTAACATGTCCGTCTTCCTGCTTTTATGAAGTGTGCAATACAACAGACCTGAGCAGCACTGTGATACAGTGGTTAGCACTGCTGCCTCACATTGCCAGGGAGCTGGAGTTTGATCCCTGGCTTGAGTCACTGTCTCCCGCAGTCCGAAAGACTTGCTAGTTAAGTGCATTGCTCCAAACAGACGACAGAGTGTGGCGACTAGGGGAATTTCACAGTAACTTCATTGCTGTGTTAATGTAAGCCTTACTTTGACTAATAAATAAAATTTTAAACTGTAACCTGTGAACCTTAATCCTCCATCACCTTTTAAAGTTTCGCCTTGCTGCAATAATAATGTAACTTTGCTTCAATCTTAAACCGGGCGTGCTTGACTACTCCTTCGAAACAACTGCGAACGCAATGTTTCTGAGACAAAAAGCTCACAAAAGGGAACCTAGTTGAACAAATTACATTCTGCGCCTCAATTTATCCTTGGCGACCATTTGATTTTAAAGATTTTTTTTAAAAAGTCCCTGTTGCCGCTGCTACCTGCATCGGGGGCAAAGGTGGATGTTTTGTTTTTTCCAGCGCTGCCTCGATTGTATCACACATGGAAAGTTCTGCGCTTCGCGCTTGAGTTATTCTTGATTAATACCCCGTGCGCAGAAATCTGTTATCTGTTGAATTGTGGCAAAGGGAACCATTCAAAAGAGACAAATTGGGAACATACATTCAGAGTGCAATGACTCATAGCCCCACTGGAAATGACAGAAGAATGCCACCAGATTTGTTTTCATTTACAAGGAGGTTCTTCAGACTCCATTCCCTAGCAACACCCCCCCACCGCCCCCGAAAGGAACTTTCACTCTGAGTGCCAAAGCTAATCAGCAGAGAGCCTTTCAAAATGCTGCCGTGGGGATTGCACAGTAGGAGCAGGGTAACTGTACTTATTGTGCACCTTCACAGCAAGGGAAAGTAAAAAGATTTTTCATATATATATCAAACAGCATTAATATTTTTAATAGCTGAACGAATGTCCCCATTGCCACTGTTTAACATAACTGCGATTATTCCCTCTACAAGTAAACTGACCATGTCCTGCTTTGCAGAATATTTGCCTCCTTTATATCCCATTTATACTTTTTGTCCTCACCTATATTCTTCTCTCAGTTGGCTGAGTTTGGTGAATTCCTGGCTCACCTGCTCAAAGTTAGGCACTGTACTGAAGTGGAATAAATTAAGTGAATCACGAATTTGAATTGATTTGGAAATGTGATGTGAGAAAATACTTTCTCACGTGAGAGAGTCTGGAACTGTCCTGTCCTAGAACTGTGGAGGAGGCAGATTTAATTGAAGCATTCCAATTATAGGATCCTTACAGTACAGAAGGAGGCCATTTGGCACATCGAGCCTGTACTGTCAACGATCTCATTCAGGCCCTATCACCGCTAACCCCCCTCACTCTCAGGGACAACTTAGTATGGCTAATCAACCCAGCCCGCATATCTTTGGCCTCTTTTAGGTCAACACTTCACAAATTTGCATATCATCCTTGCGCAGGGGTCACGCTAATCTACTCTGTATCGTTCCAATTTTAGAATGCCAAAGCGAGCATCTTTGGGGTGTGGGAGGACTCGGAGGAAACACGCACAGACACAGGGAGAATGTGTAAGCTCCACACAGTCAGTCACCCCCAGGCCAGAATTGAACCTGGGTCCCTGGCACTGTGAGGCAGCAGTGCTAACCACTGAGCGCCCGTGCCACCCACATATTAGATAATTATTTAAATAGAAACAATGATACAGAGGACAGACAGCAGAAGGGCACTAATCCATGATGCTCATTTGGAAAGTCGTTGCAAACACGATGGGCCAAATGGCCTCCTTCTATGTTATAACAATTCTCTGAATCTGTTTGTGAAGGATGAAAGAATTGCTAATTTGTCCAAAATCCCTTGACCTGAACTGCATTTTCTGATGGATAATCAGCAATTGACATTGATTGTAGTTGGAGGGATGGTAGAGGATGGGGGGATGGGGGAGGGTGGTGGGGGTTACCTGGAGAAACTTATTGTCAAGATTACAAAGAAGATGGGAAGTAGCAAATGTCCCACAGGGCACATTTCTGCAGCAAGAAAAAGCAAATAAGTTAATGTTAATGGCTTTTCTTTTTCTGTTCAGTCAATTGATCCTAACTGTTCAAAAACAAAAATCACAGGCTGCAGGCTCCAACAATATAAGCTAACACAATATGACATGGCAAGCAATGAACTCCCATTCAAAGACATTTGCCAAATAACATACAGAATCCTGCACAATGGATAGCATGGATCTATTGCTTGGTTGCCTTCTTTTGCAAAGTAAATAAGATTGAAGAGAGTATCACTGAGCATGGAAAACATTCAGGTAGTGATCCCCTATGTTTTTCATATTCATTCCAGTGATATATATATCATTGCCCATCCCTAGTTGCCTTTGAGAAGTGGGCCTCTTGAACCTCTTCATTATTTGTGGTGTACCTGTGTTGCAAGTAGTTCTCAAATGGTTTAAGATATGGAGCTCCAGAATTTGGACCTCGTAAAGATGATAAAACTGCGGTACAGTCCCAAGGTAAAATGATGTGAGATAAATCAGATATAGTTCTTGGGGCTAAAAGAATCAGGGGATATGGGGGTAAGGAGGAGATCAGTATATTGAATTCGATAATCAGCCGTGATCAAAATGAGTGGCAGAGCAGGCTTGAAGGGCTGAATGGTCTATTCCTCCTTTTTTCTTTGTATGCTTCTACACATGTTTCTACCTTGAAGGTTTTGGTGTTTTCATGAGTTTGGTGCACTTATTCTTTTAGGTGTTAAAAGTTGCAGGTTTGGAAGATGCTGCTGAAAGATCCTTGCTGCTGAAGAATCCTTGCTGCAATGCATATTGTACATTGCTGCAAAGGTACTCTGATGGTGAAGGCTATGTTTAAGAGGGTGGATGGGTTACTAATCAAGCCTCACTTGGACGGTGTCGACCTTCTTGAGTGTTGTTGCAGCTGCATTCATTCAGGCAAGTGAGAGTATTCCATCACACTCCTGACTTGTGCCTTCTCTGTGATTATGTACTTGTAGCCTTTTTCAATTATTTTCAAATTATATTTTCCACTCATTTTGCTAATGCTGTATTCATACAATCATTTTGGCATTGCTCCCACATCCTTTAGGGCACCAACCCAATGACAGGGGTGAAACTCACAAACGAGGTTATGTCCCATCAGAAATGGTGACTAATATAAATCTAGCAGAAAATGAGACACACATTCCTTTTTTTCCATACCATTTGGCCAGCACAGAGCAGGGATTGAACCTGGATCTGCAGTGGTCTATGTACATCAAAGCAACTCCATTTATTCCTTAAGGGCCACTGAATGAGTACAGTTAGCTCATAACTAAGTACATAAAAACCCATTTTTAACTGTACAGTATATTGGGCTTTAGAGGGGAAGCGATGGCTTAGTGTTTTTATCACTAGACTATTAAACTCAGCTCATGACCTGGGTTCGAATCCTGCCACATCAGATGATGGAATTTGAATTCAATAAAAGATCTGGAATTGAAAATCTTCTGATGACCATAAAACCATTGTCAGAAAAATCCATCAGGTTCACTAATATCCTTTCGGGAAGGAAATCTACTGGTCAGGCCGACATGTGACTCCAGAGCCACAGCAATGTGGTTGACTATCAAATGATCTTGGGCAATAAATGCTGACCAGCCAGAGATACCCATACCCCATGAATGAATAAAAAAAGATAGGTGGCTGTTGAAGAGAACAATGGCATCTCTTGCCCACTGGCAAGTGAGAGGGCCACTTTCATCATTGAGTCTTGTTCTCTTGAAGTTAAATATTAAGGTGAGGGGAAAGAGTTTGTTTGGGTGATGAAAGTGACAACTGCTCAGGTGTTACATGATGTGAGTGCAGGAATGGCCGTGTTTTTGTGAGCTTTGGCACCGCTCATCTTTTAATCCTTTCATTTATCCTGATACGCAGCCCAAAAGTACCTAGTCTTGGAATGAAAACATTGCACTATGTCCTTGAAAGTTTCTCTTTAAGTCTTAGGACAAGGTACCAAGTAAGGTGATGAAGATTCTCGATGGAAAGAAGCGGTCGGTGGCTGTTAGGATGTGGTCAGACCTTCAATGCGGCGATTTGGTCAGTGAGTGGGTTCCCGACCCAGAACACCGAAGGTGGTGTAGATGATGGTTGCGTCTATAATTAAGGTTGTATACTACAATCTCTTTGTCACAGAATTTCAATGATCGTATTGCTGAACTTTTTTCTTATTCATTTGTGGGATATAGGCATCACTGGCTGGCCAGCATTTATTGCCCATCCCTTGTTGCCATTCAGGAGCTGGTGGTGAGCTGCCTTTTTGAATTGCTGCAGTCCATGTGCTTGGGTTGAGCCACAACACCATTAGAGAGGAAATTCCAGGATTTTGACCCAGCGACCGCAAAGCAACGGCAATATATTTGAGGATCTATCTGTGCGGTACAGTGGCACCGTGGTTAGGACTGTTGCCTCAAAGTGCCAGGGACGAAGTTTAATTCCTGGCTCAGGTCACTCTCTGTGCTGAGTGGATGTGTTTTCCCCATGTCTGCATGAGTTTCCTCCGGGTGCTCCAGTTTGCTCCCACAGTCCGAACGATGTGCTGGTTAGATGCATTGGCCATTCTCCCTCAATGTACCCGAACAGGTGCCAGACCGTGACGACAATGGGATTTTCACAGTAACTTCATTGCATTGTTAATGTAATCCTACTTGTGGTACTAACAAATAAACGTAAAACTTAAACTTATTTCCAAGTCAGGATGGTGAGTGGCTTGCAGAGTACCAATAAGAGATTTCATGACGTGGAGAAAAGAATCTTTATTGTTGAGAGTGTAGCTTCCTCAATTGAGGCCTATATTCAATCCTTGGAAAATCAGCTACAATATATGTCAGATATCCTGATTGATCTGGAGAGGCAGGGCTGGAAGGGCGACACAGAATTCCTCACCTGCATTGAGTGTAATGCCGCCCAGATACTGGTTAAATATGGCACCTAGACCTTTGACCCTATGATGCAATGGCAGGACTGGCAATGTTCTATCCACCCCCTGCCATGAGATTCACTGAGCTCCTTGCTGAAGTATAATCAATGAGCTTAACAGCGTAAGATTGCATGTGTTCTACCTGCCCATGTGTTTAGCCGATTCACACCGGTTTTCCAGCTGCCACTGGATTTTGGCGCAATTTTCCAGCCAAAATTCCACCGGCAGAGTTAATATTTTCTCTACCCCTATAAAAGATCTTAATTAGATCACTAATCAACCTGATAAATTTGTAAATAAAAACCCAGCTTATTTTGCTCTCTAAACTCAGATATTACCTTGGTAAATCCACTGTGTACTTCCTTCAAGATCAATAAATCTTTTCTTCGTGGTGGTGTCCGTAAATTAAGATAGTACTGCAGATGGAATTTGATCAAGGTTCCATTGAAATAAAGCATCACTTTTTCACTTTTGAATTCTTGATTCATAAATTCATTCCAGTCTTCTGCTTTGCAGTATTGACTTTATTAAGCACTGATGCATTGCAGCACACTAATATTTTAAAAGCGGGCTTCAAGTAGATTACATCTCTAAAACAAAAGAGTAAATTTATATCAAAGCAGAGTTGCAGCTTCTGATTTATCAATGTCAATACCAGTCAGAGTTCCTGATGTTGCCTCGAAAAATAATTCACTGGACAAATTATACAAGCCATAATTTCTCATATGCTTTTTTCTGTAAAATGGTGGAACTTGTGATTTAGTGACCCAACCAAAAACCCATTGGCTTTCGGGAGGGGCTGGAATATCTCAGCAGTAGGGGAGGCCGGAAAATCCAACCCTTAGTCTCCAGAACGAAAAATTCTGCCCAACACATTGGACACAGTGGGGGGAGGTTGGGGTGTAGTGTTATTGTCATTGGATGCGTATTCCAGAGGCCCAAGGTAATCTTCTGGGGACTAGGGTTCAAATCCCATCATGGCAGGCAGCGAAAATTTGAATTCAATAAAAACCTGAAATTAAAAGTCCAACAATGATCATGAAACCTTGAATCGCGGTATCCCTTAGGGAAGGAAATCTGCTATCCTTATATGGTCTTGCCTACATGGATGGCAAGGAGGCACAGCAGTTAGCACTGATGCCTCGCAAAGCCAGGGACCCAGGTTCAATTCCCAGCTTGGATCGCTGGCTGTGTAGAGTTCGTACATTCTCCCAGTGTCTGCATGGGTTTCCTCTGGGTGCTCCAATATCTCCTACAGTCCAAAGATGTGCAGGTTAGGTGGATTGGCCACACTAAATTGCCCCTTGGTGTGTCAGGGCACTGGCTAGAGTAAATGCATGAGGTTATGAAGATAGGACCTGGGTGGGATTGTGGACATGTAGTCAGTGTGGACTTATAGGGTCGAACGGCCTCCCTCTGCACTGTAGGATTCTATGATTCCATTTGATTCTGGAGAATGTTGTTGGCTCCTAAGTACCCTCAAGGATTGCCCCAGTCAGTGATGACCACATCCTATGAACAAATAAAAGAAACCCATCTTCATTGTGAAAGTATATAAGTTCGGGCATTATAGATATATCCGAGGCAGATGGGATATTCAAACAGCCTCAATGGCTGGCCAGGTGTTTACCTAGGAATTTTAACTGTAATTCTACGTTCTCATGGGATAATTGTTATGCTTACTTTCCTTTGATCATTCCATTTTAAATGCCATGGATGAAGCACAGAGTGAAAGGAAAGTTGGTTTCACTATTTCCCGAGCAGTACAGCAAGGTCATGATCACACACGTACCTTACAGCTGCCTCATTAGTTTTGTCCTTGGTCTCTCTGACAAGGTGCCTGCTTCTGGTGCTCACAGTGCGCTGCAATCTTCAAATGAGTGCCTGGGCAGTGCACAGGGTCTGAAGGTGACAGGACATAAACATGAAGAACTATGGGACACGCACCTGCAGTTATTTCTATTTACATTCACCTGGGGCAGGGGAGGGAAAGAAAAATCTCACCGTACCCCAAACTGATGTGTTTTCCCTGATGCTATAGATTATGATTCTCCTTCGCCGTTTCTCTTGGCTTTGCCCTCTTGGAAACTGGCTTGCGGCCTCTGGATATGATTTTCCGATGCTGTGCGGGTTGTAATTGAATGCTGGCTGCAAAATTTCAGAGCTTGCTGATGCAAAGCTGAGGATCTGACAACCTCTTATCCCTTAGGTTAAGTCACATGAAGTTATTAATATGAATTTGGCCCCAGTCCAAAGTCAGATTTGAAATTGCCCCCTTTGTACTTCTCTCTGGTGGAATCATTTGTTTAGGGCACTCTCAGCTTGATCCCCACAAATCCTTTCTCATCATTAAATTGCAATTTTCTATCAATTCAAAACATGGTTCTAATGGAAGCATAATGCATTTAAGCAGCAGAACATTATGACTAATGACCTGGGTGGAATTAGATTAATTCTCACATAGTAAGGATTTTTTTTCCCCAATTGAAATTTCATCAGCGTTTGTCAACATTGCTTTACTTTTCATTAAACTGTTAAGGGTATTAGAGGTCATGTATCTTGCAGAATGGGGAAAAGGAAGCTCAAACTCCTCATCCAACATGACCCCTGACCTTCATCAGACAATGCGCAAGGTGAAATGAATGAGGTTATAGGAGAAATATTTGTCAAGGGTGTGAAGAAAATGGGAAATTAAAAATAATTAATGTACCTGGGAGACAGAAGCTCAAATAAACCCCATCAAATGTATTTTTTAACTATCACCTGAACCTTCAACTTATAACAGAACTTGGAAGCCTCTCCCCAATGCTTGCTGATGCTTATAATACTCCATTGGCTTTCTAAAGGTGTTTTTCTAAGTGTTATTACTATTAATATTATTATTATTCACGTTGGGTGAAAAGACAATCTGTAAAACACAGAGGGCGGCACGGTGGCACAGTGGTTAGCACTGTTGCCTCACAGCACCAGGGACCTGGCTTAGATTCCTGGCTTGGTGACTATTTGTGTGGAGTATTTGCATGTTTCCCCTGCATCTGTGTGTGTTTCCTTTGGATACTCCGGTTTCTTCCCACGATCCAAAGATGTGCGGGTTAGGTTGATTGGCGATGCTAAATTGCCTTGTTAGTGTTGGGGGGCTATCTAGGGTAAATTCATGGGACCTAGGTGGTCACTGCAGTGCTCCTTCTGCACTGTATGATTCTATAAAAATAATAATATTCTAACCTCAAGTCGAACAAGGCTGTAAAATGCCACTCATTGCCTTGTAATGGCTCCAAGTGGCAGGCGAAGGTTTTCCATAAATATAAGCACTATTTTTGGGTTTCTAATCCATGTGCAAGAAAGCCGCAATGAAAAAGTGTTATTTGAATCCACTTTCCCACAGTACAACCATTATAGGAAGCTCCATCACAGTTTTTGGCTGGCAGGTAATAAATCCACCTCCTATCTCTGACACTTCTACTGCCCCCAATGAACAAATAATTGAATAACTGGCTCCCAGTGCTTCTCACCCACATCGCATTGCATCAGTAAACTGTAACCATGCATATTGTGGATTTAACTGGAAGAAAACCAGGCACAAAATATTCTAGTCTTCTCATAAATTAAAAGTCAATTTGTCCAAACCAATGTGAATAATTGCACAGATACTTTTATCTGCAATTTGAAATGGTATACAATAGTGACCTCCTGCTGACTAAAATAATTAATTGAAAAGAGGGAAAAAAAAATTACTGTTCATCCACTGATGTTTCTTATACATTTGGCTGACATATTGCAACCATACTTTGCTTGACTTTAATCATTGTGATAGTCTGCCCCATGAAAACAATAATAGCAACAATTTCTGCTTTAGAGGCAATCAGGGTACAAACTCCCGTTAAAATTGCACTAATTAGGGTCTTGACCAGATGGATGTGGAGGTGTTGGGTGGGCTTTTCTGGCCGTTCCTACCAATGGGACCCTCAGGTTTAGCTGATAGTGACCACCTGCCGTGAGTTCCCCAGCGGCAGAGGGCGTGAGCAATGGAAAATCTAATTGACAGTGGCAGGACCAAAACATCCCGTTACCAGTTTATGGCAACTGCAGTACATGTCATGAGGGTAAGAGGTGAGGAGGGATAGGCAATGTTTCCTCTTGTTGGGAGAATCTATGGGTGTAGCAAGAATGGGACAACAGATTATCACTTGAATTGGTGTAAATTGAAAGAGATGGACACTCAGAGAGATCGTGGAGTCCTTGTGCATCAGTCGCTGAAAGTAAGCGCACAGGTGCAGCAGACAGTAAAAAAGGCAAATGGTGTGTTGGCCTTCATAGCAAGAGGATTTAAATATAGGAATAGGGACATCATGCTTCAATTACATAGGACATTGATGAGGTTACACCTGGAGTATTGTGTGCAGTTTTGGTGTCCTTATCTGAAGAAGGATGTCCTTACGATAGAGGGAGTACCACGGAGGTTTACCAGGCTGATTCCTAGGATGGCAGGTCAGTCATTTGAGGAGACACCACATCGGTTAGGATTATATTCATTGGAGTTTAGAAGAATGAGAGGGGATCTCACAGAAACTTATAAAATTCTAACAGGGTTAGACAGGACAGATTCAGAAAGAATGTTCCCATGTGGTTGAGGGAATCCAGAACAAGACAATAAGGGATAAAACTTTTAGAATTGAGGTGAAGGGAAATTTCTTAACATAGAGGATGGTTCATGTATGGAATTCACTACTACAGAATGTAGTTGAGGCCAAAACATTGAGTAATTTCAAGAAGAAATTAAGTACTACAGCTGTCAGGGAATCGAGGAAGAGTTGCGAAAATTGACCTAAGACTAGCCTGCCCAAGATTAACATACCATCAAATTCTTCTGTTGAATTTTTTGTCTCACCCGTTAAGATTCTTGCAGGACAGGAATCTTTCAGTGAGAGTCTTTGAATACTTTTAAGGCAGAAGTGGATAGATTCTTGCTAAGCAAAGGAGGTGATAAGTTATCAGACGGTAGATGGAATGTAGTTTTGAGATTACTATCAGATAAATAATGATTTCATTAATGGCAGAGCAGACTCGAAGGGTTGAATGGCATACTCCTCCTTGTTCATATATTCCTATTATAATTTGAACATGTTTCTTGTTTGTTTTTCTCTAACTGACTCGCATATCACCAAATGTAAAATCTTCCATGAACCAAACATATCAGCTCACAATTTAAAGAAATTGTTTTCAAAATATTATCCTCGATATGTTCAAGATAATAGTCTGGCAGAATTTTAGTAATTCAGAAGTAAGCGTTTTCAGTGTCTAGTTACCTTCTTTCAAATAGCTGAAATTGACTTTAAAAATCTGTACGTTTTTATACTAGTTATACTAATGTTAGTTTTAAAAATTAAAAAAGCCTTTGCAGTGTGAGCAATGTCTTTGCCCTTTAAATAAAAAGTTTAATTTTGAGAGTATCCTCATGAAGAAGCACAATTAGCAGAAACTTAAAGAGAAAATGCTGGAAAATCTCAGCAGGGCTGGCAGCATCTGCAGGGAGAGAAACGAGCTGACATTTTGAGTCCCGATGACCCTTTGTCAAAGTTTGAGCTGTTCTGTTCACAAATAGGGTATATAAAGACTCAATTTACAAAATAATGGTTGGAATGTGAGCCTTTACAAGGCTTAAAGGTACAGACAATGTGAGTGGAGAGAGCGTTAAGCCCCGGTTAAAGGGATGTGTATTGTCTCCCAACAGGACAGTTAGTGAGATTTTGCAAGCCCAGACAAGTCGTGGAGGTTACATATCGTGTGACATGAACCCAAGATCTTGGTTGAGGCCGTCCTCATGTGTGCAGAACTTGGCTTCTGCTCAGCGACTCTGCACTGTTGTGTGTTGTGAAGGCTGCCTTGGAGAACGCTTACCCAAAGATCAGAGGCCAATGTCCATGACTGCTGAAGTGTTCTCCAATAGGGGGAGAACACTGTGGGTACATCCACAGTGCTGTGGGGGGAGGGAACTAAAGCAGAGCACTGGTGAAATTTGATTTGCACTGGGTATATTTTTTGTGTGTGAAATCTTTTGGTCTTTTGCATGGTTTGGTGAATATTGGATGTATTACAGTAATTGAAACTTCAATTCCAACACCATCTTCAATGTATCAATGCCACAGTATGTTCAGATGACATTCAAGAACACTTCCAGCTCTTCCTTCTTTGAGAATAACTGAAGGAAGAATCACACAATCTCACATTAATGGAGGAAGCATTTGATCTTTGACTTTCTGGGAAACCAATTTTTGTGATTTATAACTATGGAATTACTTCAAACAGTTTCAAATGCAGCAAGATCCCAGAAAAACCCATTGAAACCTGTAACTGAATTGTTCTCCAAACATATCAATCATTATCAGACTAAATAGATATTACACATAATGCAAATTTAAAATATATTATCACTGATTCAAAGCTGCAGTTTCCCCCATTAGAATTGTTTCTCAGTAGTTCTATGTTTCCCACTGACCCATGATAATAGAGTGAGGTGTAGTTCTGAAATTGTACCTAGTGCAGGATAATCCGTGTGTCACAGTGTACCACGGTTTTGAGCTTGTATACAATAAAGCAGAGAGACATAGAACAGCACATATAATTCCTCATGAGTTATCAATCTCACCTAATCACTGGAAGGCAAAAACTCTCCACACATCCTAATACAAGCTCTTGCATACTTCTCAGCAATCAGTTGTCCACCATAGGATGGCACAGTAGCACAGTGGTTAGCACTCTCCCCCACAGCTCTAGGGACCAAGTTCAATTCTGGTCTTGGTCGACTGCCTGTGTGGAGTTTACACATTCTCGCTGTGTCTGCGTGGGCTTCTTTTGGGTGCTCCGGTTTCATCCCACACTCCAAAGATGTGCAGGTTAGGTGGATTGGCCATGCTAAATTGTCCCTTCATGCCTCAGAATGTTTAGGTAGACAGGATTAGTCATGATAAATGTGTGGAATTGTGGGGAATAGGGTGGAGGAGAGGTAAAATATTCTGTCAGTGAGTCGGTGAAGACTGGATGGGTCAAATGGCCTCTTCAGCGCTGCAATGATTCTGTTCTATGATCTTACTTGTAGGTGCTGCAGATAATGAGAAAACCACCATTAAAAGACTCACATTCTTGCATAGTTCCTTAACATGTCCTCATGAAAGCCCAGAGTGCCAATGAATTGCATTTCAATGTTAATAATTGTTCATAAGAAGATGAATATTGATGAGGGAGAAGGAAAAATCAGGTGGAAAGAATCTGATACTTTACTTAACAGATTTTCCATGTAGGACCTAGTATGTTTGCTGAGTGTGGTATTGCCATAATTGTATGGGCAGTTTCAAATCTGAGGTAACAATAACAGAATTGGACTTTTGAAACTTGAAGAGCCTTTTTCTTCCAAAATGGTGCTAGAGCGAGGTGACTTCTTGTTAGCTGTCCCAGCATACTCTTGAATTTTATTTTTTATTCTCATTCTATACTTTTAAAACTTAATTCTAACTCTTTTAACACTCTGCACCCACTTCTTTCATTGTCCCTATGTGCTCTATGAAGAGTGTGTTTTGTCTGTATTGTGCACAAGAAATTATGCTTTTCATGTGACAATAATAAATCAAGTCAAAAAAATGTCAATGAAATATCAACTGATTCAATGTTTAAATGGATAAGATTCTACATCTTATATGTCATTGGTAAAATTACATTGGTGTCTTATTTAACTTACATGAATGGTTCTTCTGAAGATATCAGAGGATGATGAGGAGAGAATGGCTCCAGATTTATAGAGATAAATAGCAGAGGAATCACCAATCAGCGTATCAGATGTCTGCGGGAGAGGTTTTTGTAGGTGCACCATTGAAAGCATTATTTCTGGTTGTATCACAACTTGGTATGGCTCCTGCTCTGTCCAAAAGCTACAAAGGGTTGTGAATGAAGCCCAATCCATCACGCAAATCAGTCTCTCATCCATTGACTCTGTCTATACTTCCCGCTACCTTGGCAAAGCAATCAGCATAATTAAGGACCCCCGCACCCCAAACATAGTCTCTTCCACCTTCTTCCATGGGGAAAAAGATACAAATGATTGATGTCACATACAAACTGACTCAGGAACAGCTTCTTCCCTGCTACCATCAGACTTTTGAATGGACCTACCATATATTAAGTTGATCTTTTGCTACACGCTAGCTATGACTGTAACATATATTCTGCACTCTCTCCTTTCCTTCTCTGTGAATGGTATGCTTTGTCTGTGTAGTGCGTAAGAAACAATTCTTTTCACTGTACATTAATGTGTGTGACAATATAAATGAACTCAAATCAAATCAAAGGTTTATTCCTGCTATGATCTTTAAAGATGACACTCTGATCTCAATGCAGCTAACTTTTGCTGGCGTGTTGACGCCCCACTCCCCTGCATGATGGCGTGAAACACATCCCCTTGATTTTCTTTTAGACAGAGCGTGGTAAGATCTGAAAAGAAAACTGACCAGTTTCTCTGAAGAGAAAACCACATTGCCATTTGTTGGTAAGATCCCATTCCCCCACCTCCATATATCACATAGAACCACTTTACACTGTTTGGAGAGTAAACTGAGATGGAATATTTTAATATGTTGGCAGAGTTAAAAACCACTGAGAGATGCACTGTCAGTAATTCCGAGTTTCCCACACATTATTCCCCGAATCCACCTCTCCCGCCTTCACAAAATGACAATCAGGGCCCATGATTCAATAATGTTTCATTCAGCTACTAATAATGGGAATTGAAGTCAGTGTCAAAATGTAGCCAGAAGCTGAAGGACTTGTCAAGAATTGAATTGGAAATAATAAGAATAAATAGAAATTCTTCCACTCCATGCTCAAATGCTCTTTTTGTTTGTTCAGCCTTTTTTCCCTGGGAGTATAATAATCCTTGTGCATCAGCATTCTCATCTGCAAGAGGCAACCAACCAAGGCTCAATAATGGAAATGCAACAACTGGCAGAGATTGTTGGTGCATCACTTCATTGGTTCTATGGTTTGGGGATTTGCTTTGTAAAGGGGATTGAATAAGTAGATGGAGATAATGATGAGGTCGAAACTGCCCAGTCAGTGGGAAAGAACAGCTCCTGTTGGATCTAATGCTATAGTTTTCATTCTGTGCTTTTTTTTAATGCACAGTAGTTGCTAACCAGATATTATTGAAAAGGTGAAAGAGTTAAATGTCAAAGACTTTAATTGATCAGTCTGAAGAAATAGAGAAATTTAGCCAAATATTAGATGGGGCCGAATCACATCAATTTCCTTTGTGATTCTAAGCATGTCGCATTGGCAAGGAGATTCCAGCACTATAGCAATTCTATGATAGAAAAACGTGGGTGGCACGGTGGCACAGTTGTTAGCACTGCTGCCTCGCTATGCCACGGCCCACATTCAATTCTGGCCTTGGATCACTGTCTGTGTGTTGTTTGCATGTTCACTCTGTGTCTGCATGGGTTTCCTCTAGGTGCTCCTGCTTCCTCCCACACTCCAAATACATGCGGGTTAGATTGATTGGCCATGATAAATTGCCTGGTAGCATCAGGGGTTAGTATCATTAGCTAGGATAAATATGTGAGGTTAGAGGAATAGGGCATGGATAGGATTGTGGTCAGTACAACTCAATGGGACAAATAGTCTCTTTCTGTATTATAAGGATTCCATCAATTCTATGATCTCTTATCAAAATAACCTCTGCGCAGTAAAACAATACAGCACCAGATTATTACAATGTATAAAATTAGATCTCTGTATGAATTGTGAACATTTTCATGATATCTGGATAATTCTTGTGCTTCCTTTTACAGCCATTCACTCCCTTAAGTTATTTCTTGATAACTCAAATGCCATTAGATGTATTCCTGATAAAGAAACTTTAAATTCATCTCAGTAAGCTGCTTTGCCTTGGTGGGATTCTGTGTTGCACCAGTTGTGCACTTTTCCAATCAGAGTTCCGATCAGTGCAATCATTCCTTAGATAATTTAAATAGCAATCTGAGTGAAGGGCGTTTTCAGTTTGGGTTCCATACGCTAGCCGAAAAGTTGTGGGTTTGCATGGGTCGCTGTGAGAGCAATGGGAGAGATGTCTGATGCCATTCCAGAAAAGGAGCCCATTTGCGAGATTAGCTGAAGCCTTGTGCCAAGTAATCATAGTTAGTCATTAGTTCCAATTGAGGGAGTTTAGCAGGAGATTGACACCAATAATCTCCCATAGAGTGTCCATAACCTGTGCCAGAATAGAGCCATTCTGGAAGATTGCCAGAAACTGCTCTTTATTTTTCACCTTCAGTTTTCACTGAAGCATCTCATTTTGATCCTTCTGTGCTCTGTCAAATGGACTTGATGCTGAATTATTCAAAATGCATAAATATAGTTTTGAAACTCCCCACACTCATCTAACTCCCACATTCATCTAACTCCAGCATATCTCAAGCAGCCTTCCTGCCTTAAGCTGTTAAAATAAATTCCATTTTGTCCAGTTTGGGGCTTTACTTTAAGAAGAATACCATGGAGAGTGTTCAGAAGACATTCACTAAGGGTAAAGATATAGTAATGTTTATGCACCCAATTACCTTCATGCTGAGCACCTTTGGTCTGTGCGCAATCAGGACCGTGACCTTCTGGTTGCTTGCCATTTTAACACACGACCCTGTTCCATGCCCACATGTCTGCCCTTTGCAGTGTTCCAGTGAAGCTCAATGCAAGCTGGAGGAACAGCATCTCATCTTCTGGCGAGGCACTTTACAGCTTTCCGATGTCAACATCAAATTTAACAATTTCAGATGATTAGCTCTACCCCACCTTTATTTTCATTTTATTTCATTTTTAACTGTTCTCTACCTTCTATTTCTTTATTGCCTTTCTTTATTTTTCTCCTCCCCATTCTTCCCTCTTTTTAATCTTTCAATTTCTTATCTTTTCTCCCTCTTTCCTTCCTCTTCCCCTCTTTTCTCTGTTTTATTTCTCTCCTACCCATCTCTGCCCTCCATCCACCCCCCTCCCCCAATCTTCTTTTGCCATAATTTACCCTCTGATTTCAGTTCTCAGCCATACACACTTTGTATCCTCTCTATGGACTGCCATTAACACCTCTTAGCCTTTCCCCTTGTTTCTGTGGCTATGACTTATTTTTCATTCCCTTACCTTATGGTATAAATATCTCCCACTTACTATGCCTTTTAGCTTTGACAAAGGATCATTTGGACTCGAAAGATCAGCTCTTTTCTCTCTTTAGAGATGTTGCCAGACCTGCTGAGATTTTCCAGAATTTCTTTTTTGGTTTCAGATTCCAGCTTCTGCAGCAATTTGCTTTCAAATACTATTCAATATGGTCATGGCTGTATTATCTCCTCACAGTTGGTGTCAGGCCTGCTGAGATTTTCCAGCATTTTCTGTTTTTGTTTTGGCTTCTTGTCACCTGGTAAGGGAATGTGTTTCTGTTTGATGTTATAGCTGTGTTGTGAGATCTCTAACCTTTGGGCTTTGTTATATTGGATCTATTGAAATCTTCAAACAAGGATTAAGCAACAAGACAATCGCAGATCTGACCTTTGCAAAGAATTTCTCCTGTGTGACATGTTGGCAGATTTTTTGCTCTCCTTGCCTGTATTGTGATGTTGCACTTTGAACCCTGTGCTATTCCCCAGAATGTAAAGATGCCAGTGTTGGACTGGGGTAAGCACAGTAAGAAGTCTTACTACACCGGGTTTAAGTCCAGCCAGTTTATTTGACGGTAATCCCACAAGCTTTCGGAAATGATTGAATTCAACAAATTCAGATGATTAGCTTTAACCCATACATTGTCTGCATCTTTAAGATTTGAATAGCAGGGTAGCTGCAAAGACTCGCATTCTAATCAGTTTTCTGTAAACTGTGTGTGTCTTTACATGCCTTTCTCTGATCAGAACATTCCACACATCTCACAAAGGAACATCACTTCTGGAAGCTTGTGGGATTACTATCAAATAAACTGGCTGGACTTAAACCTGGTGTTGTGAGACTTCTTACTGTGTCCATTCCCCAGAAAAAGCCTGAAAAGATGTGCTGTTTGGATAGTGCTGCTGCCTTATAGCACCCGAGGCTTGGGTTCAATTCCCGACTTGGGTCACTGACTGTGTGGTGTCTGCATGTTCTCCCTGTGTCTGTGTGGGTTTTCTCCGGGTGCTCCGGTTTCCTTCCACAGTCTGAAAGATGTACTGGTTAGGTGCATTGGCCATGCTAAATTTTCCCTCAGTGTACCCAGAACAGACACTGAATATGGCAATTGGTGGAATTTCACAGTAATTTCATTGCAGTGTTAATGTAAGCCTTACTTGTGACTAATAAATACATAAAATTTAGACTTTACTTTTAGGAGGATCTGCCCTTTTAACGGCTACTGATTCATGGTATCAGAGGAATTCTTCATTAAACCAGAACTCCTTCAAGATGTGTAGTGAAATGCAGAGGCTAAAAGTTCAATTAATGGATCAGGAAAATACCCAAAATACAGCTCGGATAGGACACCACTTCTCCTACAATGCTTTTATAGCTAGCTTTCTCATATTATCCATTATCTTGAGGTTATCACCTTGGATTATAATGAACACACAGGAGCCATTAAGACACTGCCAAGGTTGCATGCCTCTGCAATAATCAGAATTTATCTCATGCTAAAATACAAGGTCAGCACTGTTGCATTGCAGTACAGTTCATGAAATGAAGGGCAAACTATCCATTTTCAGCATCTCTTAAAGTTACCGTTGTCAAAACGTAGAGGGAGAGAGCTGGTTGAAAAGTGAAGGAGGCTCGAAGGGCCAAATGGCCTCCCCCTGCTTTCTTTGTTTCAGAATTGATACTGATAGAAATGTGCATATTTAGCCATATTCTCAAAGGGCCGCAGGCTTTTCTGTCCATTAAAGAGAGACATTTTGGCTGCTCATAAACTGACAGGCATGACTCAACAAGGTGAGGAAGCAGGGCTTCACGAATCACTAGCCAGTACGAGGATTGAACCCAAGCTGTTGGCATCATTCTGTCATTCACACACTAGCCACCCAGCCAACTGTGCCAACCAGCTCCCTCTGATAGAAATAGCTACAGCAAAGCAAGAGTGACAAAATGGTACCTTTCGAGGATGCAGTTTCCAAGACCTTGCTGCAGGAGACATGAAAGAAAAAGGTGTCCCTTGTTTTAAACAATGGTGGGGAGCTCATTCTGGAAGTGAAGCTCAAGTGCAGTGCGGAGAGGCAGAATTGTAATGTAAGGTTAGTATGAATAGCAGAAAGTGGGACCAGATAAGGTCTCTGAAAGTTTGCCAACTTAAGTGTGCCGACAGGTGGCTTAATTTTACTATTTTACCTTCCAGTACTTCTTTAACAGCACTGTGGTGCTTGGTGGAGTATCACAGATGGAGAATGCACAGCATTTTGGCAAGAGTTCCCCTAGATTCTAAACGTGCAGGCTGTAACACGTTTGCATGTTGTAACGCTGTGTTTTTTATTACTGACATGTCAATGCGTCCAGCCTGTAACTCATGAAATGCAACAAGGGACAAATCCAAGTCAGTATTCAGAAAAAGCACACAGAGTTTTCATGCTCACTGACTCACATGAAGAAAAAGTAAAACTCTGTAAATTCTGGAAATCGACAATTCAATTAGGACAAAATGGAAAACAAAGCATGCCAATCAGAATAGTAAGAAGTCTCACAACACTAGGTTAAAGTCCAACAGGTTTATTTGGCAGTATGGGCTTTTGGAGCGCTGCTTCTTTATCAGGTGAATGGAATCAGAATAAAGAAAGCAGATGCGCTGAGACACTTCCTCTTACCTTCCGCCAAACCAACACCCCACTACTAAACATCAAGCCATTGCTTCTAGGGCTATCACTGACCTCATTGCCTCTGGAGATCACTCTTCCACAGCTTCCATCTTTATAGTCCCTCAGCTCCACACAACCTGCTTCAACTTTCTTCCCAAAATCCACAAAAAACAGCCCATCATTACAGCTAGTTCTACCTAGTGGAACTCATTTCCTTCTATCTTGAGGTCAGTGACAGCCCATTCTCTCTCCCCTTGTCTAGTCTCTTCCCACCTACATTCTTCAGATGCCCTAAGTTGAAACAAGAATTTCCAGTTTCCTGGTTCGAAATGCCTCCTCTTCACTATGGGTGCCCAATCCCACCACATCCTATCCCCACCAGGAGGATCTGAGGGAACTCTGCATCTTTGTTGAACAGAGGCCTAAACAATCCCAATCCAGCAACACCCTACTCAGCCTGGCTAGACTTATTCTTTCACTCAACAATGTCTCCTCTAACTTGGGCATGGTAAGAAGTCTCACCACACCAGTTTGAAGTCCAACAGGTTTATTTGGAATTCCCAGCTTTCGGAGTGCTGATCCTTCATCAGGTGAGTGGAGGTAGGTTCATAAACATGGAATATATAGGCAAAGACACATTTGTAAGATAATTATAGACTGGAATGTGAAGAATGGTTGAAATGCAAGACTTTACAAGTAATCAAGTTTTTACAGATACAGACGTTACTAGTATACAGAGGGATAATCACAGGTTAAAAAAATGTGAATTGTCTCGAGTCAGATAGTTAGTAGAATTTTGCAAGCCCAGGCTAAGTGGTGAGGGGTTACTTGTCATGTGACATGAATCTGGGTTGAGGCCATCCTCATTGTGCAGAACTTGGCTAGCAGCTTCTGTTCAATGATTCTGTGGTATCGTGTTCCTGAAGGCCACCTTGGAGTACACTTACCCGAAGATCAGAAGCTGAATGCTCTTGACAGCTGAAGCATTGGCCAATGGCAGGGGAATCGTTCCGTACAAATAAAAGATGTGGCAATGGATATCACAAAGGCCGTGGTTATTCCTGTCAGATAATTACACACAACCTAATCATTCATGTTATGTGAGCAGCTCCGCTTCCTTGAACCTGACCCAATGCAATATCAGGACAGCAACATCGAAAAGATTTGAACCTTACAAGCACCGCAAACAACAATCTCATTTAGAAATGAGAATATACAAACATATGAACAGATGAATGAGGAAGTGGAGTTGGCCACTTGGTCCTTTGAGGCTGTTCCACCATTTGCTAAGATCATAGCTAATCTGATTGTAACCTCAGCTCCGCACTCTCACCTACCCGTGTGAATACCTTGAACTAACAGCGACTTATTCTATTGGCTCATGACTCTTCATTTCATTTCCAAGTTTAAAAATGTCAAAACCTTCCATTAAATTAACACTAAACAGTTCAGAGGCTGGCATGGTGGCATGGTGGGTAGCACTATTACCTCACAGTGCTAGGGACCTGCGTTCGATTCCCAGCTTGAGTCAGTGTCTGTGCAGAGTGCTCCAGTGTCCTCCCACAGTCTGAAAGATGTGCTGGTTAGGTGCATTGGCTATGCTAAATTCTCCCTCAGTGTACCTGAACAGGCGCCGGACTAGGTGATTTTCACATTAACTTCATTGCGGCATTAATGTAAGCCTACTTGTGATAATAACACTTAAACTTGCAGTAATGTGCAATTTCTATCAACACTGGTGGGCTTTAACAAAAAATGTACAATTTGCTTTGTGTGAAGAATATTTTCATTTTAAATTAAGACCAGCCACATTTACAAATGTCCAGTATGGAACACATAATAGGAGAGCAAAGTAGGGGCTGGAAATCCGTAATATAAACTGAAAATGCTGGAAATAGTCAGCAGGCCAGGCAGCATCTGTGGAGAGCTGGCATATCAAGTCCACAGTCTAGTTTTGATAAAAAGCCTCTCTTTCTTTCTATAGAGTTGCTGCCAGAAGAGTCTAACATTTAGTACACTTTCTCATTTCTACTGGAGCAAAGACAATCCCATTTGCCAGCCCTCTGTGAAGCAATCAGATTTTTTGTGAACCTCGTACTCTCCTCCAGCCAGAAACCCAGCAACTGCCTGAGGTCCGGTTTGACACAAGATCAAACTGGAATTTCAAAACAAAAAGTTAAGACATAAGCAACTTGCTGAGAATAAAGAATCAATATCAAAGCAATAATTCGATCACTTAACAGATTAGCACCTAATAAAAATGACCACTAATAAGTGCCAAGTAGCATAACTAACTTTTTGACCTTATTTTTAAGAAGCAGAGTGAGAGTCAGGCTAAGCCCATGTCCTGGTTACCAGGGAACAAGCAGAGGACTGGGGACAATCAATGGAGTTGGGTTTAACTTACAGAGACCTCGCATTTGACTCTGCTGCACTCCCAGCTGACCATCTGAAAGTGGGGATCAGAAGTAAATTGTCTTTCAATTGGAATTTTCCTCCTGTGTGTAGATAGGCTTTTGGGGAGAGAAGAAGAGGAGGTGTACTGAGCAACCTGACTGTGTGTTTGTGTCTGTGCATGTTAGGGTTTTCTCTCGCTCTCTCATTCTCTCTCACATTCACTCTCACACATTTACTCACACTAACACTCACTCACAATGACACTTACTCACACTAACACTCACACAGTAACACTTATACTAACACTCACTCACAGTAACACCCACTCACACTTGCTGCAGCTACCAATCCTCTTGACCTTCCCACTCTTCCTCCTCTGGGTCCGTTAGTTGGCTGGTGCATGCACAGGAGAGCAAGAATGTGCCCAAGGACACAACATTATCCAGAACGTACCCTGCTATCAAAACAAGTGACTACATGGACTCAGGCTCTTGCTGCAAGATCATCTGAATTATTGTAGATTTGGATAATTCTTACTTGAATGCTTCTTTGATTACATTGAAATCAATGTACTCGAACCTTTAAGGAGTTGATCTTAAACTGCTGCCCAATACTATCCACCAAAAGCCGGGGTGTAACTTGTAACGCCATGACTCTGTTGATTCAATGAAGCAGCAGTCCTATACGGCTGATGTGTCTGCATTGCCTCCCAGTCACCGTCATCTGTATCTTCTCTTCAAATAAAGTATTCAGATTATAGTTTTATTGTTCCTTGTGGATGTTTACTGCATTTGTGATAAACAGAACTCCACAAATATGTGACTTAAGGAGGGTAGTATCTGGGCCGGTGATGTCAGTGAGGGGGAGAGGGGGTCTCTGAGCCAATGTTTGGGAAGTCAGCAATGTCCAGGAGGAGAGGTGCATAACTACTCATCTCAACCACACACATGCACCTTGGCCCCCTCAGCAGTCTGATACTGGCTTCTCAGGTGAGATTGAGCATCTGCACCCTGCCCCACCGGCATAAATCTCCTGACCACCTCTGTGTTGCAGCAATTCATTCTACTTAGCATAGAAGTTAGAAGCAGAAGTAAGCCTCCTTCAAGCTTGCTTCGCCATTAAGTATGGTCATGGCTGGCTCTCTATTATCGCACCATCCTCCCACACTCTTACAGCTAAAAGAAAATAATGTGGTGCTCAAAGGTATAAATAGAACTCCTCACAAGCACACTGTTGATATTCTGCTGCTGCGGTTATCAAATCGTGTATTCTTTAAAAGGTTTCACGTGTTTGTTCACAAATCTCTGAAGGATAGAAGGGCATGTTAATAGGGTGGTGAAAAAGGCAGATGGGGCACCTGCCTTTATCAATCGAGGCATGGATTACCAAAGCAGGGAAGTTATGTTGGAGCTGTTTAGAACTTTGATTAGGCCATACTGTGTGCAGCTATGTTCATCACAGTTTAGGAAGAATGTGGTTGCACTGGAAGAGGTGCAGAGGAGATTCATAAGAGAGCTGCCTGGGATGGAACATTAAAATAATGAAGAGAAGCTGGGTAGGCGTGGGTTCTTTTTGTTGGAGCAGAGGCCTGATCGAAGTAGTCAAGATTATGAGGGACATGGACAGAGTGAATAAGAAGTGGCTGTTCCTCTTAGCTGAAGGGTCAATCATGAGGGGACACAGGTTCAAGGTGAGGGGCACACTATTTAGAGAGGATTTGAGGAAAGGCTTTTTTATCCAGTGATGGTCTGGAATGATTTGCCTGGATGAGTGATAGTGGTGAATTGTCCCACATCCTTTAAAATGTACTTGGATGAGCACTTGGCATAACGTAATATTCAGAGCTACTTACCATGCGCCGGCAGATGGAATTGGATGGGAGTTCAGGTCTTTCAACTGTGTCAATGCAGAAGAGACCCTCAAGCCCATTGAGTCTGCACTGTACGATTCTATGAAATGATAGTATTCTGCATTCTCGACAGAGAACTGACCATGCAGAAGATTGGAAAGAAGTCAGCCAGGGAGATAAAAAAGGAACTTGCGGTTGCACAGCAGCGTTCTGAACCGCAGGACATTTTAAAGTGTCAGTCGATGAAATTCTTTCAAGTGCAGTTACTGTTGTAATGTAACAAAACCTGGTATCCAATTTGTGCACAGAGTAGTTCTGCAAACAGCAATGAGGTTAGGGACCAGAAGATTTCTCTTTGATTGAACATGGCAGATACATTCTGGCACAAGACACCAAGCGAATTCCTCAATTCCATGGGAACGCAGACAGGAGCCTGATTCCGAATCATGAGAAAAGTATAGCAACTCAAGCAGTGCAAGGCTCCTTCCACAAAGCATTGGAGAGTCAGCCACAATTACATTCACAGCCATACTTCCCTGAACTCCTGACCCAGAGTGCTGCCATTCAGCCAATACTTACACTGAAAGAGAATGATAATGAATGTCATGTCAAAAAGCTGTCGCCTCTACCTAAGCAGCAGCAAGGAAGACGGTTTTGATAAAACATTGTGGCCTACTATTTCAATCAGACGTCAAATGCTTCCCACTCCGAGCATATCTGAATATGAGTTACTGATGAACTGATGCAGCAAAGCCCATCGGCATCATGAACTCTGCTTGACTTTAACCACCATCTGTTCATCTCTTGTTCGAGAAATATGCCCCAGAATTACACATGGCAATCATTTAAAGCTAGATTCATCATGATCATGCCAGGGATAGGAAATGAGAGAGTCTGGAAATATTAGGAGTAGGGAAATCCGAGAGGAGACTTGAGTGAAGATTTATTTAAAATAATGAAGGAATTTCAGAAAATAGGAAAAGACTATGACCTCTGGTTTGGTAGTCAGTGATGGTGGGGTATACGGGTGGGGAGAGTGCATAATTTTTTTTAAAGTTTATTTATTAGTCACAAATAAGGTTTATATTAACATTGCAATGAAGTTACCGTGAAGTTACCTAGTTGCCACAGTCCAGTGCCCGTTTGGGTCAATTGCACCTAATCAGCACATTCTTCAGAATGTGGGAGAAAAAGCACCCGGAGAAAATCCACGCAGATACAAGGAGAATGCGCATACTGCATACAGACAGTTACCAAAGCCAGGAATCAAACCTGGGTCCCTGGAGCAGTGAAGCAGTAATGCTAACCACTGTGCTGCCGTGCTGCCTGTTGCCAAGAAAATGAAGAGGTGGATTTGGCGAAATCTTCTATCGTTGCTACACTTCAGCACTTGAGTCAAAAGCCTCTGCATCTTTTAAGGGAAAGTTAGTGTTTGAGCAGATAAAGATGGGGGAGATGTGAGAATGAATCATAGAATATATACTACATAGGGAAGGAGATTTGGCCCATTGTCTCGATGGTGGATCTCTGCAAGACTCCTCAGCTAGTCCAACTCCACTGCTTATTACTGAGGCCATATTTTCTCTTCAGGTGCTAGTCAATTGCACTTTTAAAAGCTCTGATTCAACCTGTGTCATTCACTCTCAGGCAATGCATTCCAAATGCTAAATAATTGTTGCATACAAAGATTTTTCCTCATGTTGCCACTAATTCTTTTGACAGTCACCTTACATTAGTGCTCCCTGGTTTACAGAATCGCTATAGGGTAGAAGAAGATTATTCAACCCATCGAGCCTGCACCAACTCTTCAACAGAGCATCTACCCAGGCCTTATACTGTAACCACATATATTTACCCTGCAAATTCTCCCTAACTACACATCTTGGGACATGAGGTGACAACTTATCATGTTGTACCTGTTAATTCTCAGGTATTTTTGACCAGTTTGCTTACTCCAAGGTTTTACCTTGGTGTCCTTTATTTGCAAGATGGACAAAGGATGAACACAAGTAAAGGTTCAACAAGTTTATTAATAATAACATTATTAACTCTTAAATTATCCACATAAAACAAGAGGATAGCCCAGGGTCAAGTATACTACCCACAAAGATGGTTTGGTTAAAACTGCAGGCTTGACTCTCTGAGTCCCACTGGCCTGTCGTTATGAAGGTGAATCTTGATGGCAGCTTCTTCCTTCCTTCCTTCTCTGGTCAGTCTTCCCAATGGTCAAGGATCACCTCCTTCCTTGAGTGTTTGCCGCGGGTGTGTCTGAAAATGTGTTCCTTTATCCCCTGCCTGCTTGCCTTTCCAGAAACTTCTCTGGTTTCCGGCCAATGAGGTCCCAGGAGGGGCTTCCAATACCCAGTGGGTTTCTTGATGTCTGCTTGACAGAACACCAGGGTCTGCCCCCAGGTGTCCATCTCTGTGCTGTTTCTTACGTGTAACCTGTTGTCAGATAAGGTAAATGCAAGAACTCTCGATGACAGAAAGTCTGGCCTCATCTCGCCTTCTAATAGTAGGCTGGTGCATTTCAATGGGGTGCAACGATCTCCTGCTAAGTATCAGTAGGGTGCAATGACCTTTGATGGGTGATTGATGAATCAGGCCCAGACAGATTTGTGTATTATACAATTGGCCTGCCTGAGATTTGACTGTGTTTGATTTTAATAATCCACTTCTTTAATTTAGGATATCCAGTTTTATCAGCCTTAAAACTAGGCCGTTTATATTACAAGCATGACCAATCAATTTAGCCCGCAGATTTCTGGACTGTGGGAGGAAACCGGAGCACCTGAAGGAAACCCATGCAGACACAGGGAAAATATGCAAACTTCACACAGACAGTGACCCAAGGCCAGAATTGAACCCAGGTCCCTGACGCTGTGAGGCAGCAATGCTTCTGGTCTACCAATAGGAAGAGTTTGTCCCTGTCTACTCTGTCCAGATCCTTCTGAACATCTCTATCAAATCCTCTCAATCATTTCTTCTCTGAGGAGAATAGCCCAACTTTCATCAATCCATCAACATAACCAAAGTTTCTCATCCCCTAAGCCATTTAAATAAATCTTTTCTGCATCTTCTCCAGTGCTTTCACATTCAACCAAAATCACAGAGCTCAAGATTGTCCAGTTGAGATAAACCAGAATTTTATAAAGGATTGCCATAATTTCCTTGCTTTCATACTCTATGTCACTATTTATGAAACCAGATTCCTTTGCTGTTGTCTTTCTTCAGCCTTCTTACTAACTTGTATCACTCCACATTTCTCTGCATTGAATTTGAACTGCTTTGTGTCTACCCATTCCACTAGTTTGTCTATATTCTCTTGAAATCCCCTATTATTTGTTCACAATACTTCCAAATTTTGTACCATCTTTCCATCTAGTGGATTCAGTTTTGGATTAGCCTTGCAGAGTTAGTCAACAAAAAAAGCAAGCAAGCTGATGCAAAGTTTCTGAAACAGAAACAAATTTACGTGCAGCCAAGAACATTTAAAGTTAGAACAGCAAATGATGTTAAACATGGATTATTTACAGTAGCTTCCTGGCAAACTCCCTCTGTTGGTACAATTGCGCAGGGCAGCTTCGTATACAAAACAAACAAAGCAATTTTCTATACACTATGGTGATGAATCTCCCATCCTGCTGCTCTGTTTTTTTAATGTAGCAGGCTGGGAGACTCGAGCATTGGCCAATTTGCGTGATTCGCGCTGGGCCCCTGGGCCTTCATGCATTTCGGGCAATGGATTTCCAAAAATAGGTGCAGAGCTGCATAATATATGCAGAAGTAAATTAAATATATTTTAAATGGCATTAGTGGACCTGGACCTGAAATCTCCAGTCCTGCTAGCCTCTGCGCCCCTCAGCCTGGAGTGGTTCACTCTGCAAGAAGTCTGACGACACCAGGTTTAAGTCTAACCAATTTATTTGATAGTAAACCAAGCAAAGCAAGCTTTCAGGGTTTGCCTCTTCGTCAAATGATAATTCTCCATTCACCTGACGAAGGGGCAAACCCCAAAAGCTTGTGAGTTTACTATCAAATAAATTGGTTGGACTTAAACCTGGTGTTGTCAGACTTCTTACTGTGTTTACCCCAGTCCAATGCCGGCATCTCCACGTTGAGGTTCACTCCAGCAGGGTTTGCTATAGCTCCCTTATTGCGGGGACCTAGCGATCCAATCCCACTGCAGTAAAGGGAGGGCAATCAAGGCCCTCCAGAAGACCTGCTGCCAGACAAGTGCCCTGGGCATTGCTACCTTCGCAGTGTCCCCTGACATTGCCCACCAAGCATCAGGCAGTGCCAAGAAGGAAGGGCCTGAAGGAGCAAGGTCTCTTAGGAGGGCGATTTGTTGAGGGCCCTGCTGTCACACTGCACAAGGGCCATGCGCTGATCTCAGCACTGACAATGGCTGCTCAGTTCTATGCTGCAGGCTTTTACAGTGGGAATAGGCCCTGCCCACTAGTTTTCAACAGGATTAACACTAATATACTCTGAGTGCACAGAGTGTGGGAGATTCATTTTGGAACTCCCACTGAAGGAACCAATGGGATTTACTCTGGTTTTTACTCAAATTTGATACTTGGGATTTTTCTGAGAGAATCGCCCCCTACATCTAATAATTTTCTTTTATTCTGTTAGCATTGATAAGTCTTAATTTCCCCATTGAGAAACACTATCTATCAATAAGATAACCGACTCACAATCTATTCACTGACCTTAATAAGCAATGGGTTGAGACTGAAACCATTGAACTTCAGTGCAAAGTATACTGTTTACCATATTGGAACATGGGAATATCAATAAAAGAATCTCCAAAGCATTTGTTTTGCAGTTTTCCACCCATCTATCTCCCATTTCCAAAGACAAAAGAAGCAAAATGATGCCTCCAATTTTGTAACAGCTGTGAGAATCACAGATAAGCATCACAATCAGTTGCAGCATTGATTGAGCACTATACAGATATATAGGGCAGCATGATGGCACAGTGGTTAGTACTGCTGCCTCACAGCTCCAGAATCCTAGGTTCGGTTCCTGGCTTGGGTCACTGTCTGTGTAATTGTGAAGTTTGCACCTTCTCCCCTGTGTGCATGAGTTTTCTCCAGGTGCTCTGGTTTCTTCCCACAGTCCAAAGATGCGACAGTTAGGTCGATTGGCCATGTTCGGTTGCCTCTTAGTTTCTAAAGATGTGTAGGTTGGACGGGATTAGCCATGAGATAAGGCAAGTTGGTGGACCTGTGTAAGATATTCTGTCAGAGAGTCGGTGCAGACTTGGCCTCCTTCTGCACTGTTGGAATTCTGTGATTCTATCTTATGAAAGTTCTTCATCAGGGAAAGGAGTTAAAACCTATCACTAAGAATGCAGATAACAACATTTTATGGAAAGGAAGTCATGTAGTGTTGAATCTGCTCCCAGCAATGGTGACCTCTCCGCCATATAGTTCCACATTTAGTAAAAAAACAGCAAAGGGTGGGTCCCAAGGCATATCACTGGTGGAAGATAAAACAAACCTATATACCTACACAAACTGGTGCCACACATTGGCATGCTCTTGCAGATAACATCGCGCCAATGGAGATCGTTTTTCTGATGATGATGATGATGGGGGATGAGTGTAGAGTTGATTCAGGAGTGGAGGCCTAGTACCGATAGATAGATTCATTAATATGATATTCCTGAAGTTCAACATCAGCTGCTGTGCCCCATCACAGATGGGGGAAGGGATATTTGCATCACATGTTCAAGATCAACACGAAACGTGATTTGGCTGTTCTCGTGAGATTTTCTGCTCCCGTTGACGAATCTGCGATGATGTGCGATCAGGAGCAGAAAATTTTAGCCACATTGTTCCATTTGTTGCTGAAAATCACTTGACTGTTAATAGTACCGGTTCCAGACAGTCCCGAGGCTCAAGCATATACCCAACAACATACAGACATTCACAGCTATCTAGGAAATTCACATATCCCTTTGTTTAAAGATGGAATAGTTACAAAGGAATTATACCATTCCAACTGACTTGTCTTTATGGTTTCAGCATGGGTACATAACACATCAGAACCTAATGTGTGTTGGGTGGGATGAAGTCCCCATCGACCTCCCATTGTATTCTGATGCTCCATCCTTCAAACCCAGGCTGGATAAAGCCCAAAGTGATGAATAACAAACATGCGATACTTAGCAACCTGTCCTTATTTGGAAAAGGATATTGAGTTTGTAACAAGTCACATGGACAACTCAGCCATGTTTATTGGCTGTTTTCAAAACAGTGCCCTGAAAGCTCATGCTACCAAATAACGTTTTTTTTAAAAGTTTGTTTATTTAGTCACAATTAAGGCTTACGTTAACACTGCAATGAAATTACTGGGAAATTCCCCTCGTTGCCACATTCTGGCACCTTTTCGGGTCAATGCACCAAATCAGCACATCTTTCAGAATGTGGGAAGAAACTGCAGCACCTGAAGAAAACTCACACAGGAGTGGCACAGTAGCACAGTAGTTAGCACATGGGGAGAATGTGAGAACTCCACATAGTGACCCAAACCAGGAATAATATCCAGGTTCCTGGCACTGTGAGGCAGCAGTGCTAAATTACTGTGCCACTGTGCTGCCTACACTTTAACCTTGTGCTGTGAGACTTCTTATGTGCCTACCCCAGTCCGACACCAGCATTTCTATATCATGTTTTCAAAACAGCAAGGATTAGCTCAGCAAAGGCAGATGGCCCACCAGAAAACCATTGAACCTATCAAATATGCAGCCAAAGTAATATTTGAAAGAGGGAGAGGAACCCTTCCTAACCTGTTCTGACTTCAAGTTCAGTTGACCATCAATCTCTCAGAAGTTCAGCTGCACAAAGCCTCATAGCTTACTGAGAAATCTGAACTCACAAGACCTTCACTTCAACTAAAAGTATCAATTCATCTAAGACACTGCAGGCCTGCCACAAAAGATATACTGAGACAATCATACCTTGAAGTTGCAGTTTTTCTTCAACTGTATGTAATTTTTGTGTGGATGACAGTATGTGTGAGGCATGTGAGTGAGATGTCATGCTTTTTTAAACCTCTGTGACAAGTATGTGCAAATAAATGACCTATCTTACTTTAAAATTCATAAAAACGGTGCTTCTGGAATTATTTACATTGCGACAACCACTCTGAGGATAAGAAAATACACCACCCTCACACGTAAAATTGTTTGATCATGGACAGTAAGACAAGGAGAGTCACTGCAGGGAATTTCCCATCCCGTCCACCACTGGAATTGTAGCAGGAGACGGGGGGAGGTGCGGACCATGCAAAGATCTGTTGGATTTTCCAGTTTTGGGGCGAGCATAGTGATAAATCCCACCCTGTGGCTTTGAAAAATAGAATAATTATTAATGGTAATCAATTTCTACATGAGAAGCAGTCTTCCATTTCAAGAGTCTAGTCAATATCAGTTACTTTCTCACTTAATAAGTGATATAAGAATTCTGGTGTCATTGTGACTGAACAGAGCTTGCAGAATACTACTAACTCCATATCTACCAGCAAATAAAAACTATTGAATTAATCAACCATTAAAAGCAACTACTCCTGGTCTTAGCATTTGAAACTAATTGCTGAATTACTGCCTTTCACTTTGTCCTTGGATCCCGTGTCATTCCTGGCTTCTTTTTTTTCGTCGAAAGTTACTGACTAAATAGTTTCCAGATGGTGATTTGTCCTCCTCATTCCACACTTCAAACTGTTCTCACGCACACACAAAAAAAGATGATTTCATGCAACGCTTGTGTAGAAATGGCTCATCAGCCATCTGTGCCAGGGCTCCGGGGTGAAGTAATAACTTTGCGGATCTTGAATTATTGACTGTGGATATTTCTCTACCTTTCAGCCCTCATAATGCCTCAACATGATTTTACTGCCTGGCTAAGGGCCACATGTCAAAAGTTCATAAAAACGTGCACTTGTTTATAAGTTACAGTGTTGAGGTTGGCGTGCTCCCCAGCAAGATTTCAGCTTCAAGTACAGCAATTGTCTTGACTTTGGCCCTCCAATCATCATTACACTTCTGACACAGCTTCTCACTCACCCCAACAACTCTGCCTTTGATGTTCTTGTTCCCAGTTAAAATGATTACTCTTGTCTGCTCTTATCACTGCACGGCCCCCTCCTCAAATTGGCACAGGTCTTTGCCTCCTCGAATTCAAGAAACTGAGACTCCAATGTATCTGATGCCTACTTCTCCTCTGCCACAACTGATTACTTCTCCAGGCTGAGCCTGGAAATGCAAAAGTAATCCTTGATTTATTTTCTTTACTGCTAACCAGCCTCCCATCCATTGACTCTGTCTACACTTCCCGCTGTCTCACAAAGCAGCCAGCATAATTAAAGACCCCAGGCATGATCCATATCATGATTCTCTTCCAACCACCTTTCTTCCATTATCCAGCACAGAGTGTACTAAGGAAAGTGGCCATGGAAATAATGCTTGCAGTGGCTGTAACTTTCCAAAATTCTGTAGATTCTGGAGCAGTCTTGACAGATTGGAGGATGGCACATGTAACCCCACTATTATTACAGACCAGCTAGCCTGACATCAGTAGCAGGGATAATATTAAGAGTCTATTATAAAGGATGCAATAATAGGACACTAAGAAAATACCAGTGGGATTAGACAAAGTCAACATGGATTTATGAAAGGAAAATTATGTCTGATAAAATTACTTGTGTTTTTTCAGGATGTAACTGGGAGAATAGATAACAGAACCAATAGATGCGGTGTATTGGATTTTCAGAAAGGCTTTGATGAAGTCCCACATAAGTGATCAGCGTGCAAAATTAAAGCATATGAGATTGTGGGTAATATATCGGCGTAGATTAAGATTTGACTTGATTTGATTTGTTATTGTCAAAAGCAATGATATACAGTGAAAAGTATTGCTTCTTGTGTGCATACCATTCATAGACTACATAAGGGAGAAGGAAAGGAGATGTTGCAGAATATAGTATTACATAGCTGGGGTGTAAAGATCAACGTAATATAAGTAAGTCCATTCAAATGTCTGATGGCAGCAGGGAAAATGCTGTTTTTGAGTCAGTTGGTACGTGGGCTCGGACTTCTGTATCTTTTTCTTGATGGAAGAGAGAGTACTGGCGCTTTTTTGAGGCAGCAGGAAGTGTAGACCAAGCCAATGGATTGAAGGCTAGATTGCATAATGGACTGGGTTATGTTCACAACTCTTTGTCGTTTCTTACGGTTTTGGTTGGAACAAGAACCATGCCCCAAGCTGTGATAAGCCCAGAAAGGAGTCTTCTATGATGCTTCTGTAAAAATTAGTTAGAAACATAATGGACGTACCAAATTTCCTCAGCTCCCTCAGAGGTGCTTGTGGGTTTTCTTAACTATATTCTCAGTGTGTCGGGGTCAAGGCAGGTTATTGATTAGAAGCTTGAATTGGTTAGCAGACAGGAAACAGAGAGCAGGAATGAATAGGTCTTTTTTGAAGTGACAGGTGGTAACCAGTGGAGTCCAGCAAAAATCAGGCCCCAGATATTCAGAATATATGTCAACAATTTGGATGAGGGAAGCAAAACTGGTGGCCAGAATTCTCTGGTCTTGTACCTCCCACCATCGCTTCCTATGAGAGTAGAAAATTTGATTCTCAACCAAGTTTCCATTCACAGAATCAGGACCAGAGAAGCCCAGCCATAGATGAGTTCCACGAATTCCAGCCAACATTTCCTGGTTTGCTGATGACATGAAACCTGGTAGAAATGTGAGTGGTGTGAAGGAAGTTTAGAAGCTTCAAAGTGATTTAGACAAGTTGAGTAAATACTTGGCAGGTGCAGCATAACATGGATAAATATGAAGTTATCCACTTCAGATGGAAAAAAAAGATGGAGTATTATTTAAATGATGATAGATTGGGAAATGTTGATGTGCAAAGTGACCTGAGTATCCTTATATAACAGTTGCCTAACACAAGCATGGAGGTACAGTAAGCAGTTAGGAAGCCAATGGTATGTTGGCCTTCATTGCAAGAGGATTTATGGTTGGTGGAGTGTTAGATAACATAAATTTTAAACTGTTTATAATGCTTTCTCTGGCATAAAATGGGCACAAATCAGTTTACCAGTGCAAGGTCTATACCAAACTGTGCAGTCATTGGTTCCACTTCTAAACTGCTGATACCTATTTTTTTGGCATCCTAGACAGATGCAAAAGCAGACATTCAGAATTTTTGATATGTAACTAGACAAAGCCACCATGATTCATAAAAGAGAATCATGTTTGACAAACATACAAGAGTTTGTATAGGATGTAACTTGTGGAATGGATAAAGGTGAACCAGTGTGGATGTGGTGTATTTAGATTTTCAGAAAGCTTTTGATAAAATCCCACACAAGAGCAAGTGTGGAAAATTAAAGCACATGGGTTCAGGGATATTGTATTGGATTGGACTGAAAATAGGTCAGCCTTCAGGAAACAGAGCATAGGAATACTTTTTTGGAATGATAGGCTAGTGGGTCCCTGAGGAATTGGTACCTGTGCCCTAGCTATTCACAATAGACACCAATAATTGTGATGAAGGAATCAAACATAATATTTCCAAGTTTGCTGATGCCACAAAACTAAATGGAAATCAAGGCCATTGAGACAAGTTGAGTGAGTTGACATATATATGCTAGTATAATGTCGATAAGTGTGACGTATTAATTTTTCTAGGAAAAGCAGAAAGGCAGAACATTATTTAAAGGGTGATAGATTGAGAAATGTTGATGTACAAAGGGACCTGGGTGTCTTTGTACACCAGTCACTGAGACCAAACTTGCAGGTGCAGCTGACAATTGGTAAGACAAATGGCATGTTGCCCTTCATCACAAGAGAATTAAAGTGCAGGAGCAAGAATGTCTTACTGCAGCTTTATAGGGCCATGGTGAGGCCACACCAGCAGTATTGGGCACAGTATTGGACTCCGTATTTCTGAAAGGATGCACTTGCCATTGACAGAGTGCAGTGAAGATTCACCAGACTGATTCATGGGTTGGCAGGTTTATCATATGAGGAGAGTTTTTGTCAACTGAGCTTGTATTCACTAGAATTTAGGAGAATAAGAAGGGATCTAACTGAAACATTCTGGCAGGGCTGGACAGATTGATGTGGGAATATTGTTTCCTCTGGTTGGAGGATCTAGAAAAAGGGGATATAGGACATTTAGGATTTAGATAAGGAAAAATTATTTCACTCAGAGGATGGTGAACCTATGGGATTCTCTACCACAAAAGGCCAAGAAGACCAAGTCAGTGAATATAATTGGGAAGGAAATAGATAGGTTTCTAGACTCTAAAGGTATCCAAGGATATGTGGCAACTGTGGGGGTATGTCATTGAGACAGAGGATTAACCATGATCATGTTGAATGGTCCAGTAGGCTTGAAGGCCTGAATAGCCTACTCCTGCTCCTATCTTTTTTGATCTTATGTTTCTATAAGTCGGCTGTATTCTAGCCTTTCAAATTGTAGCTAGCCAGTAGCTGCAATGAGTTCTCTTCCTATCTCTGCTGCATGATTCTTGGTTTGTCATTTGCATGAAGACCCTCAGGAACATCATCCGAAGACTCCACATCAGATTCCCCGTAAACGTTGATGACATTCAGGTGTATATTTCCATTACCTTTCTTGGCCTTTCCACTGCCTCTGAGTTATCAGCCTGCTTGCCCACCTTACAGTGCTGGATGAGCTATCAGATACTCCAGTAAATCATTGGGATTTTCATCACCCCATGATAAGCAATCATTAATTTTGGCTTGGTATCAGTTTGTGCCTGGGCACATGATCATGAAACAGCCTTGGACCATCTTTCTATGATAAAAGCGCTATACAAATTCAAGTTGTTATCTTTCCAGGATTTGTCATTTACGTTTTGGACTTCTAACATTTGCAGTATTTCTTTTCATCTTGTTTGTTTCATGCTTAAATTAAAAGATATTCTGTAATGATTGTATTGAACCTATTGCTTTCTTTAAGCTATAGTAGTATTCCTGCTTTCTCATGGGCTGAGGTATAAGTATAGCGATCATTCAGGGTGTGGAATTTAAGTCGATAATGACTTCTACTTAGAAGTGGAGAATGCAGACTCTAGGTCTGATAACAGTTCATTTTAATTGTTTACCAAAAAAAATAAACTGTATCATTTCTCTCAATGCTAGGAATGGTAATTCTTGTCAGTAGCTAGCAGAGCTTTCTCAAAGATTATCATAAGCTAAAACACACCATTTAATGTGCTTGGGCCGAAAGTAGAAAAATGAGAGCAAGCATTACAAGCCTTTTCTCATTTAAGAATATTGTGCACACATTTGTGAAAATATTACTCCTCCCAAAAACACACCAGAGGCAATTTTAACCCATTTCTCCACAACAGGTCAAAATAGTTGGGGATGGTAGGAGACTGGGGTAGAGGAAAAATTGAATGGCAAATCTGAAAGACCACCTAGAAGGTGCCAATCTTTTAACATAGGTTTCAGGATTCTGAGTAATCCACTCTGGGGAGATTCGAATGGGGCTTCAATCTCAGTATTTCCCCGGTCAATTGAATTTAAAGATTCGTACATGGGTTTTTCACAGTTTGAGAAACACAGCAGCTAAAGGGAGAACTGGGTAACCACATTTGTAGGGACATACTTCTAACAGCATGACTTATGGGTCAGTCATGATCTTACCGATTGGCAGAGTAGTCTCAGGGGGCCAGATGGTCTACTCCTGCTCCTAATTCTTACGACAGGAGGAGCAGGAGTGGTGTCACTGACTCCTGAAACAAATCTTTAACATGATCAGCCATCCCCCCATCACCCCTACAACCTATGACATCTTCCAGCCACCCCTCTCTGACAATCAGGTGGGTGACAGTAGGAGTCAATGACTATGTTGAGGTCCTGCTGTTAAATTTGGCGAGCCCCTTACAACATTTTCCAGGATTCCTGTGCTGTCATGCTAATTCCATCCTCTTAGTAAGCATTGCGACCATTGGTTTTCCTTTCAGATTTCCAGTTTAATTGTAGTTTGAATAATTTATTTGAATGATTTATGGAAGGACAGAAGTTCATGTTCAACTTTCAAATAACGCCCCTTATTGGACACTATACAAATTATGCATTCTAATTCTTGCCATATATATTACATGTGCACATACACACATACACGTGCACATATGTATACATACACAACACACACACATACCTACATGCACGTCCACACGCACACACGTATACATATACAACATACACACACCGACAAACACACTATTTTTAACAACAAGGACTCACTTATTGAAATTGAATGTTCCAATGTAATATGGTGCAGAGAAATTCTCTGTAACTTATTGCAGACAATCTTCTAATCATCATTTAAATGTCACCAAGACATTTAATATCCTTCTGTGAATGTCACTGGGCACTGGATTGAGACTGGAATGTTTCTAAGATTGCCAGAAGTTAATTCGGAACAGCAGTACTTGCAAGAAAATAGTCAAACTACAACTTCAATGCTCTTTGCACACTTATTTTTTTTGCAGTCATTCACATTTCAATAATGGAAAGAGCTCTGAAGGAGACTGAAATGGAACTGGCAGAGGTAGCCATGAGGAAGAATTCATAGAGAGTATTTGGGCAGTTTCCTCAACTACCTGTTATAGATCCAGCCAGGAATTAGGCTATTTTTGGATCTGGTAATTTGTGATGAGACAGGTTTAATAATAGATGCCTGGGGAAACAGCGACCATAACATAGTAGAACTTAGCATTCAGTTTGAGAGTGAGAAACATGGATCAGAAACAACTGTGCTAAACTTAAATCAGGGTAATTACAAAGGAGTGAGGGCAGAGTTGGCTGAAGTGGACTGGACAAGAAGTCCAGCAGAAAAGATGGTTGATCAGCAATGGCAGACTTTTATGAAAATAGTTCAATAAGGATAAAGAATTATAGTAAGGGATAAGTCAACCATGGTTAACCAAGGAAGTTAAGAATAATATTAAAATGAAAGAAAAAATGTGCAACATGGCAAGGATTAATGGCAAACCAGAGGATTGGGAAATTTTTAAAAACCAATAAAAGATAACTAATAATAGGTGAAAAGGCACTTGTGACATAAGTGAAACAAAGAGTCTACAGAGGGATGTAGACAGGTTAAGTGAGTGGCTAAAAACTTGGGTGATGGAATATAATGTCAGAAAATGTAAAGTTATGCACTTTGGTTGGAAAAATAAAGGTGCGTAATATTACTTAAATAGAGAAAGACTGCAGAAAGCTTTATCATAGAGAGATTTGGGGGTCATTTATATAAGTCACAAAAAACTAGCAAGCAAGTTCAGCAGGTAATAGGAAGGCAAATGGAATGCTGGCCTTTATCTCAAAGGGAATGGAGTATAAAAATAGGAAGTCTTTCTAAAATCAAACAAGGCATTAACTAAACCACACGTGGAATGATGTAAACAGTTTTAGCCCATCAATCGAAGGAAATAGCATTGGAGGTAGTCCAGAGAAGGCTCACAAGGTTGATCCTAGTATGAAGGGATTTTCATAAGAAGAGGGTAAGTAGGTTGGACTTGTGTTTATTGGAGTTTATAGAACTGTAGAATTCCTACAGTGCAGAAAGAGGCTATTCAGCCCATCGAGTTTGCACTGACTACAATTCCACCCAGGCCCTATCCCTATAACCCCATTTATTTACCCAATCTGTCCCCCTGACACTAGAATCAACTTAACATGGCCAATCCACTTAACCTGCAATCTTTTGGGCTGTAGAAGGAGATCAGAGCACCCAAAGGAAACCTATGCAGACAGGGGGAGAATGTGCAAACTTCACACAGACTGTGACCTGAGGCCAGAATTGAACTCAGGTCCCTGGCGCTGTGAGGCAGCAGTGCTAACCACTGCGCCACAATGCCACCCAACTAATGAACCAGCTGGATTTTTATGCCAATTGAGAATGATTTCATGGTCATCCTTAGACTTTTAATTCCAGTGGAAAAGGCACGTGGTATCAAATAAATACCTTGCATTGATGATTACCAAACTGAGGACTTTTCCAGAGCTATGGTGAAAAAGAGGGTTTCAGAAAACTGGATGAGATAAAAATAAATCAAGAGGAGCCAGTGGAAGGGCTGACAGCACTGTAATTAGATTAATCAGATTGGATAAATCCTAAATTTCTGAGGAAAGTGAAGGTCAAAGTTATGAGCCACAAGCATCCAATCCTCCTTAGATACATGGCACTGTACCAGCAGACTAAAGGATTGCCATTATTATGTCCATTGTTTAATAAAAGGGGGAAAGATAAACAGTTACAGGCCAGTCAGATTCATAGCAGTTGGGATAATAATCTGGGAAAAAGTTAATAGCTGCTTGGACAACTATAAACTAGTAAAGGAGAACTTTTATGAATTTATTAATTGAAACTTGTTTTTGAATAACTTGATTGAGTCGCTTGCTTACAGGGATGTATGAGGACAATGTAGTTCATTTTACCTAAATAGACTTTCAAAGATATTTGATAAAATATCATGTTAGGCTGGTTAGCAAATGAAGCCCATGGTATAAAAGGGACAATAACAAGACAAGATTAAAATTTGTTAAGGGATAGAAAACAGACAAATGGTAGGTTTTCAAGTGCATATCCCAAGACTCAGCACAAGCACTGCTGCTCACCGTCTACATCATGATATAATCATCTTATGGAAGATGAAGGATTTAATGAATGGGATGGAGAAAGAAAAGGAGATACCCAACAGATGTCACTTTGTTACTTTAGGGCAGAATCAAGCAGAATATAAAAAAGGTCAAAGAATTGCAAAAGAGAACAAAAGAAGCAAGGAAACAGCAGGTTTGTATGGCCAATCAACCTAACCTGCACATCTTTGGCCAAGCAATCAATTTCAGGCTATTGCAACTGTGATAACATTTTGACAGCTGTACCAATTATGAATACTTGGCTGAGTTCCAAAAACAAGCAGATTACTAAGTTCTGTTGAAACCGCAATTCAAAGTAATGACTGACAATTTTATAATGTCATGCCACCCTTTACCTCTGGCGCCATTTCAGAGTACATTAATGCTTGTTTAAACAACTTAATGGATACTTAAAGGATTAAATGCAAAACAGTGTTGTTTGGAGTATCAATCACAAAGCTTTTATTACAATGTTATGGGTTTAATTTTTTTTATACCAGCGTTTTAAAATAATTCTTATTGTTATTGCATGGTTCATGATGTCTGTACATAGCAGATACTGGATGAGTGGCTGTGGAGGACTTATGGGGGCACAGGTGATATGATCAGATGGCTGGGGGGATCAACAGTAGCGTGGAGGTGGCATGGGCAATCTGAGATGGCATGTGGGTGAGGGAAAAGTTTAGGGAACCTTTAAACAATGTTGAGATCTCAAGTGCTGAGACAGGCTTTCCAACCAGTCTGCTGCTGCATTTCATATTCCTCCTGCACTCCCTCGTATCTCAGAAACTGCATTGCAAACCTGGATCCTTAAAGAGACATCAAAAATCATGATGTGGCATACAGTCAGGAAGCTACAAAAGCACACATCATTTTTACCCAACAGATGTGAAAGTCCGGGACCTTATATCAGCATTTGTAATGCTGGTCGAAGTTCTCTATTTAAAAAAAAACTTGCATAGCGCCTTTAATGATCACAGGAAGTTCAAAATCAACTTACAGTCAATGATGCACTTCTTAATTGTACCCAAGTTGTCATGTAGCAAATGCAACAGCTAACTGCACACAGTAAAGTCCCACAAACAGCAATGAGCTGATGACTAGGTTATACATTTTAGTTATGTTAGATAAAAGATAAAGATTATTTTGATTTGATTTGATTTGATTATTATTATCACATATAGTAGTACACAGTGAAAAGTATTGATTCTTGTACACTATATAAACAAAGCATACCATACATAGAGAAGGAAAGGAGAGGATGCAGAATATAGTGTTATAGTCAGAGCTAGGGTGTAGAAAAAAATTAACTTAATGTGAGGCAAATCCATCCAAAAGTCTGATGTCAGCAGGAAAAAGCTGTTCTTGAGTCAATTTGTACACGACCTCAGACTTTTATATCTTTTTACTGACAGGAGAATGTGGAAGAGAAAATATCCAAGGTACATAGGGTCCTTGATTATGCTGGTTGCTTTTCCAATGCAGAGGAAGTGAAGACAGTATTAATGGTTGGAAGGCTGATTTGAGTGATGAACTGGGCTTCGTTCACAACACTTTGTAGTTTCTGTGGTCCTGGATAGAGCAGGAACCATATCAAGCTGTGATATAGAAAGAATGGTACATCTGTATAAGTTGGTGAGAGTCATAGTGGACATGCCAAATTTCCTTAGTGTTTTGAGAAAGTAGAGGAGTTGGTGGGTTTTCTTAATGATTGTATCAGCATGGAGGGACCAGGGCAAGTTGTTGGTGATCTGGACATATAAAAACCTGACACTGTTGACCATTTCTACTTCATCCCCATTGATGTAGACAAGAGCCTATCTTCTGCTACACTTCCTGAAATCATGACTATCTCCTTTGTTTTGTTTACATTGAGGGAGAGATTTTTGTCATTACACCATTTCACAGATCCATCTCATCATTATTCGAGATGGGAGCCGTAAAGTGGTGTTGTAGGCAAACTTGAAAATCTAATTAGAGGGGAATTTGGCGACACAGCCATAAATGTATAAAGAGTATAGTAGGGAGCTAAAGACACAATCTTGTGGGGCACCAGTATTGAGGGCGATCATGGAGGAAATGTTGTTGTCTATTCTTACTGATTGTGGTCTGTGAGTTAGGAAGTTCAGGATCCAGTCACAGAGGGAGGAGCCGAGCCGTAAGCCACGGAGTTTGGAGACGAGTTTCATGGGAACAATGGTGTTGAAGGCTGAGCTGTAATTGATACATAGGAGTCAGACATAGGTGTCCTTGTTATCGAGGTGTTCCAGGGTTGAATGCAGGCCAGGGAGATGGCGGCTGCTGAGGACCTGTTGCCGTGGTAAGCAAACTATAGTGGATCCAATACTCTGGGAGGCTTGAATTGATTCACACCATGACTAGCCTTTCAAAGCACTTCATAATGTCAAAGCCACCAGTTGATAATCATTAAAGCACGCTGCCTGGCTCCTCTTTGTTACTGGGATGATGGTCATTGTCTTGAAACAGATAGGGGTCTCAGATTGGTGTAAAGAGACATTGAAGATGTCTGCAAATGCCCTCACCAGCTGGCACATGCAAGATCTGAGTGTTTTTCTGGATACCTATCCAGACCAGTCACTGTCCATGGGTTGTCCTTCGAGGAGTCTGCTCTGATGTCTCCAATGATGATGTTGATACTGGTTCATCCGAGGCGTCTGACTTGGAGGGCATGCTGTCACTAACCTCTTGTTTAAAATGGGCATAAAATGCATTGAGCTCGATTGGGAGGGTTGCGTTGGAGCTGGCAATTTTACATACCTTTATCTTGTTGCTTGTTAGGTTAGAACAGGCTACACATTTTGAGACACTAAAGGGCAATTTAGCATGGCCCATTCCCCTAACTTATGCACCTTTGAATTTTGGGAAAAAAACAGAGCAAATACACAGGGAGAATGTGCAATGACTGGAATCGAAACCGGGGTCCCTGCCGCTGTGAGGCAGCAGCGTTAACCATTGTGCTGCCTAAATGAGTTTTTATGGCAATGATTTGATGGTCATCATTAGACTTTTAATTCCAAATTTTTATTCAAACTTCACCATCTGCTGTGGTGGGATTTGAATCCAGATTCCTGAAGCATTACCTGGGTCTCTGGATTACAAATCCAATCACAATAACGCTATACTATCAATCAGCTCTCTGTTTTTTGAGTTGGAAGGTGAGGGGCATGTGGACAAATTTCTGCTGGCATGGGAAAGGTGGATGTTACTTAAGCCCATTAGCTCTAAGCAAGCAATGTGCCTTATGTACAAACACCAGGGATGTCAGGAGTCACAGGGGGCATGATCCTCATACAATCCATTGGATTACTGTACAAGTCCAGTCACAAGATTTTATCCTTGGTAGACAGACTGCTAGCCTTTTCAGTTTAATTGTGGAGGTCGAGTATCACCACGGAATTGTGAAAAGATTGTGTTGCTGAAGCTATATTTTCAGACCTTTCAATCTCCGATACCTCATTTGACATCGGTTGGTCGACTTTAGGTGTAGGCTTTCTTCTTCTTCCTCCTAATGCTTTTGAAATAAATACCCTACACATGTACAGAAGCACAAAACTGAATGTTATCGTAGAAGAGATCAGATTTGAGTCAATGAAGGTAGCCTTTGTTTGAGTGGTGGAGGGGGAATAGGGAGCGACAGGGTTTGAAGAAGTACTACATTGTTGAACAGATGGAGAACAGAACATTTTCCCCCTTCCACCCTGCATCTGGTATCAGTACTACAGACTCATTCATCACTTGTAAGCTATAATAAATTTTACTTGTCCCCAGCTCTGATTCAACATCAAGCAAAATAAATCCCAGCTTCAGAAAAGCACCCTCGCTTAAACCAGGTGAAACTTTCATTCATCATATGTCAGGACCCTTAGAACGTGGTGGTCTGACAGATTAGATATATATATCCAGATATGTGCACTGTACTGGAAACAACATTCGTTCCTGGGCTTTGTTTAATTTCTGAAGGGCTGATAGCAAATTATTAACATTGCATGAGTTTCTTTTCCTCAGGGGTTGTCCTTGGGGTGGCACAGTGGCACAAGGGTTAGCACTGCAGCCTCACAGCGCCAGGGACCCAGGTTCAGTTCCCGGCTTGGATCACTGTCTGTGCACAGTCTGCACATTCTCACCATGATTGCGTGGGTTTCCCCGAAAGGTCCAGAAGATGTGTTGGTTAAGTGCATTAGCCATGCTAAATTCTTCCTCAGTGTATCCAACCAGGTGCTGAAGTGACTTGGGGACTCATCAGGTAACTTCATTGCATTGTTAATGTAAGCTATTTATGACACAAATAGATAAATGAAATAAAAATTCTACTTTTTAGAATTCTCACCTTCACTCCATCCTGAAGAACTTCACTGTTAATCATTCCCTCTCTGTCTCCTAGTAAAGTGGCATCTTGTCTCCAATCTCCTATTCTCCTGGACCCATAACATCTTCCTTAACACTCTTTTTGATCTCGTCTGGGCAAATTGCCATCTCTCCCACAATACCAAGGCAACTGTAGCCAGAGTCGTAAAAAATATTTTCCATATTGATGATCATTGTCTGTTATCCTTCCTTGACCCCCACAAAGATTCTGCAACCTTTGAAATGGTTGACCACAATAGCCTCTTCCAACATACCTCCCACAGTACTATCAACTATCACGGCACTCACCAGGGTCTGCTTCCACTTTCACACATTCCTCATTCATAGAAACCCTAACAGTGTAGAAGGATGCCATTCACCACATCAAGACTGTACCGACAACAATCCCACGCAGGCCTTATCCCCACAACCCCATGCATTTACCCTTCTAATCCTCTGACACCAATTTAGCATGGCCAATTCCCCCTAACCTACACACCTTTGAACTGTGGGAGGAAACCCACACAGACACAGAGAGAACGTGCAAAATCTGCATAAACAGTGACCCAAACCAGGAATCGAACCCAGGTCCCTGGTGCTGTGAAGTAGCAATGCTAACCACTGTGCCATATGCCACCCTTGGACTTTTTTGCATTTCCTCTTTTTGCCACTATTAATATTATTGACTTCAGTCTCCTAGGTTCCTTGAGTTGAAACTTCTTCCTTGAGCTCTATCGTTTCTCCAGCTTTCTACTCCCTTCTCATTCTTTTGGATCTTCTTTCAAGCCCACCTCTTGAATGAAAGTTTCGATCACCATCCCAATATTTGCACCTGTCACTCACAAGCCATTTTTTAGTCTTGGGATATTTTTACCAATGAAAAGACCATAGAATCATCAAATCCCTATAGTGCAGAAGGAGGTTATTTGGCCCATTGAATCTGCACCAACCCTCTGAAGAGCATCAGAGAGTCATAGAATCCCTACAATGTAGAAGAAGGCCATTCAGTCCGTCAAGCCTGCACGATAACAATCCCATCTGGGCCCTATCCCCGTAATCCCAAATATTTACCTTGTTAATCACCCTGACACGAAGGGGACAATTTACCATGGACAATCCACCTAACCTGCACATCTTTGGACTTTGGGACGGAACCGGAACATCCGGAGGAAACCCACGCAGACACATGGAGAATGTGCAAGATTGGAATTGAACCCAGGGCTCTGGCACTGTGAGGCAGCAGTACTAACCACTGTACCACCATGATGCCTTCACCTCGACCTCCCCACCAGCCCCATCCGCCCAATGAAGTGCATCCACCATAGTTAATAGTATGTAAATGCAAGTTGTTACATTGTTTTTATCTGCAGATCTTGTTAAATTTACATTATTATTGAACATCTTGTTACTCAATGTAAACACAAGAACTAGGAGCAGTTGTAGGCTATCTGGCCCCTCAAGCCTGCTGTACCATTCAATGAGATCATGGCTGATCTTTTCATGGACTCAGTTCCATTTACCTGCCCACTCGCCATAACACTGAATTCCTTTACTGTTCAAAGATTTATCTATCCTTGCCTTAAAAATGTCCAACGAGGTAGCCTCAACTTGCTTCACTGGGCAGGGAATTCCACAGAATTAAAAGCACATCATAATGAAACAGCTTTGCTTTTGTCCTTCTTTCAGCGAAATGTTGAATTGAATGAAAAGTGGGAGAGACAAAGGTTTGATTCACTTGATTTTACTCTCCCTGGTGGGGAACGCAGTGTGGATGGAGGTGGGGTCTGCGGCACTATTAGCTTTAATACATGGCTTTCAATATCATGATGCACCTCTCTGAATAGTGCCATGGAAATTTTTAAATATAATCATGGGACAGGGAGCACATTTACTCCTCATTGTAGTGTGTGAGTGCACTGTTTAAATTGACTGAGCATTAAAACTGTGCATTGTCAATAGGTTCAATTTTACGAGAAAGATTTGCGGGGCAAATGCATTCCTGACATTATTGAAAATGATCCACAGCCATTGACCCCATGAACAAAGACTTGAATGATGATCTCCTGAGAATGTTTTATTTATGACTTTTCTTTTCAGCGTCATCTGTAATTGCACATAATTTAAAAATGAGGTTTGCTTCAGTCCTGATATATGATTTACGTGAGTCCAAACTTACGGCCCTCTGGGTTTATCTTTGTCAGTGGATTGGGATGGGGGGAGGGTCTGGGTGCATTTGTACTTCTGATAGACAGCTGTAAGTACAAAGGACAGAAGAAATTGGAATCTGCCACTGCAATCTTCTATTTCAAATTGTGCTTCTTTGTGACTTCTCGAGAGCTGCTGACTATTTAGTTGCACAGATTTAACCCATTTAGATTCAGCCTTTTGCAACAGAATGTGCCCGTTCAGCCCCATGTGCTGCCTCCAAATAGGTGCCAGAGTGTGGTGACTCGGAGACTTTCACAGTAATTTCATTGCAGTGTTAATGTTAGCCTACTTGTGACTACTAAATAAACTTGTGACTACTAAATACTAAAAAGTTAACAGTGGAATATAGCATTGCTGTGTTGTACTGGGTAATTGTATTCAATGCTGTCATTCAAACAAAATCACATGCTTACTTATTTTCTCTCCAACCAGGGCTTATTATAATTTGCTGTCCGGGCATTTCGCTGACACTGTCTCTCCTTCCCAGCACAAAGCACACACCTGGGCATCTGATAGGGTGTGTTGGGATTAGGCCGTTTGCATGCTTAAATACATGGCCTTACATCTGTTTGACCGTCCCTTTGCTGTGTGTCTATAGATAGACTGGATAAGGACGGCAAATTTCCTTCCCTAAAGAACATTAGTGAACTAGATGAGCTTTTACAACAATGGATGATACTTTCATAGTCACCATTACAGAGATTAGCTTTATATTATAGATTTATTAATTGCATCAGTGTAAGAATTGGAGATGATTCGATGTCCCTTCAACAACAAATGGATTGATTAAAGTACAATAACTATTTAGGCTATAGCATATTTACACTAAAGGGTTTACTCTCTATTCCTCCCTGGTTACAACTGAACTCTTCCCAGCCACCACGACACATGCCCTCACTCCTGATTGATCCTGCTTCATGCGTTTTCATGAGTTTAGTTCGATCATGTAGAGCCTTAAAGGGGCCAGGTTACCATAATCAGCTGCACTAGCGTGATTTGAACCTGTGCCCCCAAGGCATCAGGTCTGGGTCTCTGGATGACTAGTCCAGTGATGCTACCACTATGCCTCCACCTCCCACTGACCCAAAAGTGGTGCTGAGGACTGCAAGAGTGCTCTTCCCAGTTCAAATACAAAGCTAAAGATTGCTTCAAGGCCCTTTTCTAATCTGTCCCTGGTTCTTCAGCAGGTTCCATTTCCTTCCCTTCCTTCCCAAGGGGAGGCAATGGCCTAATAGTATTATTGCGAAACTATTAATCCAAAAACTTAGTTATTGTTCTGGGAACACAGGTTCAAATCTCACCACAGATGGTAGAAATTGAATTCAATAAAAATATCTGGAATTAAGAATCTACTGATGACCATGAAACCATTGTCAATTGTCAAAAAAAAAAATCTGATTCACTAATGTCCTGGAGGGAAGGAAATCTGCCATCCTTACGTGTGACTCCAGAACCACAGCATTGTGGTCGACTCTCAACTGCTCTCTGGAATGGCCGAGCAAGTTGAAGGGCAATCAGGGATGCAGAATAAATGCTAACCAGCCAGTGATGTCCATGTCCCAAGAATAAATAAAATATAAAATCTTTCATCCTGAAGGATCTTTTCCTCCCAAACACTTCCCTCTCTCCTTCACTTCCCTTTCCTCTCAATCCCATCTCTCCTTTGCCTGGTTTTCTCCTTTTCAATCGATTGTCTCCATTTCTTGATCATCCCCCTCAATAGTGGCCCAAAAGTGGGATCCTCAATGCTGGCGAATTGTCTGGGAATACTCTTCCAGTCTAAATATCAAGTTACCTTGGGCCTATTTGAGCTCACAATGATCATTCACTCTGGAGGGCAGCCACAATCCCATTTTTGGTCTGCTCTCTTCAGTTTGCAGCAGGATTTAATAGTTAATAACCTCTGCAGCCAGCGGAAAGCTAACAAGTCAGTCATATTATTTTAACTAGAAATGAAGGCTCATTATATACCGTGTATTCATTATATTTAGTCTCAACGGGAAGAGATTGGTTTCCCTTGGGTACAAATGCTTTAGTGTCATTCAGACCTGAAGTCATCCGAATCTTTCAAGCAATGAAAAACCGTCTCAAGGAGGCGGACTGACACCATTTTGGCTTCCTGCCAATCAGACAATAACTGCTACTGGTCCAAAGCAAATCTGTTTAAAGTAACAAAAACCATACCTATAGGTGAACCTTATTTTAATGTCACTAACGGTCTGCACCATATCTGAAAGATGCACTGGTTAATGTTAGTAACAGTCCACACTGTGTCAGTTAACCATTGGTTAATATAAAAAGTTCGATCACATTTATAGTTTAATCAGCAAAGCACGGTGCACTTACTGCAGTATAACTCAGATTGGAATTAATTCAAACATACATTGGTCACAAAACGTTCCTTGTCATATAGAATCATAGAAACCCCACAGTACTGAAGACCATTTGGCCCATCGAGTCTGTACTGACCACAATCCCACCCAAACCCTACTCCCGTAACCCCACATATTTACCCTGCTAATTCCCCCTGACACTAACAGCAATTTACATGGCCAATCAAACTAACCTGCACATCTTTAGATTGTGGAAGCAAAATGGAGCACACAGGGGAAACCCATGCAGACACGGAGAAAACCTGCAAACTCCAGACACACATCAATGCCCTCACAGGCAGGCAGGCATGAAATCCTGCAATCAAAACTTCCATGCAATTCCAGGAGTTTAGCTTTTTGCAGATGTTAGGTAATGACAATTTTCACAATGTTTCAGCTAATTAAATTTGGAACATCTTATACTTATTAACTGAGTTTAAGGATGGTAGACAGTCTTTAATTAACAAAGATCAGGCAGTATGTTGCAATTTTAAAGAAACCCAGATGACTTTTCAGTCTCCCAAAATGAACAAACATTTTCGAATATGGTTGCAGCAGAGCTGATTATTATTAATGAGCAGAACACTTAATTATTATGCGGCAATGATGAGTTGCAGTATCTAATGCTTGATAACTTTAACTCTTAACCTGCTGAAGAAAGAGATGCTTTATACTGAAACTTTCTGGGCCCACTCAATTCAATGGACTTTTCAGTAGCTTGCCACGTATTACAGCCGGTTCCCGCCGTGATGGGGTGATAAATTCCGCCTGAGAGATGAGTAGCTTTACAATCAGTACACTCTTTGGAAAGTTTTGCCTTTATGAAATTCTGACACATCTTCAGTGGGTTGACACTCTGTCCACAATTAGGAGGAGTCTGGGCTGGAGGCCATTTCTCTGGGGTTAAAGATATCTGAATTTTTAGAAGGGATTTCATGCATCCTTTGAGGTTCCCTCTAAATTGCACTAGTCAGTAGGATGGGAGGGGGAATGTTGTTGGTGGGTGGTGGGGGCTGTTTGCGGAAGCTTTCCTTCCACCCTGTTGAATTGCGAATGTTTCAGAGAAGGTGTTAATGTAATATACATACATAATAATGTATGTACGTTGGGGTTTGGGGTGCGCTGCCGCTTTAAGAATACAGGTTAGGTGACCCCTGGGGATTACTCCTCCCAGTGTGGGACCCAGTTGTGCAGTCTTAGATTTGATTTGGAACAGTGCACATTTACAATAAAGAACTCTCTATTTACCAAAACTACCTCGTCGTTCTTTAGATTTGATTTGATTTATTGTTGTCACATGAATTGATATAGAGTGAAAAGTATTGTTTCTTGCACGCTATACAGACAAAGCATATTCGTAGAGTACATAGGGCAAAGGATGCAGAGTGGAGTGTTACAGTCATAGTTACGGTGCAGAGAAAGATCGAATTTCCATAAGATAGGTCCATTCAAAAGTCTGATGGCTGCAGAAAAGAAGCTGCTCTTGAGTCAGTTGGTATGTGACCTCAGACTTTTGTACCTTGATGAAAGAGAATGTGTGTAGGGTGTGTGGGGTCCTTGATTATGCTGGCTGCTTTTCCAAGGCAGTTGGAAGTGTAGATGGAGTCAGTGGATGCGAGGGTGGTTGGAGTGATGATTTGGCTCCGTTCATAATCCTTTGTAGTGCTTTGTGGTCCTAGTCAGAGCAGGAGCCATACCAAGCTATGATACATCTGGAAATGATGCTTTCTATGGTGCATCTAAAAGTTGGTGAGAGTTCTAGTAGACATGCCGAATGGCCCTAGTCTCCTGAGAAAGTAGAGGCATTGGTGAGATTTCTTAACTATGGTGTTGGCATCGAGGGACTAGGAGAAGTTGTTGGTGATCTGAATACCGAGAAATGTGAAACTCTTGACCATTTCCACTTCATGAGCATTGATGGAGACAGAGGCGTGTCCTCCACTACACTTCCTGAAGTTGATGACTATCTCCCTCGTTTTACTGACACTGAGGGAGAGATTATTGTCGTTGCACCATTTCACCTGATTTCCTGTACTGATGGCACACTGACCTTTTCTGAAATATTAAGTTTCAGGTTGAGTGCCTGACTAAACATTGAAGATTCCAATTTTCTAGGATATAATCCAATGATTCACTGGGATGATACTTGGTATGAAAGGATTGAGAGAACTTGGGTTACAGTTTCTGGTGACGTGAATGTTTAGGAATTTATCGGATTGGGGAACCTAAGGTAATGTTGGAAAATTACATGATGGATAATATCAAATATTAGGGGAACTTCAGTGGGGGAATCTAGAATAAGGGACACAATGTTAAAACCAAGTCTAGGGCAGCACTGTGGCACAGTGGTTAGCACTGCTGCCTCACGATGCGAGGGACTCAAGTTTGATTCTGCCTCGGCCACTGTCTGTTGGAGTTTGCGCTTTCTCCCTGTGTCTGCACGGGTTTCTTCCGGGTATACCAGTTTCCTCCCACAATCCAAAGATGTGCATGTTAGGTTAATTGACATGTTAAAATTGACCCTAGGGTCGGGGGATTAACAGGGTAAATGTGTGGGGTTATGGGAATAGGGCCTGGGTTGGTGCAGGCTAAATTAGCTAAATGGGTTCCTTCTGTACTGCAGGGGTTCTATGAGAAGAAGATTAGAAATATTTCAAATTATTTATGGATATTATGGATAAGAGTTAGGGTGGGGAATATGGAAAAGGCTGCCTTGGCCGACAAAATGGTGGATCAGACTCATTGGGCCAAATGACACAAACAAGCACCATTTATTGACGTTATTTTCGTCTATTGAATTTCTTCCAGCAAACATTTGTTTCTAACTCTGCAAGATAAACACAAAAGCTGAACGCAGCATTAGTCATGGTAATTGTTAAGCAGACTTGGACATTAAACATGTTTATGGCTTTGGTCTCTACAGTATTAAAAAATAAAGCGCAAAAAAGATCACTCAGCCAGTTCTCTCCGAACACGCAACCGCTTGCTGTGTGATGGGCTTTGTTTCATTTATTCAAACTCCCGCAGGGTAAGCATCCAAGAAGTTAAAGTTCTGTCGAGTCAAAAATACCAAGGGTATGCAAGAGAAACTCCAAATAGCAGAAATGTTTTGAATGTCAGAGGCATCGCAGAAGTCTTTTGAAAAAAATTCTCAATCCGGTCTTCAGCTAACCTTTGTTAGTGAGCCTCAGGGGAGTGTTGCTTTTTTGAGATTAGCTTCCATTTTCAAGCATCAGCATTATTCTGTCATGGTACATATCAATAATTATATTACAAAGATGAATGAAGTCGCAAAACCCCTTAGCTGTGCAATGAGTAGCAGCTAACTAAGCCTGTTTACTTAACAACCCCTTACTTTCGGGGCCAGGTAACCATGTTTTTGAAATCGTTCTGTCTGAAATATTTTTGTTCAAAGCCGTGGTAATAAATTGTGACACAGATGTATCAACGTCAAGTGGTGAAATGCATGAACGGATGAATGAATTAAAATTGAACAATTCATCTCACTAAATAGTGCACCATTCAGTGTAACATCAGCATCCTGAAAAACTGAAAGGCAACATTCATGAATACATTAGCTCATGGAAATTGTGATTAGGAAAAGAACAGCTAGTCATTGAGACTGATCCATGTCTTTATGTAGGAGTTACATATCATGAATCTGTTGCAACAGTGGCCATGTATTCTCCTGGGAGAGGCAAAAGGAAATCTAAGGCTAATTCAGCAAGAAAATGATTCTAGAAATTTCCTGCCTAATCTACAAATGCAATCACAGGGAAGCAGTGACGTAGTGGTACTGTCTGTAGGTTGTCTTGTAATTCAGAGACTCAGGATAATACCCGGGTTTGAATCCCACCACAGCAGATGGTGAAGTTTGAATTCAATTAAAAATCTAATGATGACCATTGTCAATTGTCACATAAACCCATCTGGTTCATTAATGTCCTTTGGGAAAGGAAATCTGCCATCCTTAGTCTGGCCTACATGTGAATCCATGTGGGCAACTAGGGATGGGCAACAAATGTTGGCCCAGCCAGTGATACCCATGTCCCATGAAAGAATAAAGGAAAAAAAGGCATTTACCAAAACCCCCCAAAGACCATGATGTACATCACCCAAAATCCCACTTGCTTATAGATGTATTGAGATCAGTTTCAATCAGGGATCCATCCAGCTCCCACCTGAAAGTTTGCAGTGAATCTGCATTCACCATGTAAGGTAGCCATTTTATTATTCAGGCAACTTATAGGCCCCAGATGCCTACAGAGACACAACGTCAGCAATGTTTATGGAGTCATGAAAGGGGCTTCCACAATTTTTTTTAAATGTTCTGAAGATTCATCTGTAACACTGCACAACCCTGCTGCCCTCTCATTAGACCTCAGAAATGCAGAAAGAAGCGGGTTGGTTGGCAAGATCACAAGTGGCAACCCCACACCCACTCATATAGCCCCTTCCCACCCAACCCACCCATACCCACCCCCTCTCACCAACTATACACCAGACAGCATAGGTTTGGCAACCTCTCACAAGAAGCCCAAATTATGTTTCACATTGACATAACAGTGACATGCAATTGTTTCCTGCCAACCCCCTACCCACTACGGCCAGCGACGTAACAGGAATCTTGATGTTCAAAGTCAAGGATATCATTTACATGTCATTGTCAGGCCTGTGTACCTGAATCATCCTTCCTCCCAACCCCATAAGAAAATTTATTCATGTCGGCACGAGGGCAGACTGGTGTGTAACCCAAGGTGTGCACCTGATAGGCAGACCTCCTCAATCAGAGCCCACCCTGCCAGCATGACATCATGGGCCCTGGCCCTTGAAGTTTTTTTTTCTACATTTCCAACGACAGGGCTGTGAAAATCGCTCTTGGGGCCAATGGCTTCAACGCTGCTATTCCCATCTATTCTCACACTCTACCAAATCCAGGGAAACTTCCACCCTCTGTTAATGATCATGGAGGAAGGTGAGAAGGAGGTGGGAGGAAGGTAGGAAGGAGGTGGACTCAGAGAAAAGGGTACAATGTTTATGGATGACTACAAAGATATTTTCCTAATAGTTCTTTGTTTGGTGTTCCTCGTTTCCAGTGGTAGATAATCATGGCACAAACTATGATAACACTATGGAGTAAGGCAGGATGGCAGATCCCAAGATCCAGAACAGGCACTGAACCCACACTAATTGTGTGACATTCTGCACCATCTATCTAAGTGAGTTAACTGGCTCCCATGCCAGAATATAGCACCCAGTACCAGTACCCTGCAATGCCAAATGAGGCAAAACGGATTATTGAGGCTACACCGACTCTTCAATGGAGATTGGAGTATCTTGCTCAGGCCCTGTCACTGTAACCACACATACTTGCCCTGCTTACACATCTTGGGGTATGAAGAGGCAATTTAATATTGCCAATCCACCTAACTTACACCTCTATGGACTGTGAGAGAAAACCGATGCAGACATGGGGAGAATATGCAAATTCCAATGGACAGTCACCCAATGCTGCAATTGAATCTGCCTCCCTAGTGCTATGAGACAGCAGTGCTAAACACAGTTCTGCCCCTGAAATCATGACTTAGCAAAGTTGGACAGTCAGAGAGCACAGATAGGGTTGAATGAGTTGGTTGGTTTGGTAGAATTCGGTGCTATCAGTATACAAATGCAAGCTGGCTGGCAAAATAGCACAGTGGTTAGCACTGCTGGATCACAGCGCCAGGGATCTGGGTGTGATTCTTGTCTTGGATCACTGCCTGTGTGGAGTTGACACATCCTCCCCTCGTTTGCGTGGGTTTCCTCCATGTGCTCCAATTTCTTCCCACAGTGGAAAGTTGTGTGGTTAGGTGAATTGGCCATGCTAAATTGTCCTTTAGTATCAGGGGGACTAGCTAGGGTACATGCTTGGTGTATGGGGATAGGGTCTGTATAGAATTGTGGTCGGTACTAATTCGATGAATTGAATGGCCTCCTTGTGCACTGTAGGATTCAATAACTCTATGATTCTGACCTTGGGTGTGAGTGTAAAGGGGTTGTGTGCACTTGAAGGGCAGCAGAATGGAGCCAACGATAGGCTTTGTGAGAGAGATAGTGCACCACTGCCAAAGTAATATAGACAAAATATAGAATCCTGGACTTTGACAGTGATTGCCTTAGTGCCTTGTCGAGGGCAGAAACCTGACTCAAACCTGATGGGAACAATAAGACAGGTAATTAGCAATGTTCAATTTGTCACCAATAGCATCAAATCAACCCAGGTACCATGACCTCTTACTGTATCATCTAATTGTACTCATGGAAACAGATGTAATATGCCCCATTGTGTTAGAAAAGATAAATTTACAGCATTCAGTTTCGAATAACCGTTTATGGAACCATGTGTTTGAAAGGGGGACTTCAAAGCCCCTGATATTCGTCACAATAGCTTAAGGGCTGATTCAATCTTAGAAATAAACACTGATAAACTTTGACTGATTCACTATGCATCCACTCTGTGAAATATGTCTAGACGTATTAGTCTTGACATACAAACAGTGCCACTTTTAAAGCCTATTAATTGAGATGTAAGATACAGAATTCAAAGCCACATACTACATTTTATTTTATTTGAGTAATTTCTGCAGTTATTCGAAAAGTGGATACTTGGAAGCGAGCTACAAGGCTATGAGCAAATTGAATAGTCTTAGTAATGTTGTAACCATGGAAATGGATCTCCGATGAGTTAACAAGGCATCATATAATTCCAGAAAAGTGCACATCTTTAGTAAACCATAAACGTTGTATCTAAATCTGCTTTATAAAAATTCAGGATTTCTTAACATTCACAGCAGACACAATGGGCGGGTTTGATAGCAGGATGGGCGTATAATCAGGCAGAATGGTGGGCCCTGCCACCTTCTCACATCCACCTCAATTAAGTCCATTGCAGGAAGGCATGGCCTTCCAATCTTGCCAACAATTGAGGACTTTGAGTGGGCAATTAATGCCCATACAATGGATTAATTAATTGGACCCAAACAATTGGCCCCACCCTCTCCACCCACTCCAACCTCTTTGATGCCAACCCTCCTCACAACACTCACCACAGCCTCACCATGCCACTCCTCTTCCTCGCTCATCAGTGACCTTGGATGATACTAGGCCTTCGACTGGTGTCATACTGGCAGCAGCCTCCAGCTCCTTGCTTAATCGAGTTGCCATCCTCTGGTTCTGGCAGCCCTGGAGGGATGTGACTTCCACCCCAAGGACTCTTATCTCAAGGAAGGCTCGTCGAGTAGCACTTAGCAAAGCTGGCCTACTCTAAAAGAGGTGCAAAGTTTCTATCTGGCTGTCCAGCCTGCAGTCAAGACCCCTGTCACCAACGCTGCCCAATATTCTGACAGTTTTATTTCAGTGATAGCCCTGGCACAGGGTGTAGCTGAGGATCTGAAAATTGGAAAATAACTTTAGCTACTTGTTATAGCAGCAGGGAAACATGAGGGAGGTGAACAATTCTGAGAGACTAAGAAAGGATGAGTTAGAAGAGTTAATTTCATTGTGACAAGGAATAAAGAGAGTGTTAGATGATGAATTTGGAACTTGACTGCATCAAAAGAGAATTAAGAGAGAAAATAACCAGTGTGGCACACCAGATCTATAAAAAGGCATTTAATAACACTAGCTAAAGAGCTTTGTTACAGCACATTTATTGGAAGCAACACTGTATGAAATGAGGTTTAGCTGATCGGAAATCTTTAACATTGATGACGATCAAAGTTAGGGGCGGTTTTATCACAATGATCTTACAACAAGTACCTCACTATTAGAACACTGGTCACAAACTTTTAAAGCACTTCCAATCTAACATTTCTGACCCAATCAAAATACACATTTGTCTCAGCTATCTAAATGCTGCTGAAAAAGCATTTTCCAGCAGCACCTGGTGTGACGGCATCATTACTGTTACTATAGAGTGACATATAAGTAGATTTATACATGCCTCCACTGAAGAGCAAAATAAAACAGTTCCTTTGAAGTACAAACTAATTGGTGTCAATTTGTACAGGAGCTCATTAAATGGCCTTGTAGTCTATCATTCAACTCATCAACCCACCACCTGGAACGGCAAATTGCACAGTGCATGTAATGAATGGAAAAAGGTAATTATTTTCATAGAATAGAATCCCTAAGAGCAGAAGGAGACGATTTGGCCCATCACGGTGGCACAGTGGTTAGCACTGCTGCCTCACAGTGCCAGGGACTCGGGTTCCATTCTCAGCTTGGGTCACTGTCTGTGCGGAGCCTGTATGACTTCCCCGTGTCTACATGGGTTTCCTCTGGGTGCTCCGGTTTCCTCCCACAGACCTAAGAATGTGCTGGTTGGATGCATCAGCAATGCTAAATTCTCTGTCAGTGTGCCCAAACAGGCACCAGCAACTAAGGGATTTTCACAGTAACTTCACTGCAGTGTTAAGCCTACTTGTGACACTAACAAATAAACTTTAACTTTAAACTTTAAAAACTTTAAGTCTACATCCACTCTATGACTGAGTATCATAGAGGACCTAGGTCCTCTCTCCTACTCTATCCTCGTAGCCCTGCATATTTCCTATGGCTGATCCATCTAACCCACACTTCTTGGGACATTAAGGGACAATTTAGTATGGCCAATCCACCTAAACTGGACATTTTCTAAAATAAATTATCCCTTTCTCAGAGTTACAAAGCCGCATACGCAAAATGGAGAAGTCATCCCCTAATCCACCTCCTTCATTGCTCCAAACGAATTGAATCCAATTCATGGCCCCCACAAAAGAGACACATTAGATCCAAGTTGACAAGAACAAAAGTATACAGGTTAAGTGGATTGGTCATGATATATTGCCACTTAGTGTCAGGGAGATTAGCAGGGTAAATATGTGGGGTTACGGGGATAGGGCCTGGGGGGGATTGTTGTTGGTGTCGGCTCAATGGGCCAAATAGCCTCCTTCTGCACTGCAGGGATTATGTGATTCTATGAACAAGTCTTACAGCTGATTTCATGCTTGATCCAATGCTCAATATTGGTCCCGATATTTATTGGAGGGGAAATGGTGTGGGGATGGCAGAAGTCAGCCGGAGAATGACTTGAGGCCGGACGTTTTGCTGGCAAGATGTCTGAATCCTGCCTGACTATGGGTACGTACTGTCTATTCCAGTGTGCGTTGCGCAGGGTAAAATTTGTGCTGGGACTTCACTAAAGGAACAATAAATGTGTAGAGGAACAATAAATGTGTAGAGTATAGGGCTAATGGTAGGGCTCTTAATAGTGTTGAGGAACAGAAGGATCTTGGTGTATGTGTCAATAGATCACTGAAAGTAGGCAGTCAAGTGGATAAAGTTGTTAAGAAGGCATATGGAGTCTTAGCTTTTATTGGTAGGGGGATTGAATTTAGGAGCCGCAGCATCATGTTGCAACTGTACAAAACTCTAGTGCGGCCGCACTTGGAGTATTGTGTGCAGTTCTGGTCGCCACATTATAAGAAAGATGTGGAGGCATTGGAGAGGGTACAGAGGAGGTTTACCAGGATGTTGCCTGGTATGGAGGGCAGGTCCTATGAAGAGAGGTTGAAGGATTTGAGGTTGTTTTCGTTAGAAAGGAGGCGGCTAAGAGGGGATCTTATTGAAGCATATAAGATGATTAGAGGTTTAGATAGGGTGGACAGTGATAGCCTTTTTCCTAGGATGGAGAAAGCTAGCACGAGGGGACACAGCTTTAAATTAAGGGGTATGAGTTATAGGACGGATATCAGAGGTAGGTTCTTTACTCAAAGAGTGATTAGGGAGTGGAATGCCCTGCCTGCAGCTGTTGTAGATGCGCCAAGTTTGGTGGCGTTTAAGAGGTTAATTGATAAGTATATGGAAGAGAAGGGAATGGTTTAGTTTGGAGGGGCATTGCTTTTTATTTTGGTCGGCACAACATCGAAGGCCGAAGGGCCTGTTCTGTGCTGTATTGTTCTATGTTCTATGTTCTATGTTCTAAAATGATTCAGCCAGACAGCCAATGTTACCTGCACTATTCATTGGCCAGTTTGAAGGGGTGGGGAATCAGACACCTGGGTGACTACTGATAAAGATTAAGTGCATCAAACACCAGATCGGCAGCATTGTGATGTGGGGGGGACAAACGCTATCACTGCACACCTAGATGATGTCATCACAGGCCTCCCATTCACAGGCCTTTGCATAGCCCTCAACTGAGGGCTCACAACCCCTTTTAGAGCAAGGGACACTCCAACATGAAGGGAAGGTAAGGCCTGCAAGTGACCCCTCTTGATCCCTCTCCTTGAGATGGCAATTCTGGGACACCCACCCTCAGGCTCAAGTTGTACCTCTCTGTGTCTCCCACGTCCTCTCCAGTGCCTCCTGAGCAATGAATACAGTGGAGGGGTCTGGCTGCCTAAGCACTCACCTCTGAAATGTCCCTCGGAAGAGAAGGTTACAGGTTCACACTGATGTAGACATGCTGCAAACAGCACCAACTTGATGCCTGCTGAATATGGTGAGGGGTGTAAGTTCCAGAGAGAGTGCTGACTAATGACTAACAAAATAAGCTTTCTGCAGTGCTGCGGCGTGTTTCACATCACTCTGCCAGCGAGGGGCTGGTAAGATTGGAACTCAGAAACCCACCAGTGCAAATTACACTCTCCCGACAATGAGCATGTGCCGCTATTTCTGCAGACGGAGAGTGTGGGCTCAAAATTGAGCCATAACAGCTTGGGTCCGTGGACTCTTCGTAAAAAGGAGAAAGTGTGAGAACTGTGGAAACTGTAACAAAAATTAGGAGAATAAAGGCTTTGATCAAGTAGTCTCTTATCCTTCTAAATTCTAATGGATGCAAATCTAACCTCTCCGACCGAGACGACCCGCCCAATGTTGGCATTATTTTCATCAAAAAGTATGTCAACATTCATTCTGCAGGCTCACACACTTTAAAGAGAAGACAGGATAAACGGAGTTGATTTGATTTGATTTATTATTGTCACATATTATCGGTAGTGAAACGTATTAGTTCCTGCACACTAAACAAACAAAACATACCTTTTATAGAGAAGGAAATGAGAGAGTGCAGAATGTTTTCGCAGCATAGAACGAGAGTAAAAGACAAAAGGTATGCCAGGTACAGCTTGCAAGAAGTTGCCTTGCTGCAGTGCCATCTTGTAGTAGCAGAGTAGGGAAAAATATAATTTTTAAAATCTAGAAAAGGCTTATTGCCTCATGTCAATGTGAGTGTCTGGAGAAACATTCAGCTGAGCTGGGGCCTGTCAAGGAGCAGATACGCTCTCGTCTGACATGTGTGTCAGATTGTAGACAGAAAGGATTCACCAGTAGTTCAATCTGACAAGTGGCTGTCAACTTCATAGAGCAGAGGCACCATTACTGTTGAGTCTTTAGGCAGAGAACTACACAAATTGCTTGAGAAATGAGTGGATTCGGAGAAAGTAACTGGCATCACTTCAAACTGGCTGATGAAACAGAGTGTCAAAGTGTTTGTCTTGTACTGAGCCAGTCTTTAGCAGATACAGCACTTCATGTCCTGAAGTGCCGGGGGCTTAGCTTTGAACATTACCTTGGAATTTCCAGCATGAATACTAGGCTTAATGTTCCTCAGGTTCGAATCTCTGCTCTTTATTAGAAGAGTATGTCCTGGCAGTGTCCAGATACAGGTACATATGTCAGCTAATCTGAATATTAAACAAATAACTTGGGAAGAATAGAGCGCAGTGCTCATCTCATTTCAAGAGGAGGCAATATCCTAGTGATATTATTGCTAGACTATTAATCCAGAAACTTAGTTAGCGTTCTGGGTACACAGGTTCGAATCCCACCATAGCAGATGATAGAATTGCTGGAGCACACGACAGTCCTCAGTTCGCCAGAGACTTTGGGGTGGGTGCAACAATTTTCTAACATGGTGCTGCCCCATTCCTGGTGCACTCACTACGCACTAGCAGACGAGTTCCTGCTCTCCATCTCCATGTTGAGCTGGTCTTCATGGACAGCATCGTGGGTCATGTGTCACTGGTCTAGATCAATACAGTGCCTGAGATTGGGGCTACAGAGGTCCCCTTGCTCCTGGTTCCAGACATCTGAATGGGACATTGCCGTGGAACCCATGTTGTTACCGCAAAAAAGTCTGAGGTTCGACTGTGGGTTGAGTGTGACGTGAGGCCGGTGGGTCACGGGGTGTGAAAACCAGAGGAGCAATATGGAGGGAAGGTTGTGTATGGGGGAACTGTGAGGGTGCGGGCACGCGATGGCAGGCAGAGGGGCAAGGAAGTGATTGAAGAGGACGAACAATGAGAGGCAAAGGGAAGCTGGACCCTGATAACCCTGCACAAAAAGCTCACAAACAAGAGGAGGGGATTAACAGCATTTGGTGGAAGGGGATGGAAGAAGGATTCAACTGCAGTGGGTAGATGTCCAAGTGGAGCATGGGCACCTTGCATGTGATGGGTTCCAGGGGAACGTGATTGAATGGAGGAACAAACTTCTTCTTGAGGCTGCTAACCTTTTCCCTCTGGGTTGCTGATATCTTGCAGTCTGGTGAAGACATTGGGCTGGAGAATGCGAACTGATGTGCTGGACTGTTGTTGAAATATGGCACTAGGACATTTGAACCCATCAGATGAGGGCAAGAGTCAGAGAGGAACCCGCCTGCGTGTAATTAATGAGGTTCCAAGCACAGAACCTGGCGTAGGACCCTGCCATTCTGGTGGGCAGGACAGGCTCCGCTGGTATTGTGCACCACCATACTTTTTTTTTCACTACAGCACAAACAGGCCCTTCGGCCCACAAGTTGTGCCGAACACATCAAAACCTACCCAGCCATAGACCTATCTATAACCCCCAATCCCATTGGATCCCATATACTCATCCAGACGTCTTTTAAAAGACCCCAGCGAGTTCGCCTCGACCACCACCGACGGCAGCCAATTCCATTCACTCACCACCCTCTGAGTGAAAAACTTTCCCCTAGCATCCCCTCTGTACTTGCTTCCCTGCACCTTACATCTGTGCCCTCTTGTCGCGACCATTTCAGCCCTGGGAAATAGTCTCTGAGAGTCCACCCTATCTATTCCTCTCAACATCCTGTAAACCTCTATCAGGTCGCCTCTCAACCTTCGTCTCTCCAGGGAGAACAGTCCCAGCTCCCTCAACCTGTCTTCATAAGGCATGCCTCCAAATCCAGGCAACATCCTTGTAAATCTCCTCTGCACCCTTTCAATAGCTTCCACGTCCTTCCTATAGTGAGGCGACCAGAACTGCGCACAGTACTCCAAGTGTGGTCTGACAAGGGTCCTATAAAGCTGCAGCATTACCTCCTGACTCCTGAACTCAATCCCTCGATGAATGAAGGCCAGTACACCGTAAGCTTTCTTAACCACATCCTCCACCTGGGAGGCCGATTTGAGAGTCTAATGGACCCGGACCCCAAGATCCCTCTGCTCTTCCACACAGCTAAGACTCCTACCTTTGATAGTGTACTCATTCATCCCGTTGGATCTGCCAAAATTGACCACAACACATTTATCCGCGTTGAAGTCCATCTGCCACTTCTCCGCCCAGTCTTGCATCCTGTCGATGTCATGCTGCAACTTCTGACATCCCTCCAGACCATCCACAACACCACCGACCTTCGTGTCATCGGCGAACTTACTCACCCATCCCTCCACTTCCTCATCCAGGTCATTTATGAAAATGACAACAGCAAGGGTCCTAGAACAGATCCCTGGGGCACTCCACTGGTGACCGACCTCCATGCAGAAAAAGAGCCATCCACAACCACTCTCTGCCTTCTGCAGGCAAGCCAGTTCTGGACCACAAGGCCAAAGCTCCTTGGATCCCATGCCCTCTCACCTTCTCAAGAAGTCTTGCATGGGGGACCTTGTCAAACGCCTTGCTGAAGTCCATGTACACCATGTCCACTGCTCTTCCTTCGTCAATGTGTTCAGTCACATTTTTGAAGAACTCAATTAAGCTCGTAAGGCACGATCTGCCTTTTACAAAACTATGCTGACTATTTCTAATCAACCTAAACTTCTCCAAATGCTCGTAAATCTTGTCTCTCAGAAGCCTCTCCATCAGCTTACCAACCACTGAGGTCAGACTCACTGGTCGGTAATTTCCAGGACTATCCCTGTTCCCTTTCTTGAAAATAGGGAACACATCCGCAATCCTCCAATCCTCCAGAATCTCTCCCGTCTCCATCGACGACGCAAAGATCATTGCCAGGGGTTCTGCAATGACATCCCTCACCTCCCACAATAACCTGGGGTACATCCCATCTGGTCCCAGAGACTTGTCTATCTTCATAACATTTAAAAGTTCTAACACATCCGCTTCCTTAATATCTACATACTCAATCTTTTCAGTCTGCCGCAAACTTGTAGTGCATCCTCCCAGATCACTTTCCACCGTGAATACCGAGGCAAAGTACTCATTAATCACCTCTGCCATTTCTTCCGGTTCCATACAGACTTTTCCCCTTCACCTTTTATAGGCCCTATCCCTTCTCTTCTCATACTTTTACTTTTCACTTATTTGTAGAAGGCCTTGGGATTCTCCTTAATCCTACTAGCCAAGGCCTTCTCATGACCCCTTCTGGCTCTCCTAATTTCCTTTTCAAGCTCTCTTCTATAAGCCTTATTCTTCTCTAGATCCCCAACATCTCCTAGTTCTTTGAACCTTTTATACACCTTTCTTTTCTTCCTGACTAGGTTCACCACAGCCTTCGTGGACCACGGTTCCCTCGACCTACCAAAACCTCCTTGTCTCACCGGAACGTTGTCGTGCAGAGTTCCAGACAAGCATTCCTTGAATATCTGCCACCTTCCTTCTGTGCTTTTCCCCAAGAACACCTCCTTCCAGTTTATTCGCCCCAACATCTGCCTGATGTCTTCATATTTTCCCTTATTCCAGACAAACACCTTCCTAGCCTGCCTGATCCTATCCTTTTCCAATGCAAGGGTGAAGGAGATAGAATTATGATCTCCATCCCCAAGATGCTCTCCTACCGAGAGATCCATCACCTGTCCTGGTTCATTACTAGTACCAGGTCCAGTACAGCCTCTCCTCTCGTAGGCTTGTCCACGTGCTCTGTCAGGAAACCCTCCTGAACACACCTAACAAACTCCTCCCCATCCAAACCCCTTACCCTTGGGATATTCCAGTCGATGTTTGGGAAATTGAAGTCTCCCATCACAACAACTCTGTTAATTCTACATCTCTCCAGTATCTGTTTCCCTATCTGCACCTCAACTTCCTGTCACTATTGGGCAGCCTATAGAATACACCCAGCAACATCACCGACCCTTTGCTATTCCTAACTTCCACCCACAGAGACTCCGTAGACATTCCCTCCTCGGTATCCACCTTCTCTGCAGCCATGACACTGTCCCTGATCAACAGTGCCACTCTACCACCTCTTTTGCCTCCCTCCTTGTCCTTCCTGAAGGATCTGAATCCCGGGACCTGTAGTACCCAGTCCTGTCCCTGAGACATCCAAGTCTCTGTAATGGCCACCACATCACAATCCCAAGCAGCAATCCACGCCCTAAGATCATCCACCTTATTTACTACACTCCTGGCATTAAAATAGACACAGTTCAGTCCCTCAGACTGGATATTTCCCTTCTCCCCCACTCGTCTAACCTGCCTCTCATCCTGCCTAGAGTCCTTCCCTACCTGGGAGCTAACTTCCTTGCTCCCGTCTCCACATCACTATTCCCTCCCCCTAACCTTTCTAGTTTAAAGTCCCCCCAGTAGCCCTAGCCAGTCTTCCCGCCAAGATATTAGTCCCCCTGGGATTCAGGTGTCACCCGTCTTTGCTGTACAGGTCACACCTGCCCATAAAGAGGTCCCAATGATCCAGGAACCGGAATCCCTGCCCCCTGCTCCAGTCCCTCAACCACGTATTCATCCTCCACCTCATACTATTCCTGTTCTCACTCTCCCGAGGCGCAGGCAGCAATCCTGAGATTACTACCTTCGCTTTCCTCTCTCTCAGCTGCCTACCCAGTTCCCTATAATCCCTTTTCATGTCCACTTCCCTCTTCCTGCCTTGGGCGGAATTTTCCCATCCTTGCCCCTCTGCCTGCCATTGGGTGCCCGCACTCTCACAGATCCCCCAACTTGCAGAGCCTTTCTTCCACACTGCCATTCCCCCCCCACCTTGTTTTCATGAGGACACACCACGTCACCCGCTGATCCCACCTCACATCCCATCAGTGGAATTGTGGTGAGTGGGGACAGACTATGCAAAGGTCCATTCACCTTGGGCGGACATTTCTGGCCTTGGGTCAAGCGTGGCTGGAAAATCCACCTTTAATCTCAAAATGGAGAATCCTGCCCTCCATGTTAACGAGTATATTCGATTAACCACAGTATTTCCTCGTCCCGGAGTATCTGGATAACAGAGATTTTCCTATAGTTGTGGAATATTGTCCTACATTTACCATTTGTGAGTAATAATATATATCTCTTCCGACTCTCCCAGCTGGTTATCCTCATCTAACGGATTCAATGGTCCTGGTGCCGTATGTAGAGAACTATCCAGTGACAATCTGTCACACATTGATATTGTTCTTTTATTACAATAGATGAATATTTCCACAGTAAACCCAATCAAGCTGCAAATTACAACAGAAAACTTTGCTAAACTCACATCTCCACCTTACATCAAGATCACTGCAACACGGATGTGAGCACATATTGGCAGCCGGGCTTCCAACGGTCTTCGGATTGGGCTGCCGTCTTTGACCTCATTGAAGGTGTGTAGTGCCTGCACATTTGGCCTGGGGCCTGAGGAACTTTCTTGCTTCCTTTCTTCATTCTTTTTCCTTCCTTCACCTAGCTAACGAAATATTGCATTTCAGAGAAACTGATCGACCTTATAAGACACATAAAATTTCCCCACAAAAAATTAGAACCTGAAACTTTGTCAGTATGGAGGAAAATATTAACAACAGCATAAATTTTACATTAAGAATGCACAGCAAGTATTAGGAAAGGAAAGCTTTTACCACAGAACTCCTGCCTCCATTTGTGGTCCTATTCCAAACAGGTATAAGTTAAAAACAAATTCATTCACGGGATGTGGACAGCATTGGCTGGGCCTACATTTATTGCCCATCCTGAGTTGCCCTTGAACTAAATGGGATTTTATGAATTAATTGCTGTGGATCTGAGGTCAAGTGTACACCAAACCAGGTAAGGAAGGCAGATTTCCTTCCATAAAGGACATTAGTGAACCAGATGGCTTTTTCCAACAATCAACAATGGTTTTATGGTCATCGTGTGATTTTTAATTCCAGATATTTATTGAATTTAAATTTAAATTGCTTAATTAATTGATTAATAATCAAATGCTTTGGTGGCATTTGAATCCAGATCCCCAGAGCATTATCCTAGGCCTGTGGATTATTAGTCCAGCAACAATACCACTAAGCCATCACCACAAATGGCAATGTGTTAAACTTAGCGCAAGTTCCACTAGTATTGTTTTAGATTTGGAGAGGCGATGGCCTAATGGTATTATCACTAGGCTATCAATCGAGAAACTCAGATAATGTTCTGGGGACCCAAGATCGAATCCTGCCATAACAGATTGTGGAATTTGAATTCAAGAAAAAAAGATCTGAAATTAAGAGTCTTCCGATGACCATGAAACCATTGTCGATTGTTGGAAAAAGCTATCTGGTTCGCTAATGTCCTTTAGGGAAGGAAAGCCGCTGTCCTTACCTGGCCTACTTGTGATTCCAGACCCACAGCAATGTGGTTGACTCTAAAATGGCCACTCAGATCAAGAGTGACTAGGGATGGGCAACAAATGCTAGCCAGCCAGAGATGCCCCACAGGTGAATTAAAAAAAATGTTGTTACAGAAAGCTGGGGCCTTGATGAGGTTTAAATCTGATGACGTTCTAGAACATAGAACACAGAACATTACAACGCAGTACAGGCCCTTTGGCCCTCGATGTTGTGCCGGCCAGTGGACCCTCTAACCTAAACTATTCCAATATCATCCATATGCTATCCACCGAACATTTGAATGCCCCCAAAGTAGGCGAGTCCACAACTGCTGCAGGCAGGGCATTCCACGCTCTCACCACCCTCTGTGTAAAGAACCTGCCTCTGACATCCGTCCTATAACTGCCACCTCTTAATTTAAAGTTATGTCCCCTCGTGTTGGTCATCACCATCTGAGGAAAAAGGCTCTCACTCTCCACCGTATCCAATCCCTTGATCATCTTATACGCCTCAATTAGGTCACCGTGTAACCTTCTTCTCTCTAATGAAAATAACCTCAGATCCCTCAGCCTTTCCTCATAAGGCCTTCCCACCATACCAGGCAACATCCTGGTAAACCTCCACTGCACCTTTTCCAATGCTTCCACATCTTTCTTATAATGCGGCGACCAGAACCGTACGCAATACTCCAAGTGCGGCCGCACCAGAGTTTTGTACAGTTGTAACATAACCTCACAGCTCCTAAATTCAATCCCTCTACCAATAAAAGCTAACACACCGTACACCTTCTTAACAACTTTATCAACCTGGGTGCCAACTTTCAAAGAGCTATGTACTTGTACCCCAAGATCCCTCTGCTCGACAACACTATTAAGGGTCCTTCCATTAGCCTATATTTCATATGCCTGTTATTCCTACCAAAGTGAATCACCTCACACTTATCCGTATTGAATTCCATTTGCCACCTCACGGCCCAGCTCTGCAACTATCTATGTCCCTCTGCAAACTGTAACATCCATCCTCGCTGTCTACAACTCCCCCCACTTTGGTATCGTCAGCAAATTTACTAATCCAACCCTCTACAACCTCATCTAGGTCATTATAAAAATGACAAACAGCAGTGGCCCTAAAACAGATCCTTGAGGTACACCACTTGTAACTGCACTCCAGGTTGAATATTTCCCATCAACCACCACCCTCTGTCTTCTATCAGCTAGCCAATTCCTAATCCAAACTGCTTCTGGCTCTCAAATGCCTCCCCATTTCATTGCCCTGTTGAATTAATCAGAGCACTATAGGCCTGAGGCTTCTCTGTCAGGTAATTGGGAGCCAATAACCATTAACGGAGCACAGCAGTGCATCATTGAGCCTCACCGTATAATAAAGGTGATTCACTTCTTCCTACTCGCTAAACAAATGATTATGCTCAATTTATCTGGAAATTGAAAAAATTCCTGTCTGACGTTACTTGTGAAATCTCACTGTACAATACTGTGATTGTGCCCCTGCCCCTCCCATTGCTGAAGAATATGGGGAAAGAGCAAGAAAATGGTGTTAATGTTCAACTCAGATTTGGAAATAGCATTGGCACAACCATGAAAGGCAAATAACATTTTTCCTTGTTTGAATTATTGTATATATTGTGATTCTTCATTAGCGACATTAAGTCAGATGTTTTCCCATAATCTGGTGATATGAATGGTGCACATTATTCTAACAGAGGCTGAAATCTTACCTAAAATGTTTCCTTGGAATTATTATGCAATTAGGAGTTGTGTTCATCATTATATCTTGGCAGTTAACATTCCATCATAAAATACGACTTCTTGGGAATTTGTTTCCCTTTATCTATATCTAAGGTCGTATTTCCCTTCCTTAATTGCTGTGACACATCACACTAAAATGTGGGACATCTTTCAATTTTGAGCCCACTCTTCCAATTTCTAACCGATCCTTCTGGATTTAGTCTAGCTTGCTCCCCCCATTCCCTCACCCTCACCACAAAGGCACTTGCCACATCTAGAATTCTCACCTGAGAACTAACGTTGATCTACCTTAGCTTGCAAGATCAGAACATATCAAGTGACAAACCATAGTTCCGTCTTTGGAGAAATAGCAGGCCAAGGAACTTCACACAAATGCATGAATGATTCATGATTAATACTGCATTGTGTCACTTCAATTTTAAGCTTTTCTGTGCTGCACCAGCCATATGTACAAAGCATATCTGAAACCCAGTTAGAATAAGGAATGTTATATTTGCCTCATTCAGTGTCTTGAGTACAGAAAATTAGATGAATAATTTAAATGAAGTATTTAAAATGACTGAAGAATGTATACAGAGAAACTATTTCTTTTGAATCTGTAGAATCCATAGAAACCAGAGGATTCTACAGTGCAGAAGGGGACTATTTGACCAATTAACTCTGTACTGACTCTCCAAAACAGCATCTTACTTAGCCCTCTCCAATCCTCCACCCTATCCCCGTAACCCCCTGCGTTTACCATGGCCGATCGATCTAACCAACATACCTTTGGATAACAAAGGGCAATTGAGCATGGCCAATCCAGTACACTGCACATCTTTGGACAGTATGGGGCAATTTCCTATGGCTAATTCACCTACCCTGCATATCTTTGAACACCAAGGGACAATTTAGCATGACCAATCCACCCACCTGCTTATCTTTGGACATTAAGGGGCAATTTAGCATGACTAATCCATCTATCCTACACATCTTTGAATAGTGGGAGGTAATTGGAGTTCCTGGAGGGAACTCACGCAGACATGGGGAGCATGTGCAAACTCCACAGAGACAGTTACCTAAGGCCAGAATTAAACCCAGATTCCTGGAACTGTGAGACAGTAGTGCTAACCATTGTGCCACTATGCTACTTGTAGGGTGTGATGCCCAGTAAAAAGGGCCGACAACCTTAATAATTAAGCTAGATCATTCAGGGGTGATATTAAGAAGCTTTTCTTCATAGACAGTGCTGGAAATCTGGTGCTCTTCCCTTCAAGGAGAACTTGAGGCAAGGTCAATCATAATCTTTGAAATTGGGTTTGAGAGATTCCGAGGCTAGTAAAGATTATTGAATAAAGGCAATTAGATCATCCATGGGGCTGAACGGTCTACTCCTGTGTTCTAAAGCTGATGTAACCCATTAGTTTCTCTACAACATTTTCCCTTAGAATAAAAATGGAATCCTCTATGTCTTTAAACAGCCTGTAATCCATGGTCAAAAAGATCATATCACTTACTTCAAAGAGCTACTGGTAGGAGCACTGGTGGTTTTCCCCTAAGCTGTTGATGAAAGACATCAATGCATGGTTTGTTTGTAGCCATCTAGTATGGTTTGTGAATATTTCCTGTTACAGCAGAACAACTCTTCAAGATATTGATAAAGTACAACTAATAGGTTTCACAAAATCAGAAAATTTCATTATACCTTCGCATAAACATCAATCGTTGATGCTGACTTCCTGCCTCGGTTTAATCATTCACTATTTTATATATGAGACAAAGAGAAATGAAATTGGTCCCAGCTGAAAACTGCTGAGAAGCTGCAAGTCATTCTGCAAGCACAATGTAGCGGGGTTATGAATTTAATAATATGTAATGATTAAAGCCCACTAACCATGCTAACCCTTTACCCAGAGGCAGGCATATCTGCACAACTAATTGAACTCTTTATGTCTGTCCCTCCAAGCAACTCAAGCAGAGATTTCAAAGCGCAGGAATCATGTTCTAAGAAGCTGGAAGCGGCAAACATTAAGAAATGCCCCTCACACAACCTTGAAAAAATACGTTGCAGCATTATTTTATGGTAATTGCTTAAATATGTTTCCATATTTGGGATAAGGACAGATAATGCTGGAAAGGTGCATCCTAGTTAGTCAGGAATGGAACGCACATTTTGATGTTAAAGACAGGATCCCTCCAGATGTTACAGAAACATAGAAATTAGAAGTAGGAGAGAGCATTCGGCCCTTTGAGACTGCTCTTCCATTCATTTTGATCATGGCTGATCATCAAATTCAATATCCCGATCCCACTTTCCCCACTATTTCCCTTTAGTCCCAAGAACTATCTCTAATTTCTCCTTGAAATCAGATGTTTTGGCCTGGACTGCATTCTATGCTAGTGAATTCCATACATCCACCACCCTCTGGGGGAAGAAATTTCTCCTCACCTCAGTTCTAAAAGGTTTACCCCTTCTCTTCAAACTATGACTCCTAGTCCTGGATTCCTCCACCATTGTTGGTTACTCCCCGGTAGCTTTGTTTATATTTCAAGTTCAAAACATTTTTCCTGAATGCTATTGCAAAATTTAGACTGGACTTCCATATTTTTCAGTTCAATGTGAATCACAAATTTCAGCTGGTAGAAGTGAACCTGATCGAAACTGTTTAAAAGAAAGAAAAATAGACTAAAATCCATGTAAGATCCTTGAGTGTACCTCAAGGATCTGTTTTGGGGCCACTGCTGTTTGTCATTTTTATAAATGACCTAGATGAGGGTGTAGAGGGTTGGATTAGTAAACTTGCTGACGATACCAAAGTGGGGGGAGTTGTAGACAGCGAGGATGGATGTTACAGTTTGCAGAGGGACATAGATAGGTTGCAGAGCTGGCCGTGAGGTGGCAAATGGAATTCAATACGGATAAGTGTGAGGTGATTCACTTTGGTAGGAATAACAGGCATATGAAATATAGGGCTAATGGAAGGACCCTTAATAGTATTGTCGAGCAGAGGGATCCTGGGATACAAGTACATAGCTCTTTGAAAGTTGGCACCCAGGTTGATAAAGTTGTTAAGAAGGCGTACGGTGTGTTAGCTTTTATTGGTAGAGGGATTGAATTTAGGAGCTGTGAGGTTATGTTACAACTGTACAAAACTCTGGTGCGGCTGCACTTGGAGTACTGCGTACAGTTCTGGTCGCCGCATTATAAGAAAGATGTGGAAGCATTGGAAAGGGTGCAGAGGAGGTTTACCAGGATGTTGCCTGGTATGGTGGGAAGGCCTTATGAGGAAAGGCTGAGGGACCTGAGGTTATTTTCATTAGAGAGAAAAAGGTTACACGGTGACCTAATTGAGGCATATAAGATGATCAAGGGATTGGATAGGGTGGATAGTGAGAGCCTTTTTCCTCGGATGGTGATGACCAACACGAGGGGGCATAACTTTAAATTAAGAGGTGGTAGTTATAGGACGGATGTCAGAGGCAGGTTCTTCACACAGAGGGTGGTGAGGGCGTGGAATGCCCTGCCTGCAGCAGTTGTGGACTCGCCTACTTGGGGGCATTCAAATGTTCGGTGGATAGGCATATGGATGATATTGGAAGAGATTAGGTTAGAGGGTCCACTGGCCGGCGCAACATTGAGGGCCGAAGGGCCTGTACTTCGCTGTAATGTTCTACGTTCTATGTTCTATGAAAGGGCTTGACAGGGCAGAGACTAAGAGGATGTTTCCCCTTATGGGAGAGCCGAGAGCTCAGGGACACAGTCTAACTATCCTCCCATTTAAGATGGAACTGAGGAGGAATTCTTTTTCTCCAAGGGTTGTTGGTCTTTGGAATTGTCTATCCAGAGAATTAGATGGATTGGCTGTGCTAAAATTGCTCCCTAGTGTCAGGGGACTAGCGAGGGTAAATACATATGGTTATGATTGGAGTTGTGGTCAGTACAGACTTGATGGACTGAATGACCTCCTTCTGCACTGTGGGGATTCTATGATTCTATGACCAATTCTGCTAGAAGGAGGGGACATAACCTCAAAATATAGAAGAATAGATTTAGGACTGAGTTGAAGAGAACTCCTTCACCCAAAGGATTGTGAATCTATGGAGTTTCCTGCCCAGTGAAGTAATTGAGACGACCTCCTTGAATGTTTTTAAAGCGAGGATAGATAAATTTTTGAACAGTAAAGGAATTAAGGGTTATGGTGAGCGGGTGGGTAAGTGGAGCTGAGTCCACAAAAAGATCATCCATGATCTTATTGAATGGCAGAGCAGGCTGAAGGGGCTAACTGGTCTACTCTTGCTCCTAGTTCCTAGTTCTTATGATTCTGTGAACAATGGAGGCTGAATCATTACATATATTCAAGGCAGGGTTAGACAGAGCTTTGAACTTGGAGGCAGTCAAGGCAGACAGGAATGTGGAATTAAGTCATTATCATGTCAAATATGAGCTTATTGAATGGCAGAACTGTCGTGAAGGGCTAATTGATCATTTCCTGTTTCTGTTATTTATAAGTTTAATTATTAGTCACAAGTAGACTTACATTAATACCGCAATGAAGTTACCATGAAAATCCCCTAGTCGCCAAACTCTGGCACCTGTTTGGGTACTTTGAGCAAGAATTTAGCATGGCCAATGCACTAAGCCAACACGTCTTTCGGAATGTGGAAGGAAACTGGAGCACCCAAAGGAAATCTATGCAGACACTGGGAGAACATGCAGACTCTGCACAGACGCTGACCCATGCCAGGAATCGAACCTGGACCCTTGGTGCTGCGAGGCAGCAGTGCTAACCACTGTGCCGCCTCATAAAGCCTATTCCATAGCAGGAGGAGAAATTTTGAGTCACTGTCACAACAATTCACAAAGTTCAACTCTGTGGAAAATTTTGAGCTCATGAGCTGCTCAGAAAATGCTGGTGTTGCCAAGTCAGTCAGAGAGAGAATGAAATAGTTTGGGGCGTTTGCACCATCTGAGGAGGAATGTGTGTAATTCGAAGGGTCTGGTTTGCATATGGTGCCTATTGCAGACAAGTGCTTGATCCCTTTGAAGTTTTGCCATGCGTATCGTCCTTCTTAAAGTCAATTGTCAAATTGCAATGCTGAATCCTCAGCTCTGAAAGCTGATCCAAAATGAGAAGAGTGGACGATCACTTTGTTAAGTTGAAAAGTTAGAACATAACTGCTAAGTGGAATTTTGTACTGAAGAGAAGTGATATTTGTAAATATGCTGCCATAACCTCATTATATTCTGAGAGAAGATCACCCAGTTTAGTGACTATTACACCAGGAGGGGAAAATAGCTTTTTAAACTTTGTCCTTGAACAGATTGTGGGATGGGTAAAGGTTAAATACTGCAGATGCTGGAATCAGAAACAAAAACAGAAAGTGCTGGAAAATCTCAGCGGGTCTGACAGCATCTGTGGAGAAACAATAGTGCTAACCTTTTGAGTCCGGATGACCCCTCAAAGGAATCAACGAGCAGGACCGACACTGAGAGACTCTTGAAGACTGGGTCAGACCCAGAGGTTGGCGTTCTATTTGGTTGAAACAGATCCACTTTATTCTTCTTCAGAAAAGCACAGTTTACAAAATTGACTCTGTTGCTATTGCAGATTACCAAACAGTGCAAGTTTTTTTTAAAAAAATTCTGATATTATTTAGAATATACTTTCCAAACTTATATAATTTTTTATATCAGTTCTTTTTCCATAGATGCTTTCAGACCTGCTGAGATTCTCTGTTTCTGTTTGTGACAGATGAGGTCAACTGGGGATGTTATTTTGCCTGCAAGCTGTAATTACTGAGCTTTACCCTTCACTGTACTCCTTCTGCAGCTGTCAATCTATCCAACAATCTCGTCTCCTGCACCTTTGATGCTCGTGTCCTCATTACTCTCACCAACCATGTTTCCTTCCTTTGGCATTACCTGAGCCATTGGTCCTTTGGGTTTGAGGAGCACATAATTGATGTAGCAACTTTGGAACAGGTTGGATCACACCACATGCTCCAGGACCTCACTATCCTTTCGCAAAAGGAGCTCAAAGTTTTCCACATAGATGAATTTTGTGAATTGCTGTGATGGTAACTTAAACCTTCTCCTCCTGTTTTGGGACAGATTTCATAAATGATAGAAGCAGGAAACTGCTCACTACTCCAGGATCACCCTAGAGAACAAAGCTAGCTCTCTGAGCTCCTTTTTTTGGTTGGAGTGATGTTGGTGTTTCCTGTGTCCTTGAATGAGTATGTTTTATTTCTGAACCTTATACACCACAATACTGTAAATCCTTAAACCCCTCTTCCTGCTCTTCCCTTTATCCATCCAACAGGTACCAGAAGCTCATGGAGTACTTTGTCACCAAACTTCAGACCATCTATTGATCAACTTTGACTGCATTCCTCTTCCCTTTGTGCTTCACCCATTACCATCTGCCTGCCACCTCGACTTTTGTCTCAAAGCCATATCTTCCTATTGTTTCTCTGTTATCTCCCATTAAACCCTCCCTGAGCTCATGTGTGTGTATCTGTATGTGTGTCTATGTCTGCATGTGTGTTTATATCTGTGTACACATATCTGTATGTGTGTGTATTAGTGTATATGTGCATGTCTGTGTGTGTGTCTGTCTGTGTGTACATATCCTTGTGTGTCTCTGTGTTTGTGTGTATCAGCATATGTGTTGTCTATGTGTGTATCAGTTGTTTGTGTGAGTGTGTGTGTGATTGATTGGGTGGGACATAGGGAGATTGATTGATTGTATGTGATTGATTGGGTGGGACATAGAGAGAGGTGCTGTAGATCACCCTCCTGCTCACCCTGACCTTCCTTCAATTTTACAGGGCTGGGCAAGACCGGGTGCGGTCTACCTTCCCTCATCTCAACTGAGGCCTTTCAATATTCAATTACTGCTGGCTTCAGAGCAGCCTCCCACCCAGCCTTAATTCTGATGAGAGCTCAGGAGTGGGGAGGGCCAGCTGGCAGGTCACTCTGTCCATGCCTTGGGCAGGATATGTTTCAAAGACTTGTAAATGCATTGCTCTAGGTTTGAGCACATTCAAGCATAATGTATCGTAGTTTTGTTTCAGATAAATAGTTTGATTCTTAAAGGGCAAATCTTTGGTTAGAAGAGAATGGGATGTTGTGATCTGATGTGCATACACCTTGCTGAGGAGGGCTCAGCACACACAGCAGGCTTAGCACACCCAGCAAGTCTCAGGACCCACAGCAGGCTTTAGTATATCTAGCAGGCCTCAGCACACACAGCAGGCCTCAGCACACACAGCAGGCTTCACCACACACAACAGCCCTCAGCACATAATCGTAGGCCTCAGAACACACAGCAACCCTCAGCACACACAGCAGCCCTCAGTACAACCAGCAGGCCTCAGCACACACAGCAGGTTCAGCACACATAGCAGGCCTCAGGATAATCAGCAAGCCTCAGTATTTCCAGCAGACCTCAGCACACACAGCAGTTCGCAGTACATCCAGTGGGCCTCAGTACATCCAGCAGGCCTCAGTACATCCAGCAGGCCTCAGCACACACAGCAGCCCTCAGTACATCCAAGCAGGCCTCAGCACACACAATAAGCCTCAGCATACACAGAAAGCCCCAGCACACACAATAGGCCTCAGCATATACAGCAATCCTCAACACACACAGCAACCCTCAGCACCCAGAGCAAGCCTCAGTACACACAGTAGGCATGCTTCCCAATCTCTGCTCTACCCTTCTCATCACATTCCATCCATTTGTCTTCAAAAACCAAACTGATTTTAAAAGAATGCTATGGGTCTACTACTCAGCCACAGGACCAACATTCTTTGCAATCTCATGACTAAGTATAGAAATAATTATCTGTGGGTATGTGACAAACCAAATTGTTTCACCAAATTCCCTATTTACCACATTTTTAATGCAGTAAACAAAAAGAGGAATATATTTAGTTGCGGTTATGTTGGTGTCTTGCGTGCCCTTGAACAAGCATGTTTTATTTCTGAACCTTATATACCACAATACTGTAACCCTGACACATTATTAAGGTTTCTGTGGTCAGACAGAGAGAGAACATGTCCCCTTTTCTTCTTGCTCTGCCACTTTTCATGCGGCTCACATTAAGAGTTAAAGCACTCATTGTCTTAGGAGTTCAGGATATTTGCTTTTCTGAGGATATTTGAGGGTGGCACGGTGGCACAATGGTGAGCAGTGCCTGGGATCTGTGTTTGATTCCCTGCTTGTGTCACTATCTGTGTGGAGTTTTCATATTTTCCACGTGTCTGCATGGGTTTCCTCTGGATGTTCCAGTTTCCTCCCGCAGTCCAAGGATGTGCAGGTTAGGTTGATTGACCATGCTGAATTGCCCCTTAGTGAGTAGGATACGTGGGTTAGAGGGATTAGCGGGGTAAATATATGGGGTTATGGGGATAGGTCTGGGTGGGATTGTTGTCGGTCAATGGGCCGAGTGGCCTCCTTCTGTACTATAGAGATTCTGTGATTCACTGATTTTAAAAGCAAAGATATGTTTGTGAGAATTCACAATACTGGTCTAGAAAAACATGATGTTTCAGTTGATTCAGGCACTCAATAATCCTGAAACCTTTCACTTTCATATCACAGATAATTTGATAGAAAAATAGACACTAGGGAAAACCTGACCATGACTGTTGTTTTACATCTGGACTAATTTTACTTAGATTCACTCTAATTAAAATTGACACGAGTTATTCAGAGTGATGTGGGCTTAAATTATCAGTATTGAGATAAAATTGCTTCCTTCCCCAATTAATTTTAACTTTCCACCACCAAAGAGAAAACAAATAGACGCAGTCACTTTCTAATTGGTACGAACATGATTCGAACAAAGGATTCATTCACTGGGGCTCCAATGGATTGGATTTGATTTGCTGAATGCAGGCTCTGCCTGGGATTTCCATATTTTCCTCTTCAGGAGATGAAAAGGTTTGCAGCTGGTGCTAAAGGTGATAGAGGAGAAACGGTTTGATGCTCTTCTCGGTGTGTCCAACCAGGCAATCTTATCTCATCGGTAAACACAGAACGATGAACAAAGTGAAAATTAGAAAGTCTTTTTAACTCTAATTGCACAACTTGAAGGGGGCAGAGGAGGTTTTGGGGGGCAGGGTGAAATTTACAGAAATACAGCCCAATGTGTTCACCAATAAAATTTAATGCAAGCACACAGATCAAACAAAAGAAGAAACCAGAAAAAAGTCTTATCATCCCAGAGTTTTGTTCTTCTACAATGTTGGAGGTTGGTGGTATCTAAATACATGTTACAGCTATATTTTATGCATGCGCACATAACAAGCCTCTCATCCATTGACTCTGTCTATACTTCCAGCTGCCTTGCCAACATAATTAAGGACCTCACACACCCTGGACGTTCTCTCTTCCACTTTCTTCCTTTGGGAAAAAGGTACAAAAGTCTGAGGTCACATACTAACCGACTCAAGAACAGCTTCTTCCCTCAGACTTTTGAATGGACCTACCTTGCATTAAATTGATCTTTCTCTATGACTGTAACAGCTATGACTGTAACATTACATTCTGCACTCTCTCATTTCCTTCTCTATGAACAGTATGTTTTGTCTATATAGCGCAAGAAACAATACTTTTCACTGTATACTAATACACGTGACAATAATAAATCAAATCAAATCAAATATTTTCATCAGTGATTGATTGTAATGCAACATTTCCTTAATAAGGAAGTGTTTGATAAATCATATTGTTTTGCACAGCATGGTAATGTAAAATCACATTTTTAGAATTATAGAAATGACAGCATTAAATAAATCATCTGGTTTTGTGTTCGCTTTTCAATTGGAACTTTCTGCTCTAATTCCAGCTCTCTTCCCACACCTGATGGTGCACTAAAATGGACTTCTGTCAATTTCCAAAGCAAGTAATTCTGGAACAGGTCGCTAGCCTGTTGCCAGGGGCTTATAGCTTGAGGGGCCTCACTCCATATCAAGTGTAGATGGTCAGGAGTCTGTCCCGCTCTTACCAACTGCCATTGGCATGTTTGGAGGGATTTGCAGGTTGACACACTGAACCTGTTTGATTGTGTTATGAATGCACCTTTCGTGGCCATCAAATCCTGAGGGGAGACTCAAAAGCAGAACTTCTGGATCATAGGCAGAGACACAATCTACTGTGTCACAAGACCTCTTAAGGTGGCACAGTGGTTAGCACTGCTGGCTCACAGCTTCAGGGAACCAGGTTCAATTCCTGGCTTGGGCCACTGTCTGTACGGAGTTTGCACATACTCCCTACGCCAGCATGGGTTTCCTTTGGGTGCTCTAGTTTGCTCCCACAGTTCAAAGATGTGCGGGTTAGATTGATTGGCCATGTTAAATTACCCCTTAGTGTCAGGGGGAACTAGCTGGGGTAAATACACGACATTAAGTGAGCCTGGGTGGGATTGTGGTTGATGCAGACTGGGGCCAAATGGCCTCCTTTTGCACTGAGAGATTCTATGATTCTGTGATGATTATTTAGTGTAATATCTGTTCCTTATTTTTCCCTTGCATTCCGATACTTCTTTTTCAAATATACAACTATTTTCCTTTTAAGTGATATACTTGCAGTCTCAAGAGGCTATTGTATAAGACAGCGAGATCGGATGAGATGTATCCATGGATACTGAGGGCAATAAGAGTGGAAATTGCAGAGGCACTGGCCATTATTCTTCAGCTTTCCTCAGCAAGTGTGGTGCTGGAAGACTGGAGAATTACAAACATTACACCCTTGTTCAAGTAAACTTCTGGAAACAAGACTGCAGGGCAAAATTAATAATCAGATAAACAAATGAGGGTTAATTAACAAAAGCCAGCACTGGTTTCTTCAGTGCTTACCCAACTTGCTGGGGTTTTTCACTGAGCTGACAGAGAGGGTTGTGGCAGGAGTGCTGTTGGATGTGATATACACGGACTTCCAAAAGGCATTCAATAAATTGCCACACAACAGGCTTGTGAGAAAAGTTATAGCTCATGGAATAAAAAGGAGATTAGCAGCATGGATATGAAATTGGCTGAATGACAGAAAACAGGGAGGAGCATTAACAGATGTTTTTTAAAACTGGGAGATGGTCTGTTGAGAAATTCCCCAAGAATCAGTATTGAGATCCTGGCTTTTCCTGATATACAGCCAGATCTTTCTCAACAGGACATTATTTCAAAGTTTGCAAATGATACAAATCTTGGAAGTGTTCTGAACTAAGAGAGGACAGTGTAGAACTTCCAAAGGACAAAGACAGAGTCACGAAACCTCCTTTGACCATCATTCCCATTCTTACAACCTTACTTCGCTCTAAGAAGGATGGGATGAGGCTGTAAGATTGCCCCCAAGTTGTTGGCGTGGGTGGACAGGTGGATGATGAAGTTCAATGCAGAGAAATGTGGAATGATTCATTTTAGTTAAAAGAACATGGATACAATACAAAATAAAGTTTATAATTCTAAAGACAAGAACAGAAGGAATGGGCGCATATGATGCATAAGTTACTGAAGGTGGCAGGACAGGTTGAGAGTGCAGTTAACAAAGCATTCATACAAGGCTTTGTCACTACAGACATAGATTTTAGAAGCAAGAATAGTGTGTTAAATTTGTATATGGCATTACTTTAGCCTCAACCTCCTTCTTGTGTCCTCCTTCTCATTGTCCTGAGTCTGCAACACCCTGCTACTAATTCACTATCGGTAGAAACAATCCTTCATCACATCCCCTGGTAAAACTTGTTATAGAATCTCACATGGGATCCAACCTTTCAAAGGTAGATTTACAGTTTGTGGGGCCTTGTGCTCACTTTCATTTCTGCACCTCCTCGCAAACTGCATGACTGCACCCACTGTCACCCCACAGGAAGCAAAGGGGGAAGCCATACAAATAGACAAATTGGTCACTGCTTTTTAACTTGTAAAAACACGCTTGCATGAATAATTATCCCGTCTAAAACTTTCCCTCCCTCCTTAATGCAAGCTGGCCCTTACATACTCTCCCTCCCTGCAGGGCTGCAATCCTGACAAACCCCCTCTCTTCCCCCACATTCTCCCACTCTTCTCCCATCTCCTTCTAGTCGGCCCCATTCTCTCACACTCTCCCATTCTTACAATCTCACTCACCTCGGCCCTTCAAGGCAGCCTCCTGCCTCACTCATCCTCTCCTCATGGCTATGGCTTGACTCAGAGTATTGCCCTCAGCTGCAAGTTGTTGCTGATGCTGGCCTGGATGGAGTTGCAAACCCGCTCACCTCACCTACTCAGTGACTGATCTGGTGGCTTGACTCAGCGTCTCGTGCCTCGCTGTTGCTGACCTGGATCCACTAGTGCCGGCACCAGCTCAAATGTGTTCAACTGCTTAGGACCTTGTGACTTTCCCAAATCTCAGCAGTCCCTCCCTGGCCCCTCTTCATTGTCTCGTGCACCTCAAGTTAATTGTTTGTACGGTTCGTTCGTAGTTTTGCCAGTTTTTCAGGCTCACCAATCAGAGTCTTATTACAAAGAATCCATAGATTCTCTACAGTACAGAAGGAGGCCATTCAGCCCATCAAGTCTGTTCCAACCACAATCCCACCCAGGCTCTATCCCTGTAAACCCATATATTTGCTCTGCTGATCCTCCTGACACTATGGTCAATTTACCAACCCTATCGGTGAGCACCAATCATCGAATGTAATCACAGGATTATAGTGATTCCTGGCTTGGGTCACTGTCTGTGTGGAGTCTGCACATTCTCCACATGTCTGAGTGGATTTCCTCTGGGTGCTCCGGTTTCTTCCCATAGTCCAAAAATGTGCAGGTTGGGTGAACTGGCCATGTATATTGCCCCTTAGTTACAGAGGGCTAGCTAGGGCAAATGCATGAGGTTATGGGAATAAGGCCCCAATGAGACTGTGGTCAGTGCAGACTTGATGGGCCGAATGGGCTCCTTCTGCATTGTAGAATGACTATGATTAGATTCTATGATTGGTGCCCAGAGACAGGGCTGGTGCAGGAGCCTCCCCATTGGTCAGAGCCCCATGCCTGGTGTGTTTCACCATCTTCTTCACCTTTCCTGAGCAACTGAAAATGCTCAGTTCTTCATTACCGTCATTCACTCCTGACATAATTCTAGTGGGTTTTATTGTTTCATGACATCCTTTCTAGAATTTGTTGCAAATTTATCCTGTAAAGGACTGTGCCGTCTGGAATTTATTTTGTAGAATCGGAAAATGGCTCCAGCTCAGACAGGAGTCTGCCGTCTCCATATGGGCTCTCTGCAAGAGCAACTCACCAAATCCCGCTCCCCCACCTTGTCTCTGCAGCCTTGAAAATATTTTTTCTTCGGTTAATTAACCAATTTATTTTGGAAATCATGACTGAATCGGTCTCCTTCACCCTTTCAGGTGGTGCAATTCAGGCAGGCAGAAGGGATTAGTTCAATTTCGCGTCATGTTTGGCACAACACTGTAGTTCCTGTGCTGTACTGTTCTATGTTCTACTAACCACTCATAGTGCAAAAGATCTTCTGTCATGCCATCTTCAGCTCTTCTGTCTTCTGGTTCTCATTCCTCCTGTCAACGAGAATGGTTTCTCCCCATTTATTCTGTCTAGCCCCCTCATTATTTTTAACAGTTCTCCCAAATGTCCTTTCACCGTTCCATTTTTTGAGGAGAATGACCCTAATTTTCTCCAAACTCCCCACATATCTAGTAAAATATTCACGGATCTCAGGTGGCACGGTGGCACAGTGGTTAGCACTGCTGCCTTGCAATGGCAGGGACCCAGGCTGTAATATGCTCCCTAACTAATATCGCTACTCTCCCACCTCTTTTGGCTCCTCCTCCATCTCGCCTAAAGTACTTATACCCAGGAACATTCAGCTGCCAGTCCTGTCCTTCTTTTAACCAAGTCTCCATCACCGCAATCACATCCAAATTCCGCGTAAGCATTAAGGCCCTAAGTTTGTCTGTCTTACCCATTATGCTCCTCGCATAAAAGCATTCCTCCAGAATGCTTTTCTTTTTAGCTAGCCTTGACCTGGCCCCCAGCTCGACCTTAGCCTCAGTGCTTACTGACCTACTGTTTTGATCCTCACCCACCCCCCTCCACCACATTAGTTTAAACCCTGCTGAACCACTCTAGCAAAACTCCCATCCAGAATATTTGTGCCCTTCCAGTTAATGTGTAACCCATCCTTTCTGTACAGGTGTCAACCTCTCTTGAAGACTTCCCAATGATCTACCAGATCTTTAGCCACGTGTTCAATTGTAGGATCTCCCTGTTCCCAGCCTCACTAGCACTACACACCAGGAGCAGTCCAGAGATTGAGACCTTACTTTTTAGCCTAGCACCCATCTCCCTTAATTGCTCTCGTATGACCACCCCCCACCCCCCGCTCTTTCTACCTACGTCATTTTTACCAATGTGTACAATTACATCTGTTTGATTACTTTCCCTTTTTAATATGCTTCCTCCCTCCTTGGAGACATCCAGTACCCTGGCACCAGGGATGCAGACTACGATCCTGGAGTCTCGTTGGTGCCCACAGAACCGCCTGTCCGTGCCTCTAACTATCACATCCCCCACCACTATTGCTCTCCTAATCCCCTTCTTTCCCTTCAGGCCACAGAGCCTGTCTCTATGCCAGCAATCTGGTCCTCATGGCCTGCCCCTGGAGGGTCATCTCCTTCCACATAATCCAACACAATATTCCTATTTTGGAGGGAGTGACTGCTCACTCCCTTCCCCTCTACCATCTGTCACCTAGGCCTTACTATTATGGGAGACTGCCACTGGGGTACTTTCTGGTACACCACCCTTCTGACTTTTACCCTTCCTAACTGTGACCCACGTGTCTTCCTTCTGAGACCCTGGTGTGATTACCTGCCTATAACTTCTATCTATTAATTTCTCGTTTTCCCTGACTAAGCTGAGGTCATCGAGCCGCAGCTCCAGTTCCCTTACATGGTCCTTCGGAAGTTGCAGTTCCACGCATCTGGCACAGATGTGGACTTCCGGGAGGCAACTCCCGGAACTCCAGGTTCAATTCCAGCCTCGGGTCACTGTCTGTGTGGAGTTGCACTTTCTCCTCCATGTCTGCATAGGTTTCCTCTGGATGTTCTGGTTGCCTCCCACCGTTCAAGGATATGCTGGTTAGGTTGATTGGCCATGCTAAATTACCCTTAGTGTCAGGGGATTAGCTAGGGTAAATTCATGAGGTTCTGGGGATAGGGCAATGGGTGGTCAGTGTAGATCTGATTGACGTCACAATCAGATCAGCCATGAGCTTACTGAATGGAGGAGCAGGCTTAAGAGGCCAAGTCGCCTTCTCCTACCCCCTAATTTGTATGTACGTATATTGGTACACTCAGATGGATGATCAAATCACTGAAGCGGCGGAAATGAATGACAAATACCTTGAAGGATCATAAACCAGGATATTGCCAGGTGGCACAATGGCACAATGGTTAACACTGGTGCCGTATAGTGCTAAGAACCTGGGTTCAATTCCTGGCTTCGGTCACTGTCTGTGTGGAGACTGTACATTCTCCCTGTGTCTGTGTGGGTTTCCTCTGGGTGTTCTGGTTTTCTCCTACAGTCCAAACATGTGAGAGTTAGATTAATCGATCATGATGAATTGATCCTAGCTCAGGGGATTAACAGAGTAAGTATGCCAGGTTACAGGAATAGGGATTGGGTGGGATTGTGGTCAGTGCAGACTCAATGGGCTGAACTGCTTCCTTCTGTAAGGATTCTATTCAATGATAAATGCACTGATGTTAATCAAACATTAAGATGCCATTTACAGCATGAGACAAATGTGGAAAATACTCAGTTCCACTCAGTAAATGAATTACATTCTCCAAATTTGTTGTTAGAATTTGATTCTCATTTCTCAGAAATTGATTTTCACGTGTACTAATGCAGGGCAATTGATTTTGTAAATGGGTTCAAGTGTTCTGTGATGTAAAACTTAGAGAGAATTGAACACAGTTGGAGAAAGATTAAATTGCTTTGAATTGAACAGGTCTTGATTTTAATTTATCCGCGATTGGTGCTAATGATTCCATACTTAAAGTCTCTTCAGGAATGATTGCTCTAGCGCAGCATGATGACATGTACTGAAGTGACTCCGACACACTGTAGCATCAGGGTAAACAGCAGCTTTATTTGACTTGGGCACAACTCCCACTCAATCAGTTAAATTGGCACTGGGCATCATTTACTGGAGAGAGTGACACATTTTCCATTCCAGTACGAATCAGAGCTTTCACTTGCATCATTGAACTGTTGGTTTTGATGCTGGTTTTAATGGCTTGCATCCGATTTTTAATTTTCTGTAAATCACCGTAAACTTACAGCAACCAAACCAAACTAGCCACGCTGCCAAGCGAGGCCAGTTTACTGAAATGCCAACGTTACAACTGGGAGCTCCATAATGTTACTGATTCTCTCCAAGTTGTACATGTAGAAGATATGTAAATGGTCCACAGATTAAAAAAAAATCAGAAGCTCTTTAAGCTGTAACAATTTTATATGCATGAGCTAAGAGAGGATTATGTTTCCTGTGATTTACTGCCAGCTGCTTATTTAGTTATTAACCGATACCATATTTTTCCACAGTTGCTTTGTTCATGACATCAAAATGACTTTTCTAATTAGCTGCAACTCCTATTCTCTCAGCCATTTGAATCAAAGCTGCTTCCTTATCCTGACCACCTGTTTACAGATAGTTTCTTGATGCTAATAAGTCACAGGCGCAGTGATTATATTTACAATGTTAAATGGAAACCTTTGCAGCAATCATCTTAACCTTTTAGACTTCCACCTTAAGATGTCCTTTTTTCCTTGCCTGTTACAATTATACCTTCCACAGTACATGAGCGGGATTTTACAGCTTCGCTTGAGCGAGGCCGGAAAATCCCGCCTGAGGTGAACGAACATTCCCATTGCCCTCCTACCCAACCTTCCTGCCCGCTCCAATTCCATGGCGGATGAAGCAGTAGAATTCCAGTGTTTCAGATGTTAACATTATGCTGTTGTTCTGCCAGACCCTAACACTTAATTGTCTTCTTCTGAGACTTCCAGTTTGGAAATTAGTACATAAATAGTAGCAAAGTGGCAAACACTGTCCTCAAACTTGTGGAAAGTGGTTTATTTCATGTGGAGCCAAATATTCCAATTTTCCAACCAATGGAAATTCACTCTGCCAGATGACAGGAATAATGGTTTGATATTGGTTTGATTGTTGACGTGTTTTGTTTTTGAGGAGCAGAACATCTTAATTAGTTGAGTGTAAAAAAGCAGTAGAATGGAATGATCGTAAAGCTCTTCTTTGAGGTGGTGGGGCTAAAGAAAGGAAACAAACAAATCAACATAAAATTATTTAAAAATGTTACTTAACTTTATCATGGTATTATGTAGGCAGCACAGATTATCCAGCCCGGGAACAACAAAGAACAAAGAACAAACCAGCACGGGAAACAGGCCCTTCGGCGCAATGAGCCCGCGCCGCCACCCCGATGTTCCAACCTCTACCCGTGATCCCTGTCTATGTTTATAGATTTATGGATTAAAAACCAAATTTGAGACAACTTAGGGAGAATTTGTTTTGCCAATTAGCCTAAGAGCACATCTTTGGGATGTGGGAGGAAACCGGAGCACCCGGAGAAAACCCACGCAAGCACAGGGAGAATGCGCAAACTCCCACAGATACAGGCCCAAATCCATGTATCTGCACAGCACAGCGATAGTCACTGAGCTGTCGTGTTGCCCATCAAATGGTCCAGGTCAAGCGTACACTAACAATGTGAAGCAGTAGGATACTCCCGAAAAAAATCCGAGAGCAGCCCTCTCACGACCCATCGCGTGTATGCCCTTCGTTAGACAACAAGGTGGACTAAAGCACCTGTAGGATAAAAACAAGTACATCAATATCATCATCTATTTACACACACTTCCCAGGGACTCCCAAGGCTCATGATCCCTATTTTAAATCAGTTTTCTATACCCCTCCATTCCCATTCTGTTCATGTGCCCATCTAAGTATTTCTTAAATAACTCCAGAGTGTCTGCCTCCACCACTTTACTTGGCAGCGCATTCCATACCCCCACCACCCTCTGTGTGAAAAAACTCCCTCTCGCATCCAAATTATATCTTACCCCCCTCACCCTAAGCCTGTGACCCCTCGTGCTATTCGAGTCCATCCTAGGAAAAAGCTTTGTTTACTCTATCTATACCCCTCATAATTTTGTACACCTCTATTAGATCTCCTCTAAGTCTATGTCTTTCTAAGGAAAACAGCCCCAATTTGCCTAACCTCTCCTCGTAACTCAGACCTTCCATACCAGGCAGCATCCTGGTAAACCTCCTCTGCACTCTCTCCGGTAGTAAGGCGACCAAAACTGGACGCAGTATTCCAAATGAGCCCTACTACAACATCAACCACCTGCCCTGGCTCATTACTCAGAACCAAATACTCAGAACTAGTATAGAAGTACGTTTTTTTTTACACGTGTGCGGTCGGACACATCAATCGGAGCTGCAGGATTTCAGGCACATTAAGCCCCACTCACAGGCTTCTGCAGCACAATTCAGAATCCCTGATATGTTTTCAGACAGAGTGCGTACGGGGTTGCTTGAGAATGGGTCTCAAAGTCGGATCTGAAACGTTCCCAGCTCCAGTGCTTAGAATCAAAATGGGAAAATGGGACACATAGAGTCAAATCTGGAGTAAATCACATGTGAAATGAATCTCCCACACTCTGCACTGCAGAGTGATTGTCATTGAAAACCAGGGGGCAGGGCTTATTCCTGCTGAAGAGGCTCACATCGGTGCAATGAGCCGGAGCCTACCTGTGCGCACATTTCTGGGAGATCGCTAAAAAGATCTGCTAGCCTTGTGATCGCTGGTCTTAATCCACCACAAACATTGCTGGCCTCTCCCCCTGCCACCTTCCATATAGTTATTGCTGGTCTCTCCACCCCCACCTCCACGGGCATTGCTGGCCTTTCACCCACCCCACCTCTCACCATTCCACTCCTAAGGACATCGCTGGCCTCTCACCCTCCCCATCCTCCACACAGATATCACTGTTCTCTCAATCCAATCCCCCATACGGACATCGCTGACCTTTCACCCCTCCACAGACACCTGGCACCCCCCTCACCCCCCCACACGGACATCACTCACCTCTCAACCTCCACTTCTACTTCTACCCCTCTACCAGCGCCCCCCAGACATCGCTAGCCTCTCATCCTCCCCCATTCACCATAGACATTGCTAGCTTCTCACTGCCCCCTCCTCCTCATGGACATCGCTGGCCCCTCCATTTCCCAGCGACCTGAACATCACTGGCCTCCTGTGGAAGCAAAGTTTAGATCAGCTCATTAGATTCATAGACAGATTTAGTTAATAGTGACAGAGCAGCTAGAAGGGGTTAAATGATTCTATCTAATGAGTTAATGTTAACAGTTTGCTGATATGTGAAAGCAATAACAGCATTGAAATGAAATATACATGATGTTAAAGGGTATATTGAAGCACTAAATGCATTTAATGTATTTTTAATATAAATGTATTGTTCATCTCATCAAAAATGCAAATATTGCAGAATATAATGATAATGTCAATAGTTCAGAGCTGGAAGTCAATTAGTCAGCAGAATAAGCATTAGAAGTTTCAAATTGCAGGACAAATATTGAAACGTACTGTAATATTATAGCGGCATCCATTGTCCAGCCATAAGAAAATGTTCAGCATAAGGGCCCAGAGAGATGCCTTGGCAATGTGCCTATGGGAAAGGTTTCACTTTCGAAGCATCCCTGACAACATAGCAACCAGAAAATCATCATAGAATAGAAACCTGTAGTGCAGAAAGAGGCCTATCGAGTCTGCATTGACTACAATCCCACCCAGGCCATATTCCCATAACCCTACATACTTACCTGCTAATTCCTCTAACTTTTGCATCTCAGGACACTAAGGGGCAATTTTAGCACAGCAAATCTATTAACCTGCACATCTCTGGACTTAGCCAAAGGGGAAGATGTCTGGAATTAAATGGAGAAATGAAATATCCTGACATCGAGTGGTGTATTGCGATTGCCTTTTTAAAATTTCATTCACTATCACTGTCTGGCCAGTATTTATTACAAGTCCCTCGTTGCCCAGCAGCAGTTCAGAATCAACCATGTTGCTGTAGCTCTGGAGTCAGGTGTAGGCCAGACCAGGTAAGGGTAACAGATTTATTTCCCTAAAGGATGTTAGTGAACCAGATGGGTTTTTTCCGACAATTGACAATAGTTTCATAGTTATTAGTGGATTCTTAATTCCAGATTTTTAAAATTGAATTTAAATTCCACAATCTGGTGTGGTGGGATTCAAACGCAGATCCCCAGAGCATTAGCTGAGTCTCTGGGTTAATAGCTTGCAATATTCCACTAGGTTATCACAAGACATCTGCTTGTAGTGGACTGATATGTTAACATTGAATGAAATTGGATCTAAGCTGATGAGGAGGTGTATCTTAGATAGTGAAGAGTATAATTTTCCTGTAATCTTGCTGGGTGCCTCAGATCTTTGGAATGGTACTATAGTGCTGAACCTGGGCTTTCTGATCCTCTGAAGGCCTCCCATAGCTGTAGGTTAATGCATTGTCTATCTTGAATAATTTTTTTGTTTAAGATAAATTTTGGTTATATATTTTGAATAGAGACTTTGCCTTTTGCAAGTTCTTCAAGTAGAATCTACGTTTTTAGAAATTGGACACCATTTTAAAAGAAAATCCCCATTACACCTCCCCAATCCCCGGTGACCCGGACATCGCTGGCTCCTCTATCCCCCAGTGACCTGGACATCGCTGGCCTCCCCATTCCTCAGTGATCTAGAAATCGCTGGCCTCCCTATTCCCCAGTGACCCAGACATCACTGATCTCCCCAACCCCCAGTGACCCGAACATCGTTTCTCCCTATTCCCCAGTGATCTGGACATCACTGGTCTCCCCATTCCCCAGTGTTCTAGAAATCGCTGGCCTCATTTCCCAGTAACACAAACATTGCTGGGTTTTCTATTCTCCAGTGACCCAAACATTGCTGGCCCCCCCATCACTCCCTCTGCCCAATTCACACATATTAGCTTCACTGCTGAGCTGCCATTTACACCCCCTGCTGTGAGCATTTCCTCTTGTTGTTTGAGAGCCTTGAGCATTACACACCCTGCACACAGGATCAGCACCCTGGGAGATGGCTCACTTTCTATTAAAATCAGGTTCCCTTTACATTTCTCAAAAGGAATCTTTACTAACGGGCCCATGACAGGCCTAAACTGACTGCGCCTGGACTCCCCCGACTAGCCAGAGCTGTGTATGAGCTGCAATAATGGACATACAGCCAGTCATGCCAGGAAGATGGCTGGAGATAAACCTGCCCTGAGGTTCTGCCGAGCTGAGCAGGCCCATCTGATGGACGCAGTGAAGGAGAGAAGCCGGCTGCTGTTCTCCACTCAAGGCCGTCACCCAAGGAATCGTGCCTCAAAGACATTGTGGGGAGAGATGGCAGCTGCAGTTAGTGTCAGGACGCTGACACTTCGGTCTGGGGAACAGTGTCAGAAGAAACTGAACAATCTTCCTCGGGTAGCAAGGTGGGTGTGCATCCCATTCTGAAACCTGCACGTGTGCTGTACTAACAATATCAAACCATGCAAAGACACCCTAAGGACATCTAACAACACCACCCCCCCAAGAGCTGCATTTAACCCCTTCTACCCAAATCAGCACTCCACAGTGGTGACCTTTTCCCCAAAACGGCCAACACAAGCTTCAAAACTCAGACACACATTGCAACCCTTGTGCTTCAATATATCCACACTTTCAATCACCTTTATGTCCCTACAGAAGAAAAATGCACCCAACCGGTGAGAGAGGGCACAGGTAGGTGTTGGTGTACCAGAATTGTGGCACCTGATAATGTGCAGTGTGCCCTAGAGCTGGCGGGAGGAGAATGGTAACTGACAGCCAGGTCGGCATTCAGCATACCAGTGAGCATGACCACTTATCCAAACTCTTTGTCGGCTATTAGTTGTACAATCCTCCATCTGTGACAAAACATCACCCACAGCATCATAGGCTCTTATCTTCTGCAGATAGTTCAACACAGAGAGTGCAGGAGGGCATGTTAGGAGCAATACCAAGCATATCTAAAAACAAGGTATCAACCTGGTGAAGCTACAACACAGGACTACTTGCGTGCCAAACAGCATAAACAGAAAATAATAGGCACAGCCGAGGAATTCCAAAACCAACGGATGAAATCTAAGCTCTGAAGTCCTGCCACATCCAGCCATGAATGGTGATGGACAATTAAACAACTCACTGGAGGCTCTGCAAATATTTCTATCCTCAATGATGGTGTGAGAAAGTGTAGTGAGGAAGATGCAGGAGTCAGTGGGTTTATAAGGAATATTAGTTGATGGCATATCATGAGAAATGGAGACAGAGAAATCAGAGAAGGGAAGGCAAGGCAAGAATATAGAACATAGAAAAACTACAGCATAAACAGGCCCTTCAGCTTACAAGTTGCTTCAATCATATCACTACTTACTAGGCTTACTATAGCCTTCAATCCTATTAAATCCCATGTACTCATCCAGAAATCTCTTAAAAGAGCCTATGGAATTTGCCTCCACCACCACTGATGGCAACCAATTCCACTCACCCACCACCTTCTGAGTAATAAACTTACCCCTGACATTTCCTCTGTTCCTACTCCCCATCACCTTAAACCTATGTCCTCTCTTAGTAACCATTTCAGCCCTGGGAAAAAGCCTCTGAGAATCCACCCAATTAATACTTCTCAACGTCTTATAAATCTCAATCAAATCACCTTTCATCCTTCATCTCCAAGGAGAAAAGACCGAGCTCCCTCAACCTATCCTTATAAGGCATGCTACCCAATCCAGGCAACATCCTTGTAAATTTCCTCTGCAACCTTTCAACAGCTTCCACATCTTTCTTGTAGTGAGGCGAACAGAACTGCACGAGTGGGGTCTGACTAGGGTCTTTCAAAGTTGCAGCATTACCTCCCAACTCCTAAACTTAATCCCTTAATTGATGAAGGCAGTACACCATACATCTTCTTAACCACATCCTCCAACTGCGAGGCCAATTTAAGAATCCTATGGACCCGGACCCCAAGGTCCTTTTGCTCCTCAACACTGCTAAGAGTCTTATCCCTGATATTATACTCTAAGAGTTAGAGACAAACAGTGTGACTGTCCAAATATTGCTTGACCAGCATGATGATGTTACTACTCAAAGATCTTCACCGAAGGAATAGAAACATAGCAAAGAGGAGTTGGAGGGGATCATTTGGCCCTTCAAATCTCCTCCACCATTCATTATATTTATGGCTGATCATCCAACTTAAGCAACCTGCACCTGCTTTCCCCACGTATCCTTTGATCCCCTTTGACCTAAAAGCTATATCTAACTACTTCTTGAAAATATACAATGTTTTGTCCTTGTCTGCTTTTTGTGTAGAGAATTCCACAGGCTTATCACTCTTTGGGTGAAGAAATTTCTCCTCATCTCAGTCCTAGATGATCTACTCCATATCCTCAGACTATGACCCCTGGTTCCGGACACTCCCACCATTGGGAACATCCTCTCTGTATCGACCCTGTCTAGTCTTGTTCAAATTTTATAAGTTTCTATGAGATCTCCTCCCTGTTCTAAAAATAATGCTGACTGACTCAATCTCTCTTCATATTTCAATCCCACCATCCCAGGAATCAGTCTGGTAAACCTTCTAGTTAAAGCTAGCACGAGGGGACACAGCTTTAAATTAAGGGGTGATAGTTATAGGATGGATATCAGAGGTAGGTTCTTTACCCAGAGGGTGGTTAGGGAGTGGAATGCCCTGCCTGCGCAGTTGTAGATGCGCCAAGTTTGGTGGCGTTTAAGAGGTTAGTTGATAAGTTTATGGAAGAGAAGGGAATGGTTTAGTTTGGAGGGTCATTGCTTTTTATAATGGTCGGCGCAACATCAAAGGCCGAAGGGCCTGTTCTGCGCTGTAATGTTCTATGTTCTATGTTCTCTGCACTACCTCTGGAACAAGAAGATCCTTCCTCAGATAAGGACATCAAAACAGCACGCAATATTCCAGGTGTACCTTACCGAGGGACTATGTTTCAAAAACAAGATATCCTTGCTCCTGTGCTCGAATCCTGATGAAAGGAAATGTTAAAGAGATGTTTTCTGTTTGGGGACGTAGTAACATTGGTAGAAGTATGTCGGAATTTTCTGGCCATTCATGTCCAACCATCGCTGCCAGCATGAATGGAGAATTTGGCACTCAGCCAAATCTCCATTCACTGCCGTGGGACTTGAGAATCCCAGGTGCGGGCAAGGTCAAAGAACGTGGTAGTAAAATGAGGGAGAAAATCATCGACTTCAGGAAGATTAGTGGAAGACATGCCTCTGTCTACATCAATAGGGATGAAGTGGAAATGGTCTACAGCTTCATGTTTCTATGTGTCCAGATCACCTATAACCTGCCCTGGTCCCTCCATGCCGACACTATCGTTAAGAAAGCTCAGTGATGTCTCTATTTTCTCAGCAGGCTAAAAAAATTAAGCACACTACGACTCTCATCAAATTTTATAGATGCAACATAGAAAGAATTCCTTTTTGGTTCTATCACAGCTTGGTATGGCTCCTGCTCTAACCAGGACCACAAAAAAATGCAAAATCTTGTGAATATAGCCCAGTCCACCACACAAAGCAGCCTCCCATCCATTGACTCTGTCTACTCTTCCCGCTGCCTCGGAAAAGCAGCCAGCATAATTAAGGACCCCGTGCATCCCGGATATTGTCTCTTCTGTTGAGGAAAAGATACAAAGTTCTGAGATCACGTACCAACTGACTTAAGAATAGTTTCTTCCCTGCTGCCATCAGACTTTTGAATGGACTACATTATATTAAGTTGATTTTTCTCTATGCCACAGCAATGATTGTAACATTTCATTCTCCTCTATGTACTCTGGAATGACATACTTGTCTGTGTAATGCAAAAAACAACTTTTTTCACTGGATCCCAATACATGTGACAGTAATAAATCAAGTCAAATCAAATTAAATCATGTCTTTGCAGATACTCCCTGACCTACCAAGTGTTTCCAACACTTTTTGTTTTAACTTAAATAGAACATCCTGATCCAAACACCAAGTGATCCTCAGCGGTTTGTACTTTTAAGGACTTTAAATATCACCAGCTCCTGACCAATTTTTGCTGAGAGACAACAGCACATTTTCAGACAGTCAATCCTTTTGTATAAATTACCGACTTTTATGAAAGGTTCATCATTTTTTCTGTTTGTATTAAATCATTGACTGAGTGCTTCATTGGTACGGAGAACTGCCAACAGATGATTTCAACTATAATCTGATCCAAATATAATACTGATCCAAGCAAACTTGCCAAAGAATGTTAAATGTATCATCAAGATTGACCTAATCTGCTCCAGGAAGACTAGGGGCCATTTCTCAGGCTCCCCGAGCCATCTGTTTCTCAGTAGCAAGAGGCCACTTGGAAACCAGTGGCTGGGGCGCACTGCCGGCATGAGAGCAGAATTCCCTAACAGCAAGAATTTCTGGCCGTTCTGCGGCTGAAGAGTTGAATGGAGAGTGCAGGAGGAGGACATTCCAGGAGCAACACCGAACATATTTAAAAATGAGGTGACAATCTGATGAAGCTCCAACGTAGAACTACTTGTGTAACAAAAGCATAAGCAGCAAGTCATAGAAACAGCGAAGCAATCTCAGAACCAATGGATCAAATCTAAGTTTTGCAGTCCTGCCACAAATGGTGGTGGATAATTAAACAACTCACTGGGAGCTCTGCAAATATCTCAGTGATGGAGCGTAGTGAGGAAGTTGCAGGAGTCAGTGGGTTTATAAGGAATATTAGTTGATGGCACATCACCAGAAATGGAGACAGAGAAATTGGAGAAGTGAAAACAAGTCAAGAGTTTTGCGGACTTTTCAGGACCGCAAGCCGAATCTGCCCCCCTCGTGCCACCTCTGCTGTGGCGGTTTCTCTGGCAGTGGGATTGACCAGCCAAGGAAAGTGTAGTAGACTTTGGCGGAATGGGAAGATCCAATCAGCAGCCAATGGTGATTTACTGCTGGCATGGGAAAACCCATTGAATCCCACCCTAAGGTTAGAATTTTCCTCCCTCTCCGCAGTGTGTTTCACGGTGGTGAGACACACTGGTGGGAGGATCTTATTGCCCCGCATTGTCAATGGGGTTTTCCATTGAATGCACCACTTGCTGCTGGGAAACCCACGGCAAGAGTGTGCCATTGGCAGGACCAAAAGATCTCACTGGCGTAAATGGCAGTAAGATTAGGATTCCTTGACTTTTCTTCATACAGAGCTTGGTATTTGAACCAAAGCCTCAGGAGACAGAGAGTAATAGTAGAAGGGTGTTTTTCTAGCTGGAGGTCGGTCATTAGTGGTGTGCCGCAGGGCTCGGTACTGGGACCTCTTCTATTTGTAATATATATAAATGACTTGGAAGAGGGAGTAAGTGGAGTGATCAGCAAGTTTGCAGACGATACAAAGATGGCTGGACTTGGGGATAGTGAGGAGCATTGTCAGGCGATGCAGCAGGACATAGATAGGCTGGTAGCTTGGGCAGATAGATGGCAGATGGAATTCAATCCTGATAAATGTGAGGTGATGCATTTCGGGAGAAAGAATGTAGCGGGGAGGTATATGATAAAGGGTAGACCTATTAAGAGTATAGAAATGCAGAGGGACCTGGGGGTGCAGGTGAACAAGTCTCTGAAGGTGGCAGAGCAAGTGGAGAAGGTTGTGAAAAAAGCATATAGTATGCTAGCCTTTATAGGAAGGGGTATAGAGTACAAGAGCTGGCCTTTAATGTTGCAGTTATATAAAACGTTGGTTAGACCTCATTTGGAATACTGCGTCCAGTTCTGGTCGCCTTACTACCGGAAGGACGTGGAGAGTCTGGAGACAGTGCAGAGGAGGTTTACCAGGATGCTGCCTGGTATGGAAGGTCTGAGTTACGAGGAGAGGTTCGGCAAATTGGGGCTGTTTTCCTTAGAAAGACGTAGACTTAGAGGAGATCTAATAGAGGTGTACAAGATTATGAGGGGTATAGATAGAGTAAACAGGATTAAGCTTTTTCCTAGGATGGACTCAAATAGCACGAGGGGTCACGGGCTTAGGGTGAGGGGGGTAAGGTATAATTTGGATGCTAGAGGGAGTTTTTTCACACAGAGGGTGGTGGGGGTATGGAATGCGCTGCCAAGTAAAGTGGTGGAGGCAGACACTCGAGTTATTTAAGAAATACTTAGATGGGCACATGAACAGAATGGGAATGGAGGGGTATAGAAAACTCATTTAAAATAGGGATCATGAGCCTTGGGAGTCCCTGGGAAGTGTGTCAATAGATGATGATATTGATGTACTTGTTTTTATCCTACAGGTGCTTTGGTCCACCTTGTTGTCTAACGAGGGGCGTACATGCGATGGGTCGTGAGAGGGCTGTTCTTGGATTTTGTTTTGAGAGTATCCTAGTGCTTCACGTTGTTAGTGTACGCTTGACCTGGACCATTTGATGAGCAACATGACAGCTCAGTGACTATCGCTGTGCTGTGCAGATACATGTATTTGGGCCTGTGTCTGTGGGAGTTTGCACATTCTTCCCGTGCTTGCGTGGGTTTTCCCCGAGTGCTCCGGTTTCCTCCCACATCCCAAAGATGTGCTCTTAGGTTAATTGGCAAAACAAATTCTCCCTAAATTGTCTCAAATTTGGTTTTTAATCCATAGATCTATAAACATAGACAGGGATCACGGCTAGAGGTGGGAACATTGGGGTGGCGGCGCAGGCTCATTGGGCCGAAGGGCTTGTTTTCCCGTGCTGTTTTTTGCTCTTTGTTCTTTGTTCAATTTAGCAGTTGTGGTTCAGAAAATCCCAAGGCCACTTCTGGGCGTCAAAGCTCATAACAAACATAGAAGTTGTCAATGTCCTTGAAAACTCCACTGACCAGAGACTGTAACCCCAGCAGAGGAGCATCAAAAAACCCATAGGGACATTTGAATGGGGTTTTTTTTTCCCAATTTTCCTCCAAGGTTACATTGGAAAATGCAAGACATTCCATGTAGTTTTGCCTACCCTTATTATTCCTCCAAATGAACAATATTGGCTGCCATATCCACATTAAGAATCCAATATACAGGGTTAAAGTTCATGTTGTGCTCTTATTTCAAGAAACTTTGATTTATTAAGAAGAGACATAACAAATCCAACTGAACAGAAGAGTAATGTCATAGAGCTGTTCCAGCAAAATATTTACAAATGCTTTGTTTCCATGGTTTTACAAAGAAAATAAAAGTCTGACACACATTTTCCAGCCAAAGGTTTTGGTTTACATTTTTAGATTCTGGAACAGAATTAGTGGTGATAAAAAAATTGGTAAAATAGCATTTTAATGAAGTTTAAATGGGAATTCATAACAAAGTGGTTACACACTTCGGTTAAAGTTTTTATTTTGGGTACAATCTCCAACATTTGAAGACTATTAACTTGATCAGTTTGACAGTTACAACTGAAAATGAGTTTCTGATGAGAGAAATATGAACAGAGAAAAATGAGAACATATGAACAGAAAAAAGACCAGAAGTAGGCCATTCAGCCCATCGAGCCTGTGTCACCATTCAATGAGATCATGACTGATCTATTTGTGTTTCAAATTCCACATTCCCAGCTTGGGAGGTGCATGGTCACCCATAGATTAAGGACCCGGAGGCACAGAGTTAAGGGGTGACCCCCAGGCTTGCTAGCAGAACCAAGCAAGTCATACAGGAATCCCCTGGGGTCCTGCTCACAATCAGTTTTCTATTTTGGACGCTGGTGAGGGGCATGGTTCCCCAGAGGAGTGCAGGCAGAGCCAGATTTGTCATGTCATGAGCAGCCCAGCCATGCAAGAGGGGAAGAAGAAGAAGGGAAGAGCAATAGTCATTGGGGTGATTCATTATTTTGAGAAACAAACAGATATTGCTGTGGCCTTGGTCGTGACCCCAGAATAATATGCTGCTTCCCATGTCCCAGGTTCAAGATGTCGCAAAGGCGACACAGGACATTCTTCTGGGCAGGGTAAACAGCTAGAGGTCATAGTCTACACAGATACCCATAACTTAACTAGGAAGGGGGGAGTGATACAGCGCTCAGTATTTAAACAATTAAGTAGAAAATTAGAAAGCAGGATCTCAAATGTAATAATTTCCAGATTATTCCCAGTGCCACATACAAATGAGAATGGAATGGGTCAATGAGGTAGATAAATGCATGGCTGGAAAGGTGGAGTAGGAATAAATGCCACAATGTGGAGATGCCGGCATTGGGCTGGGGTAAGCACAGTAAGAAGTCTGACTACACCAGATTAAAGTCCAACAGGTTTATTTGGTAACACAAACTTTCGGAATGCTGCTCGTTCATCAGATGACTGGAGAATTGGGGTCACAAATACAGCATATATAGACACAGACTCAATTATAAGATAATGGTTGGAATGTGAGCCTTAACAGGTAATCAACTCTTTAAGGTGCAGATAATGTGAGTGGAGAGAGGGTTAAGCCCAGGTTAAAGAGACGTGTATTGTCTCCAGCCAGGACAGTTTGTGGGCGTTTGCAAACCCAGGCAAATCACAGGGGTTACAGATAGTGTGATATGAACCCAAGATCCTGGTTGACACCGTCCTCATGTACGCGGAACTTGGCTATCAGTTTCTACTCAGTAATTCTGCATTGTGTGTCTTGAAGGCTGCCTTGGAGAATGCTTATCCGAAAATCAGAGGCTGAATGCCTGTGACTGCTGAAGTGCTCCCCGACTGGAAGCGCAAGTCACAAGAGTATATACCGTGTACTGGTGGATGATGTTCTCATATGAGATGATGGCATCTGTGTTGATGATCCAGCACGTCTGGCAGATGTTGTGTGTTGTCATGATATCTGTTCCCCTGAAGGCTGAGTAGTTTGTTGTAAACAATGGTCTGTTTCATATTACAGTTGTTTGAAGGCAAGTGAGGGGCGTGGGGGGGGTTGTGGATGGGGTATGGCGAGGGCCTTGCAAAATGTTCATCTTCATCGATGACATGTCAAAGGCTCCGAAGGAAATGTCGTAGTTTTTCCACTCCACGGAAGTACTGAACTATGAAGGGTACTCTGTCTGCCATATCCCGTATTTGTCTCCTGAGGAGGTCAGTGCAGCTTTTTGCTGTGAGAATTGTTGGAACTGTCGATCGATGAGTTGAGCGCCATATCCTGTTCTTATGAGGGCATCTTTCAACATCAACTCCCCTCCCCCGGAGGGGAGAAGTTATGACGTCTTCTCCAGAACCTTCAACATGTAATTGATGAAGACGATGCCACGGCCATTCCCACAACCCACTACTTGCCTTCAAATAACTGCGCAACCTCAAATAGACAATTGTTCACAGCCAACTAACCAGGAGAACAGTGACCACGACACCGCACAGTCTTGCCACACCAACCTCTGCAGGACATGCTGGATCATCAACATGGATACGATCATCTCATGTGAGAACACTATTCACCAGATACACAGTGCATACTCCTGTGACACCGCCAATGTTGTCTAACTGAAACCGTGCAGGAAAGGTTGTCCTGAGGCATGGTACATTGGAGGGACTATGCAGAAGCTACGACAATGGATGAATGAACACCACTTGACAATTACTAGGCAACAGTGTTCACTTCTTGCAGGGGGAACACTTCAGCGGTCACAGGCATTCAACCTCTGATCTTCGGGTAAGCATTCTCCAAGGCAGCCTTCACAACACACAATGCAGAATTGCCGAGTAGAAACTAATAGCCAAGTTCTGCACACGTAAGGATGGCCTCAAACGGGATCTTGGGTCATGTCACTTCATCTGTAACCCCCACGATTTGCCTGGACTTGAAAAATCTCACCAACTGTTCTGGTTAGAGACAATTCACACCTCTTTAATCTGTGCTTAATCCTCTCTCTGCTTGCATTGTCTGCACCTGTAAAGACTTGATTACTATAAAGACTCACATTCCAATCATTATCTTGCAATTGAGTCTCTGTCTCTATAAGCTGTATTTGTATTCTCCACTTACCTGATAAAGAGACAGTGCTCCAAAAGCTCCTACTACCAAATAAACCTACTGGACTTTAACCTGGTGTTACAGTAAAAAGTGCTTTAGATTCCTGGGTCTCTGGGACAGGCTCTGGGGGAGATGACACCTGAACAGGGCAGGGATTGATTTTCTTCCCCGGCATATTTCTAATGTTACGCAGAGGGCTTTAGACTAATTCTCAGGGATGTGAGAATAGTGAGAAAGATTAGAGAGGAATATCAGCACGCTCAAAATACTGGGAGGGACAAATAGCGCTAGTATAGAGAATGATAATTTAAATCAGGGTTACTGTGCATGTATGTGAATGCTCCAAGTGTAGTAAATGGGACTGGCGAGTTACAGGCACAAATTGCGTAGTTGAAATCTGAAGTTGTGGTGATCACAGGGACACTATCCAAAGATGGGCAGCGCAGTGGCAGAGTGGTTAGCACTGCTGCCTCACATGCCAGGGTTCAGGGTACAATTCGAGGCTCGGGTCACTGTCTGTTTGAATTTGCACATTCTATTACAGAGGTGGGATTGATGTCAGTCCAAGTTTGATGGGCTGAATGGCCTGTTTCCACAGTGTAGAGGTTCTATGATTCTATGTGCAGGTTATCACACTCAACTAATGTTCAGGGGACCAGGTTCAAATCTCACCACGGCAGGTGGTGGAATTTGAATTCAATAAAAAAGTCTGGAATTAAGTATCTACTGATGAATGTGAAACCATTGTCGATTGTTGGAAAAACCTATCTGGCTCACTAATGTTCTTTTAGGGAAGGAAATCTGCCTCTTTACCTGGTCTGGCCTACATGTGACTCCAGACCAACAGCAATGTGGTTGACTTTCAACTGCTGTCTAAGGACAAGTAGGGATGAGCAATAAGCGCTGTCCAGCCAGCAACACCCATGTCCCATGAATGAATAATTAAAAAACCTAAATTGCCCCTTAGTGTTCCAAGATGCACAGATTAGATGGATTAGCCATGGTAAATGTTACAGGCATAGGTTGAGCGAAAGGGACTGGGTAAGGTACTCTGTCAGAGAAAATCAATGCAGACTCAGTGGGCAAATTGACCTCCTTCTGCACTGTAAGGATTCGAGGACTCAAAGAAGAGCAAGGCTGGGTGTTAAATATTTTAAGTACAAGGTGTTAAGAAAAGCTAGGAAAAGAGTGAAAGGAAAGAGGTGGTGGTATTGGTTAAGGACAGTATTGCAGTGTTGAGAAAGAGAATTTCCCAGAGGGTTCAAGGCCAGAATCAACCTGACTAGAACTAAGGAACAAAAAGGATGCAATTATATCACTCGGTGTATTCTATAGACCACCAACTAGTGAGAAAGACGCAGAAGAACAAATCTGAATGGAAATTACGGAGAGATGCAAACATTACAGAATAGTTAAAATGAGGACTTCAATTACCAAAATGTAGACTGGAACAGTAGTAGTGTGAAGGGTGGAGAGGGGCAAAAGTTTCTTGGGTTATATTAGGAAATTTTTCAGAGCTGTATGTGTCTAGTCCAACAAAAAAATGATGCATTGTTTGACCTGGTTCCTGGAAATTAGGTGGGCCAAGTAGCTCAATTGTCAATGGGTGTGTTTTTAGGGAACAGTGAGGATTTTGTATAGTAAGGTTTTGCCCTGATGAAAAGAGGTAATAGGAATCCAGAATAAGAATAATTAGCCGCGGTGATTAGGAAGAGTTAGCATGGATTTCTAAAGGAAAAATTGTGCTTAACTAACTTGCTGGAGTTTTTTGAGGAAGCAATAGGAAAGATCAATAAGGGTAATGCCATCAATATGGCGTACATGGATTTTCAGAAGGCACTCTATACAATGGCACACAACAGACTTGTGAGAAAAGCTGGAGCTCATGGAATAAAGGGAACAGTAGCAATGTGGATGCAAAATTAGCTGAATAATATGAAGCAGAGAATAATGGTCAATGGATATTTGTGGAGATGAATATGATATGGATATATTGGAGGACAGTTTGTAGTGGTGTTGGTATTTGGTTACTTGCATTTCCTAATATGTATTAATAATCTGGATCTTGGTGTGCAGGGTATAATTTCAAAGTTTATAGATGGTACAAAACTTGGAAATATCATACACAGTGAGGAGAGCATAGAGAATTTCAAAAGCACACAGAAAGGTTGGTTGAGTGGATAGATAGGTGGTAAGTGAAGTTCAATGCGGAGAAGTGAGAGGTGATGGGTTGGATTCTCCGGCCTCTCCCCAGCATCTTTCTCACGGCGAGAGGCAGCGTGCTATTAGCCGGTGGTGGGATCATCTCGTCTCACTGCTGTCAATGGGATTTCCCAGTGACTTTACCCGTGCTGCTGGGAAACCCACAGCTGGGGTACACCATCAGTGGGATCAGAAGATCTGGGGTACGACAGAAGCATGGTGGTTAGCGCAGCTGCTTCACAGCCCCAGGGACCGGAGTTCAATTCCCAGCTTGAGTCACTGTCTGTATGGAGTTTATATGTTCCCCTTCTGTTGACATGGATTTCCTCTGGATACTCTGGTTTCCTGCCGCAATCCAAAGATATGTGAGTTAGGTTGATTGGCCATGCTAAAAAATTGCCCGTTAGTAAGCTGAGATGCATAGATTAGAGAGATTAGTGGGTAAAATATATAGAGATATGGGAATAGGGCCTAAGTGGGATTGTGTTCGGTGCTGAGTCAATGGGCTGAAGAGCCTCTTTCTGCACTGTATGGTTCTATGAAGATCCTGCTGGCAAGAACAGCTGGAAAGTTCCGACAACTGTGTTTTGGCCAGAAGAAGATGGAGGGACAATACAAGATAAAGGGTAAAATGCAGGGGCAGAAGGACCTGAGTTTACTTGTGTACAAGGCATTGAAGGTAGTACTTCAGATGAAGAAGGCAGTTAATAAAGCAGATAATATTCTGGACTTTATTAATAACACAGAGAGTACAGGAGCAAGGAGGCTATGCTAAACAAAATGCTATTTAGATCTCAGCTGGAATATTGTGCACAGTTCTGGGAACACACTATAGGAAAGATGTGAGCACATTGGAGAGAATATAAAGGTGATTTACAAGAATGATTCCAGAGATGAGAAACTTTGATTGTGAGGATAGATTGGAGAGGTTGGGACTGTTCTCCTTGGAGAGAAGAAGGCTAAGAGGAGATTTGAGAGAGATGTTCAATATCATTATTGGGCTGGACAGAGTGGAAAGGGAGAAGCTGTTCCCGTTTGTAAAAGGATCAAGAATGAGAGGGCACAGACTGAAAGTGATTTGCAAAAATAGGAAATGTGATGTGAGAGAAAGTTTTTTCACACAGCAAGTATTTTGGATATGAAATACTTTACCTGGAAATGTGGTGAAGGCAGGTTCAATTGAGACATTTAAGAGTGCAATAAATGGTTGTCTGAATAGAAAGAATGTGCAGGGGTACGGGGAAAAGCCAGTGGAATGGCAAGAAATCATAATGCACATTCGAAGAGCCAGTTCACAAATGACGGCTGGGCTGACTGGATATCCTATTCCTGCCAATGGGTGAAAGCCCACCACAGGTTTCAGGTTGTGAGGGGACGGGGGTGGGAGGGGGTGTTGTCCTGGGGAGAGGGGGGCTGCATAGGACAGGAAAACCATCTGGTTCACTCATATCATTTAGGGAGGGAAATCTGCCATCCTTATAAAAGCAAATTACTGTAGATATTAGAATCTAAAACCAAAAGAGAAAATGCTGGAAAATCTCAGCAGTTCTGACAGCATCTGTAAGGAAATAATGTTTCAAGTCCAGAGGACCCTTTGTCAAAGCTTTGACAAAGGGTCATCTGGACTCGAAATGTCAGTTCTTGTCTCCCCTTACCACTGCTGCCAGACCTGCTGAGATTTTCCAGCATTCTCTTTTTTGCAATCTGCTGTCCTTACTTGTTCTGGCCTACGTGTGACTCCAGAGCCTCAGCATGGTGGTTGACTCTCAAATGCCCTCCAAGGGCAACTAGGGATGGACAACAAATGCCGGCCAGCCAGCGACGTCCATGTCCCGCGAATGAATAAAAAAGAACACCATTGACAGCAGTGCGATCAGAAAATCCCGCTGTCAGCCAATAATGGGCTGCTTCAACCTCCACTAAATACTCCGCGGGTGCATGGTAACAATTCTGTAACTCTGCTGAATCTACTTTTGTGCCATCTGCGTGTTTTTTTTTATATTGCAAAAGGCTCGTAACAAAAATGGTGTCATTAATCATTTCACAATAGCAAAATAATTGGTTTACAACACAGCTTTTGAAAGAAATAGCAACATGTTCGGAAAAAAAAAAATAGCAGCGCCACTCCCTGATTGAAGCCGTATTGCTGTCATCCACATAATTGTTTTAGTTGTTATAGTCCTTTTGTAATCAGCTTGATTTTGCTATGAAACAGATGGAGGGAGGTTGAAAACAGGCCCTGCGCTTTCAGAAACTGTTACTTTCTACATGACTGATGAGCAAAGGTCCGTGTTCCAAAAGCAACAGTGCCTTTCCATGTACAGATGTGACCTGGAAAACATACTAAAGCAATGATGTGCATGGATGCACTCATAGGATTTCAAATTATCAGCGTAAACTCTTCAATATCGCCGATGACCTTTTCAGATTAAATCCTCTGTGTGATTTTAGATCCCCAGCCAAGGGAGATTCGGTTTACATTTTTCTCAAAGAGACTTTGGGGATAATTAATGAGGCTTTAACCCTGCGGTAAACTCAGTTTTGGGCAATTTACTGCTCTCACTGACATGGCAAGAAATTAAAAATATTGATTGAAATGGTTAAAGTGGTCAGTCTCTGCTGGCTTGCGAAGACTTGGTAATGAGGACTGGTCAGCGTAAGGGCATTTCAGGCAGGGTTAAATGGCAATCTCAGCTCTCATCAAATCACACACATTTATGAGATGAAAAACCCCAGTAATACTGGAGAAGATCAGTTTCCATTCGGAGGAAGAAGCTTCTGGTGACATCTTCATGGAAAAAGCCCAAAACTTCCAGCTGACCAGAACTCCTAATAATAATACTTATCATAGAATCTCTACACTGCAGATGGAGGCCATTCGGCCCATCAAGCCTGCACTGGCAACAACCCACCCAGGCCTTATCACCATAACCTTAATGTATTTATCCCCCTGACACTAAGGGGCAATTTAGTATGGGCAATCCACCTAACCCACACACCTTTGGGCTGTGAGAGGAAACTGGAGCACCCAGAGGAAACCCACGTAGATACAGTGAGAATGTGTGAACTCCACACAGTCACCCCAGGCTGGAATTGAACCTGGGTCCATACTGCTTTGAAGCAGCAGTGCTAACCACTGTACCACACTGCTACTCACTTCTAAATCAGAGGTACAGAACTCATCCATAGCTCTATGATAGTAGAAACTGGACATCATTGCACTCATTTTGCGAATATTTTATGTCCCAAAGATTGTCTGAAAACTGACCAAAAATAACAAAAGCTTACATTTATATCGTACCTTCAAAGGAACAAAATGTTCCAAGATGCTTCACTACACCTTTACAAAACAAAACATGATGCTGAGCCAGTTAAGAAAATATTAATGACCTGTAACTTCCTGACTGCCCAACATTGCATTTAGCGAGTTATTCTAAAGTTGTGTGGGGAATCCCTCTCAGGAATTCCCTGGTAAGGGTTTATCTGGAAATTGTTTAGAAGCGTTAATTTCTCTTAGAGAATTGCGTTGAACTGGGAACCATCTCACAAAGTGATTTTAGTTGTTAACACTGGATGGTTCTGAGTCAGCAGTATTAAAAGTACTTCTAACTTCAGTGCAACTATATTCAATACCCAGACTGAATCCCACATGGGATACCCCCCAAATTCCCAACACCCAGAGGAAATTCTCACAGCTCCCCCTCAACCAAGCACCCCATCTTCATGACAATCCCCACATTCAGAAGTGCACATCTTCCACATTTCTTTCTAGGTTTGAATGTTTTAGTGAGTGCATCAACATCTGCAATCATACATAGGACTTGAGAGCTTTGTCAACAAATGAGGATTATTTCATATTTATGTCCATCCCTGAGTAATTCTTTGATGTTATACATTTTGTGCTTGATTAGCAAATCTTTCTGAAATATTTCCATCAGGGTAAATGTGATTGTAAGCTCAACAATTCCTCTGGTAGCTCTATATTTTTAAAAAATCCTAATACGTACATTTTTCTCTCTATCTGCTGACAAAGTGGTTTATGGGTTCTGTAGGATGGTGTTGAAATGAATTCTAAGTGATGAATCTGGGAGTTTAACTTGATTCTCCATTGGATCTTCTAATGTGGTCCATATCTTTTGGGGATCCTTTCACTTTTCTTCTTTAATCCTGATGTGTTCAGCCCATGTAGACCTGAATTTGCAATGCCTAGGTGAATTTTTATGGTTTGTCTGTCTGGCTCAGACACACCTGGATCAAGAAAACATAGGGGGGAATTTTCCACCAAAGTGAATCATAACAGGTCCCCCACAACATGAACCCCGTTCATCAAAGCTGCTGGAGGCACACAGGTAAGTAACTGTTCCTAAGTATAGAGGATCATTTCCAAACAATACCAGGGAAAGTGTCATGACTGTGCCAAGGGGTTATGCCTGGGTGGTATAAAGAGTCAGTGCCAGGGCAGTACCCAGACATTGCCAATGGCCAGTGTTAGGAGGAGGTACTTGGCCAATGCCTGGGCAATGCCAGGGGAAGTGCTGGTTCATTTCAGGGTAGTTTCCAGACATTGCCAGGAAGTCATGCCCAGGCAGGGCTGGGGACAAAGGGTCAGTGCTGAATATTGCCCAGAGTCAGTGTTGGGTAATCCAGGGGCCATGGTTGGGAAGTGCCAAGGATCAAATGTAGAGCGGATGTTTACCCTTGTTGGATGTTCTAGAATGAGAGGCCATCATTTTAGGCTAAGTGTTGGCAGATTTAAAACAGAGGCATTACTTTACCCGAGGGATCATGAATCTATGGAATTCTCTATCTCAGAGTGCAATGGAAAGCAGAACATAAATAAAGTTAAAGATGAGCTGGATAAGTTTTTAATCAATAGTAGGATAAAGGTTTATGTGGAGCAGATAGGAAGGTGGAGATAAGACCATAGTGGAACAGGCTATTAGGGCTGAATTGCCCACTCTGGCTCTTAGTTTTTACATTCTTATGTACGATAAAAAGTTAGAGATGACATAGGTCTTAGAGCCCTGCTGGAAGCAGGAAAGGCATACGATGGAATAATTAACAAAAAAAGCAAATCCAAGGAAGTTAAAGGACAGTTAGTTCCAGAATCCAGGGAAAGGAAAAGCAGCTTTATTAATACTGAAGTTAAAGGAACAGAAGAAACTGGAATACAATTCGTTGAAGCCACATACTGAGTTGAAAAGGACTTGGCTAGTGAGAAGCCAGAAAGATATTTGAAGTGTTTCTATGGTTTGTGATATTTTACTATAGCCTGTAAAGCAACAGGTTAAATAATTGTGGATGCAATGGCTGTATCTCAGAGTTTATGTAAAAGCATGCCTGAAAGGAGGAATAGAAAACCTGGAGGTGGGTCCTTGTTAAAACAGTGGAGAGAAAGCTTTGTTTTTAACGATAGTTGGATAACATGGAGTTGGATCCTTGATGGTAAAAGCTGATGGAAAGGATTAGTTGAAAGAAAATTTTGAAGAATGTCTTTTTGAGAGTGGAATTTAGAAATACTCCCACAATCATAAGGAGTGAATTTAAGGAGAAATCCATAAAAAATTAATTGAGTTTTGGTTTTGGAGTGAAGTGTCTAAGACCACAGTCAGCCTGTAAGCTTAAAGGGACTCTATGTTTACTAAAACCATCATAATACAATTTAACTTTGAAATCTGTGTACATGAAATCCATGAAGAGAAGGAAGAAGTAAGGTAATATGTATTATATCAAACTTTTCATGTTTGATAATGTTTTTCTGTTATTAAAAACTAATTGGCATTCCTGTGACCTTGTTCCTCCATGTTTTCCAAAAAAAACTTACAATCTTATGAGCCAGAGTTTCATTCTGAGACCTTCCATTTCGTTATTAACATCAAGATTATAACAAGTGTCATTAGGAGCATGAAAACCATCTCTTTTGGCAGTACACATTATGCTTAATGAAATAAAAGATTATAAGATCACAAGGCATTTAATAAGTAAGTTTACAGTTTTGGTTTTATTGTTGTACTCATTAAGTGTTCTCATGTTAAGGAATAAAATGCTTTTCACTTCTTGTCACCAGTATCAGATTTAGGATGTCCAGATTATTAGATGCATAGCAATATACCTGAATCCCAACTCAAAGGTCTATTCTCTACTTTACTGATGTAATTTTTTTTCATCATGGAATGTGGGCAACTCTGGAAAGATTAAAATTTATAATCCAATTCTAATTGTCCTTATGAGAAGATAAGTCAACTTCTTGAGTTGCTGTAGCCCATATGGTGCTCCCACACAGTTCCGACAGTCCAAAGGGCCTGTTCTGTGCTGTATTGTTCTATGTTCTATTAAAGATCTGCAGGTTAGATGAATTAGCCCTTAGTGTCCCACAAATATATAAGTTACGGTGTGGTAACATAATCAGGGCCTAGTTTTAAGGCTGATTAAATTGGATGCCCTAAATTAACGAATTGGGCATATTAAAATCAAACATAGTCACACCTTGGGCAGACAAATTGTACAAATACACAAACATGTCTGGGCCTGATCCATCAATCACCCATCAAAAATCATTGGACTCTACTGATACTTTACAGGAGATTGTTGCACCCCTTGAACTGCACCGGCCTATTGTTAGAAGCTCAGATCAGGCCAGACTTTTTGTCACCGAGAGTTCCTGCAGTTATCTTATCTGATAACAGGTTACATTTAAGCAGCAGCATGGAAATGGACACCTGGGGGTGGACTCTGGTCTCCTGTCAGGCAGACATCAAGAAACCCACTGGGTATTGGAACCCCGTCCTGGTACCTCATTGGCCAGAAGCCAGAGAAATTTCTGGAAAGGCAAGCAAGCGGGGGATAAAGGGACACATTTCAGACACACCAGCAGTGAAGACTTGATGAGGGAGGCAACAGTGATCATCCAGAAAACTGACCAGAGAAGGAAAGAAGGAAGAAGTTGCCATCGAGATTCATCTTCATGATGACAGACCAGCAGGATTAGAGAATTGAGCCTGCCGTTTGACTAAACCACCTTTGCGGGTAGTATACTTGAATGTGGGGTATCCTTTTGTTTTATGTGGGTAATTTAGTGTTATTATGAGTAAACTAATTGAATCTTTACTCATGCTTGTCCTTTGTCCATCTTGCAAATAAGGGCACCAGCATAAAACTTTGGACTAAGCAAACTGGTCAAAAGTAACTGAGAATTAACAGGTACAACAAGGGGTAGGAACGTGGGGTTGCAGAGATAGGGTGGTGGTTGGGTCTGGGTAAGATGTTGTATCAGAGAGATGCTGCAGTCTTGGTGGGCTGAATGGCCTACCTCTGCACTGTAGGAATTCTATGGATTCTAGACGCAATCAACAGTGCTATTGGGAGTTCCAGGATGTTGACCCCGCAATGGTGATAAATTTCTATTCCATGTAATATACATTATTCCCATGCTTCTGGGTAGTTGATGTTATGGTATAAAGACATATACTTTTAAAGTTGGATTGCAAGTAGTAGTAGCAGAGATTACACTTAGTTTGCCAGTGAATATGATCTATGTATATTCTTCTCTTCAAAAAAAGAGCCCACATTATTGTCTTATCAATTCTTATTAATGATTGTTGTGGATTTACATGGAAAAGGAGAAAAAGGTCGCACGATGGCAGAGTGGAAACATAGGTTTGGAAGATAAGATCCAACCCTTCCAATCAGTTCATCAGCAATGCTTTTCAGCTGGTTTGCTATTGACAAGCATCACATGCTATGAATTCATGGAGTAGAAGTTTACCATCTAAATTCAATCACCACAGAGAGAGGATTGTTTGTTACCTGCTAGGGCTGGATTCAAACCTATTATCAAAGGACAACATTAGAACTCCCTAAGATATTTGATCTCCTTTACTTTAGTTTAGTTTAGACAGGCTTTCCATTCACAATGTCATACTAACAAAGTGAACAGTCCTTTTGAAATGAATGAGCAATAGTTCTTTTTTCCCCACGTTTTGCCATCAGCAGATCTGCCAAATCATGAAGACTGCTGGACAACTTTGAAATAGATCCCTTATTGTGTAACTCATTTAACTGTACATTCGACAGTGTTAATCTACTACAGACTGTTATGTGCTTGCAATGTTACAGAGTCCTCACGTAACTTGGATTTCTATGAAGTTCAGCTCCTTTGGTTGTTCTGTTTGCAGTTTTCAGGGTCAAATAGCAGGAGGGAAAAGAAACTGCAGGTTAAAATGCACTGTATGCATTCTGCTATTAGGGAACTATAATCAGTCAGCTTATTGAGGCTTGAACACCATACAAGTAACATTTATTTTTATCCTCCAGAGATTTGAAAAGTTCAATGGGTATTTATTGGACTTTAAATATTTCCTATGTGCTCTTTGTTTCTTTCTGAGCACAATGTGGTTTTGTGACTTTGCTTTAACACATATATATCTGTATCACAAATTACTTCACCCAGCCATATGACACAGCATTGAATGGGAACAGAATCTAGAGTTCATGCTACTGTAGTCCACTGTTCAATTGTTTCTTGTAGTGGATAATTACAATGCAAAGATTCAAATAAATGGATACCTGTCTTGAAACATCTCATCAAGAAATAGCAAATAATTTTACTTTCGCTCTGACAACATGACATAAATTTACTTTTATTTCTGCTTTGATAAAAGTGAAGTAGTTGGATCAGAAACTGCAGCAGAGTTTGTTCTGTTCCAGATCCAACTACCAAGTTACTGTGGCCATTATTTAAAAGATAACATGGATAACACAGTGGCACAGTGGTTAGCATTGCTGCCTCAGGGAGCCGAGTTCAATTTCCACCTCGGGTCACTGTCTGTGTAGAGTTTGCACATTCTCCTCATGTCTGCATGTGTTTCCTCTGGGTGCTCCAGTTTCCTCCCGCAGTCCAAAGATGTGTGGGTTACGTTGATTGATCATGTTAAATTGACCCTAGTGTCAGAGGGATTAGCAGGGTAAATATGTGGAGTTATGGGAATAGGGTCTGGATGGGATTGTTTCAGTAAACACTCGATGGGTTGGCATGGTGGGGGCACAGTGGGCACAAAGTGGTACCGAGGTTAGCATTGCTGTTTCACAGTGCCAGGTATCCATGTTCGATTCCAACTTGAGTGACTGTGCAGAGTCTGCACGTTCACTCTGTGTCTATGTGGGTTTCTATCAGGTGCTACAGTTTCCACCACACTCTGAAAGACATGCTGGTTAGGTGCATTGACCTGAACAAGCACCAGCATGTGACGACTAAGGGAATTTCACTCTAACTTCATCGCAGTGTTACTGTAAGTCTTACTTAAATAAATTTAAATAGAACCATTTTGCACTATAGGGATTCTATAAGTTCAACTGAGACAGGGCACTGAATTTTACCCTCTTTCGTTGAATTTTCCATTTCTTAAAAGCTGACGGTCCATGCAGAACAACAGTCCCAAAGTCAGATTGTGGCATTATCCAAAAGTGCCACCAATTGAGAAAGAAATAGCAGATTTTAGCAGTGTCTTTTTTTTCCGAACAACTATAATTTTACTCTCTCGCTGCTTGCTGCTGTGTTTAAGATTTTGTCACTAGGAATCCTCTTCACTTAGATTTTCCTCTAACACATACAATTTGGCAGGAAAGCTAAGGGGATTAGCAATGACCTTTTCATATTGTTCGCCCTACATTAAACTACAACTTCTTTGTCTCTTTTTTTTAATGAAAGTCTCTTGAATGCATTATCTGTTAAACCGCAACTATGTGATTTCTGGATAGAAGCAGCACGCAGAGCTCATACCAGCATTTGAGCCAACTCTACTCTTTCTCAGCATAAAATCTATGTAATCCTTGGCCTCAGTTTGTTTGTTGGAGGCTTCAACAAGCTGCAGGTGATTACATGCTATATAGCATTTTGTGTAACAATTGTGCATTTTTCTTACTCTTTGTTCTTTGGACCATCCACTCTCTTCACATCTATTTCAGCTACACCCTTAATGCTATTGACATATAATGACATGGGCAATGAATTTGTGCCAGGGGCTTGATTTGCCATGAAACTCTGAAAGAACTGCACATAGCAAAATGCATAACAGAATCCCCTTCTCGCTTCTACGTCGCATACACTTCAATTCCCCTTATTTATCACCATGTACTATCCCAATGCATACTCACTATAGTAAATAAAGGCTTCTCATTTTTCCCACGTAATTATCTTCAACATTCCCTGCGATTCCAAGTGCTAATTAGCACTTAAACTTAAGGGTGGATTTTGCAGCCCATCCCGCTTGGTGGGATCTTCTGTTCCCACCACACGCGACTCTTCTGTAGCGAGATCCTCAATGGTGGGCCATGCCAACCATACAAAATGCCCTATAGCCTTTCATAGAACATAGAACATTACAGCACAGAACAGGCACTTCGGCCTTCGATGTTGCGCCGACCAATATAAAAAGCAATGACCCTCCAAACTAAACCATTCCCTTCTCTTCCATATACTTATCAACTAACCTCTTAACCGCCACCAAACTTGGCGCATCTACAACTGCTGCAGGCAGGGCATTCCACTCCCGAACCACCCTTTGGGTAAAGAACCTACCTCTGATATCCATCCTATAACTACCACCCCTTAATTTAAAGCTGTGGCCCCTCGTGCTAGCTTTCTCCATCCGAGGAAAAAGGCTATCACTGTCCACCCTATCTAAACCTCTAATCATCTTATATGTTTCGATAAGGCCTCCTCTTAGCCGCCTCCTTTCTAACGAAAACAACCTCAAATCCCTCAGCCTCTCTTCATAAGACCTGCCCTCCATACCAGGCAACATCCTGGTAACCCTCCTCTGTACCCTCTCCAATGCCTCCACATCTTTCTTATAATGCGGGGACCAGAACGGCACACAATACTCCAAGTGCGGCCGCACTAGAGTTTTGTACAGTTGCAACATGACGTTGCGGCTCCGAAATTCAATCCCCCTACCAATAACAGCTAAGACTCCATATGCCTTCTTAACAACCTTCTCAACTTGACTGCCTACTTTCAGGGATCTATGCACAAATACACCAAGATCCCTCTGTTCATCAACACTATTAAGAATCCTACCATTAGCCCTATACTCTACACATTTATTATTCCTGCCAAGTGCATTACCTCACACTTTTCCACATTAAACTCCATTTGCCACCTCTCCGCCCAGCTCTGCAACTTGTCCAAGTCCCTCTGCAAACTATAACACCCCTCTTCACTATCTACCACTCCACCGACTTTAGTGTCATCTGCAAATTTACTAATCCAGCCTTCAATACCCTCATCCAGATCATTTATAAAAATTACAAACAGCAGGGGCCCCCAAACAGACCCCTGAGGCACACCACTCGTCACCGAACTCCACGATGAATATCTCCCATCAACCACCACCCTCTGTCTTCGATCTGCTAGCCAATTCCTAATCCAATTAGCTAAATCACCCTCAATCCCATACATCTGCATTTTCTGCAGAAGCCTTCCATGGGGAACCTTATCGAATGCCTTACTAAAGTCCATATATACCACATCAACTGCCTTACTCCCATCCACCTCTTTGGTCACTTTTTCAAAAAACTCAATAAGGTTAGTAAGGCACGACCTACCCTTCACAAAACCTCTTTAATCTGCTGGCCCCTTGAAGGGGCCAGCAGATTAAACTAATAACATGCTGCCTGCGCCACCCTTAGATTTACATTTCTGGGGGATGGGGATTGGGGAGTAGGTGGTATGGAAAGTCTCAGCTTAAGACTTTGCTGAAGAGCAGAAAGTAAGAGTTATATAGTGCATTTCTCAATTTCTGTATATGACAAAATGCTTTTTTTCATTCATTCATGAGACATGAGCATCACTGGCCAGCATTTATTGCTCATCCCTAGTTGCCCAAGGACACTTAAGAGTCAACCACATTGCTGTGGCCCTGGAGTCAAATGTAGGCCAGACCAGGGAAGGAGACAGATTGCCTTTCCTAAAGGACATTTCTAAACCAGATGGGGTTTTCTGTCAATTGGCAATGGTTTCGTGGTCATCAGTAGATTCTTAATTCCACTTTTTTATTGGATTCAAATTCTACCACCTGCCATGGTGGGATTTGAATTCGGGTTCCCAGAACATTAGCTGAGCTTCTGCACTAATAGTCTAACAATAACATTATTAGCTACTAGGCCCTTTGCAGCCAATGAAGTACTTTTGAAATGTGGTCAACTTTATAAGACAGGAAATGTGGCAGCCAATTTGCACACTCAACACTCTCACAAACAGCGACATAATTTTAAACAGATAACCTCTTCTTTAATGATGTTGATTGAAGGACAAATATCAATCAGGATATTGGGGATGACACCCTTGCCTTTCTCCAAAATATTCTCTTAGTCACACACAGTGAATAATAAGGCTTGGAAAAAGTAACAGGAAGCTCCCGGTGTGTTGTAAAAGTCTGAACCAACTCAACACTGGCTAGCAGGAAAATGACATGCAGGTGAAGCAAGCAATTAGGAAGACAAATGGTATGTTGGTCTTCATTATAAGAGGACATGAGTACAGGAGTCTTATTGCAGCTGTCTAGGGTCTTGGTGAGACCACACCAGGAATATTGTGCAGTGTTATTCTCTTTATCTAAGAAAGGATGTACTTGCCATAGAGAGAATGCAACAAAAGTTCACCAGACTGATTCCTGGGATGACAGAATTGTTGCATGAGGAGATACTTTGCAAAGCAGGGTCAAAGGACGAAATGGCTGACTCATTCTTCTATTTCCTATCTATCTATAATAACTAGTAAGACATGTCTTCACTATTCTACTGAAATGAGTGGTGTTTCAGTCTGAAATCTGTATATTGTTCATTTATGAATTTTCAGAGTCATTGAGGGTGATTTTACCTTCTCTGCACAGGGGATTGGTGCAGTTGGCTATGATCAGTTCATGCAGGAAGGGGGCAATTCACCCAAAAGACTGGCTATGGCTGGGAGGAGGCAGAGATTTACAGAATTCTGTGTAGAGATCTGAGCATGCATAATTGCACTCTCTGCTGCTGTCAGCTGGCTTTCAGGCGAGCTTGGCCCCACCCGCTCTCCTGCTGGTGAGAACTGGATTGTCCTCATTTTTTTGCCAGAGTCAGATAATGTTTGATTTTTAAGTTACTGAAAAAATTGTGAGAATTTCTTCTATTGTCACATTTGTTTAGCACTTAGAATTTTTTTGGTAAGATTGCCCCTGTTGTCTTTATAGCACAGAAAGAGGCCCTTTGGCCCATCATATTTGCTTCAGCCATCCAGACCTACCTGTTCTACTCCCATGTTTCAGCACTCGGTCCATAGCCTTGAATACAATGGTGTTTCAATTACTTATTAAATTAAATTACTACATGCTATCCATGTCAAAATCTGTCCATACACCAGATGATATTATACCCACGGAGCACTGGTGCACTGTAAGGATACAGATTTCAAAACCAGCAGCTAGACTACGAACAACTACTGAGTAGATAGTAGATGATGACAGAAAGAAAACTGGAGTCAGAGTTACCCTCTGGTGGATGGGTATGAGACAATTGTTTTGGAGCAAGACACCATCCATCTTGCAAGCAGAGAAAATCCTGGAAATGTTATAGTAATTTTACCTCAGTATCAGCCACCATAGGAAAGTCTATGGCTGTTTGTTGCCAGTTAGGTATGTCTAGCACCATACACAGCATAAGAGTGCATGGTGGCACAGTGATTAGCACTGCTGCCTCACAGCGCCAGAGATGCTGATTTAATTCCTGGCTTGGGTTGCTGTGTGTGGAATCTACACTTTCTCCCTTTGCTTGCATGGGTTTCTCCTAATGCTCTGGTTTCCTCCCACAGTCTGAAAGTCGTGCTGGTTAGGTGCATTAGCCGTGTATCCAAACAGGCGCCGGAGTGTGGTGACTGGGGGATTTTCACAGTAATTTCATTGCAGTGTTAATGTAAGCCTACTTGTGACACTAATAAAAAAAGGAACAGCAAAAGCTAAACAGTAAAGTGATTTCTAAACCAAAATCAATTCAGCTGTGAAGAAGAGTCCATTTGAATAGTTAAGCGGCATGGTAGCGCAGTGGTTAGCACTGCTGCTTCATAGCTCCAGGAACTCAGGTTAGATTCCTGACTTGGGTCACTGTCAGTGTGAAGTTTGCACATTCTCCCTGTGTCTGTGTGGGTTTCCTCCGGGTTTTCTGGTTTCCTCCCCAGTCCAAAGATGTGCAGGTTATGTTGATTGGCTATGCTAAATTGCCCCTTAGTGATCCGAGATGCATACTTAGAGGGATTAGCAGGTAAATATGTGGGGATACAGGGATTGAACATGGGCTGGATTGTGGTCAGTGCAGATTCGATGGGCTGAATGGCCTTTTTTCTACACTGTAGGGTTTCTATTTCTTTTCTATAAGTATGAAATCATATCACCTGCAGAACCATTTCCTTAGATATAATTATCTCTTTGGACTAACGTTTGTGTGTCCCGTCAGACTCTATATGATGACACAGTAAGAAGTCTGACAACACCAGGTTTAAGTCCAACCAATTTATTTGTTAAATAATTTATCATGATTTATTTGACTATCAAATAAATTGGTTGGACTTAAACCTGGTGTTGTCAGACTTCTTACTGTGTTTACCCCAGTCCAAAGCCGGTATCTCCACATCATGAAATTACGACAGCAGCTATGTTTGTGTAAAGGCATTGTTGCTCTTCTGATGCAGCATCTGTTCCTGATTTTGACACAGTAACAACTTTGAACTCGATTTATTATAGGCACGCATTGACCCAGCAAATCATTAAAAGCTCACTTTAATTGGCTAGGGTCCACCTGTGTGACTTTGATTTCTGCTTCCGCAACTGGTTTCGAGCAAGCTGGATTTGAACATTGTGAGCCTACATTGGATCCTGACACCATGCAGAGGACAAATCACCAATCCATTTCTAGATGCCGGTGGACTCTTGAAAAGACCAGTAACACTTGGGGGGAAAAAAAAGCTTCATATGACCATAGTATAGAAAGCTGTAGGCAACTTGTTGAGTTTTCTTTTCAAAAATTGGGAAGTATATACTTAACTATAAACTGGATATCTGACCTCACTCACAAGGCCTCCAGTCCCGCTGCAATGAAGGGAGATTTGGCTGCGTGCAGTGGCAGCGAGGCATGAACAGCCAGTGAATTCAAGCCACTGTCTCTTTACAACACCAAGGCTGGGATTTTACCAGCATGCCCACCTCCCGAATTGAGGCATTCTCCATTGTCCTCGGGCGGAATTGTACGAGTCGGTAAAATTGCACCTTCAGAGTTTGACTCTTTTAGAAGTTATGCTGTTTTTCAATAAATAAAAAGAATGTTAAAATATGAGTTCCGAAGAAGAGCCATCTGCGACTTGCAGTGTTAACGCTGTTTCCCTTTGGCAGACTTGTTGAGTTTTTCCACCATTTTCTGTGGTTGGTTCATATTTCCAGCTCCCGCAGCATTCTGCTTTTTAAATATTGTATTTAACCCATTAAGGAGTAGCAACCAAGAGTCAAGAAAACCCACTCCTATTTGACACATGGTTGACCCATATAAATTCAAGTGTAAATACATCTCATCCATTAGTGGCACCAGTGCCACTGCATAGTGCCAGCCTGTGGCAGTAAATTACAAGGCAGACTATCAATTTTAGCTTGTGGCTCAATAATCTGATGCAACTCTGTGCAATGGAATAAATGTGGAATGTGTTTCGGTCAGCAGACAAAATTGTCACACGTATACCCACTGCAAATTTGCAGCCGCTTAGAGAACCATAACTTATACTTAGTTAGAAACAGTGAAGGTGACTAAGGTTCCCACCTCCCACGCTGCTGACATCTTCCAGTCATTATGCTGACAAGAGTCCGTTCCCGATGCTGAAGTATATCATTCCAGTAACGGCTCCATTAGGGGAGAGAACACATCAGTTTATATAGTTCTCCATGGACACAGGATGCAGCTGCTCATGTAGCGGACTCCTTGAACTATTCGGAATAGAAAAGGAAACATTCAGTGAACGTGTATTTGATTAAGCAGAAATTGTCCACCTGTACGATCATACATTCTGTTTCTGTGTGCAAACAGACTTCTAACATCGTAAGCTTCCATTGAATACTAACTATCCTCCACCCACAACAAATTTCTGAGTCAATTTCTGAGAAGTTGCCATTTTGCTATAATGATTGGTTAATTTCACAGAATCTAATTTTTTTAAAGTTTATCTATTAGTGTCATAAGTAGGCTTACATTAACACTGCGATGAAATTCCTGTGAAAATCCCCTAGTCGTCACACCCCAGCATCTGTTCGGGTACAGTGAGGGAAAATTCAGCATGGCCAATACACCTGACCACGCGTCTTTCAGGCTGTGGGAGAAAACTGGAGCACCCAGAGGAAACACACAAACATGGGGAGAAATGTGCAGACTCCACAGAGACAGTGACCCAAACTGAGAATCAAACCCAGGTCCCTAGCGCTGTGAGGCAGCAGTGCTAACCACAGTGCCACCCTGCCATCAAATTACCTGATGGGTTGGTGAAATTCAAGTTGTACATGAAGAACTCTGAGTGATTTGTTTTCATGGAAACTCACTTTGAACTTTTGTTTGCATATCACAAGCAGCAGCGATTATGGCAGGATATTTCCTTTGCCAAATGATTAAACTCTTTCTGGGGAACATTTTCAGCAATTCATTTTGAATTTACTGATCAACAATATGCAAAATGTAGCCAGATTCAACACAAATGAGTCTCTTTTCAGGTAATTCTTACATGTTCTCCATCCATTTGGTGCCATGGAGTGTGACTATGGGGTCAACCAGCATTTGACATCTGTAGAAATATATTATAACACTGATCTACTGAGAGGCCAACACTTCTGGCTGCCCAATAAAGAAAAGAAAGATGGAAAGAACTTGGATTCATAAAGCCAAAAACCGCAAGAAACTACAGTGGGTCATGAATGTAGCCCAATTATCACACAAACCAGCTTCCCATCCATTGACTCTCTCTACACTTCCTGCTGTCTCGGCAAAGCAGCCAGCATAATTAAGGGCCCCACATTCCCCAGGCATTCTCTCTTCCACCTTCTTCCATCTGGAAAAAGATACAAAAATCTGAGGTCACGTACAAGCTGACTCAAAAACAGCTTCTTCCCTGCTGCTGTCAGACTTTTGAATGGACCTACTTCACAGTAAGTTGATCTTTCTCTACACCCAAGCTATGACTGTAACATTATATTCTGCACTGTTTCATTTTCTTCTCTGTGAACAGTATGCTTTTTTAGTGCCGTGCACAAGAAACAGTATTTTTCACTGTATACTAGTATGTGTGACAAAAATAAATTGAATCAAATCAAAATAAAATCTTTCATGATCTTAGGAAATTTGAAAATACTTTACAACCTTTAGAAACATGGTGAATGTAATGCAACCTAGAGTCTGCCCTCTGTCCCTTAGAGATCTGGTCACCTTTAAGTATAAGTTGACAGTGCCAAGGTTTAAGAAATGTTATAGCAACAACTAGATGAGAATTGCCATTCAGTCAACCATAGTCCAGTCGATAGTATTCTGATCTCTGTGTTAGAAACTTGTGGACTCAAGTGTCACTCTATAATGTTAAGGCTTAATGCAAATAGAAAATCTACTTTTTCAATGATCTAAAATCACCTAACAGAGTATGCTGAGAGATGTTCTATGTGACACCTTATCCTAAGCTTTATACTATACGTAGTAAGAAGAATGTTTAGTAAAAGTTAAAGTTCACCAAGAGAAGAGTGCTAATCTCTTCCTCCATAGGTTTTTCTGTTGATGCTGAAGTGATTTTTTACCTGGTAAGCCTGTGGCATTTATCCAACCACTTTTCGACTTGATCCAGGCCTTTCATGTGTTCAGAGTATGATAACAAAGCTAAGATTTTCTCCATGGCTTTTCTTCACTCTAGCCTTCCTTTGAGTTCTTTTGGCATTTGTTCCCACACTATCCAATCCTTGCAGTTTTTTTTCAGTTGTTGGGGTGTTTACTTGGTGATTTTTCCATTGTCTACACCATTGTCACCTGTTACCTCTTGGTCTGCGGGTCTTAGCAGTTTTCCATGCTTAGTATCGATAGAGACTGATGAAGGCAGTAAGTTGATCTTTCTCTATACCCTAGCTATGACTGTAACTTGCCTTCATCAGTCTCTATCGAGGCAGTATGAAGGCAGTAAGTTGATCTTTCTCTATACCCTAGCTATGACTGTAACTTGCCTTCATCAGTCTCTATCGATACTAAGCATGGAAAACTGCTAAGACCCGCAGACCAAGAGGTAACAGGTGACAATGGTGTAGACAATGGAAAAATCACCAAGTAAACACCCCAACAACTGAAAAAAAACTGCAAGGATTGGATAGTGTGGGAACAAATGCCAAAAGAACTCAAAGGAAGGCTAGAGTGAAGAAAAGCCATGGAGAAAATCTTAGCTTTGTTATAATACTCTGAACACATGAAAGGCCTGGATCAAGTCGAAAAGTGGTTGGATAAATGCCACAGGCTTACCAGGTAAAAAATCACTTCAGCATCAACAGAAAAACCTATGGAGGAAGAGGTCAGCACTCTTCTCTACACTATAGGTAGTTGTGCAGATGATGAAATGGTCAGGCAGGGCACAAATGAAGCAAAGGCAACATTTGAAGATGTTGTAAATTTGATAATATTTTAACCTTATAAGGAACACAATCATAGAAAGAGTGAAATTCATAGATGTATCCAAAGACCAAAGGAGAGTTTAAATTCATTTATTAATGTTTATATGACTAATTAAGAATTGCAAAGATAGGACCCTGAAAGATGAATAAATTCAGGATGGCATTATTGTAGGAGTCTTGGAGGAGACTTTATCAGATTTTCTACAATCAAGAGAGGAGTTAACAAGGCAGATAGAAATGAGAAAACAAAATTGGGCATTTATTTGAGGCAACAAGATTTCCTAGAAAAATCAACTGATACCATATAATTTATAAGATGCACAACTAGCATTGCACCATCACATAAATAGAGCGGGTGAAGAGGGTGCAGTAGCCATCATTACTCAGTGTTCTTGCAGTGATGGGAAAAGGCTGCATTGGTCTGAAGAATGTCCTGTAGGATATTTTAAAGGGAGGATATTCTAAAGGTGCATGCTACAGCGAAAACCTCCTAACTTAGAACACAAGGAGAAACAAATTTAATGACATCGCACTTAATAATTTGAAGTTGAAAAAGCAAATGAACTACCATTCTGGGGAGAAATTACAGGCTCAAATGGAAGTATTACAGTTATAACAGTCAACAGACATAAAACAAGATTCAAGTTAGACACTGGAGCAGGAGTCTCAGTTCTTCCAGACACAGAACAGTAGCTATCAAGGAAGACTTCCTCCAGCCATTGACTATACAGCTCCATGGTCCAGGAGGCATTCAGCTAAAGATCAAAAGATTATTGACTCCAGAGCAAAGGAAAATAGTTTTTATGTAATTCAGAACCAAAACTGTCCCTTATTGAAAGCTCAGCCAAATTTATACCTCTACTATAAAGTAGACCAACTGGATATCCAAAACAAATTGAAAGAATTCAGGACTGTGGGAGGAGACGTAGACTTAGAGGAGATCTAATAGAGGTGTACAAGATTATGAGGGGTATAGATAGAGTAAATAGGGCTAAGCTTTTTCCTAGGATGGACTCTAATAGCATGAGGGGTCACGGGCTTAGGGTGAGGGGGGTAAGATATAATTTGGATGCTAGAGGGAGTTTTTTCACACAGAGGGTGGTGGGGGTATGGAATGCGCTGCCAAGTAAAGTGGTGGAGGCAGGCACTCTGGAGTTATTTAAGAAATACTTAGATGGGCACATGAACATAATGGGAATGGAGGGGTATAGAAAACTGATTTAAAATAGGGATCATGAGCCTTGGGAGTCCCTGGGAAGTGTGTCAATAGATGATGATATTGATGTACTTGTTTTTATCCTACAGGTGCTTTGGTCCGCCTTGTTGTCTAACAAGGGGCATACACGCGATGGGTCGTGAGAGAGCTGCTCTCGAATTTTTTTTTTCAAGAGTATCCTGGTGCTTCACGTTGTTAGTGTGTGCTTGACCTGGACCATTTGATGGGCAACACGACAGCTCAGTGACTATCGCTGTGCTGTGCGGATACATGGATTTGGCCCTGTGTCTGTGGGAGTTTGCCCATTCTACCTGTGCTTGTGTGGGTTTTCTCCGGCTGCTCCGGTTTCCTCCCACATCCCAAAGATGTGCTCTTAGGCTAATTGGCAAAACAAATTCTCCCTAAATTGTCTCAAATTTGGTTTTTATTCCATAGATCTATAAACATGGACAGGGATCGCGGGTATCTGTGGGAACATCGGGGTGGCGGCGCGGGCTCATTGGGCCAAAGGTCCTGTTTCCCTGCTGTTTTGTTCTTTGCTCTTTATTCTTTGAAACCTACACAGACATGGGGAGAACACACAAATTCCACATGAACAGTGACCCAAGCGGAGAATCAAATCCGGGTCCCTGGCATTGTGAGGCAGCAGTACTAACGTCTGCACCACCATGCTTCTTCCTTTAGGGAAGGAAATCTGCCATCCTTACCCAGTCTGGTCTATACGTGACTCCAGAGCCACAACAATGCGGTTGACTTTCAACTGTCCTCTGAAATGATCTAGCAACCTACTCAGTTCAAGGCCAACAGGAGATGGGCGATAAAAGCTGGCCCAGCCAGTAACACCCATCTCCCATGAATGAATAAAGAAAAAACTAGCTTGAAAGGCGAGACAGAAGAACTCCACATCTTCTCACCCATAAAGAGATTGCGTTCACGTAGCTCCTGTTGCCGGGTTTGTCGGAACTCTGGAAGGACAGTTGGTCCCAGGCAAATCTCCAAAGCATGTTAAATCTGAATCTTTCAGCTCATTAACCTAGTTAAAATGCCAACCCACCTCCAGGGAGGGAATTGGCTGTGTTCCTTGTCCATCCTGAGTGCAGTTGACTCCTATTTCTTACCCATTTAGAGTCTCATCCAACTTTACTCTGACCCACTTGCCCACACAAGGTAAAATTCCTTCCTATTGTACTTCATAATGTTGACCATTAGAACTTGGCAGAATTGAAAATGTACATTTTGAAGAAAGTGAAGAACTTAAATATAAAAGTGCTTTTAAAATAAAAATAAAATTAAATTTAGATAAAGTAAATGAAAATTGTAATTCTGTTACTATGTCACCATGGGGCAGCACAGTTGTTTGCACTGCTGCCTCACCGCGCCAAGGACCCAGGTTCAATTCTGGCCTTGGGTGACTGTGAAGTTTGCATGTTCTATCTATATGGGTTTCTTCTAGGTGCTCCAGTTTCCTCCCCTAGCCTAAAGATGTGCAGGTTATGGGGAAAGACCATTCTAAATTGCCCCTTAGTGTCAGGGAGATTAATAAGATAAAAACATCTGGCTATGGGATAGAGTTTGGGTGGGATTGTTATCGGTGCAGACCTGATGGACTGAATAGCTTCCTCTTGCACTGCACGGGTTCAACGATTCTATCCTATGATATGAATTGGTTATTAATATTCAGCTAATTTGTGATGTGAAAACCTTTTGACAACAGTAGTTAAAGGCTTCCATTGATACCTTCCCTTGTATCACAGTTCTAACTTTATGCAGGTGGAAATCCCACTGCAACTCTACCCATGGACAATAATTAGACATGACTCTGGTAGCAGTTTGATTTATTACTGCAATGTGTTTTGCATTCTAAATGTGTAATGACTAAAATAAAAGACGTATGATGGGAAGACAGGTCTTTCAAATGGAAAGATTAATGCTTTAATGTTTCCCAGGGGATCTGAGGACTTTTACAAGCACATGAGGACAGCTATATCAGATATTGGAGATACTGTAGGAAAAGTCTGAAGGGGGAAGGGGTGTCAGGAGTAATGACAAGCATGCCAAAAAAGGAAGAAAAGTTCACAGATCGCCAAGTGGGTTTGCTGGTTTGGATTATGCGAGTTTGGCAATGTGGTAACAGTCTGTTCTGTAGAATGTGCATTCAGGAAGCAGAGGATTACAGACAACAGAGTATTAACTAGTGTCAGCCAGGTTAGTTCACAAGATATGCGGGCACAAGCTCGAAGTCACGAGATGGTCTGCTTTCCATGTTGGGTGATTTAGGTTCAGGTAGGGAGGGAGGTTGTGTGGAGGGGGGGTAGGTGGGGTGGGGGTATAAGGGGGACAAATGGTTTATTAAATAGTGAAGATTATCACATGAGTTCTGGATTGAAATGTTAGAAGTGATACAATGCAATCATAGAATCCCGACAGTGTAGAAGGGGGCCATTCGGTTGGTACAGTGTTTAGCACTGCTGCCTCACAGCGCCAGGGATTTGATTCCAGCCTCAGGAGTTTGCACATTCTCCCCGTGTCTGCGAGGGTTTCCTCCGGGTGCTCCGGTTTCCTCCTGCAATCCAAAGATGTATGTGTTAGGTGGATTGGCCATGCTAAATTGACCTTTAACATCAGGGGGCCAGCAAGGAAAATATGTAAGGGTTATGAGGATAGGGCTTAGGTGGGATTATTATCAGTGCAGGCTCAATGGGCCAAATGGCCTCCTTCTACGCTGTCGGGATTCTATGACCGAGTCTGCATCGACTCTTACTCTGTAATTCTATGCATTCACCCTACTAATCCTATATATCTTGGGACACTATGGGACAATTTAGCCTGGCCAATCGATCAAACCTTTGGAGTGTGGGAGGAAACCAGAGCACCCAGGGGAAACACACACAGAGATGGGGAGAAGGTGCAAACTCCACACAGACAGTGATGCAAGGCAGGAATTGAACTGGCGTCCCTGACACTATGATATAGCAGTGCTAATCATTGTACCACTGTGCCACAGGGGTACTGAATAGGAATGTCCGGCTCCTGTAATAATAAACAATGAAAAGATAAAGGTGAAACTAAAAATTAACATAGGGGATTTAAAGATATATGATGAGGATGACCTCGAAAGTCAAAAGGTAAGTACTGTAAAGTAAGAATCTTTGATATACTTGGGAAAGAGGAGAGGAATTCTTCCATTAAATTGCAGCTATTGATGAATGGCTGACAATCTAGTGTCAAAGCAACAACATTAAGGCAATAACTCGGAACATTCTCATATTAATCTCCACTTAGACAAGTGTGAACAAAGAGGCTTGCAAGGAACATTGAGAGAGGAATTGGAAATCATTCAAACCAGACAAATCAAACATGCCAAAATACTTCACAGGAGCAATATTCAGACAAAACATAACTTACTTTTCTTTTTTCTTTAACAAAAATGTGTTCTCAAACTGCAATACCAGGATTTGAGCTCATATTGCAGATTATTAATCCTGAGCTCTGAATCACTTTGTACAGTAGCATATCCAATTACACCACCAATTCAAGCTGTCAGTGCAGGGGTAAGAACACTGAAAGAAATAATAAGCCTCAAGCTGGAGGTGAGAACATTGTAGCAAAGATTGTAAACAATTATTTCCTCCACGATCTCACAATGAATGCAGGGGATCCCTACAGTGCAGAAAGAGGCCATTCGGTCTATTGACCCTGCACCAAAAACAATCCTACCCAGCCCCTATTCCCATACGGCACGGTGGCACAATAGTTAACATTGCTGCTTCACAGTGGCAGGGACTTGGGTTCAATTCCCAGCTCGGATCACTGTGTGTGGACTTTACACATTCTCTTCGTGTCTGCATGGGTTTTCTCTGGGTGCTCCTGTTTCCTCCTACAGTCTAACCATATGTGGGTTAGGTTGATTGGCCATGCTAAAATTGCCCCTCAGTGTCCCAGGATGCATAGGTTAGAGGGATTAGTGGTTAAAATATGTAGGGATATGGTGTAGGGCCTGGGTGGGATTGTGGTTGGTGCAGACTCGATGGGCCGAAGAGCCTCTTTCTGTATGGTAGGGTTCTATGATTTATGATAATCCCATGTATTTAACCTGCTAACTTCCCTGGCACCCAGAGGCAATTTAACCTGACCAGTCCACCTAACCTACACATCTTTGGAATGTGGGAGGAAACTGGAGTACCTGGGGGAAACTCCAATGCAGACCCGGAGAGAACATGCAAAGTCCACACAGACAGTCACAGGAGACAGGAATTGAACCCAGTCCCTGGCACTATGAAGCAACAGTGCTAACCTCTGTGCTACTGTGCCGCCCAAGTACTGAGTATCAAGGCAAAGTGAACAGTATGTCAGAAATTAGATTTAGTTCTAAGGCAAAACAAGAAGAGCTTAAAAACCAATAAATCTCCTAGAATAGATTGTAGTTTTTCTTACTCAATCATGGGATATGGGTGTCATTGCCTGGCCGGCATTTATTGTGGAGATGCTGGCATTGGACTGGGGTAAGCACAGTAAGAAGCCTTATAACACCAGGTTAAGATCCAGCAGGTTTATTTGGTAGCACAAGCCACAAACTTTCGGAGTGCTGTCCGTTCATCAGGTGAATGGGGGTGTCCCATGAATCCCACTCTCCTGATGAAAGGAGATTTGTGGAAGACCAAAAATTATTAGTCATAGAGTCCTATATTGCAAAAAGGGCCCTTTGCCCTATCGGTCCATTGCTGGTAGTACAATGTGAGCATTTTCTCTTTCTCCTGGCAGGATTTTGAGAAGTTTTTTTTTCTCCTTATTTGGCTGGACAAATTTATTTGTTACTCATTAAGAAGCCATAAATGGTCACTAGGGGATATACGAGTAGATTGGAAACAGCTTAGTGTGTTTGGCATATTCAAAACAGTGATAAAAACAGATGCAGCAACAACAAACGTATTAGCCTTCACACTGTTTTACTTGGAATTAAAGAATTGATTATCAAGAATAGAACTGAGGATTCCCTGTGCAACATAAACATTCTAAACAGCAATTAATCTAACTTCAGATGAAGAAGATCCTGCTTCATTTCATTAAGAATTGTGACATTCCAAGTACATGATGTTGTGTTTTTATAATTTTCTTTCCACTCGATCATGTGTCACGCCCATCCCTTTTTGCCTTTGCTAAAGTGCTGTATACTTGAACCACTGCAGTCCATGTACTGAAGGGGCAAACCCCGAAAGCTTGTGGGTTTACTGTCAAATAAATTGATTGGACTTTAACCTGGTCTTGTGAGACTTCTTACTGTGTTTACCCCAGTCCAACACCGGCATCTCCACACCCTGAAGGACTAACTACACTGCTGTTATTGTGGAGTTCCAGGACTTTGACACAACCACAGTGAAGGAATGGTGGTATCGTTCCAAGTCAGAATAGAGGGAAACCTGGAGGTGGTGATGATCTATGGATCTGCTGGCCTTGTTCTTTGAAGCTATAGAAATCACAGGTTTGCAAGGTGCTGCTAAAGAAGCCTTGGCAAATTGCTGCAAAGAAGCTTTTTTTTTAGTTTATTTACTAGTGTCTCAGGTAAATTTACACTAACACTGCAATGAGTTACTGTAAAAATCCCCTAGTAGCCACACTTCAGCACCTGTTTGGGTACACCGAGGGAGAATTTAGCATGGCTAATGCAACTAACCAACAATTCTTTCAGATTGTGGGAGGAAACTGAAGCATCCAGAGGAAACCCAAGCAGATATGGGGAGAAAGTACAGACTCCACATAGACAGTGAGCTAAGCCAGGAATGAAACCTGGTTTCTAGCATTTTGAGACAATAGTGTTAACCTCTGTGCTACAATGTCACCCATAATAACTTGTAAGTAATTGTCAGCCTCATGAGAGAGTGAGAATGGAAATAGCATCCTAGCATACTTTCTATGAAAACCCTTTCAGTTTTGATACTGGACCTTGTAACATGTTCAAGCACTGCAGCACTTGCGAGTAATCTTAGTCACTTCATTTGCACCTCTAACAACAACACTGTTCCCCCATCTTGTTTGACTCTCTGGAGTATGTTAAAGTACTCTGCGACCCCATGCAATGGAATATAATTCCAGATCTACTAACCTCTCCTCCCTTCTGTGAAACTATTTTGAAAAGATGCCATATGATCTTGAATATGTCATGAAATGATTTAGTTTTGTCGGACCAGTCACAAAGGGGCCTTTGTATTTCTCATTGAAGTTTCATTTCTCTCTGGATTTTTGCTCACTTAACCCAAGAGTTTACCATTCCTTGTGATTTTTGTCCCCCTTTTTCTCTGACATGAATGACAATTTAATGAGACTCCATAATTTTCTTCATAAGGCTGTAATGGTACATATGAAACAATTTGCAGAACGAAAACCATGTGTGGCAAAATCCTGAAAGATGGAAACTAAAAATCAACTGTGATAACAAGAAACTTCAGGGGGAAAGGTGCAGTGATTACTTTCACAATACATCAGTGGTTTAAGTTGGGATAAATATCTGACAATGATTTATAACTACCATCTAATAATATACAATAATGTAACACGTCCTAAGATTGAACTTCTATCTGGATTTACATTATAGCCCCAGATATATGTAAATTTTAATAGTATCAGTTGAAAGCTACATGGAATTTTAATTTAGTTTGGGGCCCTTATTTATTGTTGCGGCAGTGGCCCTTGGCACATTCAATGTTATTATTATGTGTCAACATAAGAGAGTAACAACTATACTTACATTAAAATCAAAGGAGATAGAATCAGGCATAGACCATTCAGCCTTTCGAGCCTGCTCCACTATTCATTTTGATCATGATGTGGAGATGCTGGCGTTGGTCTGGGGTAGGCACAATAAGAAGTCTTACAACACCAGGTTAAAGTCCAACAAGTTTATGTGATAGCACAAGCTTTTAGAGTATTGCTCCTTCATCAGATGAGTGCAAAACCTGCACTCATCGGATGAAGGAGCAGTGCTCTGAAAGTTTGTGCAACCGCATAAAATTATTGGACTTTAACTTGGCGTTGTGAGGCTACTTACTCATTTTGATCATGGCTGATCATCAAATTCAATCTCTTGATCCCACCTTTCCCTCCTTTCCCCAATTCCTTTAGCCCCAAGAGCTTTTTCTAATTTCTTCTTGAAATCACATAATGTTCTGGCCTCAACTACATTCTGTGGTAGTGAATTCCACACATTCACCACTCTCTGGGTGAACAAATTTCCCCTCACTTCTGTCCTCCTTATCCTCAAACTATGACCCCTTAGTTCTGGTCTCCCCCACCACTAGGAACATTCTTTCTGTATCTACCCTACCTAACCCTGTTAGGAATCTGTAAGTTTCTAGAGATCCCCTCTCTCTTCTAAACTCCAATGAATATAATCCTAACCCATTTAGTCTCTCCTCAAATGACAGACCTGTCATCCCAGAAATCAGCCTGATAAACCTTCACTGCACTTTCTCTATATTCAGGTTGAGCAAGAAATAATTGGAAGCCAATTTAATTTGTAAGTATATTTTCCATTCACATCAATGTAACATTAAGTATGCCACCCATCAGTTAACTGACATTTCATTAATAGGTTGAACCATAGATCACATGATAGAACTTCATACCAGTTGGAGCAATCTAATATTGTATCATCACATCAACACAACATCACAATATTGCAGAAAATTGGAATTTAAACAAAAAATGCTGGAAATACGCAGCAGATCAGGCAGCATCTATGGAGAGAGAAATAGAGCTAAAGGCCAAAATTCTCCATCCTCATATGGAGCTGGGATTTTCCAGTGCCACTGAAATTGAATGGAGTTTTGGCTGGAACTCCAGATTTTCCATTCTTGGTCATAACAAGTTCCACATGTGATGAGAGTGGAGAATGTTTCAGTTCACTGACCCTTCTGATGATAGAGCCACTCGATTTATACATTATACTCCACAATGTTCGGTTTCCAGTCTTGATTTTTCTCAGTCTCAGTAATCTTGACTGTTTCTATTTCCTCACAATGTATTATTGCCTCTGTCACCCCAATTTATTGTAGACATTGGGCCAAAGTTTGCAGGCACCAGGGGCAGAATAGTAACTTAAGTCAGGTGCCATGGCAATGATGCCATGATTGTTGCCTGCCCACCCACAGCGTGGAAGGCATTCTGATGCCTATTCACTCGTAGGCCAAGTGAGGCCCACGAGCAGCTACTTAATAGAAACATATAAGATAGAGAGGAGGAGGCTATTTGGCTCTTTGAGCCTACTCTGCCATTCATTATGATCATGGCTTATCATCCAACTCAATAGCCTAATCCTGCTTTTTCCCCATAACCTTTGATCCCATTCGCTTCAAGTGCTATATCCAACCGCGTCCTGAATGCAATCAATGTTTTGGCATCAATTATTTCCTCACCACTCTTTGGGTGAAGAAGTGTCTCCCCATCTCCATCCTAAATGGTCTACCCTGAATCCTTAGACTGTGACTCCTGGATCTGGACACTCCCATCATCAGGAACATCCTCTCTGCCTCCACCCTGTCTAGTCCTGTAAGAGTTTTGTAAATCTCTATGAGATCCCCCCTCATTGTCTGAACATCGCACTGCTCTCACATTCGTCACTTTTTCTTATAGGCCCGTAAGGGCCTCCTCCCACCACAACTGGGATTTTCCTGCAGCAGGGGATGCCCTCACCTTGGGCGGGATTTTCAGCACTCCAGCTTGCCATTAACTGCTGGCAGAATCTTCTGGTCTAGCCTCTATCAACAGACTTTCTTGTTGCTCACACCCTCCATTGCTGGGGAACCAGTAACGGAGATCCATTGTTGGCAACCCACAGGCACAACCAGAAATTTATGGCTCTAGTATCCAGACTGCCCAATAAAAGATCAGAATTCTGCCCAATGTTCTTCCCAGCCCCCCACTCACCCCTCACCCATGTTTCCCATCCCTACTGCCTTAACCATCCTGTCCCCCTTTCCAGCGGCTTCTCCTTGCGGGGCTTGTCAGCCTGGCTATGGCACAGCCCTACCCTCATGTTGTATGGGACTGCTGGCTGCTCTCAGTGGTCCCAACGGTGGCTGCTACTCCCATTGGGGTCAACAAGGCCATTTGAATAGCTGTCAGGGCTTCCGCTGCGAAGTTTCACCTCAAGCTAAGGCTCGATGGCTATTATGGCCTTTAAAGGCTCTCGGCAAACTGGCCAACACAGGCATGTTCACCTTGACTTATTTACCAAGGAGCAGGTCCTTGTGTGAAATCCATCCCCCTGTATACATTACTGTGCAGACTTTGTACCCCTTGTTTAAAACCAGGTCCTGACATTGTATTTTTCACATTTTTACATGCTGCTTCTATAAGTCTATTCCTTGTCCCCTTATGACCTTCCTTAGATTAGTTTGCCTGCAGCAGTTGTGGAGTCGCCAAGTTTAAGGGCGTTCAAATGGTCAGTGGATAGGCATATGGATAGCATTGGAATAGTTTAGGTTAGAGAGTCATAAAATTGGTTCCATTGGTCGGTGCAACATCGAGGGCTGAAGGGCCTGTACTGCACTGTAATGTTCTATGTTCTATATCACAATACTGTTTCATTTATATTTTGGCATGTTTAATTTCTTGTAGATCTCTTCCCTGCCAATTACCCATCTTACTAACTTAATGGCTTTTCTGTATTTCCATTTACTCTTTCTGCTGGTATCTTGGTTCCACTCTGACACAGGTGGAGCCCAACCCATGTGTATAGTACCTTCATGACCCAGAGGAGACAGTGGCACAGTGGTTAGCACTGCTGCCTCAGAGCACCAAGGACCCGGATTCAATTCCAACCTCAGGTTACTGTCTGTCCAGAGTTTACTCATTCTCCCTGTGTCTGTGTAGATTCCCTCTGGGCGTGCCAGATTCCTCCCACAGTCCAAAGATGTATAGGTTAGGTTGATTGGCAATGATAAATTGACCCTAGTGTCACGGAGATTAACAGGATAAATATGTGCAGTTACGGGAATAGGGTCTGGGTCAGTTTGTGGTTGGTGCAGACTCGATGGGCTGAATGGCCTCCTTCTGCACTGTAGGGAATCAGTAGCCCATGAAATTGAACTTTGCTTTCCTGCACCAGCTTTTTAGTCACGTTAGTTCTTCTGATCTCTCAGTCTCTATATTAATTTGCACGTGGCTTGAGTAGAGTCCAGATATTACTAGTTTCTGCTCATTAGTTGAGTTTATAATTGCTGGTGTTCCATAAGGAGGTCTTCTCCCTGTTCTAACCTGCATCATCTCTTTGAGCACAGCCCAAATTTGATTTATCTTCCATTTACCTCTTCCTCAGTAGGCTACCTAAAGATATCTCTTCCCTTGGCAATGACTAGGCAACATACCCTTCAGAATTCTTGTCTAGGACTGCACAAGATGCTACTTATTCTCTTATTATAGAGTTTCCTAACGTTCTCATTTATTTATTTTTTCTTTATCCTCATTTGTCCTTCATCAACTCATTTGGAGTCTGCACGTTCTCCCACTGTTTGCGTGGATTTCCTCTGGGTGCTCCGGTTTCCTCCCGCTGTCCAAAGGTGTGGAGGTTAGATGGATCGGTCATGCTAAATTTCTCCTTGTATCCCCACATGTGTAGGTTAGGGGATTAATGGGGTAAATACATGGGATAATGGGAATAGGATGGAAGTGGGCCTCGGTAAGATGATGTGTTGGAGAATTGGTGCAGACTCTTTGGGACAAATGGCCTTCTTTTGGACTATCTGGATTCTATGGTCTATGAACACCGCCAGCCCCCCCCCCCTCCCCCCCCCCCCCCCCCACCCCCCCCCCCCCCCCCCCCAGCTCCCCCTTTCTCCCACCCCAACTCTCCATTTTGGACCAGGTCAACATTGCAATGTCTCCTAAGCCCCCTCTCCTTCAGCCCCCGGTGGGTCGCAGTCTTCCTTTCCTGAGCCTGCTGAGCTTTCCCTGTGGCATGAGGCTGCATTCTGGATCAAACTATCGAGAAATGCCTTCCCTGTCATTTTCTGTAGCAGCAAACGAAATATTAAATTAAACTGGGAACAAAAAGCACATGCCTTCTGACTTTCCAGCAGTTTTGCATAACAAACGGTTCCCTGCAGAGAAGTTAAAATCTGTCCTGTTGGGGAAAGATGTAACAGCGGGTGGTTTAGCAAGGCTTTCTCAGCAATGAATATTTCCCATATTCCCAGGAGAGTTATACATTCTGACCTTGTTAGATCTGTGTTGCAGGATTAGAGTGGAGAAACACAGAATATGAAAAGTTAATGTTACTCTCTTCATTCCAGGCATGTTAATAAATGTTGCCTCTGCTTTCTATCTTCATCCCCCATTTGTAATACAAACGATGACAAATGACATCATTAACATTTTAAACTTGCTTTCCCGCATGAAGGTCTTCAGAGTCATTTGCTATTTAGACAGTGCCATTTAGTAAAGCTTCGATTGTCTTGGGAACTGAGATCTCTGAAGAGCCAATTAGTCTCAATAAGCAAAGCAGCCATCTCCTTGGCTGTGGAAAGGCAAACATGTTTATGTTTGACCTTTTGTATTGTCAGACCTTTTACTGTGTTTGCCCCAGTCCAACGCCGACATCTCCACACGCATCGGGAGAGACTGTGTAAGGAAATGCCTACTTGGAACACAGCTCAATATCATTTTAGGTGGTTTATTTCTCCTGTACGTTTGAGTTCTGAATTGCTTTATAAATTGCCTCACCCCTCCTGCTTTTGCTTATATTTACAGGCCTGTACGTTGAATTCAGAACTCAAACGTACAGGAGAAATAAACCACCTAAAATGATATTGAGCTGTGTTCCAAGTAGGCATTTCCTTACACAGTCTCTCCCGATGCGTGTGGAGATGTCGGCGTTGGACTGGGGCAAACACAGTAAAAGGTCTGACAATACCAGGTTTAAGTCCAACCCATTGGATTTATTTGGGACTTAACCCATTGGATTGGGGTTGGACTTAAATCTGGTGTTGCCAGACTTCCTCCTGCCAGCACAGGAATGCCCCAGGATTTCTGCGCTACTAAAACCTGCGTGGATGTTGCAGTGAGCCTCCAGCAATGAGAGGACTTACACAGCAGTAGCATCAACACCTCTTATGTTCAACTTGCCTTCACGTTCCTGTCCTTTCATACTCACAAAGGAACTAAGTGACTAGCTCCCATTTCTTTTCTGCCAGACATCACATGAGTTAGAAACATAGAAATTAGAAGCAGGAGTAGGCCCTTCCAGCCTCCGCCACCATTTATTTTTATCATGGCAGGGCATCAAATTCAATATCCCGATCCCCCCTTCCTTCCCTATCTTTTGATCCCTTTAGCCCCTAAAGCTATATCCAATTTCTTCTTGAAATTAGACAACGCTTTAGCCTTGAATACATTCTGTGGTAGTGAATTCCACACATTCGCCACCTTCTTGGTGAAGAAATTTCTCCTCACTTCAGTTCTAAAAGGTTTATCCCTTACCTTCATCTATAATCCCCTCGTCTGGACTCCTCCACCATTGGAAAGGGATAAATATGACCAGGGAAAAGTGACGCAGCAGTATTGTCACTGGGCTAGTAACTAGAGACCCAGAGTAAAATCTGGGGACCCGGGTTCAAATCCCACCACGACAGATGGTGAAATTTGAATTCAATAAAAACAAATCTGGAATTAAAGGTCTACTGATTACCCATGAAGCCATTGTTGTAAAACCCGCCTGATTCACTAATCTTTAGATAATCTGTCAGGCTTACCCGCTCTGGCCTATGTTTGACTCCAGACCCACAGCAATGTGGTTGACTCTTAAGTGCCCTCTGAGATGGTGGGTAGTTAAGGATGGACAATAATTGCTGACCCGGCCAGCGATGCTTCTCTCCTGTAAAATCAATATAAAAAAAGACAGATCAAGTGAGTGGGATATGATGCTGGGAAGTGTCAAGTTATCCTCTTTGAAGGAAACCTAGAAGCATAGAGTATCTTATAAATGTTAAAAGAAGGGGGGAGTGTTGGTATTCAGAGTGACCTGGGTGTCATTGCACATGAACAGAATGTTAACATGCAGGGATACAGCAAACAATCAGGAAAGCAAATAACATGTCAGCTCCCATTGCAAAGGATTGGAGTGTGAGACTGGAAAAGTCATTACTTAAATTATATGGGGCCTCGATGAGACCACTGCTGGAATATTGCGGACAGTTTTGGTCTCCCTACCTTAAGGAGGATTTACTCACCTTAGAGTCTAGAATCAGACAGTGCTGAAAAGATCATTGAAAGGGTGCACCAACAATAACTACTTCTCGGTCTTTTGGCTGAGATCAAGTGTAGTATCGACATGCTGTACTTGGTTGAAGTCATTAGGTGACATTTTAGCTTCATTTGAAGCAACTTGTTAAAGTGGTATCTCGGCCTTTTGGCTAAAATGCAAATGAGATCAAGCCTTGGAGGAGAAATTATACCTACTCCAATCAGCTTGGATCACGTAGATCAAGCCCAAAACAGGAGGTGAGAGGTCTGTCTCGTCAGTTTGGATCAGGAATATCCCAATTTGTTGGGACTCTGAATTGGATTTGATTTGATTGGATTGAATTGGAATAAAGAACATAAAAAACTACCACTAAAGGCACCAAGTCCCTGCACCTGGAAGTTCGATAACAAAGATGGGGGAAAATGTCCCATGGAGTGAGATTTGAATAGTAGGCCTTTATTGCCTAGGACTTAAAAGCAAGAGAGTTAATCTCATTAAAACATATACAATTCTTAAAGATAGATGTTGGGATAATGTTTTCCTTGGCTGAGGAGTGTAGAATCTGGAAACACAGGCCGGAATCTTTCTGACTCGCCCGCCATGGGAATCAGAGCGGATGAGGGGCCGGACATGGAAAGGCCTGTTGATCTCGAGTGGGATATTACAGGGTTTCAGGACATAATATGAGGCCGTAAAATCCCACCCAGAAATAGTGGTCAGTCATTTAAAATTGAGATGAGGAGAAATTTATTCACTCAGTGTGGTCTGGATCTCCGGAATTCTTTTCCCACAGAGCAGTGAATTGAACATATCCAGGATAGAGGTTGTTAAAGTATTGAACATTTAAGGGGATTAAGGAATATGGGGCTTGTGTGGATATTGCAGTTAACATAGAAAATTAACCACACTTGTACTGAGGTGCAAAGCAGGCTCACAGAGGCCTACTCTTGCTCCTATTTTTTATGTTCTTATATTCACCTTGACAGTCAAAATACATTGTCGTTTTTACCATGCCAGACAGTGGTTGTAGTGACAGTCAGCCTTCGGTAGGAACATAAGGTATTTATGAATAAAGATAAACTATATACGAGGATTTGAAGCCCTAGGTTGCCTTGGAACAGCCTAACTGGCTGCTCCAGTCCTCACATGTTTACTTCATGGCTTCCAGATGCATTCTGCCTGACAGCAAATTCCATCCTCTGGGGTGATTACTCATTCTCGGTTTCCATTGGTTCCTCAAGTCAGGTGATGCTCTTCTGTTGTGTTATCCCCAATAGACAGAGCCCTCAATCACTACAGCTGTCAATTGGTGACCATTTTCGCTGTGCTCTTATTGTAGCTTTGCGTGCTCATAATTCATTGTCGCGTTGGCACAGATTGAGGCTCTGTTCTACGTTGACCTTGGGTGATCCAATTACCATAGCAGATGAATGGGTTCCAACTCTTGATCCCCAGACGTGGGTGTCAGGGGATGACAGTGTTGGATTCAATGATGTTGGCTGAAGGCATTTGTTAATCAGAGTTATAAAACAAATGACTATTTAAGCAAACTTTCCAAGGTATCCATAACATGGCACGAGCCATCACTTACAGGTAAAGGACTGGAAAGGGGAGAAAGTGAAGGGAAAGCTAAGAAAATAACAGAACAATGAATACGGAAAGATTTCAATTTCTGCCTCAACTTCCACTTTCAAGTTATTGTGGTGAATTGCCAGAGAAAAAGAGAAATTAAATCAAATCTGCGGCGATATTTCTAATTAGTTGGACAAGCCTCTTTTAAAAAATTCTTTAATGGGATGTGAATGTCGCTGGCTAGGGCAGCATTCGTTGTCAATCCCTAATTGCTCTTCAACTGAAGTTGTTCAGTTTAAATGCACTTAATGACTTCACTCAACAAGTCAACTGAATGAATTGCTTGGCCATTTAAGAGTCACATTTAAAACCACATTGCCGTTGATTTGGAGTCACATGTAGGCTAGACCAGGCAATGGTGGCAGATTTCCTTCCCTAAAGGACATTAGTGTACCATATGGGTCTTGGACAGCATGCTATCACAGTAGTCAGCATTGCTGCTTCACAGCTCCAGGGACCTGGGTTTGATTTCCGTCTCAGGTCACCGTCTGTGTGGAGTTTGCATATTCTCCTCGTGTCTGTGCGGGTTTCCTCTGGTGCTCTGCTTTTCTCCCATAGTCCAAAGACGTACAGGTTAGGTTGATTGGCCATGTAAAATTGCCCCTTAATGCTCTGAGATGCATAGGTTAGAGAGATTAGTGGGTAAATATGTAGGAATATGGGGTTAAGGCCTGGGTGGGATTGTGGTTGGTGCAGACTTGATGAGCCGAAGAGCCTCTTTCTGCATTGTAGGATTCTATGATTCTTTACCATAATGGCTTCATGTGTCATTAGCAGACTTTTAATTCCAGATTTTTATTGAATTCAAATTTTACCATCTACAGTTGTGGAACTTGAACCAAGGTCCTCAGAGCATTATCCTGGATTACCAATCCAACGACAATACCACTTCACCATTGCCTTCCCTTAAAACCCTTAATATTAGAACTAGCCTGTTCACACTGATATCAGGAAGCATTTCTTTTAACGAAGCTTAGTTGAAATCTGAAACTCTCTTCCCCAAAATACTGTAGAGGTTGGGATCAATTGAAGGTTTCACAAAATAGATTTGTGTCAGATAAAGTATTAAAGGAACATATGTGGGTGATAGAGTTGAGGTAGAGATAAGCCACAATCTAGTTATATGGAGGCATAGGCTTGAGGATTGACAGGATGAATGGCCTTCTCCAGTCCCAATTACCGGACCCAGTTTTGTGCTTGAAATGGTTGATTCTGAAGGGATTCTGAAGCTGGGAATGTTTTGAAAAGAAAGGATTTTCATTTGTATGACACCTTATCATGCTCCCTGGATATCCCAAAGCACTTCATAACTCATTAACCACTTTTGAAGTGGAAGGAAAAATGTGCCTACTTGGAATTTTCACGTGGATCCATTGCGAAGTGAATGAAAGAAGCCCCAGCGAAGTAGCACAGAAGCCAAAAAAAAAAAGGCCATTCATGCCAAATCCCCCCAGAGTCCATCAATCCTTTGCTGAAGGTGAGGGAGAGCAGGAGAACCCACAGAAATTCGTGGTCAACATGCTTTAAAACTACCAATGCACAAATCGAACGTCCTGTAACTCCACAATAACAAATATTCGACAATCTCGTTCCAAGTACATGTTTATTGTTAAGTCCCAGGGGAGACACACTGTGAATCTCATTCATCTTCAGTGCTCAAAGTGTGCAACGGTTTATCATCATATTGCCAATTTATAAGTCCTACAAATCCAGCTTGACATTTTTCAGCTTTGCTTTCTGAGTATTAATTCCCTCAGTTTTTTTTAACATCTTTCTCCCCACTGACTCTCAGTGGTTGACTCCTGATGAATTATGTTACGTATTTCATCAGTCCAATGTTATCTTGTATTTATGTATCTTTTGCAGCTCTGGGAACAAAAATAAATATTGCAGTATTATTTCATCGAGTTCTGATAAAATACAAGATTTTATTGTGAATGACACAAACCAATGGTCATGATTATTAGAAAATACTTGCCTAAATGTGACCATTTGCCATATTAGTATAAGAAAGCTAAATACATTGTATGGCATCCTTCTGTCCACCATGTTAATAAACCCATTAACTTAATTATTTTAAGTGCACCTTCTCCTCCTTGGATGTGCTCCTGGTTAGCACTGCTGCCTCACAGTGCCAGGGACCCGGTTTCGATTCCCAGCTTGGGTCACTGTCTGTGATCAGGTTTAAAATGCATGGGGAAAAGTTTAGAGGAGATGTGCGAGGCTCATTCTGTTTAAAGTGGTGAGCATCTGGAACACGGTGCCTGGGGAGGTGGTGGGAGCAGGTACAATAGCAGCATTTAAGGGGCAACTAGACAAACACATGTATAGGATAGGAATGGAAGGATAAGGACTCCATAACTGTTTTAGTTTAGACAGGCATCATAATTGGTGCAGGCTTGGAGGGCCGAAGGGCCTGTTCTTATGCTGTACTTTTCTTTGCTATTTGTTTTTTGTGTGGAGTTTGCATGTTCTCCTAGTGCTTGCACGGATTTCCTCCAGGTGCTCTGGTTTCCTCCCACATGCTGGTTAAGTGCGTTGGCCATGCTAAATTTTCCGTTAGTGTGCCGGCGTCGGAGTCGGTAGCTAACACATTTTCACAGTAACTTCACTGCAGTGTTAATGTAAGCTGACTTTTGACACCAAGGAATAAATTTTAAAATTTAAAATGTTAAACTTTAATGTCAATCCCTTTAGCCAAGGTTTTGGTCACCAGTCTTGAGAAGGCATAAAAGGGCAAATTAGTTGGTGCAGTGTTAAACTTTGTCTGGTAATGCTCCACCTTACAGTATGTAGTTATGTCAAAGGCACTCTCTATATGCAAGTTGTTCTTGTCTGTTGATGAGCAGGCATCAAAAGCTCTATAGTTCATTTACACACATTACAAAATGAGTGACAAGTGGGTGTGTTCATTGCCATTTCATCTCGATAATTGCATGTTAACCATTGTTGTCCATGTAACTGGTGACACTACTCTGAATCTGGCTTTCCTATTTACTTCAGACCCATAAAGGAGATTTTCATAGTCATTACTATGCAGACCCCTCTTTGTCAGGTCTTTGCTATGGCTATTGTGCATATGCAATATCAAAGGTTTGCACATGTGCAATAGCTCACTTTGTTGCTGGGTGGCGAATTAAGCCCTGTCCACTGACTGTAACTGCTAGAAACACTTTGATCCATTTCTTCATGCGCTGTGTGCACAAAATTGGTCATAAAAAACTTGCCCAAAAAACAGATCTGCAACACTTCCATTTTCATGCTAGCTGGACGCTTAGAATTATTCTTGTAAAATTACACCTACTGATTTCATTTCAGCACTTTCTGTTTTTATATCTGTACCTCTGTCTATTTTGTCATGCCTTTTGCATTGGACACCACATTAGTCTGTTTCAAAACTATGGGTGCCTCCCCAGTGTCCACAAGGTCCCCCACAATGATTCTCAGTGTCCCAATTAACTCCTCCTTAGTCTCTCAGCAATCTGCTTCTTCTTAGAGATTTATAGATATTAGATTGGACAGGACTTCCATTTGTGTCAAAATCAGAAATTTCTCTGTTCATAGAGAGCTGGTATTTCATGTCTTCACAAGCAAATAAAAGGAGAAAGTAATCATTCCAAACATGTATCACCTCGTGCTCATCTCTATTTCAATCTTGTTCGCATCTTTCAGAATTCTTATCGTATCCCTGACAGCTCATTTTGGTGCGAAAAGACAAAGTGCTCCAGGAAGAACAGGGACGAGGGGAAGAGGAGGAAGGGAGGGTGGCAAACGGACGTGGCTAGAATGCAGAGGGAGTAGGAATCAAGGTCAGAAGGGAAAACAGTGAGGAAGAAATGATGAGAAAGGTGAAAAACAGGAAGTTAATAAATTAATGCACAATAGATGAGTGTTTTTTAAACAATGAGTGATTTACAAAATGTAGGTGATATTTTCATGTTATTATAGAATCGCGACAGTGTAGAAGGAGTCCATTCAGCCCATCAAGAATTCCACCCAGTGCCTTTCCTTGTAATCCCATGCATTTACCCTGCTAATTCCGTAAGGATACTAAGGGAGAACATGCAAATTCCACATAGACAATCACACAAGGTTGGAACTGAACCCAGGCCCCTGACGCTGTGAAGCAGCAGTGCTAATCACTGTGCCACCATGCCACCCTGTATGATAGCATCAAAACAGCGAATGATATGTTTAGAATAATGATCTTGTTTTACTGGTCTTGTTTTACAATTGGGATGCCATTTCTACGACAGTGCGCAAGTACTTTTAGAAAGAAACAAATATCTTTTCAATTGGGTAATAATTCCACAAGATCCATGCAGTGATTGGACCCTTTAAGATCTGTACACCAGGAGGGTCATGTGAGCTGATCACCCAGTGAGGAATGAACATGGGAATCTTGGTGCAACAGAGTAGATTCTAGAGCTGGAAGTGCTGACATCTCGAAAAAATTCTGTATACCTATTTTCTTGTAAATAAGCCATTGTATTCCGCTATACTAACTGGTGGCCACCAATCCTTGCAGTTACTACAAGCAACTTAAAGCTACACATATTGGTCAAAATCCACAAGATGGCTAAGAAAACCAACATTTCATGGGTTCCAGTATTTGGAAAGAAAGGCAGGCAGTTATTTAAACAGAGACTGGCTGGATTAAGTGATACAATGTATATTTCCAAGGATCAACCAGGGAGGGGTTTTAAAAAAAAATTAGCCACAAACGTAATAATAATTGAAAGGATTTGTAATTAAGCTATTTTCACTTTTTACGAAATTATACAAACTCATTTGGATACTTTCCCAACATGGCTGCCATCAAATCTGAGAAGGAAAACAAAGTACTCCAAGTGCCACCTGGTGGTTTGAACAGTGAACTTCAAACAGATTCAGACCAGGCTTTCTAATAGGAATTAGTCAAAGACCTAGAAATTCAATGGAACCGCGCCTAAGCCTCCAATATGGCAGACAATTTGGGGAACTGGTAATTGGAAAGACTGTGTGGAGACCAACAAGCTGGCAGAAATTGAGGTGAGAAGAAGGGGATCTGGAATGACTGTTTTTCCTAGTCCACAAAGAGCTCTTCACAGAGTCAAACTTCCTTCAAGAACCAGAAGATCCCACCTCAGTTCAGCTGTCAGGAATTCCCAAGCTTGGGCCACCACCTCACCTTCCATTAGGTGCAGATTGTGGTGCCACATGATGTCATTAAGGTTGCTGCTTTATTTAAATGTTTGTTTGTGTATTTATTAGTGTCACAAGTAAGCTTACATTAACACTGGGATGAAGTTATTTAAAAATCCCCTAGTCGCCACACTCTGACGCTTGTTCGGGTACACTGAGGGGAAATTCAGTGTGGCCAATGCAAAGTAAAGTAAAGTTTAGTTATTAGTCACAAGTAGGCTTACATCAACACTGCGATGAAGGTACTGTGAAAATCTCCCAGTTGTGGCATTTGTTCAAGTACACTGAGAGAAAACTTAGCCTGGCCATTGCACCTAACCAGTACAACTTTCAAACAGTGGGAGGAAACCAGAGCACCCGGAGGAAACCCACACAGACATGGGGAGAACATGCAGACTCCTCATAGATAGTGACCCAAGCCAGGAATCGAACCTGGGTCTCTGGTGTTATGAGGTAACAGTGCTAATTCAGCCCTGGCCCTCCTTCTGTGGGAGCCTCATTCATGGTTTGTACTTTAAAGAGGTAATGGGGGTTGGGTTGATCCTCTTCATGTTTCAAACACCACACCCATTCACAACCCCACCATCCCACTGACTGTCCCCCTCCCATGAGGAATTTAAAACCAAAATCTGGGATGTTTAGGAAGTATGGTTTTCAAGAATGAAAACAAAATAAAATCGTGCCATGCAATGTTTGTGCTGCAAAGCAACTTGTGTTTCACGAATAACTCCAAACATCTGTCACTAAGATATAGCACAGGTTTTTCATAAGAATTGCTGCATAGACTGCTAGTCATTGATTGATTTAAGACATTGGATTTTCATTTAATACCAGTTGGTTTCTAATGTATCAATAGGTCAAAGCCGCTATCAGCATATCTGTCATTTCTCTAAGTCCTTTGTCAGCAACTCAGACTGCCCTTGAAATAGATCAAACGGTATTTATGAATTATTTTCCTTGAAAAATCATTAGTATTGATATAATAATTGACTTAAGGGTTTATGGCCTCTGTTGATGTGGTTTTGATATCGAGAAACAAAGAGATGGCAGGTAGGCAGAAAGGTCATTATTTCATTTTTCTGCTTACACACACAATGCCCCCCCCCCAACATGTATCATTAAATATTATCTAAATATAAACACTCCCAGCCAGGGCAGTGAAGAGTCAAATTATAAACAACTTATAGTGTTTAGGGTGGCATGGTGGCACAGTGATTAGTGTTGCTGCCTCACAGCGGTAAGGCTAATGTTGTCTCACAGTACCCAGGGACCCGGGATTAATTCCAGCCTCAGGTCACTGTCTGTGTGGAGTTTGCACATTCTCCCTGTGCCTGCGTGGGCTTCCTCTGGATGCTCCAATTTCCTCTCACAGTCCAAAGATGTGCAGGTTAGATGGATTGGCCATGTTAAATTGACCCTAATGTCAGGGGATTAGCAGGGTAAATATGTGGTGTTATGGGAATAGGGCCTTGGTGGGATTGTTATCAGTGCAGATTCGATGAGCAATAGGCCTCCTTCTGCACTGTCAGGATTCTATGGTTCTGTGATATCAATGTCAGGAAAGAATTATTCATATAATTCATGAATGTAATATTAAGGCAATGCCTCCAGTCAAATTGTTGGACTGAAATTCTTGATAGCTTTGAGTAGCTAAACAGACAACTCACTGTCAGATATTTTTTCAAGGCAACAGTCCCACTTTGTTAGATGTTTCAGACAGTTCCAGTTCAATCTGAATAAAATTCTTAGCTGCTGTCAATAAAACAGAATATCAAAGTTGGATTGTATCGAAAATTTTGTGCAACTTTACTTGCTTACTACTATTCAAAACGTGTGCCCTTCAATCAAAGATTAGAAGATATTCTCACTGTGCTTATATTAGAATTACACTTAATATAAGTATGTGATTATGATTTCAATCTTTTACAATAACTTCCTTTGATTTTTCAGTGAATTTATTTCCAGATTGAGTTTGTTTTAGTTGGACAGTGCTACACAAATTTTAAAGTGGAAATAATTGTAAAATCTGTTACACTCACCGCAATGCGACTTGATTTGCATGCCTGAGGAAATGCAACAGATGCACCAGAGCACATAGGAGCTCTCATAGGTTGGCATAAAGATAGGGAGGGCGTCTTACATCAGAAAAGCAAGCACACTAGATTTGATACAAGACAGCTTTATTTTTAGAATGTATTTCAAAGAATCATACAAACTCTACAGTGCAGAAAGCGTCCATCTGACCCATCGAGCCAATCCCACACAGGCCCTACGCCCATATACCTACAAATTTATCCACTAATCCCTCTAACCTATGCATCTCAGGAGACTAAGGAGCAATTCTAAGCATGGCCAATCAACCTAAGCCACACATCTTTAGACTATGAGAGGAAACTGGAGCTCCCAGAGGAAACCCATGCAGACACGAGGAGATTGTGCAAACTCCACACAGACAATGAATCAAACCCGAGTCCAAAGCAGCAGTGCTGAGCACTGTCCTACCATGCCACCCATTTATGGTTAATACCAACATTAAATTGAAAACAGTTCCCATCTCCATTGATTGGTCTCTGAAAATGGGTGCTAAAAGGAAATTAGAATAAGACTAGGCCATTGAACCCATTGAACCTCTTTCAACCATTCAATAATATCGTGGTTGATTCAATTTCCAGTACACCTGCCTTTGCCCAGTATCCTTTAACTAATGAAAATCTGTCAATATTAGTTTTATAATTAACAGGGTTGGTCATGAGGGGCATAGGTTCAAGGTGAGGAGCAGGAGGTTAAGGGGGGAATATAAGGAAAAGCTTTTTTACCCAGAGGATGATGAGGGTTTGGTATGCGCAGCCTGGGAGGGTGGTAGAAGCAGGTTGCCTTACATCCTTTAAAAAGTAACTGGATGAGAACTTGGCATATCGTAACATAGCATGATAGTTAGCACTGCTGCTTTCACAGCGCCAGAGATCAGACTTTGAGTCCTGACTTGAATTACTGTTCATGTGGGGTTTGCACGTTCTCCCTGTGTCTGCGTGGGTTTCCTCTGGGTTCTCCAGTTTCCTCCCACATTCTGAAAGACATGCTGGTTAGCTGCATTGACCTGAAAAGACGCCAGATTGTAGCAACTAAGGGAATTTCACAGTTACTTCATTGCAGCATTAATGTAAGCCTTTTCTGTGATTAATAAATAAACTTTAGAACATAGAACATTACAGCACAGAACAGGCCCTTCGGCCTTCGATGTTGCGCCGACCAATATAAAAAGCAATGCCCCTCCAAACTAAACCATTCCCTTCTCTTCCATATACTTATCAACTAAAAATATTTTAAAAATATTTTAAGCTTTTGGCAATCTACCCCAATGTTACCTTATGTGGCTTGGCTGCTAGTATTATTTGATAATATTCCTGTGAAGTGTTAGCACTGCTACCTCACAGTGCCAGGGTCCCAGGTTTGATTCAGTCTCAGTTTATTGTGCATGAAGTTTGCACATTCTGCCTGTGTCTGCGTGGGTTTCCTCCAATTTTCTCCCACATTCTGAAGGATGTGCTGGTTAGGTGCATTGACCCGAACAGGCACCTGACTGTGGCAACTAAGGGACTTTCAGTAACTTCATTGCAGTGTTAATGTAAGCCTTATTTGTGATTAATAAATAAAAACTTTAAACTTAAATATTCAATGGGCACAAGTGTTGGTAAAAGGGATTAGGTGAAAGTTCAGGTGTTTCTCGCATGCCAATACAGACTTGATGAGCTGAAGGGTGTCTTCTACACTGTATTATTCTAACAATTGAACTGACACCACTTACAATTTAAGGAAAAGAGTTCCAAACTTCTACTATCATTTGCATGAAGCATAATTTCCATAATTTCACCCTTGAAAGGTCTGGCTCTCACCTTTTTACTGTGACCCAGTTCTTGACTCCTTCCCTAACGGGCAGAGGTAGTTTCTCCAAATTTATTCTATCTGTTCCTCTTAATATCTTGAAAAAATCAACCAAATTGCCCATTAACTTTCAATATTCCAGGAAATACAACCATGGACCATTTAATATCTCTTTGTAACTTACCATATTGGCTTCAGATGAAGAGAATGAGCTGACAGAGTGTACGATTGTTGGCCTCTTTCCACACTTGGCCCTCTTCTTATGGCTGAGCTTTCAATTCCTGTTTGCTGCTTCCAATGCCTGCTCCTTCCACCACCACCACCCTCCACTACTCTCCAAATTATCAATGTAAGTGTCTGCCACCTTCATATCTCAGCTGTGCATGTTGTGTTTCATGCCTTGGAGATATGCAGAGATGACACACCAGATTTTACGTGTACAGGAATTTTGTTACCAAAAGAGCATCTTATCCACGTTCACCTTCACTTACCACCCTATTGCCATAACATGCTAATGTTATGCCATAATCCAGCTAATCTACACATCTTTGAACAGTAAGGAGCAATTTAGCATAGCTAATCCACCTAACCTGCACATCTTTGAAGTATGGGAGGAAATGGGGAATACCTGGAGGAAACCCACGCAGACGCAGGGAGAACGTACAAACTCCACACAGTCAGCCAAGGCCAGAATCAAACCTAGGTCCCCGGTGCTGTGAGGCAGCAGTGCAAACCACTGTGCCATTGTGCCAGCCTCCAGTCCTGACTGCAAATATTAATGGAATTAATAGAAAAAAATGGGCTGCATATTGGCAGAAAATGGGCTTGTCCAAATATGTGATCCTTTGTGGTCCTACCGCCTTAGTGCCAATGTGGATTTGGGGTCTTGAGTTGGCAATTGCAATGGGCAGCAATATATTTAGATCCACTTGACAGATAGTTGGAATAACAGAGTTATTAGATACCTTTTTTTGGTACTCTGTAACTACCTACTGAATTATTAGGCCCATGAGCAATTGACCCATCCCATTGTTCATAAAATCACATGGTTCTTTAAATTAAACATTGAGTCATAATAATGATGGTTATTGCACATTTATAAAATCAATGAACTTTTTATTTTTGACTATCCTAAGATTTGAGAATCCTAAACAAGGATTCCCAAGTCTCTTCGTGCCTTTGATTTCCTAAGCACTTTCCCACTTAGGAAATAGCCTATGTATCCACTCCTCCTTCCAAAGTGCATAACCTCACACTTTTCTACATTGTATTCCATTTATCACATCCTTAGCATGTTTCCTCCTCCTTGGGATGAATTTCTGTTGTGCCTTCCAAATAACCCCCAAAAACTCCTGTTGTTGCTGTTCCACTGTTTTCTCTGCTAGACTCCCTTCCCAATCAACTCTGGCCAGTTCCTCACTCATGTCTTTGTAAATGTATTTAATTGTAATACCGTTACACCTGAACGTTGTTCTGTCTTCCTGAATTCACTGTAATTGTCATTCTTCTCCTCTCCTCAGTACTCAACACAACATGAGGCTTGCAGATGTGGTGGGGAATCCTACTTGACGAATGTATCTTAACCACATTTAAACCAGCATTTGTTTTGTATTCTGTAAACTTCAAAGAGAACATTAAACTAAGAGAGAAAGTCAAAGTCTTTCTTCATTCTAATGCAATTAAATTGTTTTTTTTAAAAAAATGTTTGAAATCCTTTAATTATCATTTGATTATTGCCTGAGCTTTGCTGATAGGTGAACAATCTAAGCATTTGCTTATTAAAGCTTTCAAGTGCAGAAACACGGTCAGAAAGCGGGAAAGAAAGTGAATGCCTTTCCTCTGAATTTGATTTTTTTTCCTAAAATGAAAGTCAAATGAATTGAAAGCCAAAAGGAAGTTTCAGTTATCACCTGGTTACTACTTGTGTTTTATGAATTAAAATATTTCGATATACTCTTTGAAGCATTGACTAATGATATAAGTTTAATGAACATGGAGGAATGACCATGCTGATATTACTTCAGATGAGAAAATTACTCTTGCTATTTATTTTATAAAGCTGAAAAGTAATTCACCCCATGTGTCAAGAGAAATTTGTTCAGTTCTGCTTATGTAACCAGGCAGTCTATGTAAAAATTATTGATGCCTTCCTATCTCTGTAGTTCTGTTAATAGGCAATGTATAACTGCAGTCACTTCTCATTGTCTGTTCTTATCTGACTTATATGGAAACATCGTGTACTTTCTTTGAGAATAAAGTGCCTAATTTCACTGGTGTTATCAGATCTTCTAAGTCAATCCTGTATCTCCTTAGGGATGACTATTCACTGCCTTAAGCATTATGCAGGATTATCAAAATCCATTTGCAAAATTGTCAATGGTGGGCGCATGATGACGGGGGCAAGGATTCTCCTAGGATAGATCGAGAAAATGAAAGAGAATACTTGAAAAGACAGAGACAGAATGCCAAAGTCAAACGGGACTTAGTGTACATATTGCGCATGTCACTCTCTATTTCAACTTTCACTTGAACTAGTATCCTAGAGCACAATATGCCACTTTCATGTTATGGAGTAGAGTTCACTTAAGAACACGTCATTTATGCATATAGAATCTCAAACCCAAACCTAATTCCTATTTACATTTCATACATTCAGTACTTACAGCTATTCTTAACTGTGCAATGTAGTTACATATAAAGGTACTTGACCTTGTTGTCTACGTAGAAGGTTACCTCGACAAGAGCAAATAATAAATGGACATGAATGAGGTTTAAGGCAACCTAAAATTAAATATTCAAATAGCATGAAAATCAGTAAAGCATGCATGAATGTGAGGATTAGTTTCTTTTGAAAAATTAAACTTTTTTTGTCTCATTGCCAAAACCATGAAATATTTTGGATCTTTTCATTGTATTTTAATGCTATGTAAATGCGCATTCTCATTGTTGACTGTATAATTACCCCATCACTCAAATCTTCCTATCTATTAAATGAGAAAAGTAATTTAACTTACAGGTTTCTTCCCTTTTTTACTGCCTTTCTATGTGTAGTCCCCCTTCATCATGAGGGTACTGCAGTCTGGACTACTGGCACCTCCATCAGTGATCATCCACTTCCTCTGAATCCACTTCCATCCAATTTGTTACCCTTATTGCCTCTTTACACTCCATAATATTAGTCATGGCATGGCTGGAAACTTTATTTACACCTCTACTACCTTAACTTTAAATACCCACAATTTCACCTTGCCTACCTGTTAAGATTCACCCGACATAATTCTCAATTCATTCAAAAACTTGACACTTACATCCATTCCCAAACAATAAATATTCCTGCTCTTGCCAAACTCCAGTGCTTTCTGTTTCATTTGCAAAGACTTTCAAATCCTCATTCTTGTTTAAAATTCATTAATGACCTCATTTCGTGCTGCCTCTGTTATACAGCCCACATTCTCTATCTGTCTCATTCTGTCTGCCTCCTCTCTTCCTCCACTCCATACTCAGTGATGAATATTTCAGCTACGCTATTCCTGTGTTCTGGAATTCCATTTCCAAAACCATACACCTGACCACTTCCATCCGATCCTTCAAATAGCCTAAAATTAGCTCTTCAGTTAGTTTTCAGTTACAGATTTAGTCAGTTCCCATAATTTCTCCCTGACCTTGTCCCATGTACTCCAATCCTTGTAATGTGACCTGGGGCACACCAACATATGGATTGGTACTAGGCCAACAAGCCCTTCAAACCTACTCTGCCACTCAATAAGTTCATGGCTGATCTGATTGTGGTCTCAATTCCACATCTGCCTACATTGATAACCTTTGACTTCCTTGCTAGTCAATAATCTAACTACTTTTGCCTTAAAAATATTCACTGAGTCTGCCTCCACCACTCTCTGGGGGAAAGAGTTCCAAAGATTCACAAACACCAAGAGGAGATCACTTTGGAAGGGAGCACATAAGAGAAAGGTCTTCAATATTGTAGGTCTGATTTTCAGACTTGTGGTTCTTTCAAGCATGACTCCCTATGTGGGATCAATGAATTTATCCATGCACTTGCTGAGTTATTGATATCTACTGCTTTCTAAAAATGTAGCACTTAGCTATAGCAAGATGATCTATCTATCCTTCCCATTCACACTCTCAATGTCAAACCTATGAGGAACATAATATTTCCGACTCAATGACTGAGGGAGCAGTAGTGTAAATATGAGATATCATCAGCTTTGCTTCCATGGTTTAGAATGGATGGAAAATAAACTGAAAAATCGGACAGCATGATTTTGTAATTCTGTTTGCTTCTTCCCATTATTTTCCTTCTAGCTTCTTTTTGCAGGTTAGAGTGCTCAAATTTTAAGATATATTTTACAGATTTTGGCTGCATTTTGGAAATACAGGTGGTAGACACAGTGGACTTACTGTAAAAACCATCCTTTTGTGTCCTGGATTTATTAGAAACCCGGAAGTTGAAGAAACCCAGTTCTGAGAGGAAATAATAGAATGGAACAGGCTTCCTGCAAGACTCTGGACCCGATTTTACCATCGCATCGGCACAAAAACTTGGTGAAGTCGGGTGTGAGGCGGGTAATGCGATCTGCACCTGCCTCCATGCCAGCTCCCCTGTTACAAAGGCCCGATATGAAGTGCCCACAATCGGGACCTTGCATGCATTTAAATTGACTTAATGGGCTGCACGCCCAACTTTATCAGTGCTTCCCCCTTTACCACACGTTTACCCATCCAGAATCGTTGTGAAACAGACATGCTCCATGTAAGTGTGATTCAGATGCTTCAGTTAGTGGGGGGGTAAGTGCTGAGTGTCCAACGGCTTCTGCTTGAGACTGATCGGGGTTGGGGGTGGAAGATGGATCCACTGCCACTCTGCTTGAGATCATCTGGGGAGGTGGAAGGTGGGTCTGCTGCCACTCTCTTTAAGATCAGTGCCAGGGAAGGGGAGTCCACTGCCACCCTGACTGAGAATGGTGGCAGAGGGAAGGGAGGAGGAACCCTCAATCGTCTGGGCCTAACCCACACGTTTTTAGATTTTGGGAGGAAACCGGAGTACCAGAGGAAACACAGGCAGAAAGTGCAAACGCCATGCAGACAGTGACCCAAGGCTGGAATCGAACCTGGATTCCTGGCAATATTCAGCAATGAAAAACATTGTGCCAACATGCTGCCTGGTGGGCTAAAAGGCCTCCTTCTTCACTGTCAGGATTCTATACTATTATTTCCAACTTTCCAATCCAGAGGTCATTTGATAGTCTTCACTATTTAATAAACCATTCGTCCTCCTTACACCCCACCTGATCTTAAATCATTTAACATGGAAAACTATCAGTGACCTGAGGCCAGAATTGAACCTGGGACCTTGATGCTATGAAGCAGCAGTGCTAACCACTATGCCACCGTGTTACCTCTGGCACGGTGGCATAAGGAATTCCCATTGACGTCACCCCCACACCAGGAAACCCACAGGCGGGGGTACACTGCCAGTTTGACCGGAGAATCCCACCAGTGTGAACGGCTGGAGAATTCTGGCCTTTATTACTGAGCTTACAGAAGGTTGGTTAGTCAGTTAGTTCAGTTGGCCTGATGGCTGATTCATAACACAAACCCGGCCGGCCTTGAAATAGCAGGTCAAGTTGACCAAAATGAACTCTCCTGCATTTGTCAGTGAGGTGAATCGCACCTCAGGAAACATTCCCATTCTCCCACCGGCATGAGCACTTAGCCTCAAAATGGCAGAATCGGGCCCCTCAATCTTATTATAAATTATGTGAACAAATTTACACAATTTACATCAATCATCAATTTAAAAAAATCCTCACATAGCTCTTTGAAGTAAGCAATTACAAATTTAAAACAATTAATGGTTGCACAGTGGTTAGCACTGCTACCTCACAGCGGCAGGGACCCAGGTTCGATTCCGGCCTCAGGTCACTGTTGGTGTGGAGTCTGCACATTCTCCCTGTGCCTGCGTGGGTTTCCTCCAGGTACTCTGGTTTCCTCCCACACTCCAACAGTGTATGGATTAGGTTGATTGGCCATGCAAAATTGCCCCTTATTATGAGGGGGATAAGGAGGGTAAATGCATGGGGTTACATGGAGAGGATCTGGGTGGGATCGTTGTCGGTGCAGGTTCGATGGACCAAATAGCTTCCTTCTGCACTGTAGATACCATGACTCTAACTCAACATTCTTTTGCAATAAAGGTTTCGAGAAAGATCAGTGTGGATTTCCAATGCACTTTTCTAAAGGGTTGTAATGGCACCTTTAGATCAAGTTTCCTCTTGCAGGTGCTGACTTCAAAAAGTGTTTTGACCGTTCTCTTGTGAGCTGATGAGCAATAAAAGCTAAGGAATGCACAGAGGGTTCAGGAGTCAAATCTGCAAAGGCAGCAGGGAATCATCTGTCTCTCTCTCTCTTTCTCGACACATCTGTCCAATGTGGTGCAGACCAATAATTCACTAAGATGTATTTTGACAATTCTACCTCTTTTATTTTTAAATCTCCTGTCTGGGAAACAATTAATAAAATAATGATTATCAGTAAAGTCAATATAGAGCCTATTTTATAATGAAGGGTTAGACTCACTAACCCATCCAACTGGGATGTGACACTCAATGATTTAAGAATTATTTACAAATATCGAATCTATTTGAGGCTTTCTTGGCAACAATTCTTGCAAGTTGGCTGTGTGAATTGATTTAATTAGATTTACTATTGTCACATCTATTAGCATTCAGTGAAAAGTATTGTCTTGCTAAACAGAAAAAGCATGTCATTCATAGAGAAGGACAAGAGAGAGTGCAGAATATTGTGTTACAGTCATAGTTAAGATATACAGAAAAATCAACTTGCTGCGAAGTGCATGCGGTCCTTTGGTGACTAGTGGAGTGCTGCAGGGATCGGTGCAGGGGCCTCAGCTGTTTACCATATACATAGATGATCTGGAGTGTCGGGTAACGAAGTTTGCTGATGACATGAAGATGAGAGGAAAAGCAAATTGAGTTGAAGGTGTGGAAAATCTGCAGAGAGATCTGGATAGGCTGAATGAGTGGGCAAGGACCTGGCAGATGGAGTATAATGTTAACAAATGTGAGGTTATCCACTTTGGTAGAATTAATAGTAGGAGGGATTATTTAAAAAACAAAAAGCTGCAGCATGCTACGGTGCAGAGGGATATGGGGGTCCTTGTGCACAAATTGCAAAAACCCATCTGCAGGTGCAGCAGGTGATCAAGAAGGCGAATGAAATGTTGGCCTTTATAGCGAGGGAGATAGAATATAAAAGCAGGGAGGTCTTGCTGCAACTGTACAGGGTACTGATGAGGCCGCAGCTGGAGTACTGTGTGCAGTTTTGGTTGACGCATTTGTGGAAGGATATATTGGCCTTGGAGGAAGTGCAGAGAATGTTCACTAGGCTGATACTGGAGATGAGGGGCCTATGAATACAGATTGAATAGACTGAGTCTGTACACATTAGAGTTTAGAAGGCTGAGGGGGAATCTTATAGAGACATATAAGATAATGAAGGGGTTAGATAGGGTAGAGGTAGAGAGATTCTTTCCGCTTAGAAAGGATAGCAGGACTAGAGGGCACAGTCTCGAAATAAGGGGGGGAGGGTCGCAGTTTAGATCGGAGTTGAGGAGGAACTTCTTTACTCAAAGGGTGGTGAATCTCTGGAATTCTCTGCCCGTTGAAGTGTGGAGGCTTCCTCGCTGAATATATTTAAGTCACGGGTACATAGGTTTCTGATACACAAGAGAATTAAGGGTTGTGGGGAGAAAGCGGGAAAGTGGAACTGATCCACTTCAGATCAGCCACGATCTATTGAATGGTGGGGCAGGCTTGAACATAGAACATAGAACATTACAGCACAGAACAGGCCCTTTGGCCCTCGATGTTGCGCCGACCAATTAGGAACAAGAAGTGACCCTCTAGCCTAAACCATTCCCCTCTCATCCATAAACTTATCTACTAACCTCTTAAACGCCACCAAACTTGGCGCATCTACAACTGACGCAGGCAGGGCATTCTATGACCCTTACCACCCTCTGGGTAAAGAAACTACCTCTGACATCTGTCCTAAAACCACCACCCCTTAATTTAAAGCTATGTCCCCTCGTGCTAGCTTTCTCCATCCTAGGAAAAAGGCTATCTGTCCACCTTATCTAAACCTCTAATCATCTTATATGTTGCAATAAGGTCTCCTCTTAGCCGCCTTCTTTCTAACGAAAACAACCTCAAATCTCTCAGCCTCTCTTCATAAGACCTGCCCTCCATACCAGGCAACATCCTGATAAACCTCCTCTGTACCCTCTCCAATGCCTCCACATCTTTCTTATAATGCAGGGACCAGAACTGTACACAATACTCCAAGTGCGGCCGCAGTAGAGTTTTGTACAGTTGCAACATGACGTTGCGGCTCCGAAATTCAATCCCCCTACCAACAAAAGCTAAGACTCCATATGCCTTCTTAACAACCTTATCGACTTGACTGCCTACTTTCAGGGATCTATGCACAAATACACCAAGAGCCCTCTGTTCATCAACACTATTAAGAATCCTACCATTAGCCCTATACTCTACACATTTATTATTCCTGCCAAAGTGCATTACCTCACACTTTTCCACATTAAACTCCATTTGCCACCTCTCGGCCCAGCTCTGCAACTTGTCCAAGTCTCTCTGCAAACTAGAATACCCCTCTTCACTATCTACCAGTTCTCCGACTTTGGTGTCATCCGCAAATTTACTAATCCATCCTTCAATACCCTCATCCAAATCATTTATAAAAATTACAAACAGCAGGGGCCCCAAAACAGATCCCTGAGGTATACCACTAGTAACCGAACTCCACGATGAATATCTCCCATCAACCACCACCCTCTGTCTTCTATCTGCCAGCCAATTCCTAATCAATTAGCTAAATCACCCTCTATCCCATACATCTGCATTTTCTGCAGAAGCCTTCCATGGGCCACCTTATCGAACGCCTTCCTAAAGTCCATATATACCACATCAACTGCCTTATCCCCATCCACCTCTTTGGTCACTTTTTCAAAAAACTCAATAAGGTTAGTAAGGCACGACCTACCCTTCACAAAACCATGCTGACTATCCCCAATCATTCATTTCTCTCTAAATAACTATAAATCCTATCCCTAATAATTCTCTCCAATACTTTGCCCACAACAGAAGTAAGACTCGCCAGCCTATAATTCCCCGGAAAGTCTCTCTTCCCCTTCTTGAACAATGGGACCACATTCACTATCCTCCAGTCTTCCGGCACTATACCCGCAACCAATGACGACCTGAAAATCAGAGCCAGAGGCTCTGCAATCTCCTCTCTCGCCTCCCTCTCTCTCTCCTCAACTCACTCTTTAGCTCACTCCTGGCCAATCTATAGCTATCCATTGCACTAACTGAGCCCTCAAGCCTCATCCTGACATAAGCCTCTTTTTTCCTTTTAACCAGCGAATTAACTTTTTTTAGTACGCCATGGTTCCTTTACTCGACCATTTCCTCCTTGCCTGACAGGGACATACTTATCAAGGACTCGCAGCAGCTGCCCCTTGAATAAGCTCCACATTTCAGATGTTCCCAGTCCCTGTAGTTTCCTAGTCCAACCTATGCACCCTAATTCTCTCCTTATGGCCTCATAATTACCATTCCCCCAGCTATAACTACTGCCCCCAGCTTCATGCCTATCCCTATCCATCACTAAGGTGAACGTAACCAAATTGTGGTCACTATCACCAAAATGTTCACTAATTTCCAAGCCTAACACCTGGTCTGGCTCATTGCCCAGCACCAAATCCAATGTAGCCTCACCTCTAGTTGGCCTATCTACTTACTGAGTCAAAAAACCTTCCTGCACACTTTGTACAAAAACTGACCCCTCTAACGAGCTAGAGCTATAGCTATTCCAATCAACATTAGTAAAGTTAAAGTCCCCCATAACAATTACCCTATTACTTTCACTCCTGTCTAGGATCGACTTTGCAATCCTTTCCTCTACCTCTCTAAAACTTTTAGGAGGTCTATAAAAGACTCCCAACAGGGTGACCTCTCCTCTCCTGTTTCTAACCTCAGCCCATACTACCTCAACAGACAAGTCCTCATCAAACTTCCTTTCTGTCACTGTGATACAGTCTTTAACTAATAATGTCACTCCTCCCCCCCTTCTATCTCCTTCTCTACTCCGACTGAAGCATTTGAACCCCGGAACCTGCAACAACCATTCCTGTCCCTGCTCTATCCATGTCTCTGAAATGGCCACAACATCGAAGTTCCATGAAGGGCTAGATGGCCTACTCTTGCTCCTATTTCTTATGTTCTTATGTCCTTAATTATGCTGACTGCTTTTCTGAGGTGGCAGGAAGTGTAAACAGAATCAATAAATGGGAGGCTAGTTTGAGTGATGGATTGGGCTTTGTTCATGACCCTTCGTAGTATATTGTGTCCTGTTAACCTGACAAGCTGGACAGTAACTAATTTTGCCATCCATTTAAGCTGGGGGGAAATTTCACTAATTTAAAGTAAAAAATTAAAGTTTATTTATTAGTCACAAGTAGGTTTACATTCACACTGCAATGAAGTTACTGTGAAAATCCCCTTGTTGCCGTAATCCGGTGCCTATTCTGAAGGAGAATTTGTCATGGCCGATTCACCTAACCTGCATATCTTTGGACTGTGGGGGAATCTGGAGGAAACCCACGCAGACACGGGGAGAACGTGGAAACTCCACACGGACAGTGACCCAAGTCCCAATCAAACCCAGGTCCCTGGTGTTGTGAGGCAGCAGTGCTAACCACTGTGCCACCGTGCCACCGTTATCACCCAACATATGAGCAATTGTTCACTTTATTTGCATTTTCTTTCCCCAAGGAGAGGGCAACCATGGCAGAGAAGTGACCTCAACATGTTTGAACAGAGAAATGGTATCAAAGTTCTCCTAAAGTGGATTGATTCCATGTGTAATAGCTTTGGAAATATCAATTCTGTTTCTCTCCCAACAGTGCCTGGAATGATAGCAGTTGAAGTGCTCCCCACACAAACAGATTAACCTGGAGATGTGCGAATCCCTCTGTTCTGGGCTGCAGTAATGGCTCTGTTCAATTTGGAAATGTCCATTGACTTTGTCTACCACTTCTGAGGTAATTCATGTTTTCTGAAATAAGGATTGTCTCTTTTTTTAATTTTCAACATTATTGAGAATCTCTCATGTATGGGAACAACAACTCACTGCATAGTAACAGAGCAAACCAATGCTACCCTCACATTGCTGGAACCTGTCGAATTGATTCCCACTGAAAAGCATGTTCAACGTTTTCCCCGATTTCGCTGTTTGCAAAGTTTCAAGGGAATATGAACTCAGAATAAACAGGGAGATTGAGGGACGATCTGATGGATGATTATATGATTATGAGTGGCATGGACAGAGTGGATAGTCTGATGCTCTTTCCTTGAGTAAAAAAGTCAAGTACTCAGGGACATCGGTTTAAGGTGCCTGAGGAAAAGCTTAGAGGAGATGTGCAAAGCAAGTTTTTTACACAAGGGTGGTGAATGTCTGGAACGCACTAGCTGGGGAGATGGTGGGAGCAGGTACGATAGTGGCATTTAAGGGGCATCTAGACAAATACATGAATAGGATAGGAATGAAAGGATATGGACTCTATAAATGCACACTGTTTTAGTTTAGGCAGATATCATGACCGGCACAGGTTTGGAAGGCTAAAGGGCCTGTTGCTATGCTGTACTGTTCTTTGTAACAACCATGAATTTATTGTACATGTATCATACTGACATACCACATACATATTTACAGGGTCTGCAGACTTTATGACCTTATATTTAAAAATTTGGTCCTTCTTATGATATTGAAGGTATCAGAGATGGTTCAATGATAGAAATCTGTTATTTGAGAAAAATGTCATAAGTTTGTGTTCCAAAGACCGACATGCATCTGATCTAGACAGGGATCACAATAACAACACCACCACTTGAAGTTTCTCTTCAAGCCCTTCACCATCTTGGCTTGGAAATACATCACCGTTCTTGCACTGCCACTGGTGGCAGAGTGGTGGCACAACGGTTAGCATTGCTACCTCACAGCACCAAGGACCCAGGTTCAATTCCCAGTTTGGGTGACTGTCTATGTGGAATCTGCAGTTCTCCCTGTATCTGCAGAGTTTCCTCCGGGTGCTTTGGTTTCCACCCACAGTCCAAAGGATGTGCTAATTAGGCGCACAGTCAAAAGATGTACTGGTTAGGTGCATTGGCCATGCTAAATTCTCCTCAGTATACTCAAACAAGTACCAGAGTGTGGTAACTACGGCATTTTCATAATAACTTCACTGCAGTGTTAATGTAAGTTAACTTGTGACATTCATACGTAAACTTTAAACTTAACAACACTGTGGGTACCACATGGACACCACGTGGACTGTAGCAGTTTAAGAAAGCAGCTTATCATAACCTTCTCAAGGGCAATTAAGGATGGCAACAAATTATGGTCTAGCCAGTGACATTCATATCCCATGGAAGAATACATTTTAAAAACTGCCATTTTAGTGTAGCATTAGTGAAGTTAAGGACATATGAAAAAGAATCATGAGGAGACCATATTGATGAAGAACCTCCTCCACCCTTCAATATGATCATTATTATCTTGGCTTCAATCCCACTTTTCCCCATATCCCATGATTCTCTAATTTGTTTATCTCAACCTTAAACATATTCAGTAATGGACCTTTCCCTGCTCCCAAAGACTCACAATGCTTTGAATGAAGACATTTCTCCTCTGCCTTTAGTTTTCTTCTCCCCCTCACTCTTTCCCCCTATTTTATCCCCCTTTTCTTATATTTTCTCCCCATTTCCTTCCCTTTCCCCTTTTTTTTCAATTTTACCTCTCTCCCATCCAGGTCCTCTCCCTCCACTCATTTCTTCATCTGTCACATCTTACCTTCTGATTTCAGTTTTTCTGCCGTTTGGACATTCACATCTTCTATTCGCTCTATGGGCTGCCATTAGCAGCCTTTCTTCTTGTTTTTGTGGCTATGATTTATCTTTCATTCCTTCACCCTACAGTATAAATATTTCCCACTTACTTTTAGCTTTGACAAAGGGTCATCTGGATTCAAAATGTTAGCCCTTCTCTTTCCTTACAGATGCTACCAGACCTGCTGAGAATTTTTAGTATTTCCCCTTTTTGTTTCAGATTTCAGCATCCGCAGTAATTTGTTTTTATCCTGTGGTCTGCCTCTGGACACTGGTTTCCAGTCACTAAAGCAGCCTTCTATCATCACCCTCTGTCTCCTCCAACTGAGCCAATTTTGAATCCACTTTATTAAATTGCCCTGTACGCCATGAGAATTTATCTTCTTTACAAATCTCCCATGTGGAACTTTGTTGAAGGCTTTGCTGAAATCCAAATGAACTACATGGACTGCACTGCTCTCAACTACATACCTGGTCACCTCCTCAAAAAAATCAACCAAATTTGTTTGGCATGGCCTCCCTCTGACAAAGCCGCGCAGATTATCGCTGATCAAACATTGCCTCTCCAAGCGGAGATAGATGCTCTTCTTCAGAATTTTCTCCAACAGTCTCCCTACCACTGATGTGAGACTCACTGCTCTATAGTTCCCTGGTTTATCTCTATAACCCTTCCTAAATAGCAGAATCACATTAGCTGTTCTCCAGTCATCTGGCACCTCACCCCTGTAAGAAGTCTCACGATAGGTTTATTTGGTAGTAAAATCCACTAACTTTCGGAGCACTGGTCCTTTATCAGATGATTGGGAGTTCTGTTCACAAACTGGGCATATAAAGGCACAAACTCAATTTACAAAATAATGATTGGAATGTGAGGTAATCATGTCTTAAAGGTACAGACAATATGAGTAGAGAGAGGGTTAAGCACAGATTAAAGAGGTGCATATTTTCTCCAGACAGGGCAGTTAATGAAATTTTGCAAGTCCAGGCAAGTTGTTTTGGGGGTTGCAGATAGTATGACATGAGCCCAAGATCCCGGTTGAGACTTTAACCTGGTGTTCTGAGACTTCTTACTGTGTCTACCCCAGTCCAATGCCAACATCTCCACATCATGACTTCCTCCGTGGCCAGAGAGTAATTGAAAATTTGGGTCAGAGCCCCTGCAAACGCCTCCCTTGCTTCACACAGCAGTCTAGGGCACAACTCATCTGGACCTGGAGATTTATCCACTTTTAAGGCTGCCAACACCTCCAATAGCTGGTCCTTCTCCATATCAATTTGCTCAGGAAGTTCACAGTTTCCTTGAATTCTATACCATTGTCCTCATTCTCTTAGGTGAAGATGGATGTGAAGTATTTATTCAACATTCTCCCAATGACTTCTCACTCTACCATAGATTGCTCCCTTGGTTCCTAATGTGCCCCATTCTTTCCCCGGTTATCCTTTTCCCATTGATATACTTATGCCATGCCTCACAGTCACCCTCCATAGATAGTCCATTCTTCCTCCCCACAACATTGTGAACATTTGTATCTCTCCGATTTCTCTCCCAGCATGAGAAGAGAGCATGTAACTTGGCAAGTGACAGGGACCCAGCCACCATCAATGCATGTTCAATTAGGAAAGAGGTCTTGTTATAGGTGGCAATAACTGTCATTAGTGACCTGCCTTGAACTGATGCAATAATCTCTCCCTCAATGTCAACAAAATGATGGAGTTGGTCATCAGCTTCAGGAAATGTAGTGGAGGACATGCTCCTGTCTACATCAATGTGGACAAGTGGAAATGGTCGGAAGCTTCAGGTTTCTCGATGTCCAGATCAGCAACAACCTGTCCTGGTCTCTCCATACCAATGCTAGTTAAGAAATCCTTTCAATGCCTCTACTTGCTCAGGGGCTTAAGGAAATTTGGCATGTCAGCTACAATTCTCATCAATTTTTATAGGAGTGTCATAGAAAGCATTATTTCTGGTTGTATCACAGCTCGGCATAGCTCCTGCTCTGTCCAAGACCACAAGAAATTACAAAGGATCGTGAATGAAGCCCAGATCATCACTTAAACCAGCCTCCCATCCATTGACTCTGTCTACACTTCCTGCTGCCTCAGAAAAACATCCATCATAATAAAGGATGCCATACCCCTAGGCATTCTCTTTTCCACCTTCTTCCATTGGGAAAAAGATACAAATGTCAGAGGGCACCTACCAGCTGACTCAAGAACAGTTTTTTCCTTGCTGCCATCAGACTTTTGAATGGATCTACCTTGCATTAAGTTGATTTTTTTCTACACCTTAGCTATTACTGTAACACTACTCTCCTTCCCTTTTCTGTGAATGATATGCTTTGTCTGTATAGTGCACAAGAAACAATACTTTTCACTGCATATTATTAATATACGTGACAATAATAAATCAAATCAAAATCAAAAGCCTGAGATTCCAAAGGCAATAAATCTCAGACATGTCAAAATTCTCTGCTTGTAGACCCAATATTGGGAGCCTTGTCTACTTCTAGTTGGATCTGTGTGTCCAACACCCCTGCCCTGTGAAGGGGCATGTGGTTGAGGACAGGCAGTTAGTTGTCTTGCTGCTCTGCTGGTGCTGTTGGCCATGGTGTAGCTATGTCCTTGTCCCTCATCAGAGATGCAAGGAAGAACTGAATGAGCTGCTTTGATGTCATGATGAAGGTTCGCAGCAGGGAAGTGAAGCTGAAGGTAATTAAAGTGCTAGATGCTGAAGTGCTTGCTAAGAAGTTGATGATCACTTGCCAAGCCGGGAAAGCGCAATCTGGGAGAAGTGCTTTGAACAGTAACCTTACATCTGGCCATGGCTGGAGCTCTTCAGTGTAACACATCAAAGCTTTCCCAGCTTGTCAGTTTCGCTGAAGCAGCACTTCCCATTGTGCTGGTGACTCTGGCAAGTTTCTGACAGACTGGAAAATCCTGAATTGAGGATTTAAACAGTCCCTGAATTTAAATATCTCACTTATTTACCTGACAGATCCCAGTCACTTCCAATCACACCCGGAATAAGACCACCATCCTAATCCAGCATCCCCTTCAGAGGATTTAGTTTGGTGCATGTAAGTAGATCTGCCTCTCCTTGTCTGGCAAAATTTTCCACACAGCATTCACTTCCACATGTATGCTGACAACACACATTTCTATCTCACCACCAACTTTCTTGATTCCTTCACCGTTGCTAAGTTACCAGTTTGCTTACCTGATATTCAGTAGTAGATAAGCAGAAAGCTCCAATTAAATATTGGGAAGACTGAAAGCCACTTTAATTCCCATTACAAACTCCTGACCCTTGCTACCTACACCACACTTCTCCCTATCATCTGTCTTAAGTTGAAACACACCATTCTAAACCTTGGTATCACATTTAATCATTAGATGACTTTCTTCTCATTACATTTCTGACATCACTAAGGCTATCTATTTCCATCTTCAATGTCACTTACTACTGCCTCTGCCTCAGCTCATCAATTGCTGAAATCTCATCAGTATTTTTAGCCCTGATTATTTCAATGCATTCCAGACTAACCTTCCACAATCTACGCTTTGTAAACTTGAGATCTGTTGAAACTTTGCTGCCTGTCTCTTTATTTGCACCAAGCCCTACGCACCGATCATTCCTGAGTTTTATGACCTTCATTGGCTCCTGTTAAGCAATGCTTCCATTATGAAATCCCCATCCTAGCTTTCAAATCTCTAGCTCAGCCCACAACCCTTCAAGATATCTGTGCTGATCTAATTCTGGCCTCTTGCTTCATCATTGGTGGTGGTGACAATGCCATATATATGAATCTGTGAAAATAGTATGTGTGTGTGTGTGTGTGTGTGTGCGTAATTTAATTAAACCAGGAAATAAGTGCCCATGCAATTGACACTGGCAAAGGCCCTACCTGTGAAACATTTGAAGTGAATAGGGCCGAGTTGGTTGATCTATAAGTAAACCCAACATAGGTAGAAATTTACATTAGGAGATAAGTAAGATTTTTGATTTTTAGCTGTTGAATTTTAAAGGAGGTAAGAAAGAGTTGACAACTTAACAAAGATAACAAGGTAAAATTATTATTTATCCAGAAGCAATGGTCACAAGGAGAACAAGAAAAATGATGAAAAAGAAAAATATGTTTATAGAGAGATTGGAAGCTATGCTTGAGTAATGACCATGTAAAACCCTGAAGTATTCTCTTGTTGTAATTTTATTGAAATTCTTTTTATAGAATATGTTTCTATATGGATTATTACCCAAAGGATGTCCATTTTTGAGCCTAATCAATTTGGGATCTGCTGGGTTAATGTTCTGTAAGACCAAATTTTAACTATGTGAATGTAATCTTGCATGTTTGAGTTTTCTTTTCTTTTGTCAGTGAGTATTTTTTCTTCAATAGTACTGGTGGACTTTGTGATTCCTGACTCCAGATAACATATCTTCTTGAAGTAAAATAGAATTTGAAAATCATTGTTATAGCTTACCAAGTTCCCCTTTGGGACTTTATCATCTTCCATAAGATAACTGTGTCAAATTCTGCCTTACAATGGTTCTTATGAAATTCCTTGAGATGTTTCATTATGTTAAAGGTGCTATATAAATACACTTTGAGGCATTTCTATTGATTTTCTATTGCATTAGATATTGAAAATTTTATGGTATGGTTTTACATTTGGTTTAAAGCTGAAGTTTTTGCTTTTTTCTCAGATATTAGCTGTTCCCAATGGCAAGTTGCTGTACATTGCACATTGAACTTTGTATTTGTGCAAATGCATTGCTCTGCATGTAATTTAACCTGTCAGTACAGCAATGAAGACATGCTTCAGTCCAGAATATTATCACATGCTAGTTAACTCACTTTCAGTTGGGACTAATGATACCAGCTGCAGACTGGATAAAAAGAGATGAGTCATTCTTTTGTTAAATACACCCAACAAAGTGACCCCAAGTCATTAATAATAACTGAGTCCAGAATCAGGACAATCAAAAGGGGCCCATACATTCGAGCGTGTTTCAGAATAGAAAATGCTTCCTTTCTCTATCTTATTAATGAAAATAACCTTATTTGATATACTCTTTTGACCATGCACTCACCTTTTGAGAATAAGCTTACTTTTAGTGCTGCCTTGTTCTCAGTATCTCCACCCAATGCTAAGTTTCTATATTTGCCTCATTGCAATGAACCTTTTGAGATCTTTTGCTCATCGCTGTATTATCATTGGCCCAGACACAACCTCATCTGTTTGCCTAAAAATCATTTCCACTCAAAAAGACCAAGAATAAACAAAAGTACAATTTTGAAACATCTTGATTATGCCAGTCTTGAAAAGCCACAAACCCTACAATGGATAACAAATTCCTTTCATGTGTAGGTAAACTGAGCTTCAAAGCATTTACAATAACATTATATCTTAGGACATAGCTTGAGCCAAGACTTTATTTGAATCTCCTGTTTTTCAGAGATTCTGATTTCCTCTTCTTATTTTTTTAATCTACACTCGTCTTCCTGCATTCTACACCTTGTAACATAAGGCAATGATAATATGTACATTTATTAGCATCACAAGTAAGATTACATTAACACTGCAATGAAGTTACTGTGAAAACCCCCTAGTTGCCACACTCTGGCACCTGTACGGGTACACTGAGGGAGAATTTAGCATGGCCAATGCACCTAACCAGCACATCCTTCAGGCTATGGGATGAACCAAAGCACCTGGAGGAAATCCACAGGGAGACTGTGTAGACTCCACACAGACAGTGACCCAAAGCTTGAACTGAATTGCTATGAGGCACTCTGCCACTGTGCCACTACATGGAATAGTAAGCTACTTGTCCCCTAGGCTCTGGGCATTCTGCTCTTTATCTGGTACAATGAAATGCGTAGGAGCAGGCTGGAATTCCCTTCACACTGAAGGTAAACTCTCTTTGGTCATTTGTATGTATTATTTTCCCACCACTTTATGGTGCATTTTGCCAATATGTGCAAACATCTCACACTTTTATCATGCTTATTTAAATTCAGAGACACCAGGGAAAGGTTTCATCCCTATCCTTCTGAAGTTTTTGAATTGCATCGAGGGCTATGATGCAACAAATGAAAAGGTTCATGTCACTTTGATGATTCCTCCCTCTTCTTTGCTATCATGTTGGTTGGAGGGTTCTTCTATAATTTGACATTGCACAATACATAAAGCAGAAACATGACTGATGTTTAATCCCAATGATATTGGACCTCAGCTCTATGGGCTTTGTTAAGGATGTACATAAGTCGTTGCATATTGTTAATAGTGCTATCTTCATGATGGATGAAGTTGCTGACTAGTGGTGATTTAGCCTGAGAATCACCTCACTTCAGGCAAGGGGTAAGATTGAGAAGATGGGCCTTCAAGGCTGACTTCATATTGTACTGATGACTATCGTCAACTGTATGGACTCTGCCTTATTAATTAGAAACACGGGTGATTGATTTACGTGTATTTTGTAAGTTGCTTTATTGATCTATTCTAAGAATATGCACTCTCAATGCCAGATTTTGTTATTGTCCTTCTTGTTAGCTACGCTCCCATTTATAATGTAAGGTAATGTTTAACAAACAAAAAAACAGAGAACGGAGAACAGTACAGCACAGGAACAGGCCCTTCAGCCCTTCAAGTCTGCACCTATCATGTTGTCCTATCCCTCTATTCCCCATTTATTCATGTGTCTATCCAGATAAGTCTTAAGTGTCGCTAACACATCTGCCTCAACCACCTCACCTGGCAGTATATTCCAGGCCCCCACCACTCTCTCTCTAAAAAAACTTCCCCTGCACATTTCTACTGAACCTTTTGCCCCTTACCTTAAACTTGTGCCCTCTTGTGATTGTCATTTCTGCCCTGGGAAAAAGCTTCCAACTGTTCACTTTATCAATGCTGCTCGTAATTTTGTAAACTTCAATCAAGTTGTCCCTCAGTCTCTGTATTTCCAGGGAGAACAATCCCAGTTTATTCAATCTTTCCTCATACCCTCCATATTAAGTAACATCCTTGTAAATCTTTTCTGTCCTCTCTCCAAAGCCCCCAAGTCCTTCTGGTAGGTTTACGCTGACAACGAAGTGTAATGTCTCACTCGTAAGTCTGATATGCAAGAATCTATTCTCCTATCTATTAGTAGATGTACTATTTTAATGAATAATATATGATGATACCTGTGATTATCCCATTCATCTGATGTTTGGTGATGGGAGTTTCTGGGTGGTGGGTGAGGTGTTGGTGGAATATTCATTATCTTCAAATATCCATAGTTATTGCAAAAAAAAACGAATCCTTCAACAGGTGCTAGTTCTCTCACTGACATTTTCAAAGCTCCAGCCAAAATGTCTAAAAATGTTTAATAATATATCAGTGGGACTAATATCAATGCAAAATGGATGCTAAATTGTTATACCTAGTGCTGTTTTAGGTCTGAAAACAATGCTAGTGCGTACCAATTTCTATCCCCAAAATGGCTCATTTGAATTTAATGGAATAATTGAAAATGAGGCCAGTTTATGTACTTATTCTGAGCACAGATTCAACCAAGTTCATTAACTGTAAGTACATAAGCAGGAAGAATGTCTGGAACCAACAGAGCATACAAGAAGATAATCAGGCCAATTATAAGTTGAAGGTTAAGAACACTTCAAAGCTAACTTTTGCCATGATGGGCAGTTCAAAATAATCCTGGTTCGAATAGACAATACTAACATCTTTGAAAAGACAAGTCTCAGAGTCATAATGACAAAAGACATTCGTACAAAAAATTCAAACGTAATCCCGCATAACATTTTGCAAATACATGGGTAGTGCGCACCACAAAAGCTCTGGCTGCAGTTTTTCATTTCATGGAAGACTAAACACAGACCCTCCTCAAATCAGAGATTATGAAGGCATCAGGCACATGTCAAGATTTTTAATGAGCAAGAGAAAATATACATATAAAAGGTACAGAAAGCTAACATTAAGGAAAGGGAAAAATGTTTGCCAAACTAAAAACCTTTATAACAAGCATTCAATGATAGCAACGCTCTGTAAACATTTACAGAGTTAATAAAAACTTTTCAAAGTAAGTTAAATACCGATACATCAATGCTTGGTACCATTTCAAGCCTTGCTACCATCATCATAATGTGTTAATCAATAAAAATTAGCAATATTAATTTATCTCCAAGAATCTAAAAGAATCATACTGAGACATTACAGGAAGGTTATGAGTTAATTGACGACTGCAAGATTTATTATCTAATAAATAGAGCAATGGCAGAGCAGCTTCAGCCTCTCAAGTGCACATCCTGTAGTATGTGGGAACTCCAGTACACTCCCCATAGCTACAGAACTGTATTGGCAAAAAGTGTTGTCAGCTGCGACAAATTGAATTCCAGGTTTTGGAGCTTGAGTAGCAGCTGCTGTCACTGAGAGACTGAGATTGAGAGCTTCGTGGAGAATATGTCACGCCATGACTTAAAAGTATATGGGCAGAGAGGAATGGGTGAGAATCAGTCAGTCAAGAAGAAACAGGTAGGTGGTGCAGGAGCCCCATGAATGTATCTCATTTTCCAACCAGTATTCTATTCTGAATGATGGCTCATTTAGGGCATGCAATCAGACCCAGGTCCATGGTACTATAGTCGGCTCAGCTGCGCATTGATGACTGGAAGAGCAATAATTCAAAGAGAAACAGACAAGCGTTTCCACAGTTACAAATATGAAGCCAGGATGGTGTGCTGTCTCCCTGCTGCCCAAGTCAAGGATATCACAGTAATGTCTGCAGAATACTTTGAAGGGGGAAGCCGAATAGTTAGCAGTTGTGACCCACCTATGCAGACTCACAAATAGCCCAAAGACATTCTGAACTGGAAAGTATCTGGTCTACCTCAAGCGATCCTGGAAAAACATCTCAGAAATTTGAACGTTAAACGAATTGTTTCAGCTGCTACTATGCAGTGGCTACAAAATGATATTTTCCAAATAAATAATGCTGCCATCAGCGTAAAAAGCCTACCATACAACTGAGCAACATCATTTATAAATTTCAGTGGCAGTGTAATGCCAGCTACGTAGAACTTATTTCCCAACAACTGGCCAATCGATTCAGACAACCTGTTCCTCTGATTGTTCATAACAGACAGAGCAGCCAGCACTTGCAAAGCTCGAAACTAAATTACAGCTGTTAAATGTGATTCTGTGTTTGGGCAGCACTTACTGAAGAATCCTGAGTGTCTCATATCTCCCCCTCCCCATGCTCACAATCACTGACCTGGCTCAGTAACCCTTGGTGGAGCTGCCAAAGCTCCAGATTGGCCGCTCTCTTGTTGGGGTTTACAGTGCCAGGAACCCGCTGACCAACCATCACAGGACAATAAACCCACAGGCAGTCAATTAGAAGGCCTTGCCCGGAAAGATTGTGCCAGAAGCCATGCATCTGGCAAGTATAGGCCACGATTCTCCCATCCCGATCCCCAACTATTCTGGTGGGTCACGGAGACGTGCGTCACCAGCCGTGTTCCGGGATTTGCACATGTACTGGGAACACACGCGCATCTTCCAGAGTTAGAGAGCAGTCACAGGCCAGACCACACTGGAAACCAGCAGGAAGGCAGGTAAGTAATTACAATTTGTTTCTGATATGTTTTAAATGCCTTTTACATTTCAATATTGGGAACTTACTGGCCCCAATAGAATCTCCCACCACGCCAGGAATACTTCATTCCGGCAAGGTTTACATTAGCTCCCCACATTCGGGGAATGAGCGGGAGATCCTGCCAGAACGGGGGAGTAGCAATTGGGTCCCCAGTTGGACAGCAGGGGATTGTATCCCCCAGACATGGAGACCCTGGCAGTGCCAGCCTGTGCCCCCTGATATTGCTGAAGGGCAAAGTGCAAAGTCCAGGGGCACCTTGGCATTACCCATCAGACATCGGACCTTTTGTGGATAAGGCCTAGGGATCATTGGTGGGGTCCCGCTGCCACTCTGCAGATAGGAACAGTCTGGGATGGAGGGAGGGCAGCAATTGGGACAGGCTGGGGTGGGAGGTTGTTCTGCTGATGGGGGATAGTCTGACCCCCGATGGGGCAGCAGTGGAGGGGATTTGCTGGGATGAGAGGGGTAGGGAGATCACCACTGCTGGGGGAGGATGGGCTGTGCATCAGGGCACTCCAGAAAGGGGAGAGTCAGGGCTGGCCCAGGATTGCTGAGGGGGCTGCGATCGGGCCAAGGGCGGGAGGGTTGGGGGGGCAGCACGGTAGGGGTCCCGGGCTGGCCAGCAATTGATCAGGGCAGCAAACAGGAAGTCTGACAGATCACAGCCACTGCATGTGCACAGAGTTCCAGACCTGTCACACTCTGGAGCAAATAAGACCCATCCTCCCTGGGTTTTTAATAAGATTCACAACTGGGACTGCTGCAGTGCACAGAGTGCAGAGATTCAAGTGAGAAGTTGAACTGAAAAAACAGTCGAGTTCTAGAACAGATTTCCCACGTATTCAGTACTTTGGGAGAATTGTAGCTGTGTGTTCAGGCCTCCCATTTAGTTTCAACATTATGGTCCTGACATCCACATTAAAATCCATTGCCTGAAGTGGCAAGTGTAAATGTTAAACTCTCCATAGAACAGAAAAGCTTAATATGACCTCTGCCCAAGAACGCAAAGAACAACAAAAGGTCATGAATGTAGCCCAATCCATCATGTAAACCAGCCTCCCATCCACTGACTCTGTCTACACTTCCCACTGCATTGGCAAAGCAGCCAGCATAATTAAAGACCCAGCGCACCCTGGACATTCTCTCTTCCATCTTCTTCTGTTGGGAAAAAGATACAAAAGTCTGAGGGTATGTACAACCAATTCAAGAACAGCTTCTACTCTGCTGCTGTTAGACTTTTGAATGGACCTTCCTTACATTAAGTTGATCTTTCTCTACACCCTAGCTATGACTGTAACACTACATTCTGCACTCTCTCGGTTCCTTCTCTATGAATGGTATGCATTGTCTGTATAACGTGCAAGAAACAATACTTTTCACTGCATGTTAATACACTGTTAACCCTCCTGACACAGGGGTTAATTTAGCATGGCCAATCAGCCTAAGCTGCACATCTTCGGACTCTGGGAAGAAACCAGATTATTTGGAGGAAACCCACGCAGATATGGACAGGATGTGCAAACTCCACATAGACTGTGACCTGAAGCCAGACTTGAATCTGGGTCCCTAGCACTATGAGCCAGCACTAGGGAACCACTGTAGTTAACCACTGTGCCACCATGACACCCCTCAGGTTTAAAGAGCTTACTTTAACTTGGACATGGTGGTATTATCAAAGTGGTAGCAGTTTCAAAATGGAGGCATGCAATTAATTTACAACGGTGACGTAATGGCCATTTCTGAAGCATCTGCCTGTTTTGGATAGTAGGCCCTGATAATAAATAAATCGGAACCTGGTGAAACATATTAGACAGAAGTTGGCAAGATGTGTGGCGTGCGTTCTCTGACTGATAGTGCAGTGAAGGGCTCCAAAATTATTTTTGCGAAAACAAAGGGTTTCTTTGGGTCCCACAGCTAACTTGGGCTGCTGCCAATCTAGGCTCTTCACCCCCCAACTCAACTAAATACGCTTTATTATCAACCCAGAGTACCAGCCTGAATCCAATGAGCTGCATCAGTTCACCCAATTAGCGCCTGCAACTTGCCAGTTCTATTTAAATGAATGATTGTGCCCTGTTCACTCAACTGCTTTTGATGTTTGGATCCTCAAAAGTTAAATTCTCCCTGAATTTTGCCCAACTCTTATTTTAATGTCATGTGAGTACTACACTGCCTGTGATGGAAAGGAAGAGGAGAGAATATGAGGAGAGAAAGAATCTTTCAGGGATATCTACCTGAGGTGTCCCTCATGAGTGCTAGGTGCTTTCCAAAGAGGACATTGACCAAGGAACAGGCTGACCTTTTTGATGAACACAGGCAAATGTAGATTTTAAAGATTCAACATAAATTATTGAAAAAAAAGTGTGATGCGGACTACATAAAATTTGTCTGTGAAATTCGTATGTTACTTCTCAGGTGCCTCCGAGCCTTTATGCTTGAGGGTCCCATTTCTTAGTCTGACATTTGATTTCTCTTACGTTTAGGTAGACGGAGGAAGCCAATTCGTCCTAACTGCCTCAGAAAATAGATGGAACACACAACTCATTGTGCCAACTCAGACATGGAGCAATGATAAATCACTGGAGTTAAATGATAGAATCATGGAAGTTCACAGCAGAGAAGGAAAGTTTTCAGCCCATTGTGCCCATGTTAACTGATGACTAGCCATCCAGCTTAATCGCATATACCAGCTCTTGGTCCATAGCCGTGTGAGTTGCTGACAGCACATCCAAGGACTCTTTAATAATGCAGATCAGTCATGGCCTAATAGAATGCTAGGACAGAATGGCCTATTATTCCTATTCCCATGTTCCTAACACATCAAGTATATAACTTCATCCAACTTTGAATTGAATAGCATGGTCAAATTTGAGGAGAAGTTGAACATGAAGGGGAATGGAGATGGAGGCATCTTGATGAGTCTGGATGAAAAGAAATGGAGGTGGATCATGTGGAGTATAAAAGCTGGCATGGGGCCTGTTAGCCAAATGGCCTGTTTCTGTGCTGTGAATACTCTGTATAGCAGTAGATTCTCCAGTAACATTTATGGTTAGCACTGCTGCCTCTCAGCGCCAGGGACCCACATTCAATTACCCAGCTTGAGTCACTGTCTGTGTGGAGTTTGCACATTCCCCCCCTGTCTGTGTGGGTCCCCTCCGGGTGCTCCGATTTCCTCTCCCACTCCAAAGATGTGTGGGGTAGGTTGATTGATTCTGCTAAATTGCCCCTTAGTGTCAGGGGGATTAGCAGGTTAAATACATGGGATAGGGTGGCATTGTTGTTGATGCAGGCTCAATGAGCCAAATGTTTTCCTTCTGCACTGAAGGGACTCTATGATTCTAAAATTTCTGCAATATAATTTATTGGTATAAAGGAGCCCCTGTTGATATACTTTTTATATGCTTTCCTTCCTGATGGTACAGTCACTTGATGATTTCCTTCACATTCAGTTCTTGGAGGTCTGTGCCTTTGTGTCCTTTCTCAGATATACATTAATGTATGCGAATGAAAGAGATTCAATTTTCTCCAATCAGTCAGAACACATCACGAAATCAATAAGAACATGAGAAATTTCAAAAAGCAATTTTGCTTGTCACATTAGTGTGATTTTTATTCAAGCTGTGCCATTTAAATTCAAGTTTAAGTATCCCCCCCACCCCATATATTGAGTGAATGCAGTTTAAAACAGAACAGGATTGATAAAATAGAAACAGCACAATGCTGGAAATAAGCGACAGAGCCACCAGCATCTGGAGAGGGTTTGGTTAATGTTTCAGCTGTGAAGTATTAGGGTAGACTTTTTGGCCTTTAAGTTAAGATTAAGCATCATATCAAGCCCAAAATGGGGGTGCAATGTCTTCCTGTCAGCTTGAATCTTGTGTGTCTCTCTCTTGTGCAGACCATGGATTGGATTCATAGAATCATAAAACCATAGAATCCCTACATTGCAAAAAGAAGCCATTCCGCCCACCAAGCCTGCATTGATCTTGCAACAGAGCATCCCACACAGGTCCTATCCCATTAACCCCATGTGTTTACTCACTAATCCTCCTAACCTACAAATCTAAGGGGCAATTTGGCATGGTCGATCCACCTAACCTGCACAGGCAAGATTCTACGGCCTCCCAGTGGCGTGTTTCCCACTGGCGGGAGGTGGCGCATTGTTTGCTAGCGGCCCACATCTTTGGAGAGTGGGAGGAAACTGGAGCACCCGGAGCAAACCCAAGCAAACATGGGTGGAGACTCCACACATATAGTTAACCGAGGCTGGAATTGTATCCAGGTCCTTGGCGCTGTGAGACAACAGTGCTAACCACAGCTGTGCCACCGTGCCACCCAATTCAATTTGAATTGATTTTTTTGGAACAAGCAAGGACATGGATTCGGATATACCCGATCTACTCTGCACATTGGCTTTGTAACTTTAAGAATGGAGTGTTCAGTCTCATCTGAGGCAATGCTAGGAATATTATTCTTGAGATTCAATTTATTTTAAAAATGTAAGAGGATGAATGGGCTAAAAATCTAGTTGGCATTGGACACACTGTTTAGATTAAAGCAACAGCTGAAATAGTAATAATCCTATTACAGCTTTCCATCTCATTCATCAAATATAATGCCTGACAGCTGCACGATCCCATGTGAACTTTTGTTTGATATTTTAATTAACCACTTTAGAAAGCTTCAGATCAATTGCACAAAATATGTATTTCAATTCAAATGCTGCTTAGATCAAACATCAGTTTCCTAATTGTGAACAGGAAATGTATATGACCAACATGACAGTAGGTCAAAGTAAATGTGTACATCCTGAGGCTCAGGAGCTTTTAGAACATTTAATTAGAGATCCTTTTCAGAATTTTAGCTCAATGTATTCCATTTTTTTTCATGTCTGTGAAATGCAACCATTCTGAAAAACTTGTGCTGGCCAAATCAATCAAAGCCTTATCATAATTCCCTAACCCCTCACCTTAACACTACTTAACCTCATTAGACGACTTTGAACATGCATTTCAATAAGTGGCTCTTCAGTGACAATACCATACAAAACACATTTTTCCTGCAAAACCCCCTTTAAAGCACTAAGAAAAGTACAGCACAGGAACAGGCCCTTCGGCCCTCCAAGCCCGTGCTGATCATGATATCCTAACTAAACTAAATAAAAACCTTTTGCCTTTGCTCGGTCCACATGTCTCTAATTCTTCTCTACCCAACCAGGTGCCTCTTAAATGTTATTGATGTACCTTGCTTCCACCGTCTCCTCGGTGCATTCCAGGCAGCCACCATTCTCTGCATGAAAATCTTCCCCCACATATCTCGCTTAAACTTTCCCCCTCTCACCTTAAACCTGTGCCTCCTTGCAATTGACACTTCCACCCTGGGAAAAAAACCTCTGATTATCCACCCCTGTCTATGCTTCTGATAATTTTGTAGACATCTATCAGATCTCCTCTCAGCCCCCATCTCTTCAGTGAAAACAATCCTAGTTTATTCAACCTCTCCTCATTATGAACACCCTGAAGACTAGGTAACTTCCTGGTGAACCTTCTTTGCATTATTTCTAAAGTTACCACATCCTTCTGGTAGACTAGTGACCAGAACTGCACGCAATACTCCAAATACGGCCTAACCAAGGTTATAGTCTGCTTCATAGAATCATAGAAACCCGACAGTACAGAAGAAGGCCACCTAGCCCATCGAGTATGCATCCACCATGATCCCACCTAGGCCTACCCTCATGTCCCCACACATTTACCCGCTAATCCCTCTAACCTACACATCTGAGGATACTAAGGGGCAATCTTAGCATGGGCAATCAAACTAACCCGCACAATCTTTGGACTGTGAGAGGAAACTGGGGCACCTGGAGGAAACCCATGCAGGCACAAGGAGAATGTGCAAACTCCACACTGACAGTGACCCAAGCCAGGATTTGGACTCAGGTCCCTGGAGCTGTGAAGCAGCGGTCTAATCACTGTGCCACCATGCAGGTCCCTCACATGAGCAATAATGAAGAGTTATATTTAACCAGCACCATAAATAATTACACTGTCCATGAACGCAGTTTGAAATATATTTAGCATTCTTTGCCCAGAGCTGCTATGGTTTGGATGAAGGATTTCACAAGAAAGATTAATTTAGAATTAATGTCTTTCTCTTTTAAATGCTGATTCCATGATTATAATCATGCAATCATGCGTTACAAGCTTATAACAGTTTTTGAGTTTATTTTATATTTCCAGCACTTTATTTTCTTTCACTCAATTGCTTTCTACCTTTCCGTTAGCAGGTTATTGTGAATGGAATCATGTTAGCAAATCACTTAATAACACCTTCTACACGGGAAAATGCCCCAAGAAACTTTGCAGGAGTTTAACTGGACAAAATCTGATACCACGACAAAGGAAGAATTAGCAGGTGGTGGCAGGTATTAAGGAGAATCTTTAAATGAGGCAAGGTGAAGAGGGTCAGAGTTTTACTGAGCAAATTTCAGAGTTTAGAATCCACATGACTGAAGACACAGCCATCGATGGTGGGGCAAAGGGAAAGGAAGCCCCAGAGAAGAAGAAATGGATAGGGTCATAGGGCTGGTGGCGGTTACAGAGATTGAGAGAGTGAAGAGTGGAAGGATTGAACATTGTGACAAAAAAATTAAAATTTGTGGCAAAGATTGGCCAGGATCCATTGTAGTTTGTGAACACAAGGCTGCTGTGTGAAGGTTATTTGGTGCTGGTTAGGATTGTTAGGCAGAAAGGTATCTGAAGCATTCAGTGGAATCACTAAACACTGCTGACATCTCTGGCTCCTTCCTTTGCTGATTCCTTTATTTCCCCAGTCCTTTCCAATCCAATGATAGCATCTGCTGCTCTGCCTCGTCCAATGTAAGACCTCCTTACTGTGCAATGTTGTGCAATGTGCAGGAAGCTTTCTAATTAGTTCAGGCGTTTGCACCCCTTGGTTGGGCTTTCCTATCTTGCACTCTCTAAATTCCTGGCTTCGATTGGCACAGTGGTTAGCGCTGCTGCCTCCAGATAACCTGTATCTTGCACAGATACAAGAATCATGGAATCCCTACAATGCAGAAGGAGGCCATTTGGCCCATCGAGCCTGCACCAACCACAATGCCACCTCAGCCCTCTTCTCATAATCCTGCACATCCCCTGTCACTGTGGTCAATTTAACATCGGCATTCAAATAATCCGCATATCTTTGGACTATGGGAGGAAACTAGAGCATCCAAAGGAAACCCATGCAGACACTGGGAGAATGTGCAGACTCTGCACAGACGGTGACCCGAGGCCAGAATAGAATCCAGGTCCCCGGCACTGTGTGGCAGGAGTGCCAACCAACGTGCCATCGCGTTGGAGAGAGATTTGCAGAGAGGGATAGAGACAGTGACTTTCAGGTCAAAGGTCCTTCATTTTCCTCCTGTAGCGATCAAATTGTTCTGTCTTTGATCATGTGAGTTTGTTTATTATTGATGCTCACAGTGATTGAATGGTTTAGCCTGGATATGAGTTCAAATAGTAGAAAGCTGGAAGCTGGAGCACGGAGTAGGCATTGTAAAGCACTGTGAAGAAAACCTGTTACACACAGAGGAGCTAGTGTCAACTTGGCATTGATTCAAGGTATAAAATATTCAAATCCTCCCCTGATTAAAATAGTTGGAGCATGGTCAAGTGTCTCATCATAAAAGCATTGTAACAGCTGCATGAGGAATTTGCACAGGCCTGCGTGCTGTTGTTCATCTGATTGGACACTAGCCATTGGGCACTATGTGGTTAGAGTGGTGTTTTTTCTACTTACAAATGTCCCTGGCTTGTATTCAGTGACCTGATGGTTGCATGTGGACAGTTAATCACTTCATTCCCGTGAAGGAAAAACAGTTTAGTTTATTTATTAGTCACAAGTAGTCTTACATTAACACTGCAGTGAAGTAACTGAGAATCACCTAAAGCCATTGATGCAAGATCACAAACTCTGTGTCAGTGATTGTCGAGGAGAATGGGGTTAGCCTACAATTCACCTTTGGAAAACAGAGTGTTGGACACCCATTTAACATGAACGGCAGATTTGCAAATGTGACTGATGTTCTTTATTGCTGTCTGGTGACTTTGGCATCTTAGACCCAGCAGGCACCAGGTCTTGTTGGAACTTTGCAGAGATTGCCCAGAGAATTGGGGATTCCTTCTGCATTGCTCCCCAGTTAAGTCGAAGAGTTTTACTATTTTGAAGTTGCCAGATAAACGAAAGCACTTGTTGTTGCAGACTCTGCATTGGCGATGGTACCCTAGTGGTAGCCATCCTTAATGGTTGTCAAGACAGCGGTGTTGGGCAGTGCCAATTAATGAGAACGGCACAGTGGTTAGCACTTCTGCTTCGCAGCACCAGAGACCCGTGTTCAATTCTGGCTTTGGGTAACTCTGGAGTTTGCACGTTCTCCCCCTGTCTGCGTAGGTTTCTTCAGGTATTCCAGTTTCCTCCCACAGTCCAAAGATGTGTAGATTAATGGATTGGCCACACTAAATTGTCCTTTAGTGTTCCAAGATGTATAGGTTGGGGGAATTAGTGAGGTAAATACATGGGGTAACGGGAATAGGGTCAGATTGCGTATCGGAGAGTCGATGCAGATTGATTGGCCTGAATGACCCCCTTCTGTATGTAGGGATTCTATGATTCTAGGATGCTTTTCTTGTTGCTATTCTTCCAAGTCTTAATCCATGCAAAGTAAGAAACAAAATTAGCACCAATGATCAGTAGCGAAAATTGGCTAAAGATTTATCAGGCACTCAAAGAGAAGATGGCACTATCTGAAAACAATCCAACCAGCCAAAGATCCTCCCAACTGCAGTGAGACAATGAGAGCTGGTGGACACAGTGGCATTCAGTTTTATCGATAGTTTTGAAATTGGGTCCACAACTTTGAATGGGAAGGGTGCTTCGCACAATTACAAACAAGACCATGGTGGAGTGGGAGAGGAACTCAGGATCATTTCTGAGAACCAAAAGATTTTATTTATTTATTAGTGTTACAAGTAGGCTTACATTAACATTGCAATGAAGTTACTGTGAAAATTCCATAATCACCACACTCCGGCACCTGTTCAGGTACACTGAGGGAGAATTTAGCATGGTCAATGTGCCTAACCAGTACGTCTTTCAGACTATGGGAGGAAACCCAATCAGACATGGGGAGAATGTGCAGACTCCACACAGACAGTGACCCAAGCTGGGAATTAACCTGGTCCCTGGCGCTGTGAGGCCGCAGTGCTAACCACTGTGCATCCTTTAAGCAAGCTTTAACAAAGGATCATCTGGAGTCAAAACGTCAGCTCTTTCCTCTCCTTCCAGATGCTGCCAGACCTGCTGAGGTTCTCCAGCACCTTTTCTTTTGGTTTTGGATTCCAGATTCCAGCATCCGAGTTAATTTGCTTTTATTGTTTCTGGAAACATCTGCCCCATACTACCAATGGGTTAAAATCAATCCTTCTGACGCACGACATTGCATTTATAGCCCTTTATACCCTGATGAAGGAGCAGCAGTCCGAAAGCTCCTGATACCAAATAAACCTGTTGGACTTTAACCAGGTGTTGTGAAACTTCTTACTGTGCCCACCATAGTTCAACGCCAGCATCTTCACTCTATCAGCCCTATTTATATGTGCAGCTTTAGGGCTGATGAGGGTTGGGGGTGCTAATAAACAACTTTAATATTGTATAAAATCTAATTTGATGCTTAAAGCCACAGTTTTGCCGTGAAGTAGTAATTACATCACATTCCTTTTCTGTAACTGCTGTTTTTTCACAAGTGGCTCACTTAACATATTACCTCAGTTTAGTGAGCTATTTTATGTATACACTCAATAAACAGATTGCATTCACACAGTGTAAATACTTTAACACAAATAACACCATGTTTATTTAATACAAAAATAGATCAGATTCTGGAGTATAATTACCATATATACTCAAATAATAGTCAATCTTATGTAAAAATCTTTCAGCAAAATTCCTTAATTTTCCATATTTTTCATATACAAGTCAACCTCCAACCTTTGGTCAACAAATCCTAATTCTACTTACCACCTGCCAGCTGCATCTCTGCAGACCAACTCTCTCCCAGTTGCTGCCCTACCCACAGGCTACCCAGGGACGGCATAATGGTTAGCACTACTGCCTCACGATGTCACAGACCCAAGTTCAATTCCAGCCTTGGGTCACTGCACATTCTCTCCATATCTGCATGGGTTTCCTCCCAGTGTTCTGTGTTCCTCCCACAATCCAAAGCTGTGCAGGTTAGGTTGATTGGTCATGTTAAATTGACCCTGGCATCAGAGGGATTAACAAGGTAAATATGTGGGGTTGCGGGAATAGGCCTGGGTGGGATTATGGTCAGCGCAGGTTTTCTGAACTTAAGGATTCTATGATTCCAAAACCGTCTCTCACTTCCAATCCCTCCTTCCTTCTTAAAACCGTGCTATCAGCAAAGCTGCAGGAGAGGGGCAGCAAGGGGAAGAAAGTGAACAAAACAAGCCATGAGCAGGAGAGAGTCTTAGAGAGTGCAACGGATGATTCCAAAATGGCAGCATGTGGTCGCACATGCTCTCTTGGCTCTGGTATAGGACAACGGTAAAGCGAAAGGCCAGAAGTGCGTTGTAATGTCAAGAATACATGGATTGTAACCACCTGAAAATATTACCTATGTAGAAATTAACCCCCTACTTTTTACCAAAAATTTAGGCTCAAAATATTGACTTTTAGTTGAGTATCAAGTGATTTTCCACACAATATTCAGATTTACAAAATATAAATAATGGATTTCCAATTTGGCTAGATCTGTCATCAGTTACCTCACACAGTCATAAAGTGTGTACATGTGTGCATTAGGATGGCCTAGACTATTAATCCAGAAACTCAGCTAATGTTCTGGGAAACCGGCTTTGAATCCTGCCAAGACAGAAGGTGAAATTTGAATTCAATAAAAACTGAAATCTGGAATTAAGAATCTACTGATGTTCATGAAACTATTGGAAAAATTCATCTGGGTCCCTAATGTCCTTTCAGGGAAGGAAATCTGCAATACTTTCCTGGTCTGGCCTACATGTGACTCTAGAACTATAGCAATGTGGTTGATGCTCAACTGTCCTCAGGCAATTAGAGATGGGTAATAAATGCTGTCCAGTCAGCGAAGCCCATGTCCCAAGAATAAATAAAAAGAAACGTGGCCAATTTCATCCCCTACCTGCCACTCATCCCACACACTCATATAAGCAAAATAATTTGAGCCTTTGGAAAGTAATAAATGCAAGCATAGAAGAGGGACCAAATCTGCAATTTAAAGGCGAAAAGGGCATTGTGTTTTTAAATAACGTAAATTAACAATATAATGTAAATTGTTGGGCCAAAGGTCCTGTTTGTTGGGCCGAAAGGCCTGTTTCCTATGCTGTGTTGTTCTTTATTATAGGAGAAAAAAATATTTTAATGACCTTTAATGTTCTCAGTGCTGTCAGTTACTGAACAGACAATTTGTCTGCCTCTTGAACAAAAGCATATTAGGTGTGCAGCAGAAGAATTTTGCTCTTGTGGGATCATTAAAGTGAGAGATGATAATGAGAATGCAACAGAACAAGTGTTAGCTGTTACTAGAAGTAATGTCAGGGATTGGAAGTTTAGCCCCCCAGCCTCTAAGAACAAATGCTATGTTTCTTTAATCCAAATTCTCTATCTTCTTGGAATCCTGGGGAGAATGTCAAATTAAAGTCAATAAATTCTGACAGCATTCTAATTAATAAAGGTGACCACTTCATGCATTGTAAGGTCAATAATGTTGATTTACTGGGTGAATTCGAGAAGTATAATAAATAATGGTGCAGATGCTTATGTGTGCAGACATCCAGAATGATTGAAAATTTGCAAAAAGCATGCGTCAAAACAGATAGTGCTCTGTCACTGCAACCTTTCTTGTTTCCTCAGCTGTTTCCACTGTTGTTGCTGTATTAGACCAATTAAGCTCTAGGTCATATTTGACCTCAATGTTTACCCAGATAGTGGGCAATTGGTCGCACAGTATCAAATCTGGGTTTGAATCTAATCCAAGCAGCTGATAGGAGAATCTCCCCTCCACAATGCCTTAGAGATCCTCAATCATTTACATTGAGACAATCAATCCAAGGCTCAGTCAACAAAAGGCCACAAGGCCAACCTTAAAATTTACACTGACAGCTAACTTGCAAACTTGCTGTAGGGAATCTGCCAAGGATAAACTGCCACGTAGAAATGTATCAGTGCAGTATTGGGCGTGGGCTGTTGAATGAAAATACATCGTAGTTATAGAATAGAATCCTACAATGCAGAAGGAGAACATTCGGCCCATCAAGTTTGCACCGAACACAATCCCACCCAGGGCGTATCCGCATAACCCCATACATTTACTCTAGCCAGTCCCCCTGACACTAAGGGACAATTTAGCACAGTAATCCCGCCTAAACTGGAACATTTTTGCACTGTGGAGGAAACCAGAGCACCTGGAGGAAACCAACGCAGACATGGAGAGAATGCACAAATTTCACAAAGATAGGGACCCAAGCAGGAATTGAATCCAGGGTCCCTACAGCTGTGAGGCAACAGTGCTAACCACTGTGTTACCGTGCTGCCTCTTGAATCCAGGTTGTAGTTACAATTCATGGAAGTCCGATAATACATCCAGTTGAGTATCAAGTTGTATTTCCACGTGAACTTCAGATTTGTAAAATATAAACTATGCATTTTCAATTTGGCTAGATCTGTCATCATTATATGCAGCAAACTACTCAGCTTCAGGAGAACAGTGACCATGACACCACACAACCCTGCCACAGCAACCTCTGCAAGATGTGCGAGATTATTGACACAGATGCCATCATCTCACATGAAAACATCATTCCCCAGGTACACGTACATACTCTTGTAACTTGGCCAACATTATCTATCTGATGCGCTACAGGAAAAGGTACCCTGATGCATGGTACATTAGCGAGACCATGCAGATGCTACGCCAACGGATGAATATTCTGTTTGTCATTTTCATGAATGACCTTGATGAGGAAGTGGAGGGATGGGTTAGTAAGTTCACCGACGATACTAAGGTTGGTGGTGTTGTGGATAGTCTGGAGGGATGTCTGAAGTTGCAGCGAGTCTTAGATAGGATTCAAGACTATTCAACGCGGATAAATGTGTGGTGATCCATTTTGGCAGGACCAATGGGATGAAGGAATATAATATCAAGGATAGGAGTCTTAGCAGTGTCGAGGAGCAGAAGGATCCTGAGGTCCGGGTCCACAGGACTCTTAAATCTGCCCCGCAAGTGGAGGATGTGGTCAAGAAGGCATATGGTATACTGGCCTTCATTAAAAGAGGAATTGAGTTTAGGAGTCGGGAGGTAATGCTGCAACTTTATAAGACTCTTGTCAGACCCCACTTGGAGTATTGTGTGCAGTTCTGGTCACTTCACTATAGGAAGGATGTGGAAGCTACTGAGAGGGTGCAGAGGAGATTTATAAGGATGTTGCCTGGATTGGGGGCATGCCTTACAAAGATAGGTTGAGAGAGCTAGGTTCCTTCTCGCTGGAGAGATGAAGGTTGAGAGGCGACCTGATAGAGGTTTATAAGATGTTGAGAGGAATAGATAGAGTGGATTCTCGGAGGCTATTTCCCAGGGCTGAAATGGTTGCTATGAGAGGACACAGGTTTAAGGTGCTGAGGGGCAAATACAAAGGAGATAGAACGTAGAACATATGTTAGAGGTAAGTTTTTCACTCAGAGGGTGGTGAGTGAATGGAATCGGTTGCCGTCAGTGGTGGTAGAGGCGAACTCGCTGGGGTCTTTTAAGAGACTTCTGGATGAGTACATGGGATTTAATGGGATTGGGAGTTACAGATAGTTCTATGGCCTGGTAGGTATAGATATGATCGGCACAATTTGTGGGCCCAAAGGCCTGTTTGTGCTGTAGTGTTCTATGTTCTATGTTATAATATTCACCTCTCGACAATCGCCAGACGGGAGTGTTCTCTTCCTGTCAGGCAGCAGTCATGGGCACTCAGCATCTGATCTTGGGATAAACGCTTCCAAGGTGGCCTTCATGACACACAACAATGCAGAATCGCCAAGCAGAAACTGATAGCCAAATTCCACACACATGAGCACAGCCTAAATGGAATCTTGGATTCATGTCACACTATCTGTAATCCCTATGACCTGCCTGGGTTTGCAAAATCTCACTACCTGTCCTGGCTGGAGACAATTCACATTTCTTTAACTTGTGCTTAACCCTCTCTCCACTTACATTGTCTGCACCTAAAAAGATTTGAATACCTGTTAAAACTCGCTTTCCAACCATTATTTTGTAATTGTGTCTATATATGCCCTGTTTGTGAACCAAACTCTTCACTCACCTGACGGAGGGATAATTGTCTGAAAGCTTGTGCTACCAAATAAACCTGTTGGACTTTAACCTGGTGTTGTGAGACCAATTACATCATGAACCAACTGTCCAGTCAACTGAGTTAACCGATTCCCCTGACTGTAAAGTAGGGACAGGTCACTGTGGCTGATGTCAAAAGGTATTGTCAGTCCTCATAACATAGAATCCTGTAATGCAGGAAGAAGCCATTCAGCCCATTGAGTCTGAACCGATCACAATCCCACCCAGGCCCTATCTCCATAACCCCATTCGTTCACTCTAGCTAATCCGCTATCACTAAGGGTTAATTTAGCATGGCCATTCAATCTAAACCCACACACCTTTGGACTGTAGGAGAAAACCAGAGCATCCGGAGGAAACCCTTGCAGACATGGGGAGAACGTGCAAACTCCACACAGACAATGATCCAAGTCGGAAATCGAACCTGGGTCGCTAGAGCTGTGAGGTAGCAGTGCTAATCACTTATTCCTCCTCTGCATTTCAGTAAGAGGGAACAAATCAGCACAGGATGTTTTCAGGATTCCAAATAACAAAATTGTTTGCGTTTGTCAAAGCACAATTCTTGTTAAAGATCCGTGATAAACTTTGATCCGCAACCGTGCAGGAAATGTTTTAACGTGCTTCTTAAGTATTGGAAAAAGAATGGATTTACATGTAGCACATTTCAAAACTGTTAAACGACTTTTATCATTATCCTTATGGTACTGATGTTGACTCTCTGCACTGTGCAACACTACCGATTTGCTAGATTTCTCACAAGCTGATAAAGCTTGCTGGGTTTTTTTTGCTGAGTCCTAAATAATTCAAAAGAATCACTTGAATAGAGCAACCAGCGAGGATGAATTTCAATGTTTCCCCTATTCAAAGTGAGCTTATGACCCAGGAAATTACTTTCAGGATGATATAAATGCTCCCTCTCTGTCCTCATTTCAGTTCAATTTCCATGCTTTTCCAACCTGAACTTACCAGAATAATTTAGATTCCATATGGCATTGTCCTTGTGTAGCAGTCCTGCTGCATCATCAAATGACTCCGTCCAGATACAATTACGTGTAATGAGTTCATCTTTAATTGTGATTGAATTTTACATCTTGGTAATGTAAAGCAGAAGGTTGAATTGGGAACATATGAAAATATGCAGGCTTTTCCAACTGCGTCCCGTAGAAGTAAATATTATTAAGAACCCAATACCAATTATTAAGGGTCATTTTCTTTAGTTTTTTTAATTATTTGTGGTAAAACATTGCGAATCATGCCTTTTTATACCCAGAAAATATAAGAGAATGCAAATCCGCTTCATCTATTCGTTCATCGCTGGCTGGCCAACATTTATTGCCCATTCCTAGTTTCCCTTGAACTGGATGGCTTGCAAAGTCATTTCAGAGGGCAGTTGAGAGTCAACCACATTGCTGTGGCCCTGGAGTCGCATGTAGGCCTGACCGGGTAAGACCAACAAATTTACTTCCCTAAAGGACATTGGTGAACAAGGTAGGGTTTTTCCAACAATCATAGAATCACAGAATCCCTAGGAAGATGAATGTGGTTGTTGAACGTCAATCATTTCAGCTCCAGGACATCACTGCAAGAGCTCCTCAGGGTAATGTCTTCGGCCAACCATCCTCAGCTGCTTCATCGATGATTTTCCCTCTGGCGTAAGGTCAGAAGTGGGGATGTTCGCCAATGATTGCACAATGTTCAGCACCATTAATGGCTCCTCAAATACTGAAACAGTCCATAAGAACATAAGAACTAGAAGCAGGAGTAGGCCATCTCAAGCCTGCCCCGCCATTCAATAAATCATGGCTGATCAGAGGCTCAGAGAGGCAGCTCACCACCACCTTCTTAAGGGCAATTAGAGATGGGCAATAAACTCTGGCCTGGCCAGTATCATCGACATTCCATAAATGAATGAAAAAAAAGGCCTTAACCTGAAGAATACACTGAAGCAGTGTAAAAATATCAGAATATGACTATGCCTTTTTAAAACTCTGTAGAAAGTAAAAGCCATGGAAAATGCATTAAAGGACAATTTCCAGTTACTAGTCCAAAATTAATCCAAAACTGCTGTCATAGGCTTAGTTTAAATTCATAATACATATCATTGGAAAATAGGAAAGCCACCTTACTGGGTCGTACCTACACTTCAGTAGGCAAGAAATTGGGGTGCTACAATGCTCCTCACCTCTACAGAATCAGTTTCCAGCCTCATTGCTAGCCACTTTTTATTTTTCAGAAAGCATTTGGAAAGGTTAAACATGCATCAAAAGCAACCCCCATCCACAAAAGAATGCTTTTGTTAACCTCATCCTAAATTGCAAATGTTAAGCCGACTAGTTTTAACTTACCTGGCTTATCTCTTTTACTCTCCTTGAATAGAGATTCGAACTTTCCAGTTCTCCACCACAATTTCTATGGGTAAGTAGGATTAAAGGATTCCTGTGAGAGCCTGCGCTATTTTCTCTCTGAGTTTTTGATGGATGCATACCAGTAGAGCTTTTCCATTTGTAATTTCCAACATATTTTCTTGCTATGGTTATCCCAGATTCTTGTGTCCTCAGCCCTTTCATTCTGATTGCCACGCTTCAGTGAAAGCCAGGGCCAGGTCTTTAATACTTATTGCCACCATTCAATCTAATCACAGCATCATAGCAACCCTACAGCACAGAAGAAAGCCATTCGGCCCATTGGATCTGCACTGACAACAATCCCACCCATGCTTTGTCCCCAAAACTCCATGTATTTACCCTGCTAATCCATCCAATATACACATTGCAGGATACAACAGGGCAATTTAGCATGGCCAATCAACCTAACCTAATGAGTTACGGCCTGTCAATATTTGTGTTAACATTGGGATCCGTCTATCAGTGACCCTGGTAAAATTCAGGAAAGGTTACCTAATTTTAACATTGACAGGAGGCTGTAAACACAAGCTTGGATGACCTTGTCCTTGGAAGTGAGACACCAGAGGTTTCTCCGGGACAATGTTCCTGAAATATCTTTCACCCAGATTTCCATTCTCCTAAGGCACCAGCTGGTCCAACACTTTGCCTCACCCAACACAATGTAGAACTTTTAAATTTTATTTATTAGTGTCACAAGTAGGCTTACATTAACACTGCAATGAAGTTACTGTAAAAGTCCCCTAGTCGCCACTCTTCGGTGCCTGTTCGGGTACACTGAGGGAGAATTTACCATGGCCAACGCACCTAACCAGCACACCTTTCGCCCGTGGGAGGAAACTGCAGCACTCGGTGGAAGCATATGCAGACACAACATGAACAGATAGTGACTCAAGCCGGGAATTGAACCCGGATTCCTGGCACTCTAAAGGGAGAACAAGCTGTCAATGTGGAGAGATGGAGGAGTTACACTTCTCCTCCGAAGAGGAAGATGCCAAAAGGGTGACATTGAAGGGGGCAAGAACGATACTGTCCCACATGAAGAAACCATGGCATGGGCAAGATGCGGCAGGTGTGTTTGTGAGACCCTTATAGTGACAAAGACCCTGGGCAATGAAGACTAGCTCCTAAAAGTCCGCTTCACCTGTTCCTTCGATACAGGATAAATATTCACACATTGTTTGCAATCCTCAAAGTCTCAATGAAGGATATTTTGATTTTGATTTGATTTATTATTGTCACATGTATTGGTACACAGTGAAAAGTATTGTTTCTTGTGCACAATACAGATATAGCATGCTGTTCATAGAGAAGGAGAGGGTGCAAAATGTACTGTTACCGTCATAGCTAGGGTTTAGGCAAAGATCAATAATAGGTCCATTCAGAAGTCTGATGGCAGCAGGAAAAAGCTGTTCTTGAGTCAATTGGTACACATCCTCAGACCTTGCATCTTTTCTCCAATGGAAAAAGATGGAAGAGTGTAAATCTATGATGTGTGGGGATTCTTAATTATGCTGGCTGCTTCTCCGAGGCAATGGGAAGTGTAAACAGGATGGGACACTGGACTAGGCTTCCTTCATGATCCTTTGTCGTTCCTTGCGATCTTGGATGGAACAGGAGCCAATCCAAGCTATAAAATAACTCGAAAGAATGCTTTCTGTGATGCATCTGTAAAATCTCAGAATAAGAAGTCACTATCTTATTTTATGATGGCCTCATCTTTGGAATGCGAGACAGCCTATGGAGTATGTGACCACTTTGTAATGGGATCAGAACTCCAGCAGTGCTCAATCTGAAGCAAGTAGACATGGTGCAGATCTTTTAATTACACCACTAACAATTCACTGCCTGTGGTAGCTTTCAAGAGGCAGGAGTGCCACTGAGAACATAAATGTCATCATTGCAATATACCAGGAGCATTGCAAGATGCCTCAAGGAGGATAATTGTCAATCACTTACTCTCATGTGAATGTCTGAGTACAGTTCTAAATCTGGACTATGGCATCTCTCCAAAATAATATTCAGCCTCAGGTAAGCTCGCCCTTCAGGATTTTGCAATTTGTCATGATACATCACGGATGTGAGCTGTGAGTCAAATTACCTTTGTGTGAATAGAGAGAGCTTTAACAGGGCCATCATCTGATCAGTTACAAGCACACATAACCAAATCTTTGTCAGGAAATTCTCAAGTTCATATCCAGCATTGTCTTGGAATCTGGGAGGGATGTGGCCCAGATTTGATTTGATTTGATTTGATTTATTATTGTCACATATATTAGCATATAGCGAAAAGTATTGTTTCTTGAGCACTATACAGATAAAGCAGTCCATACATAGAAAAAGAATGGAGAGAGTGCAGAATATAGTCTCCCAGTCACAGCTTAAGGTGTAGAGAAAGATCAACTTAGTATGAAGTAGGTTCATACAAAAGTTTGACAGCGGCAAGGAAGAAACTGTTCTTGAGTTGGTTCGTACGTGACCTTAGACTTTTGTATCTTTTTCCGACAGGGAAGATGGGGTGCTTGATAATGCTGGCTGTTTTGCCAAGGCAGAGAGAAGTGTAGACAGAGTCAATGGATGGGAGACTGGTTTGCATGATGGATTGGGTTATTCAATATTTGTTCATATCATAATTGCACACAGTTGAAGGATAATATATGGGTTAGGTTAAAAGAGCAGAACAAGTGGCAGCTAGTGAAAATGTATTGTACATATTTTAATTTGACACCTTGCTGCTAGCCCCAATCTTGAGGAAAATAATTCTCACAAAGCATCATTACTGCAACATTAGTTTAAGATGGATGATTTTACCAATTGCTGCCTAACCTTCACCATTTCAATCACTCCAACGTTTTCCATGTCTTTCTATATAGTGTCAGAACCTTTCACTCCCGCGTCAGGTTAGATACAGGGTAAAGCAATTTGGTGGTGACATTATCACAGTGCACCCATGATCCTAACCTTAATTTTAACCTCAGACACCTTCTGCTATATCAGCAGAACATTTCAATTTCCTATACCAACCCAAACTTATGACCTCTCTGACTAAGTGGCCCATTTAGTGTCACATTATGGCCAATTCTGCATACCCTCTATAAGTACTACTCAGTGTCAATTGATAGTTACAAAAACAGTGAACTCTCACGGACTCTGTCCTACATACACTCTCACTCACTTTGGCCTCACTAATGTATTGTAAATCAATGCTTAACCCATTCTGGCTCTCAGGTTTCTGTACGCGTAACCAAGTCATTTCCACCCTCACCTTTAACTTTCAGTGTACGAATGGGATGGCTTTAGCTTCCCTCACTTTGTAAGCTGAGTTCATAATCAGCTCTTTTTTTGCGTTTCATTATGGACCAGTAGGAGTAGGAAAGTTCTTCTGGATCTTGACTGGAATTCCCATCCCAGACTTTCTGCAGCAATCGGATCCCAGGCAGAGACCCCCTGCCGATTTTAACAGCCAGGCATCACCTTCCCAATGAGTCCCAAACATTTTTGTCCGATCGCTGCCCAGTGGCTTTTTTTCCCAATGAGGTTCAGTCGTTAACATCAGCCGAGCCTGTCTCCCACTCACTTTTCACCCGGGAGTTAAAATCAATCTCAAAAAGTTTCGTGACAACAGCCAACTCTGTTTTAAGCAAATAATACATCTGCAACTGAGGCATCTGTGCACAACTGATTGACTAGTGGCAGTATGGTCTGACCTTGCAATTTAAAACTGCTGGGGGGTGGAGGGGAATCTCAGCTTCTACAGCCACTGGCTAGATGGTCACTGTGGTGAAGGTTGCTACAGGCTCTGTTCAAACATATAGGCCCTGATTTTACCAGTACGGCCGCCCCGATTTCAGAGCAGGGGAGGCTGGCAGAACGACGTTCTCCATTGACCTCAGGCAGAAATGCTGGTAAAATTCTGGCCATAGAGTTGTAAAGGTTTACAACATTGGAAATAGGCCTAACTTATCCATTCCACCAAGTTTTTAACCACTAAACTATTTCCAATTGTCTGCTTTTGGCCTATCTCCCTCTATACCCATCTAGCCCATGTAACTGTCTAAATGCTTTTCAAAATTGCAACCACCTCTATTACTACCTCTGACAACTTGTTCCAGACACTCACCACCTTCTGTGTGAAAAAATTGCCTCTCTGGATCCTTTTGTATCTCTCCCCTCTCATCTTAAACCTATGGTCTCTAGTTTTAGATTCCTCATTTCTGGGAAAAGGTGTTGACTATCTACCATATCTATGCCCCTTATTATTTTATAGGCATCTATAAGATCACCCCTCAGGAGAGAAAGTTCCAGTCTTTCCAGCTTCACCTCGTGACTCAAACCATTAAGACCTGGTAGTATCCTAGTAAATCTTTTCTGTCCCTTTTCTGGTTTAATATGGCATAATGCATAGATAGCACATTGATAGTACAGACACCACACAAAATCCAACTGTGTCAAATCGAAGTGGGGATCTCTTGGTCTATAATTTCTGGTTTGAGGTACCAGTGAAGGCTGTGTTCTCCCTCAGCTGTCTGACCAGGCTCTTCCTCCTCTGCCTCCATGTTTCTCCCTCCAAACAACAATATTACCAATGGAAAACTCACTATGGCCTCTCTCGGACTTGTAATCAGTACAGCGCAACAAGGAACACACAAAGTGAAGTCACAGAAAGAAATGAAGGAAAGTATCTGAGCAATAAACATTTTGAGCAAGGATTCAAAAATAGTTACCAATACTCTGATTCTTTAACTACCTTTTCAAGGGCAGCACAGTGTTGTGCTCAGATGCCTCACAGCACCAGAGTTCAATTCTGGCACAGTTCACTCTGTCTGTGCGGAGTATGCATGTTCTCCCCATGTCCATGTGGGTTTCCTCCGCATGCTCCGGTTTCCTCCCACAATCCAGAGATGTGTAGGTTGGGTGGATTGGTCAATGCTAAATTGTCCCTTAGTGCCCCAAGATGGGTAAGTTAGCAGGATCAACCGCAGTAAAAGTGTGGGGTTGGGCTTGGGTAAGATGCTCTGTTGGAAAGTCAGAGCAGACTCAATGGGCTGAATGGACTCCTCCTTCATTGTAGGAATTCTATGATTCTAGTCCCATTTTACAATACAGACTTGTATTTATACGGCAAATCTCATGATTTCAGGACATCACAAAATGCCTCTCAACCAATGAAATACTTCTGAAATGTAGGCACTGTGGAGATATAGGAAAGGCAACTGCCAATTTCTGCAGAGCAAGACTCCACAAACACCAATGAGATAATGATCAGATAATCTTTCTTCGTGATGCTGGTTGAAAGACAATGATTTGATCGGACTCTCTGGCTTTTCATCTGACTAACAGCACGTCCGGCAGGAGAGCACTGGAATGTCAATCTAGGTTGTGTGCTCAAGTCTGTCAATGGTAGGAAAAAAACTTACCTTGTCTTTGAGGGCACGTTCTCCTTTCTCCTGTAACCTCAGTGGCAGCCATTGTTATTGATGGCACTGGCAAGGCAGTGAGCTGCTGTCCTCTGATTGTGACTGGAACTGCCCTTAGTTGGATAGCAGTTCCAGTCAGAATCAGTCAATTGTTCGCCACTGGTGAAATGCCACCTCAGGGACCCACTGCCATAGAGAAAGGAATCACTTCCTGGTGGCATGTCTTATGCAGGGTTGGAAAAATACAGGCTAAAGTCAACGTTATCAGTTCCTGGCTGGTTTCCGTTCGGACAAGGCATTGTCAACCTGAATGTTAGCTCTGTTCCATCTCTTCACGATGCTGCCTGAACTGCTGAGTATCAAAAATGTGTAAGCCACGTGTATTGGCCATGATCAATACATGGGATTACAGGGATGGCGTAGGGGAGTGGGCCTATGTGGGATCTCTTTTGGAGGGTCAGTGCAGACTCAGTGGACCGAGTGGCCTCTTTCTGTATGGTGGGGATTCTATGATTCCATGATTCTACTTCCAGCATTTTCTGTCCTTCTTTCAGATTTGCAGCTCGCTTCTGAGTTATTATCAGTGGCATGGGCTTATCCACCACTGATGCCACAATCCCGTTGCCGGGGGAGGTGGGGGGCTGGTGGTGGGGGGAGAGAGGTTGGAGAATTTGATGCCCAGCCAAATCTCTATTCACTGCAGCGGGATGGGAAAATCCCACCAGCATAAATGATGGTAACATTCCGGCCATGGCGTCTTGGCCAATAGTTATACCAATGTTGAAGGGATTAGTTGGTCATTATCACATTTCTGGTTGAAGGATCTTGCTATGCAGAAATTTGTTGCTGCATTTCCCACATTACAACAGTGACAATCCTTCAAATGTTGGTCTACTGCCTGTGAAATAACTTTGCAACATCCTTTGATCATCAAAGAATTTCTCTCAATCTGAGTCTTTCTTTCTTATTCACTTGTAGTAGAGCTAAAAAAAACCCCACTTTATACAGAATTACACAGAAGTTACAGCACGGTGGCACAGTTGTTAGCATTGCTTCCTCACAAAACCAGGGACCTGGGTTCAATTCCCAGCTTGTATGACTATGTGTGGAGTCTGCAAGTTTTCCCTGTATCAGCAGGGATTTTTTTCTAGGTTCTCCCTCCCACAGTCCAAAAGACATGCTGATTATTGCATTGGCCATGCTAAATTCAGAGAATCGAAGATTCCTTACATGCAGAAGGAGGCCATTTAGCCCATTGAGTCTGCCTAATCCTACTTAGGTCCTATCCCGATTAGCCTACTTATTTACCCTGACACTAATGGGCAATCAACTTAACCCACACATCTTTGGAGTGTGGGAGGGAACCAGAGCACCCAGAGGAAACCTGTGCAGGCACAGGGGAAAATGTGCAAACTCCACACAGTCACCCAAGCCTGGAATTGAACAGAGGTCCCTGATGCTGTGAGGCAGCAGCGCTAATCACTGTGCCACCCAGTCCACTCAATTTTCCCTCAGCGTACCCGAATAGGTGCCAGAGTGCGGCACCTAGGGGATTTTCACAGTAATTTCATTGCAGCGTTAATGTAAGCCTACTTGTGACACGAATAAATAAACTTTAAGTTACAATGAAAAACAGGCCATTCGGCCCAACTGTTTATGGTCCAGATGAAACCTCTCTACTTCTTAAAGGATTAATTGACAACACGTTGGTTTTCCTGAGGAATTTGTAGTATTGGAATGTCACATCTGCGGAGATTGCTGTGATCCTGGCATGCGATCAGTCCTGCAAATAATTAATTGAAACCATGTTTTCTCAGAAGTCCCGTGGGCGCAGGGGTCGGAATGTGTAAGCAAAAGGACGGTTACCCCGGATAAAATAAAATTTATGGCCATCATAACACAGATGTGTACTTTTCAACATGTTTTCTCAACACTGACAGAAAAATAAGCTTTTGGACATTGGGGAAGTTTTGAGTCCTCAGTGAAAGAGTGCCAAAGAGTTTTCTCCACCTGGAATTAATATAATCCATCAGGTATTAAAGTAAATATTTTCCTGTAGGCGTGTGTGAAGAAATTCAGATCCTTCTTCCTTTAGGGATGGCACGATGGCACAGTGGTTAGCACTGCTGCCTCACAACATTAAGGATCCAGGTTTAAATCCAGCCTGTCAGTGTGAAATTTGCATGTTCTCCCTGTGCCTGTGTGCAATTCCTCCAGTTGCTCCGGTTTCATCCCACAGTTCAACCATATGCAGGTTAGGTGGATTGGCCAAGATAAATTGCCTCTGGGTGTCAGGGGGATTAGTAGGGTAGGTGTTACAGGGATAGGGCCTGGATGAGATTGTTGTCAATTCAGTCTTGTTGAGCTGAATGGTCCCCTTCTGCACTGTAAGAATTCTATGATTCTATCATTCTTCCCTTGGCAAATTTGCAAACTGACTACTTGGAGCCACATTTGTGAAAAAGAGAGAAGAAACTCATGATTATCAATAAAAGGAGCATATAGAAATTAGAGGAGATTATTATAGGCAGGAGGCTATTTGAACATGCAATGCTTCACCACAACAACAACTCGCATTTCTACAGCACCCTTAACATAGTGAAACGCTCCCAGGAGAAATATCGTACCACAAATTTGGTATCAAGCCACAGAGAGATGTTCGGACAGGTAACCAATTGTTTGGTCAGGCAGGAAACTTTTATGTTGTACCTTTAAGGAGGCGAAAGAATTAGAGAAACGGATAGAAATCCGTTGTTACCTGAGCAGCTAAAGGCAGAGCTGCCAATGACGGGGCAGAGAGAATTGGGGTGGACAAGAGGCTGAAATTGGAAGAACTGCAGAGTTCTTGAAATGTTACAGGGCTTGAGGAGATGGCAGAGGTAAAGAGGGGCAAAGCATGGAGGATTTGAGCAAGTGAGTATTGGGGCAGCAACTCTGAGATAATTTCAAAGGAAATTGGATAGTAATTGAAAATGAAGAATATGGGGTTAGAGAAAAGAACAGAATTAGATAGATTCCATTAAAGAGCTAGAACCAGGACAGAGGACTAAATGGTCTCCTGTGCTACAATTTCCTTAATTCTATAATTACAATCAGTGAGAGTTTGTCACATATTCAGTGAGGGACCAGTGCATGTTTGAGTTTAAGTGGAGGCAGGACCAGGTTTTGAATAATCCTGACACCATATTTACCCTCCAAGCGTTGTACATGGGGACTGTTCAGTTCATGGTTGGGTACCACATATTGGGGGTAGCCTTTAGCTTCAGCAACTGGGTAATAACTTGATGAAGAAGACACTTGCTCAATTGCAGCAAATAATGGGTTAGAAATCAAATGAGTCTACAATGGATGGGAGATTGACTCAGCCAGGTAATCACCCAGGTGGTGATATTGGAAATCACTTGTATACTATCAGAACAGACAATAGAAGATGACGTGTTGATTTTGCAGTCTATTTCTTCGCTCTATTTTTACCTCTACTTCTCTCTCTCTGTTTCCAGAAAGCATTGTTTCCTTTAGTAACTTTTCACTGGCACTAATGGATCTCTGGTATCACACCAAAGTGGCAATTGTTCATCTCATTCACTTGATAGGGAAGGCAAACAAATTCTTTTATTGAAATTTAGCCTGATCCGATACCATCCCTATTCTGGACAATGCAGATACACTGTTGACGATTGACCATGGGGAACTATGCCCAACTATGCCCAACAAATGTGAGGGAATGCATTTTGGAAGGTCTAATATAGATGGGAAATATACAGTAAATGGCAGAACCCAAAAAGTATTGATAGGCAGAGGGATCTGGGTGTACATGTACACAGGTCACTGGAAGTGGCAATGCGGGTGGAGAAGGTAGTCAAGAAGGCATACATCATGCTTGCCTTCAACAGTCAGGGCACTGAGTTTAAAAATTGGTAAGTCATATTGCAGCTTTATAGAACCTTAGTTAGGCCGCATTTGGAATATAGTGTTCAATTCCGGTCACCACACTATCAGAAGGGTGTGGAAGCTTTAGAGAAGGTATAGAAAAGATTTATCAGGATATTGCCTGGTATGGATAGCATTAACTATGAAGAGAGGTTGGAGAAACTTAGTTTGTTCTCATTGGAACGATGGAGGTTGAAGGGCAACCTAATAGAAGTCACAAAATTATAACAAGCATGGAAAAAGTGGATAGTCAGAAGCTTTTTCCCAAGATGGAAGAGTCAATTACTCGGGGGCATAGGTTTAAGGTGCAAGGGACAAGGTTTAAAGAAGATGTACGAGGCAAGTTTTTTATACAGAGGGTGGTGGGTGTCTGGAACTCACTGCCGGGGGAGGTAGTGGAAACAGATACGGTAGTGACTTTTAAGGCACTACTGGACAAATACAGGAATAGGATGGAAATGGAGGGATATGGTCCCCGGGAGGGTAGGAGGTTTTAGTTCAGTCAAGCAGCTTGGTCAGTGAAGGCTTGGAAGGCCGAAGGACCTGTTCTGGTGCTTCTTTCTCAAGTAAGGTATTTCAGGTGTGGCCTCACCAGCACATTATGTAGCTTCAACATAACCTCCCTCTCCCTCTTACTTGACATTGGGACCTCAGTAGTGAAAGAAAGAACAATTACAAGAGGACACAAGTTCAAGATAAGGGGGGAAAGATTCAGTGGAGATGTGCAGTGGGAAGTTTTTACATAGAGAGTGGTGGGGACAGGTGAGGTGGTTGAGCCAGTTACGTTAGCCACATTTAAGACTTATTCTGATAGGAATTTGAACAAATGGGAAATAGAGGATTATAAGCGGTTGGTTTGGATAGCTAAATGTGATCAGCACAGGCTTGGAGGGCCGAAGGGTCTGTTTCTGTGCTGTACTGTTCTTTTTTCTTGCATAAAGTAGGTGGAAGTGCTCTGAGAGACCAAGGCTGTGATATTGGCTGTTCTAAACAAGGGGCAAAGCACTTATCTAAGAGAGGTCTAAGTTTTCCATATGGGATCCAGACAAATGCTCCTGCCAATCTGGGCCCCACAAAGAATTATTTTTAATACCATGAATGACATTTCCTGCTTAATTGTGATTCTCTGCTGGAACGTTACCACAGGCGTGGTGCTGTATAGATCGGAATCTGCCTTTTGGCGTCTACTTCAAACAAAAAGGGGCAGATGGCAGAAATCTGGCAGGACCTCAGTGAATTGCATCTGTCAATCAGCTAGGTTGTGCCAGGCGGGCTGGGTTCAAATCAACTCCGCCGTGCTTTCTATCATTCAACTTTAGTCTGACGCAATAATGAACTGCCCTGTTGAGGTGGTCAGCAGCTCATGATAATCCTAGGATATAAAACAAAACCAGCAGCATTTCTCAAATATCATCCCTGAATCGATGATGGGAAGCTGATTAACTTTATACTGACGTTCCCCATGCCTACGTTCGCAGGTTGAGTGAAGCAAGCAGCATCTCAGGACTATTAAAACATTCTGAGTCAACTTTCCTGATGCTTCCAGGAATAAAATGATAGATTGGCCTTATGCTGAACCAGCAGACAATAATAATGCTCCTTTCACAGGGAGGCAGTGGCATAGTGATAATGTCACCTCAACCAGGGTAATGCTCTGGGAACCTGGGTTCAAATACCACCACAGCAGATGTTGAAATTTGAGTTCAATAAAAATCTGGAGTTAAATGTCTAATGGTGACCATGAAACCATTGTCAACTGTCATGGAAACTTATTTGGTTCATTAATGTGCTTTAGGGAGAGAAATCTGCCATCCTTACCTAGTCTACCTACTTGTGACTCCAGAGCCACAGCAATGTGGTTGACTCTCAACTGCCCTCATTTTAGGGGCATCATGATGTAACATTGGATAGCACTGTTGTCTCACAGTGCCAGGGACTGGATTCAAAGTGGACTTTGCACATTCTCCCCATGTCTGCATGGGTCTCCTCCAAATGCTCTGATTTTCTCCTACAGTCCACAGGTTGATTGGCTGAGCTCAATTGCCCCATAGTGTCAGGGAGATTGGCAGGCGTTATGGGGATAACCTGGGTGGGATTGTTGTTGGTATAGGCTCGATGGGCTGAATGGCCTCTTTCTGCACTGTAGGTATTCTATGATTCTCTATGACTCAATGAAATCTTTTGCAAACCATTCAGTCCAGTAGCACCTGGATTCAAAACATCAGCTCTTTTCTCTCCTTAAAGATGCTGCCAGACCTGCTGCGATTTTCCAGTACTTTCTCTTTGGGTTCAGATTCTGCAGTAATTCACTTTTATCGAGTCATCAGAACTGTCAAATTATCAAAGAATTGTCAAAGAACTCTCAAGATTCATTGAAAATGTCAAAACTTATCAGAACTTTCCAAGTTATTAAAGTTCCAAAGAAATCCAATTCTCTTGGAGAGTTCGAGAACCAGGGAAATGGATTCAAGATAAGTGGCAGAAGGTGTAGCGGGGACATGAGGAAGAACTTTGTACAGAGGGTAGTAGGTGTTTGCCCGAGTTTGTGGTGGAAGCAGACTCCCTGAATTCCTTTAAAAAGTACTTGGATATGCACCTTAAGTGTTGTAAGCTACAGGGCTATGGACCAGGTAGGTGGGCTAGAAAGCGTAATTTATATCCTTAGGCTGACATATACAAGATGGACCAAATGGCCTTTTGCTGTGCTGTAACATTTCTAAACTGTTTAAGTACAGAACATAACATCGTGTCTTTGAAAAAGTAAATGTTTTCTTCTTTGAGAATCTCTTAAATTAAAAAGAATTCTCTAATTGGGAAGGTGACGGAACTATGACAGGAAGGCAGAATATGTTAACTGTACTTCCTTTAATGTTTTGCCAAACTCTGTTACTTTATTTTTTTTACATATTTCATCGTTATTATGTCAGCTTTCCTGGGTTCATTACTGAGATAATTTTACACAAGAATTCCACAAATGTGGATTGTGTTATTGATGTGGTATTTAATTACTTGAGTTCCACCTACACTTCCTTTCCCAGAAGTGTTCTTTTCAATTCTGACATGATCATTATTAATCTTCATCTCTGGACAGGTATAAAAATTATGATATGCAAATATATTTTTTAGTATTAGCTTAACGGCCTATTGAGAAAGAAAATGATGATATGCACCACAGTATTGTAGATATCTTCAACTTCCTTGGTGAAGTTGTTTTGTGGTATAGATCTACTAATTTTACAGAGTTAGATAAACCGATTTGACAATCATTAATTATTATACTCCTTACTACGCGCTCTATATCCCTATGACTATATGACCAAATTCCTCTTCAACTCGATTTTCTGGCACCAAAGTGATGGATCGGGTCTCAAACAATGATGAGACAGAGTAAAGGATGAAGTAGAGAATCTGGTGAACTGATGCAATAATAATCTCTCCCTTAATGTCAACTAAATGAAGGAGATTGCCATCGACTTCAAGAAGCATGGTGGAGAACATGTCCCTGTCTACATCAATGAAAATGAAGTGGAAATGGGCGAGAGCTTCAGGTTGTTAGGTATTCAGATCACCAACAACCTGTCCTAGTCCAGCCATACGATGCTACAGTTAAGAAGCCCATCAATGTCTCTACTTTCTCAAGAGACTAAGAAAATTTGGCATATCCACTATAATTCTCACTAACGTCTATAGATGCACCATAGAAAGCATTCTTTCCAGTTGTATCATCAGTTGGTATGGCTCCTGCTTTATCCAAGACCACAAGAAGCTATAAAAGATCATGAATGAAACCCAATTCATCATGCAAACCAGCCTCCCATCCATTGATACTGTCCACACTTCCCATTGTGTCAGAAAAGCAGCCAGCATAATCAAGAACCCCATATACCCCAACCATACTCTCTTCCCCCTGCTTCCATCGAGGAAAGCATTCAAAAGTCTGAGATCATACACCAACTATGCAAAAACAGTTCCTTCTCTGCTGCCATCAGATTTTTGAATGGATCGATAGGAGCCACCAAGGGTGCTTGCTTGTTAGATCATCAGCTGAGCCACTTAAGTGACTAATTAAGGGCCACTTTCCATCCCCGTGAGTGTTTTCTCGTATCAAGAGGGCCCCACCGCCACAGCCTGGTAAACTCTGTAAATCTCCCAACACCCTCTATGATCCCTTGAGAGGCCCCCTTGGCTACAATGACTACCTTCTTGCTAAATTCTCCCTCAGTGTACCCGAACAAGCGTAACTTCATTACAATGTTAATGTAAGCCTATTTGTGACACTAATAAATAAACTTTAATACTTTAAGTTACTGCTTAAGTTGGCATGGAATGAGGTCAACCTGGCAGTGCCAACCTGTGTTGGGGGCAGTGCCAGGGGACATTGCCAGGCCACTGCTTGGACATGTCCATTGCCATAAGACGGTATTCTCGCCTTTACACCCCCAGGGAGACCCTCAGGACAAGTTCATGTCTGGGTGAATCTATTGTAAACCGTGCCAGAGTGACGTCACATCAGTGCGGCAAGGGGTGGGCTATTTGTATTAAAATTTATTGAAATACAGATAAAGCAAGTTCTCTATTGAGGATGACGAGGACCAAAGAAGATCCAAAATTGTGATCTCACCAGTGAGACCTGTGACTGCTGGATCTTGAGCCCCTGCAAGCACTTGCACAGAGGGTGAGTAAAGGCTTAAGCTTAATCATTTGATTTTTAGAGTAAGAAGATTTCATAAATATTTGTGTGGTCATAGTTTCTCGACCACTGACAGCTATATTGAATCCAAAGTCTCCAGTACCCACTTTAGCTGTAGCCTGTATGTTGAGATAGGTTTTGGTTTTGTTTGTTTATCAGTAAGACATTGAATAAATCAGAAGATCATTGCAATGTTGATTTCCAGATTATCATTCCCATCAGAGCAGCACTTAACAGGGAAGAAGTATTTTTTCTATCCATTAGTATTACAGCAGTTGACACACATAGCAGTGTAGCACAACTTGTAAGGATCTTCTATTGTATGACCATATCACAAAACCAGTGGCCAAAATAGATTCTGGATTGAGAAATTGGGCCAATTTTTATGCATAAGAATGAGCTGTCAGCTGACACGAAGCTAGAGTGATAATTCCTGAAAGGTGCAGATCGCAGTCCTTGTGTAATCTTTATGATCAACACTTTAAGGTTCAACCATACAATTCCTACAGTGCAGAAGGAGACCATTTGGCCCATCGAGCCTGCACTGATAACAATCCAACACACGCCTTATCCTCACATACTTATCCTGCTAATCTCCCTGACACTAGGGAGCAATTTAGCATGGCTAAACCTCCTAAACTGTATATATTTGAACTGTGGGAGGAAATCAGAATATCTAGAGAAAACCCACGCAGCCACAGGGAGAATGTTTAAATTCCACAGTGACTCGAGGCCAGAATTGAACCTGGTGCTGTGTAGCAGGAGTGCTAACTTCCATGCCATCTTGTCAACCCTTGAGCTTGGTAGAGTCTAGTGAGAAGCTATCTTTGGTAGCCAGGGTTAGATAAGAGCATAAAAGACACATTGGGTGGGATTTTATGGTTTCACTTGTCCTGAAACTATAAAATCTCTCCCGAGGTCAATGGACCTTTTCATTGTCTGCCCCTCGCCCACTCCAATTCCCATGGTGGATGGGGTGGTAAAATTCCGGCTAGTGAAACAGTCTAGGGAATGTCAAGCTGTACAAGAAAAACTGAAATCAGTACCTTTGCAGCTATGGGAATCTCCAGAGTGTGGCTGAGGCTGCACAGAAATTTTGCAAGATTTGTAAAGTATCAGTTGTGATATTCAGCCATTCGAGATGGGCTGAGGGATTTCCAATGAATCGAATAACAACTCGCAATATTCGGTATACTTTGTTCCTTCTTTTTTGCTTCTTATGAGTTCCCAGAGGAAATCGTGTCCAACAATGGACCCCTGTTTTGTACAGAAGAGTTTTCAAATTTCATGGAAATGAATGTGGTATGACACAGCAGGGTTCAACTGTATCACTCTGTTTCAAATGGAGCAGCAGAGCTCACAGCACAAGTTGTTACGTGTGCTCTTGTTAAGAAAATGCCACATATAATTTGGAAGGAAAGTCGGTCGTCAATGGCTCACAAACTGGCAAATCTTTTGCTCATTTGTTTCTACATGCCTCCCATTGCCACCAGCAGGATTCCGGCTGCATTGTTCCTCAGAATATAGCCTAGAAGAAGGTTTTCATTGCCGAAGCTACATTTAGCAGAGTCAGGAGAAGAGAAACATTTTAGTAGAAAGGGAATCATGATTGGATAGAGTTTTTTTATCCATTTGTGGTACCTGGGCATCACTGGTTGGACAGCATTTATTGCCCATCCCAAGTGCCCTAGGAGGCCAGTTGAGAGTCAACCACATTGCTGTGGCTCTGGAATCATATGTAGGCCAGACCAGGTAAGAGCAGCAGATTTCCTTCCCTAAAGGACATTAGTGAATCAGATAGGTTTTTCTGACAATAGCTTCATGGTCATCTTAATTCGGGATATATGTTATGGAGTTCAAACTCTATCATCCACCCAGAATGAGAGAGAGTCTGAACTTAAACCAGACTAAGGTAAAAAAGTATTACCTTAAATGATTGAAGAACTCGCAGGAAAAGTCATGACAATCCATGGGTCTTATACACATTTGGTTAAAGTGTTTGATATTGGAAAGGTCAGGTTTCTACAAGTAGAATCATGTTTTGCTCTTAAATGTTCACAGAGTAAAAGGAAAAATCAAATGGCCTGATGAATTCAGGGTAGCACAATAGTATAGTGGTTGAGATTGCTGCCTCACAGCATCAGGGAACTGGGTTCAATTCCAGCCTTGGGTGGCTGTCTGTATGGAGTTTGCATGTTCTCCCAGTGTCCATGTGGATTTCCTTGGATACTCTGATTTCCTCTCACACTCTAACGATGTACAGGTTAAGTTGCTTGGCCATGCTAAATTGCCCCTTCATGCCACAGGGATCATCAGGATAAGTAGTGAGGTTACGGGAATAGAGCCTGAGTGGTTTGTTGGTGCATGTTTGATGCACCGAGTGGCCTTCTTCTGCGCTATAGAGATTCTATGATTCTATAGTTGGGTTATTCCAACACAAATTGCATCTAAACGTAGTTCAGATCCAAGTCAGTGTCAGACAGAAATACACTGAAATGGACATTTCATCTGTAGAATAGAATAGAAGAGAATCTGTAAGTCAAAGGAAAACTCAATCTGTGTTGGAGTCTCCTCAGACTCAAGCCTAGATGGGTCAAGTTCAGAAAATTTGGGTCAAAAAAGAAGATACCCTCTTGGGATTAGGAAACCAGTGATTAAGTTGGATTTGTAAATAAATGTAAAATAGTAAGATAATATAACAAAAACAAAAAAGTGCTGGAAAATTTCAGCAGGTCTGACAGCATCTGTGAAGAGAGAAAAGAACCAACGTTTCAAATCTAGATAGCCCATTGTCAGAGCTAGAAAATAATATAAGTTGTATGGAATTTTGAATGTTGTGTAACTTTTTCATTCAGGAGGGATGAATGTAATAGTAGCCTTTTGCGACCATTTGTATATGTCTGTATATAAACAAACGTGAATAAACTAGTTTCAGTCAGATATTAGAACTTTGTGTATAAGTAGCAGTCATGCAAAATTATCACACCAAGTGCCTACTTTTTAAAAATTTATTCATCACAAATAAGACTTATGTTAACAGCACAATGAAGTTACTAAAAATTCCTCTAGCAAAATTTCCCAACTTTACTGGTTGTCTTCTGGCTTCCCATTCAGATCTCAATAAAATGGAATATTAGGCATTATTATGCCATTTGAAATCTAATCACCACAAAGAGGATCCCATTGATTTATGGTCATCTTATTCAAGGAGGATGCATAAGAAGCAGTTCAGAGAGGTTTACCAGATTAAAACCTAGAATGATTGTGTGGTCTTATGAGGAAAGGTTGGACAGTCTAGGTTGTATCGACCAGTGTTTAGAAGAGTGAGAAGCAACTTGATCGAAACATATAAGATCCTGGGGGTGTTTGTAGCTTGGATGTGTAGAGAGTGGTTCCTCTTGTTGGAGAATCTACAATTAGGGATCATTGTTTAAAAATAAGGGGACATCCAATTAAAATGGAGATGAGGCAAAATATTTTTCTGCAGAAGGTTGTGAATTTTTGGAATTCTACCAGAAAAGATGGTGGAAGCACAGTCTTTGAGTGTTTTTAAGGTAGAGGTGGATAGATTCATGGTTAGCAAGGGGATTATGGATTGTTGGTGATAGGCAGGATGCAGATTTAAGGTTGCAACCAGATCCATTGTTATCCTATTAAATGACAGAGCAGGCTCGAGGGACTAAATGACCTACACCTGCTCCTTACTGGACAGCGGCCTTACTGCCTGTGATTTGAAATTGCCAGATATGGCAGATTGAGGCTGCAAACAGGTATATCCTGAGTCTCATCAGATCCACTCAGACCCTCAAACATTGTCATAGGAGCATAGTTAAGGTAGATAGTCAATATCATTTCCCAAACGATGTCTTCTAAAACTAGAGGGAAGAGATACAAAAGAGTCCAAACAGGCAATTGTTTTCACTCAGAAAATGTCTGAGTGTCTGGAATGTGTTGCCAGAGGTAGTAGTAGAGGCAGGTACAATTTTATCTTTTAAAAAAGCAGTTAGACAGTTACATGGGTAAGATGGCTCTAGAGAGATATGGGCCAAATGCAGCCAACTGGGACTAGCTTAGTGGTTAAAAAAAGGGTTTACATGGACAAGCTGGGACAAAGGGCCTGTTTCTATGCTGTAAACTTCTATGACTCTACCTCTTGTCGGCTAGGCATTGAATACTGTGTCTAATATAACAGTGTTGAAACTCTTCGGAGGCATACGTAGTAAGAAGAATGGCCTCGTTCTGCACTGTAATGATTCTATGATTCTATGAGTTGCACTTCTTGTCCACCTCATCAGGAAGAAGGGATTCAATTTTATCTGTGATAATTATAAGGAATCACTTGTCATTTCAGAAGTTCATATCGAGGGCTGCACATTTTGGATCAAAAATGCATCTCATTAGCAAGTCTGTACACGGCGATTTCATTTTTGGAACAATTGCTTTGTCACTTACTAAGATCTATTGTTGAACAGGAACTTAAGCTCACAACAATTGAATTTCCTTTAAGTAATTGAATGGCTTGTTTTAAAGTATATCATAAATTTCTTCTGTCAGTAGAAAATGTGTGCCTTTACTCCAAGCACACACTAGACCAGAAGATTTTAATGTTTTTGTTTAATTATATTGTTTATATTTACCAAACCTAAGTTCCTTTTAAAAAACTTGGATGTACATCAAAATGTATATCTAAACAATGGTGGGGATAATGAGCAAGGATTCATTTTAGAGAGGCTAGCTCAAAACATATGGGCAAAAAGAATAGTTGACAGAGTGATGAAAGGTAGAAGGACATTCATGTGGAGCAATAACACTGATTTTGGGTTGAATGGCTTGTTTTTGTGCTGGAACCTTCTCTTAATACTTTATAAAATTCAAGTATTCTTCAAGCCTATGAGGCATTGTAGATTAGAGAACAATGACAGCCTGCACTCCAGTTTGGCCAGTCACCTCAATCAATAATTTTATTCTCTGTGGTGTTCAGAGACTTTCTCCCAGGAGACTAAAGATGTGCGGGTTAGGGTGATTGATCATGCTAAATTGCCATTAGTGTCAGGGCCATTAGCAGGGTGAATGTTTGGGGTTACAAGAATAGGGCCTGTGTGAGATTATTGTCAGTGCAGACTCGATGGGCCGAGTGGCCTCGTTCTGCATTGTAATGATTCTATGATCCTATGAGTTGCACTTCTTGTCCGCCTCATCAGGAAGAAGGGATTCAATTTTACCTGTGATAATTATAAGGAATCACTTGTCATTTCAGGAAGGATCCTTACTAGAGCTACACTCAATTGCCTTCTTCAATGATTTGTTGAAAAATTCTATCTATCCATGTGGATTTAGTGAGGTGGAGAAACACAACTGATGTGATTACCAATGTAGATGTAACAAGAGGGAATTGAAACTCTCAGCTGGAAAGATGACAGAAAAACCCTCTACAAGTATACAATCCATTGAAATGGTCAAATAATTTCATGATGGATTGAGAAATGGAAGATGGGGACAATTCCATCTCCTCCAAAGCGACAGGCAGCAAAGTATCTTTGATCATCACTCTTCAATGTTTTGTTTGCTTCTTGTGCCTTTCAATAAACTTAATAAAGTCGAGTGGAGATCATGTCCAGGATTGATGTGAATCGCTTTCATCTTCAAAGACTACAAGTTAAAGCAAAGGTGCTGAAAGAACTTAACTGTAAACCCATGACCATATAGCCCACTCCCAGAATGAAAGGCAAACAATCAAAAATCACCTTACTTGCACAGTGCATGGTGATCAGCCATAAAACTGCTATTTATGTAGAGTAATCAGGTCTGAAATCTGATCGTGCTTAGACTGAATAAACATCATCCGAAAACCATTAAAGGTGATAATTCTCTAACTGTGCCTTTGTTGTGGGCACATATCAGATAAGCCCTAAAATTATAATGCATTTAGTCTGATACACATTTCACACGTGAAAAACAAAGTGAAATTTATCAGAAATTTGGCTGTTTTGGAAATTAAGTATCTTTCTTTAAAGGAATAAATCTCCCACAACATCACCCTCAGTGATGGGTAGACAGTGACACCGAATGCTTTTATTGGTAGAGGACTTTTATTGGCTTTTATTGCGATAGAGATTGAATTTCAGAGCCGTGAGGTCATGTTGCAACTGTACAAAACTCTGGTGCGGCTGCACTTGGAGTATTGCGTACAGTTCTGGTCGCCACATTATAAGAAAGATGTGGAAGCATTGGTAAGGGTGCAGAGGAGGTTTGATGTTGCCTGATATGGTGGGTAGGCCTTATGAGGAAACACTGAGGGACTTGAGGTTATTTTCATTAGAGAGAAGATGGTTAAGAGGTGACCTAATTGAGGCATACAAGATGACCAGAGGCCTAGAGAGGGTGGACAATGAGAGCCTTTTTCCTCGGATGGTCACGGCTAACATGAGGGGACATAGCTTTAAATTAAGGGGTGGTAGTTATAGGACAGATGTCAGAGATACGTTCTTTACTCAGAAGGTAGTAAGGGCGCGGAATGCCCTGCTTGCAGCAGTTGTGGACTCACCAACTTTACTGGCGTTCAAATGTTCAGTGGATACGCATGTGGATAGCATTGAAATAGTTTAGGTTAGAGAGTCATTAGATTGGTTCCACTGGTCGGCGCAACATCGAGGGCCGAATGCCCTGTACTGCACTGTAATGTTCTATGTTCTATGTAAAAAAGCTGGTAGTATCTTCCAGCTCATCCCAGGCAAGGATTATACTCTATCAATCATCACTATCAGTAATCGCACACTTCAGGCTGTGGTTAGATTCACCTCTGCAGCCAGCCCCCTATTGATAAAAGTTCATATTGATTATATCGACCATCCTGACGGATCAGCAAAAGTGCCTAAGCTTTTGGCAAACTTTATGAGTACTTTTCTGAGCCAAGTGAGGCATCAGCTGGCAGGTCAAGCTCAAATTTACAAGGTTTCTGACAGCCCTGCTTGATGCCTGTGAAAATTGAACAACATATGCACAGCACATTAAGAAACTGAATCAATGTCATCCAAGCTGGGATGACTAATGAAGATCAGATGGCAAGGCAAGATCCCTGGCACCAATTTAAATTTTAAGAAGCTGACGTGCCAAGCATGGCTCATGAAAACACGACTGCAATGGTCAGGTCACGTGGTATAAATGTCTTACAAATTAATTCGCAAGGAAGATCTTTTATGATGCATCGGCACCTTGGAAGCAATTTCATGATGGAGAGAAGGAGAAATTAAAATCTGCATTAGTGCAACTCTGGAACAGTGCCAAGTGTAAGTTGTTAATAGGCTTCAGATAAGAAATCAAGCTAAAAAAAAAATTCCATGAAGGCACTTCCTATGATGAGGCCCATTACATTGTTAATCCTGAATTTTAATGTCAACTGAGGAAATATTGCCAAAATCCCAAGATCCCAAACCTGATGCACCCACCATTCAATCTGTGTATAATTGTTGTTACGCTCTCCGTGGAGACCAGTAGCATTTGAGAAGAAATTCAAATCTTCTGTTAATAGCTGAAAGAGTGGCATGTCACAGTATCACATTTTAAATGACTTAAAGCACTATTGCCTAGATATTGGGCAGCGTGGTGGCATGGTGGTTAGCACTGTTGTCTCACAGTGCCAGGGATCAGGATTCGATTCCCGGTTGGGTCTGTGCAGAGTTTGCATGTTCTCCCTGCGTCTGTGTGGCTTTCCTCTGGTTTGCTTGTACAATCCAAAGGTGTGCGGATTAGGTTGATTGGCCATGCTAAATTGCCCGAATGTCAGGAGAACTAGCAAAGGGAATACATGGGATAGGGGCTGGCTGGGATTATGGTTGGTGCAGACTTGATGGGCTGAATGGCCCCCTTTTGTACAATAGAGTTTCTACGATTCTATGACATCGGCCAGAATCTTACTACTGTTCATACCAGCAGGATTTTCGCATCCCACCGCAGTGAATGGAGATTTGGCCGAGTGCCAAATTCTACAATTTCGTTGCAGTGAGAGCGTGACATGAACAGCAGGTAAGATGGTGCCCATCATTTTACTTTTGTGGACACCTTACACTTTAAATTATAGAAAGAATCACTTCCTGCTGTGTGTTGCACACATTGCACTCGCCACAGAATTACAATCCTGTTAGCAAATAGTCCACAGTTGACACCACGTTCCAATGGGTTCCTGCATCCCACCAAGTGGTAAACTTGAGAGACTGTCTCCAGACATATTCCCCAGTTCTGTAGATCTTCTTAAATCCACTATGAGCAGTAAAACCTGTCTCAATAATTCCTCTTCCCCCAGCCAAGCCAGAACAAATCTCCCAGAAATTAATGAGAGGCTGCCGGATGCATTTCTTCAATGAGAGGCCATCTCTCTCCTGCATCTGACTGTGGTAACTCACAAAATCAAGCAGCCTTTAGTTTCTGCTGACCACACAAAACTGTTGGCTGACTGTGATATTCATTGATTCGTAGGGAAGCTGATCTTAAAAATGGCTTCCTCTGGCCTCTTCCCCATGGCAACAAGGAATACATTGACGTTGCATCCAGGTAGAGATGCTGATTAGCTGTTCCTGACTTCAACTTCCTTTTAACTTAAAAGTCAACAGACAATTTATACCTCAATTGTTTACAACCTGATACCTACAACACCTCTCTGGAACTGTGGGAGACTCAGATTACATCTTGTAAACTCAGAGACTGCTGCCGTTGTCTCCAGGCATGAATATTTTGCGCTTTCTTCTCAGTAAAATGATCTAAGCCTTCCTTTGATCTTTAGCCATCAGACAATCTAGACTTAGAGTCAGACATGCATGAGAACAGGTCACATGACCGTTTCATTGACCCTAAATTCTAAGATACAGGGTGAAATTTTGCCGCAGGATTCTTAATGAGCAGGACACGGACTATGCAAAAGTCTGTTGATCTTGGATGAGATATTCCGGCCTTGGGATAAATGCGTGGGAGATCCTGCCCACAGCAGCAAAATATTATCTTAAAAATCTCACAATTCTAAACATGGTTGTCAGAAAGTGTCGACATCCAGGCATGAAAGTGCAAAGATTAAATTAATTTTATTAAATCAATGCTAAAATAAAATGAATGAGCAGATGAGGTCGGTGAAGGCAGAAATAAAAGTACAGATTGCAGGATAGAGAATGAGAAGTAAAGTTTTATTGAAGTTGGAGGGTGGAGGAAGAGATATCAATAAGTGAGAATGTTGGAATAATCAAGTTTGGTGGTCATAGTCTTGTGACAGGATTCCAGCAGCAGATGTACTGAGGTTATGGCAGATTTGAGTGAAGTTACCGATGGTTGAGAGGAGATGGATTCAGAAGCTTGTCCTCAGGATGGAACAGGACAATAAGGTTGTGAATGTTGTTAGCTTGTGACAGCGGCCAGTGAACGTTGAAGTGTCAGTCTTGATGGAGCAGAGTTTACAACAGAGCATTGATTTCAGTTTTTCCATCAGCTAGTTGAAGGAGGTTAGAACTCCAAGTTGAACATGAAGTCAGAGGCTAGGAATTCTGTGATGATAGTCAATATCTTTTCCCAAAGGTAGGGGAGAATAAAACTAGAGGGCATAGGTTTAAGGTGAGAGGGAAGATTTACAAAACAGACTGGATAGGCAAATTCTTTCACCCAAAGGGAGTGAATACCTGGAGTGAGCTGCCAGAGGCAATAGTAGAGGAGGATACAATTTTATCTTTTAAAAAGCATTTAGAGAGTTTACATAGGTAAAATGTGAGGCTTAGGTGGGTTGGCCATCCTAAACTGCCCCTTAGTGTTAGGGGGACTAGCTAGGGTAAGAGCATGGAGTTACGAAGATAGGGCCTGGGTGGAATTGTGATTAGTGCAGACTTGATGGGCCAAATGGCCTCCTTCTTCACTGTAGGATTCTATGAAAGCATATAGAGCGACATAGGCCAAATGCGAGCAATTGGGACTAGCTTGGTGGTAAAAGCTGGGTGGCATGGACAAGTTGGGCTAAACAGCCTGTTTCCATGCTGTACACCCCTGTGACTCCAAGCCACATATCATCCCGACTTAGAACTATATCACCATGCTTTCACTGTGGCTGGGTAAAAATCCTGGAACTCCCTCCTTAACAGCAGTGCAGGTGTACCTACACCACATGGATGGCAGAGGTTCAAGAAGGTACCTCACCACCATCTTCTCAAGGGTAGTTAGGAATGGGGAACAAATGCTGGTCATGCCAGCATTTCACAGCCTATGAAAGATTTTTTAAAAATTGTCTGACAGCAGTGCGGTCAAGAGAGCTGTGCCAGTGTTTGATGTTACCAAAGGAACAAAAGAGAGAACAGGAATGAAAAGAAGGTTAAGGTGAAATCATGGGAGAACTCCAAAGGTAATGTCCCTGAATGGGAAAAGAAACGACTGATAATTTTCAATAATTTTTTTTTTTATTTCAAGCTTTTAATCTATAAAAATGAAGATATATAAACCTTCTGATGATATTTGAAAGCACTGAAATGCTAATAGATTTCTAGAAACAGCACCAAACACTCCAGTTGCATGGGCCATTAGTTCTTGTTCTTGGAGAGTGGATGATACTTACTGCTGTGATAGTGTAGACATCAAAGTATGGATGGCATAGTGGCACAGTGGTTAACACTGCTGCCTCAGTGCCAAGGACCTGGGTTTGATCCCTGGTTTGGGTCACTGTCTGTGTGGAGTTTGCACGTCCTCCCCGTATCTGCGTGGGGTTACTTCAGGTACTTCAGTTTCCTCCCACAGTCCAAAGATGCATGGGTTGTGAATTGGCCTTGCCAAATTGCCCCATAGTGTGAGGGGGACTGAATGTGTTGAGTGGTGGGGTTAGGGCTTGGGTGGGATTGTGGTTAGTGCAGGCTTAATGAGCTGAATGGCCTCCTTCAGCATTGTTGGATTCTATGATTCTAAGATGTTTCTAAACAATATTTTTAGCACAGAAAGTGGTAGCATTAAGACTTTTCAAAGTTTAGAATGTCAGAATTCAAGTTACAGATTAATATCTGATGTTAATTCAAAGGACACTGTTATCAAGTTTATTTCACACATCTCTAGCTTTGATAAAATTCTCCCAACTGCTGTCACATAGCACGGTGTACTATTTTTGCTTGCTATTTTTGTCTTATTGCAAGTTAATTCATGAACTTTAATAAGAACATAAGAGGTCAGAGAAAATGATGCTTTCACATTAATAGACTAATTTTGTTGCACATTTTATGTCAAAGCAAAACAGTTTTGGCTCCTGCTGTACAAAATCACTCAAATTTTACGAAAGGCTAAATAAGAGCGCGGTCCTGGAAACATGGGCAGTGTGGGAAGACACAGTGCAGAATTCATCTCCCTGAATGGCAGGGCCTCAGGTTGTACAATATCATGTCTGGGACAGAAAAAGCAGATTGCTGCCCCCTGTAGCCACTCATCAGCAACTAATCAATGGTTTAATTATAATGTCAGTTGACAGTACGCTTGTCTTTTAACTAAAGATTGGCGAAAAGTTCTCAGTCTTTGAAAGATCCGGTGTATGCTTAGCCCTTTTGTTTCAGTCTATGCAAAAACTTCATTTTAAGACATTTCTGCCGATGCAACTAACTCTGACTTGATAACATGTAGATACAGAAGGCTAAAGGTTAGCTAAAAATTGACTGCATTCCTAAAAGGTACACGGGTCAGACAAACAGCAGCTGCAAGGATTGTTTCTTTAAGTCAGGGTAGACTGCAAAAAAACATTTCTAATAATGAAATAAAGATTGAAATATAGTTTGGATTTTAGTGTGTGTTTTTTGTTTTGCACTTTTAAGCTCAATACTGGGACTGGCTTGCTTAGAAGCCAATCTCTAAGCTTTCTTTTCCTTTTTGTTTTTGTCATGTTAATTTTAAATTCTGTTCAATAAGGGAAAACCATTTTATAAATTGTATCAGTGCTATCCCCTCAGCTACTCAAACAAATATGAATCTTTCATATTGATGCAAAATGTCAATTTTAAATGACAGGGAGGTGATGATCTAATGGTGTTATCGCTGGTCTATTAATCTAGAAACTCAGCCAACATTCTGCATACCCTGGTCCAAATCCCACCATGACAAGTGGTGCAACTTGAATTCAATTTTAGAGTCATAGAAGTTTACAATGTGGTAACAGACTCTTAGGAGCAACTTATTCATGCTGTCCTTTTTTTAAAACCCCTAAGCTAATCTCAGTTGTCCACATTTGGTCCATGTCTCTCTATACTCATTTTACCCTTGCAACAGTCTAAATGCTTTTTAAAAGACAAAATTGTATCCGCCTCTACTACTATCTCTGGCAGCTTGTTCCAGACACTCACCACCCACTGTGGAAAAAATTGCCCCCAGAAAAAATTCTGGACATTTTTGTATCTCTTCCCTCTCACCTTAAACCTATGCTCACTAGTTTTAGAATTCCCTACCTTTGGAAAAAGATATTGACCATCTAGTTAATCTATGCTCCTTATTTTATAGACCTCTATAAGATCACCCGTCAGCCTCCAATGCTGCAGAGAAAAATGTCCTAGTCTATCCAGCCTCTCCTTATAACTCAAACCATCAAGGCTGGGTAGCATCCTAGTAAATTTTTTCAGCACTCTTTCTAGTTTAATAATATCCTTTCTATAATAGGGTGACCAGAACTGTACACAGTATTCCCAGTGTGACCTTACCAATATCTTGTACAACTTCAACAAGATGTCCCAACTCCTGTATTCAATGTTCTGACTGATGAAACCAAGCATGCCAAATGCCCTCTTCATTACTCTGTCCACCTGTGACTCCATTTTCAAGGAGCTATGAACATGTACCCCTAGATCTCTTTGTTCTGTAACTCTCCCCATCGCCCTACCATTAACTGAGTAATGTTAAAAAATACCTGGAATTAAATATCTACAATGATCATGAAATTATTGTCAATTATCGAAAAAACTGATGTAGTTCACTAATGTGCTTTAGGGAAGGAAATCTGCTGTCCTTAAATGGTCTAATCTACAGCAATGTGGTTGACTCTCAACTGCCCTACGAAGAGCAATGAGAGATGGGCAATAAATACTGACCAGCCAGCGACATCCATGTCCCTTAAATGAATAAAAAGATACTCCAGGCAACCTCAGGTCGAACAGTTCCTTTTTCATATGTTCAGTTTTTCATATTGATAAAGCCTGGCACAACACTGTAGCAAAAATATCTTGCTATGTGACATACTATATGACAGCAGTTGGCAGAATTTAATCAAAGTTAGAGATGTGTGAAATAAACTTGTTAACGGTGTTCCTTGAATCAATCTGCATCTTGAATTCTGACATTCTAAGCTTTGAAAAGTATTAATGCTACCACTGATGCAGCACTGCCAAGGCTCCAAGTTTGATTCCTGGCTTGGGCAAACTGTGGAGTTTGCACATTCTCCCTGTGTCTGTATGGGTTTCCTCTGGGTATTCCGTTTCCTCCCATAATCCAAAGATGTATGGGTTAGGCTGGCCATGCTAAATTGCCTCATAGTGTCAGGGGGTTAGTAGTATAAGTAAGTAGCTGGGGTAAATAAGCAGGGCTACAGGGCTAGGGCCTGGGTGAGATTGTGATTGCTGGAGACTCAATGGGCCAAATGGTCTCTTTCTCATAGAATCCTAGAGTATAGAAGGAAGGCCATTCAGCCCTTCAAGTCTGTACTAACCACTGGACCCTATCCCCGTGCATTTACTCTAGTTAGTTCCCCAGACACTAAATGGTAACTTAGCAAGGCTAATCTAGCTAACCCATACATCTCTAGTGTGTGGGAGGAAACCGAAGCACGGGGAGAAAACCCACAGAGACACAGGGAGAATGTCCAAACTCCACACAGACAGTGACCTAAGCCAGGAATTGAACCTGGGTCCCTGGTGCTCTGAGGCAACAGTGCTAACCACTGTGCCACTGTTTCACCCATTGCGCTGTAAGGGTTCAATGATGCTATGATTCTATGACTGTTGATCTGCATTTTGTTTCAGAGTGAGTTCGGCTATTGAAAAGAGAGATGGGCATTTCTTTGAATGCTCTCCCTCTCAGAAGATCATGGCCGGAATTCTCTGAGGGGTGTGGGGTAGTGGGGAGCGGAAAGGACCATGTAAAAGTCCATTGAAGTGGGTGGGAATCTCTGGTATTCAGGTGAGCACAGCCAAAGAATCCTACCCCATATTTTAAGATAGATCATTCTTGATTGTGGTTACAAACAGGACCAAAGTCCAATTGATCCAGTTTGAGTCAATCAAGCACAGCTTGAAAGTTTAGATCAAAAGTTCTCCTTGATAAGGAAGTCGAATCAGTCACACAAATACAGTAGGTGAGCTCACAATGCAATATGACTGCTTTTCAATCTCTGTTATGTGAGTTCAAGGCCAGCTAGAAATTTTTTTTTGAAGTGTAAAAATGATATCTAACTGACCAGATGACCTGTACGACTGGCTGGAGAAAGTTATTCAGTAGTACCCTATAGAGCACAGCTTGTTCTAAAATAGAGTAGTAATCCATCATGCGCTAGATAAATCAATTTCAATTTAAGTCAGTGTTATCTCTCCAGTGAATAATCTTTACCATTTTATATATGGTTCCGCTTTGATGTAGAGTTTTCACTGGACAAAGAACTACAATCACTATTTCAAAACTCGATGCAGCAACACTTATTCAGAGAATGTATATGAAAAAGCCTTTTAAAAATGAATCAGTAGACTGCAGAGATTGTTCTTCATTAGATTTACTGCATATTACACCGAGCAAAATCCCTTTTATCTCTTTTGTTAAAAACATCAAATATGAATTATTCATGATAAATTTGTGGGATTACAGGGATAGGGTTGGGGTGGCCATGGGATAATCAGTGCAGTATCAATGGGCCGAATGGGGATTCTAAATTCTAGCCAGTCTATTGGGAAATGAAAGGTCAAATTTTTAATACGTTCCATTGAAAGAATGTACTCAGAAATATCCCAATGCAAATGTCTGTTGACCTTGGGTGGGATTTTCTGGTTTTGAGGAAAGCATGGCTGGAAAATCCCGCCCATTGAAACCAGGAGGCCATTCAGCCCTTTGAGCCTCTTCCACCATTCAATATAACCAAGGCTAACCTCCTTCTCATTGTTCTTGCTTTTTTCCATAACTCTTGATGCCATTAAAATCTGAAAAAAACTCTTTCTTGAATAGATTCTGTGATTTGGCCTCGAATGCCTTCTGTGATGGAGAATTCTGCAGCTTCACCATACTTTGAGTGAAGAAAGTTTTCCTCACCTCAGTCATAAATGGTCTACCAGCATCTTGAGACTGTGTCCCCTAGTTCTAGATTCCCCAGCCAGGGAAAACATCCTCATCTGTCTAGCCCTGTTAGAGTTTTGTCTATTTCAATCAGATCTCCTCTTATCCTTTCAAATTCCAATGAATACAGGCCCAGTCGAACCAATCATAGGATAGTCCCACCCATTCCCAAACCTAACCACTCTCAAGAGAAGACATAATTCGAGCACTATGCTTTAACTTTGCTTCAGCTGATAATGAAAATGGAAAACGTGGGCCCGATTCTCCCATTGTGACTCGCAACTTTTCAGATGGGCCTGGTCAGGAGAATCACAATATTGGCCTTTTTCCAGGATTTATGCCTATGTTGAGAATACATGTGCATCTCCCAGAATCAGAGAATAGTCAGAATCCAGACCACACTGGATGACAGGTAGGTCATTTGATAATTTTTCTAATGCAGTTTAAATATGTTTTGCATGTGACTATCGGGAACTTGCCAGGCCTGATTGAATCTCCCACCCCGCCAGGAGTACTTTATTCCAGCATGGTTTAGAGTAATTCCCCACCTTTGGGGAATGGGTGGGAGACCCTGCCACAATGAAGGTGGGGGCAATCGGGACATGCCCAGGGGATCGGGCATAGGGCAGAGGTGCCCCTGGGTCTGTGCTCGCTGATGCTGCCCATGGGGCAAAGTGTCCAAGCTTCAGGGGCACCTTGGCACTGCCCATCAGGCATCGGGCAGTGCCATGGGGTGGGGCCTATTATGAAAGTGAATCAATGGGATTGAGGCTTCCACTGCCACTCTGAATGGGTGATCGATCTGGGTTGGAGAGAGACTAGCGAGCAAGGCAGGCTGACAGAGGTGAGGAGCAGGTGGGGTGGTGGTCTGGAGGTGGAGTGGGGGTGGCCTGCTTCCCAGTTGGGGGGGAGGGGTGATCTGATCCCAGGTGAGTCAGTGGAGGAAGTCTGCTGGGGTGAAGGGGTGGGGACTTGCCACTGCTGGGTGGGGAGTGACCCGGACATCGGGGTGCTCCAGGGTGGAGGGGGGAGGGGTTCATGACTGGCCAGGGAACTGTAGTGGGGGCTGCAATCAAACTGTGGGAGTAGGCGCTGAAGGGACAGCTCTATGGGGATCCCAGGCTGGCCAGCGATCGGGGAGACTGACAGATCGGGGCTACTGCGCATGTGCAAGTTCCAGAAGTGTCAAGCTCTGGCATGAATAGCTCCGCTCCCCAGGGTTTTTAATGAGATTCACCATCTGATTTAATGAGATCCCTGTAGTGCACAGCGTGTGGAGATTCAGGTCTGAAACTGCACTGAAAAAACAGTTGTGATCTAGAACAGTTTTCCCACCAATTCAGCAATTTTGGGAAAATCGCCTCCCATGTTACATCTAGAAATGTCGCAAAATATTTCATACAACTTTGATAGACTCCAACTGTTATGTTAGCAACACAGCAGCCATTGTGAAAACAGCAGAAATATACGATGAGATGAATGGCCTGTTTTGATTAAGGGAAGGGTGTTCACATTGATACTTGGAGAATTCTCCACTTTCCTTCAACCAGCACCATGTGATCGACAGCATCTGTTGGAACAGACAAATAGTGAATCAAAAGCCATGTTCTTGAACCCAGCATTCTTGTCCCTCAGTTCTATATTCCTATGTATCTTTGCCTTGTAGCAATCTAGAAACATAGATGTGCATGCAATTTATTGGCAAGCCAAACTGCTTGGAGAGAGTGCAGAAAAGGTTTACCAGGATGTTGCATAGTATGGAGGGCCTTAGCTATGAGGTGCGATTGAATAAACTAGGGTTGTTCTCCCTGGAAACCTCTGTTTTTCCAGGGAGGGGTGACCTAGCAGAAGTTTATAAAATTATGAAGAGCGTAGATAGGATGAACTGTTGGAAGCTTTTTCTCAGGTTGGAAATGGCAAACATAAGGGGTCACAAGTTCAAGGTAAGGGGAGCAAGGTTCAATGCAGAAATGTGGGGGACGTATTTTACACAGAATGGTGGGGGCCTGCAATGCACTACCAAGTAAGGTGGTTGAGGTAGACACGCTAGGATCATTTAAGATTTATCTAGATAGCCACATGAACAAACTGGGAATAGAGGGATGTACATGGATGGTCTAGTAGGAGCACATGATCGGTGCAGGCTTATTGTTCTGCTGTATTGTTCTTCGTTCTTTTGTTCAAATAACAGCAGGGCCTTTGGGATAAATTTTGCTTGCCATGGAAATTGGAGCAGGCAAGGGACATTCCATGGAAAGGTCAGTTAACCTCAGGCAACTTTTTTTTCAGTTTGGGGCAAATTGCATGTGGAAAATTCCACCCTTTGTCTCCCAAATAGTCCTTTAAGCAGGCTTTGTGTTGATTTTGGTTGCAAAGTTGGAAGCCTTTACCTGTTGGCTGAAGGCAGCTGTGAGAGTATTGCTTATTAATGGACATGGATATCAGTCAAATGGCTCCAGGTGGGTCACATTATTGAAAGTATTTGGTTACAAAATGCTTCCCCCCATTAACAGATAACAGGGCAGCATTTTAGAGTCAAGTAGTTTGGATAATGTGTCCCACCTGGGATTCCTTTCTTTACTATTTGTAGTACTAGCTTGAGGTCACCTCACAAGAATATGATTCTGATAAAAGTGGTGGATTTTTTTTTCTAGTGAGCAGGTCAGTTTGGACTGGTCTCACACATACCTCTCAGCGGCCAGTTACAGAACATCACAAGTGGAATGCATCATAAGTAGAATGGGTGACATGATGGCAGAGTGGTTAGTACTCACAGCACCAGGGATCCCGGTTTGATTCCTGGCTTGGGTCACTGTCTGCATGGAGTTTGCACATTTTCACTGTGTCTGTGTGGGTTTCGTCCAGGTGCTCCAGTTTCCTCCCACACTCCAAGATATGCTGTTTATGTGAATTAGCCATGCTAAATTGTCCTGAGGTGACAGAGTATGGTGACTAGGGGATTTTCCCAGTAACTTCATTGCAGTGTTAATGTCAGCCTTCTTGTGACACTAAAAAAAAAGCTTTTTTCAGCTAATCACTTACCAACCATTTCATATTAGGGATCGTGCAGTGTAGAATATAATCATGTTCATGTAATCATAGAAACCCTACAGCACAGAAAGAGGCCATTCAGCCCATCAAGTCTGCACCAACTGCAATCCCACCCAAGCCCTACCCCCATATCCCTACATATTTTATCAATAATCCCTCTAAGCATTTCAGAACACCAAGGGGCAATTTTAGCCTGGCCAATCAACCTAACTCGCACATTTTTGGATTGTGGGAGGAAACCAGGGTACCCTAAGGAAACCCACACAGACACAAGGAGAATGCACAAATTTCACGCAGAAGTGACCCAAGCCGGGAATCAAATCCAGGTTCCTGAAGCTGTGAAGCAGCAGTGCTACCCACTGTGCTACAGTGCCTCCCTTATTCTGAAGACAGTAAAAAATATTAGGATTCAGATTTTTTTAATTTGTTCTTGGGATGTGGGTGTTGCTGGCTGGGCCAGCATTTATTGAGGTCATTTAAGAGACAACTACATTGGTATGAGTCTGTAGTCACATGTAGGTCAGACCAGGTAAGGATGACAGATGGGTTTTTACAAAAATGGCTTTTTAATTCCAGATTTTTATCTGCCATAGTGGGATTCGAACCCCGGCCTCCAGAGCTTTACCTCGGGTCTCTGGAATACTAAAGCAATGACAAAAGCAGCACATCACTACCTCCTGTGGAGACAATTTGGAAGGAAGGTCATCTAGGTTGGATTGATAAGGGCTTAAAAGTGTTCAGAATCATGAGAGACAGAATAGATAGGGAGAAGGATTGAAAACCAGACTACACTGATTAAAGATGAGTGCCAATAAAACCAGAGACCTACAAGAGTGGTTAGAATCTGCAATGCACTGCCTGACTGTTTTATTCATTTGTGAGATGTGGGCTTCAATGGGCAAATTTCATATAATAGGGTCCTGGATTTGGAAGACTTGGCAAGTTCCCATTACTGCATCTTTGGAGTCCACTACCTGCAGTGTGGGAGGGGAAGAACCAATCGTGGCTTTCAACAGAGAATTGGATCCTTTGAAGAGAAAATCTGCAGCATTTGCACTTCCTTTGAAGATTATAGGGGGTTAGGAATGGAATTAAGAGAGAAATCGGGAAGGCAAAAAGGTGACATGAAATTGTTTTGGCAGATAAAGCAAAGGAGAATCCAAAGAGTTTCTACAAATATATAAAGGGCAAAAGAGTAAAATGAGGTGGGGGGTTGGGCAGAGAGAGTAGAACCTCTTGATGGTCAACAAGGTCATCTATGTGCTGATCCACAAGAGATGGATGAGATCCTAAATGAATATTTCTCGTCAGTATTTACTATTGGATGTTAGGGAACTTGGGAAATAAATAGTGATGTCTTGAGGAGTGTACATATTACAGGGAAGGAGGTGCTGCAAGTCTTAAAGCACATCAATGTAAGTAAATCTTTGGGACATAATGAAGTGTATCCCAGCACATTGTTTGAGGCTAGGGAGAAAATTGCAGGCCCCTAGCCAAGACATTTGAATCATTGATAGCCACGGATGAGATGCCTGAAGATTGGAAAGTGGCAAATGTTGTGCCTTTGTTTAAAAAAGGCTGCAGGGAAAAGCCTGGGAACTACAGGCCAGTGAGCCTCATATCTGTAGTGTTAAATTATTGGAAGATATTTTGAGAGACAGGATCTACAAGCATTTAGAGATGCAAGGACTGATTCGGGACAGTCAGCATAGCTTTCTGAATGGAAAATCATGTCTCTCAAATTTGATTGAGTTTTTTGAAGGGGGAACCAAGAAGGTAGATGAGGGCAATGCAGTTGATGTTGTCTATATGGACTTTAGTAAGGCCTTTGATAAGGTACCGCACGTGAGGTTGTTGCATAAGGTTAAATCTCTCAGGATCCAGGATGAGGTATCTAAATGGATACAAAATTGGCTTCTTAACAGAATAAGAAGTCTCTCAACACCAGGTTAAAGTTCAACATGTTTATTTGGTAGAAAAAGCCACTGGCTTTCAGAATGCTGCTCTTTGTCAGGTCTGATGAAGGAGTAGCTCTACGAAAGCATGTGGTTTTTACTACCAAATAAACCTGTTGAACTTTAACCTGGTGTTGTGAAACTTCTTGCTGTGTTCACCCCACTCCAACGCAGGCATCTCTACTTCTTGACAGAAGCCAGAGGATGGTTGTAGAATATTGTTTTTCAAACTGGAGGACTGTGACCAGTGGTGTGCCTCAGGGATCAGTGCTCGGTCCACTGTTATTTGTCACTCGTATTAATGATTTGGATCAGAATATAGGAGGCATGGTTAGTAAGTTTCTTGATGATACCAAGATTAGTGGCATAATGATCAATGAAGAAAATTATCTCCAATTGCAATGGGATCTTGATCAATTGGGCCAGTGGGCTGATGAGTGGCAGGTGGTATTTAATTTAAATAAATGCATGGTGATGCATTTTAGTAGATTAAACCAGGGCAAGATTTACTCAGTAGGTCATTGGGAAGAGTTACAGAACAAAGAGATCTAAGGATACCTGTTCATAGCTCCTTGAAAGTGGAGTCACAGGTGGATAGAGTGATGAAGAAGGCATTCAGCATGCTTGGTTTCATCAGTCAGAACACTGAATACAGAGTTGGAATGTCTTGTTGAAGTTGTACAAGACATTGGTAAGGCCACACTTGGAATACTGTGAGTAATTCTGGTCACTATTATAGAAAGGATATTATTAAACTAGAAAGAGTGCAGAAAAGATTTACTCAGATGCTACTCAGACTTGATGGATTGAATTATAAAGAGAGGCTGGATAGACTGGGACTTTTTCCTCTGGAGCATAGGAGGCTGGGGGTGATCTCAGAAGTCTATAAAATAACGAGGGGCACAGATAAGCGAGATAGTCAAGTTCTTTTCCCAAAGGTAGGGGAGCCTAAAACTAGAGGGCATAGGTTAAAGGTGAGAGGGGAGAGAAACCAGAGGGGCAATTTTTTCACACAGAGGGTGATGTGTGTCTGGAATGAGCTGCCAAAGATAGTAGTGGAGGCAGTTACAATTTTGTCTTTTAAAAAACATTTAAGAAATCACATGGGTATGATGGGTATAGAGGGATATGGACCAAATGCGGGCAATTGAGATTAGCTTAGCGGTGTTTTTAAAAAAAAAAGTATGTCATGGACAAGTTGGAATGAAGGGCCTGTTTCCATGCTGTAAATCTCTATGACTCTATATGCAGGCCATTGTCAGTAAAGGTTGCTCTATGGTTTTATTTACATTGTTTCAGTTGAGTGCTCCACAGATCAATGTCTGAAGGATAGCAACATATTCAAGGTATTCTCTGACCTAATGGTGATGCACCTGAAGAAGGCATGTCTGAGAACTTGTAATAAATGATTAACCTACCATATGTCTTTCTAATTATTCCAGTGACATGTGTTGAGGAGAGAAGTATCAAATTGGATAAGGGTTACAGACAAGGACAATTCCAACTGGAGAGAAAATAATTATTTACTGACTTAAAGATTGTTTTCTGAAAAACAGGGATAGACAACAAGCTCAACTAAAGGCAGCGAAAGCTGCAAAAAGACTGGCTAGTATTTCACAGAGCAGATTTAGGTAACAAGTGGGCTGTGTTTGTTGCCATGGAGCAGAGGGAGGATCTGATAGAGGTATTCAAAATTATGAGAAGCATAGATAGGGTAGACCACAACCATCTTTTCCCCAAGACAAGGGTGTCTAAGACCAAACAGGTTTAAGGTGAGCAATAATTGGTTTACAGAGGATCTGAGGAAATTTCCTTTCACACAGAGGGTGGTAGGCAGCTCACTGGCACAGTGGTGAGCACTGCTGCCTCACAGTGCCAGGGATCTGGGGTTTGATTCCCGACTTGGGTCATTGTGCAGATTCCACAGGGACATTCTCCCCATCTCTCCATGGGTTTCCTCCAGGTGCTCCAGTTTCTTCCCACGGTCCGAAAGACATGCGGGTTTGGTGCATCTGCCACACTAAATTCTCCCCCAGTGTACCCAAACAGGCGCCAGAGTGGACAGGCACCGGAGTATGGCGATTATGGAATTTTCACAGTAATTTCATTGCAGTGTTAATGTAAGCCTACTTGTGACACTAATAAATAAACTTAAGTCTAGATATGGAACACTAAAAGAGTGGTGGAGGCAAGTACTCTCACAACATTTTAAGAAGCAACTGGACACACACTTAAATTACTAAGACATAGTAGGCTCTGGACCATGTGCTGGTAAATGGGATTAATACAGATTGGGATTTAGTGGGATCAATGGCCTGTTTGTGTATTGTATGACTCTCTATGACATCCCAATAGATGGTATATCTTGTCTTGACATAATGAAAGGCACAACATAAATGCAAATCCCTCTCTCTATGGCTACGGGGAAGCCAGCTAAGGTGCAGAGAATCGGCAAGGACATAATAAACAAAATGACTTCCTTTTGTGTGCTAATCATTTTATGATCCTATGAATCTCTGAAGAGAGACTGGAAAAGAGAAAGCTCTATAAAAAAAAACCTATAGTGGTAAACAAGGTTTGCAAAGGATTTAGAAAGGGCAAACATAAATGTATTCAACATAGCCTCAAATTTAGAAGAAGTGAAAAGGCAGATTTAATTACTTTTTGTAGAGCAATAAATGAATGAATATCAAGGAAGGCTGAAAACCGATTGTAAAACAAATCTGAGAATTGGCTAAATATCCGGTAGCCTAATATACAGTTTCCTCATCACTGGGACTGCAAAATGTTATGGTTGTTTCTGGTGCTACACATATTTATATTTTTTTTTATATTGCAAAGGGCATTTTGAGTCACTACACAGATATACTTACTAAAAAGGAGCTTTTAAAATCGTAAGTGCGAAGCCACACATATTTAAATAATGAAGGATAGAAACTAAAATAAGCAAGCTGTTTAATTTGGATAATGGCCAAAAGATTAGAAGCCATATAAAATTCACAAGAAATTTTTTTTATGGTCCGATATGATAATCGACCCATTGAAGTGCCAAGCCAGCAATATATTCATTAGCATAAAGAAGGCTGAAAGGGAATTTAGTAGGGATATTCTAAATTTTTTAAAGGTTTAAGACGTTAATTAGTAAAAAATTATTTCTCCATTATAAATGAAATAAAATATTGAAATAAAATATAATGCCTTTCACACCCTGGGGACATCGTAGAATATGGACAATGAATCGCTTTGGAAGATCGGTTACCTTTATTTTGTAGATGTGATGGCAAAGATAATCTGTTTTGGTGGCATTTTTAGACAAATATACATCGTTATGAACACAATGAAACTTTCCTCCTGGGGCAGCACGGTAGTACAGTGGTTAGTTTTGCTGCTTCACATGCCAGGGATCCAGGTTTGGGCCACTATCTGTGCAGAGCCTGCATGTTCTTACCATGTCTGCATGGGTTTCCTTCAGATGTTCCCGTTTCCTCCCACAGTCTGAAAGACGTGCCAGTTAGGTGCACTGGTCATGCCAAATTCTCCCTCAGTGAACCCAAACAGGTGCAGGCCAGTGTATGGCACCCAGGGGATTTTCACAGTAGTTTCATTCCAGTGTTAATGTAAGTCTATTTATGATTAATAAAGAAACTTTATTCTTAGAATATTTATTATCTACCTGGGTAGTCATATTGTTCAATGTCTCCCCCCCACCCCCATCCTAATCCCCAAAATTATATTATCCTTCTCACATTCAGCATTTCATCCATACCACACTGATACAATGGCCTATATTGTACATTTAAACCTTACAGCCTGTCTTGAATTCACAATTATCTGTCTAAGAGATGTAATTGAATTGGTAATAAGGGAGCATGAAGTTTGGAGCATAAGCATGAAGAGCAAGCAGAACTTTCTCACACGTAGGTCTTATAGAATACAATAGCTTCCTCACAAGTCCACGTTGAAGCAAAACATACTTCAAGAGAAGCTTGTTGATCTGGGGTCAGTTGAGCATTTAAAGAAAGTTGGATTAATAGTCGCTGAGAAGAGGCATTGAAGCTATAATGCTATTACCCCAGCTCCCTGTCTTCAGCGGCATAAGAAATAGCCTGCATTCAGAAAGGATCTCAGTTCCTCACCAGGACATCCCTAAAGATCGATCACTTTTATTACAAATGTAGTAGCCTATTTGTGCACAGTTAGAGACATAAAGCAATACAGCACTGAAACAGGCCTTCGGCCCAACCAGTCCATGCCAACCCTGGTGCCATCCCAGCTAGTCCCAATTGCTGCCTTTGGCCCATATCTCTCTAATCCTTTCCCACCCTTGTACTTATCCAAATGCTTTTTAAATGTTGCCTCAACCACTTTCTCTGGCAGCTCATCCCACTTATTCATCACCACCCTTTGCATGAAAAAGATGTCCCTCAGGCCCCTTTTAAATCTTTCCCTTCTCACATTAAACCTATGATAGAGTCCTTCTAATTTTCAATTCTTCCTCAGGAATAAGACTATGTGCGTTCATCCTATCTATGCTCCTTACAATTTTAAGGTCACCGTTCATTGTCCCATGTTCCAAGGAATAAAGTCCTAGCCTGGCCTTGCCTGTAGATAAATCACCAAAATGGAAAATGACAAGATAATTAGCGTGGGCTAACTGGATGCTCCTTGCTCTTCAATTAGTAATCCCATTTGACATAGAATCCCTATAATGCAGAAGAAGACCATTTGGACCTTCATGTCTACACTGACCGCAATCCCACCCAGGCCCTATTCCCATAACTCCTTACACTTACTCTGCTAATCCTGCCAATCAACCTGACCCACACAGCTTTGTGCTATGGGAGGAAACTGGAGCACCCAGAAAAAATTCACACAAACTTGGGAGAATGTGCAAACTCCACGCAGGCAGTCACCCAAAACCAGAATTGAACCCGGGCCCCTGGCGCTATGAGGCAGCAGTGCTAACCATTGTGCCACCATGCCACCCAACGGAGCAGGCAGACAGGCATGAAGTCAGATCAGCTTAATGCTCCTCCAAAAGACATTGAGCATTAAACCGTGCCTTCAAATGGTGGTACCTGGTTTGCACCAGATTTGTCAAGTAAATTGCTTTAGGAGGCCCTGATGGTCACCTGGAACAAGAATAGGTCTCACTTCAATCAGAAAATAAAGGTTCTGCATCCTTTCAGGATCCATACATGAAATGTATCTGCCCAGAGTAGAGCACACACCAGGAGTGCGATTCTCCTAGCTTACTGCACTGCTCTCACTCTTTATGAAAAAAATGTAAAAATATTTTCAACATATTATCTTGCTCTGTTCTTTGTCTATTATGTTAGTCAGCTATGCAATAATGGCTCAAATATCAATCTGTCTGCTAACGTTAAACTTTCAAAGTTTATTTATTAGCCACAAGTAAGGCATACATTAACATTACAACTGTGAGAGGGAATCGGAGCACCCAGGGGAAACCCATGAAGATATAGGGAGATTGTGCAGATTCCACACAGACAGTTAGTTGTTCAGTGTTGACAATGTTATGAGTTGAAGCTCTGCAAAGATGTGCAGATTAGATTGATTGGCCATGGTAAATTGCCCCTTGCTGTCGAGGGAATTAGCAGGGTAAATACGTGCATGGAGTTTCGGGAATTGAGCCTGTGTGGGACTGTTTCGGTGCAGGCTGATGGGCCGAATGGAGGGATTCTATGAAGAAATAAGATACTGTAAGAACAAATTGATGCATGCAGTAAATCTGAATTTCCAATAAAGGCAACAACAGAATTGTGCAGTTTTGAATGATTCCCCTATGTATAATGGTGCCGAAAAAGATAGGGCCATTGTCATGGTCCTAACACAGGGTTGATCACACAACGAGATAAAAGTTAATTTGCCAGAAAATAATCATGCTGTTCAACATCCTCACTTGCTTTCTATAAGTGGTGAGGCCAGGTCCCCTGAATAATGTTCAGTTCTTCGCTGAAATGGTTATTTTCAACATGTAAGCCCAGCTAGGGAATGTCATAAGCTATTCAACCGAGAAGTAAAATCATTGTGAACCTTTTGAAAAGAAAAGTGGAATTGCAGCCAAACTCCATCTTGGACTCATCCCACATCCAACTCAGTGGGCGACACAAATCAAGAATAACAACCCAACTGATTCCGTCCTGCCTCACCCCAGTCTTTGCCAAGGGAAAATTGGCAAAGTGTTCTGTCATTCTAATTGAAATCGCTCGATTATATGCAAACCACTTCGGCCTGCTGTCTCAACAACTGCCATAGAAGCATTATGCTATTGCTTGAAACAGACAATCATAAATTCATAGAGTCATTACACGCACAGAAGGAGACCATTTGGCCCATTGAGCCTACACCAACTCTCCAACAGAGGATCTTGCCAAGATCCTATACCTGTAATCCCATGTATTTACCCCATTAATCTACTTAACCTACATATCTTGGGACACTAATGGGCAATTTAACATGACCAATCCACCTATACTGCACATCTTGGGACACTCACAGACATTTAATTATGGCCAATCTACCTAATTTGCATTTTAGACCATTAAGGGGCAATTTAGCACGATCAATACACCTAACTGACACATTTACCATGGCTAATCTATCTGAACAATGGGAAGAAACTGGAGCATGCAGAGGAAACTCACACACAGACATAGGGAGAACATGCAAACTCTACACGGACAGCCATCCAATCTGGAATCGAACCCAGGTCCCTGGTACTGTGAGGCAATAGTACTAACTATTGTGCCACCATGCCGCTTCCTCATGTAGCTCAGAGCCCAAACTGCACTGCCCCATACAGGGAAACCTACCAGTTTGACAACTTGAAGTTGACTGCTGCAATCACTGGTGAATTCCCAGTGGTAGATTAAGGTCTTTAAGTAGCCATTAATTGCCCACTTAAGGACCTAAATTGTCTGCTGGTGGGTGGATTGTTGATGTTATCCCCGCTACTTGCCTAGATTTAACATGCTGTTTCACTTCAAACTCAAACTGAGAAGTCTCACAACACCAGGTCAAAGTCCAACAGATTTATTTGATAGCAAAGATAGCAAAGGGGAAGAGAGACTTTCCGGGGAATTATAGGCCGGTGAGTCTTACTTCTGTTGTGGGTAAAGTATTGGAGAGAATTATTAGGGATAGGATTTATAGTTATTTAGAGAGGAATGAATTGATTGGGGATAGTCAGCATGGTTTTGTGAAGGGTAGGTCGTGCCTTACTAACCTTATTGAGTTTTTTGAAAAAGTGACCAAAGAGGTGGATGGGGGTAAGGCAGTTGATGTGGTATATATGGACTTTAGTAAGGCGTTCGATAAGGTGGCCCATGGAAGGCTTCTGCAGAAAATGCAGATGTATGGGATTGAGGGTGATTTAGCTAATTGGATTAGGAATTGGCTAGCAGATAGAAGACAGAGGGTGGTGGTTGATGGGAGATATTCATCGTGGAGTTCGGTGACAAGTGGTGTACCTCAGGGGTCTGTTTTGGGGCCCCTGCTGTTTGTAATTTTTATAAATGATCTGGATGAGGGTATTGAAGGATGGATTAGTAAATTTGCGATGACACCAAAGTCGGAGGAGTGGTAGATAGTGAAGAGGGGTGTTATAGTTTGCAGAGAGACTTGGACAAGTTGCAGAGCTGGGCCGAGAGGTGGCAAATGGAGTTTAATGTGGAAAAGTGTGAGGTAATTCACTTTGGCAGGAATAACAAATGTGTAGAGTCTAGGGCTAATGGTAGGACTCTTAATAGTGTTGATGAACAGAGGGATCTTGGTGTATGTGTGCATAGATTCCTGAAAGTTGGCAATCAAGTCGATAAGGTTGTTAAGAAGGCATACGGAGTCTTAGCTTTTATTGGTAGGGGGATTGAATTTCGGAGCCGCAACGTCATGTTGCAACTGTACAAAACTCTAGTGCGGCCGCACTTGGAGTATTGTGTACAGTTCTGGTCCCCGCATTATAAGAAAGATGTGGAGGCATTGGAGAGGGTACAGAGGAGGTTTACCAGGATGTTGCCTGGTATGGAGGGCAGGTCTTATGAAGAGAGGCTGAGAGATTTGAGGTTGTTTTCGTTAGAAAGAAGGCGGCTAAGAGGAGACCTTATTGAAACATATAAGATGATTAGAGGTTTAGATAGGGTGGACAGTGATAGCCTTTTTCCTAGGATGGAGAAAGCTAGCACGAGGGGACATAGCTTTAAATTAAGGGGTGGTGGTTTTAGGACAGATGTCAGAGGTAGGTTCTTTACCCAGAGGGTGGTAAGGGTATGGAATGCCTTGCCTGCGTCAGTTGTAGATGCGCCAAGTTTGGTGGCGTTTAAGAGGTTAGTAGATAAGTTTATGGATGAAAGGGGAATGGTTTAGGTTGGAGGGTCACTTCTTGTTCCTAATTGGTCGGCGCAACATCGAAGGCCGAAGGGCCTGTTCTGCGCTGTAATGTTCTATGTTCTATGTTCAAACACCACTAGCTTTTGGAGCACTGCTCCTTCGTCAGGTGAGTGGGAGTTCTGATCACAAAGACGTAAAGTCAGCTTACATGGATAATGATTGGAATGCAAGTCTTTACAGCTAATCAAATCTTAAAGGTACAGACAATGTGAGTGGAGAGAGCTTTAAGCACAGGTTAAAGAGATGTGAGTTATCAAGACAATTTAAATTGAGTTTGTGTCTTTATATGCTCTGCTTGTGATCAGACTCCCACTCATCTGACAAAGGAGAAGCGCTCCGAAATCTAGTGGCGTTTACTACCAAATAACCCTGTTGAACTTTAACCTGGTGTTGTGATACTTCTTACTGTGTTTACCCCAGTCCAATGCCGGCATCTCCACATCATCACTTCAAACTCATCAGGAGGAGAGAACAAAACAGCTATCGATCTTGCAATATTCTTTAAACAATCCCATTCATCGTAACTCTTTACATGAAATTCTTTTACTCTCCAAGAAGCAACAGAGCAGGCCTCAGCAAGGATAAATCTTTCTCAAATACTCCAAACATTGCAGTGAGATATCTGTGAAATAGTCCATTACAGCTGCACCTGAAAATCCAGACAGTGCTTCTGAACAAGCACAATGGCAGGAAACTCATAAAACAGGCTCTGCAACCCAGGGGGCACAGACAGGTTTACAGGCAGTAAACTACTACTTAGGTGGAGTATGTGTTCGACGACTGTAAGAGATTGGGGAGATTTAGGTGTATTGTAGTCAATCCTGTATCTCACTTCAGCCCCAAATTCCACGCACCTTTATGCCATCTGTTTGGTTTACGCCAGACTACATATGCCTCTCGATACAAATGTAAAGGAAATTCAATTCAAATTTGGGTCAGCATGGTGGCACAGTGGTTAGCATTGCTGCCTCATAGTGTCAGGGACTTGGGTTCAACTCCCAACTGTGTGAAATTTGCACATTCTCCCCGTGTCTGCATGGATTTTCTCCAGGTGCTCTGGTTTCTTCCCAGTGTCCGAAGATGGGCAAGTTAGGTCAGGTGGATTGGCCATGCTAAATTGCTTCTAGTGTTGGGGGGAACTAGCTAGGGTAAATGCATGGAGTTATGGCAATGGGGCCTGGGTAGGATTGTGGTCAGTGCAGACTCAATGGTCTGAAATGCTCCTTTTGCACTGTAGGGATTCTATGATTCAATTTAAACAGCAAAGACAGGAATGTCATGCGAGTCAGCCAAGCAACTGTCTGTTAACAATTGAAGCTTAAATTGGGTAACAAATTGTCCTTATATTGGTCTCTATATGTCATTAAGACGTTAGGATGGCGGCGCAGGCTCGTTGGGCCAAAGGGCCTGTTTCCCGTGCTGTGTTGTTCTTTGTTCTTTGTTCTTAAATGTTCTCCAGAAAAATATTTTTTATTGCTCTCCACTTTATTAATAGTGTGGTGTCATCCCTCCACGTAATCTGTCATTGTGGGTAACCATCAGAAACATTTTTCCATCAGTTGAGTGTGTGGAATTCTCTAAATCATTTAGAATAACAGTTTGAGAGCTGAGAGTCTTTTTTGTGACAGTTCTTTTGAATAGTCGGCACACTCCAAAAAGAAACTACGATTCAGCTGACTAACTTTGAAAACAATGTGATAACAGATGCAACGAGAAAAACATTTGCTTCTCAACAGTTACATGAATAGAAGATCAATGACAGTCTTATAATTAGAACCAAATGCCTTATATTTTGTGGTTTAAACCAGTATCCAAAAAGAGAACGTCACTGTTGAACCTTAAGGAACATCCCTCAAGCATCCTTCCCCCTTCATCCATCACTCCAATGTTCCCCCCCCCCCAAAAGCCCAAAGTTCCACCTCACCCCTCCATTTCCCTCTTCCCATGGGACATCAATAAAATCCATTACAATAAACAACTTGGTGGCGCAGTGGCACAGTGGTTTGCACTGCTGCCTCACAGTGCCAGAAATCCGGGTTCTATTCACGGCTCCACTCACTGTGTGTGGAGTCTGCACGTTCTCCTTGTCTTTGCATGGGTTTCTTCCGAGTGCTCCGGTTTCCTCTCACATTAGGTAAGTATTAATACGTGTGATTAAAGATAGGCATTATATAAAAATGGTCAAATAATCTCAAATGCAAGACTGGTTAATTTTCATTTCTTAACTGAAGTGCATGATAATCAGAACTTTTTTTTATTTATTCATTTAAGGACTGTGGACGGTGCTGGCTGGGCCTAGCATTTATTACTCATTCCTAATTGTTCTCCATTTCATTGCTGTGGGTTTGGAATTACACATAGGCCAGATGAGGTAAGGATGGCAGATTTCCTTCCCTGAAGGACATTAGTGAACCAGATGGGTTTTTCCGAAAATCGACAATGGTTTCACAGTCAATTCTTAATTCTAGATTTTTACTGAATTCAAATTTCACCATTGTGGGATTTGAAACCAGCTCCCCAGCTTAGAACATAGAACATTACAGTGCAGTACAGGCCCTTCGGCCTTTGATGTTATGTCAACCGTACGCTGGGTCTCTGGATTGTAGTCTAATGACAATACTGCTACACCATCACTTCCCCTAGAATAATTGATGAAGTGTGGGGGCTAAGGTATAAGTCCCACAATATGCTGGCTGCAATTTTTTTTACATAATACACAGCAAGAATCTGCATTTACACAGGTTAGTCATACAAATGTGTCAAAGTGCAGAGGGAAGGGAGAGATAGCAATAACATAAGAAATAAAGGAAATTAAAAAGACCAAAGCAACAGCTACAAATATAGACATTTAAGCTTTGGCAAAAGTCAGCAAAGCAAGTTGGCTTTGGAATTTGGCTCTTGATCATATATTCACTTTAGATAAGAGGTGAAAATTAAGATGATGGAAATTGTTATGAGTTGGAATTTTAATGTCATGTGGTTCCATTGAAGTTGCTGTGAGATGTTTTACTTTCCCCAGAGTGCAATCTTTATTAATTACAGCATGATTTCCATGTAATTTGAATGATAAGAATGCCGATGGCATTTTTGAGAAGCATTAACACTTCAAAAATATTTAACAGAAATTCTTGATAGACGTCTGATAACGGATGCATCTGAGGAATCCAAATGCATTAATAATACATAGAGAATCAGCCTCCACTGACAGAGGGAGAGGACAGGAATTGAACACAATCCAACCAGGGAAACCTATGGAAGATTTTCCTGCCGAGCTGTAGAAAGATTGTCACACAGGCTTGGTGGCACCGTGGTTAGCACTGCTGTCTCACAGGAGCTGGGTTCAATTCCCCGCTAGGGTCATTGCCTGTGCAGAGTTTGCATGTTCTACCCATGTCTGCATGGATTTCCGCTGGGCACTCTGGTTTCCTCCCATAGTCTGAAAGATGTGCTGGTTAGGTACATTGGTCATGCTAAATTCTCCCTCATTGTACCCGAACACTTACTGGAGTGCGCCAACTGGGGGATTTTCACAGTAATTTCATTGAAATGTTAATGTAAACCTACTTGTGACACTAATAAATAAACTGTAAGCTTTCAAACCACACATGCATCCAAATTTGCTAATAAGATAGAGCTAGGTGAGAATGCAAGCTGTGAGGACGATACAAAGAGCTGGTAAGGTGATCTAGGTGGATTAAGTGAGCGGGTGGCATAGTGGCAGATGAAAAATAATATGTAAAAGTGTGAGGGTAGTCACATGTAAGACTAGAAAAGCAGAACATTTTCTAAAAGTCATGAAACTTGAAAAGGCCGCCTTTCAGACGAATTTGGGTGTACTCATTCAAGGAACAATAAAGTCAGCATGAAGGTATGGCAAGCAATTAGGAAGGAAAATGGTTTGTTGGCCTATCTTGCAAGAGAATAACAAAGTAATAAGGAATTCTGGCTTCAGTTGCGTAAGGCTTTGGTGAGACCACACCTGTGTGTAATTTTGTTCTTCATATCTAAGGCAGGAAATGCCTGCCTCGGAGGCAAAAAAATTCATCACAGAGATAATATCAACATGAGGTCTTGCAAGGTCTCGTTGCATAGACAAAACTACAGACTCCAGAGTAGCAAGCCTTGATAAACACCAGAGATCTCAAGAGTAGGGATTCACTCCATACAGTGGTTTCAATGTAGGGTCTAAAATGAGAATACATCACATCTGTAATCTGTGCTCAACCGATTAGAACTAGAAAACCACTGTCTGGAGTTTTATATTAAGTATAATTTTACTTCTTCTACTCTCTGATGAACTTTCCTGAATTACTGTCCAAAAATTCCATTTGCTAATTGGTTAAAGTTTTGTACAACATCAGCAGAGGATTATCTTCTCCAGGCAAGAGTTAAAGGGATTGAGGACCTATAACTAATTTATTATTTACACACCGACTGCCATGTCCCCAATTGCAATTTATCCTCCCTTCTTTACTCAATTCTGAGACTGAAGTAAGCAATGGGTGCAGATTGTCACATGATGCATGTCATATGTTGGCAGTGTCAAATTGTTCCTATTAACATAAAGGGTATTCAAACAATCAAGTATGTTCTTTTGAAGTCATTAATCATTTTCTGAAGAAATAAGAACGAAAAACAATGCGACTATTCAGCACTTTAGAATCACAGAATCCTGACAGTGCAGAAGGAGGGCATTTGGTCCATCGAAACAGCACCGACAACAATCCCACCCATGCCCTATTCCCGTAACCCCATGTATTTACCCTAAGAATCCCCCTAACACTAATTTAGCATGGTCAATCAATCTAACCCACACATCTTTGGAATGTGGGAGGAAACTGAAGCACATGGAGGAAACCCATGCAGACATGGGCAGAACATGCAAACTCCACACAGACAGTCAACCGAGGCCTGTATCAGGGGAACTTAGATCCCTGGTGCTGTGAGGCAGCAGTATTAGCCACTGTACCCACTGTGCAGTTGCATCAGACCTTTCAACAGAACCCAAAATATTAACGCTGTCCCTCTTATCATAGATGCCGCTTGAGCTATGTATTGCCAGCATTTCTCTCTTAATTTCACATTTTTCACATCTACTATGTATTTCTTTGATGTTATTCATTTACTCATGACTGGATTTTACATTTATATCGATAGGTAGGTCATCTGTGAGTTTGCCTAAGGAAAGTAGACAAATACTTCAAAGGGTACATGAAAGGGCATTGGATGAGAATTACTCTAATGACTTCAATGAGGCCCATGAAGTGGGCCTCTTGGAGTATGAGCCCCTGATTGAGGTAGTGACTGACTGCCAATCAGGGAGTCTCACTTGTGTATATCTTGAGGAGTGTCAGGGCTACTGACATCCTGGATTCTGACTTTTACCAGAAGTGCTCTTAGAAGTGGAATTAAGTTTGCAAATAAAAGAGAATCTAGTGAAGGGACTCCAGCTTCTGAGGAGTTATTTCAGTTACATCAGGTTTAATTGCAATGGTTACCAGAGTTAAATCGCGCATGGTTACTCCCAGTCTCTGCTCACACATAAAGAATGACCTCCTGGGCTATATCCATGCAGTTCATCAGTGTCACTGCCTTTAACAAAAGAGGACATAGAATTGGAGGAAGAAATCTCATGAAAGGATAACAGTTTTTTTGTTCTTAATTTTTATCCGGTTTTATCTGGCTGGCCACTATTTTAACCTCCATTTGCTGGTGAGATTTGATCATAAGGTATGGCCACAGATGTATATCATCTTTTATGTGTAATAGCGCGTAGAGTTAATCCTCTGTTCTGGTTACAAATCACTCCAATCTCACATGTAGAATCAATTTTAGCATTCATTGCGAGAGGACTAGAATACAAAAGCAAAAATGTACTGCTTAAGCCTTTATAAGGCTCTGGACAGATCACATTTGAAGTTTGTGAGTAATTTTGGGTCCAGCATCTAAGGAAGGATGTGCTGGCTTGGAAAGAGTCCAGAGGAAATTCACAAGAATGATCCCAGGAATGAAAAGCTTGATATACGAGGAGTATCTGAGGACCCTGGGTCTGTATTCGATAGAATTTTGAAGGATGAGGGTGAATCTCATTGAAACTTATGGGATACTGAATAGCCTGGACAGAGTGGATGTGGGAAAGATGTTTCTATTAGTGTGAAAGACAAGGATCCGAGGGTGCAGCCTCAGAGTAAAGAGATGACCCTTCAGAACTCAGATAAGGAGGAATTTCTTCAGCCAAAGAGTGGTGAATCTGTGAAATTCATTGCCAGGTCATTGAGTGTACTTGAGACAGAGATGGGCAAGTTCTTGATTGGTAAGGGGATCAAAGATTAAGGGAAAAAGGTGAAAGGATAGAGTTGAGAAACTTATCAGCCACGATTGAATGACACAGCAGACTCAATGCACTGAATGGCCTAATTCTGCTCCTTATTTATGGTCTTACAGAATCATAGAGACCCAGAAGGATGCCATTTGGCCCCTGTGAATTCACATCAAAGCCAGAGCACTCTACTCAGGCCGTAATTCCGTAACCCCACATACTTACCACCCTAGTCCCCCAAACCCACACATCCTGGGACCCTAAGGGGCAATTTAGTCAATTCACCGAACCTGCACATCTTATAATGGAGGTCTAAATGTAAGTTTTAATTCCATGTTCCTCAAGGCATTGGTTCCTGTGCCACAACCTTTGATCTGAACTTTGTAATTCATCCGAAGTTCATAGGAAACATGTTATCGTCACTTGTGATTTATTAGACTGCTCTGCCGATCCTGAAATGTGATAATGTTTGTTTTCCACCTTTGTAACGTGCATGATAACAGGGTGCCGCCAAAGGCAGCTGTACTCAGGACAGATGTCTCACAGGAATGATGCTGACAGTTACCGAGAGCGCAATAAAAAAAGGCTTGGATTATTTGTGCAAGGGGCAAAGACTGTGCTCTTCCCATGACCTGACACATTCTCCAGCAACACTTGTTCAGCAATGATCTATGCTATTGCAACTGTGCATATAGGGGACTGATGTCCCATGCACTGCTGGCGAGGGAGTTTAGCAAGCACTAAAAAGGATGCTCAAAATTTCAGTGAACAGCATTCCATGGGAAATTCTTGGACTTACACAGAATGTCAAGATGCAGCTGCAACACTTCATGTATTCCGAGAGTTAACTCCGGAATCTGGCTAATGGGAAAGCTGCCTTCTTCAAATTAGTTTTTGGGGAATGTTTTCTTTTCTTTTGCCAAAACACCTTGCAGCACTTCATGGTCCTGATATTAGCATGTGTGAGGTAATATGAGGCAGTGTATTTGATATAGTTTAAATTGTTTAATTTGTAGGTTAACACTGTGTGATTTCAAGAAGAAATTAGATATAAATGTTAGGATCAAGGGATATTGGGGGAAGGGAGATCAGGATATTGAATTTGATGATCACCATGATCATAATGAATGGCAGAGCAAGCTCAAAGGGCCGGATTGTTCCTCCTGCTTCTGTTTTCTATGTTTCTGAGCAAACTCAAAAATTGTGAAATGTTGGTCATCTGAATAAGATTTTTAATCAGTAATGAATTGAAGAATTATGGGAGAAGTCAGGAAAATGGGGATGAGGAGCATATCAGCCATGATTGAATGGCAGAGTGGACAAGATGACCTGATCCAATATTTTACGAATTTATGAACTTGGGAATAATAATGTCCATTTAATTGTCAGTAAGTCAGCAGCTTGTATTTATGTCATGCCTTTGACACAATTAAAATCCTGAGAGCCTTCACAGAAATTTTATAAAGCAAAAGTTAGATACTTAAGGAAGTAATAGGCAGATGGTCAAATGTTCAGTCAAAGAGCTAGGGCTCAAGAAGGAGGAGAGACAGGTAGACAGACAGAAAGGTTTAGAGAGAGAATTCCTAATCTTAGGGCTGAGGCAGCTGTAGACATGGCCACATACAAAGGAATAATTATAATCAGGGATTTCCAAAAGATTAGAATTAGAGGAGTATAGGTATCTCAGTGGTTAAAGGACATGAGAAAATTATAGAGAAAGATGGGGATGACGCCATTGGAAAACAAGGATGATCATTTTAAAATTGAGGTGTTGTTTGACTGGGTGCTAATGTAAGTCAGCGAGAGCAAAAGTGATATGGGAATGGAAGTTAGTGCAAATAAGGATATTTGCAGAGAATTTTGGATGGTCTGAGTCTAGCTACAAAAGCTAGAGTTTGAGGCCAGCAGTGAAATAGTCAAGGCTGGAGATAACAAAGGCACGAATAACAGCTTTAGCAGCAGTTGAGGTGGTGGTTTAGTGGCATTGTCATTGCAATAATAATCCAGAGACCCCAGGTAATGCTCTGGTGTCCCAAGTTTGAATCCTAGCCCAGCAAATGGTGAAATTTGAATTCAGTAAAAATCTGGAAATACAAAATCTAACGATAAACATGCAACCAGTGTTGATTGTCATGAAAACCCAACTGGTTCACTAACGTCCTCACGAGAAGGGTATTTGTCACCCTTTCCTAGTCTGGCCTACATGTTACTCCAGGCCCACAGGAATATAGTTAATTCTTAGTACCCTAGCTAGCCACTCAGTTCAAGGGCAATTAGGGATGAGCCATAATGTCGTCCCAGCCAGCAACACCCATATCCATAGAATCTCAGCAGTTCATCGGGTCTGCACTGACTGTCTGAAGAGCATTTTGTCCAATCCCACTCTCCCACCCTAACCCCATGCATTATTTGAAATTTAGCATGGCCAATCCACCTGACCTGCTCATCTTTGGAGTGTGGGAGGAAACCGGAGTACCTGGAGGAAGCCCCTGCAGACATGGGGAGGATGTACAAATTCCACACAGGCAATTACTCAAGGCTGGATTTGAACACAGGTGCCTGGCGTTGTGGGGTAGCAATGCTCACCAACTGTACCACCGTGCACATTATAAACAAAGGTGAGTTGAGGCAAGGATGTTACAGAAGGGAAAATATGTGGCACAAATATGCAATCAGAAGCTTCTGCAAATATCTGATTCGGCCTGAGGCAGTTGCCAGGGACATAGAGCAACGCAAAGCAAGGTAATGGAGTCAAGATACTTAACTTGATTTGTGCAATTTATTGGCTGTTCATGACTTGATATTGATGGTTACTATGGATAGGTCTGTACCCCTAGCTGCACTGTTTGAAGCATTAAAATATGGGCAGAGCTTTCCCAGTCATTAATATAAAACTTACTGAGAGCACATGGGTGGCAGGCATGTTTTTCAAAGTTAAATTTCACTTGTAAAGATTTCATATGACATTGGTTTTATTTTATTCATGAAGCATCATTGTTATTTTTGGGATTTTCTGAGTCAAAGACCTAAAGATACTGACATGCCTCATGGTTGGCATGCACTGATGAGAGTTAAAGACATTTCCTTTGTTGTGGAAGGAACAACGTTGTGTTTTCTTTTGTTCGCACTTTATTGAATGTTCATATTAGTATCCAGCTCTGTACTCACCATTCTGTGGGACACGGCTGTGCTTGCAGGCTCAGCTAGCTCTCCCTTCTGCTCTGCAAAGGACATTATCTGAGAGCAATGAATGACACGGGGGGGGGCACAGCGGTTCACACTGCTGCCTCACAGCACCAGGGACCCTAGTTTGATTCTTGTGCTCGGGTCACTGTCTGCACGTTCTCCCTATGTCTGCATGGGTTTCCTCCAACTCCTCCAGTTGTCTCCCACAGACTGAAAGATGTGCTGGTTGAGCTGAACAAGCGCCAGAGTGTGGTGACTAGGGGAATTTCACAGCAACTTAATTGCAGTGTTAACATAAGCCATACTTATGACCAACAAACAAACTTTAATAATGGGATGAAGGAGTACAATATAAGGGGTAGGAGTCTTAGCTGTGTTGTAGAGCAGAAGGATCTCGGGGTCTGGGTCCATAGGACTCTTAAATCGGCCTCGCAGGTGGAGAAAGTGGTCAAGAAGGCGTACAGTGTACTGGCCTTCATTAATCGAGGAATAGAGTTTAGGAGTCAGGAGGTAATGATGCAGCTCTACAAGACTCTTGTCAGACCCCAGTTGGAGTATTGTGCGCAGTTCTGGTCGCCTCATATAGGAAGGATGTAGAGGCTATTGAGAGAGTTCAGAGGAGATTTACAAGGATGCTGCCTGGATTGGGAGGCAGGCCTTATGAAGTTAGGTTGAGGGAGCTGGGACTCTTCTCACTGGAGAGACGTAGGTTGAGAGGCAATCTGATAGAGGTTTATAAAATGTTGAGAGGAATAAATAGGGTGGACTTTCAGAGATTATTTCCCCGAGCTGAAATGGTCACTATGAGAGGACACAGATTTAAGGTGCAGGGAAGCAAATACAGAGGAGATGTTAGGGGTAAGTTTTTCACTCAGAGGGTGGTGAGTGAGTGGAATCGGCTGCCATCGGAGGTCGTTGAGGCAAACTCACCGGGGTCTTTTAAAAGACTTCTGGATGAGTATATGGAAACGAATAGGATAGGGAGTTATAGATTGGTCTGTGGATTGGTAGATGTGATCGGCGCAACTCATGGGCCGAAGGGCCTGTTTGTGCTGTAGTGTTCTATGTTCTATGTTTTAACTTAACAATCTCAGTGAGGGTAACTGAAATGTTGCAGGTGAACTCAAATCTCTGTAAGGACTCATGTGCACATGTTTGGGCCACTGATTTGATTTATTATTGTCACATGTTTTAGCACACAGTGAAAACTATTGCTTCCTGCATGCTATACAAACAAAACATACCATTCATAGAGAAGGAAACGAAAGAATACTGTCATAGCTAGGGTGTATCTGACACTGCACTTTAGACCTCTCATTTTCTTAGCATGACTGATCATTGCCATGTGTTCAATGAATGAAGCTGTTCCTCCACGGGTGGTTGGGGGAAGGGATTTTACTAGCTGTACTGATTACAGATATACTATCAATCCCAGAGGTCCACGTGTCCCCAACAACCACAATGGGACAACAATAGTCACCAGTTCAATAAGGACCACAGGAACAACACTGGACCAGACAGCCAGCTGATCTGGATTAGTCTGGTGTCAGCAGCACAGGGTTTGTTCCCCCATTCTGGTTGGGGTGGTTCCATGTCTTATCCATAGTGAAGGTTACAACATCAGGCCAACCCTGCCATCAGGCAGAAAGCTTACAAAGAAGAATTAAGACAAACTGGACAAGACGATCAGTTGATAGAATCATACATAGAATCATCAGTTGATAGAATGATACATCATATCATACAAGTTGATAGAATCTTGTCCATGTATAAGGACGCAATCTTCCTCTCTGAAGACTATGGCCTTAATCTTCTGGTCCTGTCCACCATGAGAATCATTGCGGGTGGGACACAGATAATTTGACACAAAACTGAAAGGTCAGTTGACCTTGGATGGGAATTTCTGATCCCAGGGTGGATTGGACCAGAAATTTTGACCCTAAGATTTTTTATTTGTACTTGGAATGTGGGCATTACTGGCTTTTATTGTCCATTCCTGATTGCCTTTGAGCTGGTTTGTTAGGCCATGCAAAGGACATTTTATGAGATCTGTCTACCAACTGTAAAAATGGACGAGCCATGTAAAATCAATTTCATTTGACTCCTCAACGTCCCTCTTATCTGCCCTTTGGACTCCAGATCTCGCCCACCAAGTGAAATATCTGGCGCGTGCACAATAACGTTAGGGTGTGTGCCCCACATCTTCTGGCACGATTTTCATACTGTCAATTCAGACACTGCCTAGTCAAACCATGCAAAACTCTGCCTGCAATGATTTTCACATTCACCTTATTTGGCCAATCCCTTATCTCAATTCTCAACTGTCCCATCTCATAGTGGGGTCCAGACAGTCAAATGTTGTGCTTTTATACTCAGAGGAAATTCCCACAGTCTCAAGGACTGAGTTTTTAACCACAGTGAGCGGCAAAACTCGACATCAGCTCTTAGAATCCCCCTGACCTTGGCATCTTTTCCATACCGTGCCCTCCTTCTGAGTTTTCGCAAGTTGCTATAGTAGCAAGACAAGTTTCTAATGAAGTTAGATGTCAGTTTCTGAAGTAAAGATTATTTAGTAGTCACAAGTAGGTGTAGATTTGAGGGATTAGTGCGTGAATATGTAGAGATATGGGGGTACGGCCTGGGTGGGATTGTGGTCAATGCAGACTTGATGGGCTGAATGGTCTCTTTCTGTACTGTAGGGTTTCTATGATTCTACGGTTTCTAAGTAGGCTTACATTAACTGTGCAATTAAGTTACTGTGAAAATTCCCTAGTCACCACACTCTGGTGCCTGTTCAAGGACACTGAGGGAGAATTTAACATGGCCAATGCACGTAGGCAAGAAACTGGAGCATCTAGAGAAAACCTTCACAGACACGGGGAGAAAATTCAGACAGTCATCCAAGCCAAGATTTGGACCTGAGTCCATGGCACTGTGAGGCAGCAGTGTTAACCACTCTACCCCCAAGGCCCTGTGACACTCTGGGCCCGATTTACCATTTTCATTCAAGTGCTGAATCTGAACACAATTCACATCGGACTTGGAAACCTGTTCTCACGAGCTCCCTTATGCACATAGCCTGAAAAAAGTGGGGAGTCTGAAATCTGCTGTGGGGGGCTTATCACACCCAAAACAATGCAGCTCCGATTAGAGCTTTTAGCTGCATGTGTACAGTGAAGAAAAAAAGTGAAAAACGTACCCCTGTCACATTGCCCCCCGGCTCGCAAAAAGTGGATAAAGCAGTTTGGGAGCGATGACCCCCACAGATATCATTCCACCTCCACAACATAACTGTCCCTCTTATCGACCCACCCACCCGCTATCCAGACCAACCGCAACCCCTTGCTCCACCTCCGCCCCCAGTTGCTCACAGAATGGCAGCAAACCCTCTCTGCTCCTGCCCCCTACCCCCCCCAACCAGAGAATGATCTGTCCTGCCTCCCTTTCCACCTCTACCTAGAGAATAATCTGGCCTCCCCGCCCCCCCCCCCCCCCCCCCCACATCTACCCCTCCTCACCAGAGAATGATCAGACCGCCACCTCCCCCTCTACCTGACAACGATCTGGCATCCCTTCTTCCCCAACAGAAAACCATCTGGCCTCCCAGCATCCCCATCACTACCCCCCAGCAGAAAATGATTGAGCCTTCCTCCTGTTGCCCACCAGAGAATGATTGGGCCTCCCTCCTCCCCTTCTCCCATCAAGAATGATTGTGCCTCCCTTCTCCCTCGCATCCCCCACCACCATCACCAGAAATACACACGACCTGCTGTTTTGTGCTGAATCCGGACTCACGAACGTGATGATAAAAGGGGAAATGCTGTTAAGATTGGGCATCCAGCTCATTAATTCAGATGATTGGACCTCCCTCCTCTCCTCTCCCAGAGAATGATTGGACCCTCCTCCCACCAGAGAATGATTACACCTCCCTCCTCCCTTACACCTCCCTACCCCACCACCACTACCACCAGAGATACACCTGACCTGCTTCCTCCGCCTCGTTGCGTCTGTTTTGGCATGATTTGGATCGCGGCCATTTTCAGGCCTTGGTAAAATGGGCATCTGCGTGGAAGCGGGCACAGATCAGGCTAATTGCCTCACATCCAACTTTACCAAGACCGAACTTGTTGGTAAAATCGGGCCCTCTCTGTTTATACGTGACAGGGAAGTCTTCGATAGTTTTTCCTGACTGCATTATTGCTCACTCCCTGTCCCCTCCCTCTATCAACAGAGACCGATTCTCCATCAACTATTAATTCATTTGGATTCCTCAGGTGCGTCCGTCATCAGACATCCAGCAAGAACTTTCACTAACTTCTTTTGAAGTGCTGATGCTTCTTAAAACATCAGCATTTATATCATTCACATTATTCAAAACCAACAGTGCTAACCACTGTGCCCCTGACAACATAGTTCTAATTAGATTTTAACATTTGGCACTCTGGTTAGAAACTGAATAATCTTATACCTGCACTCGTTGAAACCAGAGAAGGTTGATTATCTGCAACCCCACTGACAACCCCCATCCCACAGTCAATTTAACTGTGATCATGAGTTTCCTGGATTTACACCAGTTTTCTAACTGCAGCCACTGAGGGCAAACAATAACCGTGCAGATGTGCCCTTGGTTTCCTGGTATCGAGATGATTTATAGCTTCCACATAATCCTCAAACTCATGGAGTTTCATCGCTGTCATCTGGAATCATGCAAATGGGCATGACTGTATATATAATAAAACTCAGCTTTGACACTCCACAGTCAACAAGCCGTCACTGGATGCATTCTGAAGTAGAACACTTGAGGTAAGTGCAAAATTAAAACATTTAATTGAACCTATAGTGTTTTTAAGTTATCTTGCTCCAAAAAAATCTTTGAACATCTCTGCCTTCCCTTGATGTATTTCATTCTGAGGTAAAAACACTTCTCACTGTGTGTTGGCTGAGCTGTGTCATTCAGCTGCATCTTAGGCAACCAACCCCCCATCCCCTCCCTACCCCCACAACCCACCGCAACCACCTCACTTTCACCATCCCCTTCCCCAGCCTCCAAAACCCACCACAATCACCCTACCCCCATCCTCCTCCCCAGCCCCCAAAACCCATCACAACCATCCCACCCCACCACCGGGTGTGAGTTCGGCAAGGATGGATAGGCGTGTATAATTCAAAAGGTGTCAAGCTTGCCATCTTCCAGCTCAACACAGAGCTGGAATTAAGAATCTACTGAACACAATGAAACCACTGTCACTTGTCAGAAAAACCCATCTGGTTCACTAACGACCTTGAGGAAAGAAAATTCCTTTTAGGGAATGAAAGAGTATGTCAATAGTTTGAGTCATGTTGAGATCAAAGAGGAGATATTGGGGTTCTTCAGAAACATTAAGGCAGACAAATCCCCGGGACCTGATGAGATATATCCCAGAATACTGAAAGAGGCAAGGGAGGAAATTGCTGCGGCCTTGAGAGAAATCTTTGTATCCTCACTCACTATAGGGGAGGCCCCAGAGGATTGGAGAATAGCCAATGTTATTCCTTTGTTTAAAAAGAGTAGCAAGAATAATCCAGGTGATTACAGACCAGTGAGCCTTACATCTGTGGTAGAGAAATTATTGGAGACAGAATTCTTCAAGACAGGATTTATTCCCACTTGGAAATAAGTGAATGCATTAGTGAGAGGCAATATGGTTTTGTGAAGAGACAGTCATGTCTCACTAACTTGATTGAGCTTTTTGTGGAAGTGACAAAGATGAGTGATGAGGATAAGGCAATAGATGTTGTCTACATGGCCTTCAGTAAGACTTTTGACAATTTCAATTCTGATCACTGTAATACCAGAAGGATGTGGAGCTTTGAAGAGGGTACGGAAAAGAATAACCAGGATGTTGCCTGGTATGGAGGGCATGAGCTATAAGGAGATATTGGAGAAACTTGATTTGTTCTCATTGGAACAACAGAAGTCTGTGTATGTAGAAACCACACATTGAATGGAGTCACACACACACACACACACATATACAGCAATTTGAATCTGCATCACTAATAAAAGGATAATCAATAGAAAATCAATTATATGATGATTTATTGCAGATAAGCAACAATTGTTAAAAAAGAATATATTCTATGGACACTGTGCCAAAGCTATTTTTCAATTCAGGTCACTTCCTAAATAATTACTTGACCAAAAAGTCAACTATGGTCATTTTGGGACATGCACTCATCTTCAACCCCTTTTGAAATGGAACTGGGGCATTGGGTAAACACTGCAGGCTAAATCTACTACAATGCTTTCAGAGGCATCCCTCTGCCTTGGACGTAATTGCATTCGTCAAATACGGTTACATCCAGTCGCACGGAAAATAACTTTCTGTCATTACACAAGAGATGTTGATCAGATAGAAAGGAACAGGAGGTATAGGCATTCAGAATAATGTGAATCTGCCTACATGAAAATTGCCATTTACAGTTACTATTTATAACTCTGAGCAATATTCTTTCCAAAATAATCTCTCCCTGCAGTGAATGGCTCATTAAATCTCTTGACTATAGTTTCAGTTGTAAAGTATTGCGTACAAGCAGTGAATGATGCAAATGCACAGAAGGCTCAGTACCTGAAAGGCAAATAGGTTAAGGATTCATCAGATGCTGCAGGATCTTAAATGAAATGTCAATCTATCATTCTCTTTTGGAAACATGTTAGCTTGCTGCGCATTTCTGATATTTACTGAGCGCTTTTTTTGTTATTAAATTTCCAGTATTTGGGTTTCATCTTTATTTTCCTGCTACGTAGAGGATGGTGACACAATGGTGAGCACTGCTGCCTCATAATGTCAGGGACCCGAGTTCGATTCCCATACTTGGATCACTGTCTGTGAGGTGTCTGCACCTTCTCCCCATGTCTGCGTGGGTTTCCTCCAGGTGCTCCAGTTTTCTCCCACAGTCCGAAAGATGCGCTGGATAGGGGCATTGGCCATGCTAAATTCACCTTCAGTGTACCCGAACAGGCACCAGAGTGTGGTGACTAGAAGATTATCACATTGACGTCATTGAAACATTAATGCAAGCTTACTTGTGACATTAATAAGTAAATATAAACTTAAAACAAGAGGTCTGATTCCTATTTTACTGGAGAATGAAGACCATTCCATTGGTGAATGCTATGGAATCAGCAGATTACTCGGGACAGTTTCCATTCATGAGTCAAGATGACATTGTAAGAAGTCTCACAACACCAGATTAAAGTCCAACAAGTTTATTTGATATCATGAGCTTTTGGAGCACTGCTTCTTCATCAGCTGAGTAGATGAAGGACCTGATGAAGGAACAGTGCTCCAAAAGCTTGTGATACCAAATAAACCTGTTGGACTTTAACCTGGTGTTATAAGACTTCTTACTGTGCCCACCCCAGCATTTCCACATCAAGATTACACTGCAAGATACCAGACTGACTATAAGAGATTACAATGGCAACTGCTGATGAATAATTCTATTTGTTATGGATGGGATTCTCCAATCTCGTCTGTACCTGTCCCAATGCCAGCAAGGATGGAGAATTTGGTGCTCAGCCAAATCTTCATTCACTGCAGCGACACTGGAGAATTCCAGTCACGGCCAAGGTCAGAGGTCTATGTGTTTAACTTTTTTTTAATCAACAAAATAACAATTCAATACTATTTGAAGGAATGAGAGAGAAAAACTTGTGTTCTTTAATTAAGGCATGATGGCATCCAAAAATATTTTGCCATTATTGGTCGTGTGCCTCATGGAAGGATTTTGGGATGGACACAGTGGAATGATGGAAATGTTTAAAAGGGATAGAATTTTCAGACCGCTCTCTATACTTCACTGTGGTGATAGCTAATCAGTGAAAAGCCAAACAAAAAACTTGTTCTCTTCTGCCTTGTAATCTTGTCAACTATCATTCTAAGAGGTCTCTTCAAATGCTAGTTTAAAAATTCAAGCCATTTGGCCCATTGAGTCTGCACCAACAACAATCCCATCCAGAGCCTATCCCTGTAACTCCATGTATTTACACTACTAATCTCCCTGATACTCAGGCAATTTAGCATAGTCAAACAACATCTTTGGACCGTGGGAGGAAACCGGAGCACTCGAAGGAAACTCACACTGTCATAGGGAGAACCTGTAAACTCCACACATACGGTTTCCAAGGTTGAAATCGAGCCCAGGTCCCTGGCGCTATGAGTTAGCAATGCTAACCACTGTGCCACCGTCTTGCCCCACTTGGAGTATGATCTCCCTGATTGAGATAACGATTGCCTGCCCAATGAGAGAGTCTCACCTATATATATAGCATCAGAGCTCCATATTATGACTTCTTCCTACCTGAAGAACTCTTAGGAATGGAATTGAGTTTGTAAATAACAGAAGTCTGCTGCAAAGGCACTTGCCTCTGGGAAGTTATTGCATCTTCCCTCCAACAGTAGGCAGGAGTGGAATAACAATGTAATGTAGGCACCGATTCGGGAACTTATGCGAGAGAAAAAAGGATGCTGCAGTGGAGAAGGAACTTAATTCTCTTTGGATAGGAGACTATAGTAGACCAAATGGATTTCAGGATCTGGAATGCATTAATTGAGAGTGTAGAGGAGCCAGATTCCATTATAGATTTCAACAGGGAATTAGCTCATTACTTTTGGAGAAAAGGCTCACAGGGCTCTGAGGAAAAGGCCAGGGTGTGGGACTCTAAGGGCCCTATTTTAAGAACAAAGAACAGCACAGCACGGGAAACAGCCCCTTAGGCCCAATGAGCCCACGCCGCCATTACCGTTTTGATTCGAAGTGCTGGGCAGACTTGAAGCTGTATGTTTCAGATCCGAATTTCAGACCCATTCTCAGGCGCCGCCATACAAACACTGCCTGCATAAAATCAGAGAGTCCTAATCACGCTACACAATCCAATGGATGGGGCTTAACCAACCTGAAATCGGGCAGCTCCTACTGCGCATGTGCAGAAGAAAAAAACAAAGATTGCTGCTCCCCTGCCACATCCTTTCCAGGCCAGATAATGCCTCCCTATGGCCCCCATGGACATGGCCCCAAACCCACAATATTGCTGAGCCCCTTATCCCCCCATATCCCATAACCTAGACCGATCGTGGGCCCCTTCCCCCTCACTGATCTCAGGGAGCGTGGCAGGAGACCCCCCCCCTTCTCCTCACTGATGTCAGGCAGACTAACAGTGGACCTCCTTCCCCCATCATTGATCTCCCACTCCCCCCCCCCCCCACCAATCTCAGAAATCAGACACGAGGCACCTACCTCCTCACTAACTCTCACTAATGGAGCACCCAAACTGGACTTATATGGAGCATGTTTGTTTCACGTCAATTCCGGATGGGTAAACATAGTGGTAAAGGGGGAAGTGCTGGTAAAGTTGGGCACGCAGCCTATTAAGTCAATATAAATGCATGCAAATGCATTTAAATGATCATTGCATGGAACCGATCGCGGCCATTTTCGACTTTCGTAAAGGGGGAACCGGTACAGAAGTGGGTGCGGATCGTGCTGCTCATCTCATATCCGACTTTACCAAGTTTTTACAGCCAAAAATAGATGCAACACGATGGTAAAATCAAGCCCGTTGAGTTGTTCTTGCAAACAGGTATCACAGACACAGCAAACTAAATGGGCTATTTGTGTGCTGTAATTGTAATATGGTGCAATCATTGCTATTTGCATTGGCGTAATAGCATTCAAATGCCTAAAAACTAAGGGAGGAATTTTCCCACCCCACCTGCCAGGGCAATCATAGCCGGCAAGACAGATCCATGCAAAGGTCTATGAACCTTGGGCCAGATTTTCTGGAAATCCCATCCTAAGAATTAAATCTGAATGTGTTCAGTTTCTTTTGATGATTTCTGACTGTAAGATGTTATAAAATCATTGTCTTTCAAATCTAATCACTAGCAGTCCAATGTGTTGGCAAAACTCAATGGGAACTACCACTATTAAGATTGACCGATGTAGTCAAGATGGACCATGGCAAGATAACATTTTTTGTCAGATAAAATCAAAATACTGAGGATGCTGGAATTGGAAACAGAAACAGAAAATGCAGGAGAATCTCAGCAGGTCTGACAGGGTCTGAGGAGAGAGAATAGAGCTAACGTTTCAACTTTGGATCACCCTTCATCAGAGCCAACAACATAGAACGTACAACGTAGAACATTACAGCGCAGTACAGGCCCTTCGGCCTCAATGTTGCACTGATCAGTGGAACCAATCTAATGACCCTCTAACCTAAACTATTCCAATATTATCCATATGCCTATCCAATGACCATTTGAATGCCCTTAAAGTTGGCAAGTCCACAACTGCAGGCAGGGCATCGCACACCGTTACTACCCTTTCATGAACATCTTCTCTCATGATTTTCCTGTGCAATCCAGTTGGGTACTCATCTAGTCAAAACTGTGTGTAAAACTCTGCCCATAATGTTTTCACATCCACCTTAGCTGGCCAATCCCTTATCTCAGGGTCCAATTGTCCCATCTCCAAGTGGGGTCCAGACAATGCTGTGTTTTTACACTCAGAAGAAATTCCCACTAACAACCTCAACATCTCAGCTTTTTCCTCAGTGAGTGGCAAATCTCACCATCCCCACAATCCCCTGACCTTAGCATCTTTTCCCTTCTGTGCCCTCCTTCTAAGTTTTCCCAAGTTACTGTTGTAGCAGGACAAGAACCTAATGAAGTTAGAAGTCAGTTTCTAAAATAAAGTGTTATTTAGTAGTCACAAGTAGGCTGACATTAACACTGCAATGAAGTTACAGTGAAAATCCCCTAGTCGTCATACTCCTTCAGATGCACTGAAGGAAAATATAGTGTGGCCAATGCATCTAACCAGCACGTCTTTCAGACAGCGGGAGGAAACCATAGCATCCAGAGAAAACCCACACAGGAACGGGAAGAATGTGCAAACTCTACACAAAAATGACTCAAGCTGGGAATCGAACCCAGGTCCCTGGCTCTGTGAGGCAGCACTAACAAAGCTCTGACAAAAGGTCATCCAATTCGAAATGTTGGCTCTATCCTCTGTCCACAGATGCTGTCAGACCTGCTGAGATTTTCCAGCATTATCTATTTTTGTTCCATTATATGTATTTTGCTTTAAATGTTCTTTATTAACCATTGCATAAATTATGAAAATTTTCTGTTTGTGTGCAGAAATTAGAGATCCACAACTTGCCTTTTATTTTCTAAAGATTACGCCAAAGTAGGGAAATAAACTTCATCCATGAATGAAGAGCTGATGGCCTAAGTTAGCATGTCCCTGAGGTAAATGATTCACTTGACACTCAGAAACAGCAGCAAAAACAGCCATCATCATTTTCAGCATTCAGATTCCACCTTTCAAGCTAATAATAACCTGTAATCAGGTTGATGTTACGGAAAGTTTTCCAGCCCAGAGTCCCAACGGACTAGAAAGGAAAAGACAGACTACAACTAATAAGTCAGAGTGTGAATACCACCCACAGATGTTTGGTGCTGTTTACACAACACACTAGTAACCTTACTGGACAGATGTGTGGCATTTAAGTTTAATATATCCACTCCTGATTCAACCTGTATATTATTACCACTATGCAACAGCTGGAGGCTCCATGTCCCATTTTATAAAGGGCCGCAGTAATTAGGTGCAAAGACCTTTTATGTACTTTGTTTTGTCTATTAAAAATCTGTTTAACCATCTAAAGTTATGACTTTCTGGCAGCGGCACTTGCTGCCGATGTTTTTACCTCGTGAACTGCTTTGGTTTTGTGCAACGCTCCAGTTAATCTGCTTCCCTTGGTGCTCGGCAAGATGTTTTCAATCACTGTGGCATCAAGTACAATGATTTTTAAAATGAATGCCATGAGACCGGTGGAATCTTGTTACACACCATCGTCTGGAGTGTTCAAAGCTAAATGTATATATTAACCTGAATGGCTATAATGAGTAGATCAGAAAAACCACAATTAATATTCATGGGATTATAAATCTAATGACTTAGAACATAGAACAGTACAGCAGAGGAACAGACCCTTTGGCCCACACTGTTGTGTCGAATATGACACCAAATTTAACTAATCTCTTTTGCTTGGTCCAAATCCCTCTCTTTCATGCATATTCACGTCCTAATCTAAAAGCCCCTTAAATGCCTCTATCATATCTGCCTCCACCCCTGGCAGCACGTTCCAGATGCCTACCATTCTTTGTGTAAATAACTTGCCCCTCATATCTCCTTTGAACTTCCTCTCTCTCACCATAAGTGCGTACCCCTGGTATTAGACATTTCAACTCTGGGAAAAAAGATTCTGACTGTTAATCCTATCTATGCCTCTCATAACTTTCCTTATATAGTTTTCTTACCTTTTGCCAGGAATTACAGAGGAAAATATTTAGATTCTTTGCAAGTTTATGTTGGCAGCTGGCAAACTCAAGTCCACAGCTTACAGAGCATTGGTAGCTCAGGCATTCACTCACTCCGGTGTCAGTGTGTGACAGCTGCAAGTTGCAGCAACGCACCAAGGGTCCTTCAACAGCACCTTCCAAACTTGCTGTCAAGGTGCACGTTCAGAGACTTTTCCCTATTTCTTTTACAGGACATGGGTGTTGCTGGCTTCACCAGCATTTATTGTCCACCCCTAACTGCCCTCCATTTCAGAGGGCATTTGAAAGTCAATCACATTGCTGTGGATCTGGAGTCACGCATAGGCCGGACCAGGTAAGAATATTTCCTAAAGGACGTTTGTGAACCGAATGCTTTCATTACCTTCATTTAGATTTTTTATTGAATTCAACCAATTTTACCATCTGTTCTGACAGGTTTTGCCCTGGGCAATGGCTTAAATGTAAATTTACCAAAAATATTAATATGTTTAACATAGAGTCATAGACTCACCATCTCCAGAATCCCCTGACCTTGGCACCTTTTCCATTCTGTGCCCTCCTTCTAAATTTTCCCAAGTTAGTGTTGTAGCCTATATTCGGCCTATCGAGTCTGCATCAACCACAACTCCACCCATGCCCTTTTCCAGTGACCCCGCTTAATTACCTTGCTAATCTCCCCTGACACTAGGGTTAATTTAACATGGCCAATCAACCTAACCCTCATATTTTTGGACTGTGGGAAGAAACTGGAGCATCGGGAGGAAACCCATGTGGACTCGAGCAGAATGCAAACTTCACACAGACAGTGACCTGAGGCCAGAATTGAACCCGGTTCCTTAGCGTTGTGATTCATGATCGTGTGGGCAAAGATGTATGATGGACTGATGTATGAAGAGAGATTGAATAGGTTATTTTCATTGGAGTTTAGGCAAATAAGGGGGGAATCTCATAGAGACTTATAAAATTCTAATAGGGTAGATGTAGGGAGGATTTTCCCGATGGTGAGGGAGTCCAGAACGAAGAGTCACAGCCTGAAGGTTCAGGGTAGACCATTTAGGTTGGAGGTGAGGAGACGTTTCTTCATCCAAAGAGTGGTGAGGCTGTGGAATTCATTACCAAAGAAAGTAGTTGATGGCAAAACATTGAATGTATTCAAGAGGTAGGATGGATAAAGCACTTGGAATGAATGGGATCAAAGGTTATGTGGAGAAAGCAGGATTAGGCTATTGAGTTGGACAATCAGCCATGATTGTAATGAATGGCAGAGCAGGCTTGAAGGGCTAAATGGCCTCTCCCCATTCCTATCTTCTTTATTTCTATGTTTTTATGTAAATGATAATACCTCTGTAGTATTGCAGGCGATAAATTTAAATGCAAATCTCAGACTGTTGTCTTAGCTCAGGTAAAATACAGCAGCATAATTAAAATTAAAATATGGCAGTGTATGACAATTAAGAATCTGCATCGAAAGAGGTAACTTGAAGAATATTTCCTGGTTTATTTTCCTGTCATGTAAATTTGCAGTGATGCGTTACTTTTCAACACACATGAGTAAGCTTCCAGAAAACAATGTCAATAAGGCATTGGCCATGCAAAGAAGCTTGAAAGCCTTCATCAAGCATCCACTTCAGATCAGAGCGTTCAAATATTTCCTGCCTCCTGTCATCACTGAATGTTTCAATAGTGAAAGCTTCACAGACTCTTCCTGGAGGACATAATAACCTGAAACAACCGTAGTTAAGAGTAATGTTTGACTCGCTTTTAGAGTAGCATTCTTTAAAATCTGCCAAAATAAATTAAAATCAAAGGCAACTCTTCTCATGTTTTGATATTAAGCCAATATAATGAACATAACTCTTTCTCACTCTTTTTTCTCCAGATTATACTATATTAAAAAATTACGGATAGCACGCTGGCACAGTGGTTAGCAATACTGCCTCACAGCACCAGGGACACGGGTTCGATTCCCGTGCTTGGGTCACTGTCTGTGTGGAGTCTGCATGTTCTCCCCATGTCTGCGTGGGTTTCCTGCAGGAGCTCCGGTTTTCTCTGAAAAATGTGCTGGTTGGGTGCATTGGTCATGCTAAATTCTCCCTCAGTGTACCTAAACAGGTGCTGGAGTGTGGTGACTAGGGGATTTTCACAGTAACTTCATTGCAGTGTTAATGTAAGCCCATTTTGTGATACTAATGCTTAAACTTAACAGCAAATGAGGTACTGAAGTGTTGTAATGTCGAAACTCTTTGGAAAGATTTTTTTATAAATATCTGCTTAAATTTTCTCAGCTGTTATTATAAATGTCTTTGTTCTTTCCCGACTGGCTTCCAAAACCCACCTTCCTAACCTCCTAATCCCTCACCCTAGAGTACTCTATTCCTCCTCACCATAAAAGGCCAGGACTTGCCTGAGTCTGGTGGCTCAGTCTCCATGGGCGTCCTTGCAATGGCCACTACTGAGCTCTGGCACTGCTGCGATTCCTGGATCTTCCGGTCCAACTAATTGGCCAGTAGCTCTCGCAGGCAGGACTTCCTCCCACTTGCAGGTAGAAGGGCGCCCCAACTATCAGATGGACTGACATCAAGCAATTAGCCTCACAGGTGCAGTACCAGCAGTAGCCACCACTTCCAGTGGAGCTGTTGGGAAGACTGCCCCACAGTCCAGTCAAGCAATGGCCTGACAAAGTCTGGCATAGAGACACTATGGTTGGCGCTGTTGCTTTACAGCACCATGGACACAGGTTCAATTCCCAGCCTCAGGTTACTTAGTTTGTGGAGTTTGCATGTTCTTCCTGTGTCTGTGTGGATTTCCTCCGGGTGCTCTGTTTTCCTCCCACGCTCCAAAGGTGTGCAGGTTAGGTGGATTGGCCATGCTAAATTGTTCCTCAATGTCCCAAGATGTATAGATTAGATGGATCAGCCGTGGTAAATGTGTGGGTTTATAAAGATAGGGTGGAGGAAAGGTCCTGGGTGAGGTGTTCTGTCGGAGAGAGCCGGCGCAGATTCGATGAGCCAAATGAACTCCTTCTTCACTGTAGAGATTCTGTGATTCTATGAATCAGACCTTACAGGCAATGCCCCAAACACTACCATCAATAGACCTGGTATGCTGTGTCTCACAGGTAGAGCAGACCTAGCACGGTGGGATACGGTTGGGAGAAAACAACTCTGGGAGCCCTGAACTTTGTCACCAGACCCCATGAGTCTCATGGCATCAGGTTAAACAAAGGCAGTGAAACCTCCTACTGACTACCACCACCTAAGTTCATGAGCATGTTGTAATGTGTTTTTGCAATTTTGTGATAATTATTCACAAAACCTACATAGGATGTATTCCCATATCATGAATGTGTCACTTCAGATTCAACTGCGTTCTCTTTGGAATATCAGTTCTGGATCAGACATTTAAGCTGCCACATCTGCATTTAACTAGAATTGCTGTGGCTATAGTGCAACCTCCAGCAGCCTCTTTGTTGGAATCGGAGACAGAAAGCTGAGTTGAAGTGCCAGTGAACTGATAGCTGAGTCGTTTTAATCAACTGGAGGTCTCCTATTGTAGAATAAAGCTGCTGGAGACTGCACGGCATATTAGAAGAGAGATTGTTACAGTGCGGTTTGCAAATGCAAAAGGCATTTTTTGCAACAATCATAGAATGTAGGAGCCAAAAGGAATAGTGCAGAGAATTATGGACAAGCATATATGGAAGGCGGCACACAGTACAATGGTGCAATGGACAAGAAATTGGACAGATTAATTCCTGCTCAGTAATTATTAATTCAAAATGTATTAAGATGACTGAGAAATCTGCAATGCCAATATTTCATCACTGCAATATTACTTGTATTCTTATTTTACAAGTCAGCATTAAGTACAAAAAGGAGTAATTTTATATCTCTGCATACTCCTTCAGATTTTTAAAAGGTTTGATTTAATTTATTATTGTAAAATGTATTGGGTGACAATGGAAAGTATTGTTTCTTGCACAATATACAAACAAAGCATGAGAGTTTATTTATTCATGACAAATAGGCTTACATTAATACTGTGAAGATTCCCTAGTCACCACACTCCAGCGCCTGTTCGGGTACATTGAGGGAGAATTTAGTATGGCCAATGCACCTAACCAGTATGTCTTTTGGACTGTGGGAGGGAATCGGAGTGCCTGGAGGAAACCCACGCAGACATGGACAGAACGTACAGATTCCACACATACAGTGATCCAAGTCAGGAATCGAACCTGGTTTCCTAGGACTGTGAGGCAGCAGTGATAGCACAGTGCACCAGGAGCCATTCATGGAGTACATAAGGCAGAAAGAAAGGAGAGGGTGCAGAAGTTTCTGAACGATATAGAGACAAATGGAAAGATACACTAACAAAATAACAATTCACAATATCCATAGAATATTATTAATTTTTTCAGCACTGAAGTTTCTTGATAGCTTCTAAACATGCAAGTATTTTCACCACTCACTGTTCGGACCAAAGAAGCTGAGAAGTTAAGGGATGAATTAATAGATGTTTTGAAGAGCAAGTAGTGTTAGGATAAGGTACATATAGCAAGAGATCAATCCTGGCCTGTGAGAAGATGCACGCAAATTGTAGAGCTTTATTTCAATGGGGCTGCATTAAAATTGATTATTTATTTTACTGTAATTTAATTTTATATTAACTTTGCCTAAGTTATACCATAATAGTAGCTGCTTCAACCTGTCAATTTGATGCCTTGAAAGAAAATGGGACTGGAATTCTTTGGCCTCGTATGCCCTGCCACAGCTGCCAGTGGGAACAGAGAATTAGACGCTCAGCCAAATCTCAATTCACAGCAGCGGGACTGGAGAATCCCAGCCATGGGCGAGGTCAGAGAATTCTGGCCCAGGATGGATGCTAACTTGGTTAGCTTTTTTTCAATTTGAACTTTTCCTGTAGTAGCTGATATGTTGTAATGTTGGGTGGAATTTCTTACTCTTTAAAGATTTTCAGGCGTCGGAACTATTTTTGTGTCCTAATGCCACAAGGGTCAGATGAGCACTAATAGTTGAAATTTTCCAGGAGTTGGCCAATTAAGATGGCACCATTATGAACCATGTCAATGTTAGCATATCCCAAAACCCAGGAGGATAACTTGGAACACTGGATCATACTGGCGTCTGTGTTTTTTTTGAATTATGTAAGGAACGATGTACAGCCCAGTCATTGTGTGAACAGTAATTAAAGCATATTTATTAACTTCAAAGAAAACGACAAAAACACACACACAGCTATAATAGTAAACAACACTTAAAAATACTGATGGTTAGACACATGTACTTTTACACAAAACTATCCCTTGGTCCCCAAACTATCAACATCCAATAATAGTTAACTCTTATGAGCTAAATGTTGCAAATCATTACCACACGCTGGTTAAGGTAGCCACATCTGGGAAATAATCTTCAGGTTCAACAAAGGCAGATAAATGGCTGCTTTGCTCAGGAGATGATAGCTGCAACTTGCTGCAGTTCTGGTGTTAGTTGTCTCTCTCCCTATTCTTAGTGTTCTAGAGTTATACCATTCATTTCTCTTGGATGTTACCCATACTGTAGAATCAGCTTTTAGCAGGTATGTGTCAATTTCCTTTCTCTCCACTTTGCAGATAAAAGACAACATGGCAACCCTAGTGACTTACAGGCAGCAGTCAGCTCAATTTCCACTCATCATTGTATGAGGACAAGGGCCTAGCCTTATGGGGAGGGAATGGCTCCAACACACCAGACTTAACTGGCTCGAGATCAGAGATCATAGATCACAGAAAGCCTACAGTGCAGAAAGAGGCTATTTGGCTCATCGAGTCTACACTGACCAAGATCCCACCCAAGCTCTTTCCCCACATACTTTACCTGCCAATCCCTCTAACCTACACATCTTAGGACACTAAGGGGCAATTTTAGCATGGCCAATCAACATAACCCACACATCTGTGGACTGTGGGAGGAAATTGGAGCATCTGGAGGAAACCCGTGCAGACACGAGGAGAATATGCAAACTCTGCACACACAGTGACCAGAGCCAAGAATTGAACCCAGGTCCCAGGAGCTGTGAAGCAGCATTGCTAACTATTGTGCTACCATGCCGTCCCTTTAGGCTGGGCACATAAGTACCCCAAAGTTTTCCAGAAAAAGCTTGGAAAAATAAGGGGAGCCAAAGTTAAGGCCTAAGTCAATCCCAATGCTACGCCTAAGTATTGTAGAGTGAGACCAGTTCCATACTCCCTGTAGGAACAGGAATGCCAGGAAAAGCTTGGCATAATAAGACCCATACAGTCCATGGAGTGGGCAACACCTATTGTTCCTGTCCTTAAGCCAACTGTGTGGAGACTAGAAGCTTATGGTCAATAGGGTTTCTAAATTTGACAGATAGCCCATGCCCTGGATTAAAGATCTCTACACCAGGTTAACTGGGGGCCAAACATTTTCAAAGTTGGACATGAACTATGCATATCACCAACTTGAATTGGACTAGCCTTCCTGGAAATACTTGACAATTAAAGCACACACCAAGTTCAATATGAGTATACTGTCCTGCCTTTTGGGGCCTTGTCTACATGTACCATTTTTCAACAGGTCATGGAAGAGTAGGAGGTCTCTAATCCACTTCACATCCTCTGATCCAGTCCTGCCTCCATTTGACCCCAGAACAGGTGGTGGAAAAGGTCCTCCCATGACAGGAGTGCAGGGGCTGAAATGGTCTTGAGGGAGGAGGGATGGTATGATGGCCACAGGGAATCATCAATAGATTTCCCTGTCGGCCTCATGGAATGCAAGCTCCCCTCTTAGATGAATGAAGGATTATCTAATAGGAAAGGAGCAGCGGGAGGAGAGGTGGGATTAAAATTAGCTGGCTCCACTCAGGCTGCTAAGTCTTAAACTTGGGGCAGACCTGCACTCTGTAGCTGCTGAATGACATCTTGGATGCACTGTAAATAAATGGTGATTGGTGAAGGACAAGCGTTACAGAAACAATTGGGAAAGAATATGCCTGTGGATCATAAATGCTTTCATCAATAATTGGGAGTCTTAAGAGTACCAGCACTGGCGAGATATATCCCAGGAGATGTCATAAATAGAATCCCTACAGCACAGAAGGAGGCCATTCGGCCCATTGAGTCTGCACTGACCATAAGCCCATCCAGGCCCTATTCCCGTAACCCCACAATTTTACCCTGCTAATCCCCTTGACACTAAGGAACAATTTAGCATGGCCAATCAACCTAACCTACTGTGGGATGAAACTGGAGCACCCGGAGGAAACCCACACAGACATGGGGAGAATGTGCAAACTCCATCCGGACAGTGACCTCAGGCTGGAATTGAACCTGGCTTCCTGGCACTGTGGGATAGCGGTATTAACCACTGTGCCACTGTGCTGCCCCATGTCATTACATGATTGCCTACTTTCAACTGTCCCTCCCTCAGACTCCTGCCATTGCTCACCCAACATCTTCTTGGAACCCAGCCTTCACTAAAGTCCCTGGTGATTTCTGAAAATCTGGCCACTTGAGCCTTGTTTGAATTTTCAGTCAGAAGAAATGCATAGTGAGTAGCAAACTATCTGTCTAAAGCTGCAAGGATTCAGTCAAATTCAGGGTTTAGCATTTAGGGGGGGAGTTGGAAAGAGTTTCTTGTTCTGTATTCTATACTTACATGAAATAATTCAATTGAGTTTGATTCTTTTGAGAGTCTGGTACTATGGGACGATTGAGCTTATTTTTAAATTAGGCACCTAAAAATGGCAATGCAGGAAACCTGCGAGATGTGCAGTGAGCATGATATAGAGACTATTAAATATCTTTGTCATACACAAGGACAGCACATTTGTACTAAGCGGTGGAAAATTAAGTCACTTGTGCTGAAGAAGCAATTGTTCACACTCGATAGCATTAGAGATGCCAGGGTTTCTATGCAATTAAATGTGGGTGACTGTGACTCACTACATTATCACTAAGAAAATGAGGAATGGCATCCTCTGGAAAGATATTGCGCAGATAAACAGAGAGAATAGAGGTTCAATTACATTAAATAATAACCTAATGGATAATGTAGTGCACCAGCAAATCTAACTTCAATTTAAGCTTGATAACTGATGAAATTGAATTCAATACATTTGTTGTGGGCAATGAGTTCCATAGACAATGATTGCATAAATTCCATAAAACTTAACTGCTTCATTGTTAATAATAAGAAATCTGCGAACACTACCTGTTCTGTCCTACCTGTGGCAAAAGACCAACACAATTCATTTAAAAATTTTCATTCTTCCATTGGATGCAGACGTTGCTAGGTGGACCAAAATTTATTGCCTTAATTGTCCTTGAGAAGGTAGTGGTGGCTCAATTCGCTGAATAACTTGAGTGCAGTAGGTACACCCCCAGTGCTGTTAGGAAGTGAGTTCAAGGATGTTGACTAGCAATGGTGAAAGAATGGCGATACAGTTCCAATTCAGGATGCTGAGTGATTTGGAAATGAACTTGCAGCCAGTGTTGTTCCCGGTGCCGTCCCTCCAAATGATGACGATCATGGATTTGGAGGGTGTTGTTGAAGGGGGCTTGATAAGTTTCTTATTGTATAAGTTTCTATACATACATATAATATATGTATTATATTATAATACATATAATATGTATTATAACAACATATAACAACATTATATAACAACCATGTATTGTTATATGGTTCAGACTGATGTCACCAGCTGCTGATGGCGGATAGGGTGTCAATAAAGCAAGCGGCTTTGTCCTGGATGGTTGATTTGATTTGATTTATTGTCCCATGTATTGGAATACAGTAAAAAAAATTGTTTCTTGCACACTATACAGACGAAGCATATTATTCATAGAATACATAGGGGGAAGGAAAGGAAAGGGTTCAGAATGTAGTGTTACAGTCATAGCTAGGGTGTAGAGAAAGATCAGTTTAATATAAGATAGGTCCATTCAAGAGTCTGACAGCAGTAAGGAAGAAGCTGTTCTTGAGTTGGTTGGTATGTGATTGTAGTGGACATACCAAATCTTCTTTGCTTGCTGAGAAAGTAGAGGTGTTGGTGTGTTGTTTAACTCCTTCAGCGCTGTTGGAGCGGTACCCATCCAGGCAAGTGGAGAGTATTGTATCACACACCTATCTTGTCCTTGTAGATGGTGGATAGGCTTTGGAGAGCCATGAGGTACTTCCACAGAATTCCCGCCGGCTGATCAATTTTAGCTGCATCATATGGCTGGTTCAGTGCAGTTTCTGGTCAACGGTAACCCTTGAAATTTTGATTGAGGGGGATTCAGTGACGGGAATGCCATTGAATGTCAAGGGAGGTGATTAAATAGTCTCTTATTGATCACGTAGCACTTGTGCGACATGAATACTTTTTATACCCCATCTATAAATCTTGTCCATGTCTTGCTGCATTTGGAGATGGACTACTTCAGTATCTGAGAAGTCGGGGTGGTGTTGAAAAGTTTTGCAATCGTTGGGTGAACATCCCACTTCTGACCTTCTGCTGAGGGAAGTTCAGTGATAAAGCAGCTGAAGATGGTTGGGCCTAGGGCACCAGACTGAGGAAGTCCTGCAGGGATGTCCTGGGATAGAAATGACTGACCTCCAACCACCAGATTTGTCTTCCTTTGTGCCAGGTACGACTCCAACCAATAGCGAGCTTTCTCCTGATGCTCATTGACATCAGTTTTGCCAGTGGGGCGCTGCTGGGCCAGAAGGACTGCTAGAAAATCCTGGAGCTCCTCCCTAATGTGCAACCAAAGCATGTGAACTGTAGCAGATAAAGAAGGAAGCTCACTACCACCTTCTCAAGGATAACTAGGGATGGCAGCCAGTGACAGCCCTGTCCCGTGAACGCATAAATAAAATATATAGTAAGAAATATTACTTTTTCTTATGTAACAAAATTTCAAATACTCCCTGGAATTTCCACTGAGTTCTTCTGATCTCATCTTCGATGGAAGATCATCCAAAGCCTTGAAGAAATATTAAAAGCGGCCAATTGCGGCATTTCCGCAGGAATTTTGAACTGAAGTTTTTGTTTGGGAAATCATCGTAAAAAGCAGTGTTGTTCCCCTCAGATAGTGGAAGACACTGAGGCCAAGGGAAAGGTTTAACAGGAGGTCCATTAGACTGATATTAAGAAACTGCTGACTAAATAATGGCAGCCACTTAACTTTAGGAAGGTGCTGACTTCAAGTTCATTGCAGTCTTTAAAATAATGAGGTGATTAGGATTGGGTCAAGTGGACAGATTTTTTTAAGAAAGTTATGTTAAGGGGGACCAAGAGATCACAGGTTACAAAAGTGTAGAAGTATATTAAATTGCCACTCAGATTGCAATCTGTGACCTCTGAAATAAATTGCTGACTAATACAACTTATACAACTAATGTGGATTCACTCTAAGCAAGTCACAAATATATCCCCCCCTAAAGAATGATTGTCATTGGAGCTTGTATCTTTCATTTTTCCTTGGAGCTTGCTCGATCGAATATGAACTTCCAGACCATTTTTTTCTTAAAATAGGCTATTGCAGTTTCTAAATATTTTTATTCCTTCTCGCAGAAGGTAATCTGACTGTGTGGCAGTGATGGTGAGGACAGCTTGTTTTTTGCCCATCAGCTTTTGTAAGCGTGTGCATATTGTGACTCTTGTCTTCATTTGCCCATAAGGATGGCACAGTGGTTAACACGGCTGCCTCACAGAGCCAGGGACCTGGGTTTGATTCCTGATTTGGGTCACTGTCGGTGCAGAGTTTTCACATTCTCTCCATGTCTGCATGGGTTTCCTCCCACATTCTGAAAGACGTGCTGGTTAGATACCATTGGCCGTGCTGAATTCTCCCTCAGTGTACCCGAACAGGCGCCAGAGTGTGGCGATTAGGGGCTTTCCACAGTAACTTCATTGCAGCGTTAAAGTAAACCTATTTTTGACACTAATAATAACTAAATAGGATTCTCACATCTTTTGACTGTTAGTGATGCAGGAGGATTCTGTCACTTTGTTTTCTTGGTTTTGTTGTATAGGGATAATCATGGGTTTTACTTTTTGAATTGAAAATATCAACTCGTTATCCTATTGAGAAGGCTGAGACACAGCCCTATTCTATTCAACTGTACACTGCAACTCGTATGGTTGTAAGATGAACAAGACTGGGTGATGGAGAATTCTTTCAATGCTGCAGTACTTAGCTGTTTTAGAAATTAATGGCTCCATTCCACCCCACCCCTCCCCACCACTCAAGGGCACCTCTGCAGGGAAAAACGGGGGCAGAGTTGTCCATTCAGTAGAATTCCATGTGCTAAAAATAAGAAATTGCTGACAACTCCATCTTTTATTCATTAACAGTTCACAGTTTCTCACTCGGGAAGTTTCCACTTCGGGAGCCAAGGGCAAGATATTGGAAAGATCAGCATTGACATAGGTGAATGGTACAGAGGATTCTTTCATCCTTACAAAATGGTTGGTAGCTATAGAATGCCGCCAAATGATCTAGAGGAAGTGGAAAGTACAGCGAAAGGGGAAATCCACTCAAGGAACACATAAAATGTCCTTGCAGAAAACTTAATCACTCCAGCTTGCTTTAGTTTTGTGAATTGATGCTTCATTTTCTTCACAATGAAAGAATGAGAGACAGCAAGAAGAAATCAAAGCAACAATTCCATTGTGTTTTGGATCACGTGAGTTTTCAGAGCATGTGCTTTACAGGCTGAATGTTTTTCTCTGGTACATTTGCAATGATCCCTGGCTCCGTGTAGGTGCAGGACCAGCTGGAATTATAACCTCCATGATGCCATTGCCATTCAATATAGCTACCCTCCTCTGACTGGCTACCAGTTCCCAAAGGATGGGACCTACCCCCCTACTCCACCAAGGATCCTTAATCCTGGAGGACACCATTATTATCTATAAAATTGTAGAATCCCTACAGTCCAGTAGGAGGCTATTCCGTCCATTGAGCTTGCACCAACAATAATCCCATCCAGATCCTATTCCCATAACTCCATGTATTTTCCCTGCTATTCCCCCTAACATTAAGGGGCAATTTATCATGGCCTATCAAGCTAACCCACATATGGTGTCACAGTTGTTAGCACTGCTGCTTTACAGCACTGGGGACCTGGGTTCAATTCCTGGCTTGGATTTCTTTCTGAGTGGAGTTTGCACTTTCTCCCCATGTCTGTGTGAGTTTTGATGATAGGAAGGCTATGGCTGGTGAGGACCTAGAAATTATCACTATCACGAAAGAGGTAGTGTTGAGCGAATCAATGAGGCCAAAGGTAGACAAGTCTCTTGGACCTGATGGAATGCATCTCAGGGTACTAAAAGAGATGGTGGGAGAAATAGCAAATGCACTAGTGATAATTTACCAAAATTTGCTGGACTCTGGGATGGCTCCCACAGATTGGAAAACAGCAAATGTTACACCACTGTTTAAAAAAAGGAGATAGACAAAAAGTGGGTAACTATAGGCCAGTTAGCTTAACTTCTGCAGTAGTGAAAATGCTTGAATCTATCATCAAGGAAGAAATAGAGAAACATCTAGATATAAATTGTCCCATTGATAAGGTGCCACATGGGTTCACGAAGGGAAGGTCATGTTTGACTAATTTGATGGAATTCTTTGGGAACATTAAATGTGTAGTGGACAATGGGGAACCTGTGGATGTGGTGTATCTGGATTTCAGAAGGCATTGACAAGTGCTGCACCAAAGATCGCTACACAAGATAAAGGTACACAGTGTAATGGATAATGTATTGGCATGAATAGAGGATTGGTTAACCAACAGAAAACAAAGAGTGGGAGTAAATGGGCACTTTTCTGGTTGGCAATTAGTAACTAGTGGTGTGTCTCAGAGAACAGTGTTGGGACCTCAGTTGTTTACGATTTACATAGATGATTTGGAGTTGGGGACCAAGTATAGTGTGTCAAAATTCACAGATGATACTAAGATGAATGGCAGAGCAAACTGTACAGAGGATGCTGCAAGTTAGCGAAGGAATATAGATAGTCTAAATGAGTTGCCGAGGGTCTGGCAGATGGAGTAAAATGTAGGTGAATGTGAGGTCATCCATTTTGGTAGGAATAACAGCAAAATGGACAATTATTTAAATGGTAAAAAATTGCAGCACGCTGCTGTGCAGAGGGATCTCGGTGTCCTTCTGTAAGAATTTCAAGGATTTGGTTTGCAGATGCAGCAGGTAATTCAGAAGGCAAAAGGAATTGTTGCCTTCATTGTTAAATGGATGGATTTAAAAACAGCAAGATTATGTTGCAGCTGTATAACATGCTGGTGAAGCTACACCTGGAGTACTGTATACAGTGTTGGTCTCCTTTTTTGAGAAAGGATATACTGTCACTGGAGGGGGTGCAGAGGGGATTCACTAGATTGGCTCAGGGTTGATTATGAGGAGACACTATATATATTGGAGCTATACTCATTGGAATTCAGAAGAATGAGGGAAGATTTTATAGAAACATATAAGGTTATGAAGGGAATAGATAACATAGAAGCAGGGAAGTTGTTTCCAATGGTGGGTGAAACTAGAACTAGGGAGCATAGCCCCAAAATAAGGAGAAGCAGATTTAGGACTGAGTTGAGGAGGAATTTCTTCACTCAAAGGGTTGTGAATCTGTGGAATTCCCTGTCTAGTAAAGCAGTGAAGGCTACCTCATTGAATGTTTTTAAGGCAAGGATAGAATTTTTGAACAGTAAAGGAATTAAGGATTGTGGTGAGCAGGTGGGTAAGTGGAGCTGAGTCCACAAAAAGTTAATCCATGATCTTATTGAATGGCGGAGCAGGCTCAAAGGGTCAGATGGTCTACTCTTGTTCCTACTTCTTATGTTCTTCTGTTCCTCCGGGTGCTCCGGTTTCCTTCCACAGTCCAAAAGGTTAGGTGCATTGGCATGCTAAATTCTCCCTCAGTGTACCCAAACAGGTGATGAGGGGATTTTCACAGTAACTTTATTGCAGTGTTAATGTAAGCGTACTAAATAAATAATAAAAAATAAAAAAAACTTTTGGACTGTGGGAGGAAACTGGAATACCTGGAGGAAGTCTGTGCAAATACTGGGTGAACGTGTAGACACCATACAGAGAGTGCTCCAAGATTGGAATCGAACCCAATTCCCTGGCACTGTGAAGCTTGCAATGTGAAATTGTCACACAACCATGAGCACAGAGAATTAATGTCATGAATCGGCTGCTGTAAACTATCAAACAATTAAAGTTCTTAGCTGATTAGGAGAAAGTTTGTGCATTAAATTTTCAAGTCTAAGATGAGTAATTGGATCAAACGAAGTTTTCTTTTAAAGAAAACTTCAATCCTGATTCTGACAAAGAGATTTCACCTCAAACAAAATATCAAAATGTGTATTTTCTCACTCTCTGAAGTGCATCACCGGAAACAGAGGGCATAATTCTTCGGCCACATTGGTCTCAAAGCTGGAAATTCCCATTTGGCTGTCAGTGGGGTTTCACATTGTCCACAATCCGCCCATTCCAGTGACAGACAGGATGGAAAAGTTCCAGTGCAAAATAGATGACTAAGGAATGTAGATGGAGGATTTGTTGGATAAATTTACAGTCAGAAGATGTTTTGCCAAAAGAAATAGCAATCAGATGAATCAATGGATGTCAAGCTCCAAGAATGATCCAAAACCTCATTAATTAAGGTTAATTTTACCTTTCAGCGTGGGCTTGTAATATCAGTGAATGTTTTGAAAAGAATTTGATTTAAAATTAATTGATTTTTATCAAATTGAACTGAATCATTCCTGGACTTGTGCTTCGCCCATTGCAATTTCCATTAGGAATTAATCCAATTTGACTTATGGCTTTAATGGGATTTGCCAATGGGATTGAATGTTTTGTGAGCACCGTCACTACTGTTCCACAGAGCTGACATAATGTCAGAAGGGAAATGCTTCATTGTTCCATATGGTGACCAAATAATAGAACTCCAAAGCTCAGTTATTCATATACCATCTGAACTTGATTTTGACAGTCCCAGTGGCTGTAAACACAACACGGGAAAAGAAATTCCAAATGAAGTCAATATTGAAAACATACAGACCCATTGATATCTTACAGAAATTCCTTACATATGAAAATCTTAACCAGTAATTCTTTTTTATTACCTACCAACAAGACTGGGTTGTTGTCAAGGAATGATGTCTGTGGGAAAGGCAGTCTGTGTTTAATCTTATTTTTATGTTTGTAATCTGCATTATTATTCTTGCACTGACAGTGGGTCAGGTATAGAGGTCATACTGCAAAAGGATCCACTGAAGAGAACCTGCTCAGAGTCAGGGGGCCCAGATCATGAATTCATCTTGAGCAGCTCCCCATGTTAATGGCTCAAGCTTTCGAATTACAGAATATCGCCAAGGGCCTGGCCCAGCTTGCTCAACTAGCTTTAATATTGTCCATTATATTAATGATGAAAATGACATGAATGACCATTAGTCTTAAGTGAAACATTACGTGCCTGATGAATCATTGCATAGTTCAGTGCAATTAGTTAAAATTGTATCACTGGTGGTCTTTGCGAAACAAAAAAGAAATGACCTACTGTGAGGAGCATTCAGCGCACATTTTCCATATGGGTTTCGTGTGGAGATTATTTTTTTTTCTTTCTATTAGCTCTCCTTTCTTTTAACCTTTTCAATACAAAATAACTGCACTATGGGGCCCCATTCCAGACTGCCCTTGGGCTAACATAGGTTTTTCTCCCATTGAGGTTCAGTAGATCTGTGTTGTTGGTCTCAGGTTGGCATATGCCACGCGTAGATGATAAAGAAGTACCATCATTTTAATATGTTCGATAGCAGAATTTTCCGAGTTGTTTTCATTTTGAAGATAATGTCCCAAACTATCTGTTGCGATGGCAAGCTAGTAACACGATAGTCTTAAAATAGGCCAAACACATTCACGTTGAAAAGTTTATTATTATTTCTTAAGCATTTCTACTCAAAGTTTGATCTATTGCTCACATTATGATAAACATATGGTTCATAAACCCTGTTGTGAAATAATGCACAAGAGGACAGATCACGGAGTGTTAGTGATATACTACACAAGCTAAAGACAAGTGTCGTATGGTGTTCATTCAGCTCCACTCAGAATTATTTGGTTAAATTCCTGACCGGCCACAATGAGCGGTTAAAGAAAAGGCAATTTAATGTAGGAATGCAGGACATTTTGGAAGAGGAAAAGACGACTTCAATGAACCAGCTCAATATTTTATTGACTATTCTTGTTCCAAGCTTCCAGAGATATTTAGAACCATCTCTAACCCATTTGCACGAATTTCTTTAATTTCCTTCCCTGGTCGTATATTCGATGTTTAGTCTCTTTTGTATGAATCAGTTGATTTTAATTCCTTTTTGAAACCTAGGGCCCAATTCTCCCATTGTGACCTGCAACTTTTCTGGTGGGTCCGGTTGGGAGAATCACATTGTCAGTCTTACTCTGCTATTTGTGTTTCACCGAGAATGCATACGCGTCTCCCAGAGTCAGAGAACAATCTGAGTCCAGACCACACTGGAAACTGGAGGGAAGAGAGGTAAGTGATGTGACTCTTTCTTCAATAAGTTTTGCATGTGATTAGCAGGAACTTGTCGGGCCCAATTGAATCTCCCACCCCATCAGGAATGCTTCTGGGTTTAGAATAGCTTGCCACATTCAGGGAACTAGTAGAAGATCCTGCCAGAATGAAGGGGGGAGGGAATTGAGACCACTCCAGGGGATCGAGTGCCCTTGCTCAGGGGGACACCTTGCTACTGCCCATAGGGCATTGGGCAGTGCATAGAGGCTGGGGCCTATGTGGATGGGAGGTCCCACTGCCGCTCTGCATGGCAATCAGTCTGGGCTGGAGGGAGGCCAACGATCGGGGCGGACTGGAGAGGGGTGGAAGGTGGTGGTCTGCCGGGAGGAGCTTGTATCCTGGAGGGGGTGTCAGCAGTGGGGAAGGTCAGTAGAGGGGGTCTTCCAGGGGAGGGGTTTGAGCTGGGTCGCCACTGCTGGGGGAGCGGGCTGGACATGGGGTACTCTAGGGCGGGAGGGGTCAGGGCATGCCCAGAAATTGACATGGGGGCTCTTGGGGGAACTGGAGGGGCAGCACTGTGGGGGTCCTGGGTTTGCCAGCCATCGAGCTGACGGGATTTTGGGGCCACTGCACACGAGCAGAGTTCCAGAACTGTCACTCTTCGCGCGAACAAGCCCTGTTCCCTGGGTTTTTCATGAGATTCACGACTAGGACCTCTACATTGCACAGAGTGCGGAGATTCAGGTTTGAATCTGCACTGAGAAAACAGTTGTGATACAGAACAGTTTTCCCACCAATTCAACACTTTTGGGAGAATCGACACCTCCCCTGTTTCCTCACTTCTTGAAGAATGTTCGATGGCCCATTCATCAACATAAATCACTTATTTGGTTCAATCTAGTCAATCTCCTTCAGAAATTTGAAACACCGCTCCTTTACATTGTTGAGGAGTGTGAAAGGACAACTTATCATTCAGCAAAATTAAACTTTCTTAAACGTCCTTTCCTGTTTCAATTCAGGACTCCAGTATTATCTTTATTGCTCTGCACCACGACCATTCAACATCCGTTGTTTGTTTGTTTATTACTTATTAGTCTCACCAGTAGGCTTCTATTAACACTGCAATGAAGTTACCGTGAAAATTCCCCAGTCACCACACTCCAGCATCTATTTGGAGAATTTAGCACGGCCAGTACACATAACCAGCACGTCTTTCAGACTATGGGAAGAAACTGGAGCAACCCAGAGACACAGGGAGAATGTGCAGACAGTGACCGAGGTCGGGAATCGAACCTGGGTCCCTAGCGCTGTGAGGCAGCTGTGCTAACCACTGTGCCACAGTGCAATCTTGTCCAAGTTCCTTTAATTGCCTACCCTGGTCATGTATTCAATGTTTATTCTCCTTTGCATCTGTTAGTTAGTTTTAATTTCCTTTTGAATCCTAATTTCCTACCTTTTTGAAGAACGTTCATTCATTGACATAAATCACGTATTTGGTTTAGTTTGGTCAATTTTAGAGGCCACTCCTTTGCATCTTTGAGTAGTGTGAAAGGACTACTGACTACTAAGCAAAATTAAGCTTTCTTAAACGTTCTTTCTAATTTGAATTCAGGACTCCAGTATGATCTTTATTGCTCTGCAACACAACCATTCAAAATCCATTGTTTCTTTTTGACAAGCAGTATTACAGATTAAAATCATGGCATCATAGAATCCTCCAGTGGAGAAAGATTTGCCCCATTAACTCTACCCCAGCAACAATCCCACCCAAGCCCCATCCCCATAACCCTATTAATCCTGTTAATCCCCCTGACATGAAAGGGCAATTTAGCATGACTAATTCACCTAACACACACCACCTTTGGACTGTGAGAGGAAGCTGGAGCACCTGGAGAAAACCCACACAGACACAAGGAGAATGCACAAACACCACACAGACTGCCACGCTAGGCTGGAATTGAACCCTGATCCCTGGCACTGTGAGGCAACAATGTCAATCAGGTAAGTAAATAGGTAAGTGCAGACAAAGAAGTCCATTCATAAGGCCTTTCACAAATTGGGATATCTTGTTGAAGAGTGCAGAAAAGACTTACTAGGATTCTATCAGGATTTGATGGATTGAGTTATAATGAGAGGCTGGATAGACTGGGACTTTTTCTCTAGCGCATAAGAGGCTGAGGGGTGATCTTATAAAGGTCTATAAAATAACGAGGGGAGCAGATCAGCAAGAGAGCCAATATCTTTTTCCAAAAGTAGGAAAGTCTAAAACTAGAGGGCATAGGTTTAAGGTGAAAGGGGAGGGATACAAAAATATTCAGAGGGGCAATTTTTTCACACAGTGGCTGGTGGGTGGGTAGAAAAAGCTGCCAGAGGTACTGGTAGAAGCAAATACAGTTTTGTCTTTTAGAAAGCATTTAGTTAGATAGACGGGTACAATGGTATAGAGGGATATGAGCCAAATATGGGCAATTGGGATTAGCTTAGGGGTTTAAAAACAAATGGGCGGCATGGACAAGTTGGGCCGACGGTCCTGTTTCCATGCTGTAAACCTCTATGATCCTATGACCATTAGACTAAAAGACATAGGAGCAGAATTAGGCCACTTGGCCCATCGAGTCCGCTCTGCCAATCAGTCATGGTTGATATTTTTCTCATCCCCATTCTCCTGCCTTTTCCCCATAACTTTTAATCCCCTTACAATCAAGAACCTATCTATCTCTGTCTTAAAGACACTAAATGACATGTCTCCACAATCTTTTGCGGCAAAGAGTTCCACAGATTTGCTTCTGTCTGGCTGAAGAAATTCTTCCTCATCTCTGTTTTAAAGGATTGTCCATTTAGCCTGAGGTTATGCCCTCTGGTTCTAGTTTTTCCTCATGGTGGAAACATCCTCTTCACGTCCACTCTATCCAGGCCTTGCAGTATGCTGGAAGTTTCAATAAGATCTCTCCCTCATTCTTATAAACTCCAACAAGTACACACCCAGAGTTCTCAGTCATTCCTCATACAATGAGCTCTTCATTTTTGTGAACCTCCTCTGGACCCTTTCTAAGGCCAGCACATCCTTTCAGCCCATTTAATTCACTCTTCATAAAAAAAACTCCAGATCATTATCATGGTATCCAACATTTTATCCCGCTGCACTATCTCTTTTCTGCGTGCATTGTCCTTCATCTTTGGCTCTTCCTTATCCTTTACCCTTTGAATTGGACCAACCCAGGGGACTGGCTTGCCCTATTGTCTTCAACCCAAACTGGAAATAATCTAAAAGAAGCATCATTTGCAGGAATACAAGCAATAAACACCCAATAGTTTAGCAGATCAATTAAGAATCCAATTGTCTCTCTCTCTCACTCACTCTCTCTCTCACTTTCTATGATGTATCTCAGTTCCTACAGTATCTGCTGATCTTCTTCAATCCTTACATTAATCCCATCAACAGTCATAATTACTTTCCTACCCACACATGAAGTAATTGTCCCACCCCATATAACTGAACTAAATTAAGTGATACTTCGTTGCTTACTGGGGTTGGAAACGTGTTGGTCTGGAAGGCAGATCTGACTGCACTCCTTAAAAATTGATCTCACTTGGCTGTTCTTTATGCTAATCTAACCATCTAGTCTTAACATATGTCTTGGTGCACTTGGTGTGAAGATCTTCCTAACTTGCCCCACTATCCACTTAAACCCCCCCCCCAACACCACCACCACCACCACCACCACCACCACCACCGCCACCCAAACCCTCCCACTTCACCATCTATTTCAGTATCAATGTTTGGGAAGCTCTAGTGTGCCTTTCCTTTCATATTTCTTAACTCTATCCATATGCATTCTATCGGAATGCAATCCCCCTGGGACATTCTTATATTATGCTGCTGTGCTAGAACCTTTTTCCAAGATTGCCAAATTCCATTCCCCCTCCTGAAAATTAAGTTCCCAATCCTCTCTAAATTTAAAACATATCTTCATCATTGCATTCTCATCAATAATATCTGTAGCTATTAATGCTTAGAACTCTTTGAATTTTTGACTGGTTTGTGCTTGCTCATTTAATAACAAATCCAATCTATTTTGAGCATTGACCTTTTCCTGGTTCTTTAATTTAATTTTTTGATATCCCTCATTCCCTCTGCAACTTGCCTCGTGGTCTCAAATCCTTTTTCCCTTTGTTCTCCAATAATATTTTCTACTTATTTGAAGCAACATACTAGGAAGATATCACGGAAGAAATTGAGAAACTGCATCCTCATTGATGTGGGCTGAAGCTCCTTTGACAGAACAAACTGGCCGCCAAAGTTTCTCGTAGAGTCAGGAATAACTATCCATTGAGGATTGCTGGGAAAAGAGTCAGAAATATGGGCCATGGTTCTCCCATCCCGAACCTCAACTTTTCTGGCGGATCGCAGCGGGAGATGTACGTCACTGACCTTGTTCCGGGATTTGCACATGCGCTGGGAATACATGCGCACCTCCCAGAGCTGGTGAACAATTGCCTGTCAGACCACACTGGAAATCAGCGAGAAGGCAGGTAAATAATTTGAATCTTTTTTAAATCTATTTTAAATAGGTTTAGCTGTTTATTATTAGGAATTTTCAGGCCCCAATTTAATCTCCCATCCTGCCAGGAGTACTTATTCCGGCAAAGTTTACACTAGGTCCCCACGTTCAGGGAAATAGTGGGAGACCCCGCTGTAATAAAGGGGGGGGAAATCAGGGCTCTCTGGGGGGGTGTGAGGCAACAGAGGAGGGTGCCCCGTAGGCAGGGGCACCCAACCCATGGAAGGCCATGGGATCTCTGCAGTGCACAGAGCGCGGAGATTCAGGTGAGAAGCTGAACTGAAAAAATAGTCAGGATTTAGAAGCTTTCCCACCAATTCAGCACTTCTGGGAGAATCGCAGCCATGGTTTAAGCTTATTTTGTGAAGAAGTTAGAGGACTAGAATAAAAACATTTCTCCAAACATATGGACTGAAACTTATCAAAAAATGGTAGAATGTTGTTTTCGGTGAGAAAACTGGCATATTTCTCTGGAGAGAAACATACTAGTTTTCTTTCCAGATCGAGATCGCACTCCAGTTCTCCGAACCTGTTCTCTTAAAAGGGAAATGCGCCCAACGCGCAAAACACAAACAGCTTTAGCAGACAATGACAAAGTGCCTGCCTTTTGGGGCAGAGCGCACATGCCGTAAGTTAGCGTCTTCCAACCTACCTCTCAAAAGACACGACGACCCAAAGAAAACACTGCATTGAACTGTGGATGTGTGAAGTAAACTAAACCGTTTCCTTCTGTAATAAAAATAAATTCTTCCCCAGCAGATGCTTCAGAGCTGGCAGCTGTAAGAAACATATAAATCTATTTACACAGCAACAAAGTCAACATTTAGATCTAGCGCGGGTGAATTTGAAGTGCTCAGCAGGGCTGATGGCATCAGTGAAGGGGGAAACAGAGTTAAACGCCAGAATTTTCCGGTCTTGCACCCAAAACCCCTCCCCCATCCCTGCTCTCCGCCCCACCAGGGAGAATTTGCCGCTCAGCCAAATCTCCAATCACTGCAGCGGGACTGGAGAATCCCAGCCATGGATGAGGTGGCTGAACGCCAGCCAACATTTCAGGTCTGTAACTCCTGTTTCTCTCTCCGCTGATGGTTGCCAGACCTTGCTGAGCCTCTCCAACCAATTATGTTTTTCAGTCCACACTTACAGGCAAGCACAATCGTTTGCTTTGGAAATTGAAGCGTGTGATTTGCAGAAACTTTCACCTAATTGGACGCATCAACATTTCAGATGTTGCAGACAGATCTCGGGCAGAGAAAGAGACAAGACCAGATTGGTATTGTAAATTGCAATTCCCATCCTCAATCACGTGCTGGAAAGGACCAAGAGAAACACCACAGTTGACTGGCTGCTGAGACGTTTTGTAAGATGAAGGAATGCAGTTTGTGAGGATGGCTGAGTGAATCAAATACATCTGTCATGGTCCAAAAGCAAAGTAGTTAAAATTACAATATGAAACATTCTTTATCTCTGGATGCTGTCATAGGCACAACCCTATCGTACTTAAAGGATGTGTACATTTGGATTTAATTGCACATTTGTTGGTGCCTGCACTGAAGTTCATCTATAGGTCATTAAAATGTTTGAAGAACTCACCAAAAGGTTCAATTCAATGTAAATGGAGAATCATCCCATTCAATCAAAATTTACATGAAACTCCGTAATCTTCTCCATTTTGTAAGCTGCTGCTGCATTTAATGGAATCAGAGAGGGAAAGAGTTCATGTCCATGGGTGCCACCCCTATAGTCACATTGGTTCCCCAACCCTTGTGACAAGATTCAAGAGCAATTCTCATGGTAGCGATGTTACTAATACACTCAAAAGAATAGTCCATACCGTCACCCTACTAAAACTTCTTGACTGAGCTGGTACTTTCCAAACATTTAAAGTATGGTCAATCCCCTTATATAGGCAGAAGCATCAGCTAATTTGCATGTGACAATGTCCCACAAGCAGCCATGACAAGTGACTCATTAACCCCTTTGGTGGGAGGGATTTAAAAATATTCGCCATGGGCGCGAATCCCATTATGGCCACGAATCCCATTATGGCCACAAAGTCTCATGAATGAGCTGTAATGGCATTCGCACGAAGGAGATCACATTTTTCCACCCCCACCCGCCCAACTTATTAGGCATGAACTTAATCGCCAACAACTTGAATAGATTTAAATATTTTAAACGGTTTAACGCCATTGCTTCCAGGGGTATTAGATGTTCCACGCTCTCCAGTGCCAGCATGATGTCACTGCCAAGGGGAGGGACCTGTGGGTGGAGGAAGGTGCGCTTATGGAACCCCAATGGGGATTTCCATTTTGTGGGAAGGGAAAGCGATAGTGATGGTGGGGAGAAGAGGGTTGTGCCTGCATTGTGTGGCAGGGGGCTCAGATGCCCAATACTGGTGATAACATGGGAGAGTGGGGAGGAGGAAGTGGTGTTTGGGTCACAGAGATGTTTGCAAGGTATTGTAAGTGGGATGTACACACAGTGAGTGTTTGGGAAAGGTTGCTCCTCTGTGGTTGAGGGTGTACCTCTTGCCAACTGGGATCCCAATGTCCATGGAGGTGGAGCAGTGGAGGGTGGAGTGGGGTGGTCTTTAACTTTCATTTGAGATTAACAGCATCCCGAAATCTGTGGAGCCAACCTTGCTGGCATCTCTAGGCCCCACCTCTCAAGGATGACAGTGCAAAACACACCCTCCCCTCACTTTTTTGACAAATGCAAGATTTCTACTGTCCTGTCTGTCACAGGAATCAGAGCGGGTGGTGGGTGGGAGTGGGGCGAATGGCTGTTTTCAGTCAGAATGTGACACTTCGCCTTTTTTTTTTGAAAATTCCATCCTTTATATTTGCCATCGGTGGAGAGATAATTGTTGACCAGGACATCAGGGAAACTGCCTTGTTCTTCTTCATATAATGCAATGGAGTCTTTTACGTATGGAGGTGAACTGATTTGAGGTACAGATGTGCTTATCATAACAATAAGATTCTGGAGTAATTTTAATCTCACAGGGTATGGGCCTAGTTTCTAAAGGTCATTGGAAGTGGTTCATAGAGGGACATTTATCTGTAAGTGCACAAATTATAGACATATTTTGTTATTGTGTCTTTAGATTTCCTCATGGCTGTTCTCGGGGACTCCTTTCTTTTACACATTAATTCTGTCTGCTCACTCTTAAGAAGTATGCATTCAGGATTGCCAAGCAACGCACATCCCATGGACTGCTGCTAAACAGCAATTTAGTGGCTACGTCCTGAATAATAAGCCTGAGCTTATGGCCAAAAGAAAATGACAACCAGGAAAATACCATTCGGTGCATTACACACAGCCACGACAGGCAAAGATTCATGATTAGGCACTCTTAACTCACCAACCAACACCGATCTTCCAGAAGAGGCAACAAAAAGATTTATATTTGTATAACACCTTTCACAACCTCTAGGCATCTCACATTGCTTTATGGCCACCATTTGAAGTCTAGTCACTGCTGCAATGTACGAAACCCGATGGGGTAAATTTTCCTGATCTGTCCACCATGGGAATCACAGCAGGAGAGGGGTGGACAATGGAAAGATCCGTTGAATTTGGAGGGGATTTTCTGATTTCGGAGTGAACACAGCCAGAAGATCCCAGCTGATAGCTAGTTTGCAGCATTGTGATAATTACTTGATGATCTCCTTTCGTTTCTGATGTAGAGTGAGGGGTAAATATCAGCCAACACCCCAGAGAGATCTCCCCATGACCTTTCTATGGCATCAAGTGATCTTTTACATCGCTTTGAACAACAGAGCAGGTGGGGATTCAGTTTAATGTCTCAATCGAAAGACAGCCTTTGGCATTGTGACACACTCCCCCAGCACTACATCGGAGTGTCAGCCTTGATTATTTCCTTATGCTCAAACCACTGAGTGGGTTTTGAACGCAGAAACTTGTGACTCTGACAAACGTGCTGCCAAGTCGGAAACACCTGACGAATAGATAAAGTCTTAACCTCAATTACTGTTTAAAAAAAAATCTTGGAAGTTCCACTCTGCTCTCTTTAATCCAGAATAACACATTGTCCAAGAATTCACTTAAGCTTTCAAAGATGTGGCCTGTGCCCCTTGACTCAGTTCTCTTTCTGAACACTTAACTGCATGAGCTAGCAACTTGTTCCAAAGGTGCACTAACCTCCGATAAAGGCAGAACTGTCTAAACTCTGAATTAATCTGACCTTTCCATAACTTCTGACCATAATCTCTGGTTAACCCATCTGCTCTATCAAACCATTGATTGTATAAACCAACTAGTCTTTTAATTATATTTATTATCTATACCTCAAAATCTACTTAATTATAAGATCTGTAGATGTGTCTGATTAAATGCAGATTTCTAAAAGTTTTTCAAAGTTTATTTATTAGTATTACAAGTAAGCTTACATTAACACTTAATAAAATAATAAAGTTAGTGTGAAAATTCCCCAGTCACTACAGTCCGGTGCCTGTTCGGGTAGACTAAGGGGGAATTTAGCATGGGCAATGCATTTAACCAGCACATTTTTCACATTGTGGGAGGAAACTGGAGCACCCAGAGGAAGCCCACGCAGACACAGGGAGAACGTGCAGACTTTGCACAGACAGTGACCCAAGCCAGGAATTGAACCTGGGTCTCTGGCATTGTGAGGCAGCAATGCTAACCACTATGTCACTATGTTGCCCCAGTACTACTGTGCTGTCTGATTACTAAGAAAGCAATCATTATGAACGTTAATCATATCATCTACATCAACCCAAATATGAGTGGCTCAAAACTGTTTCAATACTCCAAAGAGGATCAGATCAATATCTTGTGTAAGGGACCAAATGGTACACTTTATTCCTCTTTCAATTTTCAGTTCTGTTTTACATAAAACACAAGTTTGTTTGATGTCGCTCCTGTCCAAATACATAACACTGCACTGAGTTAAGTTAAATTCTATTTGCCAAAGATTGGTTCATTTCATCAGTATATCTAATGGAGAGAAATGCATTTGCAAAATGCCTCTTCCAGTGGGGAATCAACATGAGTCTTGGTATCATCATTTTTGAATAAATTTTTCCTCCATAAACCTGCTTGCACTCTTTTCATAATATTCCTACAGCCACTTGGCCCATCAAGTCTGCATCGATTCTCTGACAAAGCGTCATACCCAGGGCCTATCTCTGTAACCCCACATATTCACCCCACTAATTCCCGTAACAGCTTGGGACACCAAGGAGCAATTTAGCATGGCCAATCCTTCTGGAGGGTGTCTTGGCATTGCACTGAATGGGTGCTGTGTAAGAGATGAGTATCTGGATTTAGTACACAGTCTTAATCCTAACTATTGATTACTGTGATTTTCCTGAGGTGTTGACCAGAAACTTACAAGTTTAGCGCACAAGTGCTGATTAGATGCAATTTACATGGAGCAGTGTATAAACAAAGAACAAAGAAAATTACAGCACCAGAACAGGCCTTTCAGCCTTCCATGCCTGCACAGACCATGCTGCTCGACTGAACTAAAATCCCCTATTCATGTATTTGTCAGATGCTCCTTAAAAGTCATTGTCATATCTGCTTCCACTATATCCCCCAGCAGCGAGTTCCAGGCACCCATCACCCTCTGTGTAAAAAATCTCGCTTGTACATTTCCTTTAAACATTGCCCCTCACACTTTAAACCTATGCCCCCATATAATTGACTCTTCCACTTGGGAAAAAGCTTCTGACTATCCATTCTGTCCACTCCCCTCATAATCTTCTAGGCTTCTATCAGATGCCCCTCAATCTCCAGCATTCCAGTGAGAACAAACTAAGTTTCTTCAACCTCTCCTCATACCTAATGCCATCCATACCAGGCAACATCCTGGTAAATCTTTTCTGTACCTTCTTCAAAGCGTCCACATCCTTCTGGTAGTGTGGTGACCAGAATTGAACACTATATTCCAAGTGCAGCTTAACTAAGGTTCTATAAAGTTGCAACATGACTTGCCAATTTTTAAACTCAATACCCTGGCCAATGACTATCTTCTGCACCTGCACTGCTACTTTCAGTACGACATGTGCACCTGTACACTCAGATCCCTCTGCCTATCAATACTCTTAGGGGTTCTGCCATTTACTGTACATTTGGAAGATATTACACCTTCCAAAATGCATTATCTCACATTTGTCCACATTAAACTCCGTCTCTCTGCCCAAGTCTTCAACATACCCTTCACACTCACTCTTACTGAAGGTGTGGAGTAATTGGACTGGCAAGTTTGCTAAGGGGACAAAGGAGAGGGAACACAGGTCTTGTTGGAGGAGATCCAGAGGAGAAGGGATGTCCTGTAACTACTTGGTTCTCCTGTCCTCTTTTGCATCAGTTGGTGCTGCTCTGTCAAAGTACTATTACTGTCACTGAATACTTCATTATTGCATCTGTTTTATGATCAGCAAGTCTGAAGACCGCTAATTGCTGCTTCCCATTACAATATACTTTCTACAATATCTACTATGCAATACAATTTTATCATGATATTCCAATACCTCAAAAACTCATAAAATACACCAAGGTAGGGTGGGATAATAGGTAAGTGGACAAAAGTACAAGATTGAAGTCAATGCAAAAGACTCTTGAGAATCATTGTGTTCGTTACTGATTCACTTTGTATGCATTACACAATCCTGTCCTAGTAATTTTACTCCACAGTGTCTGCTCACGCTAACCGTCCATTAGTAATACAATAAACACAACTCCAGCTATAATCCCACCTTTTGTTTGTAATTATGGATGACAAAGACCACAAGAGATAGGAACAGGAGTAGGCCATTCAGCCCCTCAAGCCTGCTCCATCATTCAATAGAATCATGGTTGATCCATCAGCCCTCATGTCCACTTTCTTGCCTTTTTCCCATAGCGTTTGATTCCCTTACTGATCAGGAATCTATCTCAGCCTTAAATATATGCAGTGGCTCTGCCTGCCCCCCACTTCCCCCCAAACAGGGTTCCAAAGATTCACAAATCTCTGTGAGAAGAAATTTCTCTTCATCTCAGTCTCAAATTGAAGTCCCTTTATTCTGAGAGAATGCCCTCTGGTACTAGACTCTCCCATGAGGAGAAACATCCTCTCTGCATTTACCCTGTCAAGCCCCTTATGCTTCAATGAGATCGTCTCTCATTGCTCTAAATTCCGATGAGTAGAGCCCCACCCTGTTCAAACCTTCCTCATTAGATAATCCCTCCAAATTGGGAATCATCCTCATGTACTTTCTCTGAACTGCCTCTATGAAATAATATCTCATAACGGGACTGAAACTTCTCACGGTGCTCCAGATGAGGTCTCCCCAGTACCTTGCACCGTTGCAGCAAGACTTCCCAACTCTTATACTCCAACCTCCTTGAAATAAAGGCCAATATTCTATTAGCCATCAGATGACCTGCTGCGCCAAGAATAATATATAAACGTATGTATTAATAATAGACTACTCGGCCCCTCAAACCTGCTTTGTCATTTGATAGCATTGCCTACATTATATCAGTGGCTACAACTCAGAAGTACTTAATTGGCAGTAAAGTGATTCGTGACATTTGAAAGTCTTGTCTTCCTTTCATTATATCAGGCAGAGTGACTGTAGCAACGGTGAAACATCCCATATTCCAAAGATATGCGGGTTAGGTTGATTGGTCATGTTAAATTTCCCCTTAGTATCAAAAGGGATTAACAGTATAAATACATGGGTTAGGGGGATAGGACCTGGGTGGGATTGTTGTCAGTGATCGGAGCAGGAGAGGGCAGAATGTGGAAAAGGACTATCTAATTCCTTCTTGAAATCAGACAACGTTTTGACCTCAACTGATAGTTTCTGTGGTAGTGAATTCCATACATCCATCAGCCTCTGGGTAAAGAAATTTCTTCTCACCTCAATTCTAAAATGTTTACCCCTTAAAGTACCCTTAGTTCCGGATTCCCCCAGCAGCAGGAACATTCTTTCTGTATCCACCCTGTCTAATCCTGTCCTGGCTGAAAACTATTTTCAGTAAGCAGTTCAATAGTGAAACTGATGACCTAAACCTGGCACTTGTCTCACTGTGGTGAAGGCCGCATCTGACATAGAACTAAACACCCCAAACAATGTTTTGATTACAGTTCTCAAATGTTTACCCTTACCTAGGGAAGTCACAGCAGCAATATAGAAACACCGAGATTAGCTGCACTTGCAGGATGTGAGCTGATTCCATTTCCCCCTGGAGTCTTGTAAAAGAATATAATACTTCCTAATTCAGGGTCAGGTCAACAACATTTTCTCCATGTAACTCATCGAAATCTCCAGGTCCCAGAGAGCACAGTGAAGAATATTCCAGATAATGGGAACTCATTACAGCAGAGTCCACAATTTGACACAATCGTTCTTTTCTTACTTATTGCAATCTTAATATTGAATTCTAATTTAACAGAGTGTCATTTGTGATGTAGCTCTAGGCTTAGTATACAGAACAAAAATAGATAAAAATGTCATTTTGTTTCATGTTATGGACAAGATTATCCAATTTCACACTTGGGAGATTGGAACAGAAGCCAAAAAGTCAGAAACCTACTGCTGCTTCACAGTGCCAGGGACCCGGGTTCGATTCCAGTCTCAGGTGACTGTCTGTGTGGAGTTTGTATGTTCTCCTTGTGTCTGCGTGGGGTTCCTCTGGGTTTCCCCCCACAATCCAAAGATATGCTGGTTGGGTTGATTAGCCATGCTAAATTAGCTTAATGTCACGGGAATTACAAGGGTAAATAAGTGGGGTTATGGGAATAGAGCTTGGGTGGTTCTGTTCTGTTGCCAGTGCAGGCTTGATGGGTCGAATGGTCACCTTCTGCACTGTAGGGATTCTATGATTCTATAACAAATTTCTACACCGTAAAATTTGCAGAGTCTTGATGTGCTGTCCTTCGCATTGACCTTTGATATGACTTGTCACTGAGAGGTCATTATGACTCTAAGTAGTAATTTATAATTCCCTTTCTCCTCCCTCACTTTCATGGAACATAAAGTGTCAAAATGTTATGTGCAGTGTACCATATTTCAGAGGCTCCCAGAGGCTTTGAGGTAATGGCAGACTATCATTCAAGGGACAGTTATCTATCTCTTAGTGCAAGGAAGGACATGGCAGGGCAAAGTCGACATTGACAAATGAAAGATGAAGAGTGGCATGTCTGCAGCATAGCCTGAAATCCACAGTTCTCCCATAAAAGGATCTACACTAAATCACTGTGTGTGACTGTCCCTTTAAGGGCAACATTGCAGAGTAAGACTCATTTGGCCTGGGTGACCTGAGTGTGGAATTGCCCCCTTGGTGAGAAAGGTTCCTGGGCAGAGACATTTTGGGAGCTGGCTACAACCACAAGGCTGCTGTGTAATCCTTACTAATAAATATTTCTTGTGTTCATTAATGATCTGTCTGTGAAAGTACATCTTTGCATGCTGTCACACCACGCTAACTGTATTCATGGGATTTGTGGGAAAAATGCATAAGTGTAACAGATGCTTATGGTCTGGGAAGATTTGTAACAGTTTGGAAATGTTTGTCAATCAAATGAAGGTGAACAAACTGTGTCCAAACTGCCAAACTCGTTCTGGGGAAATGTTCCTACCGGACTCTAATCTACAGTTTTAGGAGTTTTTGATATGAGAGGTATATTTGAAATTCATTCACTCATGGGACATGGGCGTCGCTGTTTGGCCAGCATTTACTGTCCACCCCTAGTTGCCTGAGGGCAGTTGAGAGTCAACCACATTGCTGTGGCTCCAGAGTCACATGTAAGAATGGCAGATTTCCTTCCCTGAAAGTACATTAGTGAACCAGATGGTTTTTCCAACAATTGTCAATAGTTTCATGGCCATCGATAGATTCTTAATTCCAGATATCTTTTAGTGAATTCAAATTCCATCATCTGATGTGGCAGGATTCGAACCTGGGTCCCCAGAACATTAGCTGAGTTCCTGGATTAATGGTCCAGTGATAATACCAGTAGGCCATCGCCACGATGAATGATATGATGCCAGTAAACACATATCATATAATTCCAGATTGCATTGAGTTCATCTATTCTACTTACCAAAAAATAAAGTTGCGATCACAGGCTAGAAACCTGCAGGGACCTGGATCAGGTTCATTCTAAGTACAAGGTCAGTTATCACGTACATTCACAGGCAGGGAAACAGTGATTTACCCAATAACCTGATCTGAAAATAGGAGCTGAAACAGCAAAGAAGATGCATTCATGTTAAACTGTGCCATCAGTCAAGGTCACAGTGGTTTGATCGTGATGCATAAAAAGCTACGCCGTTCAATAAAGACACACTGTGACTGTGCTTGCCTGCGGTGAGCCACAGCTGTGGCACTGGTAAAAGGATTGCTTTTTCAAGAATGTGCGAAAGGTCTGCAAAGGTCTCAGTAAGGCACTCAGAATTTGTCATTTTGAAGTGAGGAAGTAATCAACATCCTGCTACATCTGCTGTTCAACTATTTGTTTCAAGATTGTGAATCGTGCCTGGCCGTTCATTCATTGAGCTATTTCTATAGAGCCAACGCCACAGTAAGCAAACCCGTGCAATGGCAGAGTTACATGCGAGCCCAATGTGCTCTATCAGAAGGCCATGCCCCCAAAGCAATCATTGGCACTTGAAATTCTGCGTGTACAATATTGGCCAAGCTGTGACGAGTAACGATACAAAGAATGGAATTCCCCCAAGCCCCTCCCTCCCTGAGTATGGGGGGAGAATATGGCGGGAGGCCCAGAAGTGTGTTTCACACCAGTGCGAATTCATAGCAGGATTTTCCACTGGTGCCTTCCATATGGAAAAGCCCACAAGCGTGAACTTCATTTGCCACACGTTAATGGGATGCAGGTGAAAGCCTTACCAACCCTGCCACCCATGCCAGATTCTCAGCAATATCAATGGGAAAACCCATCCACATGAAACACACGGAACAGCATGGCATGCAGAAGCTAGGACTCACCTGAACAGTGTCCAGGGCTGTCTCCGGAGTTTGAGATGGAAGCAGCCTGCAACCCTGAACCCTGGAACAGCACTACAGTGGGTGGGGGGACATCTGCAGATGGACCTTCTAGATTAGTTGTCCTGAAGGAGTCTATCTTCCAGCCATAGATTGTTCTAGGAGACCCATTTCAATTCTTAGGAGGCCCACTTTCCAATCTCAGAATGATCCCAAAGATTCACCTTTATTTTCAGGCAGTCCATCTTTCTTCTTCAATTGTGGGCCACTGATGTTGGATGCCTTTACAATATGGCACGCAGGCACAATGGTGGACTTTCACCACCCAGATCTGCATCACCTATGAATACGGCATAAAACGCCCAGGTGCATAGTGAATGAGATTGGGGCAGATGATTAGGTGTTGTTTCCCTGCCAGCCTCCACAGTGGGAAACTTTCTATCTTCATTCCCTCACAACGGCCTTTAGAGCGGGATTCTCCAATCTCATTCATCCTGCCCCTGCTGCCAGTGAGAATTTGGAAGTCAGCCAAAAGTCCATTCACTGCAGCAGGTCCGGGGAATCCCAGTAGCCAGTGAGGTCGGAGGTTTCTGGCAATCACCTCAAAATGGGAAAGTTCTATCCAAGCTGAGAAATGTTGAAAAATTGGTCAACATCACTCACTGAGGCTGATTCTAGCCTCTTCTTTCCCATGGTACAGGAGTGGCTTGAAAATGGTGCCAGCCCACTTACCACTCCACTGTGCTAACAAAAAGCTATCACTATCTTCAAGAGGAGCTTGAGAAGCGCCATCTGTAGTTGGGAAATCTTTGTATGACTTGCATATAACTTTGGTTACCATGAATATGTGGAACTATGTGGACCAACACTGCACCGATTGTAGACACCATTTAATAAACCAACTCGTGGACCTTAAAAAATGGCTGAAACAAGTTTTAGGATGTTATATTTGTGGAGGAGCAAAGATAGCCCTTGAAAATATTCCACGTTTTCTGCTGACCTGTGCTTAGTTTGAGTAAGTGGTTGAAAGGTAAAAGTCTGAAAGAGGGATCCAAGCCACCTCAAATCCATTCCTGCATTACCTATGGCCTGTAATGCAGGGCGAGGGAAAGATTACAGGCCATAGGTAATGCAGTGGGTGAAAGGGGACAAGAAGAGCTGAATCATGGCTTTTCAGCACTGTGGATGGACCAGGAGAAAAGATAACTTCTCCAAGCCCACAAGCTGCCCAGTGAAACCACCCTTGCTGTTGCAGCAAGTCCCTTGCAGAGTCTCACTTGGGTTCAGAGCCATACTCTGGACAGAAAAGGAATTAGTGACTCAATGGCAAATAATATGTGAAAACAATAATTCTTACTAAACAATTATTAATGATAATAAAGAAAAGAAAGATGACTTTATTAAAAAGAAAGGAACAAAAAATGCTTTGTATGTGTGTTAAAAGGCAAAGGCAGAAAGAGAACTTTATTGCAGCACAAAAGGCAACCACAAATTGGTCTGTTTGAGACAGATTCCTAAAATGTAATCATTCTATTTGATACATGCATTACTAAGTCTCCAGATAATCTTACACGGGGGCTAGGCTTGTCCAGCCAGTCAGAGAGGTTTACAGCATGGAAACAGGCCCTTCAGCCTAACTTGTCCATGCTGCCCAGTTTTTACTACTAAGCTCGTCCCAATTGCCTGTGTTTGGCCCATATCCCTCTGTATCCATCTTACACATGTAAATACTTTTTCAAAAGACAAAATTATACCCATTCACTCCGTTGACATCCTTTCTTCCATAGTCTTGAGAGGTTGACTATTCCATTCTGGCTGTAGCCTCTGACCGCTGGATGCTGCGCCCCTACAAGTCCAATTTCTGGTTCCAACCCGAGCCTTCCAAGGCCTCCAACCAGATTTTCTCAAAACAAGAATCAGACAACCATAAGAACTTATCAAATTCTTCTCTCAGGTACTGCAAGCCTTACAGACTCCACATGTTTTTAAGATGCCTCCTGCCTGCAATAATCATTTATAGCTAAAGGAATGAAATATGAAGGTAAGGAAGTATTATTGCAACTATACAAGGTATTGGTGAGGCCACACCTGAAGTATTGTTCACAGCTTGGTGTCCTTATTTGAGGAAAGATGTAGTGACATTGGAGGAAGTTCAGAGGTGGTTCACCAGCTTGATTCCAGAGATGAGATGTTTGTCGTATGCAGAGAGATTGAACAGTTTAGGCCTATACTCTGAGGAATTTAGAAGAATCGGGGTGATCAAATTGAGATATACAAGATGATAAGAAGTATGGATAAAGTAGTCATGCTTCCTCTTGTGGGACATTCTGGGACGAGAGGTCATGGTCTTAGGATAAGGGGTAGCAAATTGAAAGCAAAGTTGAGGAGAAACTACTTCTCCCAAAAGGTTTATTTTATTTTAGAAAATCTAGCACGAAATAGTCGTATAAATAAGACAACAGCTGTGAAAGTGGCCTGCTTTGAGCAGCATGAAAACAAGGCCTTGGGAGAAAAGAAGTCCACAATTAATAATATCATAACTGATTACTATTGATTAAATAATTGATTAATCAACTGACTTAATCAAAGCACAATCCCTCACTTAGTTTTAAACCAAGGTCTACAAAGTAGCTTCTTCAAATTCAATACGGGCTTAATATGGGTTCTCTAGAAATCTAGAACAAAGCAGAGGAAAGATCCACAGTGGTTAGCACTGTTGCCTCACAGCATCAGCACCTGGTTGATTCCCAGCTTGGGTCACTGTGTATCCTCCTTATGTATGGCTGGGTTTCTTCCAGTTTTCTCCCACAGTCCAAAGATGTATCGGTTAGGTGGATTGGCCATGCCAAATTGTGCCTTAGTGACAAGACAACAAGCTAGAGTAAATGCATAGGGTTATGGGAATGGGGCCTGGGTGGGATTGTGGTCAGTCCAGACTCAATGGGCTGAATGACCTCTGTCTGCACTGTAGGACTCTATGGTTCTATGACATCACACCAGAGCCACCTTCAATCCCCCCTCCCCCTGCCCCACTTGGCAGACCAACTCTCAGCCTAACCCAATCCGGTTGGTTTTGCTTGGGAATCCTACAGAAAAAAAAATTCCAGGATATTTGGGAAACTGTACTTCCCAAAATTAAATTCCTAATTCCACTCCATCCTCAGCCTTGAATCCTTTGCATTTCCCATACAATTTTACCTCAAGTTCAGAGCCCCATTTCCATAGTTTCGAATAACAAGGGTTTTCTTTCTAAATTAGTGCAACAGTGATAAACAACATGACCTCAGTCAAGTCACTGAAGCAGGAGAGAGATTGAGAGTGATTGATGGATCCCCATCTTGCCATTATATTTTTTACAAGCACGCTAATTTACCATGTACTAATTTAAAAGCCATCTTAGTTGTCACAGATTTATTTTATGCAAGTATGTGCCCTCAGCTGCAAGCCAACCTAACATGTGAGCTCATCAAGAACCTTAACATAATGAAAATGAGGAATGTCTCTGCAGAGGAGGGAATGACTTCAGGGAAATTACTTGTACTTTAATGTTAATCCAGGGAACTCCATCTCATTGAATGGATGTCCTAATTTGTAACAGAATCTTTGTACACTGGCATAATGCCATCAAAGTACAGTGTGATGTGTAATAACAACATCAAGTCCTGTCTTTTCTCTGGGAAATTTTAAATCAAAACAAACAAAAAAATGCAGAAATTCTACAGTTCATGACCATTCACTTCAATTACTTGCAGTCATTGACAACTCACTCACACTTTGCAAAGTTGATTTTCTCAGCATTGCCATACAGAACTGGTCACAGAATCCCCTCAGTGCAGAAGAAGATCATTTAGTCCATCAAGTCTGCACCAATTCTGACAGAGTACCTTACTCAGGCCCACCACTCCTCCCTACCTTATGGCTAATCCATCTAACCAACACATCTTAGGACATTAAGGGCCAATTCAGCATGGCCAAATCACCCGACTATCTAGCTGATCTATGATCTATCCTGGACTAGTAATCCAGAGACGCAGGTGAGACATGAGGACCTGGGTTCAAATCCTGCCATGGAATTTCAATAAAAATCTGGAATTAAAAGTCTAAAGATAACCATTGTCGATTGTCATAAAAATCTATCACCAGTGCCCTTTAGGGAAGGAAATCTGCCATCTGTACCTCGTCTGACCTACATATTACTCCAGATGAACAGCAATTGGTTGACTCTCAAATACCCATGAAATGGAGGGCAGTTAGAGATAGGCAATAAATGCTGATCCAGCCAGCAATACCCACATCCCATTAGCATAAGAACATGAGAAATAGGAGCAGGAGTAGGCCATCTAGCCCCTCAAGCCTGCCCCACCATTCAATAAGATCATGGCTAATCTGAAGTGGATCAGTTCCACTTACCTGCCTGCTCCCAATAACCCTTAATTCCCTTATCGATCAGAAATCTATATACCTGTGACTTAAACATATTCAATGAGGTAGCCTCCACCACTTCAATGGGCAGAGAATTCCAGAGTTTCACTACCCTCTGAGAGAAGTTCCTCCTCAACTTTGTTCTAAACTGACCCCCCCCCCCCTTATTTTGAGGTTGTGCCCTCTAGTTCTGGTTTCCTTTCTAAATGGAAAGAATCTCTCTATCTCTACCCTATTTAGCTCCTTCATTATCTTATATGTCTCTGTAAGATTCCCCCTCAGCCTTCTAAACTCCAATGAGTACAGGCCCAAACAACTCAATCTCTCCTCATAAGCTAGCCCCCCTCATCTCTGGTATCAGCCTAGTGGACCTTCTCTATACTCCCTCCAAGGCCAATATATCCTTTTGCAAATAAGGGGACTAAAACTGCACACAGTACTCCAGTTGCCACCTCACCAGTGCCTTGTACAGTTGCAGCAAGATCTCCCTGCTTTTATATTCTATCCCTGTCACGATAAAGCCGACATTCTTGATCACCTGCTGCACCTGCAGACTGAGTTTTTGCGATTCATGCACAAGGACCCGCATGGATCTTTGAAAATAAATTCAAAGATTTGGGGAGGGATGCTTTTCTTGCCAATTATCTCCTCTGTTGAAGAATTTCTGAGGTACAACTTCAAAGAACAAGGAAAATTACAGCACGAAAACAGATTCTTCGGCCTTCCAAGCCTGCACCAACAATGTTGCCCAACTGAACTAAAACCCCCTACCCTTCTGGGAACCATATCGCTCTATTCACATCCTATTCATGTATTTGTCATGATGCTCCTTCATGGGGCCAGATATCTTTTAGTACCTTACCTATTCATGAATCTTAGTAGTGACAATTGATAGATGGTTCAATCAATCAAAGCCATACAGTTTTGAAAATTTAAACAAAAGAATGAAAATGGTTGTGGGCAGAGCATTGCTTTTCTTGTGACTGACATTATAAATTTTATTGTGACTGGGACTTGGTTTATCAAGCAAATATAGTTTTTTCTTCCCAGTGGCTGAATCTTTGAATGACTATTTGCAGATAATCACTCTGATGCCATGGAAATAGATGGAGATATTGAAATTCCTTCAAACAAATCCCCGCAGTGTTAAGAGGTCGTGAATCTGAAGTATTCATTTGTGCCTGGAACCCAGTCAGTGACCTTTTGGCATCGGGGTCAGTACCAAATTGAAACATGTTAAGTAATAAATGTTATACACTAATGGTGGAAAATCTCTGCAAGTCTGGCAGCTTTGACAAAGGGTCATCTGGACTTGAAACGTCAGCTCTTACAGAACTGCCAGACCTGCTGAGATTTTCCAGCATTTTCCCTTTTGGTTTTTTTTCTGACCCTTCCACACTGCAATTGACATTAATGGAAATGACGATGGAAAAAACCCTGTAAAATGTTCTTTTCATTCCAGCAAGGTCCTGATGAGAAGGCTTTTGTTCTAATGGCAGTATGATTTTATAACTATACTGTTCGGTCCAGGTAAACTACCTTTTGCGACTCTGTGTGGTGTCTGGCTTTTTAATAAATTATCCTCTGCTCGTAACTTGCAGATTTCCAACGGTAACGATTCTGGTATTATGAAGCTAGAGAAGAACTTTCATATCCAGACATTGTTGGATTTGAACATTTGAATCTCTTGCTTTGTCAGTAATGCAATCCTTTCTGAGATTCCAAACCTTGTACATGACCTCAATACAGGTAGCAATTAAATATAATCCTTCAAGCAATTGAGAGGTACATGCAATGTGCTCTGCCTCTGAATGTCTGGTTAACTCGTCCTGGGAGCATTAGCAATTGACCAGTTGTTTATGCCTTGCTGGTTAAGTGCTGCTTTGTACCTTCCAGTTGCTTCCCTAGCTCTTTGACCCCTGAACTCTTGTTTCAGGGAGGATTTCATAATGAATGCTATTGTTCGTGAAGTCGATAGTCACAAAAACCAGCAGAATGCATAGCTAAGCCCAAACATCTCTACAGCCGCCTTTGTATATTTGTGTTTTACCAGACAACTCGGGCTTATCTTTTAATTAAAAAAGATATTTGCATCCACTATTGCAAGCTCGATAATGGCACATAATGGCATTTCCAAAATGTTAATAAGCCATTTTCATAATCGCTTTCACTTCAAAAGGTTTGTCTAATAATGTTTAAATTGGATTACATAAATTGGCTGTTTGTCAAAATCAATAACCTGAGCCACGTTTAGAAAATACTACTTTTGAGAGGCAGCAATCCAAGTTTACGCTTATAATTGTGGCACAAAGTCCAATCCAGCAATCTTGCAACTAATCTAACGTGAAACCTATAGAGCACTGAATGCACCTTTGAATAAATCGGAAGATTTATGATCAGCTTTTACAGTCAAACATCCTATCTAGTCACATGTTTCTATATTTGTATACATAAATTGTTCTGGTGATGGGTTTCGACATATATGTCCACTGCCATGTTTCATCTAGAGTAACTGGAAAGAGCATCTCTATACCTTTCATCTCGGGGAAGCATGGTGGCACAGTGGTTCATACTGCTGCCTCACAGCAACAGGGAGACCAGTTCAATCCTAGCCTTTGGATGACTGTCTTTGTGGAATTTGCACATTCTCTCATGTCTGTGTGAGTTTTCTCCAGATACTCCTGTTTCCTCCCACAATCTGAAGGTGTGCAAGTGAAGTGGATTGGCAATGTTAAATTGCTTCTCAGTGTCCAAAGATGTTGAGTAGATTAGTCATGGTAAATGCAGGGATAGGGCAGACAGAAGGGCCAGAATGGGATGTCTTTTGGAGAATCAGTGCAGACTTGATGGGCTGAATGGCCTCTTCTGTGCTGTATGGGTTCTACTTGAGAAACCTCAAAATGATGTTGCAGGGTTGTTTTTGACTCAGTTAGTGTTGGTAACAGGGGAGATCTTGCATTAGGCAAGATCAAATCAGTTGGCTTTGGTCAATACCTTCTCTAGACAACCATAGGACCAGCAGGAGACTTTTTGGCTTTGGTCCAGTGAGGCATCCCTTCAAGCAGATCTTATATGGTGAGACATTATAATGCTTGTGCTGTAACGTTCACATGCGGGAATGTGTGGGGGAATAAATGAATGAGTTACAAGTGAGATAAAGAATGGAAAGCATGAGCAATGGTTGATGTACAACGTTTAAAATTGTGTTCAATTTTTGTATGTTTTGAAAAGGTAATTTTTAAAACTAGATCCCAGGCACTTTTCTAAATTGTTTTACTTGACGGTAGCAATTGTGGGCTGGCGCTGAAGCAATGGTGAAATAAAAATTGGCAACGCATTCACAGAGAATCCAACACTTGCCTCAAAATCCTGTCATCGTATTTCTGGATCTAGACAGACTTATCCGTGTGTCCTTTTTTTAGTGATTTCCCCCTTGTGACAAGCGGGATGGTCTCTATGCCAATTTTTCATGCCTGCACAAATAAACTGAGAGTGCAGTATGTTGTAGATCAGTTTTACAGCTGCTAAGGAACCTCTCCTTATACTTCCAAACCAAATAAATGGAGAATTTTATCCTCGGAGATTTGGCTTTTGACAGCTTGGAAACTGATTTACATTATTTATCCCCTGCTCTGTGTTATTTCAACAACGGTGATTCACAATACTTGCAAAGGCCTGTTTCCTTTCGGAAGATCAGTCATTAGTAATGGAGCTATAAAATATTGAATGTAAAGCGAGCCCTGGAACCCTACCACACTGGCTTCCAAAGATAATCAAATTGACAATTTAGAATCATAGAATCATAAGGCAGAAGGAGACCATTCAGCCCATCGAGTCTGCACTGACCACAATCCCACACAGGCACTATTCCCATAAGCTCACATATTTACCCTGTTAATGCCCTTGACATTAGGGTCAACTTAGCACAGCCAATCAACCTAACTCACACATCTTTGGACTCTTCCACACAAACTTTCTTCATTACAACTGGAGAAGTGGCCATTTCTGATGAAAATTAAAGAGATCTTTGGCAACGGACTGGGAAAGTGGGATGGAGCTTTGGGAGACATTTTCTACGCAAATCACTTGTGGGTTTTTGCACTGAAAAGCCTTCTAATTTTCAATATCTTTGCCACTGTAAATTACAAATGCACATGTCCAGTTGTTTTGAAGTCACATTTATTTTCATTCCAAAGGCTCCTTCTTTTGGTTAAGCTGTTGCTGGAGCCGTTACACATTTATTAGTGTCACAAGTAGGCTTACATTAACACTGCAATGAAGTTACTGTGAAAATCCACTGCGGAAAATATTGTGGTCACCACCCTTGGGCACCCATTAGAGTAGACTGAAGGAGAATTTAACATAGCCAATGCAGCTAACTAGCATGTTTTCAGACTGTGGGAGGAAACTGGAGCACCCAGAGGAAATCCATGCAGTCACAGGGAGAATGTACAAACTCCACACAGACAGTAACCCAAGCCGCAAATTGGACCCAAATCCCTGGTGGTCTGAGACAGCAGTGCTGATGACTGTGCCACTGTGCTGCCCATTTGTGGCTGCCCACCTGATTTCCTTGCTCACTACCCCACCCGCCAGTCCCCCCCCACCCCAGACCAGCAAGCAAATTATTTAGTAAGTGACAAAGTTATAACTCTGCTGCTAGCTATGCCTTAAGCTACTAACAGACATTTTATGAACTTTTGAGCAGCAACTCATCAGGTCCCAGATTTTCGCTACCAAAATGGGTGGCTCAAGTCAGGAGCTTTCCGTGTAGGTACCACAGGGCAGCTGTGTGTGAAGGTGGGTTGGTTAGAAGGCCCTCCGAAATTCTCCGCAACTTTGTCTCAAGTCCATTCCATTATGCTCAGCAGATTGAATGAATGGGCTTTTCAAAAAAATTGGAAGATTCACCCTGGAAGGGCAAAGAGAAGCATGTTTTGGTTGCGGACACATGTAAAGAGGGGTTGAAAGGGACCTAAATGTGTTACATTTTGCAACAAGTTGGTCAAATTTCTGGTCTTCATTAAGCAATTTGATGGCCGTGTGCACAATTTTACCCAAAGAGTTTGAAAAGCAGTGTAAATATTTTTCTATTTTGATTTTAATTACAAAATAATTGAAGAGGAATTGCCTGACTCCCAATCCAGGCCAAAGCATAATCCCAATGGATCTCCTAATCCAGGATTGAAAATAACGCAAGACCTGGCTACACCAGGATTTCATTCTATTTCTTCGGTCCTTACATTTTCTTTATAAGTTCATAGGTTCATAAGATATAGCAGTGGAATTAGGCCATTCAGCCCATCGGGTCCACCCCGCTATTCAGTCATGGCTGATAAACTCCTCATCCCCATTTTCCTGCCCTCTCCCCATAACCTTTCTACCTATCACCAATTAAAAATTTGTCTAACTCCTCCTCAAATTTACTCACTGTCCCAGTATCCACTGCACTTTGGAGCAGTAAATTCCATGGATTCACAGCCCCTTGGGAGAAGTAGTTTCTCCTCAACTCTGTTTTAAAATTGCTACCTCTTATCTGTGACCTCTCGTCTTAGAATATCCCACCAAAGGAAGCATCCAGTCCACACCTACTTTATCCATACCTATTATTATTTTATCATCTTTGTCATCTTTCTGTGAAAGAAGATGTGGGTGGCTCATGTTGAGGTATCAGTTCTGAGGGAGTTCCTAAAACTGGCAATTGGGTCTATTCTGCCTCAGCAGAACTCTCTCCTAGCTTAATCTTGTTCGAGTCTTATTGAAGCCTTTTGAAAGGCCCCATATCTTGCCCAGCTATGGTAATTGGCCCAGGACATGTCACTTAAGCTTTACCTTGAGCACAATTGCTCTTTTTGGGAGAATTGGTAAGCTAATTTTTATCTTAGCCTGACAGAAATTCAGAGAGCTCGAAGCAGGACAGAAAGAGACAAAATGAGAATAGAATGGTAATTAATATAATAAGAAAACCAAACTTCCATTGACATATACATAGTAAGCAGATAGTAAGAGGTGGAGCGTCATCCTATTGAGATAAGGTGAGTGATATATGCTCAGTGGCATATAGCAGAGCCAGAATACTTACTGAAGTAAAGTTCCTTTGTTACAAGTAGGCTCACATTAACATTGCAATGAAATTTACTGTGAAAGTCCTCTGGTTGCCCGACTCTGGTGCCTGTTCAGGTACATGAGGAGAATTTAGTGTGACCAATCAACCTAGCCAGCACGTCTTCTGGACTGTGGGAGAAAACCGGAGCACCCCAAGGAAACTTATTCCAACACAGGAAGAACATGCATACTCCACACAGATAGTAACCCTAGCTGGAATCGCACCTGTATGCCTTGTGCTGTGAAGCAGCAGTGCTAATCACTGTGTTACCATGCTGCCCATGAGCATTTTTATTGGTGTTTATTAAGGAGGACTCCAACAAAATATCTATGGATGTGGAGATGATGGGGTCACCGTTGGTCAGATGGTTAAACAGCAGAGTAAGCTGGAGGAGCTAACAGGACTTAGTATAGGTGACTTTAGTTTATTAGTTTATTTATTTGTGTCACAAGTAGACTTACATTAACACTGCAATGAAGTTACTGTGAAAATCCCCTAGTTTCCACACTCTGATGCCTATTTGAGTACAATGAGGGAAAATTTAGCATAGCCAATGCGCCTAACCAGCATATCTTTCTGATTGGTCTGGGTGGTTTGCATCTCAGGTTGTTGGAGGAAGTGGGGATGGAGATGATGGAGGGGCTTGCCATTGTCTTCCAGACTTTTCTGGGTATGGAGTTGGTACCAAGGGATTGGATGTGTGAAGACTACTTTGGTAGTTGCAGAGCGGTTAGTTTGGCATAGTGGTCAGTTGGTTTTCAAGGTGGTGATGAGAGAAGAAGTTGAGAAGCACTAGGAAAGGTTTGAATTAATTGGAAATGACCAGCATGGATTTGTAGAGGATGTACAATTCTGCTGGACTAATCTGGTTGAGTCTTTTGCGCGGGTTGAAAAGGCGTCATTGTTAGGAGAGGGCAGTGAATGTTGTCTCTATGGATTTTGGAAAGGCTTTTGAAAAAGTGCCACATGAGAGGCTGCTTGACCAAGTTGAGGCAAATCGAGTGGGAGGATTAATGCCATCTTGATAAAAACAACCGTTTAAGGGCATAAATTATTGAGATTTGGATAATGGATTTCCCATGTCAAAGCATTTCTTTGTCAGTAACTGTGGCATTGATCTCTTGATGGGACTCACTCAACGTTTGTAATTATTAACAATCGATATTGGGTACAGTGCCTCACTAAATTTACTCTTTCATCTCTGCTGCTATCTCTCTGATGTTGGAGCCTTCCATTGTTCATTCAAGGTAACTTACTGATAGGAGGTAATGAACTACAGAAAAGAGTTTGCAGCTGACCAGTCTATATAACATAATGTAAGCTTATAAAAGAACTGGAAAGAACGGGTTTAAACCGACCATTTCTTAGTTTCCAAGCTTAGGCACGCTATGAAAACGCGAGCAGGAAAAGGAAAACAGAGAAAGGGAAAATCAGAACAATAGCATCTTAAAGCTGCTTTGCCTGAAGTGGCTGATTTTAAATTCAAAGTTTATTTATTGGTGTCATAAGTAGGCTTACTGTGAAAATCCCTCAACGCCACACTCTGGCACCTGTTTGGGTACACTGTGGGAGAATTTAGCATGGTCAATGCACCTAACCAGCTTGTTTGGACTGTAAGAGGAAATCAGAGAATCTGAAGACATGCAAACACAGGGACAATTTGCAGACTCCGCACAGACAGCGACCCAAGCCAGGAATTGAACCAGGGTCACTGGCACTGTGAGGCAGCAATGCTAACCACTGTGCCACCCTGATTTCAAGGTAGCATTGGTGCAGTGCTTCCAACAGGTTGCTTCCTCGCTCTCAGTGATGAAGAGCAGAAGTCACACAGAAGCCAATAAGGAAGGAGAAGTGATGGCAAGGGTTTTATGACTCATGTTGAATGCATGCACTGAATATCATATACATCGCAATTATGCTGAAGCACTCACAATGCAACGTGACCTATGTAGACAATTTAAATACTATAGCATTTTCTGTAGTGACCATTTTGAAATATCAGTAATGCTTCTTTATCGTGTTCAAACACTTCAGGGTGCAACCTGATCCATGTAAAAAACTTGTACATTATTGCACTTTGTGTGATGGGCATCTTGAAATGTTTTGTAATGGATCTTTTGGCTATTTTATGAATAAAACATATATTTGCAAAAAAAAACAACTGTAATTATTCAGGATAGAATTAGGAATCATATAAAAAGTTGTGAGCTGATTAGGAAGAGATAGCATGGATTTCTGAAGGCAAAATCATGTTTAACTAACTAGCTGGCATTTTTTTGAGGAGGTAACAGAAACGGTTGATGAGGGTAGTGCTATTGATGTAGTGTACATGGATTTTCAAAAGGTATCCAGCATGTTGCACACTACAGACTTGTGAGAAAAATCATAGCTCATGGACTAAAGGAAACAGTAACAATGTGGATACAAAATTGGATGAACAATAAAAAGCTAAGAATTACGGTTAGTCGGGGTACTCAAGAGGCATTAGATGATTCTCTGACGAGAAAGAAAGTTCAGGGGTATGGGGCGAAAAGACAGAAGAAGGGCACTAAGTCATAATGCAAGAGATGGTGCAGTCACTGTGGGCTGAATGGCCTCCTTCTGTACTGTGATCTGTGAAATTGAGTGTAAGCAAACAGAGGTATCAAATCAACAGAGCTTGTTAATAATAAAGCAATGCATGTATTGTATTCAGGACACTGCTTCATCACACTGCATTCATAGAATCCCACAAATCCCTACAGTACAGAAGGAACTCATCACATCTGTTCCAACCACAATCCCAACCAGATCTTACTCCTTTAACCCCATGTATTTACCCTGCTAATCCCCTGACACTAGGATCAATTTTGCGTGGCCAATTGACCTTACCTCGCACATCTTTGGATTGTGGGTGTAAACTAGAGCACTATGAGAGGCATGGACAGAGTGGATAGTCAGAAGATTTTTCCTAGGGTGGAAGGGTCAGTTACTAGAGGGTGTAGGTTTAAGATGCGAGGGGCAAGGTTTGAGGGTGATGTATGGGGCAGATTTTTTAGAACTCAGTAAGAATTTAGCAACACCAATTATTAATCCAACCGATTTATTTGATAGTAAAATAGCGAGCTTTCAACACTCCCGTGTCTTCATCAGGCAAGTGCAGTGTTCTGGACACTGCACTTGCCTGATGAAGACACGGGAGTGTTGAAAGCTCGCTATTTTACTATCAAATAAATCGGTTGGATTAATAATTGGTGTTGCTAAATTCTTACTGAGTTCTTACCACTCCAATCCAACGCCGGCATCTTTACATCATGCAGATTTTTTACACAGAGATATGGTAGTGACTTTTAAGGGACATCTTGACAAATACATGAATAGGATGGGAATAGAGGGATATGGTCCCGGGAAGAGTAGGGGGTTTTAGTCCAGTTGGGCAGCATTTTTGGTGCAGGGAGGACTGTTCCTGTGCTGTAAATTTCTTTGTTCTTTGCTCACTGGGAAGAAAGCCATGCAGACACGGAGAGAACATGCAGTCTCCACACAGATAGTGAGCCGAGGCCGGAATTGAACCTGGGACCCTGGCACTGTGATGCAGCAATGCTGACACTGTGCCACTGTGCTGCCCCATTTGCCTCCTTTCTCATTAAGGCTTTTAATGCCATAACGTCTGTGCATTGAAATGATGCTATTAAAGCTCATTTGGAATCAACATTGCAGGGAATGCTGTAAAGACAAAAATTTGATTGGAGGAAAGGTAATAGTGATAAACTATTGGAAAACCCACACTGAAGGAAGTAATAAAAAAATAAACTAGAGACTGCCGAAAATTCACTGCACTAGTATCAGTGGAGAAAGAAGCAGGGTTCCATTGGAGTCCAACCCTGATGAAAGCTCATCAATCAGATGCTCCGACTTTTTTCTGTTCCCAAATGCTGCCAGACCTGTTCACTACTTTGAGCTCCTTTATTTCAGATTTTCAGCACCTGCAGGACTTATGCTTCTCTAATAACTTGGACTGTATTTTAATTTCAGGTTAGCTGTGGCATGCTGAGATATGACACTCCCAGATAGAGAGCGAGAGAGAAAATCGCAGCTTCAAACATTACATAAAATGGGAGAAATTATCAAAAGTACTTTGTTGGCAGCAGAGCATTTTGAGCAGCACAGTGGCACAAGAGTTAGCACTGCTGCCTCACAGCACCAGCAACCAGGGTTCAATTTCGGCCTCGGGTCACTGTCTGTGTGGAGTTTGCATGTTCTTCCCATGTCTGTGTGGGTTTCCTCCAGGTGCTCCAGTTTCCTCCCAAACTCCTAAGATCATAGAATCCCTACAGTGCAGAAGGAGGCCATTTGGCCCATCAAGTCTGCACTGACCATAATCTCACCCAGGCTCTACTCCCCATGCATTTACCCTAACTAGTACTCCTGACACTAATTTAGAAAGGCCAATCCGCCTAACTGACACATCTTTGAACTGTAGGAGGAAACCAGAGCAGGATATGTTGATTAGCTCTGCTTAATTGCCCCTTAGTGTCAGGGGAACCAGCAGGATAAATATGTGGGTTTACAGGGATAGACTCTGGGTGGGATTGTTGTCAGTGCAGAGTCTATGGGCCAAATGGCCTCTTTCTGCACTGTAGCGACTCTGTGATTCTATGAAGTAAGGGGGATTAATAGGGAGTGGGTGGGATGGTCTGTCGGAGAGTCAGTGCAGACATGATGGGCCAAATGGCCTCCTTGTGCACTGTAGAGACTCTATGAATTTCCAAATAAATTGGAAACAAGATAATAAGAAATAGCCTGATGATTTTTTTTTAAATTAAAAAATGAGAGACAAAATGATATTCTCAAGATTGTAACCGTAATTCTGAATGACATATTTTTAATATAAGGTTTTATTGCTTTTGGCATGGTGATGTACACGTAGGTATAAATTTCAACAAGTACTGTTTATATTGATATACATAATGAACTGACACGTGCAGCTGAAAGCTAACAGCCAGTTTTACTTTCTGCAGAATGTGATTTAATCTTTGTGTTTCCCCGAAATCCGATATTTAAACATTATGTTACCACAAGCGCAAGGTCAACCAAACTGCTGTGGGTAACATTAAACCCCTGTGAGGTCTTTTCGATCGAATTGCTGACCAACTCTGATTTTAACAACACTAACACTGTTGTAAACCTTTGCCATTGTGCTCACAGATCAATGGCAACTGGTGCCGATCCAGGCAAGGGGCTGACACTTGATTATTTTAACGGGCGCAGTTTACCACTCAAGGCCAGCACAGTCCCATCTCAAACAGGAAGTCTTCCTTTTCATTTTGGGCCAGTCTGAACTTTATAACCATCTCCTCTCCTCCCCTCCCTCCCTCGTCATTCACACCAATCTGATTCAAAATGCTTTTTCAGGAAAACTGGAGATGCAATGGGTATTTCATTATGTTTTTAAATCATTGCTTAAAAGTCTGACATACACAATTCACAACAGTTCTGTTTAACTGATCCTCAAGTCAGGTCCAAAACAATAACATACATAATAGGGATTTAAAAATTGGTTCAGGGTTAGAGGTTCGGTTTTTGTCTGAATTCACATCGAAAGCTGTAATTGAATATAAGGCTAGACTAAATATTTATCAACCACACTGCCTCAGCTAAGCAGTGAGCTAAACTATTAGTGTTGATGCTGTATGATTAATCATTCCTCATGTACATTCTTCCAATTTCTAAAATTCGGATTGTCCGTAATTGAGCGTCCTGGTGCCTCAGGTGAGAGCTCAGTGTTTTCCACCACAAGATCCACATTCCTGGGCTTCTCCTGATTTTGGGATGAGTCTGCGTTTTTGCAGGGATGTTTAATCTTCTTCTTGATGAAGTGCCAAGGCTCTTGGATAATGCACAGACAGAACACCTCCCCCCCCCATCCCCCCCACCCCCCACTTTAGACTATCTCAATCCCTGATAAGTGGCTCAGGGTCTACCCGGGCAATTTAATACTCAATACTCCTTCTGCTGAAGCCAGCAATCCATTTGTGTTTACACACTGCCATTTTAATATCAGCAAGATTCACTTCTGAATGCCACAAGGAATTTCCCAAGAAAGGGATAGGTCCCCTTCACCTAAGTGATTTCCCTTCCCCCTGCTTTGTGCCTCCTTAACTAGCCCCACTGAAAGCCACTTAACCATTTGATACAATTGATTGGATGAAACCCATCAGAAGCAGAACTTCCAACCCAGAAGTGGGTCAAAGTCTCCCCCACAGCCACGTAAAGTCCTCTGGGTGTTAAATTGCAGTGCGGCAGGCTACCAGAGTGGATTTAACATCAACTGTTCTATGAAGCGAGGGTAAAAATTTTGCAATTTGTAGAATTCTCCTTTTAAAACGAATGCATTTTTCCCGTCACAGCAGATGGTGGAATTTGAATTCAGTAAAAAATATCCAGAATTAAAAATCTACTGATGACCATGAAACAGTTGTCAATTGTCGGAAAAACCCATCTGGTTCACTAATGTCTTTTAGGGAAGGAAATCTGCTATCCTTACCTGGTCTGGCTTACATGTGACTCCAGAGCCACAGCAACGTGGTTGACTTCAGCTGCTTGCAGGCAATTAGGGATGGGCAATAAATGCCGACTAGCCAGCGATACCCATGTCCCATGAATGAATAAAACATTTTTTCTAATGTGAAGAGTATTACAATGATAGTATTCTATGGTGCTGATCTATTTACTATATGAAAGATTTTAGGCTTGTGCTTTGCATATGAGGTTGGACAGAAATTTTTTTAACCCAAGCTTAATGTGAAAACATTACCTTTGGAATTTTTCTTACTTTTGTCTCCTGTTCTTTTTAACCTTTTAAACAGTGGGTAAAGACTCAATACCAAGACTTTCTCAGTGTAAAAATGGAACCAATCACCCAAGTTTAGGATTTTCAGTTCTGAACTGATTCCCAGTAGATTCAGAAAAAAAACTTACCATGTTCTTTTTATTAGACTTACCAGAAATGAAACATTCAAGAATTTACTGAGGTGACCAGTAATGCAGCAACATTGTCTCTGTGCATTACGGTGCAGACTAAATAACTAAACAGTGAGGTGCGTGCTGCTATCTCCATGAAATGATAAGGTACTAGGTCTTTCCTGGCTGCCTGCAGACACCAGCTATGTGCAAACAACTCTTTCAAAGAGCTTCACCAGCACGATGGGTCAAATAGCCTCCTTCCCTGCTGTACAATTCTCTAATTTTATGCACAGAGATATTGGATGGGATTTCCAGTCCCCTTGCAGCGGCTTTTTCTGCTGATGTCTGTCTTTGTACGGCTCACCGTGGGAAGGAGGAGTCATCTCCAGCGACCCCTCCTCCCTGGCAGATCCCGCCGGCAGGATGGGCTGGAAAACCCAGCAGCTGTTTCAGTCACCGTTTTGTCTCACTTCTTTTCTTGTTAGCCACAAGCATTCAATCATTTGGAAAAGACTTGCAGCCATCAACAAGTGTTTGTTTTTTGCCGTTCAGGTACTGGGATTCACCATGAAATGTAACAAGGCAGAAACTGCAAACAAACAGGATGGGCTCACTTTGTGTTACAGGAACTGTTCTCAAATGACAACTCTTATTTACAATGTGGAGATGCCAGCATTGGATTGGGAAGGCACAGTAAGAATTCTCACAACACCAGGGTAAAGTCCAACTGGTTTATTTGGAAACACAAGTTCTCAGAGTGCTGCTCCTTCATCAGATGACTCACTACAGACAAAGCATATCATCCATAAAGTACAGTAAGAAGTCTCACAACATCAGGTTAAAGTCCAACAGGTTTATTTGGAATTACGAGCTTTTGGACCACTGCTCCTTCGTCAAGTGAGGCGGATCATCTGATAAAGGAGCAGGGCTCCAAAAGCTCGTGACTCCAAATAAACCTGTTGGATGAACCTGGTGTTGTGAGACTTCTTACTGAACTCTTACTTACACACCTGCTAAAAAGGCAAACACATTATTTTCCCCTACAAATTTGATTCTGACATTCCGCTTTGAAAGCAAGCGCGTTTTTAAGGTGCTCCCCAGTTCATTGGTTAGAATTAAGTAAATGTTCATTCCAACTTCACTGAATTTTAAACGTATTTTGTCTTACCAAATATGACTGACTTGCCTCAAACTACGATCTGACACAAAGCAAAATGCGGGATAAGCATCTGGCGCTGAAACTCTGATTTAGTTTATAATGTCAGCCATGATACAATGTAAACTGTAAGTTTGCCACCTTGGAAATCCATCATAGTGGTAGAATTGATATATGAGATCACGGGGAAGCTGTGCTATCGATAGAGGTACCAGTGCTACTTTGTCTGTTTGTTATAGACAGATACAACAGCTGTGTTTTGGTCATGGACACATGTTCCTACACCTGGAAGTGTACATCTCTTTATGGTCAGTACATTTTACACATACTGCAACATAATTTACAAAATGTAAACTGTACTTCAAGAAAGCTTTGCTGGAAATTTTCAATATATAATAATCAAGAGCATTAATTATTAGGTAAAATGAGGCATATTATAATTATTTTGTTTTCAGCTTGATTAACCTGTTAAAAAATTGTACATCTATGGATATAATATAAAATATATATTATATATAATATAAAATCCATATAAATATGGATATAATGATTTGATTTATTATTGGCACATGTATTGGGATACAGTGAAAAATATTGTTTCTTGCAATCTATACAGTCTAAGCATACTGTACATAGAGTACATAGGGAAGAAGGAAACGAGAGAGTGCAGAATGTAGTGCTATAGTCATAGCTAGAATTGTAGAGGAAAAGCTTAAGAAAGAATAGGTCCATTCAAAGTCTGGTGACAGACCAATGAAATCCGGCATTGGATTGGGAAGGCACAGTAAGAATTCTCACAACACCAGGGTAAAGTCCAACTGGTTTATTTGAAAACACAAGTTCCAAATAAACTTGTGTTTATTTGGAAAACACAAATAAAGAAGCTATTCTTGAGTCAGTTGGTACATGATCTTAGACTTTCGTATCTTTTTCCCAATTAGAAGAAGGTGGAAGAGAGTATGTATGGGGTTGCATAGGGCCTTTAATTATACTGGTTGCTTTTCCAAGGCAGTGGGAAGTGTAGACAGAGTCAATGGTTGGGAGGCTGGTTTGCATGTATATATGCGTGTGTGTATGTGCATATATACATGGGCCAGAATTTTACATTGAATGAGCAGGTGCATACCTGACTCAAAACCGCATGAAATAGCATGAAAAGACATCGGTGCACATCCTGACATCCATGTGTTTGCGCACAACATTACTATTGGCTGGTTCGTGCAGGGGTTTGAAGCGCACCCACTTACAATTAAACAGGCAATTAAAAAGCAATTATTAGAGAGTTTACATGACCCAGATGTTTTTATAGTTGGTGGATGGGTCCATTGGCCAGTTAGCTTTCATGTTTTTAGGGGCAGGAGAAAATATCCATGATAAAATTAAAGGAAAGCAGATGTCTGAGGGTTGAGGTGTTATGTACTCTGTTGTCAGTTGTTTGAATTTGCATTACAGAGAGAGTTTGCTGTGATAATTATGCAGATTTCATGAGAACAATACGGCAATTCCCTCCAGAGACAGCAGTTGTCAGTCTTCAGAGAGTTTGGTGGAAATGGCCACCCACACCCTCACTTCTATCAACGCCCGGTCCTGCTCTGAATACTGCCAGCAGCCTCGCTGTCCTGACATATTAAAGAGCTGGAAATCCCGCATCGCGTGAGCAGACTTGTTTTTGTGTTAACCAATGCTGAAGAAGGATGCACGTCTCTGGGATTGTGCTTTAAATTGGAATGCAGACCCCTGTCCCCACAGAGCTGAGCCTCTTTCAGTGTGTGCTTTGTGCTAGCTGTCAATGAACTGGCCAGTCAGCATGAAATCACGTTTCAGTTGCAATAGTGGATGGAAGCACATTTCATGTCCTCCCAATGATGCACACCTGACATGCACGAGCAGCACTGTGGCACAGTGGTTAGCACTGCTGTCTTACAGCGCCAGGGACTCCAGGTTCAATTCCCGGCTTGGATAACTGTCTGTGTGGAGTTTGTACGTTCTCCCCGTATCTGCGTGGGTTTCCTCCGAGTTATCTGGTTTTCTCCCACAGTTCCATGAAGTGCAGGTTAAGTTGATAGGCCACGCTAATTTGACAGTTAGTGTCAGGAGGTCTAGCGGAGTAAATGGGGATAGGACCTGGGTGGGATTGTGGTCGGTGCAGACTTGACGGACCAAATGGCCTCCTTGTAGGGATTCTATGATGCATGAAATTCTGGCCATGCACATATATAACCTACGTTGTTACTAATATAAGAATTCAGACAGATTGAAACAATCAAGTTGAGAACTTAGAAACGCTGGTATCGATGTGAGCATTTGACCTTCCTTTGTTTGCTTTTTTAGTGCTTATCCATTTTTTTCAAACATTAAAATAACAAACAAATGAATGTCAAATGCAAATGTCCATAAAGTGCAATCTTAGAGCATGTATTTTGAATGGGGACATTGAATATACAGGATCTTTGTACTGTTCAATGTGAGATAATTATTCTTGGGGATTTAACTCAAGGTAAAATGGAGAATTGAAGAGGATTTTGTGATCTGACTTCTGCCCAACAAAAAACCTTGGTAGATTTGATTTCAATAAGGATGGGGAGGCACATTTTGAGACTTACTGGGTGAAAAGTGAACAATATTCACACTTGAAAACAAACGCAAAAATTGGCCTGACCAGACATATCAAAACTGTGAAATTTCAAAACCTCATCTAAATTCTTCTTAAATGTTGTGAGAGTTCCCACTTCTACCATACTTGCAGACAGTGAATCTCAGATTCCCAGCATTCTCTGGGTAAAAAGACTTTTCCTCAAATTCCCTCTAACTCACCTACCCCTTATCTTAAATCTATACCCCCTGGTTATTGATCCCTCTACTAAGGGGAAAAGGGTTCCTGTCTACACTATATTTTTGACTTGATTTGATTTGATTTATTATTGTTACATGTATTGGGATACAGTGAGAAGTATTGTTTCTTAAATGCTATACCGACGAAGCATATCAATGATAGACACAGTAAGAAGTCTCACAAGGCCAGGTTAAAATCCAAAAGATTTATTTGGAACCAAGAACTTTCAGAGCACTGCCCTTTCAGGAGGTGATTTATTCTCACTCGGAAATAAGTGGATGTATTAGTAAAAGGCAACATGATTTTGTGAAGGGGGGGTCGTGCCTCATGAATTTGATAAGTTTTTCGAGGAAGTAACAAAGATGATCAATGAGGATAAGCAGTGGATGTTATCTACATGGACTTCAGTCAGGCCTTTGACAAGGTTCCTCTTGGCAGACTGGTGCAGAAGTTGCATGGGATCAGAGATGAACTGGCAAGGTGGATACAAAACTGGCTCGGTCAAAGAAGACAGAGGGTAGCAGTAGAAGGGTGCCTTTCTGAATGGAGGGCTGTGACAAGTGGTGTTCCTCAGGGGTCAGTGCTGGGACCTTTGCTGTTTGTAATATATATATGGAGGAAAATGCAACTGGATTGATTAGTAAGTTTGTGGACGACATAAAGGTTGATGGATTTGCAGATAGCAATGAAGACCATCACAGGATATAACAGGATATAGATCAGTTGGAGACATGGGCGAAGAGATGGCAGATGGAGTTTAATCCGGCCAAATGTGAGATAATTCATTTTGGAAGGTCTAATACAGGTAAGACATAAATAGTAAATGGCAGAACCTTTAAAGGTTTTGATAGGCAAATGGATTTAGGTGTACTGATACACAGATCACTGAAAATGGCAATGCAGGTGGAGAAGGTAGACAAGAAGGCACACGGCATTCTTGCCTTCATCAGCCGGGGTACTGAGTTTAAAAATTGGCAAGTCATGTTGATATTTTATAGAATCTTAGTGAGGCCACACTTTGAATATAGTGTTCAATTCTGGTTGCTACACTACCAAAAGGATGTGGAGGCTTTGGAGAGAGTACAGAAAAGATTTACCAGGATGTTGCCTGGTATGGAGGGCATTAGCTATGAGGAGAGGTTGCAGAAACTTGGTTTGTTCTCCCTGGAGTGACAGAGATTGAGGGGAGACCTGATAGAAGTCTACAAGATTATTACAAGTTTAAGGTGCTGGGGGGCAAGTACAGAGGAGATGTTAGAGGTAAATGTTTTACTCAGAGGGTGGTGAGTGAATGGAATCGGCTGCCATCAGTGGTGGTAGAGGCGAACTCGCTGGGGTCTTTTAAGAGACTTCAAGATGAGTACATGGGATTTAATGGGATTGGGAGTTACAGATAGTCCTATGGCTTGGTAGGTACTGATATGATTGGCACAACTTGTGGGCCAAAGGGCCTGTTTGTGCTGTAGTGTTTTATGTTCTATGTTCTAAGATTATGAGAGGCATGGATACAATGGATAATCAGAAACTTTCTCCCAGGGTGGTAGAGTCAATTACTAAGGGGCACGGGTTTAAGGTGTGAGGGGCTTTTAAAAGAGATGAACAAGACCGATTTTTTTACACAAAGAGTGGTGGGTGCCTAGAACTTGCTGCCAGGGGAGGTAATGGAAGTGGATACAGTAGTGACTTTTAAAGGGCATCTTGACAAGTACACGAAAGAGATGGGAATAGAGGGATATGGTCCCTGGAAGTGTAGGGGTTTTTAGTTAAGTCAGGCAGCATGGTCGGTGCAGGCTTGGAGGGCCGAAGGGCCTGTTCCTGTGCTGTAATATTTTTTGTCCTTTGTTCTTTGTTTCTGTGGTGGGGTGACCAGAACTCTAGCTGTGGCCTAATCAGCATTTTATATAAGCTGCATCATAACCTCTCTGCTATTATATTCAATATCTCAGCTCATAAAGGCAAGTATTCCATATGCTTCTTAACACCTTGAGGTATAGAAATATCATTGCATGAAATACTTTAAAATAACAACTGGGACTTTATGCCACCATCCACATTCCTCGGCCCTGGGAACAGGCTGGAGACGAGTAGAAGGGGATAAAATTTAGTTGGGATGGCAAGGATGACGTGCATGACATCATTCCAATTCTACTGGAGTTTTCCAGTGACTGGACAGGTCACAGGGTTGGGCAATCCACTTCACCATAGTCAATCGAATAAAACTTGGTTAACTCTCTACAAGCTCAGTGGGGCGCCCACCTCCTGTGGCTCAGCAGGAGTCACACCATCAGCAAGGACATCCTTTGCTGGAAGACCACACCTTTCCCTCGCGATTGGCTCCCCGCACCAAATCCCATACTTACTCACTGATGCAAGCTGCAATCCCATTTACCTGTGCCCTACATCTGTTCCACCCTCGTTCTGATGAAGGATCATCATTAATCTGAAGAACTATCCTCAGGGATCGGTGCTGGGTCCACTGTCATTTGTCATTTATATTAATGATTTGGATGAGAATACTGCAGGCACGGTTAGTAGTTTGCAGATGACACCAAGATTGGTGGCACAGCCAACAATGAAGAACGTTATCTCTGATTGCAACGGGAGCTTGGTTATTTGGGCCAGTGGGCTGACAAGTGGCAGGTGGAGTTTAATTTAGATAAATGCGAGGTGATGCATCTTGGTAAATTGAACCAGGACAGGACTTACTCTGTTAATGGTAGGACACTGGGGGGAATTACAGAACAAAGAGATCTAGGTCATGTTCATAGCTCTTTGAAAGTGGAGTTACGGATGGACAGAGTGGTAAAAAAGCATTTAGCATGCTTGGTTTCATTGGTCAGAACATTGAATACAGGAGTTCAGACATCTTGCTGAAGTTGTACAAGACATTGATAAGGCCACACTTGGAATATTGTGTATAGTTCTGATCATCTAATTTAGAAAGGATATTATTAAACTAGAAAGAATGCAGAAAAGATTTACTATCGGGATTTGATGGTTTGAGTTATAAGGAGTTACTTGATAGACTGGGACTTTTTTTTCCCTGGAGCTTAGAAGGCTGTGGGATGATCTTATGGAGGTCTATAAAATAATGAGGGGCACAGATCAGTTAGATAGACAATATTTTTTTCCCAAAGGTAGGACAGTCTAAAACTAGAGAGCATAGGTTTGAGGTGAGAGGAGAGAGATATAAAAGGATCCAGAGAGGCAAATTTTTCACACAGAGTGTAGTAAGTGTCTGGAACAAGCTGCCAAAGGTAGCAATGGAGATAGGTACAATTTTGTCTTTTAAAAAGTATTTAGACAGTTACATGGGTAAGATGAGTATAAAATGATACGGGCTAAATGTGGACAACTGGGACTAGTTTAGGATTTTACAAAAAAAGAGTAGCATGGTCAAGTTGGGCCAAAGGGCCTGTTTCCAGGCTGTAAACCTCTATGACTCTATGAGAATGTTATTTCTCTCTCCACATCCACTGGCTGACCGACCAAGTATTTCTAGTATTTTTTGCTTTTATTCCACAGTCACTGATTTGGGGGTGTGGGGTGTTGGCCACTGCTCCCAGTGAGCTACTGGGACTGGAGAACTACTGGCCAAGGGCATCCTACCTTGGCGGGTAGAGGGGGTGGGGGTGGGGGTGATGGTCGGAGTTGCACAAAGACACGATTTCAGGCAATTGATCACTGAACAATGTCAAATTGGTCTGTGGCTTCTGAGGCTGATGGAGTTGACCTCTTCCCAACCTTTCAGCTGGTACTTGGGACCACCTCTGTCAAATCCCAGCCAATAATATAACACAGGTTTTAATGTTAACCAGCAGTACTTTAAACTTCCCACCTCTAATTATACATATCACTTTTTCTGGACAGAACATGCTGTTGAAGAGTTTTTTTAACCTAGATTTTTATCATTCTTTTTACTAAATATACACCATTTATTGCAGGCCAGGGCAAAATAGCACAATATTGTTATCTTTTTACGTCATGGGAATTGGAAATCTTATTATTTCTGAGAGGATTGAGAGCATATGGAGTCAAAGATTTACGTGTTGTGTCTAACTTTGCAACATATGATGAACATTTTAAACACTGTTTTGAATATCTGACATACCACACACAAGGAACATGCTAAAAGTCTTACCCAATATTATGTCAAATGCTTCTTATCTAGTAGTTAGAGTCTTATCACTGCCAGAAATAATTAGAACCAAAGTGAGGTCAACAAAAAGGAAAAAAGCTTAACCTTTTTTCAACTTAAAGGTCACTTATGTATTATGGAGTACATTTTATAGTGTCTTTGTTGTACTGTGTGGTGTCAAGTTTGGTGAATGTTATTAAATTCTGACATTATTGTTATTGTGAACATGTGGCAATCAGGAAAACCCAATGGATTCATAGGTAATACAGAAACTAGAAGCAGGAGAAGGCCATTCAGTTCTCCGAGCCTGTTCTGCTATTCATTTTGGCTGATCATGAAATTTAATATCCCAATCCCACTTTCAAACAGGTTAACCTGCAGGGATGCTATAATTCAAGCGAGATTATGGTCAGTGAGTCTTGGGACATTGGCAGTGGCATCTTTCAGATTTAGACTGAATTTGGCACGGTGGCACAGTGGTTAGCATTGCTGACTCACAGCATCAGAGACTTGGGTTTGATGTCTGGCTTGAGTCACTGTCCGTGCGGAGTTTGTACGTTTTCCACGTGTCTGTGTGGGTTTCCTCCAGGTGTTCTGGTTTCCTTTCACACTGCTAAGATGTGCAAGTTAGGTGCATGGGCCATGCTAAATTGCCCCTTAGTGTTCCAGGATGCATAGGTTCGAGGGATTAGCAGGGTAAATATGTGGGGTTATGGGGATAGGGTTTGGGTGGATTGTTGATGGTGCAGATTTGATGGGCTGAATGGCCTCCTTCTGCACTGTAGGGTTTCTATGATTCTCATTTGTACATTTGCATATGTGCATGTGTGTTTGTGTGATGCATCTATGTGTGCTTTAATGTTATTTTCCTTTTTTTTGTCAACATGGTCAGCATTAGGCATCGCTAGGTCAGATTACATGCTATGGTCACTCAGTATCACTTCAAATACATGGGTTGATTTGATTTATTATTATTTATATTATATAAATATAATAAATATATTCATTATTAACATACAGTGAAAAGTATTGTTTCTTACAGGCTATACAGACAATTCATCCCGTTCATAGAGAAGAAAAGCAGAGAGTGTAGAATGTCGTGTTAGTCACAGCTAGAGGGTCGAGCAAAATCAACTTAATGCAGGGTAGGTCCATTCAAAAGTCTGATAGCAGCAGGGAAGGAGCTGTTTTTGAGGCGGTTGATCTGTGTCCTCAGATTTTTATATCTTTATCCCAACAAAAAAAGATGGGTGCAGTTTCATATATTCAGGTGTAGAATAATAGACATTGGTCGGAATCTTATCTCCGTTCACGCCAGCGGGATTTTCCCATCCGGCCACAGTGAATGGAGATTTAGCTGGCTGCTGAATTCTCTGACCTCGCTGCAGTGGGAACGCGGAATGAACGGCTGGTGAGATCGTGCCTGTAATCTTTCTTTGAAAACTTATGAAAAAAGCCTGTCATTTTTCTGTACCTGACAGTTACAACTCTCAGGGTTAAAACAGTTTTTGCTAAGAGGACACAGGTGGAATTTTCTATTCTGCGCTGCAGTGGACGTGAGAAATGGCATTATTCCCGCTGGCAGTTTTGAGCTAATTTAATCTGCACACTCGGGAAGCATGCCAGAATATGGGCGGGTGGAATCAGATTCACCTATCACACCGTGATCTCACCAGTTCCTCACTATGGGCACATGCTTAAATAGCACCAAATCACAGTCCCCTTCACGTCTGCAGACCGGAATTGCCCAACTGAAGACATGGTATCAAAGATGAACATGACCTCGGCACCCAAATTTAGTGACGCCTTCCTGAACCACCTGCTGGGCGCGGTTGAGGCCTGCCACAATGACCCTCAACCCAGCCGTAGTTACACCAATCTCCTCACTCCGGCATGGGAGGCAGTGGTAAAGGTGAAATTGAGGTGGAGAACTCAGCCCACAATGCAGGAAGGGGATGAACGATTTCAGCTGTGCTATTAGGCTAAATTCATTGTTTCATTACAAAAAACAACGAAAGAAAAATACAGTACAGGAACAGGCTCTTCGGCCCTCCAAGCCTGCACTGATCATGTGTTCCTAACTAGACCATCCATTTGTATCCCTCTATTCCAAGTCTGTTTGTGTGTCTATCTAGATAAGTCTGATGCTAGCGTGCCTGCCTCAATCACCTTACTTGCATTCCAGGCCCCCACCACCCTCTGTGTAAAATATGTCCCCGAATTATCTGTATTGAACCTTACCCCTTCCTTACTTTGAACTTGTGACTCCTTGTCTTTGTCATTTACGACCTGGGAAACTTTCCAACTCTTCACCCTATCTATGCCCTTCATAATTTTGTAAACTTCTATTTGGTTGCCCTAACACACCGTTTTAACACACAGGCTCACCAGCCCGTCACACATTCACATTGGCGTTTCTTACAGTAGGTTAAAGGGATGTTACTGCTCACTCTCTCACACACACTCACATCTCCATCAGCTTCAAATCCTCTCGTGCTCATCCCACCCATGGCTCCACTCACCACACACACGCATACACGCATACACACACACACACGCATACACGCATACACACACACACACGCATACACACACACACACACACACACACACAAGCACACATAGACACACATGATGGACATCCTTATCAATTCCATTGGTATGTACCCTGCTCACATTCTTTGTCTTCATTCAGGACATGTTCACACCCAACAACAGGAAGAGAGATTCCAGAGCTGGAATGGAGTGATGGGCATTTGGGTCCTCACTCCCTTTGAGGAGGGTGGCATTGTGCAGGCTGTGGGGGCAGAAGGGGGGATGTGAACTGTACTCCTACTGATGGGGAGATGGGCAGCGCACATCCAACTGAGGGACCCTGCACCAGCTCATCCCATAGGTAACCGCATTCTGAGTGCTTTTCCTCACTTCACGTGCTCTGCCACGTGTTCTCTACTCTCTTCCAAGTGTCCTCTGGAAAATGCCCAAGGAAACCTGCAAGCCGGGCCCTCATCTGGAGTGCCAAGGACATCTCGGCTGAAGTACAAGAGAACAGCACATTTGAAAACCCAATTATAGTGCCCACTTGCGCCCGTTATACTGCTCACCCACACCATCACAGCACTCACCCACACCCGTTACAGCACCCACTCAGATCCTTACAGCACTCAACTACACCCATTATAGAGCTCATCCACATCTGTTACAGTCTTCACCACACACGTTACAATTTTTGTCAACACCCGTTATAGCATTCACCCACGCCTGTTACAATACTCGCACACACTACTACAGGACTCACCTACACCCATTACAGCACTTTCCCGCATCCATTACAGTGCTCACTCACACATTACAGCACTTGCCCACATGCGTTACAGCACTCACCCACATTGTTACAGCACTCACCCACACCCGTTACAGTATTCACCCACACCTGTTACAATACTCGCACACACTACTACAGTACTCACCTACACCCATTACAGCACTTTCCCGCATCCATTACAGTGCTCACTCACACATTACAGCACTTGCCCACATGCGTTACAGCACTCACCCACATTGTTACAGCACTCACCCACACCCGTTACAATATTCACCCACACCTGTTACAATACTCGCACACACTACTACAGTACTCACCTACACCCATTACAGCACTTTCCCGCATCCATTACAGTGCTCACTCACACATTACAGCACTTGACCACATGCGTTACAGCACTCACCCACATTGTTACAGCACTCACCCACACCTGTTACAGTATTCACCCACATTCATTACTGCACTCACCTATACCCGTAACAGAACTTGCCCATATCTGTTACAGCGCTTGCCCACACTTGTTACTGCACTCACCCACATCCATTACAATGCTCACCCACATACATTACAACACTCACCCACACTCGTTACAGTGCTCACCACATCCATTACAGTGCTCGTATACCATGGTTACAGTGCTCACACACAATCATTAATGTTCATCCACATTCTTCACCAGCACAGATGCACACACTGCAGTGGGAGCTAGGTCCGGACTTCCCAGTCTGATGAACACACAGTGTACTATCTGGTCTATAGTAGACGGATGCAGGGACATTGGAGGTTATTGGTGGAACTGCAGCAGCAATCCTGGGAACACAGGAAGGGATACACTCCTCAGACTGAATTGAACAATGGAGGAATTTGACACGAGTTAAGTCTCATTCAGAGAGGGTGGAAAGTGAGGATAAAATCTCATACCGGTACAGTAAGAGATCATTTATCTGCTGTTAGAGACGGGGGAAACAGAGGGAGCTGTGTCTGCTGATCCAGGACTGATAAAGGTTGATGTATTGTGAAGGACTGTAATGGAAGAGTTCCTTTTCACCAAGATTTACATCCTTCACCTTGATCAGCACTAAGATTTATAAAGGACAGTTTCATGGTAACTGAGAACTGAAGTTGCTCCAAATTAGGAAAATGAACTTCTCCTAATCAGGTTATATTTTAGCCTCGGTCTCTGATGATAAAGAATTGTTCTGCATCCCCCAATGCCACTGTCTTCCCTCTTGTTTGTCCAATACCTATAAATTGGCATTTACTCCCAACAGCCCATGAACCAAGTGAGAAAGGAAAAGCAAATATAGAAACATAGAAACTAGGAGCAAGAGTGAGTATGTGGCAATCATAGAAATCCAATGGATTCATAGGTAATATAGAACTAAAAGCAGGAGTAAGCCTCCTCCACCTTTCATTTTGATCATGGCTGATCATCAAATTCAGTACCCTGAACCCCAGCCTCCCAACTTCGCCCCATATCCCTTGATCCTTTGAGCCCCAAGAGCTATATCTAATTTCTTCTTGAAATTAGGCAACATTTTGGCCTCAACCACATTGTGTGGTAGTGAATTCCATACATTCACCATCTCTGGGTGAAGAAATTTCTCCTCATCTCACTTCTAAAAGATTTACTCCTTATCCTCAAACTATGCCCCTTGCCTGGACTCCCCCACCAGTGGGAGCATTCTTTCTGAATCTACCCTGTCTAACCCTGCATAAGTTTCTATGAGGTCCCCTGTCACTCTTCTGAACTCCACTGAATACAATCCTAACCAACTTTGTCTCTCCTCATGACAGACTTGCCATCCCAAGATGAGCCTGGTAAACCTTTGCTGTACTCCCAAGGACATCCTTCCTCAGACAAGGACACCAAAACTGCACACAATCGTCCAGACATACAAAGAAACATGCCATATAACCAGGTCAGATGGGTCCTTACCCTTGATCATACTGTACCAAAGGGAAGGGACACAAAACAAAGGCCAGCTTTCTCACAAGGAAGGACAAAAAGTAAACTCTGAGCCACTCTTGTATCAGGAGTCTTGGTTCCGAAGCAGAATATAGGGTGGCATGGTGGCACAGTGGTTAGCACTACTGCCTCACAGTGCCAGGGACCTGTGTTCAATTCCCAGCTTGGGTCTGTTCAGAAATTGCATGTATCTGTGTGGGTTTCCTCCAAGTGCTCCAGTTTCCTCCCACAGTCCAAAGATACACAGTCCAAAGGTTAGGTTGTGCTAAATTGTGTCAGGGGGACTAGCTATGGTAAATGCCTGGGGTTATGGGAATAGGGCTGGATGGGATTGCAGTCAGTGCAGACCCTGGTGGCCAAATGGCCTCATTCTGCACTGTAAGATCCTATCATTCTAAGTCACGTGCTCACAGCCATGTAGCCAGATAATGAATTTTAACTACAGAGTTTTACTGACCCAGGGTGGGGATGGGGGAGGAATGATGGTGCGTGGGCAGGGAAACCCAACATCTTTACTTTGCAACCAGATAGCAGCACATGAAACCAAGTTAACAGGAAAACGTCATGTTGGACATGGCAGGAAGATCATTAAAGCTCTTGAAACAGGTTCTGATACCCATAGAAACCAATAACTTCCAGAAAGTAATTAATTTCTCAGCAATTAACAGGAGGAATTGCAGGACAAGATGGACAGAATGGCCTTCTACTATCCCATTCCTTATGTTCTTCACAATAAAACATTGGTCAAGAGTTTTTGGTTTGTGATGTAATGATCCTCCTATTGGTACAAGCTTGAGGAACTAAATGAAATCCTCCTAATTTCATCATTTATCTATTTATTGGTAAGATCTGATTAGGAACCAAGGTTGTTTTGTTTAATGTAAGATATGGAGATGCTGGCGTAGGACCGGGGTGAGCACAGTAAGAAACCTCACAACACCAGATTAAAGTCCAACAGGTTTATTTGGAATGATAAGCTTTTGGAGTGCTGCTCCTTCATCACAGAAGGCGCAATGCTCTGAAAGCTCGTGAATCCAAATAAACCAGTTGGACTTTAACTTGGTACTGTGAGGCTGCTGTAATGTAGAGAATGTTTGGGATTCAAGACACTTACTCAGTGAATAAAGCCACAAAGTTCAATTGGTTTGGACCAAACAAACATAAACTTTTTTTATTCATGTGTGGGACATAAGCATCACTTGCTGGCCAGCATTTATTGTCCATCCATAGCTGCCCTTGAGAAGGTGATGGTAAGCTGTCTTCTTGCTTCACTATACAAATGAGAAAGATAAAACAATTTATGATATCAGTCTTGTACTTTTACATTTAGAGTTAATATGAGTTGCATGTGAATTAATAGACAAAGTATCATCGAACGTAGCACACTGCATAATAAATGACAGATGTGACCACGTCAAAGTCTATGGATTTCTCAATAACCCACCAAAATGTCAGTAAACATGTGAGTCAACTAATCACAATTAAACTCTGTCTCTCTCACAAATGATTCCAGTCTTCAGCTTCAAGGATCTAGCCCAGGAATTCTCTTCAAATGTCGTTCCAACTCGACGGCATGAAGAACAACCCACCTTTCAGGGTTTCAATCACACGTCCTGAGATTCCATGCCCCTGGATTCCTGAGTATGCACTCAAGCAACAACTCACAAGCACAACTTCAGCTCCTCAGCCACACCAACAGAGCACCACCACTCCAAAGGGATACCTTTTCTCCGGCGATCCATAGCATGGAGTCACCAACGTTTGGCTGCCTTCTTAGATCTTCAGGTCATCTCCTGATCCACTTTAATGATCAGATTCAGACAGCACCAAGGGGGGCCTACCTCATGGGGTTCAACCTCAGCTCCTGAGTTTCCATTCCCCTGGATTCCAGGGTGTACGGCAAGACACCAACTTGACAGGACAAATTCAGGTCTTTGGCCATATCATGAGGAACACAATTGCTACAAATGAACATCTTTGCTCAACCATTCACAGCACAGAGTCATCGGCCTGAATTTTACTGCCCTATTTGTCATGGGAATCGAAGAGGGTGAGGGACAGGCAATAGGAAGATCGAGGCAAAAATCTTAGGCAAGATTTTACGATTTCAGGACAAGCGAAGCCAGAAAATCCTGCCCATCAACTTCCAGCTGCCTTCTTTACTGAAAGTATGCTTCCTGCAGCCCTTTCCCCGTTGGGAGCCTATTTCTCTGTTACTCTGTAGATAAGCTGGCACATTTTCCTGTCCTTTTCCCCTCTTTGGAACTCTTCCTTCCGAACTTTTCTCTGTTCCTTCTTCCATTTAGAAGCTCTCCCTGCCCACTGCCTGGCACACTAGCCTTCCATGGTGCTCTGTTCCTGATCACCTGCCCTGTGTTTTAAAGCCATTTTCTTTTGAGCACACTAGGCTGAAAAATGCCAATCTGCGCAATCAGTGCAACCCGCTCCCAGTCTGCACACATGCAAAAGCTGCAAGGCCTGTTGAGAGTTGAAGTTCATGACCTTCGCTCTCAATGTTAAGGTCAATTTGACTTCCATAAAAATTAATACGGTTCAAATGAACTCAAAACTTCTCCAGTTTTGCAAAGAGATTTCTTTTCACTCAAGTTTCCATGCAAACCAAGAAGGAAAAGAAAGTGAAAGCTTCCATTGCTATTGGGACACAATTTAGAGCACCATTTTTTTTTAACCTGGCACATTAAAACATATCTATTAATATATTTAAGAGTGGGAACCGGATGCAGTTTTATTAGTGCGCTTGTAAATAAGTTTATTACAAAATAAGCTGGTTTTTATAATGAGTGTCTTGTCTACCAGCTATGATATTAATTGAGTGAGAGTGACAGAACCATTCACTAGTTATGTTTGTGTACAGCAGCCTGTTTCTTAGTCAATAACAATTATGTTTTAATTTTCAAGGGTTGCCTATTGTAATGCCCTGGCAATGATTGTATTCTGAATTCTAAGATCCTCTTTGATAGTCCTGCAAGCAAACGCAGTTTGCCAGGGTGGCACAGTGACACTGCTGCCTCACAACGCCAGAGACCTGGGTTTGATTCCTGGCTTGGTTCACTGCCTGTGTGGAGTTTGCACATTCTCCCTGTGTCTGCATGGGTTGCGCCCAGGTGTCCCAGTTTCCTCCCACAGTCTGAAAGATGTGCTGGTTGGCCATGCTAAATTCTCTCTCAGTATACCTGAACAGGTGCCAGAGTATGCGACTGGCGGATTTTCACTGTAGCTTCATTGTATGTCAACAAGTCTACTTGTTACACTAATAAAAAAACTTTAAACTTTAATTAACAGAAAGTCATCAAGGTGATTAACCAATACGAGAGTGTAGCCAGTCTGTGAGGGGAATCAGTCTCCAATACAATACTTTTTAAATCAACACAAAAAGGGGGCAGAAACCTGATTGCTCCTGATCATCATTTGCATCTGAAATTGCTCAACCTGTTGTGTTGGTTTGGCCAAACTTGAGTGAGGCAGGAAATCCAGGTAACATTCCAAAAATCTTATTACATGACGGCATTGCTGAAGTACATTATGAATTGCCAAATTAACGAAGCAGCCTCAATATTCAAAGTCACAATTGTGGTGAAAACCTTTCGGTGGAAAATTCAGAGTCCTTTGCTTTTTTTCTTACTTGTTGTCTGGAAACGCAATTCAGTTCTCCTTTGATTGAGTGTGGAAATCTATCTTGTTCTGGCGCTGGTGAAGAAAATGGGGAGTGCTCATTTCACGGGTGAGAAACTACTTCAGAATGGATCCTGGGTCACTCCTTAATAAACAAGAAAGATTAAATTGGCGAACATTGGAGGAGTTACGGTTCCTGTCACAGGAAAATGCACTCAAGGTCCATTCGCAGTTGAAGCATTTTTTTTATATTCCATCATCATTATTAAAAGTGACCTGAGTCACATATGGATGACAATGTGCTGCCTGACTGACAGACTCACTTGATGTATAAAGAATTCTGCATTCCTAAACAGAGATGCAGCTCCTGAGTATTCAATTGATCATTGCTGGAATAAGCAGACCAGTGTTGGTGAATTACAATGGTTTTCTCAGGGAATGGAGAAGACATCACTCAGGGAGAAGATGATATTCCACACTATTGACAGAATGTCTGGGAGCAGTGAGCTTTACTCAGTGAATGCCTCTTTAATTGAACTTGCTTGTGGAGCACAGAGTGTTATTTTGCATTTGGGAATGATGAACTTTGACATGCGTGAAATATTAATCTTGCAGATGGTGAGCCTACCAATCAAATCTGCCATGTATTCATTCTCAACGGCTGAACATTTTTATATTTTTATGGTCTTGACTTTTGACCTGGTGGTGGGTTGGCACAGTGGCCCCACTCTACGGGGACAATGCTGCCTCACAGCACTGGGAAGCCAGGTTCCATTCCTGCCTGAGGTCGCTGTTTGTGTGAAGTTTGCGCTTTCTCCCCCGTGTCTGTGTGGGTTTCCTCTAGGTGTTCCGGTTTCCTCCCACAGTCCAAAAGATGTGTGAGTTAGGTTGATTGGCCATGCTAAATTGATTCTATTGTCAGAGGATTATCTGGGTAAACATGTGGGGTTACGGGAATAGAGCTGGATGGGATTATGGTCAGTGTAGACTCAATGGGCCCAATGACACTATAAAGATTCTACATATTTGACTATTTGATGGGCAACACGACAGCTCAGTGACTATCGCTGTGCTGTGCAGATACATGGATTTGGGCCTGTGTCTGTGGGAGTTTGCACACTCTCCCCGTGCTTGCGTGGGTTTTCTCTGGGTGATCCGGTTTCCTCCCACATCCCAAAGATGTGCTCTTAGGCTAATTGGCAAATGAAATTCTCCCTAAATTGTCTCAAATTTGTTTTTTAATCCGTAGGTCTATAAACATGAACAGGGATCACGGGTAGAGGTGGGAACATCAGGGTGGCGGCACAGGCTCGTTGGGCTGAAGGGCCTGTTTCCCGTGCTGTTTTGTTCTTTGTTCTTTGTTCCATATCTGCAATCGTACATTTTGAGACTGCTTTAAATTAATCCTGCATTGTCTCACAAAGATTTCCTTTTACTAATAGTGACCTCTGCAGGAGACTTGCTTGATTTTTTTGTTACTTCATCATCTTCTTCCTACTTCATCCTGAGGTCTTTTTCCAAGTTCGCCCACTTCAATTTCGAGATTTCTCATCCTCACTGGGGCTTCATTTTTGCAGATACCAAAAGTCGGTGTATGGCCAGCTTGCCTGGGGCAGCACGGTGGCACAGTGGTTAGCAGTGCTGCTTCACAGTGCCAGAAACTTGTGTTCGGTTCCTGGTTGGGTCACTGTCCGTGTGGAGTTTGCACATTCTCCCTGTAACTGCGTAGGTTTCCTCTGCATGCTCCAGCTTCCTCCCACAGTCTGAAAGACAAGTTTTGCCCATGCTAAATTCTCCCTCAGTGTACCCAAAGAGCCACTGGAGTGTGGTGACTAAGGGATTTTCACTCCAACTTCAATGCAGTGTTAATGTTAAGTCTACTTTTGACACTAATAAATAAATTTTAAAAAAACTAAACCAACTCCCCACAGCCGCCCCCCCCCCCCTCACCAAAACTCACTCCAACCTTGTGCCATTTTGTTTCTCTTTTTGAATTAAGGAGCATGGAACAAAAGTGGATAGACAGAACCCAGGCAGGTAGTGGAGTTTGGAAAAAAAATCCACTCAACCACCATCTAATTGAATGATGGACCTGCTTCAAGTGGGCTTTGAAAGGGCCACTGCTGATCCCCAAGACAATTGGGTGCCCTGTTTGAGCTGCATTTTCCTAATCCCACAGAGACGGATTTTGTGGAGTAGCTTTTAGAAAGAAGATGTGGGAATGATTCCCCGAAGCAACCCCAGCCTCTGAGTGACCTTTCTCATTCCATTCCAGTGCAGAGCGCGTCCAAAACCTGCATTGTGACAAGTTGCCAATGTTTCTCTCACTTTCACCGCTCCTTCTCTTAACCCACGGTAAAATCACACGGGCAGCAGTCAAAGTCCAACACATCACCAAATAACCACTTGTTGTATGAACCCAGACTGTGAGCACCCACGGTTTATCTGATTCCAGTCGACATTATTTGGATTTATTTGATTTGATTTATGATTGTCATATGTATTGGGGTGTGGTGAAAAGTATTGTTTCTTTCACACTATACAGACAAAGCATACCATTCATAGAGTACATAGGGGAGAAAGGAAGGATGAAGTGCAAAATATAGTATTGCAGTCATAGCTAGGGCATAGAGAAAAATCACTTTATATATGATAAGTCCATTCAAAAGTCTAATGGTCATAGCTGTTAAGACCCAGATCAGAAACTCCAAAGTGCAATGTGAAGTTAGCCTACACCCTAAGTTTTATGTTTGATTTTGGCAGTGGTGAGCATAATGTTTTCCACTCCAGGTATGATTCAGGTGACCCACTAGGAAGCTTTTATCCAACAAAATTTATTTAAGAACACAGTTAAAATATAACAAAAAGAATTAGTATAACTTTTACTAATTACAAGATTTAAACATCATGGAATCCTACAGTACAGAAGGAGACCACTCGACACATCGAGATTGCACTGACTACAATCCCATCCTCATCCCATCCCCATAACCCCATGCATTTATCCTAGCTAGTGGCTCTGTCACTAATGGGCAATTTAGTATGGCCAATCCACCTAACCCGTACATTTTTGTAATGTGGGAGGAAACCAGAGCACTGGGACGGAACCCATGGAGACACGGGGAGAATGTGCAAACTCCACACAGCGACCCAAGCTGGAAATCAAACCTGGGTCCTTAGTGCTGTGAAGCAGCAGCGCTAACCACTGTGCACTGTGTCACCTGTATGACGCAGTACAAACTTTAACCGCTAGCTATCCATGATGTTCCAAGTCAAACACCCTTTCTGGACTTGGCACAAAAAGCTAGTATGCTCACTTGATGCTGGATTCTCAGCTGCCCAACGCTGGCTGTGATTTGATCCGCCAAACGTTGGATAAAATCTCCAAGGCTTCTCAATACTGCAACCCTCCAAAAAGCCTCTGAAGATAGAGGGACACAGAAACACTGACTGCTTCCACCAGCTTCCAACAGCAACCCACAGACAGAATTTCCAGAGAGAGGGGAACAGTGCTGTTGCTGTTCTCCACTTCAAACTACTATTGAAAAGTGGAACTAAAAATGTGGACTTTTCTCGCTGAAGGAATGAAATTAGATCAATTTAAATGCTGGCAAATCTTTTAGATGCATTTAGACTTCAGCTACAGTGTTCAGAAACTCTGTATGAGACTCTATTCAAAACCGAAAAGCTTCCCTTTTCCACTTGCATATAGAAAACCACTCAGTTATTACACATAAGATGCTACAGCTACCTAGCAACGCATTGTAAGTGACACGGTGGCACAGTGGTTAGCACTGCTGCCTCATAGCACCAGAGACCTTGGTTCAGTTCTGGCGTCAGGTCACTGCCTGTGTGGAGTTTGCACATTCTCTCTGTGTCTGTGTGGGTTTCTTCCCACAGCCCAAAGATGTGTCGGTTAGGTTGATTGGCCATGCTAAATTAACCGTGGGGTCAGGGGGATTAGCAGGGTGAATAACGAGGGGTTATAGGAATAGGGGTTGGAGGGGATTGTGGTTGGTGCAAACTCCTACTGCAGTGTAAGGATTCTATATTTTTGGAACGCACATCCCCTTTCATTTTCTTTTGCGCTGCTATACAGAGATAGAGTCATAAAGTGGTACAGCATAGAAAAGACCATTCAGCCCATTGAGAATGGCAATGAAAGGTATAAACTTCTGCATAGCAATGTGGGATCACCACAAAATCAAGGAGGATCATTGTTTCCTCAGCTCTGGATTTCCCTCCTGATGCCTCCACCATGCCTTTCACCCTCATACCACCACCCCCACTACCCCCACTTCCCCTTCAAGATATTCCATTATCGACATTCGTTAACACCCACTATTTTAGCCAAGCCTTCTGATGCCTTGTTCTGACATCTCCTTATGTGGCTTGGAGTCAAATTATGTTTGAAATTCATTCCTGTAAATCAACTCAGGGCAAGTCAGTTGTACTTGAAAGGCACCATGTAAATGCGAGTTGTTGTTGATATTAGTGTTGTTGATTGTGAACATTGGCTGGGTCATCACCCACAATCTGGGTCCGTGTCCATCAGATCCAGGGACATTTATATTGGAGCTGGACAGATACCTGGGCACCTTCTGAATCCAATTTCACACTAACCAGGGACCTCTCCTCCGTGCACCGTCGGACCGACAATGGACAACCTGCCCAGAGGGTCTGAACTGATCCCGGCCAAAGTCAACCCTGGAGAGACGAGTCAACTTGTAGTTTGCTACACAGCGGAAATCACTTCGCAACCATGCCAAAATTGCAGTTGAATTCCCCTTGGCTGTCTAAACAGTAAATAAGCTGAGTTTTCTCCTTGTCTCTGAGTATCTTTTACTAATAATAATACGTCCAGATTGATTTCATTAGACATCCCAGCAGATTTTGCTGAGGAGGATCAGCAGAAATTCTTCACAGACTTGCACTGACCTGAGTGCTGACCCTCCCTTCCCTTGGCCCCATGAAGTTTACATTTATGTTTCCTACCATTAATATGTTTTCACATCATTGGCATTGGCCCTTTCACCACAGCAGTGTAGAATTGGCTTTGAACCTACTGCTCTGCACACAACACAATATTCCTTTGACCACCAGCCTAATAAAGGAAGGAAAGGTACGGAATAAAAGGGAAGGAAGAGAGAGAAAGAGAAGGGAAGCAAAGGGAGAAAGGAAGGAAGGGCTCTTGCATTTGTGTATCACCATTTTAGAAATCCAAAACTGCTTTACAGCCAGTGAAGAGACAGGATTTTAACTAATGTCACACAGCATAATTTTAAATCTTTGAATCAAATACAATGCTGTTGTAGGATGGTCAATTGTACAAGATTAAAATTTGCACTTTTTTTTAACTCATTCATGGGCATTGCTGGCTGGCCAGCATTTATTGCCCATCCCTAGCTGTCCAAGGGCATTTGAGAGACAACCACATTGTTGTGGATCTGGAGTCACATGTAGGCCAGACCAGGTAAGGACGGCAGATTTCCTTCCTTAAAGGACATTAGTGAACCAGATGGGTTTTTCTGATAATCGATAATCAGTAGATTCTTAATACTTTAATTCTTCAACACTATTATTCCCACGAAACCCATCTCCAAACTCAGTGGCCTGGGCTTTGGCATCTCCCTCTGCCACTGGATCCTGAACTTCCAAACTCAAAGACCACAATCAGTAAGGATAGGCAACAACATCTCCTCCACCATCATCCTCAACACCAGTGCCCCACAAGGCTGTGTTCTCAGCTCCTATTCTACTCCTTATACACCTATGACTGTGTGGCCAAATTCCCCTCCAATTCAATTTTCAAGTTTGCTGACGACACTACCATTGTGCGTCGGATCTCCAACAATGATGGAACAGAGTACAGGAAAGAGATACAGAATCTGGCAAACTGGTGCAACGACAATAATCTCTCCCTCAATATTAACAAAATGAAGGAGATTGTCATCGACTTCAGGAAGCATAAAGGAGAACGTGCTACATCAATGGGACGAAGTGAAAAGGATCGACAGCTTTGCGTTCTTAGGTGTCCAGATCACTAACAACCTGTCCTGGTCCTCCCGTGCTGACACTATAGTTAAAAAAGCCCACCAACACTTCTACTTTCTCAGAAGACAAAGGAAATTTGGCATGTCAGCTACAACTCTCACCAACTTTCACAGATGCACCATTGGAAGCATTTTTTCTGGTTGTATCACAGCTTGGAGTGGCTCCTCCTCTGCCCTAGACTGCAAAGAACTACAGAAAATCATGAATGTAGCCCAATGCATCACACAAACCAGCCTCCCATCCATTGACTCTGTCTACACTTCCTGCTGCCTCAGCAAAGCAGCCGGCATAATTAAGGACCCCACACACCCCAGACATTCTCTCTTCCACCTTCTTTCATCAGGAAAAAGATACAAAAATCCGAGGTCACATACCAACCGGCTCAAGAACAGCTGCTATCAGATTTTTAAATGAACTTACCTTGCATTAAGTTGATCTTTCTCTTCACCCTAGCTACGACTGTAACACTACATTCTGTAATCTCTCAGTTCCTTCTCTAAGAATGATATGTTTTGTCTTTGTAGCACGCAAGAAATTATACTTTTTACTGTATGTTACACATGTGACAAATAATAAACATAATCAAAAAATTAATGAGTTTTTTTATTTAATTCAAATTTCATCATCAGCTGTGGCAGGATTTGAACCCAGGTCCACAGAACATTAGCTGAGCTTCTGTATTAATAGTCTAACAACACTGCCACAAGGCCATCACCTCCTCTGTGTACTTACCATGGTTCACTATATAGGGCAGCATGATGGTTAGAACTGCTGCTTCACAGCTCCAGCATCCTGGGTTCGATTCCTGGCTCGGGTCACTGTCCGTGTTGAGTTTACACATTCTCTCTGTGTCAGCGTGGGTTTTCTCAGGGTTCTCTGGTTTCCTTCCACAGTCCAAAGATGTGTGGGTTAGGTTGATTGGCCATGCTAAGAAATTGCCCCTAGGTGTCCAGGGATGTGTAAGTTAGTGGGTATAATATGTAGGGATATGGGGGTAAGGCCTTGGTGGGATTGTGTTTGGTGTAGACTTGAGGCCAAAGGTCTCTTTCTGCACTGTAGAGTTCTATAGTTGCTCACTACCTGCAAAAGTTGTCTTATTCTTGGTTGAGAGTTGCTCTAAGTTCAGTTTCTCCTCCAGTCAGGAAGGTGGAAATTCAGGAAGATAGGTCTGCATTTCCCCAGCAGTGGCCGGCCAGGAGTGAAGTACCTCCCATTGAAGGTTGGCTCACTTGATATATTCAATAAATGCTCCACTTTAATGGGAGCCAGTGCTTCATTCCAATTTAAAACAATCAATACAAATCTACTAAATAAAGCCTTTGGTGTAGAAATTCAGACTGTATTTAAATTTACATTGCTATTCATACAATTTTCAAGTTTGCTGGTGACACTACCATTGTGGGTTGGATCTCCAACAATGATGAAACAGAGTACAGGAAATGTAGTCAAAAAATGTTAATCACAGTAAAAATCTAATATCAACTGAACTCAGATTATAACCATCCAACCTCTCCCAGTACAATGTAAATTGCAGGAAGCTTTCAGGCAAGGCAAGCTAAAAATTACTTTTTTTTTTCACTTTTTCTCCTTGTCTTTTGACACCGTTCCAACATAAGTAACAGAACCTCAGACAGTGTAAGAAAATACCACACAACGTGAATCTAAATGCGAGACAATGATTGCAGATGAAAGCAACCTGAATGGTGGACAGGAAAATGCTGATATATGTTCTGAGATACAGCTGCTGACTTGAAGTGTATTACAAGGTTGTAAGATAATCCCAGGGTTCAGATAACTTTATGATCCTTATTTCTGCATTTGGCATGATAGGAGTGGTCCTCAATCACATCACAACCTCATGTCAAACTATTGTTGCAGCCATTACTTCATATAATATTGTAGAATTCCAAAGTGTCAGGGGTTATATTTAACTCCAGTGTGTAGAACTAAAGGATTTATTTGCACTACACTGGAGAGCATTTTCCTTCATGAAGAATTAAATGTACCCCCAATTATTTTGGTGCCCTTAATTCCAATCTCTTAATCGTTTCTAAGCCAGCTATCCATCGTCTCTGCCTACCTCTGACCTTTCTTTTGACTCAATTCTTGAACAGTCCTTCTTGTTTGACTCCCTGCGCCAGTAATTATGGGCAAGTGTAATCCGGTTGCATATGTCTATCGATTACTGAGTGTCAATGCAGGTGGATAAGATAGTCAAGAAGGCATACGGCATGTCTGCCTTCATCGGTCAGGGCACTGAGTTTAAAAATTGGCAGGTCATGCTGCAGCTGTGCAGAATCTTAGTTAGGCGTTATTTAGAAAATTGTGTACAATTCTGGTTGCCACACTACCAGAAGGATGTGGATGCTTTGGAGAACGTGTGGAACAGGTTTACCAGGATGTTGCCTAGACCAGAGGGTATTACCTATGAGGAGAAGTTGGATAAACTCAGTCCGTTCTCACTGGAACGATTGAGGCTGAGGGTTGATCTGATAGAGGTTTATGATTATGAGTGCCGTGGACAGAGTGGATGGTCAGATGCTCTTTCCTAGGGTAGAAAAGTCAAGTTCCAAGGGAATATGTTTAAGATGCGTTGGGAAAAGTTTAGAGGAGATGTGCGAGACAAGTTTTTTTACACAGAGGGTGGTGAAGTCTGGAATGGGTTCCCTGGGGAGGTGATGGGAATAGATACGATCGTGGCATTTAAGGGGCAAATATGTGAATATATGAGTTGAATGGGAATGGGAGGATGCAGACTCCATAAGTGTATGCAGTTTTAGGTTAGGCAGACATTATGATCAGAGCAGGCTTGGAGAGTCAAATGGCCTGTTTCTATGCTGTAGTGTTCTTTGTTCTCCTTTGCAAAGCAGCCAGCATAATTATAAGTCCCATGCACTCTATGCATCTTTCTTCTTTGGGAAAAAGATACAAAAGTCTGAGGTCACGTAGCAACCTACCCAAGAACAGCTTCTTTCCTGCTGCTGTCAGACTCTTGAATGGATTTACCTCACACTAAGTTGATCTTTCTCTACACTCTAGCTATGACCATAACACTACATTCTGCACTTTCTCATTTCCTTCTCTATGAACGGATGTTTTCTCTGTACAGCGCGCAAAAAAACAATACTTTACACTGTATGTTAATACACGTGACAATAGTTAATCAAATCAAATCAAAGTACATTTGAGATAATTAAAGTGTGATCTTTTAGGGTGGAAGTTTGTACTCAGTGTACAGGGAGCTAGCTGTGGTGAGAAAACCGGCGGTAGGGTAAAGATTAAAGTAATGCTGGTTTTTGAACATGATTGCAACATTAGGTAGAGCAGTACCTTTGAGTTTCTTCGATAATGGGTTCAATCTCAGCTTACTAACCCAATGTTTGACACATGACCATCACCAGTAAAGCAATCATTCTAAAGCAGAGTTTCAAAATGTTAACTCTGTTTCTCTCTCCACAGATACTGCCAGACCTGCTGAGATTTCCCCAGATGTTGTTCTTATGTCAGATCTTCAGCATCTGCGATATTTTGCTTTTCGTGTGAGCATCTTCCTTTCTGCACTTTATGGGATCTTGCTACATACACATTGACTGATTGATGCCTTTGCCTCCATAACGTTAGCACTTCAAAAGTGCTTTGTTAAGTTTAAAGTTAACTTATTAGTGTCACAAGTAGGCCTACATTAACACTGCAATGAAGTTACTCTGAAAATCCCCTAGTCGCCACACTCCGGCGCCTGTTCAGATACACTGAGGGAGAATTTAGCATGGCCAATGCACCTAACCAGCACATCTTTCAGACTGTGGGAGGAAACCAGAGAATCCGGAGGAAACCCACACAGACATGGAGAGAACATGCAAACTTCACACAGACAGTGACCCAAGCCGTGAATCGGACCCAGGTCCCTGGTGTTGAGAGATAGCAATGCTAAGCACTGTGGGATAGATGTGAGATGTGTTGTTGTGTTAATGTTCAATATAATCTAAAGCCCTGGAGTGGAGAATTAATCCACATTCTTTAACCTTAGTCCCCCTTGACTAAGAAGGGATTTTATAAAAGTATGGCAGAAGTGAAATGTTAAAATTGCAGTGCATCAGGAACATGAGCTAAGATGTGGCAGTATATTAGAACTGGGTCATTTCTCAGCCGTTTGCATATGATCAAGTGTAGCTTTTGAAGCAGCATCTGGTCTTGGCCAATGAGGTTAAACTGAGACCTCACCTGAAGCCATGCAGGTCTTTTGTCTAAGAGGAAGCACAGATCAAACCCGGGATAGGGCTTCATCCTGGCTGCTTGGATACCTCATCCTGGCTGCTTGGATCCTGTTTGATCAAGCCCGTAATGGGAAGAATGGCCTGTCTTGTCAGCTTGGATCTGTTTTGAATTGGATTTTGATTGGGAATAATGATGTGGAGATCCCGGCCTTGGAGCAGGATTGGCACAGTAAGAAGTCTTTTAAATTCCCAACATGTTTATTTGGTATCACGAGCTTTCGGAACATTGCTTGTTCACCAGGTCATAGAACCCCTACAATGCAAAAGGAGGCCATTTAACCCATTGAGTCTGCACTAGCTACAATCCAACCCAGGCCCTATTCCTGTAACATCACACACTTATCCTGCTAATACCCCTAACAGTAGGGTCAATTTAGCATGGCCAATCAACCTAACCTGCACATCTTTGGACTGTAGAAGGAAACCAAGCAACTGGAAGAAACCTGTTCAGACACAGGGAGAATGTGCAAACTCTACACAGACAGTGACCCAAGCCAGGAATCGAACCCAGGTCCCTGGTGCTGTGAGGCAGCAGTGCTAACCACTGTGCCACTGTGCCATCCATGAGATAAATGGTCACACTCACCTAACGAAGGAGCAGCACTCTGAAAGTTCATGATACCAAATAAACCTGTTGAACTTTAACCTGGGGTTGAGAATAAAGTACCAAAAGGTGCAAAAAAGAAAATTAGAGTTAACTTACAATTGGATAAAGAAAGGTTGAGGGCAGCATGACTATTTCTTGCCCCATTTCTCCCATGCTTATCTATAGACAGCATGGTACGGATGATTCTAATTGAGAAAAGAAAGGGAAAATGAAAAAGATAAAACAGATTGCTTAAAACAATATTGCATGAGCATCTTACAATATTAAAAATGAAGATCAGATACAAAGTTGTTAAAATAAGCTCTTTCTACACTGTTATAAAAGGAATAGTTACCATTACTAATATCTCAGTTCTAGTCATCAGTGGTGAAATTCTACACCACACTAGTTTAATAATTAGAAAGTAACTTCAGAACCACTCTCATTTCAGCTCACATTCCATTAGAATTCACATTCTGTCAGGGGTTATTTTCATGTGTGATTTTATAAAGCTTGCATCAACAGTTCACAGTTTTAACAGCAGCATGGTGGCACAGTGATTAACGCTGCTGCCTCACAGCACCAGGGACACGGGTTCGACTCCTGGCTTGGGTCACTGTCTGTGTGGAGTTTGCACATTCTCCCCGTGTCTGCGTGGGTTTCTTCCAAGTGCTCTGGTTTCCTCCCACATTCTAAAGATGTGCAGGTTAGGTTGATTTGACCACGCTAGATTGCCTTTTAGTGTTAGGGGCATTAGCAGGTTAAATAAGTGGGGTTACGGGGATAGGGCCTGGGTGGGAATAGAACATAGAACAGTACAACATGGTACAGGCCTTTCAGCCCTCGACGTTGTGCTGAGCTTTTTCCGAAACCAAGATCAAATTATCCCACTCCCTCTCATTCTGGTGTGCTCCATGTGCCTATCCAATAACCGCTTGAAAGTTCCTAAAGTGTGTGACTTCACTATCACAGCAGGCAGTCCATTCCACGCCCTAACCACTCTCTGAATAAAGAATCTACCTCGCAGATCCCTGCTGTATCTCCCAACTAGTATATAGTTATGCCCCCTAGTAACAGCTACATCCACCCGAGGAAACAGTCTCTGAATGTTGAATGTTGTCGGAGAAGGCTGATGGGCCGAATGGCCTCCTTCTGCTCTGTAGGGATTCTAAATCCAAAAGCAAACTATTGCAGACACCGAAAATCTGCAACAAAAATGGAAAGTGCTGGTTAATAGCCTAGGGAGCTACAAGCAGCTGTGGAGAGGGAAATCTAGTTAATGGCCAGAACTTTCCAGCCCTTCACACTTCCAGGATCTTCCATTCCTGTCAGTGTGAACGGAGATGGCTCAGTGGCCCCGCTGCTAATTTTCCCACGACAGGGGGAAGGGCAGGGATGGGGGGATCTAGAAAACCCAGGCCAGCGTTTTAGATCATGCCGACCTTTCACCAGGTCAAATCTCTTTAATCTATTCTAATGCTATCTCCACTCACACTGTCTGCATCTTTAAGACTTGAATAGTAGGTTAGCTGTAAAGACTTGCATTCTAATCAGTAATCCGTAAACGATGTGTGTCTTTATATGGCCTTCTCTGATCAGAACCTTCCTGACGAAGGAACATCGTTTCCAAGAGTTTGTAAGATTACTATCAAATAAACTGGTTGGATTTAAGCCTGGTGTTGTGAGACTTCTTATGTCCTTTCACCAGAACAGTTCTGTTTCACTCCCCGTGGATGCTGCCAGACCATTGAATACTTCCAGCATTCTCACTCTTCTTAGTTCAGTTTGTGCAAATGGCAGATGTCGCTGCCACCTGGTGGATGTGCAAAGTAGTACTTCAGTGGAATTTTTATCCTGAGTTGTGACGATTACTTGTCAGACTGTTCGACATATAACTAACCGTGCTCTTTAATGATCAGAACACGCCAGCCACTATGAATGGAAATTCCCTCACCTATAATAAAACAAATTTACAATCTCTTCCACCAGGATCACATTTTTAAATCGTTTGATGTTACAGCGCTTGATATTGTTGTTAAAAGGAAATTTTGTCAAAGCTTTTCATCTTGCACTCATCAGAACCCTCACAAGACCACCAATGTCAGAGGAAACAACAACTTATATTGTACATAAAGAGAATGTTGAGTGTCAGGGATGTTCTGATCAGGGGACCCTCTTCTCATTGGTATAACATTGGTATTTTGCAATTGTCCTGACGAATGCAAGATGAAAAGCTTCAACAAAATCTCTTTCGACAGCAATACTCTTTTTTATTCATTCATGGGATGTGGGTGTTTCTGACTGGACCATTGTCCATCCCTGAGGGCATTTGAGAGTCAACCACATTAAAGTTAAAGTTTATTTATCAGTCACAAGTAAGGCTTACATTAACATTGCATTGAATTTATGTGAAATTCCCCTAGTTGCCACAGTCCAGTGCCCTGTTCAGGTCACTGCATCTAACCAGAATGTGGGAGGAAAGCGGAGCACACAGAGAAAACCCATGCAAACACAGAGAGGACGTGCAGACTCTGCAAAGGCAGTGACCCAAGCCAAGAATTGAACTTGCAATCTGGCGCTGTGAGGGAGCAGTGCTAACCATTGTGCTATCATGCTGTGGATCTGGAATCACTTATAAACCAGACTAGGTAAGGACAGCAGGTTTCCTTCCCTGAATTAGATGGGCTTTTTTTGACAATCAAGACTTTTTTAAAAATCCTAGATTTTTATTGAATTCAAATTTCACCATCTGCTATGGTGGGATTCAAAAGTGGGTTCCCAGAGCATTATCCTGGGTCTCTGAATTAATGGAGTCCAGCGATAATTCCACTATATCACTGCCTCCCCTATCCTCGGCTCCAATCATTAGAATCCCTACAAGAACAGAACGAGATCAGTTGACTTATTGAGCCCGTACCAACCACAATCCTACCCAGACCCTATTCCCGTAACCTCACACATTTATCCCGCTAATCCCCCTGGGATGGCCAAGCAACCTAATCCATACATCTTCTTGAGTGTGGGAAGAAACCGAAGCACCCAGAAGAAACCCACACAGACACAGGAAGAAAATGCAAACTCGATATAGACAGTGACCATGGCCGGAATAGAACCCAGGTCCCTGGCACGGTGAGGTAGCAGTGCTAACCACTGTGCCACCCATCAACAGGAAATCAGCTCATACTATAATTTGCCTTGGCTGAAATAATAATGCGTATCTTTGAACTTAGTATTAACACTGCAAAAAGTTTTAACTCCTTTGAAATTTATGTTTTGGATTTTGCTTCATTCTTATCTGCTGAGCACGATGCAATTATTAAGACAGCTGTATTGTGCCCCGCTTTGGTATCAGTAACATAATCAACAAGACTTCAGATCATCAGATATTGAATGGCAGAAGAATAAGGGCTGGAATACTGAGGTGTTGAAACCTGAAAAAGGAAACAAGGTGCCAGGTTGCAAAAAGGAAAAGGTTATTTTGCAAACTGATGGCTGTGTGTTCCTTAGGTCTTGGTATTCACCAACTTGTAGCAAGGTTTTCGAGATACAGATTAATGTGCTTGTCTCTAAAAAGTTGGGTGTCAGTCAAACGTGAACTGATATGGATTAGTCGGTGGTTTAGGTCAGAAATGATTTCTTTTAAATTGTTCTTAGGATGTGGATGTTGTTGACTGGGCCAGCATTCATTGCCCATCCCTAATTGCCGTTGAGTAGATGATGTTGAGCTGACTTCTTGAACCGCTGCAGTTCCTGTGGCAGAGGGTATACCCCTGATGCGTTAGGGAGGGAATTAAAGCAATGATCTCTCATATTGTAATGAAGACAAATGAGGTTTTTGTCACTTTTAAAGGTTTATTTCAAATTATTTGCAATTTTTGCATGGGATTAACCCAGAATTTTATGAAAGCATCATTAAAAGATGTAGTTTGAACAAAACAAATTGCAATTTAAACAGAGCTTAATGGATTTTTTATTCCTTTTTATTCACACACTTATGCCTCATTTACTTTCATCAATATACTTCAGTAAGTGAAATTTAACATTATTATATTATTGTGCAGGGCGCAGATGATCGAAAGGTTCATTCTGTAATTTTACAAGCTCTGATGGACATCAATCTGAAACATTAACTTTGTCCCCGCCTCCATAGATGAGGGTTCCAGCAGCAGATGAGCTGAGCCAGGGGACAATGATATGTGATCAGAAGGTCATCTTAGGGTTAAAGTAGAGGCGGTGGTGAAGTAGTATTGCCACTGGACTCGTAATCCACACATTCAGGGTAATACTCTGGGGTCTTGGGTTCAAATCTTATGATGGCTGATGGGGGAATTTGAACTAAATAAATAATCTGGAATTGAAAGTCCAATGATAATCATGAAACCATTACCAATTATTGGGAAAACCCATCTAGTTCACTAATGCCCTTTAGGGAAGGAAATCTGCTGTCCTTACCTTGTCTGGATTATATGTGACTCCAGAGCCACAGCAAGGTGGTTGACTCTTAAATGACCTCAGGGATGGGTAATAAATGTTGGCCCAGTGACACCCTCATCCCATAAATACATTTTTTAAAAAGTTTGCAGCCAGTCTGGGTCAGCTAAGAGAGTTGCCAGGGACAAAATTGCTCTCAGGAGATGGAGAACGGGGGGAGTTTGTGGTCGGAAACTTTGTCCTTTCCGATATTTAATTACAGGGAATGTCCACTCATCCATACTGAATGTTGATAAGCTACCTGACAAACCCTAATCAGTGAAGAGGTTGAGGGAGGTGGACGAAAGTTCTCTCACTGGTGTGGAATATGTCACTGTGATCTCAGTTGCCAAGGAGGAACTCCCTCCTGCTGAGAAACAGGAGGGAGACAAAGATGGATCCATGAGATAAATACCAGAGAAGCCTTTGTAGATGATTCCCTGGTTTGGACTGAATAAAGACAAAGAGATGTACAGTCCCATTCGGTAAAGTGACAGTGGAAAGATTTAAGCCAATTGTATCAAAGACTGAAGAGAGGCTGAGAACAGGACCCCCTCCACCCCAGACCTGGTGCCAGCAACTAGTGGCATCAGCTCCTCTTTGTCTACTGTTGGAGGTCGGGATGTGAGACAGCCTAAATCCCTGTCCCTCACTGTCTGTTTTTTATATTCTTTTATGGGATGTTGGTGTTGCTGACTGGCCAGCATTTATTGCACATCCCTAATTATCTTTGAGGGACACATCAAGAGTCATTCACATTGCCATGGGTCTGGAATCACATTTAGACCAGATGGCAGATTTCCTACAAAGGACATTAGGGAACCAGATAGGTTTTTGATGACAAGCAACAATGCCTTCATGGTCATCAGCAGATCCTTAATTCAAGACTTTTTTTAAAAAAGTCAAATTTAAATTCCAGCACCTGCTACAGCAGGATTCGAACCCAGGTCCCCAGAACACTATCTTAGATCTCTGGATTATTAGTTCAATGACAATACTGCAGTGCCACTCCCTTCCTCTGAAATGAAAGCTGTGGATGTTTCTTGCCCCTCAGGGCATGATCAATATCAAAAACCAGCAGCATATTTTTGTGGGGTTTCTATGAAAGGAATTATTTATTCACACGTTCACTCTGAAAACTCTGGCTGGACTTTTCCACTCTCGCCAATCTGGCAGCAGCACCAAATTTGGAGTGATGGCAAAAGACAGTTTCCTGCCAATAAGAAAATTTTCCCCCAACCCGAAAATTAATTTGCAAAAACTTACACTCGACTGCCAAACATTGGGTGCTAAAGCGTCCTTAAGTCATATGAAATTATTGACAAGCTGAGAACCACATCAATTGTAAACATTTATCTACTCGGAACTGTAGAAATCACAGTCGGAATTCTCCAATCTTGCCCGCATATAGGATTCTCCAACCCCGTCCACGCCTGGGATTCTCCAACCTCGCCCGTGTCTGGAATTCTCCAATCACACCCGCGGCAGGGATTCTCCAACCTCAGCCATGGCTGGTGTTCTCCAATCTCACTGATGTCTGGGATTCTCCAACCTCGCCGGCATCTGGGATTCTCCAACCTTTCCGGCGTCTGGGATTCTCCTACCTCACTGATGTCTGGCATTCTCCAACATCTCCAGCGTCTGGGATTCTCCTACCTCACTGATGTCTGGGATTCTCCAACCTCGCCGGCGTCTGAGATTCTCCAACCTCGCCGGTGTCTGGGATTCTCCAACCTCACTGGTGTCTGGGATTCTCCAACCTCGCCGGCGTCTGGGATTCTCTAACCTCGCCCGCTTCTGGGATTCTCCAACCTCGCCCGCTTCTGGGATTCTCCAACCTCACCAGTATCTGGGATTCTCCCAGCTCACCCATGTCTGGGATTCTCCAACCTCGCCCATATCTTTGATCCTCCAACCTTGCCCATGTCTGGGATTTTCCAACCTCACTCCATGTCTGGGGTTCTCCAATCTCACCAACTGCTAGGATTCTCCAGTTTTCTTGGGATTGGCTGAGTGCCTAATTCTCCGTTCTCGCTGGCAATGATGGTGACATCAAAGATTTCTGGCCTGACACCAGTAGTGGTAAATCTCTTGTAGACAACACTCACCCTATACTCCAAAGTATATTTGCAGCAGTCTCTGCATGTGGTTTCAGTGCTCATTGAGAAACCAAGTCCTAACTTGAGATTCTCCAGTCTCACACCTTTCCCAGCAAGAATGGTGAAATCTCCAGTCACTGCAGCGGGAATGGAGAATCCCGGTGAGGATTCCAGCGCTTGACTATGGCATTAAATAGAAGGGCAGAAGTTTCGCATTGCTTAATCAAAAATGGAGAAAAGTTAAAATGAAGCTAACTTCCAAGTTTAATTCCATATAAATAAATCAATGTAGTGTTCTGAACTGTTTGCTGTTTCATTGTAGACAAATCCAATTCACCACAATGCATTTTGATTCATTTTCATTAAACACAATAGAACAGTAACATATACATTGTCCCAGAACTGTGGCTAATACTAACAGTAACATATGCGCCACACAAGTGCCAACGATCCCATCTCCAACGAGAGAGAATCCAATCCATCGCCCCTTGACATTCAATGGCATTATCTTCACTGAACCCACCATTATCAACTTCCTGGAAGGTTACTATTGATCAGAAACAGAACTGGAGTACTTATGTAAATAATGTGGCTACCAGAGCAGATCAGAGGCTAGGAATTCTGTGGCAAGTAACTCACTTTCTGATTCATCAAAGACTGTCCACCATCTACAAGCCACAAGTCAGGAGTGAAATACTCTGTCTGGACAAGTGCAACTCCAACAACATTCGAGAAGCTTGACATCTGTCAAAGCAGCCTGTTTGATTGGCACTCCATCCCCCAGAGTTTCAGATTGATGACTTCCAACAGAACTGGAAATAAGAGATGTAGCAATATTTAAAGCAACGTGGGAACAAAGTGAGTAAGGATCGAGTCTTCCTCAAGTAAGAGTGAGGTCTTCCTCAAGGAGACCTTTCCTGAAATTGAATCACGGAATCTCTACAGTACAGAAGGAGGCCATTTGGCCCATTGAGTCTGTACCGACCACAATCCCATCCAGACCCTATTCCCATAACCCTCATTTACCCTGCTAATCTCCCTAAACTAAGGTCAATTTAGCATGGCCAATCAATCTAACCTGCACACCTTTGGACAGTAGGAAGAAATCGGAGCATCCAGAGGAAACCCACATAGACACGGGGAGAACATGCAAATTCTATACAGTGACCCGAGGCTGGAATTGAACCTGGGTCCCTAGCGCTGTGAGGCAGCAGTGGTAACCACTGTGCCACCATGCTGCCCTAAATAGAAGTGGTAGTGAGATTATCTGGTCATCATTACATTGTGATTTGTGGGGACTTGCCTTTTTTGCTTTGACTGTCTTTTTTTAATTCATTCACTGAGTGTGGGTGCCACTGGCCAGTTTGTTGCCCATCCCTAGCTACCCATGATTTGAATGACTTGCAAGGCCATTCCAAAGAGTATTTAAGAGTTAAGCACAGTGCTGTGGATCTGGGTCCCATGTCGGCCAAACCAGGTGAAGATGGCAGATTTCCTTCCCTAAAGGGCATTAGTGAACGAATGTTACAACAATTTCTTCATTAGTTCTTAATTGGCAATAATGTACTTTTGGAAGCTTTGAAGTGGTGAAATGTGCTATATAAATGCATATAATTCCCAGATCTCAGCCATTCCAATTATTTAACTGCTCTCAATGAGGTAGAAGAAGTAGTCAAATGGTGTGAGTTGATATTTTTGGCCCAATTTTCCCTTCCCTCACCAGAAATCATCAAATAAAAAATAATTTAGACAAACTAATTGCAGTGTCATGTTAATCTGAAAAGCCCAGGAAACAAATACGTTCCCATTTTACTTGAACATCAAAGAGACAATAATGATTGTTTTCCGACATTACATTCCCAAAGGGAAACCTCACCCATTGCAGGAATTCAGGCACAGTCTGCCTGCCGATTACTGACCAGTCTCCAAGATCATGCACAATGTGCTCCCAGATTTATACAGTAAAATACTGGCTGCCAAGAATCTCAACCAGGACTCTAGAAGGAAGGAAATGACCCTCCCTACTGAGAGATGGAAGAACCTGTTCTTCAGAGAACATATGCCCCAGAAATCGGTTTAAAGTCAGATCCGTATTTAAATCAAAAGACTAGAAGAATGTTCCCTGTTTAAATGACTCTCTTCCTTTCTCCATTTCAGAGAATTGTGAGGTTTCTCAATCGTTGTGACATACCGCTGTATACAAGAACATGATGTCCAAAGTCTCTCACCCACTGCTCAGCAACTCTCACCATGGAGTCTACCACAGGCGGGGTTTGCTGGGAACAGTGCCCCTGTAGAATGTTGGCTAAATTACTCAAGAGACATTTTTTCAAATGTAAGCAATATAATATTGTTTCCAGATTCTAGGGCTGCATCTGGAATTCAGGGTGGAGGTGGCCAGTAACCCCAGAACATCACAGCGGTGAGTCGGGGAGCAACTGCAGGTGAATCTTCCACATTAGGTGTTCTGGCCGGTTGTGCGTGGGGGGGGTGGTGGTGGTTGCTGGGGTGGGGGGAGGGGGAGGAGGTCTATCTTCTGGACTCAGATCACTCCAGAGATCCAATTTCATTTTCAGGCACTGCAACTTCCTTCTTCAATTATGCGCCCATGATATTGGGCACTTTTCCAACATGGTGCCCAGAAAGGATGGTGGGGCCTGCCATATTGTTCACCCACCACTGCATAACGGCACTAAACATCCAGACGCATAATTAATTATGCCGGAGCCAGAATATATGGCACAGTTTCCCACCAGCCTCTGCAGTGGAAAACACTTGCCGCTCCCACCCCAGCCACGAGACCAATTCCCAGACAGGAGAATTCCACCCTCGGGTTTCAATTTCAGTTTTATTAACTGAATTTAAATTCCAGCAGCTGCTTTGATGGAATTCGAACCTTGTCTGCAGAATAGCTAGCCTGGGCCTCTGGATTACTAGTCCAATGTGATTACCATTGTGGCTGGAATTTTCCCATTCTGCCCGTCCTGGGAATCGGAACAGACGTGGGGTGGACCATGGAAAGGTCCATTGACCTCGGGCGAGATTTTATGGTTTTGGAACGAGTTCTACATTGGAGAAGAATAGGGAATATATTCCCGTTATCCCGGCTAACATTCAGCCTTCAATCAACATCACACAAAAAGTACATTGGCTACGGTGAGCCCTTGGGTGAGCACCGTGGGGGTAGCGATTCCCATGCCTACAAGAGGTGTTCCTTGTATTAAATGGATGGTGTTGCTCATGGGGAAGCAGGGTTTGACTGTGTGCACGAAAGAGTGACTCAGTGCCCGTGGTGGGGGTGGTGAGGAGGCTCTGCAGTTTTGGGGAGTGTTGCCTAGGTCCCCCAGAAATTCCATTCGTCATGGGAAGGGAGGGGGGCAGTTGGTGGCAGGGGGCTTTAATTTTACTGTAAGGTTGGGTAACTTATAAACACAGCACCCCTATCTCTGAAATGCAGCTTTGCAGCTCATTTAGGGTCTCCCCTATGGTGGCTGCGGGATCCTATGTGATATTTAAAATAGCACATTGATTAGGTTGGGAGAGGCAACTATGAAACCAATGAGTTTCATGCAACTTTTCATACCTGATTCAGCACTCTGTCTGCCCGACACCTCCAATACTGCAGCACTCCCTCTCTGGCAGACTCAAGTGTTGGCTTTGATTGTGTGCTCTGATCTCCGAATGGGACTATAACTGTTACTGCTGCCAGCAGCACAGCAGAGTTATAAAAACTGACAAATATGTAAAAGACACAATTCCCCCACAGGGTGGTGCTGCTCAGCTGCCTAAGAGACAGCTGGATAGTAAATCGAAGGAAGAAGTTGAGGTTTCTCTCTTGTGCTCATTATGAAGGGAATGAGTGTGTGACTGCTATTCATGTGGAGTCTCACTAGATTCAAGTTCAGGTCAAAGAAGTAGCCCAGATTATATATCACAGTCAACTTTGGTGCCTTTTGTAAAACCTTCAACAGATGCCAGCCAATGTTACCGGTGCCATAGCCTCAACAGGCGACAGACATTGAGCTTCACCACTTTTAGTATTCACAGTGCAAAAACACTGTTGGAAGATCTTTTTGAAAACAATTCAGGGTGGCATAGTGGTTAGCACTGCTGCCTCACAGTGCCAGGGGCCTAGGTTCGATTCCCACCTTGGGTCACTGGCTATGTGAAGTTTGTACATTCTCTCTGTGTCTGCATGGGTTTCCTCCGGGTGTTCCAGTTTCCTGCCACAGTCAAAGATGGGCATGTTAAGTGCACTAACCATGTTAATTCTCCCTCAGTTGTACCCAAACAGGCACCAGAATATGGCAACTAGGGGACTTTCACAGTAATTTCATTGCAATGTTAATGTTAGCTTACTTGTAACACTAATAAATAAACTTTTAAATAATAATGTAAACCTACTGTGACGCTAATAAAATAGAAACAATTGTAATTGATTAGCATGCTGCTGCCAGCAAGATGCAAGATGCAGATGCTGCCATTTTATCAGTGACCACACATGCCAGAAAAGGTGTCACATCTATGTGGGAAAATATCACCTTTAGGCAGCTGCTATGTTTCCTCTTTAAGCACTCAGACCAAAATCAAATCTTATTAAGAAAGATGACAAATACTTTTTGTACAATGTAGATTGTGATGTTCTTTCATTGTGTGTTTGATTATGTGAATCTGTTTACTATTGAGGCACACTGTGCTTGATTAGTTCAGACTGGGCGTGGGCTTGGAGCAAAACAAACAACTGAAAAGCTATAGAAAGAGTTGGGTGGTAAGGGCGATTCTCCCAAACAAAACTGGAATAGCTCCCACTAATAGATTGGAGACTACTAATGATGTGTAAATTTGAGTTTAAATATTTAATTCAGCTCCCCACCAATTTCTGATTACTCCAAAAATCTTGGAGCCAGAAATTCATGAAGACCGTGCACCCAGTGCGAAGCCTGTTTCCACTGATGTCTCCCAGCTCATTGCATTGCTAGAGCAGCCTTGGAGAATCACCACCATGCGGTACCCCCACACCGCTCCTCACCCCCCTACACCCACCACTGGAATCTGGAGCTAGAAACAAGGAATGGATGTTTTAAAATACTGTGAAGACACACTGTTAGGTAGGAGAAGACAGATAAAATCCTACATTATAGAAGAAGGCCATTCAGCCTATTGAATCTGCACTGACCACAATCCCACCCATGCGCTATCCTCATAACAAGTAAGAAGTCTGACAATCATGACTATCCTTATAACCCCATGCATTTACCCTAGCCCCTTACACGAAGAGGCAATTTAGCAAGGCCAATCCACCTAACCCACACATCTTTGTTCTGAGGGAGGCAACCAGAGTATCCAGAGGAAACCCACGCAGAGGTCTGAATCAAACCCGGATTCCTGGTGCTGTGAGACAGCAATGCTAACCACTGTACCCCTATGCATACATCAAAACCCAGTGTCATTCCTACAAAGATCTGAGATATAAAATACACAAGACAAACTTCTTTAGGGACGTATCATCCTGCATACAAAGAAAATGAAACTTACCTGTTGGTACAAATGAATGAGGAACTAAGCCACAAAGACTAGAAAGGACCCAAGGTCAATTTGTACTTATCTAAATCGATATCAATTGGGCATCCCCAGGGGCACTACAATTGATCTCAGCATCCCCTAGGCCAGATAAAAGTCATCCAACTCCCAAACTTCAGTCACATTTGCTTCCTGTTGCGTTTGAATGGATTAAGCTTAGCTACACAATAAGCTCTCTATGATAACTCCCAGGAGTTGCATGAGAAAATATTGATTGACCCCCCTGTAGGAGTCATTGAATATGAGCTCCCTGCAGATTGTTTATTAACTAACTGGGTGGAGCTTGTATACCCAGCCCTGTATAAAGCAGGCCCCTGAGTGGGTCCATTATTCCATCATACTGGTTGGGACTTATGTGTGTTCATCACAGGCTTTTGTTTTGCTTTACAGTATTGTGTGCAATAAAGCACTATTCCTTCACTGCTGACTCCTGGAGTTATGCTGTCCAACACTCATTGGATAAGTTGGAATCATTAATCACCAACTTACAAAAGTTAAAAACAATGAGGAACAGAAGGAGAATTAAAATCAAAATTAACTCTGTTTGTTTTTTGCCCATTCCTTATTCCCTTGGAGAAACTTCCAACATATTTCTGTCACCTACTGAAACACTTTCAACCAGGTGTCTGTATATTTGCAATGCTCTGCTGACTAGCTATGAATGAACAGCTATTTACTGTGACAATGAAGCGCCGATTGTTCTGTGAATGCAATTGTGATTATCCAGGCGATTTTCAGAAGTTTATTTTAAAAAAAGGTTTGTGTCATTTTGCTGGGCCTTTCTCACTGAAGCTTTGCATAATCTTTAGTCATCCATTCTATTTTTCTAGCACACAGCAAAGTAGTGAATCCAATTTTTATCAACGCTGGGACCCGATATTTCTAATTGTATAAGAGGATCCTTATGAGTGACACATTCAGCAGATGTGATTCAAAACCCTCCTGGTAAACTTACTGGCAGATTAGGCATGTATGATTTTCTGGTACATTAAATCCATGGAACAGCCTGTGAGTCGCTATAAAAGTTCACCATTTTGCTCTTGAGTAAGCTCAGGCTGCAGCAGAGAATATCTACAAAGTTTCAATACGTAATTCTTTTCATTGTTTTTGTGTAAGACCCAGATAAAACGTCTACCATCAACCACTGTTGAAGCCTATCTCCTCATCTAGATAAATGACAAGACAGGCCGGGAGTTGAACAGCTGATCAGAAGTTGAGGCATTGAGATGGATCAGGAAATAGTGGGCACTGAATGTCAAAGTAATAGTCCATAATCCTAACTGATCCATAAGTTTTGCTTTACTTTATTTTGCGCAATAAAGCACCGTTCCTTTACAGCTGACTCAAAAAACAAAGAAAATTACAGCACAGAAACAGGCCCTTTGGCCCTCAAAGCTTGCACCAACCATGCTGCCCACCTCAACTAAAACCCCCTACCTTCTGGGGACCATATCCCTCTATTCCCATCCGATTCATCTATTTGTCAAAACGCCCCTGAAAAGTCACGATCGTATCTGCTTCCACTACCTTCCCCAGCAACAAGTTCCAGGCACCCACTACTCTCTGTGTAAAAAAATCTGCCTCTTACATCTTTAACCCTTGCATCTCGCACCTTAAACCTGTGCCTCCTAGTAATTTACTCTTCCACTCCGCGAAAAAGCTTCTGACTATCCACTCTGTCCATGCCCCTCATAATCTTATAGACTTCAATCAGGATCTTGTAGACTTCTATCAGGTCTCCTGGTGTTACATGCTGGGAAACACTCAGTAGGCAAGTTGGAACCATAGTACACTATTAATCACCAACTTAGAAGAATTAAAAATAATGGGGAGCAGAAGGAGAATTAAAATCAAGATTAATTCCATTTGCTTTCTGCCCCGCTCTGAGGGGGAGAGCTGACAGGTGTGGTTTAACCGGAGGATCCTCACACCTCAAGCAAGGGGAAAGGTTGAAAAGGCAGGGCCTTCATGAATGTAGGCTGATGATGAGTGTAAGATTTGGAATGTTCTCATAACAGGGTCAGTGATATACTAACTGTGCACACTACAGTGCACCGGGAGACTCTATTCTCATGTCTAATGGTGTGACAGAGAACTCTAGACAAAGTGAGCGTGTGAATGAGGGCATGGAGCATTTCCCCTTCACATATTAATGGGGTGGCCATTGTCCACAGGATCTAGACACACTTTCCAATAACTTACTCGGAGGAGGCGGCATGCTCAATATAATTCCTGCCTCCAATTCTGCCTCTGTTGAACCGGGCTATTCAAGGCAGAGCAGACCAGCACAGAGCAGGAGATCCACGATGGTCCATTTCTAAGGGCTCCCTAAAATGTGCGTAAGCGTGTGAAATGCATTTCCAGAAGGCCAATTTCCTGTTCACTGCATGGGGATTGTGGGGGGGAAACCGCCTTTATCGTTCCATGGCAGTGGTTGTAGGTTTCCTCTGTCTCTATCTTGGGGTTCTAACTGATGTAAGCATTCATTCTTTAGAGGATAACTCTTGCCACTAAGGATCCCTCTGTGGAAGGTGTTCGGATACAAAGTTAAAGCATGTGGGACTCTTCCAGGATGTACAAGTCAAGGCAACTTCCCGGGAACCTGGCGCACATCTAGAATGTTCCTTTGTGCTGGCCATGGACAATTAGCCTGATCACCACGCATAGAATCAAATTCAATCAACCCCTTAATGGACTAACTTCACATTGGCAGGCCTGCTTTTAACCCTCACAAGTGGCCACTAGCGGAAACATTGCACAACTGTGCAGTGACATCAGAAGGAGGGTCGGATGTATTTTCGCACAATTTCATGCACCTTTGGGTTGGGCTCACACCTGCCTAGGCAATGTAAAATTCTAGCCAACATCTTCCCAATACTTATTGTTCAGCTGAAGGTGACACAAGCAATGAAACTTGAATTTCATTTGTTTATTCATCTCTGTGGCTTGAAGAGTTGTGACCAAAATTGGTGCGGCTCGTGATGTTCACAGTGGAACCCTAACGTACCATGGTCGTTTCTTTGAAGTAATCATAAAACGGGAGAATGTATTTATGTGGGTAAGTGAGGGGAGGGATATTATATCTTCTATTCACATAGAAACTAATAACGAGAAGTAGAAGCAGGCCTTTCGAGCCTGCTCCACCATTCATTTTGGTCATGGCTGATCATCAAATTCAATATCCCGATCCCCTCTTCCTCCATTATTCCTTGATCCCTTTAGTCCCAAGATTTCTTCTTGAAATCAGACAACATTTGGTTTCAACTACATTTGGTGGTATTGAATTTCACACATTCACCACCCTCTGCGTGAAGAAATTACTCCTCACATCAGTTCTAAAACATTTATCCATCACCCTCAAATTGTGGCTCCTAGTTCTGGACTCCCCCACCACTGGGATCCCCTCTCACTCTTCTAAACTCCAATGAATAGAACTCTAACGGACTTGGTCTCTCCTCAAACCTGCCATCCCAGGAATCAGCCTGGTAAACCTTCGCTATACCCCCTCTATAGTTATTTCTGTGGGTTAGAAATGCCGATCAGTGGAAAGAAGGAAATGGAAGGTGCTTGGTGTTTTCCGATCTAACAGTACCTGGACAAAGTGGTCACGTGCTCCTTGTGATGAGTCCACTTGTGTCAACACTGACAGCAACTGAAATCTTTTTCTGCAGGGATTGGGAACTGGGCCAACCATCAGTCATTGAACTGTCACCGACCTTTCCCAGTGGAACATCAGATAAACCAAAGTCGAGAAAAGTGCTGTTGACAACATCAGATTGTGCTCCGACTGTACATTATCTTTTGATTGTATAATTGTGGACATGAATACATGACTTGTCTTATTGGAAATTATCTGACAATGCCTGGCCATGCCTCCCTGCCCCAGGGGCTATACTTACCTTTACGCACGATTCCTCACAGGAAGTTCATGCCTAGGCGAATCTGTTATAAACATCAGTGCAGTTTGCAAACACAGTGAATGGGCAATATTTGGCAAAGGGATGAAGCAATAATATTAAAATATATTTAAATTAATCTAAATCAGGTTCCCACAAATTATGGGCATGAGCCTGATGATATCACCGGTAAAGGGTGAGGAAGATCCAAAATCATTATCAGCCTGTCAAGACTTGCAACTTCTGGATCTTGAACTCCTGCCAGTGTTCATATGGACAGTGGGACTATACTCAAGATCATCCCCATAGAGTCATTGAACTGTACAGCATAGAAACAGGCAATTTGGCTCACTGCATCTGTGCCGGTCAAAGGCAAATTATTCCAACTATTTTAATCCCATTTTCCAGCTTGATCCATAGCTTTTGTTTGCCTTGGCACCACAAGTGCCCATCTAAATCCTTCTTAAATGTTATGAGGGTCTCTGCCTCCACCACTCTTTCAGGAAGTGAATTCCAAACTCCCATGACCTCTGGATGAAAAGGTTTTTCCTCATATCCCCTCTAATCGATAAAGTAAAATTCATATCCATTTGAAACAAAATAAACGTGGTGAACAATTGGCATTATTTTCACCATTTAGTCTAATTGAAGATCGGGGTCTCAATAAGCGTAACACTACTTCCTTTAAAAGTGCCTATCTGTCTAAAATATCCAGTTTACCTGATTGCTCTGTGTACAGAAACATTACCGCAGATCCACTGAAGTCTGGTAAATAACATTTATGCTGGTTGCCACTGCTCCTTTGTTGATATTTCCACAAAAGCCAAGCTTTAATGAAATATGACACATTAATCAAAATGTCAATTAAAGCACTTATCGAAATGGGGATCTTACAGAAATAAGTCAACCTTGGGCTTTCTGCATTTCACACTTCACACGAGTCAAAGTTGAAGCAGGATTTATTATCTCCCATCAGGAAGTATATTTCTAATAAATATCCCACAATCTTCTCCAATAGGCGTAGACAAAGGTCATAGGTAAAGGAAGGCACTTACAATGTTAAAATGGCAGTGCAGGCTTGTTGGGCCGAAGGGCCTGTTTCCCGCGCTGTGTTGTTCTTGTTCTTTGTTAATCTTTCCTCTAAATTTGAACATCACGCAAATTATAAATGTTGCTGACAAACCACGGTGTGATGCATTTAAGATGGCTTTTTGACACAGCAGAACTGTTGGAGGAAGAAATGTTTTAGTAAAATGCTGGGTGTCACTATGCTTTGGGACTTACCCCATTCATGCTGTGAAGTGGTTTCAATGACAGAGAATCAATAGGTAATGCAAAGGCTGGCACGTACAACTTGTTTGATATTCATCATGTTGTCCTTATGCTGGACTCTAATTGATGTGTTCACTGTAGTCCACAAGGTCCGTATGGACTATGGACGGCTATATCAATGGTCTAGAGGGAAGGGATATGTGCTCAGGTTAACTGGTCAGAATGAATAGCAGCCACTGCCAAAAGCAGCATTGATTAACATGGTTTTTCCAGCCTTGCTGTCTGAAGAAGCTTTCAAATAAATAATTTCTTCAACCAATTTTTTGATACTTTTGAATGCATTCTCCTCCCAGCTCCAACGTTGGGATTACGAGTGGTAGATACGGTGTAAAAGTACAAACTTTAATAACCTTACCCATTACCTTTGGGTTTAAGTAACCTCCAAAATTAGTTTGAAGTGCATTATTCAACCAAAACAAAGCATATGTATCAAGTAATCCATGAGCCAGAGGATAAAAGAGCACTCATTTTAAAAAAGGACAGCATGGACAAGCTGAGCCAAAGGGCCTATTTCCTTGCTGTAAACCTCTATGATTCTAACACTATGTGCTGGTTATTAGAATGCTCATCATGTTGTCTTTTCACATTCTGGAACTATAGCAGACTGCCATCATGAATGAAAAAGAGACATGGATCAGGAATGATTACAAAATGTTTTATTTAACAATTTTTCATAAAAAAAGTAATAAAATCCTACACTTATTTCAGCATTGGAGCAGAAAAATTACATTAGCAACATTGATATTTTACATTGGGATTCTTGGCTTTTTTCTCCAGGATTACAACACAGGTTACAGTAATAACATTTTGAGAGTCAATGTTAATATGACTGCAATGCACTGTCTCTGGACAGGGATAATGTGTAGTTCTCCGACATATTTGTATCACAGAAAGTTAGGATGTAGGTTCCGAACTATCAATTCCTCACTTTGTGATTCCCAGCTGAAAGCAGAGCGGCCAAAACGTCCCCCTCACAGAAAGATTGCAGTAAACTTTGGAAACAGGAATGCAAACATGAACGTTTGGGCACTTATCTTCCACAGTGCACCCAACATTCTATTTTCCAGATACACTTAAGCACAAAATGGCATTAGGCATGACGGGGTGGCATGATAGCACAGCGGTTAGCACTGCCACCTCACAGCATGAAGGACCTGAGTTCAATTCCTGACTTGGGTCACTGTCTGCGTGGAGTTTGCACATCCTCCTCATGTCTGCATGGGTTTCCTCCAGGTGCTCTGGTTTTCTCCCGTAGTCTGAAAGACATGCTGGTTAGCTGCATTGGCCATGCTAAATTCTTCTTCAGTGACTCAAACAGGCACCTGAGAATGGCAACTGAGTATGGATTTTCACAGTAACTTCATTGCATTGTTAATGTAAGTCTAAATGTGACACTAATAAATAAACTTTTAAACTTTAAAACTCTATTGCTACAATGCTATTACACATTATGCTGCTAAGCACATTGACTTGGAAAGGACTGAAGAAATATTTACTCTACCGCACTGATACAATTGATGTTTATTACAAGTTAGACAGTCTCTGTGATGCGCTTTTTAATATTATGCCATTTTTAAAACTTTAGAAAAAGGTTTAGTATTAATTTTTTCCTTTACTTTTAACCCAATAAGACAAGGGAGATTTCTAAATTTTATTTATTAGTGTCACAAGTGGGCTTACATTAACACTGCAATGAAGTTACTGTAAAAATCCCCTCATCACCACACTCAAGTGCCTGTTTGGGTGCTCTGAGGGAGAATTCAGTATGGCCAATGCAGCTAACCAGCATGTCTTTCTGACTATAAAAGGAAACTCACACAGATATGGGGAGAAACTGCAGATTTCCATAGACAGCGACTCAAACTGAGAATCAAACCCAAGTCATTGGCGACGTGAGACAGCAATGCCAACCACTGTGTCATCGTGCCATCTATGCAGTGGGCATTTCAGAACTTCAGCAAAGTGGCAGAGCAGATAACCCGTTTGATATCAATCTTGTCTAAGTTCATTGAGGTGAAATGCAGAGTAAGTGCTATAATGGACAAGCAAAGCACTCTACCATAGCACAACTATAAAATTACCCACTGGTTCCAGTTCTCTACCAATCGCACTTGGTAACAACTTATCAGATGAGGAATAGAGTGGACTGTATCACTCCCCCCTCTCTGACTAAGTGCCTCCATCTGATGAAATAGCCCAAGTCGCTCTGTGGGACATTGAGTTATAAATCCACATCCGATCATCCTGCTACAAAACTCTACGTCACATAGACTAGTTTCCTTGTAAGATTTGTACTTAAAAATACAATAGCACCAATGATTTGCTCGGTGGTACAATAAGCCCGCAAATTTTGATTTTCAAAATAAAAATATACAAATGAACATTCGTTTCCAACAGGACAGAGGACCGGACAGTGAACAATCTTTTCTCTTTCATAGATAATACTTGGAGAATGATTATGGGACTGCACTATTTGTGGTGACCAGTCCTTCATAATGCTACTGAACAGAAATTCTGACACCAGCACAGGTACAATTAGAAAGATGGAATTTAGCCATGACATTAACAGTATTGATGAAAACATGCCCCTTAATTATTCCAATGTAGCTTCCAAATCATAATCCAGCATTCACCTAACTGCAGGAAAATTATATTTTCACTTCAAATCTTCCAACCACCACATGCAATCATTTTCACATATGAAAGGCCAATACTACATTTAAGTAATAGGGTGGGCAATGGCCTAATGGTATTATCACTACACTATTAATCCAGAAACTCAGCTAAATGTTCTGGGGACCCAGGTCCAAATTCAGCCACAGCAGATGGGTGGAATCTGAATTCAAAAAAAAAATCTGGAATTACGAATCTACTGATGACCATGAAACCCATCTGGTTCACTAATGTCCTTGAGGGAAGGAAATCTGCCCTCCTTATCCGGTCTGGCCTACTGTGAGACTCCAGAGCCACAGCAACGTGGTTGACTCTTAACTGCTGTTGATGAGCAATAAATGCCGGCCAATCAGTGACTCCTGTATCCAATTAAAAAAAAAATTAAAAATAATATGGGCTAATGGCAAAGGATTGAAGGTGAAAGGTGAAACTGCATGTTTCACCTTTGTCCAATGTCATTGATAAAGATTGACATTGAGGACATTAATAAATTAATAAGTTGAGTAATGGGATGGAATTTTTCTCTCCCACTCACAGCAGGAACTATGGTGGGTGTGGGACCTTAATTTGACATGGGGCCAAGGATTAGTTTCCTGATTGTGGGATGAACTATCAGAGTTCTGTTCTCGGGATCTCAAAGGCAGCTTAAAGTGAGGTCATGCTTTTTGACAAAGCATTGTTAAGAAGCTCTTTTGCCAGTCATGCACACTCATCAAAAGGCCACCTTGCTGGAATTAAGCCTGCCTCTCCAAATTAAGTTCCCTGTCAACGAGAAATTTAGAAGTTCAGTTTTACAGCTATACATAAGTGGTTTGCATCTGGCTGGCTTGACCTCTTCCTGGGCTTTAAGGTGAGCAAACGCTGTTTACCCTTTCTTGGGGATGGCTCACAACTTGAGTCAAATTGGGTTCCAGTAACACAAGCTGACTCAAGAGTGAACACAGGAGGCTGGCGCAGGTGGTTTTAAATTTTAAAGTTTAAATTTATTTATTAGTGTCACAAATACGCTTATATTAATACTGCGATGAAGTTATTGTGAATATCTCCCAATCACCACACTCTGGCGCCCATTTGGGTACACTGAGGGAGAATTTTAGCACGGCCAATGTACCTAACCAGCATGTCTATCGGACTGTGGGAGGAAACCGGGGTACCTGTAGGAAGTCCACGCAGACACAGGGAGAACGTGCAAACTCTGCACAGACAGTGACATAAGCCTGGAATCGAACATGGGTCCATGACACTGTAAGGCAGCAGTGCTAACCACTGTGCCATCATGCTGTCCTGTGTGGACATAAGGGAGGCCCTTTAAGCATGGCACCCAGATCCTGGACGCAATGAGACAATGGCGGGGAGTGTGACCACTGCCCATCCTGCCACGTGATTCACTGTGCTGTGTGCGAATGCATGAATAATGAGCTGAACCATGCAGAAAACAGTTTGACCTCTGCTCTCGCCACCAAATGTAGACTTCAGAGAGGAAGATTCCACCCATTGTCTTGATATTCTTGTCCTTTTCAGCATTGTCATTGCCGGTGAAATAAACCACCCATTGCTGCTGGCATGTTGTTTCGCTTCTCCAACACCACATGATACTAAAGCCTGAGGATTTCTCTGCCAAACATGACCATGTAGATGGATTTCCCGTTGCTAACCAACATTTCAAAGCAAACTTGTACAAAGGACAGCAGTACCAACACAAAATGAAATCAGGGTTAATATACATCTCTGATTTTAAAACACTCAGAAATTTTGAAAGGCAGTCTTAAAACCAAATGGTAAGCATTCTGAAAAAAATCCTGTTGAATTCCATTTCAGGATAGAAATGTTAAAATGTTTATTTGTAAAACAAAAAAAATTGCTTCTCCTACTGTTCAATATTTTCTGCTTAACAATACAATAATTGCTGATTCTAAATATACATTATTCACACAGTAAAAATATTTTTAATTCACAAATATTGCTGGTATAACTATTCATCACACCAATGTAAATGTGGCCACCAACTTTGGCAGCAAGACATCTTGGTGGAATCTATTCCGCCCACAATGAGAAAACAGAGATAGCCATCAAATCCCCAAATGGGTGCTGTGAAGCTGGAAGGAGGAAAGAAGACAAAGGCCTTGATTTTACCAGTACAGCTGCTCAAGGCTCATAAGATCGCGCCCGTGGCCAACAGGGAATGCTGTTCTGCAAGCCTCACCTAGCCCGATTTTGGGGTGGCTGTTCCAGTAAAGTCAAGTACAAAGTGTCAAAGACAGTGATGAGGTTGAGTTTTAAAGTAAAGTTTATTTATTTGTCACAAGTAAAGCTTACATTAACACTGCAATGAAGTTACTGTGAAATTCCCCTAGCTGCCACATTCCAGCGCCTATTTGGGTCAATGCACTAAAACAACATATCTTTCAGACTGTGGGAGGAAACCAAAGCACCCAGAGGAAGCTCACACAAACATGGGGAGAACGTGCAAACTCTACCCCGATGCAAGCTTTTGGAACTGGTGTTCCTTCGTCAGGTGTGTGAAAGGATAGTTCAGCAAAGCCTATTCAATATGAAATTGGATTCTCAGTCACGGTTTATTTGCCTTTTAACTAAACTTTAAATTAACTTGGATTTCTTGAAGGTGTGATCCATCTCGGAAGTACCATTGCTATTTGCTATTTGTTACATCACCCTGTTCTGATTAACTGTGCCTGTGTTAAACACAGATGTTCCTCTGCATTCAAGTGAAGTAGAATACTACATTAAAGGGATAGGGAAATAGCAACTTGAAGGAATGTATTCGCGGAAAAGGGCAAAGTAATGGAATTGGCAAAGCAAGTACTGGAAAAGCCTAGCACAGGTGTGGCCCTGACTTCATGAAAACTTTCATGATATTTGGTGGGCTATTTTCATTTTGTCTCAAGAGGGGAACAAAGTCAGTGTTATTTTGAAGCCCCAGTCTCGTTTTAACATGGTTAGTAAGTGCAAGCACCCCCTGTAGCTTGCCATTTCTGGCAAGGAAGAGGAACAGCTGGTTCCCAAGCTGTATTGATTAGGGGACAGGCATGGGAGGAAGTAGAGGTAATCTTGGGGAGGGTCTTGAATACTTTTGGATAAATAGGCTCCCGGCCCCCACACCAAATTAAATAAGAGTTGTCCTGGCCAAATTCAGAGTAAACACAGTAAGAAGTCTGACAACACCAGGTTTAAGTCCAACCGATTTATTTGATCGTAAACTCACAAGTTTTCGAGGTTATCTCTTCGTCAGGTGAATGAGGCATTCTGGGGTTCTGAGGTGTTCAGAACACGTCATTCACCTGATGAAGACGATAACTTCGAAAACTTGTGAGTTTACGATCAAATAAATCGGTCCGACTTAAACCTGGTGTTGTCAGACTTCTTATTGTGTTTTACCCCAGTCCAACGTCGGCATCTCCATATCAAATTCAGAGTAGCCATCGCTAGTCCCTTTAATGAGCTCAGATCCAACAACTCACAACCTGGCACTAAAAAAAGGAATGTACACATTATCCATTACTACTGGAAACTTGCAATTGGGAAGCTACAACTATCATTAGTCATCCATCCCTCTACTTTCTCAGGAAGCTAAGGAAATTTGGCATGTCAGCTACAACTCTCACCAATTTTTACAGATGTGCCATAGAAAACAACCTTTCCAGATGTATCACAGCTTGATATAGTTCCTGCTCTGACCAAGACCACAAGAAACTACAAAGTGTTGTGAATGCAGCCATGTCCAGCGCGCAAACCAGCCTCCCATCCATTGACTCTGTCGACACTTCCCACTGCCTCAGAGAAGCAGCCAACATAATTAAGTACCTCACATACCCCGGACATACTCTCTTCCACCTTCTTAAAAAAGTCTGAGAACAAGTACCAACTAACTCAAGAACAGCTTCTACCCTGCTGTCATCAGACTTTTCAATGGACCTATCATATATTAATGTGATCTTTCTCTACATCTTGATTGTAACAGTATATTTTGCACTCTTTTCTTTCCTTCTCCCCTAAGTACTTTATGAACTGTACAGTTGACTGTATAGCGTGCAAGAAACAATACTTTTCACTGCATCCCAATACATCAAAAACCAAATCAAATCAAACTTAAAAAACCTCCAGGGTTATTTTCAGATGGACCAATGCACACTGCAAGCCAGGTCTCTGAAATTGTGCAATCATCAAGGTGTTTCATACATATTTTCAATTGCTGGTTGCTTCCCTTAAACATTAAAAATACCCAACCAGCAGTTGAAAATCACAACTTTAAAGTCCAAGCTGAGCAATAACTCTAGACCCCGTTGCTACTCCCAGTAGCGACTTGCTTTAGTTCCTCAAGTCCGATTTCTGTCGTATAAACAGAGTGCGTGATCTCCGTACCGCTAATTGTCTTTTTGGCTAAAGGAAGATTGTTCTTATTTTCAACACCATTACCCTTACGGGCCAGCTTACTGCGATAGGTCTGCCCACCCAGGACATAAAGAATTGGGTCAAGGCAACTATTGGCACTTGCGAGGGGTCTGGTGACTTTGTACGCCAGGTTAAATGCGTTGAGCCTGCTACAGCTCACGTTAAGGCTTCTTGAGGAATAGTAAATGGAGCGTGTGATGTGGAAAGGTAAGAAACACAAGATAAAAACAGTGAGGATAGTGATAATCATCTTGATGGACTTTTTCCTGGATCTGGCATATTCAGGACGGATGCCATTGGGCCGAAGGAGTTTCTTAGCTGTAATTCCATAGCAGATCACCACTACTGTGAAAGGACCACAAAACAGCAACACCAACTGTACAGCGCTGTAAATGACAAACTGGTTAAAATGGATTTGGTTCGCCGTGTCATAACAAAGGGTAGTGTTACCAATGCCCTCTATGTCAACAAACACGAATATTGGGGCCTGGAATGCTATCACAATCCCCCAAACAACGATGCATACTATTCGAGTGTATCGCAGGCTTGACCACCTCAGTGACTGCATTGGGAAGCAGATCCCCAGGAATCTATAAATGCTCATACAAGTGAGAAAAAGGATACTGCAGTACAAGTTGGTATAAAAGAGGAACCGGACAATTTTACACAAAGCTGCCCCAAAGGGCCAGTCATTGTGTTTCGAGTAGTAGTAAATCAGCAGAGGCAATGATATGGCGTACATGATGTCTGAGAGAGCTAGATTGAACATGTAAGTGGTCGATACATTCCAAGGTCTCATTCGAAAGACAAAGACCCATATTGCAAGAGCATTGAGAACAAGTCCTACCACAAACACTATCCCATAAGACACTGGAAGCAGAATAGAGATAAAGTCCTCATCGAAAGTACAATTTTGTGGTGTATCTTGCGTTCCATCCATGTTCAATCAGGGACTGGAAAAATTAAGCTTGAATTTACTGTTTTAAGACGCGCTGGTCCACCTTCATTTCCGATCCTCTCCAGGGTCCCTGAACAACAAAGAAAGGTGGTGTTTTAAATGAGAATTTCATCCATTTTGTTAGCGTTTAATCTTTTATGGTGTCACATTGACAATCAGGATACCTCAGCACAATGAAACTTTGAATCCAAGGGATAGGACAACCTGGAGACTAATCCCAAATGGTGGCTTCTCCTTCGGAATTGTGCCATTAGGGAATACACCGATAGAGCTGGAGAGACCTCACAGGAATTTATTGCCACCTTACCCCACCAAGTAGCCAGTACCAGTGGCTATGATCATCGGTCTGCCTTCTTGCGTTGGGTACGAGGAAACTGCCAGGAAGGATGAAGAGAAAATATAATGTAATTGTGAAAACATGTCAGTATTATATCATTGCAAGCATGGGGGGAGGAGCAGAGGGAGGGCTGATTATATATTTATATAGCACCTTTCATGACCTTGGGGCATCATAAAATACTTTACAACAAATGAAGTATTTTTTACGTGTAGTCACTGATGTAATGTAGGAGCAACTGATTTATGCACAGCAAGATTCTACAAACAGCATTATACGAATGACTAGATCAACTGGTTTTTTTCAATTCTTTCCTGAGATGTAAACATTGCCGACTAGGCCAGCATTTATTGCCTATTTCTAACTGCCCTTGAGAAGGTGGTGGGCGAGCTGTTTTCTTAAACCACTACAGTCCATGTGGTGTAGGTAATCCTGCAGTGCTCCTATGGAGGGAATTCCAGGATTTTGACCCAGCAGCAGAGAAGGAAAGAGATGTCAGGATGGTGAGTGGCTTGGAGGGGAACCTCAAGGTGGTGGTGTTCCCATCTGTCTGCTGCCCTGTCATTTGAGATGGTGGCGGTCATGTGTTTGGAAGGTGCTATCTACGGAGCCTTGGTGAGTTCCTGCAGTGCCACTTGTCAATGGTACACACTGCTGCCACTGGGCATCGGTGGTGGTGGGATTGAATGTTTATGGATGGGGTGCCAGTCAAATGGGCTGCTTTGTCCCAGATAGTGTCGAGCTTCTTGAGTATTGTTGGAGCTGCAAAACTGATAATTTATTGGATATGATTTCCCCTTCATGAAGCCATGCTGATGGTTTGATTATTGCCAGAATACCGTCAGTGCCCAAAGCCTTTTCTGTGAAGTTGGTTGAAGGATAAAGTTGGGTAAGACATTTTGAACAACTCCTCTACTCTTCAAAATCATGCCAAGAACTCCTTTATGCCCGTCAGAGAAAGTGAGAGAGACTTGATTTAATGTCTCATCAGAACCTTTGCTGCATCTCTGATAGTGCTGAACTCCCACAGTACGTACTGTCCTGAGTGTCAGCGTAGATTTTACATAGAACATAGAAGTTTGGAGAAGGAGGAGGCTATTTGGTCTCTTCCTTCTCCACTATTCCTGATAACCATGGCTGATCATCCAACTCAACAACCTAATCTTTTTCCCCATAACTTGGACTCCATTTGCTCCAAGTGCTATATCCAGCCACCCCTTGAATACATTCAATGATTTGGCATCAACCACTTCCTGTGATAATGAATTCCACAGACTCACTACTGTTTGGGTGAAGAAACGTCTCCTCACATCTGTCCTAAATGGTCTACCCTGAATCCTCAGACTGTGATCCCTGGTTTTGGACTCATCCACCATTGGGAACATCCTCCCTGCATCTACCCTGTCTAGACCCATTAGAATTTTATAAGTCTCTATGCGATTCCCCCTTCATTCATCTGAATTCCAGCAAAAACAATCTTAACCTAGTCAATCTCTGCTCATACATCAGTCCCGCCATCCCAGGAATCAGCCTGGTGAATCTTCGCTGCACTCCCTCTAGAGCAATAACGTAATTCTTCAGAAAAGGAGACCAAAACTGCACACGGTAATCTAGATGTGGCCTCACCAAGGCCATGCACAACTGCAACAACACATCTGTGCTCCTGTATTTGAAACCTCTCGCAATGAAGACCAACATACCATTCGCCCTCTTTACCTCCTGCTGCACCTGCATGCTTAACTCCAGCAACTGGTGCACAAGGGCACCTAGTCCCACTACACACTTCCTCTCCCAGTTTATAGTCATTTGGGTAATAATCTGCCTTCTTATCTTTGTTTTCAAAGTGAATAACTGCACATTTATCCAAATTATACTGCATCTGCCATTGATTTGCCCACTCAGCCAATCCAGATCATGCTGAAAGATCTCTGCATCCTCCTCACAGTTCATCCTCCCACCCAACTTGGTATCATCTGCAAACTTTTGTGTTGGTGCTGATAAACCAACTTTTGTGTTGGTGCTTATGGATGAAAAGGGGATGGTTTAGGTTAGAGAGTCATTGCTTTTTCTTAATTGGTCGGCGCAACATCGAAGGCCGAAGGGCCTGTTCTGCGCTGTAATGTTCTATGATCTATGTTCTAAACCTTGGTAATGGTAATTAATGAAATTATCACTGCTTGAAACAAAGTTACAAATCGTAAAGATACTGAAGCTGTCAATGACAGAGTTTGATGAAGCACCAGCCAAACATTTTTGTATTTAAACTGATGCAGGTTGTACCATTTACAAAGATAAACAAAACTTAACGCTTCCCATGCAACTCATCTCAGACCTTTTCAATCTTTATTCAACCAGAACATAAGAGAACTCTGATATTACATACTAATTGTCCCAACTCAAAATGAATGTACAAAGAACATCTGATACCCAGCTATCAATTGAAACCTCCCGTTGTTCATGAAGGACATGGCCTGAACAATAAAAATAGTGAGGGACATAACTTCTTAAATCATAGAATCCTGCAGTGCAGAAGGAGGCCATTCAGCCCACCGAGCCTGCACCGACAACAATCACACCAGGCCATATCCCCATAACCCCACATATTTATCTTGCTAGTCCCCCTGACATTAAGGGGCAATTTAGCATGGCCAATCAACCTAACTAGGAAACTACAGGGACTGGGAACATCTGAAATGTGGAGCTTATTCAAGAAGCAGCTACTGCGAGTCCTTGATAAGTATGTCCCTGTCAGGCAAGGAGGAAATGGTCGAGTAAGTGAACCATGGTGTACTAAAAAAGTTAATTCGCTGGTTAAAAGGAAACAGGAGGCTTATGTCAGGATGAGGCTTGAAAGCTCAGTTAGTGCACTGGATAGCTATAGATTAGCCAGGAAGGAGCTAAAGAGTGAGTTGAGAAGAGCTAAAAGGGGACACGAGAAGACTTTGGCTGATAGGATCAAGGAGAATCCTAAAGCTTTCTTTAGACATATTAAGAATAGAAGATTGGTTAGGGCAAGATTAGGGCCAGTCAGAGACAGCAGTGGGAAGTTGTGCGTGGAGCCTAAAGAGATTGGAGAGGCACTGAACAAATATTTCTCTTTGGTATTCACGCAGGGGGATGTAAATGTAGTTGTGGAGAACACTGGGATACAGGATTGCAAACTGGAAAGTATTGAAGTAGATAAGGAGGATGTGCCAGATATTCTTGAGGGTTTGAAGTTAGATAAGTACCCTGGGCCGGACAGGATTTACTTACTGAAGTAAGTGAGTCTTACTTCTGTTGTGGGCAAAGTATTGGAAAAAATTATTAGGGATAGGATTTATAGTTATTTAGAGAGAAATGAATTGATTGGGGATAGTCAGCATGGTTTTGTGAAGGGTAGGTCGTGCCTTACTAACCTTATTGAGTTTTTGAAAAAGTGACCAAAGAGGTGGATGGGGGTAAGGCAGTTGATGTGGTATATATGGACTTTAGTAAGGCGTTCGATAAGGTGCCCCATGGAAGGCTTCTGCAGAAAATGCAGATGTATGGGATTGAGGGTGATTTAGCTAATTGGATTAGGAATTGGCTAGCTGATAGAAGACAGAGGGTGGTGGTTGATGGAAATTATTCATCGTGGAGTTCGGTTACAAGTGGTGTACTTCAGGGATCTGTTTTGGGGCCCCTGCTGTTTGTAATTTTTATAAATGATCTGGATGAGGGTATTGAGGATGGATTAGTAAATTTGCAGATGACACTAAAGTCGGTGGAGTGGTAGATAGTGAAGAGGGGTGTTATAGTTTGCAGAGAGACTTGGACAAGTTGCAGAGCTGGGCCGAGAGGTGGCAAATGGAGTTTAATGTGGAAAAGTGTGAGGTAATTCACTTTGGCAGGAATAACAAATGTGTGGAGTATAGGGCTAATGGTAGGACTCTTAATAGTGTTGATGAACAGAGGGATCTTGGTGTATATGTGCATAGATCCCTGAAAGTTGGCAATCAAGTCGATAAGGTTGTTAAGAAGGCATATGGAGTCTTAGCTTTTATTGGTAGGGGGATTGAATTTCGGAGCCGCAACGTCATGTTGCAACTGTACAAAACTCTAGTGCGGCCGCACTTGGAGTATTGTGTGCAGTTCTGGTCCCCACATTATAAGAAAGATGTGGAGGCATTGGAGAGGGTACAGAGGAGGTTTACCAGGTTGTTGCCTGGTGTGGAGGGCAGGTCTTATGAAGAGAGGCTGAGGGATTTGAGGTTGTTTTCATTAGAAAGAAGGCGGCTAAGAGGAGACCTTATTGAAGCATATAAGATGATTAGAGGTTTAGATAGGGTGGACAGTGATAGCCTTTTTCCTAGGATGGAGAAAGCTATCATGAGGGGACATAGCTTTACATTAGGGGGTGGTAGTTATAGGATGGATGTCAGAGGTAGGTTCTTTACCCAGAGGGTGGTAAGGGTATGGAGTGCCCTGCCTGCTGCAGTTGTAGATGTGCCAAGTTTGGTGGCGTTTAAGAGGTTAGTAGTTAAGTTTATGGACGAAAAGGGAATGGTTTAGGTTAGAGGGTCATTGCTTTATTCCTAATTGGTCGGCACAACATCGAAGGCCGAAGGGCCTGTTCTGTGCTGTAATGTTCTATGTTCTAACCCCACACATCTTTGGGCTGTGGGAGAAAACGTGAGCACCCAGAGGAAACCCATGCAAACACCGTGAGAATGTGAAAACTTCACACAGTCACTCAAGGACGGAATTGAACCCAGGTCCCTGGCACTGTGAAGCAGCAATGCTAACCACTGTACCACCATGCACATGGAAAAAAAAAACCAAGCGATCCGCCTTTAAAAGTCAGATTACACGGCAACATATTTCTTTCAATGTTGATAGTATTTACTTTTTATTAAATCAAACTTCCTAACACCTTTCCTGAACAGTCTGACTTTAACTTTTAGATTATATCTTCTGGTTCTAGAATCTCTAACCAATGGGATTAATTTCATTTTATCTATCCTATCTTTTCATATTAATATCTTTATATATGCATCGAGGTAGATAAATCCCTGGGACCTGACAAAGTGTATCACACGGGGTTGTCAGAGGCAAGCAAGGAAATCGCAGGTCCCCTGTCAGAGATAGAATCATCAACAGCCACAAATGAGGTGGTTGTAGATTGGAGGGTGACAAATGTTATGCTTTTGTTTAAAAAGAGCTTCGGGGAAAAGGTTGGGAACTACAGGCCACATCTGTGAGGGGTAAGTTGTTAGAACATACCCTGAGAAACAGAAGCTACAGGCACTTAGACAGGCAAGGACTAATTAGCATGGCTTTGTGAGTGAAAAATCATGTCTCACGAATTTGACTGGATTTTTGAACGGGTAACCAAGAAGATAGATGAGGGCAGTGCAGTCGACAATGTCTACATGGACTTCAGCAAGTCCTTTGACAGGGTTATTGCATAAGGTTAAATCTCATGGGATCCAGGGACAGGTAGCCAATTGGATACTAAAGTGATGACAGAAGATAGAGGGGTGGTTGTAGAGGGTTGTTTTACAAACTGGAGGCCTGTGACCAATGTTAAGTCCCAGGCATCAGTGCTGAGTCCACTATTATTTGTCATTTATATTAATGATTAGGTGAAAACTTAGCAGGCATGATTAGTAAGTTTGCAGATGACATCAAGATTGGTAATAACGGACAGTGAAGAAGGTTCTATAGGTTTGTAATGGGATCTTGATTAATTGAGCCAGATGAATGGCACGTAGAGTTTAATTTAGATAAATGCAAGGTGATGCATTTGGTAGATCCAACCAGGGCAGGACTTATTCAGTTAATGGTAGAGAGTTGGGTTACAAAACGAAGAGATCAAGGGGTACATGTTCATAGCTCTTTCAAAGTGGAGTCACAGGTGTTCAGAATGGTGAAGAAAGCATTCGGCATACTTGGTTTCAGAAATTGAATACAGGAGTTGAGACGACTTGTTCAATCAAGTTGTATAAGTCATTGGTAATACTTCACTTGGCATAGTGTGTATAGTTTTGGTCACTATTATAGAAAGGATATTAATAAATTAGAAAGAGTGCAGAAAAGATTTACTAGGATACTATTGAGATTTGATGGTTTGAGTTATAAGGAGAGGTCGGATTGACTGGGACTTTTTCCTCTGGAACGTAGGAAGCTTAGGCGTGATCTTATTGAGTTCCACAAAATAATAAGCGGCATAGATAAAGTAGATAGTCAACATCTTTTCCCAAAGGTAGGAGTCTAAAACTAGAGAGCATACATTTAAGGTGAGAGAGGAGAGCTACAAAAGGTCCAAAGGGGCAAATTTTTCACACAGAGGGTGGTGAGTTTCTGCCAGGGTAGTAGTAAAGGCGGGTACAATTTTGTCTTCTAAAAAGTATTTAGATAAATTACATGGCTAAGATGGGTATAGAGGAATATCGGCCTAACACGGGCAATTTGGATTAGCTTAATGGTTAAAAACTGGGCGATGTGGACAAGTTGGACTGAAGGGCCTATTTCCCTGGTGTAAGCTTTTATGACTCTATGACGAGATGCTTTTCAATTAAAAATGGGGGATGTCAGTAGACATGGAGGTCTTGTGGTGCAGTGAGCAGTGTCCCTGCCTCTGAGCCAGAAGTTTCAGGTTTGAATCCCACCCCAAGACTTGACAGCCAAGGATGATGTGTTCATTCTGTGGTCAAGCTGGTTAAATATCAACCTGAAAAATCCTTCCAATGTAAAGTTAAGAGAGACTCCTGAACAGCCACGATTATTGCGGAGTGGTGATCCTCAAGGGATCCCCTTCACTACAGAAACAGATGAAAGTCTGCCTCGCACACCATTAGGTGCAGGAAGAGTAACAGTCAGTTGCTGTGCATTTCTCTTCTTATCCTAGAACTTGAAAGCATTGTATTTCATGATCTGTACATTCAATTGATTCAGATCTTAGATCTACTGAATGATATATTTCATCCAATTGGGCATTCATTGATTTCACAAATTTATTGATATTTGAAAAACAATGGCTTGCATGGATATAGGATGGAATTTTCCCAAACTCTGGCTATTGCCATTTTCAACACGAAAACTGGAGAGAATCCCGCCAATCTTTCGACTCAATCTTGATCAAAAAAATTCATGGGAGAAACATCACGTCCATGGCATGATGTGGTTGATTCACCCATCCCAGGGTCATCTGAGCAGATCAATCAAGGAGCCACTGCATTTAAACAGCTCCACAGCATTTGCTCACAGTCCAGCAAAGAAGATGGCTGCTCAAGGCTGGCACCAATGCTCAAGAGAAAGCCCTGATACGGACACTGACTATCCTGAAGGGAAAGCCTGTATCCACAGGTGGATAAGATACCGTCCAATAAGGTCACAAACCTTGCCTGGGACTTGGTGGCCACTTTGGTAACTGCCAGCATTCTGCAGAACAGGACAGGGTGCAGTGCCGGAAAAAAAAAATACCTCATCTGTGCTTTAAGTAAAGTTTGTTTATTAGTGTCACAAGTAGGCTTACATTAACATTGTAATGAAGTTACTGTGAAAATCCCCTAGTCGCCACACTCCAGCACCTGGTTGGGTACACTGAGGGAGAATTTAGCACGGTCATTGCACCTAACCAGCATGTCTTTCAGACTGTGGGAGGACACAGATCCAAGCCGGGAATTGAACACAGGTCTCTAGCACTGTGAGGCAGCAGTGCTGACCACTGTGCCACCATGTTGCTCCATGCTGTCAGGGTAAATGGATTCTTTCACCACCTCCCACTCACATACCCCTTACCATGGCACTTGTTACCATCTCGCTGGGCTCCAACCCTCTGGCCTCTCACACCCTTCATCTCCTCTAACACTCCTCTCCTCTCCATTCATCCCTGCTAACGCGTACCTCATGGCACGAATCAATTCCAGCCTCCCAGACTACTTGGATTCACTATAGTTCACCTACAGCCACAACAGGTCCACAGCAGAAACCATTTCTCTAGCCTTGCACTCAACCCGGGAACATCTAGATAACAAGTTATGTCAGATTCCTATTTATTGAGTACAGCTCAGCCTTCAACACTATTATTCCCACGAAACCGTTCTCTAAACTCCTTGGCCTAGGCCTCACCACCTCCCTCTGTGATTGGATCCTGAACTTCCTCACTCATAGACCACAATCAATAAGCATAGGCTCCTCCACGATCATCCTCAACACTGGTGTCCCACAAAGCCGTGTTCTCAGTTCCCTATTATACTCCTTATATATCTGTGACTGTGTGGCCAAATTCTCCTCCAATTTGATTTTCAAGTTTGCCGATGATATCACCATATTGTATCGGATCTCAAACAACGACAAGACAGAGTACAGAATGAGATAGAGAATTTGGTGCAGCAACAGCAATCTTTCCCTCAATGTCAACAAAATGAAGGAGATTGTCATCAACTTCAGGAAACGTAAAGGAGAACATGCCCCTGTCTACATCAACAGGGATGAAGTAGAAAGGGTTGAGAGCTTCAGGTTTTAGGTGTCCAGATCACCAACAACCTGTACTGGTCCCTCCATGCCAACAGTTAGAAAAGCCCATCAACACCTCTACTTTCCCAAAAGACTAAGGAAATTTGGCATGTCAACTACAACTTCCACCAACTTTTACAGATGCACGTAGAAAACACTCTTTCTGGTTGTATGGTATAGCTCCTGTTCTGCTCAAGACTGCAAGGAACTACAAAAAACCATGAATGTTGCCCAATGCATCACACAAACTCGCCTCCCATCCACTGACTCTATCTACACTTCCCGCTGCCTCAGCAAACCAACATAATTAAGAGCCCCATGCATCCTGGACATTCTCTTTTCCACCTTCTATAACTATACAGAAAACTATACAGAAGTCTGAAGTCATGTACCAATCAACTCAAAAACTGCTTCTTCCCTGCTGCTGTCAGACTTTTGAATGGGCTTCATTTGCATTGAATTGATCTTTCTGTACACGCTAGTTGCGATTGTAACACTACATTCTGTACTATCTTGTTTCCTTCTCTACGAACGGTATGCTTTGTCTGTGTAGTGTGAAGAAACGATACTTTTCACTGCATGTTAATACATGTGACAATAATAAATCAAATCAAATCAAATCAAAGCTCCCATGCATCCCAGGCACTGCCCTCTGACCTGGCAGGCAGTCTGTTTACAACAGACGAATGTGTTCCTGTTATTTAAAAAGGGTAGCAAGGATAACCCGGGTAATTATAGGCCAGTGAGCTTGATGTCCGTGGTAGGGAAATTGTTGGAGAGGATTCTTAGAGATAGGATGCATGCGCATTTAGAATGGAATAATCTCATTTGCAATAGACAGCAAGAGGGAGGTCATACATCACAAATTTGGTGGAGTTTTTTGAGGAGGTGACAAAAATGGTTGCCGAGGGAAGGATTGTGGATTTTAGTATGGATTTTGGTAAAGCATTAAACAAAGTCCCTCATGGCAGTTGGTGCAAAAGGTTAAATCTCATGGGATAAAAGGAGAGGGTGGAGAACTGGCTAGGTCACAGAAGACAGAGTGTAGCAGTGAAAGATCTTTTTCCGGCTGGAGGTCTGTGACCAGTGGTGTTCCACAGGGTTCCGTACTGGGACCTCTGCTATTTGTGAAATATATAAATGATTTGGAAGAAGGTGTAACGGGTGTGATCAGTAAGTTTGCGGACGACACAAAGATGGCTGGACTTGCGGATAGCGATGAACATTATCAGTGAATACAGTAGTTTATAGATAGCTGGAAAATTGGGCGGATAAATGGCAGATGGAATTTAATCCAGATAAATGCGAAGTGGTGCATTTTGGTAGAACTAATGTAGGGGGAAGCTATACAATAAATGGCAGAACCATCAAGAATATAGAAACATAAAGTGACCTGGGTGTGCAAATCCACAGATCCTTGAAGATGGCATCACAGGTGGAGAAGGTGGTAAGGAAGGTATATGGCATGCTTACCTCTATAGGATGGGGCATAGAGTGTAAAAATTGACATCTGATGTTACAGATGATAGAACATTGGTTAGGCCACATTTGGAGTACTGCATCCAGTTCTGGTCGCCACTCTACCAGAAAGACATGGAGGCTTTGGAGAGAGTACAGAAAAGGTTTACCAGGATGTTGCCTGATATGGAGGGTCGAAGCTACGAGGAGAGGTTGGGTAAACTGGGGTTGTTCTCCCCAGAAAGACGGAGAATGAGGGGAGACCTAATAGAGGTGTATGAAATTATGAAAGGCATGGATAGGATGAACAGTGGAAAGCTTTTTTCCAGGTTGGAGGTGGCAATCACAATGGGTCACAGGTTCAAGGTGAAGGGGATGAGGTTTAACTCAGATGTCAGAGGGACATTTTTTACACAGAGGATGGTAGGGGCCTGGAATGCACTGCCAAGCAGGGTGGTGGAGGTGGACACACTGGGATTGTTTAAGACTTAACTGGATAGCCACATGAACAGACTGGGAATAGAGGGATACAAATATATGGCCTAGTTAGACCAATGACCGGTGCAGGCTTGGAGGGCTGAAGGGCCTGTTTCCTGTGCTGTACTGTTCTTTGTTTTTTGTTTTTCGTTCTCCCCATATATCTCCCTGCAGGAGTAGCTGACTCACACTGCCACAAGAGAACAAAGATGGGCGATGGAACGGTGAAATCCAGATCCTCATACCATTTCCTATTGTTCTGGTATGTGATATATAAAATGTAAAAGGTTTGTTGGAGCAATAGATGTAAAAAATTTGCAATCAGCTTTTGGTGAGACACTTATGCAGTTAACTCAGGAAATTTCTGTAGATTGCTGATTTTATACTTTGAACAGGACTATGACATCCACCTCCTTTACCTACTATGTCTAAACGGCTTTACTACTCCTAGCTTGGATTATAACTCTCAGGAAGATTTAAGATACACTTTGCACTCCCATGCTAGACCAGCTTTTGACACCCAATCCCTACTGAGCGAATGAGACGATTGCTTATTGATTCTGCATCCTTTCCTTTCCTTCTCTATGAACAGTTTGCTTTGTCTGTATAGCGAGCAAGAAACAATACTTTTCATACTAGGCAAAGGCCTAGTGGTATTAGGGTTAGACTGTTAATCCAGAAACTCAGCTAATGTTCTGGGGACATGAGTACTGTGTGCTGTTCTGATTGCCTCACTACAAGAAGGATGTGGAAGCTATTGAAAGGGTGCAGAGGAGATTTACAAGGATGTTGCCTGGACTGAGTGGCATGCTTTATGAAGATAGGTGGAGGGAGCTAGGTCTTTTCTCCCTGGAAAGACAAAGGATGAGAGGTGACCTGATAGAGGTTTGTAAGATGTTGAGAGGTATAGGTATGGTGGATTCTCAGAGGCTATTTCCCAGGGCTGAAATGGTCGCTACGAAAGGTTTAAAGTGCTGGGAAGTAGGTACAGAGGAGATGTCGGGGTAAGGTTTTCCCACCATGATGCATTCATATGTGATCACTGAAGTCTATTTCCTCAATTACCAAGATCTCCTAATAATGAACTACTTGTCGCGCATCAATCATTTCTTACAAAGGATATTAGGCATTACAAGTCATTACAAAGAATCGATAGTGCATTATAAGATTATTTGACCCTACTGACCTATGCCAGTGTTTATACTCCTCATGGACCTCCTGACTCTTAATTACCATTTCCAATCCTATCCAAAGCCCTCAACTCCTCCCCCATGCCTGCGTCAAACCTTCCTTTATCCACGTCAATGCTATCTCCATCTGGCAGCAAGTGCCACATTTCAACCAAATTCTTCATTTGATCTTTTGATCGTAGAATAGAATCCCTAGTGCAGAAGGAGGCCACTCAGCCCATCAAGTCTTTACTGACCTCAATCCCACACAGGCCCCATTCCTGTAACCCCATATATTTAACCTGCTAATCCCCCGTCTCTAGGGCCAATTTAGATTGGCCAATCAACCTAACCCGCACATCTTTGCACTGTGGAAGGAAACTGGAGCACTGGAGGAAACCCACGCAGAGACAGGGAGAACGTGCAAACTCCACACAGACAGTGACCTGAGGCCATAATCGAGTCCCTGGCACTGTGAGACAGCAGAGCTAATCACTGTGCTACTGTCCGGCTCTTTTTTTGTTTTTCAGATGTTTACATTCCTTGTTCTAGCCTCATGCAACTTTGCAACAGTTTCTCCACAACTAGCCAATCAAATTGTATTATAATTTTCATCCAGTATCTGCTTTGAGAAAACAGCCCACTCAATTTTCCCTGATGATTCCCTCAAACTTGTAAATCTTTTCTGGTTTTAAATAAATTTAACATTACCTCACTACTTTCATATCCAATTCCTCTGGATTTCCAGTAATGCTCTTCATTATTTTATGGTCATGTGACATGAAATAAACCTGTTTAGCGGTTAATTAGTTAAATTAGGAGTCTAAAGTTGTGTAGGTTAGATAGATTAGCCATGATAGATGTGCAGGGTTACAGGGATAGGGCAGAAGGAGGATTTGCATTAAATGATCTTTCAGAGAGTCAATGTAGGCTCTTTCTGCACTGTAGGGATTCCATGGTTTAACACTGCCAAATTATATGTCTGCAGATTATCATTCATCTATCTAGGTGACTTATTTTTCAACTGCAATTACTACAAATGCTGATGGACTTTGAGGCCATGCTGAGGGGACGATTGTGGACCAGTGGTATTTATCAGCCCATGGGCTTAAATCAGCATGAGCTTCCTACAATCCATCTGAGAAACAAATGTCAGGAGATTGCATGCAAAATATCTCAAATTTCCATCAAAATGGCATGTTTCTTTCCTTGGAACCATACACATCCTCCCTTCTCTGATTACAAGATGATAAATGCATTTGTCTCAAGTTACCATCATCAGGAATAATCATACACCCTCTCATTAGTTAAAGGAGCCTTTCCCTAGACCATCACTGCAACAGAAGAAAAGTAAAAGAATCAGAAATATTTTGTTAAGTTTATTTATTAGTGCCAAAAGTAGGCTTACATTAACACTGCAATGAAGTTACTGTGAAACTCCCGTAGTTGCCACACTCCAGCTCCTGTTCGGGTACACTGAGGGAGGATTTACCATGGTCAATGCACATAACCAGTACATCTTTCGTGACTGTGGGAGAAAACCAGAGCACCCATTGGAAATCCATAAAGACACAGGTGAGAACATGCAAACACGGCACAGATAGTGACCCAAGACGGGATCACATAAGAAACCTTTCAGCTCAGCGTTGGAAAGCTGGGGAAGGGACATAGGAATCTGCCTATTTCGAACCTGCCTCTGGGCAGAAGCGGTCACTGATCTGGGATTTTGATTGGCATTAACTGGCATGGAAACAGGACAATTAAGGACAGTGAGTGGAACTCTCAAAGCTACAGGGCCAATCAGAGGTCTTCTAGCTACAGATGAGAACTCAACAATACCAGGTAAGGGATGGAGAGTGTGCTTCAGTTAGCCACTTTTTAAAAAAGTAATTTAAAAATACAAGTAATTAGTCAGGCCATCTCTGGGGAGGGTGTGGAGGAATCTCTTTATAGGACAGCCTTTGGCCACACTGCCATCCCAGCACTCTGGAGAGAGACTTCTGCCTCCTTGGAGCACCACAGCCGGTGCCTTCTGCACGGTGCCTGGCTCCTTGTTGATCTGTTCACATCACATCAGGGAGCTGGCAAAATTCCACTCAGCCTCTTTAACTTACCTTTAATAATGCTTTCAACAAATCCAAACTGACTACCTGGCTAGATGTGAGTGTGCTGAGTGTTCTGAGACTGGGAAGGTGGATATCCAGAGTAATAATAGCACAGTGTGGGGGGGTGCAGGGATTTGTAACAGCAAAAGGGGGGGGTGCAGAGAATTGTAACAGCAAAGGATGGGGAAGACAGGAATTTGTAACAGCACAGGATGGGGGTACAGTGAGTTTTAATAGCACAGGGTGGGGAAGACAGGAATTTGTAATACCATAGATTGGTTACAAATGGTTAGCACTGCTGTCTCACAATGCTAGCGACTCGGGATCAATTCCAGCCTTGCATGCTTTGCCAGTGTCTGCATGCGTTTTCTCCAGGTGCGCCAGTTTCCTTCCACAGTCCAACATGAGCCATTTAGGTTGATTGGCCATGCTAAGTGTTAGGGGGATTAGCTGCGTAAATGGGCTATGGAGTTAGGACTTGTGTGAGATTGTAGTCGGTGCAAGCTTGATGGGCTAAATGGTCTCCTTCTGCACCATAAGAATTTTATAATTCTATGATGTGACCCAAATGGGCTGTATGCGAGGGCAGATATCGAGTGGCAGGGTTAGAATCATTTCTATTCCAGTAGCACGGTATGTTTTGTATACTAATTGTGTCATGGAGTGGGTATATTTGACAAAGGACTGTGCCTCAGAGCATGCACACTGTCTTGCTCCACATATCAGAGCACAATAAATTGAATAATGTACCTGCCTTCCCACCTCACCCAGAGAACAGGCAGTTCAAACTCAGGCTGCAATATCTGCTCAATGTATCTGTGACAGAAACATCGCTGCCTCTCTCCCATCCGCTGACAAGGCCTAATTACAACACAATAAATAAGATCAGCTGATGCTAAAGTTGCCAGAGTAAAATCTCCATGAATTACACCCCCTGGCCATCAGGTTCCACTGTGGATAAAGAAATTCTCCACAGCAAGACCGGATTCATGTTTTATTAAATCCTTGCAGGAAAATGCCAACAGGATAAACCTGCATTTATGTAGTACCTATCATGTCCCCAGTATGTCTCAAAGTGTTTCAGGGCCACTTTCTCAGAACTTAGTGTGGATGTACTGTGCAATTTTCTCAGTCCTATGTAGTTCACCACCAGGTTACATGAAAATCCTGACTTAGATGTTCTTAACTGTTTCTTTACTGTTGCTTTATGAGAGTGTCTTCACCACACGGGCTCCAGCGGTTCAGGAAGAAGGTCCACCACCACCTTCACTTGGGATTGGCAGTAAAATGTCTGCCTTCCAGTGGTGTTATTGGACTAGCACGTGCTTATTTACTAGAGAGGACTGAATCTACCACTGCTTTTTTTCATCACAGGATCAAGCGGTAATGACATAGAAAGTTCAGCATTGCTGCCAAGGTGGTTGTAGCATCTTGGCAGATGCAACCAATAAGGCTTTACTGACTAATGACCACCCCATTCTCCCATGCAGTAATATGCAAAGTATGACGCTCTATAACATACATATATATAATATATACATTATATATATATATATATATATACACACACACGTTGACCTCAGAAACAAGATACAAAAGATAACAGAAAAATGCTGGGGAGTGATGGTCTAGCGGTATTATTGATAGACTATTAATCCAGTCATTCAGCTATTATTCTGGGGACTCAGGTTCAAATCCCACCATAACAAATGATGCAATTTGAATTCAATAAAACAACATCTGGATGTTGTTTCCATGGTCATCCATGGATGACCATGAAACAATTGTTAATTGTCTGAAAACCCATCTGGTTCACGAAAGGAAATCTGTCATCCTTACCTGGTCCAGCCTTATCTGGTCTGGTCTACATACTCCAGAGCCACAGCTATGTGGTTGACTCTCAACTGCCCTTCAACGATAACTGGGGATGGGAATAAATGCTGGCCAGCCAGCGACGCCCATGTCCTACAAATGGATAAAACAAAGTGTTTCCATGTTGGGTTGTAGGGTGGCACAATGGTCAGCACTGCTGCCTTACAGCACCGGAGACCTGGGTTCAATTCTGGTGTTCGGTGATTGTGTGGAGTTTGCATATTCTCCTCGTGATTGTGTGGGTTTCCAAAGATGTGCAGGTTAGGTGAATTAGTTATGCTAAATTGCCCCTTAGTGTCCCAATATGTGTAGGTTACGGGATTAGCAGGGTAAGTAGCTGGATAGGGCATGGTGGAATATTCCTTTGTAAAGTTAGTGCAGGATCGATGGACCAAATAGCCTTTGATTCTATTCTATATTCACTGATATTGATTTGAATGCTTTTGGTAAATTTGAGAACTAATCTCCTCAGTTTGCCCTTGGGCACAGAGTTGTGTATGAACCACAACTGGGCAGAGTCTGGGCAAAGAATGCCTTCACACTTCTTTCCTCAGCCTGACAGTGAAACAATGCACGCAGGCTGTTAGGCTAAAAAATACCAAGGCCATTCTTCACTCCAATCAAATCAGGTCCCATTAGGACTTGCAGTGCAAGTGTCATAAAGCCTTTAAAATGCCAGAAAAGGGCTTTCTAATTAAAGTTAATGCAACTTGCCACCCAATAATTGCTAAATTACTAGAGGCGATCATTTGTTGTTTTGTCGAGCCCGTGTTGAAACATGCAGAAAGCAGTAAAACTGCTCAGAGTAATCCTGCTGCCAGAAATGTAATTTGCTGCTTAATGGTAATTATGCTGTTAATTTTCCCACACTCCAAATACGCAGTCAATCTCCTGGCTGATTGACAATAAACATGTATTTACCAGTAATTCTGTGCTTAATTATTTTTATATCTCGTCATTAACAACTGAAGACTAATCGATCTGACCATGTTTAAGGTCACTTAACTCATCGCACTTTCTAACCAATGAACGACTTCCAAAGTGTAGCCACATTGCAAAATGTACATTATTGCATCGGCATCATATTAAAAACAGGATGAGTTCTTTTAAGGTTTCATATTTCACTCCACAAATCTGCAAGAAGTGTCAACAAGTGGGCTTACATTAACACTGCAAAAAGTTACTGAGAAAATCCACTAGTCGTTATACTCTGAGGCCTGTTCAGGTACGCTGAGGGAGAATTTAGCATCACCAATGCACCTAAACTACATTTGTCACTATCCCAGGACATGCATCTGGACATACCAGAAATGTGCTATCTGTCTCTACTTCATAAAATGAACGACATGGTTGCATAGTGGTTAGCACTGCTGCCAAGGACCCGGTTCTGTCCTTGGATTGTTGTCTGTGTGGAGTTTGCATATACTCTCCATATCTGCATGGGTTTCCTCCAGATGCTCTGGTTTTTTTTCCACAGTCCAAAGATGTGCAGATTAGGTTAATTGACCATGCTGAATTGACCCTAGTGTCAGGGAGATTAGCTGGCTAAATATGTGAGATTGCAGGAATAGGGCCTGGGTGGGATTGCACTGCTGCAGACTCGATGGACCAAATGGCCTCTTTCGCAACTGTAGGGATTTTATAATTCTATGATTGGCTACCATAGAATTGTGCCATTTGCTATTCAATAACTTGCAGAATCAGGGACAGTTCTTCACATAGATACCAATTACAGCACCACATTTTCAACTCAATAAATCCTTCCAAGTCATCTGCCCCATCAGTCAGTGTGCCAAAATGTATCAGTGGAATGAAATTGTGTTTGCAAGGTGTAACATCTTCATCGGTTCTCCCATGGAAAGTAGCCACTGACTGGGCAGAATATACACTTTCACCAGGTGGCATGGCTCCCTCAAGTCCAGACTCCTACATGGACATCTGGACATCAAACCTATGAACTTTGTGAAGAGACTGGCCTTTGATCCCAACAATCAGCAATAGAGACTTCACTGTGAGTTTTATAAGGAAGAGAGGATTGGTAGATTTTAACTTTTGGGCACATGATTGGAAGAGTCAGTCAGTCGTCTGCCCGAAGCTATTTAGACGGTGGAGCTCAGTCCCATTTGAGCAGTGAGCTGCATGATGTAAGCCAGGTGCCTTGCTGCGTCTCACCAGTTTGGGACCTGAGGGATTCTGGCTGGCTTCTGTGCAAAACCAGCCAGTGAGTACACCTTAGCCTGGTGGGAATGGTGATAGAGAGTGGGTAAATGTGTCTCATTGTACTTGCACATAGCACTTCTGTTTCTCGTGGTTCCAAAATAAAATCAGAAAAAGCAGAGCATTAATTACTTAAATGCCTGAAGAGTTTGGCCTATGCAATTATACTCAGTCGAAGAATGGCCTATAATTTCCAGGTTCTCCTTTTGAGGGGTACCCTGATGATGAGCTGGGGAATCCCTCCAGGAAGCCCTCACGCAGAGGATTACCCGTTCGTTGTCCAGAAGCGCTAACTTCCTGTGGAGATTTACAAAGGGCTGGGAACCATCCAACAGAAATGATTTAAGTTGTTAACTTTGAATGGTTCTGCCAGTTTTACCCTGATAGTCACTCTAAAAGGGAAAAAGATATCATTCCAAAGTAACTATCAAAACATCAAGACCCAGGGTCACAGTGGGTAATCTGCATATACATAGTTCCTCCCCCTTCCACATCACCTCTCCCATCCACTTCCAAGAGACACAGCACAGCACCCCTGACCCAATTTCCCCCTCCTGATCCAGCTCTGACCCTCTTCTGGCTCCAAATCTCCCATTCCGGCTCCAATCCCCTCTCTGACTCCAAAACCCCCTCCAGCACTGACGTCATCCCCACCCCCACCCACCTCTGACACTCAGTTTGGGTTTTGCAGGACTGTGCAGCTTCTGGCTTCCTGACAACCTTGGTCTAAAAGACGAAAAAACTGAACTGAAGGGTTGAGGTGAAAGTCACTGCCCTTGACATCAAGGCAGCAATTGACTGAATGTGGCATCAAGGAGCCCTGGAAAAATTCAAATCTATGGGAATCAGAGGGAAATCACTTCACTGGTTAGAGTCATACTTAACACACAGGAAAGCTCTTCAACAATACTTTCCAAACCTTTGATCTCCATAACTAGAAGGACAATGGCAGTAGATGGATGGGACCAAGTTTCCGATATACCATCCTGAAGTAGATCAATATCGCTGTTCCTTCACTGCCATGGGATTAAAATCCAGGATCTCTCTCTTCTCAGCAACACCATGTACACCACATGGATTATAGCAGTCCAAGAAGGCAGCTCATCACCAGCTGCTCAAGGGAAATTAAGGTTGGGCAACAATACTGACCTGGCCAGCAATGCCCACATCCTGTTTAAGAATTCAAAATAAGGTAGATGGGAACTTCATTTGTCACACATAGGCTTACGTGAATACTGCATGAAGTTACTGCGAAAATCCCCTAGTCACCACACTCTGGCACTTGGTCGGGCACACTGGGGGAGAATTTCACATGGCCAATGCACCTAACCAGCACGTCTTTTGGACTGTGGGGGGGAAACTGGAGCATCCAAGGAAACACACGTAGGCATGGGAAGAATGTTCAGTCTTCGCACTGACAGTGACCCTGGGTCTCTGGCACAGTAAGGCACCAATGCTAACCGTTGTGCCACCATGCACCTTGTGAACTATTATGCACCAAGTTTGGTGGCGTTTAAGAGGTTAGTAGATAAGTTTATGGATGAAAAGGGAATGGTTTAGATTAGAGGGTCATTGCTTTTTGTTAATTGGTCGACGCAACATCAAAGGCCAAAGGGCCTATTCTGCGCTGTAATGTTCTATGTTCTATTATAGACAATACAGCAACTTCTGCCACAACTGACTGGTGTCAGCCCTTTCAAGGAGGTTCTGTAATGAAATGTGGAAGAGCCAGGCAAGTGTGCTGTGCTTTCGAGACAACGTTTTTATTTTGGACCTTATTTAACATAAAACACTGAGCTTTTGTCACTGTTATTGTCATGCCCAGCCCCCAAGTTACAGATACAATTGTTCCCCTGCCAAAGTGTATACACAGTAATGTTTTCATAATTGTGACTTAAATACCACCAGAGTTATTGCCTTTCAGAAAGGTAACAATGCCTTTCTTCAAACAGCGATTTTTTTTTGCAAGATGTGTGCTTTGCTGACAGCAGATTTTACGCAGGAGAGTGAAAGGCAATGGCAGTATGCCAAGTTGCTCAGGTAGCGAAAGTGCTGGAACACACGCACCTGCCATGATGTCACCAAATGGCTCTGCAGGCCCGGGCACAACCCGCTGGCAAAGACCCAGAGAAACTGCCTGCACAATATAGCGAAGAAGCAGCTGTGCAATGGGTTGCAAATGGGCGGCACTTTTGCATAGGGATGCTATTTTCAGGCCATCATTGTTGCCCTGCTCCAACCATATGTGGCATCTGCAGTTTCAACCAATGTTGCATCTACCAATTTATCAGACACTTGTTTGTTCTGTAGTTTCAGCTCCTTTCCCACTGGCCCAAGATTTGGATTAAATGGCATGTATGACATCAGTGTTGGCATATAATGGCCACTCAGGCAACAGGTTGCTGCAAAGACCAGGTATCACTACTGGTTCCTCCTTATCTGTGATACTGTGTATTTTTACTTAGCTTAATTCAATATTCCATTAATGTGCACTGTTAACCACACAGAACCCTCTTCTAAACTTTACCATCTGAGTCCTCCAGACTGTATGAGCCATCATGATGCTCAGTGGGAGTCACAGAAGATGATGAGGGGTGCAGGCTGTTTTTGACCACTGTCAATGCTGACAATAGTAATATACCGTTTTCGTAAGACCCTAAGACATAGGAGCAGAATTAGGCCATTCAGCCCATCGAGTCTGCTCCACCATTCAATCATAGAACATGGAACATTACAGCGCAGAACAGGCCCTTCAGCCTTTGATGTTGCGCCGACCAATTAAGAAAAAGCAATGATTCTCTAAACTAAACCATTCCCTTTTCATCCATAAACTTATCGACTAACCTCTTAAACGCCACCAAACTTGGCACATCTACAACTGCAGTAGGCAGGGCATTCCATACCCTTACCACCCTCTGGGTAAAGAACCTACCTCTGACATCCGTCCTATAACTACCACCCCTTAATTTAAAGCTATGTCCCCTCATGCTAGCTTTCTCCATCCTAGGAAAAAGGCTATCACTGTCCACCATATCTAAACCTCTAATCATCTTATATGTTTCAATAAGGTCCCCTCTTAGCCGCCTCCTTTCTAACGAAAACAACCTCAAATCCCTCAGCCTCTCTTCATAAGACCTGCCCTCTATACCAGGCAACATCCTGGTAAACCTCCTCTGTACCCTCTCCAATGCCTCCACATCTTTCTTGACCAGAACTGCACACAATACTCCAAGTGCGGCCGCACTAGAGTTTTGTACAGTTGCAACATGACGTTGCGGCTCCGAAATTCAATCCCCCTACCAATAAAAGCTAAGACTCCATATGCCTTCTTAACAACCTTATCGACTTGATTGCCAACTTTCAGGGATCTATGCACATATACACCAAGATCCCTCTGTTCATCAACACTATTAAGAGTCCTACCATTAGCCCTATACTCTACACATTTGTTATTCCTGCCAAAGTGAATTACCTCACACTTTTCCACATTAAACTCCATTTGCCACCTCTCGGCCCAGCTCTGCAACTTGTCCAAGTCTCTCTGCAAACTATAACACCCCTCTTCACTATCTACCACTCCACCGACTTTAGTGTCATCTGCAAATTTACTAATCCATCCTTCAATACCCTCATCCAGATCATTTATAAAAATTACAAACAGCAGGGGCCCCAAAACAGATCCCTGAGGTACACCACTTGTAACCGAACTCCATGATGAATAATTTCCATCAACCACCACCCTCTGTCTTCTATCAGCTAGCCAATTCCTGATCCAATTAGCTAAATCAGCCTCAATCCCATACATCTGCATTTTCTGTAGAAGCCTTCCATGGGGAACCTTATCGAACGCCTTACTAAAGTCCATATATACCACATCAACTGCCTTACCCCCATCCATCTCTTTGATCACTTTTTCAAAAAACTCAATATGGTTAGTAAGGCACAACCTACCCTTCACAAAACCATGCTGACTATCCCCAATCAATTCAATTCTCTCTAAATAACTATAAATCCTATCCCTAATAATTCTTTCCAATACTTTGCCCACAACAGAAGTAAGACTCACTGGTCTATAATTCCCAGGAAAGTCTCTATTCCCCTTCTTGAACAATGGGACCACGTTCGCTATCCTCCAGTCTTCCGGCACTATACCTGTAACCAACGACGACTTGAAGATCAGAGCCAGAGGCTCTGCAATTGCCTCTCTCGCCTCCCAGAGAATCCTAGGGTAAATCCCGTCCGGCCCAGGGGACTTATCTAACTTCAAACCCTCAAGAATATCTAGCACATCCTCCTTATCTACTTCAATACTTTCCAGTTTGCAACCCTGTATCCCAGTGTTCTCCACAACTACATTTACATCTCCCTGTGTGAATACCAAAGAGAAATATTTGTTCAGTGCCTCTCCAATCTCTTCAGGCTCCATGCACAACTTCCCACTGCTGTCTCTGACTGGCCCTAATCTCACCCTAACCAATCTTCTATTCTTAATTTATCTAAGGAAAGCTTTAGGATTCTCCTTGATCCTATCAACCAAAGTCTTCTCATGTCCTCTTTTAGCTCTTCTCAACTCACTCTTTAGCTCCCTCCTGGCTAATCTATAGCTTTCCAGTGCACTAACTGAGCCTTCAAGCGTCATCCTGACATAAGTCTCCTTTTCCCTTTTAACCAGCGAATTAACTTTTTTAGTACACCATGGTTCCCTTACTCGACCATTTCCTCCTTGCCTGACAGGGACATACTTATCAAGGACTTGCAGTAGCTGTTCCTTGAATAAGCTCCACATTTCAGATGTTCCCAGCCCCTGTAGTTTCCTAGTCCAACCTATGCACCCTAATTCTCTCCTAATAGCCTCATAATTACCATTCCCCCAGCTATAACTACTGCCCCCAGGTTCATGCCTATCCCTGTACATCACTAAGGTGAACATAACCGAATTGTGGTCACTACCACCAAAATGTTCACCAACTTCCAAGTCTAACACCTGGTCTGGCTCATTGCCCGGCACCAAATCCAATGTAGCCTCACCTCTAGTTGGCCTATCATACTGAGTCAAAAAACCTTCCTGCACACTTTGTATAAAAACTGACCCCTCTAATGAGCTAGAGCTATAGCTATTCCAATCAATATTAGTAAAGTTAAAGTCCCTCATAACAATTACCCTATTACTTTCACTCCTGTCCAGGATCGACTTTGCAATCCTTTCCTCTACCTCTCTGGAACTTTTAGGAGGTCTATAAAAGACTCCCAACAGGGTGACCTCTCCTCTCCTGTTTCTAATCTCAGCCCATACTACCTCAACAGACAAGTCCTCATCAAACTTCCTTTCTGTCACTGTGATACAGTCTTTGACTAATAATGCCACTCCTCCCCCCCTTCTACCTCCTTCTCTACTCTGACTGAAGCATTTGAACGCCGGAACCTGCAACAACCATTCCTGTCCCTGCTCTATCCATGTCTCTGAAATGGCTGATATGATTCTTATCCCCATTCTTCTGCCTTCTCCCTGTAACCCTTGAGCCCTTTATTAATCAAGAAGCTATCTAACTCTGTCTTAAAGACACTCAATGACCTGGCCTCCACAGCCCTTTGTGCCAATGAGCTCCAGAGATTCACCATCCTCGGGCTGAAGAAATTCCTCCTCATCCCAGTTTTAAAGGAGCGTCCCTCCACTCTCAAATTGTGCCTTTGAGTTCTAGACTCTCCCAATTGTGGAAACATTCTCAAGAGACAACTTCAAAACACCGTGCTTCTGACTGTGTGACAAGCAGGCATGGCAGCAGTAAATCAGGATGGTTCAAGCTCTGAGCTTAGGAGAGCCGCTTTCCCTGGCTATACCATAGGTAACTTACATACAAAAGGTCGATTCCTAAATCTGAAATGGGTCTGTGATTTCTGAATCCTTCTTCTGTTCAGATCTATATATACTTAATTCTCGGGAGACTGGTGTTGTCAGCCATCCCTTGAGAAGGTGGTACTGACCTTCTTTAAAAATTATTGCAGTGCATGTAATGAATATGTGACGCAACACATTGTCTCAAATTTGGTTTTTAATACATAGATCTATAAACATAGACGGAGATCATGGGTAGAGGTGGGAACATCGGGGTGGCGGCGCGGGCTCGTTGGGCCGAAGGGCATGTTTCCCGTGCTGTTTTGTTCTTTGTTCTTTGTTCTTTCACACAAGTGCCACGCAATGACCATCTCCAATAAGAGATAATCCAATTACTTGCCGTGACATTTAATTGTGTTATGATTGCTGAATCACCAATATCAATGTCCTGGGGATTACCATTGATTAGAAACTAAACTCAACAAGCCATATAAATATTCTGGCTACAAGAGCAGGTCAGAGGCTGAAACTTTTGCAGTGGATAACTCATCTCCTTATCCCCTAAAACTTGTCTACCATCTATAAAGTACAAGTTAGGAGTGTGATGGAATACTCTCCACTTGCCTAGATGAGTATAGCTCCGACAAAATGTAAGGAGTTTGATACAATCCAGGGTAAAGCAGCCCGCTTGATTGGCACCTCATGCACCAGATTCAACAGTCACTCCCTTGGTCAACGAAGCACAATAGTAGCAGTGTACCAATGTGTGCCACCTACAAGATGCATCGCAACAACGTACCAAGATCTCCCAAACCCATGACCTCTACCACCTAGAAAGGCAAGGACAGTAGATGCATGGGAACACCATCACCTGAAAGTTCCCCTCCAAACCCCACACCACTCTGATTTGGAACTACATTGCCATTCCTTCATTGACAAAATCCTAGAACACCCTCCCTAACAGCACTGTGGGTATACCTACACCATGGGGACTGCAGCAGGTTCAAGAAGGCAGCTCATCACCACCTTTACTTGGCCAATTAGTGATGGGCAATAAAAATGGCCTTGTCATTGGCACTCATTAATTAATTAATTAAGGACCCCACACACCCCTGACATTCTCTCTTCCACCTTCTTCCATTGGGAAAAAGATACAAAAGACTGAGGTCATGTACCAACCAACTTAAGAACAGCTTCTTCCCTGCTGCTAATGGACCTACCTCTCATTAAGTTGATCTTTCTCGACATCCTAGTTGTGACTGTAACATTCCGCATTCTCTCATTTCCTTCTCTATGAACAGTATACTTTGTACAGCATGCAAGAAACTTTTCACTGTATACCAATACATCCGACAATAATAAATCAAATCAAATCAAAATCAAATCCTGTGAATGAATACAATAAATCTCAAATGGGTTAGCACCAACTTTTGATCATTGAGAAATGATTTTGATTTGATTTGATTTATTAATGTCACATGTATTAACAGTGAAAAAATATTGTCTCTTGCATGGTATGCAGACAAAACATACCGTTCATAGAGAAGGAAATGAGAGAGTGCAGAATGTAATGTTACAGTATAGTTAGGGTATAAAGATCAACATAATGCAAGATAAGTCCATTTCAAGTCTGACAGTAGAAGGGAAGGAGCTGTTCTTGAGTCAGTTGGTACATGTCCTCAGACTTTTGTATCATTTTCCTGACAGAAAAAGGTGAAAGAGATACTGTCAGAGATGCATGGAGTCCTTAATTATGCTGGCTGCCTTGCCGACACAGTGGGAAGTGTAGACAGAGTCAAAAGATGGGAGGCTGGCTTGCATGATGGATTGAGTTACATTCATGACCTTTTGGAATTCATTGCGGTCTTGGGCACAGCGGGAGATATATCAAACTGCGATACAACCAGAAAGAATGCTTTCTATGGTGCATCTGTAAACGTTGATGAAAGTCATTGCTGACATGCCAAATTTCCTTAGTCTGAGAAAACAGAGGTGTTGGTGGACTTTCTTAACTATAGTGTTGGTATGGGGGGACCCATACAGGTTGTTGGTGATTTGGGCATCTAAAAACCTGAAGCACTCGTTCCCAATTGATGTAGAGAAAAAGAGAAAAAGCATCCCAGATTGTTCATGCAACTAGGATCAAAAGATTAGTGCAAATCATAAATTACATTAAAAATTCATTGTTCGACACAATGATAATACTACACATTTTCACTCAGCTTCATTCATTGTGCCATTCGTGCGCCTCTCATTTCTTTACACCAAGAAACTTGCTACATCGATTCAAAATGATTCATTTTCTCATTTAACTTGTTTTCGCTAATTCACTTCACTGCCTGTCCTTTGGGCCTAATTCATTAGCCATAGTGGTCATGTAAAAAGCAACAATGTATAGTTGGTATTTTCATATGAAGCCAAACTCATTTTAACTGATTGAAAGAAGCAAGGAAGTCAAATATCTTTAGTCTGTTTACAGAGGGGATAAAAACAACATCCATTGTTTTCACAGATTAGTTTCGTAGGTGCTCCTGTTAATTGAAACAAAATTTGTGGTCCTTTTTGGGCTCATTTTTGTCAAACATAACTCTACTTGTCTCAGATACTTATTTAAATGCACAATGAGCCTACCTGGCTTCTTCTGTCACCCACTCTCAACACCTACAGAGGAATGTAATCTAATATGAGGGTGGCATACTTCCAATACAGACAGGTGATGTAAGCCATCCACTATGTTGGATAGTTGGGCATCCATCTCGCCCTGTAAAACTGGTGTGTCGCCAACAAATTTCTGGTCCTCTTTGTCCAGTCTTGGTCCCTGCATTGTGGTGTACAGCATGAGCCACTGGATTTATATCTAGATTTAAAGACCTAAGCCACTGCAGTAGCTTCAGAAAACTTTTTTACAATAGAAAAGTATGGTCAAATTTAATGGAGGTTTTGAAATAATGACCAGATCAGCTCCATACGGGTAGACTATTTGAATTAAAAATATTGGATGAAACCAAGGGACAGGTGTGTAAATTACATCGGCGTAGAACTCTGTTAGGTATAAGAGGGTTTATTTTTAATACAGTTATTGATCTTTGGAATAACCAAATAGTGTTTGGTTTTTTTGTTTGTTTTGTTGTGTTTTGTTGCAAACATTGAGGTTTCTTCCATTTATTCTTTCATAGGGTGTGGGCTTTGCTGTTAAGGACAGCATTTGTTGCCCATCGCTAATTGTCCTGAGTGGTTGTTTCTGACGGCAGTTAAGAGTCAACTACAGTCTGGAGTCACATGTAGGCCAAGCCAGGTAAGGATAACAGATTTCCTTCCCTGAAGGATATTGGTAAACCAAATGGGTTTTTATGGCAATCAATGTTGATTTCTACAAGTTTGTGACTGTAGGGAATATCAGAGTATGAAAGCTGATGGGATATTGCAGAAAGAGTTCCAGCAGTGGCTGATACCTGGAGAACTCATCATGATTGTCTTGTGTGACCAGGCAGAAATTCCCCAAATCTCCCACTCGTGTCTTATTTTCACACATTGCTACCACCCTGAGATCAATGATGCTCAGGTATATTTTAACTGTTTGGAAGAAGCAGTGTTGGGTAAGCGAGAGGGGCTAAAGGTAGATAAGTCTCCTGATCCTGATGGAATGCATCCTAGGGCACTAAAAGAGATGGCGGAGGAAATAGCAAATGCACTATGGTAATTTACCAAAATTCACTGGACTTTAGGATCAATCCAGCAGATTGGAAAACAACAAACATGACACCACCATTTAAAAAAGAAGGTAGACAAAAGGGTGGTTACTCTAGGCCGGGTAGCTTAACTTCTGTAGCGGGGAAAATGGTTGAATCTATCATTGAGGAAGAAATAGCAAAACATCTGGATAGAAATTATCCCACTGCGCAAACACAGCATGGGTTCATGAAAAGCAAGTCATATAGTGAAATTCTTTGAGAACATTATGAGCGCATTGGATGTTGGGGATGTGCTGTATCTGGATTTCCAGAAGGCATTTGACGAGGTGCTGCACAAAAGGCTGCTACATAAGATAAAGGTGCACAGTGTTATGGGTAGTGTATTAACATGGATAGAGGATTGGTTAACTAATAGAAAGCAAAGAATGGGGATGAATGGGTGTTTTTCTGGTTGATGATCAGTGATTAGTGGTGTGTCTCAGGAATCACTGCTGGGACCACAATTGTTTACAATTTATATAGGTGAGTTGGAGATGCGGACCAAGTGTAGTGTGTCAAAGTTCACAGATGACACTAAAATGAGTGGCAGAGTAAAGTGTGCAGAGGATACTGATAATTGTTTCCACTGGGGATAAAAATCAGAGCTAGGGGGCAGTCTCAAAATAAGGGGGAGCAGATTTAGGACTAAATTGAGGAAGAACTTTTTCACACAAAGGGTTGTGAACCTGTGGAATTCCATGCCCTCTGAAACAGCTGAAGCTAGCTTGTTGAATGTTTTTAAAGCTACAATAGATAGATCTTTGAACAGTAAAGGAATTAAGAGTAAGTGGCGCTGAATCCACAAAAAGATCAGTCATGTTCTTATTGAATGGCGGAGCAGGCTCAAGAGGCCAAATGGCCTACTCGTGCTCCTAGTTCTTATATTCTTATGGAGACAGTGGATCAGCTAGTGTTTACTAGTCCTGGATTCTGAATGGTGCTAGGGGGTCACAACAAGGCCAAATTTATCCTCCATGCACATTATTAAACACTGGGGAGTGGTTAGGAGTAGGGGAGGCAGTAGTGTAGAGATATTGTCAATGCACTAGTAATCTGGAAATCCAGGCAATGCCCAGGTTTGAATTCCACCACAGCAGATGGTGAAATTTCAATTCAATGATACTATGGAACTTAAAAGTCTAATGATGACCAAGTCAAATGAAGCCATTGTTGATTGCCATAAAAACCCATCTGGTTCACTAATGGGGGAGAAAACCTACCATCTTTACACGGCTTAGCCTACATGTGACTCCAGACCCACAGCAATGTGCACAAATCACCAACAATCCGGCCTGGTCCCTCCACACCAACGGTATAGCTAAGAAAGCCCAACACCTTTACTTTTTCAGGGGGCTAAGGAAATTTGGCATGTCCACTACAGCCCTCACCAACTTTTCCAGATGCACCGTTGAAAACATTCTTTCTGGTCGTATTATAACTTGGCATGCCTCCTGCTCTGCCCAACATCGCAAGGAACTACAAAAGGTCATGAACAAAGCCCAGTCTATGATGCAAACCAGCCTCCTATCCATTGACTCCGTCTATGCTTTCCACTGCCTCAGAAAAGCAGCCAGCATAATCAAGGACCCCACGCACGCAGAACATACTTTCCTCCACCTTCTTCCATCAGGGAAAAGATACAAAAGTCTGGTACAACCGCTTCTTCCCTGCTGCCATCAGACTTTTGAATGGAGTGACCTTGTATTAAGTTGATCTTTCTCAGCACTCTAACTATGACTGTACTAATATACTTTGCACTCTCTTCTTTCTTCTCTATGTATAGTATGTTTTATCTCTTTAGCTGCAAGAAACAATACTTTTCACTGTAAACTAATACATGTGACAATAATAAATCAAATCAAAGCAATATGGTTGACTGTTAAAATACCCTCTAAAATAGCCTGACAAGCCATTCAGTTCAAGGCCTAATTCAGGATGGACAATAAATGATGGCCCAGCCAACAATGCCCACATCCAATGAATAATTTTTGAAAAATATTTCCCCAGCTTAATCCAGGAGGATTGAGCATTCTCCTGGCTCTTGTATTGATTGTATAACTGAAATAATTAGATGACCACAGACCAGGGATTGGAGCTGAAACTGTCTTGGCCTCAGTGGCTCAATGCATTTATCAGCAGAGCCTGTTCAGTTACCAATCAAATGAGAAGCCTGATAGGTCTTTTTGGCTTGGGCCAGAGTTCAATATAGAAGAAAATGGTTTTTGTTTCTCTCTTTTTCAGGTATAAAATAGGTGCATAGCTGCCTCACAGTGCTGGGGACCCAGGTTCAATTCCCAGTTTGCGTGGAGTCTGCACGATGTCTCTGTGAGTTTCCTCTGGGTGCTCCAGTTTCTTCCCACTGTCTGAAAGACATGATAGTTAGATGCATTGACCATGCTAAATTCTTCCTCAGTGTACCTAACCAGGCACTGAAATTTGGTGACGAGGGGATTTTCACAGTAACTTCACTGTAGTGTTAATGTAAAACTACTTGTGGCACTAATAAATAATCTTTAAATTTAAATTGGACATACTCTGCCCACCACGATGCTTTGTCCTACCTGAATCACAGCTTGAGGAATGAAGTAACTAAAAGCCTGAAGGATAGTGGCACTGATTCGAATACTTGCAAATGATCCAAGGTAATGGGGAAATCACAAGTTAGTCCACTTCTAGTATTGCTGCTGTACATTAAGTCCAAATTACAACATTGGATGTCATTGTAACTAATCCATTATCGCCTTAATAATAGATGATTATCACAGCACCAAATCCCAGTGCCCTTAAGGATTTTGTTCATATGCTAGGACAGTGAAAACTGGGCCCCAAGAGAATACCTGTGATTGTGTAGCAATGGCAATACAAATCCCTTACAGATTGGGCATAGCATAACTGGGACTTGCCTAATTCTCAGGGCAATTTCACTTTCATGTCGTGAGTGATAGCAGTATGGGTTATGTTATTTGCATTATTTTCCGGCCCATGTAAAAAATGCAGCACATGCATTGCTATGCTGCAATGTGAAACGTGACACAGTGTGGACTGCTTATCAGCAGCACGTTTCTGCTAAAGATCAAACGCTTTTGCATAATGCTCCGAACACACTTCCAGTTCAGCAATCCTGTCAATCCAGTAATTTTCCGACTGCTCTCTAAACTCTTGGACTGGATAATTGAACAGAACAACTTGTGTTGTGAATCCTGCAAGGCCAATTTACTTAGAAGTTAAAATGTTCTCACTTTAAGTTGGCTTAAGTTTATTGGATCTGCACAGATGCCCCCTTCATTGTATCTACTCAAGTACTCCCTTTATTATATCTGCACAGATAACCCCTTATTGTATGCCATTTTGTTGTATCTGCACAAATAACCCCCCGTTTATTGTATCTGCACAGATATCCCCTTCCTTTATTGTATCCACACAGATATCTCTTTCCTTTATTGTATCTGCACATATGCTCCCCTCTTGTGCCTTCTGGGATGCTGATAACAAATTCAGTGCTATATTTAATGTAACGTTGGTTCATTCCAACGTATCACCTAACCATGCTCTGTCCAACTGTAGATCAGCTTCCCCGCCCCAACTAAATAGAGTGTCTGCAATGTATCTCTTTGCGGCTTGTTTCAAAGATTTGTAACAAACAATTAGCAAAAGGCAAAGAAATCAATCGCGCAAAACCCTATCGCCTGAGTTGCTGCACCTGGAAAGGTCATCATTCTTCACAGAGCTTTTATATATTTTTTTAAAAAGCACAATGCAGGTAAAGTAAATCCCGAAAGCACGTTTCAAGTACTTACTCGGGTGGGAGCTATGAACAATCCATCCACCTCCGGGACTTTTTGGGTTTAGCTGAGGGATTTCAGCCGACGAGTCATTTTCGGCATGGCTTTTTTTTTTAATTTGTGTTTTGTCAGGTCGGAGGTTTAAGTGGGTGGAGAGTTTAAATCCCTCCTGCACAATGTCTAAATGTGTAATTGTATTGCAGTGGGAGGGACTGCAGCTATCCGTCACAGCAAACTGGACATCCACTCTGACCCTGTCTGAATGCTAGCTCTGGGAAGTGGATGTATCTGTGCTCCTGACTATTCTCCTACACGTTTAACAAGTGTGTAGGCACCAAGGGTAGAGAAAAGTTGGGATTTTTAATAAAAGGGACAAATTCAGCGACCCCTTAATCTCTGCACTGAGATTAACCATCGATTAACCATCGCTCTCTTTTCTTTGCTATATATGGAAATAATTGAAATCAAGTTTTCTTTTCTTTCTTTGAAATCATTTGAAAACAATTTGTAAAAACAAAGTTCTCGAATTCACCTGCTGGAAGCAGACATTTAGCTGCCTGAGTGTCTGTACAGACCATCACTGTGGCCAAAGAGGACAGTCTATTCATGTCCTCAATGGAAACTCAAGGTGGAGTTTCACCTTCAAATGTGGACCTTTTGCAACTATGAAATCCAGCTCAGCAAGGCCACCTCCCAGTGTGCTGCTTTTAGAAGTGCACGTATCTCAGAGATTTTCAAAAGCAAACAATGCTCAGAAAGGCTATTAAAGGATTGTTATTTTGCTCGGAGAGTGACGAGAATGTGGTACTTAAACCACAGAGAGCGAGTGGGCGAGGTGATTCTCATGACAGATACCTTTAAGAGGGAACTTCTTGCGGCACAGTGGCACAGTAGTTAGCATTGCTACCTCACAGCACCAGGGACCAGGGTTCAATTCCCAACTCGGGTCACTGTCTGTGTGCAGTTTGCATGTTCTCCCTGTGTCTGCATGGGTTTCCTCCAGGTGCTCCAGTTTCCTCTCACAGTCTGAAAGACGTACTAGTTAGGTGCACTGGCCATGCTAAATTCTCCCTCAGTGTACTTGAACAGGCACCAGAGAGTGATAACGAGAGGATTTTCACAGTAACTTCATTGTGGTGTTAATATAAGTCTACTGTGACACTAATACTCAAACTTACATAATTGCACAGGGGTGGGGGGGGTAGAATTAAAGGGACTGTGGAACAGATGAAATGAAGTAAGGTTTGTGTGGAGCATTAATATTGGCCTTTTTCTGTACTGCAAATTAGAATTGCCAACCTTCCAGGTCTGGCCTGGAGGTGCTTTCATTGAAACATATGTGAATTGTTAATGGACTTAACAGAGTTAATGCTGAGAGGGAGTTTCCTCCTCATGGGAGAATCTAGGACCTGTGGCCATATTCTTAGAATAGAGGGGTGCCAATTTAAAACAGATGAGCAAGAATTTCTTCTTTCAGAGGGCTGTGAGTTTTTTTGGAACTCCTTCCCACAGAGAGCTGTGAGTGCCGAGTTCTTGGATGGGATTTTCCAGCCATGCTCACCCCAAGACTGGAAAATCCCACCCGAAGTCAATGGAACTTTGCATGGTGCTGAGCCAGTTCAATTCCTATGGCAGGTGGGTCAGGAAAATTCCGCCCCTTGTGTACATTTAAGGGTGCGATAGATAGATTTTTGATCAGTAAGAGAATCCAGGGTTACGGGGAAAGGACAGGAAAATGGGCGTGAGGAATGCCAGATCAACCATGAACCTATTGGTTCAAGGTGCCAAATGGCCTACTCCTGTTCCTATTTCTTCTGGTCTCCAGGAGTCAAAGGTCAATCTCCAAGACACTGCTGTGTGCAAACCTGGAGAAAAATCATCAGGATACTATAAAAGATTTTCTTTTTCTCATTACCTTTGGACATTTCTCTTTGCCAGATATAAAAATATTTGAAATGTTTGTGAAGGACTGTTTAGCTAACAGTCAAGCATCATTCAATTGGAAAGGCAGTGCATCACAGAGATGGATATATTGGCCAAGTGTTGGAGCATGGGAGCAAGTCATGCGATGAAACCTCCAGGAATACATTAACATTTGGTTGTCATTTTCCATAAACTGGTGCCAATCCCAAAATGGATGAGTGCCCAAAGGAAGAGGGTAACCTGGTGCATCTAACTTCCCATTATTACCACATTTATTATGCCCTGAAGCCCTCACACCTTCATAAATAAATATCTATCCTTGTTAAATTTATCCTTGTAAAGGGAAAAGACAGGTACTTTGTAATATTCTTTCTCCAAGCATGTTGATAGGATCGTCTGGTTTTTCTTTGTTGTTGACTCCTTTTTTTACACCTTTTGTCACTAAGCCACCATTTACCTTCTTTCAAGTCAAATAGATACAAAGAGTGTAATTTTAACTGCACCACCCACCACCCCACCCCCTCAATTAAGGATGGGATAGGATTCAGGAGGTTAATATTTCAAAAATGTTAACCTTGACTGCAGCCCAATGTGAATGCACCTACTTCCAGTTTAACCATAGTTTAAAGTTTATTTATTAGAGTCACAACTGGGCTTACATTAACACTGCAGTGAAGTTATTGTGAAAATCCCCTAGTTGCCACACTCCGGCATCTGTTCCTGTACACTTAGGAAGAATTCAGCGTGGCCAATGCACTTAATCACCACATCATTTGGATTGTGGGAGGAAACTGGAGCACCGGGAAGAAACCTATATAGACACAAGGAGAATGTGCAAACTCCACACAGACAGTAACCCAAGCTGGGAATTGAACCCGGGTCCCTGGAGCAATGAGCCAGCATTTGTTAGTATTTTAGAGTAACATGATCTGGAGATATAGATTACTGATGTGAATATGCTAAGGAATCTCTTTGTTGCTCAGACTTTGTCAACCATTTGAATTTAATATCTGGAAATATGCTGTAAACCTCTATGGGAAGAGATCCATGCTGTCCTTTTTATTTTAAAACCCCTAAGCTAATCCCAATTGCCCGCATTTGGCCCATATCAAATGTGTAGAGTATAACAAATATAACAAATGTGTAGAGTATAGGGCTAATGGTAGGACTCTTAATAGTGTTGATGAACAGAGGAATCTTGGTGTATGTGTGCATAGATCCCTGAAAGTTGGCAATCAAGTCGATAAGGTTGTTAAGAAGGCATACGGAGTCTTAGCTTTTATTGGTAGGGGATTGAATTTCGGAGCCGCAACGTCATGTTGCAACTGTACAAAACTCTAGTGCGGCCGCACTTGGAGTATTGTGTACAGTTCTGGTCCCCTCATTATAAGAAAGATGTGGAGGCATTGGAGAGGGTACAGAGGAGGTTTACCAGGATGTTGCCTGGTATGGAGGGCAGGTCTTATGAAGAGAGGCTGAGAGATTTGAGGTTGTTTTCGTTAGAAAGAAGGCGGCTAAGGAGAGACCTTATTGAAACATATAAGATGATTAGAGGTTTAGATATGGTGGACAGTGATAACCTTTTTCCTAGGATGGAGAAAGCTAGCATGAGGGGACATAGCTTTAAATTAAGGGGTGGTGGTTTTAGGACAGATGTCAGAGGTAGGTTCTTTACCCAGAGGGTGGTAAGGGTATGGAATGCCTTGCCTGTGTCAGTTGTAGATGCGCCAAGTTTGGTGGCGTTTAAGAGGTTAGTAGGTACGTTTATGGATGGAAGGGGAATGGTTTAGGTTAGAGGGTCACTGCTTGTTCCTAATTGGTCGGCGCAACATCGAAGGCCGAAGGGCCTGTTCTGCGCTGTAATGTTCTATGTTCTATGTTCTATATCCCCCTATACCCATAATATCCATGCAATTATCTAAATGCTTTTTAAAAGATAACATTGTATCCGCCTCTACTACTACCTTTGGCAGCTTGTTCAAGACATTCACCACCTTCTGTATGTAAAAATTGCTCCTCTGGACAGTTTTGTGTCTCTCCCCTCTCATCTTAACACTGTGCCCTCTAGTTTTAGACTCCCCTACCTTTGGGCAAAGATATTGACCATCTAGCTGATCTGTGCCCCTCATTATTTTATAGGCCTCTAAAAGGTCAGCCCTCAGCCTCCTATGCTCCAGAGAAAAAAGCCTCTGCTTATAACTTAATTTATCAAGTCCTTGAAGCATCCTGGTAAATCTTTTCTGTATTCGTTCTGGTTTAATAATATCCTTTCTATAATAGGGTGACCAGAACTGTACACAGTATTCCAAATGTGACCTTCCCAATGTCTTGTACAACTTCAACAAGACATTCCAACTCCTGTATTCAATGTTCTCACCAATGAAACCAAGCGTGCCGAATACTTTCTTTATCACTCTATCCACCAGTCACTCCACTTTTAAGGAGCTATGAACATGTATCTCTTTGTTCTGTATCTTTTGTTTGTTCTGTATCTTCTCCCAGTGCCCTACCATTAACTGAGTAAGTCCTGCCTTGGTTCAATCTACCAAAATGCATCACCTTACATTTGTCTAAATTAAACTCCATCTGCCCTTCGTCAGCCCACTGGCCCAATTGATCAAGATCCCGTTGCAATTGGAGATAATTTTCTTCATTGTCCGTTATGCCACCAATCTTAATGTCTAAGTATCTTAGTGCCTTACTAACCATGTCTCTTACATTCTCATCCAAATCATTAATATAAATGACAAATAACAGTAGACCCTGCACTGATCCCTGAGGCACACCACTGGTCACAGGCTTCCAGTTTGAAAAACAATTCTCTACAACCATCCTCTGGTCAATTTTGTATTTATTTAGATGCCTCACCTTGGATCCCGTGAAATTTAATCTTATGCAACAACCTACCATACAGCACCTTATCAAAGGCCTTGCTAAAGTCCATGATCACTTCACTATTCAATCAGCCAACTCCTTCCTTACTCACTACCATCTTATAATCCCTCCCTCCTTTGAACCAAATTGCAGTCCCCCCCACCACCATGAACTGTGTCATGACCTTTTCTTCCCCTCCGTCCACCATATGCAAGGGAACTGTCAGCCCTGATCTCTGCAATCCATCGGCATAGGGTGGCACAGTGGTTAGCACTGCTGTCTTACTGTACCAGGGACCTGGTTCAATTCCCAGCTTGGGTCACTGTCTGTGTGGAGTTTGCACCTTCTCTCCGTGCCTGCGTGGGTTTCCTCCAGATGCTCCAGTTTCCCCCCACAGTCCAAAATATGCAGGTTAGGTGGATTGGCCATGCTAAGTTGCCCCTTAATGGCAGGCGAACTGGCTCGGGTAAATGCATGGGGTTATGAGGATAGGAGACTCAGTGGGACTCTGGTCAGTGAGCACAAAATAGGCCGAATGGCCTCCTTCTGCACTGTAGGATTCTATAATCATCCCTCTCCCCATGTGATCACTAGCTCTCACCACAGCGATTAATTACCATGCTTTTTGCCACTTCATGACCTCTCCTGCAGTGATCTTTCTTCTTCACTATGCTAACATTCAATCAACCTGAAAGGGAAGATTTTCGGTTTTTGCTGTAAGAATTGTGTTGATGATAACCAACATTTTCCAAAGTGCAACCTCACATTAGAGAAAATAGTCTGGATTTTCACATGCACAAAGGCTCCGATGACCTATAAAAATAGCAAGTGGGATCCAGATTTGAAAGGCTGCCCTCATTTTTGACAAATCCCATATTTGCTGTTAAAGATTACCATGTTATGATGTTTTTAATGCATGGCTGCATTTCACAACTTAGAATTACTTCAGCATGGGGTCATATGTTCACAGTTTAATTGAAGCTCAAAGATGGGGATTATGTTTGTGTTTATAAGGGATTAAATACTTGAGGGTATTTAAATATTTTGATTGGGTATTCATGAATGTTATAGTAAAGGTTGCAATAGATATTTAGATCTTCATTTTGTTTCATCTCAACATGACTTCTGAGGTTTGTCCATGCTGGATACTGGATGATTTAGGATGAGTTTTCAGTTTGGGAGCTGGAAGTGGCCATGGGTGTTGACATGAGCTCACATTAACTTGGTATGTGGGCTATGTGGGTCTTGGTGTATGTGTCAATAGATCCCTGAAAGTAGGCAGTCAAGTGGATAAAGTTGTTAAGAAGGCTTATGGAGTCTTAGCTTTTATTGGTAGGGGGATTGAATTTAGGAGCCGCAGCATCATGTTGCAGCTGTACAAAACTCTAGTGCGGCCGCACTTGGAGTATTGTGTGCAGTTCTGGTCGCCACATTATAAGAAAGATGTGGAGGCATTGGAGAGGGTACAGAGGAGGTTTACTAGGATGTTGCCTGGTATGGAGGGCAGGTCCTATGAAGAGAGGTTGAAGGATTTGAGGTTGTTTTCGTTAGAAAGGAGGCGGCTAAGGGGGGATCTTATTGAAACATATAAGATAATTAGAGGTTTGGATAGGGTGGACAGTGATAGCCTTTTTCCTAGGATGGAAAAAGCTAGCACGAGGGGACACAACTTTAAATTAAGGGGTATGAGTTATAGGACGGATATCAGAGGTAGGTTCTTTACTCAAAGAGTGATTAGGGAGTGGAATGCCCTGCCTGCAGCTGTTGTAGATGCGCCAAGTTTGGTGGCGTTTAAGAGGTTAGTGGATAAGTATATGGATGAGAAGGGAATGGTTTAGTTAGGAGGGGCATTGCTTTTTATTTTGGTCGGCACAACATCGAAGGCCGAAGGGCCTGTTCTGTGCTGTATTGTTCTATGTTCTATGTTCTATAAGGGAGCAATGAGGTGAGTGAGAATAGCATTGGTTGGCATGGAGGGTATGTGGATCATCGGTGTGGTGAGTGGGTATAGGTTGGCAAGGGGAAGTGTGTAGGAGTGAGGACTAGAGGGTTTAATAAAAGAACCAGGATATCCAACAGCACCTGCTTGGCAATCAACAGATACTGTGACCATTTCTGCTTTGCAGATAGGGACAGTGGACCAGATTTCACCTTGCACCAACACACACATGCCCCCCTACTTTTATCCACCTCTGCCCACACACACACACACACACACACACACACACACACACACACACACACACACACACACACACCCGAGAATGAGGCTGCTTAGTTTTGAACCCATCGCATTATTTTGAAGAAGATCAGCAATTATTCCCAGTGTCTTGGCTAACATTCACTCCACAATCAACACCACAAAAAGGCTGATGATCTGGTTATTATTATATTGCAATTTGGAGAAATTGTCATGTGTTAATTAGATGCTATGTTTCCTACACTACACCAGTGATTACAGTTCATTAGCTCTAAAGCACTTTGCAATTTCTAGTTGTCAATGAAAGCTCTATGGAAGTACAACTCTGTCTTTCTTTCAATGGCAAAGGTTAACAGCAAAGGTTAATACAGTACTGTCTGTTTTATACAAAGTGGAGAGAATGTTCACCCTTTTTTTTCATTTCTTTCCTACCATACTGACATAAAATCAGAGTATCACTATAATGCACAAAGAGGCCATTTGGCCCATTAACCCTGTACTGACAACAACCCCACCCTATGCCCATAATCCCATTTAACCTGCCAGTCCCCCTGACACTAAGCGACAGTTTAGCACGGCCAATCAACCCAACCCATGCATCTTTGGACTGTGGGAGGAAACTGGAGCACCCACAGGAAACCCACACAGACATGGGAAGAACATGCAGACTCCACACAGACTATCACCCGTGGCTGGAATTAGTCCCTGGCACTGTGGGGCAGCAGTGCTAACCTCTGTAAAGCGCCCCTGCCAACTTCCGCTCTCAATTTCAGATTTAGATCTCAGAAAATAAATTTCTCTCACTCCCGGAGGGGATTTTGTACAACGTAACTTTGTATTCTGAGTGTCAGAATTTTTTTAAATTGTTATCTCACATTCAAAATTATCCTTGAGTTCAGGATGGAAGCTGCCAGCAGTCCTGAACTCTGAAACTCCACAGCACTGACTAGGTGGATCTTCCAGATTCACTGTCCAGGAGGGGCTTCTATCTTCTGGCCTCAGGATATTCCTGGAGATCCATCTTCTTTCTCAGGAAATCCACCTTCTTTGTTCTGAGGGACACTTCTTCAATATGGCAGCCAGAAAGGATGGTGGACTACACACCATTCAGCCTCGCCGCACTCAGAATATGGTATTATTAACAATATAATTATTAAATTAGTTAATGAGGTTAGTGTCAAGAGATTTGGCATATTTTCCTGCTGCTCTCTGCGACAGGGAGCAGCCCCCCTGCGATTCTACAGCCTTCCTCGTCCCAAAACAATAAAATCCCAGCCAAGATCAATGGACTTTCAATGATCCGCCCCTTGCCCACTCCAATTCCAGTAGCAGGCAGGATGGTAAAATTCCAGCCCCCAAGTTCCCACCCCCACCAAGGCATTTCGTCCCCAGGTGGGACGATTCCAGACTGCATATCAGCGCAAAATTTGAAGGAAGATTATTCAGAATAAGGAAATAGTTAGAACATAGAACACTACAGCACAAACAGGCTCTTTGGCCCACAAGTTGTGCTGATCATATCAGTACGTACCAGGCCATAAAACTATCTGTAACTCCCAATCCCATTAAATCCCATGTACTCATCCAGAGGTCTCTTAAAAGACCCCAGCCAGTTCGCCTCTACCACCACTGACGGTAGCCGATTCCATTCACTCACCACCCTCTGAGTGAAAAACTTACCTCTAACATCTCCTCTGTACTTGCCCCCCAGCACCTTAAACCTGTGTCCTTTCATAGCGACCATTTCAGCCCTGGGAAATAGCCTCCAAGAATCCACCCTATCTATTCCTCTCAACATCTTATAAATCTCTATCAGGTCGCCTCTCAACCTTGTCTCTCCAGGGAGAAGAGACCTAGCTCTCTCAACCTATCTTCATAAGGCATGCCCCCCAATCCAGGCAACATCCTTGTAAATCTCCTCTGCACCCTCTCAATAGCTTCCACATCCTTCCTATAGTGAGGCGACCAGAACTGCACACAATTGTTCCCTAATGTTCTGCGCTTTGTTAAAGAAATTCTTACATCACTAAGAGAACCATTCTTCAGCCTATTCAATGGGACTCACTCTAGTTATAGAGCACTAGAGATAAAAAAACTCTTAACCATATTCTCAAAAAGCAGAGAACTCACTTGACAATAATTTTACACTTGTACTGAGAGTCTGCATCTCCTTTTACCATCACTTCCCCAGCTATTTAGAGAAAGGAAGTAATCACCAACAGTATTGCCAGCCCTTGAGTTAAAAAAAAACCTTTGCAAATCTGTAGAACCTGAGGCAGGATCTGCAGGTTGCTAAGTAACAGAATGTGTAGCCAATTATATTAAAGCTGCATATTTTCTTTCTTGTGGAAGCAGATCTCAATGATTTGAAATCAGTGTCTCGCATCACCAGCCTTCATTATTGACTGCTCAGAAGTAATGTTGCCATTTATAACCTTAGTGCACAGTGAAGCATGACTAGGATGCAGTACCTGGGACCCAGCCAAACAGCACATTGCACAATAAGGTGTGCTGCATTGTGGATGATTGTTTAAACCCATGATAATTAAACAGAGAGAAAACGATTTCCGTACTCTATTGAGGATCATATCAGCTACTAAGAATTTCACCGCTTAATAGGAGTACAAGTTCATCACCAGCCAAGGGAGCAGTGATATTGTCACTGGGCTAGTAACCCAGAGATCCAGGGTAATGCTACGGGGACCCTGGGGAGCTAGGTTCAGATTTGAGTTCAATAAATCAGAATCTGGAATTACAAGTTTAATAATAATCCAGAAAATCATTGCAGTGATTGTATGTTTAAGCATCAATCTTCAGAGTAAGAGTCACAGGGAACCAGTCAGGGAACAGCATGGAGGGAGGATCAACCTGGTAAGAATGGGCGAGTGTGCTCAAAGTCATCTCAGGAGCTGATTGCAACCACGCTGCTAAGTTTAAAGTTTGTTTATTAGTGTCACAAGTAGGCTTACATTAACATTGCAATAAAGTTGTTGTGAAAATCCCCTAAATGCCACACTCTGGCGCTTATCCGAGTACACTGAGAGAGAATTTAGCATGGCCAATGCATTTAACCAGCGCATCCTTTGGACAAACCTCTGTGTAGTTTTAACCTGTAATAAATGGGTGTGTTCTCCCTAAACTGGTGAATGAGCACCTTTACATTTGGAAATAAAAATAAAAAAAATTCCTCAGACTGTGAGTATCCAATTTACATTAAAGTTGAATGAAGTTGAGAAAAGAAAAGACTACTTACCAAGATGGATGGATAGATCTATTTGGCTCCACCGCAAAGGACTGGACACAGTGCATATTACTTTCCACTGAACAAAATAGAAGGAGAGGTGAGGAGCAAGACAATTTTCCTGAGTGCATGCGGAATCCAAATTTATAACCCGATTCGCACACAGTCCACAGCCCCAAGTGCGCTGACTCCAAATCATTTAGTGAGCCGGTGGAATTGCTGAAGTCATTTTTCCAGCCTAAACCACCAGTCATACTCCACAGATTCAAGTTCAATTCAATGGGAAGTGTCCCAAGTGAGGGACCAAGTCTTCCTGGCTGTCATCAACTTAAGGAAATCAAGTTAAATTGGATCAAGATTTTCCAAGTGTGGAAAGAAAGAGTGCTTGAAATTTGCAGGGTTTTTGCATTCTGCAATTCAGAAGAAATATTCTTAAATTTGCAGAACAATCACTTCAACACCTTGTTGGTGGGATTAAATTGGTCCATGTTTAATAAATTTAAAAATTAGATTCCTGTCACTTGCAGATGAGGAAGAGTGGGAGGATTTGCAATCTTTCCTTTTCAAACTACAATCCAAGGAGGCTCTCCAATGTGGCAAAAAATCCAGAAATGGCCAAAACTTCTAAATCCACTAAATCCATCCCATCCTGCAGGATGGAGATGATTGCAAAGTCAAAGAAATTCTCGACTCTTGGCATCCAGCCTTACATTTTTTAACAATATTGCCAAGGGAAGCATGTAATTAAGAAATAGGACTGGACTAGGAGTGCCTTAAGGTAAGAATGCAGGAGTTGGAAAAGAAGTCACTACAGATGAATAATTCAAAACAGCAGAATGTTATACAAAAGGTTATGTATTCTTCCTCCATTGTTTCCAGTCATCATTTCTGGGAGTAAATGGAATTACAAATGTATTGATGGCTACTGACAATTGTCAGAAAAACCTACCTGATTTACTAATGTCCTCTAGGGTAGGAAATCTGCCATCGTTACCTGGTCTGGCCTACATATGACTCCAGACTCAGAGCAATGTGGTTGATTCTCAGCTCTGAAATGGCCTAGCAAGCGTTCAGTTTTCTATAAAGCATTGAGACAGATGCTTGGATAAAATGGGTTTAGAGGGATGTGGGCCAAACGCAGGCAATTGGGACTAGCTTAATGTTTAAAAACTGGGCAACATGGATAAGTGGGCAGAGGGGCCTGTTTCCTTGCTGTAAACCTCGATGATTCTATAACTGTACTGATCTGAATGGCAGATCAACTTTGCATAATTTTCCAGTTAAAAAGACAAGCAGATATCTACAGAAAAGTACGTATTAAAAATGCTTTCAAACATTATTTCAAACGATGACTTCTATTAATGTTGTTTCTTTAAACAATTTATAGCCAAATATGAGCTCTAAGCTCAAAGCCTCATGAGGGTAATCTCAGTCTGGAAATCATAAGATAAGATGTAATGAAATTTCTAGTGCTTAATAGAGGGCAGTACCACAGCATGTGATTATAGGATCACAGAATCTCTACAGTGTAGAAGGAGGTCATTCAGCCCATTGAGTCTGCACTGACACAATCCTACCTAGGCCCTACCCCCACAACCTCACTCCTTTATCCTGACTGGTTGCCCTGACACTAAAGGGAAATTTAGCATGGCCAGTCCACCTAACTAGCAGGTCTTTTGGACTGTGGGAGGAAACCAGAGCACCCGGAGGAAACTCACATAAACATGGGGAGAATTTGCAAACCTCGCACAGACAGTGACCCAAGTCAGATTCGAACCCCTGTCCCTGGCACTGTGAGGCAGCAGTGTTAACCACTGTACAGCAGCAGTGCTAACCACCGTGCCACCCTATCATTTATAAAATAAAGAGTGAAGCTCCCTAAAATGCTGGACTGAAAAGTCACAGGAAGGGGAATTATTTGGCAACTCTGGTTTCATTGCAGCCTGTTTCCCTTTAGGCATCAAATTCTAGCTATTAGGCCAACTGTTACAACATTAGAACTTGGAACAGACCACGTATTCATTCCTGATCTATCATTTGGGAAGGTTCAGAGCCAAGTCAATCTTTAATTCGGAAATTGTTACCAATGTGCCAGAAAGTCAACTACAATTCATTCAAATTCAGTTACTACCAAATCAGTGCCATGGTTATCTTAACGTTTATAAAATGACATCTCCCTGACAGCCCCTCAAAGCCTGTCAATGTTTAATTAGAGGTGCCAACTCTAGCTGGATGTCCCCCTAGAAATTTCTGCTTAAGACCACCCACCTCCAAGCACTCTGCCGTTCAAATAGTCCTTTGTCCCATCTCCAAGACTTTTATAACAAACAACTGGGAGTGTTCGCTGCTTTTCCTTTGTGTCCCTTAATTAAAGATTCATCTTTAATTCCTGGAGATTCCAAGATGCAAGTGCACATATTAATTATTTTCCCTGAGTAGATTTTGCAAGTTCCAGTAGAGGAGTGAAAAAACAAATCCAGTTACATCTCAACAGCAAGAGAAGACAAAGCAGTCAAGGAGGACGTGACTCTGTTCCGTTGAAGGGTTTAAACGATCACGCCTCATTTTTAAACATTTGCTGTGAATGCTTTCATGCATTTCTTTGTCTAAGTGGAAAGAGATGTGGGCAATCTGGACTCCGAGAATGGGTCAAGGACCTTTCATCATATTTTACAGATCAATTGAATTTTTTTCTCTCTTTATTCTTTCATAGAATGTGGGTGTCAGTGGCAAAGCCAGCATTTGTGGCCCAACCCTATTTGCCCTGGAACTGAATGACTTGCTAGGTCATTTCTGAAGGCAGTTAACAGTCTGGCGTCATCTGTGCGCCAAACTAGGTAAGGATGTAAATTTTAAAGAATCCCTACAGTGCAGAAGGAGGCTATTCAGCCCCTCAAGTCGACGCTGACCATAATCCGATCCAGACTCTATCCCTGTAACCCCACATATTTGCCCTGCTAATTCCCCTGACACTAGGGTCAAGTTTGCATGGCCAGTCAACCTAACCAAAACATCTTTGGACTGTGGGAGGAAACCGGAGCACTTGAAGGAAACCCACACAGACAAGGGGAGATTGTGCAAACTCCACACAGACAGTGACTCAAAGCCAGAATTGAAACTGGGAAACCGTGGCACTGTGAGGTAGCAGTGCTAACCACTGTGCCACCCCTACGATTCTATGATCTCCTTCCCACTGGGGATATTTTACAACAATGACTAATAGTTGTCATGCCATCACATGGCATCACTAAGACAAATTTTCAATTCCAGATTTATTAATTGAAATGAAATTCCTCCCGCTGCCATGGTGGGGTTTGAACCCATGTCGCCAGAGCACAAGTTTCAACCTCTCAAATACTAGTCCAGTCACATGCACCGCTGTCTCTCCATTGTTAATAAAAGAACTAGTTACACAATGTAATACTGAATGTGATTGCCTTGCAGAGAATCAAACCTGATTTAAGAAAAAAAAAGTCACCTACCAACTTCCCCCCATCATCCTCAATCCATTCAAAATATCCATCCTTCCCCTCTGTCTCCCTTGAACATCCCTCATTAGTTTTGAACCTATAGCTATTGTCCCCCAGAGCCTACACGTAGAATCCCCACAGTGCAGAAAGAGGCTGTTCTGGCCCATCAAGTCTGCACTGACAACAATCCCACCCAGGCTCTATCCCCAATCCCACACATTTACCCTGCTAGTCCTGTGACCCTAGGGTCAATTTATTTTGGCTAATCAATCTAACCTATACATCTTTAGACTGTGGAAGAAAACCTGAGCACCCAGAGGAAACTCGCATAGACACAGGGAGAATGTGTAAACTCCACACAGACAGTGCCCCAATGCTGGAATTGAACATGGGTCCCAGGTGCTAACCACTTTGCCACCCTCCCATCCCTTTACAATTCCCTGCCCTCCCTGATTCTTCCCATTTTCTATGTCATTTGTGACACCCCCTTCCCACCCTTCCCCCTCCATCCCATGGAGACTCCAGCTAGCCAAGTAGTAACCTGGATGTGCCACCCTACAACATCCCACCTCTCACTTTTCCTCAGTTCAGACTCTAGGACCCCACCATAGATAGCATTGACCCAAACCCCTTAGTCCAACTCTCTACCAATTAGGCCTTCCAAGAAACCATCTCCCCCATCCAACCACAGATCCCCATAACCAACATACGGGGAGGCAGTGGTACATTGGACTAATAATCCAAAGACCCAGGATAATATTCAGGGGACCCAGGTTTGAATCCCGCCATGATAGATGGTGAAATTTGAATTCAGTAAAAATTTGGAATTAAATGTCCAATGATGACCATGAAACCATTGGCAATTGTTGTAAACACTTGCCTGGTTCACTAATGCTGTTTAGGGAAGGAAATCTACTTTCCTTACCTGGTCTAGTCTATGTATGACTCCAGAGCCACATAAATGAGATTAACATTTAAATGCCCTCAGGGATGGGCAATAAATGCCGGCCCAGCCAGCCATGCCCACATCCCATGAATGAATATATATAAATATATATATATGTATAAAAGTGCCCTTCCCCCACTTCATGTCCCTGCACCCTTGCATTCTCTCGGTGTCTCCCATCCTTCTCCAGACAATCTTAATTCCTTCCCCAGACAGTCATCCTCACTTCCCCTTTGGCTTTCTTTCCCCTGTCCTGCCTCCAGTTCACTTTCCACCCCCAGTCTGATACTGCCCACCTCACTCCTCCGCTCCCTCCTCCATTCCCCTCCTGCCCTGTTGGTCCTACTTCCAGTGTCCAGTCTGTATGCAGTTTGGACGTTCAAGCCTAATCTCAGTCAACAGGCTGAGGTTTGTGATCAGTCCCTGAGAAGGCCAAAGCAGCGGCTGCTCACTTCAAACTGGTGGAAGAAGACAACCTCACCAGGGTGCACACCACTTATTTACTGTCATTAATGGGAACATTCTCATCTCTGACTGGTGGGATACTTAATTCGGGGGAGAACCTAACTCTGATGAGCTGGCCTTTTACTGAACTTGCTAGAGACTAAGTGCTGGAAGCTGGGATTAAAATAGATAGGTTTTTGATGGTTGCCACAGACACAATGGGCCGGAATTTACAGCTTCATTCATCCCGAAACTATAAAATCTTGCCCAATGTCCATAGACGTCTGTACGGTCCATCCCTCATCTGCTCCAATTCCCATAGCAGGCAGAATGGTAAAATTCCAGTCTATTACTCTGTGTCACTGTGCATGACTCACTAATACGTGCAAAAGGGCTTCCAGACATTGCTCGTCAGGAAGCTTGACTCGCATTTAAAAGTCCCAAAATTTACACAGACCAATTGCAAAAGTTTATCTTGCTGTCGAAAAACTGTTTTTTGGCTTCTCACCAAATTACATTCCCCAGCCTGCCAAGATTCTGGCCACTGTATGAAAACCCTTTTATCAGATCTTTCCCCTTGACTATCCCTTTCTTGGGAAAAAGACTCACTTTCACTAGTCACTCTAGGAAAAAAAAGCTTGTGTTATCTTAATAAAGCTCTTCCATAACCTCTCTATGACCTTGACATCCTTACTAAACAAATGCACTCAGAACAGGACACATTTTTCGAACGACCCCCAAACACCCAAACTCCTTTGCCATCGGGCTGCGTGGCCTGTCACTGTTTGGGATTTTTAAAATGATTGAAGTCAGGTAGAATTCCAGATAATTTATAATTAAGATGACACCAAATTGTGTACATAAAAGGTAAATTTACATTTTGGGAGTACAAATTAGTTCCGGTCAAAATGTTTGTCCAGAATGCTGTTTCTCACAGCCCATCAGTTTGAGACGATATGGTTCATTAACATATTCCAGACAAGGAACTGTGTAATGTTTGACTAGTTTCATTTACATGAACCCAGCAGGGGGTAGTTCCTTGGGAAATCGCACAAGGAGGGTTTTTACTGGTTTGATTGGCAGCTTAACTGGGCAATGGATGGTGGGAGGGGTGAATGGGGACAGAAGACAAACCTTTGGCTGTCTCACTTAGATGAGATCAATAGTGTGTCTCATACCAGAGGTTGAACTCTACAATCCCACCTTGTCCAGTTGCTTTGCGCAGGTGATATCCATTGACACCACAGCACAAAAATGATCAAATTTCTTGGAATATTTAATCATCTCTTGCTGTAGTTATCCCTTTAACTTTTAATCCCATTTCTAATCCACATGAGGCGGTTAAATATAAAACAGTCTGGGCTAAGCAGAAAATGTTCTGTAATTATCTGTTAACCATGCCAAGTGTAATTATGCTGCTGCCAACTTGTACTTAAAATCAGAGCACAGAACACTGAGCTCAGATCACTTGTTGAAAAATAGAGTGGGGGATTTTAGCAGCATCCCTGCACTTGACCAGAAACTGTCCAGGAGTGTTGCTTAGTAACAATTGATCTAATAAATTGCTTACCTGTTCCAGTCTGACCAACTGCATTTCATATTGCAGGTGCCTGAAGCCAGCAGGGTTGTCACTTAAGTGCTACATTATCAGAGCTGACTACAATATGGCTTGGGTGAGGGAATATTGGTGGCTGAGTGTAATTTTCTTGCAGACAGTTTTGTGATCTTGGATTTTGTTAGTCAGGGCAACTAAAGGTCACCCTTTCAAATCATGACTCGAATCATTGCAGTAAATGTTCATCTGCCTCCCTAACCATAAAGTTAAATGGTACAGACTTGGGATTTTTTTCTTTATTTCGCGCAATTTTATTGTTTATATTTTTATGAATCTGTCTTTCCCTCAGACATCTATTCTTCAGCAGAACATGTTATGAATGTCTATAAGAAGTTTTATCTGTAACAGCCGTTAGATCCAAGTGTATTTACAGGAGTTCAGTGGAACAGTGAGATGATTAGCCAAGGTGAGGGTGAGGGGTAATTCAGCAAGTGACAAGGCATCTAACTTAATCAATGGAATTTCACGCTGATGATTAGAAGACATTATAATTGATGCCAGGGATTTCTCTGAAAGAGTTTCAGTAACAGTGTAACAATAATTTGGAGCGGCATGGCAGTACAGTGGTTAGCATTGCTGCCTCACAACGCCAGGGACCCAGTTTCAATTCTGGCTCGGGTCACTGTCTGTGTGGAATTTGCATGTTCTCCCCATGTCTGCATGGGTTTCATCCAGGTGGTCTGGTTTCCTCTCACAGTTCAAAGATGTGCAGAGGTTAATTTGATTGGCCATGCTAAATTCACCCTAGTGTCAGCTGATTAGCAAGGTAAATGTGTGGAGTTATAGGAATCACGCCTAGGTGGGATTGTAGTCAGTACAGACACAATGGGCTTCTGCACTGCAAGGATTTTATGAGCCCAATTTTGCCATCAATTTGCGTCTATCTTCCGACGCAAAAACTTGGCAAAGTCAGACATGAGGTGAGGAGCGTGATCTGCGCCCGTTTCCATGCTGGTTCCCCCTTTACCGAGGCCCAAAATGGCTGCGATGGCTATTTAAATGCCTTTGCATGTAGTTAAATTAACTTAATGGGCTGCACGCCCAACTTTACCGACACTTCTCCCTTCACCACTATATTTGCCCATCCAGAATCGACATGCTCCATAAAAATCTGACTCCGGTGCTCCATCAGTGAGGGTTAGTGAAGAGGTAAGAGCCTAAGGTTCAACGGCTCTCTGCTGCTTCCAGACGTCCTTTCATTGCGACTATTTTGTTTCTTGGGTCGGGGGGGGGGGATCTTCTGCAAATGTGTATGCGGGTGTGAGGGCTGTTGCTCAGCAGAGTGTCAGATGTCCAATTTGCAGCACAGACCCTGATCTCAGCATTGACCTCGGGTCTTGCAGTGCTGCTGGGTCCTAGTGCAGTCAACACTCTCCCAGCTGAAGGATGTGCAAAAAGCCCCTGCAAATTGCACTGCTGCTGCCTTTGAACTTTTCAAGGAATTATGATTCTGGGGAGTACGTGGATATGGGAATGGGGCGTGGGGGGTGGTCTGCTGTCACTATGCCTTAGATCGGTGGGGGGAAATGGGGGTCCACTGTCACTCTGCCTGAGATCGGTGAGAGGGATGGTATACGGGGCCTCAGTCGATCTGGGTGAAGCTGGCGGGGGTGGGGGGTAGGAGGGATGCCATAAGGGGGTCAGTGATGTTGTGGGAGTGCAGCAATATCCGTGGGCCAGGAGGAGGCATTATCTGGCCTGGGAGGAATGTGGCAGTGGAGCAGCATTCTATCATTTTTTTCTGTGCATGGGTATTTATAGACTGTGACTGGAGCTGCAGGATTTTGGGTGCATTAAACACTGCCCACAGGCTTGTACAGTGCGATTTGGAATCGCTGATATTTTGGCAGGCAGAGTGTGTATGGGGGTGCCTGAGAACGAGTCTAAAAGTCGGATCTGAAACACTCCCAGTTTCAAGTCCACCCAGCACTTAGAATCAAAATGTTAAATTAAGGTCCTATGATTCAATGATAATAGTATTCATCTTGACTGTATAAGGTTGAAGAAGATGTGTCTGATCAACTGGAATCATTGCATTAAGTGTGTCGTAGGTCAGTAGGGAGACAGTGGTACAGCTGTACCATGTGGCATTAGGATACCACCTTTGGCATAATTCTGATTACTCTTGCGTAACTGGCACTTCCAAGCAGCCAGGCAGTGTTAGCCAATATCCTTGCTATAAGTATATCAAATAGGCACTTGATGCATTGCTCAATAACCTCTCCCACTATATAGTAATAGAGTCATAAGATTTTGGCTTAATCTCAACAAGTTGCTTCATTTCCCATCATTGATGGCAGCCATCTGGGCAGGTTTCTGTTCCCCTTGCAACATCAGAACTTGCTCCCTGTTCCACCCGACCCTCTCACTCCACTTTAAATGATCAATCACCCAAGGCTAGTTTCCTACAATTGGGGAGGCAATGCCCAATTGGTATCATCGCTGGACAATTAATCCAGAAACTTAGCCAATATTCTGGGGACCTGGGTCCAAATCACACCACCACAAATGGTGGAATTTGAATTCAATTAAAAATATCTGGAATTTAGAAGCTACTAATGACCACAAAACCGTTGTTGATTTTCAGAAAAACCCACCTGTTTTACTAATGTCCTTCAGGGAAGGAAATCTTCCATCCTTACCTGGTCTGGCCTGTATTTGACTCCAGACTCACAATGTAGTTGATGGTCAACTGCCCTCAGGCAACTAAGGTTGGGCAATAAGTGCTGGCCAGCCAGTGATGCCCATGTCCCACAAATGAGTAAAAAAAAATCACAAACTGCATCCTTTCAGATGTGCATAGCTATGCTAGTGTTTGCAAATGCTATTGAGAAGGACTCACTGTGTCTTGTTCTGGATTATTGGTAGTGATGACAAGCTGCTCTTCCAAACCCTAAGTGTGGATTACAAAGAGGCCAGGTCAAAACAATCTCCTGACAAGATTGGTAGATATCACACCCGATTTGAAGATAAGTTAAATAATGCAATAGCTACAAGATTTGGGATAAATTAGCATGCCATAATGGATCTGATAGGATAACATTACCCAACAGCATTGATGCTGCTGATTGCATGCTATAAAGTTTATCTTCCAACCTGTTCCACACATCACCCATACCAAACTCTCACACAAGTTTTTGCCTATTTCTATTCCATCTTTGGATAGTCTGCAATCGCACATTGTCCTTTCATGTAGCATTTTGCTCACTATTCCCGACCACAGAGGCTAAGAGGTGACCTAATTAAAGTGCGCAGATTTATGAGTAGTGTCAGCATGTTGGACAGGAAAGACTTGTTTCTCCTAACTGAAGGGTCAATTACCGGTGGGCACAGATTCAAGGTGATTGGTAGAAGGGTTAGCAGAGATGGTTGAGGCTGAAATGCTCAAATCATTTAAAAGGTACCAGAATCTGTATCTGTGCAGTAACCTGCAACACTATAGAGCAAGTGCTAGAAAATGGAATTAAAATGAGGGCCTCATACTTATTCTCTTTCTCGTTCTTCACAGACACGATGGGCTGAATTGTCTCTTTCTGCACTGTAACCTTTCTATGGTTCTACTGTGTAGTACATGCACTTAGCATGATTTGATAAATTAAGACACGGTTGTGATTAATCTATTATTAAATCCAAATGGCATCTATAACCTCATTTACATGTTGGAGTGCAATGGCTAATGTAAAATGGGAAAGTTAGACTGAAACCTATGAGAAGGAATAGAGCCTGTGTGGTATTGTGGTCGGTACAGACTTGTTGGGTTGAATGGTCTCCTTCTGCATTGTAGGGATTCTATGATTCTGTGAGAAGCAACAACTGCCAGAATAATCCAAGGTGTGGAAGTCTCTTTTGCTGGTTCTTGGAGGCATAAATTGACTGTGTGCTCTGGCTTGATGTTGGGAGTTCAGTGTGTTTTTGGTCCAGTGGTTTATATGTCACTTCAGAATGACATGAAACTTACCTGATATGGCTCGCTGGAAATTAATGAAGGAGACAGTAGGAACAAAAATATATCACCCAGGAAAAAAACCTTGATGCTCTCCAACTTCCCCACCTATTGCACCATCTATGGATTCCTTCTTCGGGATTTACAAGGCAGCTTTCCCTATAGCAGGATGATGGTCCCAGCCACTGTCACCAATCTCTCATGGAAAGAAAAAGATTTTGTTCCTCTGACATGCAGAAATGTTCCATTGGCAGCTTGTGACTGATATTGGTATAATGGCAATTGCTAATAACATGTAATTACTTCCCGAGTGAGTCTTTTATCAGGTAAATGCACATGTGGATATAAGTAAAAAAAAATGTACAGGTAAAGAATGGGTCTAAAAGAAACATGATACTATGTGAATACTGCTGGTGAGAACAGCAGCATGATGTGAATTCATTTTAAGCGGCAGATATTTTTGATACAGTATTATCTCCAATGATTTGGTTGATCCCTTTCATTTTGTCTCACCTCACAATGTCAAATATTTGTCCTTTATCCAACACAGAGTGTATGCATAGGTATCTGCACTGGGACTCCAGATCCCGACCAGCTCCTCTAGCCCTCAACTCCCTCTTGGGAACTTTCTGGTTGAGTTAGAGATTGGACAAATTGCGGAGGTCCCAAGATCAGAAGATGCCAATCAAATTGGAAGGGTTGGAGGGAGCAAATTGAGAGTGAATTTCACACAGATAAACTGGATCCAGCAAGTAATCTTTGATTTGATTTGATGTGATCTATACAGTCAAAATATACCATTCATAGAATACATAGGTGAAAAGGAAAGGAGAAGGACGTTAGCGTTTGAGTCAGGATGTCAGTGTTTACTTTAAGCTCTATAAGCAGCTGACATGCTCACAACTGACATGGAATCCACACTTTCAGAGTGATGGACAATTTATAGAAAAAATGCAAAGACGTGTTACCACATCTTTGGAAACTGGAAGACATGAGGGGAATACCTCATGAGGCGCTTTTAAGAATTCTTGGATTACAATTTTTAGGCAAGAGAAGACTGACTTCTGGTTTAGTTAAAGTTTATAAATTGATACATGATCTTACAATCTCTGAGCTTGAAAAGTTCTTTATGATGATTTCAGTATTTTGCGTGGTCATTGGTATGAACTACAGAAATTTGGTTCATGTCTTGATATTTGTAATTTTATTTTCATACTGAATTGTTGATCCTAGGAATGCTTTGCCTGATTTTGTTCTCAATACTGAAAATACAATGGCACACCTTTGGAAATCTAGATAAATTAAACTTTCCAAATTATCCTTCTTTAGTCTTCCTGTTACCTCATCAAAAAATTCTACACATCTAGCCAAGCAAGACAGCTTTTGCAATCCATGCTGGCCATTATTCTATTATTTGTTTCTAGGATCTTTTCTTTTTTAAGCATTTGTTCACAGGATGTGGCCCTCACTGACAAGACCAGAATCTATTGCCCATCCCTAACTGCCCTTGTGAAGGCAGTGGCGGACTCTTGCGGAGAATGAAGTTTATGTCCACCTACAGTGCTGTTAATAACTTACTTCCAGACAATAAAAGAACAGCGAGCAATATTATTCAAAGTTAGGGTGGTGTGTAGCCTCAAAGGGAACTTGCAGGTGGTGGTCTTCTCATGCATCTGCTGTACTTGTACTTCTTGGTAGTAGAGTTACGGGTTTGGAAAGTGCTGTCAACGAGGGAAGCTCGGCAAGATACACTCTAGTTTATTTTGATTTGATCTGATTTATTATTGTCACATTAACATACAATGAAAAGTATTGTTTCTTACATGCTATGCAGACAAAACATACTGTTCGTAGAGAAGGAAAGAAGAGTAGTGTTACAGTCATAGCTAGGGTGTAGAGAAAGATCAACTTAATGCAAGATAAGTTCATTCAAAAATCTGACAGCAGCAGAGAAGAAGCTGTTCTTGATTCAATTGGTACGTGACCTATTGACATGATTTTTGCTGCATGCCAACTTCAAGAGAAGTGCCAGGAGCAGAATCGTGAGCTCTGCACAACCTTTGTTGACCTTGTGAAAGCCTTTGACACTGTAAGCCGACAAGGCCTGTGGAGGATCATGTCAAAATTCGGCTGCCTCACTCCCCCCAAATTCATTCAGATGTACGCCAGTTTCATGATGGCATGATGGTCAGAGTACTGGATGGTGGAGAATCTTCTGAGGCATTCCCAGTTGCCAATGGCATCAAACAGGGCTGTGTGCTTGCACCCACACTGTTCAGCGTGATGTTTACTTCCATGCTGAATGATACCTTCCAGGACATTGTTGCTGGAATCAACCTCAAGTACAGAGTGGATGGGAAGCTCTTTAACCTGAGGAGACTTCAAGTTATTACCAAAGTGAAAGAAACTGTTCTGAGAGACTTCCTCTTTGCCGATGACTGCACCCTGTATACTGGCTCACAGCCAGAGATGCAAGTCAGCATGGACAAATTTTCCACGGCTTGTGACAACTTTGGACTTACCATTAACATTAAAAAGACTAAAGTCATGCACCAGCCTGCTCCTCATGCACTGTACAATAAACCCATAATCACAATCAAAGGAGAGAAATTACAGACAGTGGACCAGTTCATTTATCTTGGCAGCCCCCTCTCTTAAGCAGTGACTATTGATACAGAAGTTAAATGCAGAATAGCAAAGGCAAGTTCTGCTTTCGGTAACTGCGCTCCACTGTATGGGAATGTCGAGGAATCAGCCCAGCAACAAAACTGAAGATCTACAGCGCCGCAATACTCACTACCCTCCTGTATGCCTGTGAAACATGGACTGTGTATCAAAGGCATGCAAGACAGCTCAATCATTTCCATATGACTTGTCTTCGCAGAATATTACGCATCCAATGGCAAGACAAAGTACCAGACACAAAGTTCTCTCTGGAGCAAGTCTACCATCAGTCCAGACACGCTGATGAGAGCACAGACCCGGTGGGCAGGTCATGTCATCTGTATGTCAGACAAGCACATACCCAAGCAGCTCCTCTCTGGGGCACTCTCTGCTGGAAGACGCTCTCATGGAGGATAGAAGAAATGTTTCAAAGACACTCAAGGCCTCCCTGAAGTCGCTTGATATAGACATGACCACCTGGGAAATGCTGGCACAAAATCTCCCTACCTGGTGCTGCCTCATCCACAAAGGCTGTCACGCTTATGAAGCAAGGTGTGTTGCTGAAGCACAACTTAAATGTGAGCTGCACAAGTCCAGAACCCCTAGCTCAACAGCTACAGTGTCTACACAAGTCTGTCCAATGTGTGCCAGGACATTCCATGCCTGATCAGTCACCTTCGGACACACCGCAAACAGCCTCAAAATGATTAATGGTGTCGAGGTCCTCATCGATGATGATGGATGAACAATGTGACCTCCTCAGACTTTAGTATTTTTTTCCCAAAGAAAGAAGGTGGGGTCTTTAATTATGTTGGCTGCTTTGCCAAGGCAGCGGCAAGTGTAGACAGAGTCAATGGATCAGAGACTGGTTTTCATGATGGATTGGGCTACATTCACAATCGTTTGTAGTTCCTTGCGGCCTTGGGCAGAGCAGGAGCCATACCAAACTGTGATACAACCAGAAAGAATGCTTCCTATGATGGGTATGTAAAAGTTGGTGAGAGTCGTACTTAACATGCCAAATTTCTTAGTTTTCTGAGAAAGTAGAGATGTTGGTGGGCTTTCTCAACTATAATGTTGGCATGGGGAACAAGAACAGTTGTTGGTCACCTTGACACCTAAAAACTTGAAGCTCTCGACGCTTTCTACTTCATCCCATTAATGTAGACAGGGGCACATTTTCCTTTATGCTTCCTGAAGTTGATGACAATCTCTTTTATTTTGTTGACATTGAGGGAGAGATTATTGTTGCCACACCAGTTCACCAGATTCTCTATCCCATTCCTGTATTCTGTCTCATCATTGTTTGAGATCTGACCCACAACGGTGGTGTCGTCAGCAAAGTTGAAAATTGAATTGTAGGGGAATTTGGCCGCACAGTCATAGGTGTATAAGGAGTATACTAGGGGGCTGAAAACACAGTCTTGTGGGGCACCAGTGTAAGGATGATGGTGGAGGAAGTGTTGTTGCTTATCCTTACTGATTGTGGTCTGTGAGTTAGGAAGTTCAGGATCCGGTTGCAGAGGGAGGTGCCGAAGCTCAGGCCACAGACTTTGGAGATGAATTTTGTGGGTACAATAGTGTTGAAGGCTGAGCTGCAGTCAATAAATAGGAGTCTGACATAGGTATCCTTGTTATCTAGGTGTTCCAAAGTTGAGTGCAGGCCCAGGAAATGATGTCTGCTATGGACCTAATGCAGAGATAGGCAAACTCTATTCAGGTAGTCTGAGAGGCTGGAATTGATTCGTGCCATGACTAACCTTCCAAAGCATTTCATAATGATGTATGTCAGAGCCATCTGTCAATAGTCATTAAGGCAAGTCACTTGTTTTTTGTTTAGGTACTGAGATGATGGTTGTCTTCTTGAAGCAGATAGGGATTTCAGATTGTTGCAAAGGAAGGTTAAAGATGTCTGTGAATACTTCTGCCAGCTGATTTGTGCAGGTACACCATCCAGGCCAGTTGCCACTACTGTGCACTGACAGTGAAGAGAGTAAATGTTCAAGAGTGAAGGTGGTACCAATCAAGCAGGCAGCTTTGTAATGGATGGTGTTGAGCTTATTGAGTTTTACTGAAGCTGCTCTCATCCAGGCAAGTGGAGAGTATTCCATCACCCTCCTGCCGTGTGCCTTGTAGACAATGAACCGGCTTTGGAGAGTCAGGAGATGAGTTGCTCAGCGCATGATTCCAGCCACTGATCTGCTCTGGTAGCTACAGTATTATTATGGTTGATCCAGTTCAGTTTCAGGTCAATGATAACCCCCTAGATGTTAATACTAGGGATTCAGTGATGGTAATGTTAATATGAAGGAGAGATAGTTAGATTCTGTCCTATTGGAGATGATCATTATCTGGCACTTCTGTGGTGCAAATGTCACTCTTCTTCTCTAACAAGGTTTCCATATTTTCTGCCACCAAAATTAAGCTAACTGATCTGTATCTGATATATCCATCTTCCTTGTTAAATATTAGTGAACCATTAGTTATCCTCTAGTCCTCTATCACTGCACAAATTAATCAATTTGTATAATAGTGCTTCTGCTTTCCTTTTTCTAGATCAAAGTGCTCATATACAATCTGTCCAAACTAATCTTTCTGAGTTAAATTAGTCAGAAGGAATAAATAGTTTGAATCGGTATTCTTATTTCCCTCTATTTTACTGGTGTACCATTCTGAAGTACATAACAGCAATAAAGACCACTATTCTTATTTCCCCATTTTACTGCTTTTTTCTTCTGGATAATTTATTTGTTATTTTTTTCTCTTTTTGTTTTAAATATGGTTAAATCTTTATCAACCTTATCTTCTGATTTCATGCTCAGCTGTTCCTTCTCTTTATAAATACTGAGCAAAATGATAGTTTAATATCTCTGCCACTGTAATTTCTCAATCACTGCCTGTGACTTTATTCTGAACATTCTTTCATGATCCTATCCCAGCTTTACTTTCTTTTTAAATACTCAGGATATGTTAATAATTCTGTTGTAATAACATTTTTCAGGTATAGAGATATTTTTGATCTGAAACAAATCTTGAATATTGTTTTGTTTCCATAGTTAATAGAAAGCACAATTTCCCTAATCTTTAAACTGAGCGCACTATCATTACTTAAGTTTAGTTTTATTTATTAGTGTGACAAGTCGGCTTAACACTGCAATAAAGTTACTGTGAAAATCCCCTAGTCACCACACTCTGGCGTGTGTTCGGATACACAGAGGGAGAATTTTAACATGGCCAGTGCACCTAACCAGCACGTCATTCGAACTGTGGGAGGAAACTGGAGCACCCGGAAAAAACCCGCACAGACACGAGGAGAGCGTGCAGACTCCACGCAGACAATCACCAAAAGCCGGAAATGAACCTAGGTCCCTGACCCTGTGGGGTAGCAATCCGAACCACTGTGCCACCATGCCACTCCTACATGCAACAAATGGTTTCAAGAAAAATGGAGGTGAATAGTTTCAGTTCAACTCCATATCCTCCTTTTCATCCTTCTTGTCTTTTGAGTGACTGTCTCCTTCCTTGGTATCAAAGTTTGTCTTTGAGGTTGTTGAATTGTGTTGCATTGCTTTGGTAAATCCTTACACATCCCTCTTTCCGGCCACTCCCTCAGTCTCTGCTGGCAAACTAAACTAGCTCATCAATGGGCCCAACTGTCCTGAAGCCAGTGCTGCACTAAACATGCTCTTGGCCTGTTGAAATTGTGGAGACATTAATGTATTCTAAATTTCTTCTGCAGGCCGAGACGATGAATCTCATGTTGAAAGGTATGGTAATAACCGTTCTTGAACCTCTGAATTTGCCAGTGTGGGAGCCATGGGATGAAATTTTCCCGTCCCATCCACCATTGGAATCGTAGCGAGTGGAGGTGGATAGTGCAAAGGTCCGTTGACCACAGGCAGGATTTTCAGACATTGGGGTTGAGCACGGCCAGAAAATCCTGCCCGTGATTTTCAGTGTCAACACACTGGAATCAAACAAACGGGTAAAGACTGAGGAATTTCAAACACAAATTACATCCATCAAATCAACCATCCGTGATCATTTGTGCTGCCTTCAAAAACCATCGAGCTGGAAGCCAACCCCACCCAGAAAGCTGGTCACACCCTCATACTGAATTAATCACCATGGCAACTTGCTGCTAATTGTGCCCATTTATGGACCTTTATTGAGGTTCCTAAAACTGAACTCATTTTATCTATTAAAAGTTTGAAAGATTCCAAAGCTTTTAATTTACTAAGAAAATGAATCCTGTATATTAACAAAAGTAGTAAATGTTCTGTACAGCTGGTAAAATCAGGTTACTCACAGGAGATTTGATAAAAATGCTTTTTTTTTTAATAATCCATTTTCAACTGTGTTTACAGTTCTAAATGCTGTCAGGTTACACTAACTAGTGGAAGAGTTTACATTCAGCAATAGCAGACTTTTGAACAGATCCACCCTGCATTAAGTTGATCTTTCTCTACATCCTAACTATGCCTGTAACATTACATTCTGCGCCCTCCCCTTTCCTTTCCTATGAACAGTATGCTCTGTCTGTATATCATGCAAGAAACAATACTTCTAATTGTATACTAAAACATGTGACAATAATAAATCAAATCAAGATGTAATGAGTTTGGTTCAAAATTTGAGCAGAAAATTCAATCTGAAAATTTGCACTACTTTCAGCACCATTCGCACTGGATTGATGATTTCAGTCAAAACAGAAGCTGTTCATTAATGTTAACTAAATTAGTTTTCTTGTACTCTAAAGGGAATTTTAACATTCCTGATGGCAAATTCATTCAAAGCAGAGCTAATTTTGTTTGAGACACTGATGCAGCTTTGATGTAGGGCAACTCTGATTCAGAGTTATAATTTTAGCAGAAAATCATTAATTCCACATTGCAATTTAAAAAACAATTTTTCCTTTGGTATCCTTTTCCACTTCAACTTCTTTCTTGGCATGCTTACAGTCATTGAAGCTGTGCGCTATGTGTATTCAAACAGGTTTATATAAACAAGCTACCAATAATTCAGCTTCCAATGTTAGAGTTATGAAAAGTTTTGTGCCCACCCCAACTTACTTGCAAAAGGTTATACGTAAACTCTCTTTGACAAAGTCATGATACATTACTGATTAAACAAGCCTTACCAGTTCAAGGCAGTATAATCCAGAATAGTCATTAGTCAGCACATAATAATCTTGTGCTTTTGCATGAAAATATTTGATACGTCGGATGCTAATTTTCACATACAGCACCTGCCAAGAGGCATTTTTAACAATAGCTGAAGCAATTGTGATATTAGAAAACATTATTGACATTGGTGTTACGAGACATGTTCATGAACTTTGGACAAGCATGGCAATGAGATTTCTGGCCCTGGGCTGCGCTTTTTTGAAATTGAAATATCTAAGTGAAAGGGCAAGATCTTTAGTATGGGATATCATCAAGTAAAGAGCAGGGAAAGCAAGATAAATCAACAGAGGATGCTTAGGTGTCCACAATACCATTCTTCTTCCAGTGCTTTGTATCGTCAGATCAGCATTGACCATTACAAAACAGATGAGATGACTAAAGGGCCACAATAGGTGCCGGCCACTCATTAAATCAAATCAATGAAGACTGAGGCCCAATTGTGGATCTTAGAGTCTTTATGCCTGAGAAGGAGCCGTGACAGAAGAACATAAGAATATAAGCCTGTTCCGCCATCCAACACGATCATGGCTGATCTAGTCTTGGCCTCAGCTCCACTCTCCTGCCCATTCTCTACAACCCTTCAACCCATTATCAGTTAAAAATCTGCCTATCTTCTCCTTAAATTTATTCAATGTCCTGGCATTCACTGCACTCTGTGAATTCCACAGATTCACCACCCTTTGAGAGAAGTATTTTCTCCTCATCTCTGTTTTAAACCTGCTACACCTTACCCTATAACAATGATCTCTTGTTCTCGATTGCCCCACAAGAGAAGTTCTACATCTATTTTGTCAATATCTTTTATCATCTCATATATACCTCAATTACATCTCCTCTCATTCTTCTAAACTCCAGAGAATATAGGCCTAAATTGTTCAATCTCTCTTTATAAGACAAACCGATCATCTGTGTAATCTAGTGAACTCCCTATGAACTGTCTCTAATGCCACTACATCCTTCCCCCAAAAAAGGGACCAAAACTGTACACAGTATTCCAGGTGCAATTCCTTTAGTTATAAATGCCAAAGTTCCATTTGCTTTCCAAATTTCTTTTTGTTTTCTGCAATTCATGCATGAGGGCACTCAGATCCCTCTGCATCGAAGCACCCTGGAGTCTCTCTCAATTTGCATAGATTACCTTTCCATTTTTCCAATCAAAATGGATAACCTCACATATATCCATGTTAAGATCCACCTCCCACACTCTGATCTACTGTCCTAACCTACCTATATCCATTTGTAAATTTATCTTTTCCTCGTTGCAACTTGCTACCCCACATATTTTAGTGTCATTCGGGCTCTCTGTATAGCAATCCAGTTACTTATATTTCCCAGCTCCATCTCCCTTAACCTTGGAAATTTTACTTCCTTCAGGTATTAAAGGTTAAAGTTTATTTCTTATTCACAGATAAGGCTTACATTTAACTCTGCAATGAAGTTATTGCAAAATTTACTGTGAAATTGTCCCTCGTCGCCACAATCCAGCACCTGTTCAGGTCAATGCATCTAACCAGCATGTCTTTCAGACTGTGGGAGGAAACCAGAGCACCCAGAGGAAACCAACGCAGATATGGGGAGAACATGCAAATTCCACATAGATAGTAGACCCAAGCCGAGAATCGGACCCAGGTCCTTGGCGCTGTGGAGCAGCACTGCTAACCACTATGCCACCATGCCACCCAAATATTAATCCAATTTCCACTTAAAATCATTAATTACAATGTTTAGAGGATACCTGAGATCAGAGCAAAAAGTTACCTCCTCCCCACCACACTATAGAGGTCTCATGGACTCCCCTCCACCACAACCTCACACCACCCTGATAGAGCTGGCATTCATCCCCAGCAATCAGAGCTGGCATGCATCACCACCCACCTCCCGACCGTCACTGTCAGGATCTACCTCCCCACTTTCCCCCAAACATTGGATCCCCACCTCCCAACCCCCACCCACACAGTCAATGCAGGTACATGCCCCCCTTCCCCCAAACACCAGGCCTCCACCTTCCCCACCCACATAGTCAATGGATGTACATGTCCCCCTTCCCCAAACACCAGACCTCTACCTCCCCCACCTATATAGTCAATATCATTTGGTATGGGCTCTACCATCAATCTCATTAATTACTAACTTAAAGACCTGAGTTTGCCAAATGGTGGGCAGCTCACCCAATGCTGGTATAACTGTGGTGGAGTCAGAAGTGAGTGAGTAAGTAGCAGGCTGGCCGCACACGATGAAACAAGCCAACCCCACCTTCAAACCTATCAATGGGGGTGCACTAACTCCTTCTCAGAGATCCAGCTCTAACGAAATTGATCCCCCTGGGTCTGCAATGCCTCAGAAGATTCAGATTTTCACAGCATATGAAACCTCCTGACATATGAAACCTCCTGGAACAAGAGATTTCCTGTCCCCAATTACCCTTGAGAAGGTTGTGGTAAACTGCTTTCTTGAACGGCTGCATTCAATACTTTATACCATACCATACGATAGAAACCTAGAATACCTATAGAGCAGAAAGACACCATTCAGCCCATGAAGTCTGCACCGACTCTTCAAAAGAACATCCCACCCTGGTCCTCTGCATTGCCATATCCCTGTAACCCCATACATTCGCCATGGGCCTTTTACCATGGTTAATCCCCCTAACCTATACGTCTTTAGACACTAAGGGCCAATTTAGCATGACCCAATCCATCTAACCTGCATGTCTTTGGATTTATTTGATATTACAAGCTTTCAGAGCACTACTCCTTCATTATTCACCTCTGAAAGCTTGTGATACCAAATAAACCTGTTGGACTTTAACTTGGTGCTATGAGACATCTTACTGTGCCCAACCCAGTCCAACGCCAGCATCAACACATCTTTGGATCTTGTGATGGAATGCTAATGTTGTGGCTCAGTTAAAGAGCTGAAGCTATCATCAAATTCCTGAACTGCTAAAGATCTCACCTTTTTGGCTGAGGCCATCAGTTGTGAATTTTACCCGAGCCAGCTTTATATGGATGGTCAGGCTTTCTCTATACGCCACCACCCCATTCTCACCCAGCCACGACCACCAATCTCAGATTTTCCCTTTGTCTCTTCACTACTGAGAAAATTCATATGTCAGCAAGCTGGGAAAGATGAATCAAAAGTTAATACAATATAAAGAACTCTATGGCTGTTCTCTGAGAACAAATAGCTAATGTGTATTCCACCTAAGGTTTGAGGAAGTGATTAGTACATGGAAAATAGAACCCTACAGTGCAGAAATAGACTCCAGCCCATCGAGTCTGCACCGAACACAATCCCACTCAGGCCCTATCTCCATATCTCTACATATTACACCCATTAATCCCTCTAACCTATGCAACCCTAGATACTAAGGGGCAATTTCTTAGCATGGCCAATCAACCTAACCCACACGTCTTTGGACTGTGGGAAGAAACCTGAGCACACAGAGGAAATCGACACAGACATGAGGAGAATATGCAAACTCCACACAGATAGTGACCCGACCCAGAAATTGAACCCAGGTCCCTGGAGCTGTGAAGCAGCAATGCTAACTGTACTACCATGCCGCCCAAAAAAATTCAAATTTGTGTTAGAACTGGAATAAATCACGCTGGCTTTTTCAGCAGGAGTTTCAAAATGAATCTCTCACACCCTGTGCACTGCAGAGTGCACGAGCGTAAATCAGTCTAAAAACCAGTGGGCGGGGCCCATTCCTGCTGGAGAGGCCGGAGCATAATGTTGAGCAGGCCATTGCGCTTGCGCCAATCTGTCAGTGCCAAGATCAGTGCATATGGTGTAGCCCTGCACAACTGGCCTCCCAATCGCCGCCAGCATTGCCAGCTGTGCGACCCTCCCGCCCCACTGCCAACCTCCCAGTCACTGGTCTCCTGAATATACCTGGGCCAGCCTCCACTCCACCCCTGGACCACTTTGATGTCCCACCACCATCCTCACTACAGCCCCAATCTCCAAATCCTGCCCCCCATCTCCCCACGTAGGCCTCCCCATTGGGCCCCATTCTCTTGAAACTGCCTGATGCTCTGTACACAGTGTCAATATATTTCCTGGACAATGGTACTTTGCCCTGGCTCTTCCAACCCTCTGGGAGGGTGGGGGTGGGGGCTTTGATTGCCCTCCTTCACTCCAGTGGGGTCAGACTGTTAGCTATCCACAAGTATATTGAATCCTGCTGGAATGAAACACTCCTGATGAGATGGGAAGAGGCTAGTGGGCCCAGACTTAAGTCCCAGGGCTTGTTAGTTACATTTAGAAGAGGTGGAGAGGCATATTTGAATAACTTATTCATCTCTTCACCAGAAATCTGGTTGCCAGAGATATACAATGACCATGGTGCCCAGCAGGGAACCCGTGAAATGGTCTCTACTCAAGTCTCCTGGTCCACTGTGCTACAAAAACAATGCAGCGGCGTGGGAGAATTGTCCCCTTGGTGTCAAACTTTCAACAGCTGGCGGTGTTGGGACCAGATGTGGGTTGACTTAGAAACTGTGCTCTGGAGATCGTATCTGGATCCCAGCATCTCCAAAACAGCCTGTAAATTTCAAAGTAATGGTCGGGGCTAGAGGTGAGAAGGAAAAGTAGAACCCTGTTCACCTCCAATTAATGGCCCATTAAATCCCTTTTGGAGTTTATTACAAGAGAGACTGGGACTGTAATTTTCAGGTCAGGTGCACGTTTTCACGGATGTTGAGTTTGCTGTGGCAGAATGGGAAAGTTTATTTTGTGATGTCTAAAATGATCAGGCCCTTGAGTAGGCACCAGGTTATACATATCATCTCAGCTTTGCCAAATTGGTGCTCTGCCTTATACTTTTGTGCTGTTGGTCTCCTGCTCTCTTTGGCAAGGTCCCATCATGGCCACTGCCTGTCTTTGCCATTGGCATCAAGCAGGCAGCTCTTGACTCCTGCGGAAGTTAGGTGCCATTAATTAGTTGCAAGCTCACCTCCTGCTCAACTGGGATATCAGAATTTCAAAACAGTGCGGCATGAACAATTCAGTTGAGGTGTGCCTCATTTAGAAAGCAGGTGATTTTCAATTAATTCATATTAAGTGGTTGGAAAATTGCAACAGTGTGTCCCATAATACAATGTCTGCTGGAAGTACAGAAGGGATGGCATGGTGGCACAGTGGTTAGCACTGCTGCCTCACAGCACCAGGGAACCAGGTTCGATTCCTAGTTTGGGTCACTGTCTGTGTGGAGTTTGCATATTGTCTCCGCATTTGGGTGGGTTTCCTCTGGGTACTCCGGTTTCCTCTCACAGTCCAAAGATGTGCGGGTTAGATGGATTGGCCATACTAAATAGCCCTTAGTGTTGTGGGGACTAGCTAGGGTAAATGCATGGGTTTGTGGGGATAGGACCTGGGTGGGATTGTGGTCAGTATAAGCTCGATGGGTTAATTGCCACCTTCTGCACTGTAAGGTTCTATGAAGCCTTAAATTGGCCCTATAAATATTTTTAGTCAAAAGATTTTGAGGTCAAGCTTCATTCCAGAACATACACACCTAAGCTGGATTGAAATTTCAGTGTAGCGTCGAGATCCTGCATTACTGTGAGTGGATCATGGGATGTATCATTTCAAATGTTAATTGTTTTAAAATGTTATGGATTGTCTCAATTGTTGCAGTCTAAATTCTTACAGCTGTCAGAATGTGAGCATAGTTTTCAGAGCAGGTTGTTAGATATGGATTGGCCTGAAGCTTACTCAGTGAAATGGAAACTCTTAATAAAAAAATTTGTTTTCTCAGTTTTGAAGTTACTAATCATAAACTAGGTCGGGAAAAGTCTCAAGGAAGATTTGCATCATTGTAACAATGTTGAGTTAGCACAGTGTGGGAGAGGTATGTGCTCAACTGAGTGCCCTCTTCATTTGTTGTCATGTGCATTTATAAAGCAAGAGTGATTACACTTCAATGTACTTTATTTATTATTTGTGTCACAAATAGGTTTACACTTATACTATAATGAAGTTACTGTGAAAATCTCCTAGTGGCCACACTCCAGCACCATTTGGGTACACTGAGGGAGAATTTAGCTTAATCAATGCAGCTAACCAGCATGTCTTTCGGACTGTGGGAGAAAACCAGAGCGCCCAGAGGAAACCCACGCAGGGAGAATGTGCAGACTCTGCACAGATAGTGACCCAGGCCGGGAATCGAACTCAGGCCCCTGGCGCTGTAAGGCAGCGGTGCTAACAACTGTGCCACCGTGAAATGTTTTGGGATATTCTGAAAGATGAAATGAGGTGGAGGTTTTGCATTTTATTTCAAAAAAAAACTTCAGCGACCGCAACAGATCGCAGAATTTATAATGTCAGCCAAAATAGCTTTATGACGAGATCTATCCTGCAAGTAATCGCCAGGCAATTACATAAATCTGAAACAGGACTGGGCTGCCTGTGAGGAACAGCTAATTACCTCTTTTACCATATCAGTATCGCACAAAACACCAAGGGCAAGAAGCGAAGCACATTATAATTGCAGTCTGTAAACAGAAAACAGTCAGCTGGAACACAGACTTCCGCATAAGAAAATGACTAACACAGCAGTGTTCAGGTCACTCCAGTCTTGACAATCTGACATCATTATGCGAGGGATACAAACCAGTTTTGGCACTTATGATGCACCAGGACAAATGGTGGATGTATTATGGGAAAACAGTATTGCCTTTGAAGCATAGAAATATCTCAGTGGTCAAAGGCCATCAAAGATGCAGCAGACCTGTCAATGTGGTCCAGAATCCAACTAGATAGAACCTGAAGTAGCAGATTACATGTGCCAGTATGGTTTTTGAAATGTATTTATGGGATGTGGGCATCGCTGGCTCGGCCAGCAGCTATTGCCCATTCCTAATTGCCATTGAGAAGACGGTGGTGAGCTGCCTTCTTGATCTGATGCAGTCCCGGAGATGTAGATACACACACAGTGCTGTTAGGGAGGGAGTTCCAGGATTTTGACCCAGCTATAGTGAAGGAACAGTGATATATTACTAAGGCAGAATGGTAGGTGACTGGGAGGAGAACTTCCAAATGGTGGTGTTCCCAGACCCCTGTTGCACAATTTTGACCCAGAGACAGTGAGCAAACACCAATATATTTCCAAGTCAGGATAGTGAGAGACTTGATGGTATAAGTTTGACAATCTCTTGACGCAATGAACAGGACTTTACGGCCTTGCTCCTCCTGAAATGATAAAATCCTGCCCGAGGTCAATGGCCCTTCTCATACCCCACTCCTCACCTGCTCCAATTCATGTGGCGGGTAGGTCACTAAAATTCTGGCTAATGATTTTTTTATCTTCTGTATTTTGTGCTTATCGAGATGTTTGAATTGCGAATTTTGTTTCAATATCAGGTTGACATACTCACTGGCCAGGTACAGTCTAAATTATTTGGCAGAATGAAGACCCTACTTCACTGCTCTTCTCCTAATGTGATTTAACCCAAACTCCAAGGAGGTCCTTACCACAACAGACAATGATTTTATATATAGGTTTACCAAGTTGATACTGGGGATGGCAGGACTGATGTATGAGGAGAGGTTGACTTGGTTAGGATTGTTTTCACTGGAGTTCAGATGAATGAGGGGGAATCTCATAGAAACTTATAAAATTCTAACAGGACTAGATAGGGTAAATGCACGAAGGATGTTCCAATGGTGGAGGAGTCCAGAAACAAGGGTCACAGTCTGAGGATTCAGGGTAGACCATTTAGGACAAAGGTGAGGAGACATTTCTTCACCCAAGGAGTGGTGAATCTGTGAATTCATTACCATAGGAAGTAGTTGATGCCAAAACATTGAATGTATTCAAGAGGAGCAAATGGGATCAAAGATTCTAGAGAAAAAGTAGGATTAGGCAATTGAGTTGGATGACCAGCTATGATCATAATGAATGGCAGAGTGGGTTAAAGGGCTAAATGACTTCCTCTTGCCCCTATCTTCTACGTTTCTATGTAAGTCACTGGGAGCAGTGCAGCTCTAGGGTTACTTGGCTCTCGGAGTGATGTGGGGATTCTCCTACTGACATACGGCAGATGAGGCAATGGGCACCGCTGAGGTGTTACTGCTGAGGCATTACTGCATTCCAGCAAATTCCTGGCCTACAAGAACATTCTCCACCTTTCTGATTGCATGTACCCCCCCACCCCCCACCCGCCAACCACCCCACCATTCTGTTCTCCTCATTTACACTTCCCATCTTTTCTTTCTGTGCTTGTTTCATTACATTCTTCCTTTGCCAACATTATTTTTATCATTTAATCACTTCTGCTTTTCACCCTATCATATTCCTCTCCCCTTGCCTGATACTCACTCAAAAGCTGTTCAGGTTTAGCAACTGCCAGATCTGAAGCAAAGTCATCTGAGACTAACTCTGTTTCTTTTATTTATTCGTGGGATGTGGGCTGCATTGTCAGGACCAGCATTTATTTATTGTCCATCCTTAATTGCCCTTGAACTGAATGCCTTGCCAGGCCATTACTGAGAGCACTTAACAGACAACCATATTGCTGTGGGTCTGACATAACATGTAGACCAGACTGGGTAAGGATAGTAGATTTCCTTTCCTAAAGGACATAAGTGAACCAGATGAGTTTTTATAAGAACCATCTATGATTCATGATCATCATTAGACTTTTTAGTTCTAGATTTTTATTAAATTCAAATTCAATAAAATTGAAATCCTGAGATTGTACCAGGTCCCCAGAGCATTACCCTGAGTTCACAGATTACTAGTCTTAGTGACAATAGTCCAGTGACAATTCCATTATACCACTGCCTCACCCTCACTCTCTCACTAGATGCTGTATGATCTTCTGCTTTTCATTGAATCATTGAATCATAGTATCCCAACTATTGAGAAGAAGGCCATTCGGCCCATCAAGTTTGAACTGACAATAATGACACTTGGATTCTACTCTATAACTCAACGTATTTACATTGCTAATTTCCCGACACCAAGGGGTAATTTAACATGGCCAACCAACCTAATGCACATATCTTCGGACTGTGGGAGGAAATCGAAGCACCCAGAGGAAACCCACACAGACACAGGGAGAATGTGCAAACTTCACGTAAAGAGTTGTTCCAGACTATTCCATCTTTATTATAACAAATGTGTCTGGTCATTTATTATGATAAACAATGTGTCTAGTTACTTATTATGACAAAAAGTGTGTTTGCTTATTTATTACGGCAAACAATGTGTCTACTTATTCATTACGAGCAGGACAATTTGTTGATGATCTGGACACCTAAAAACTTAAAGTTATCAACCATTTCTACTTTGTCCCCATTGACGTAGACAGGGCCATGTCTTCCACTACATTTCTTGAAGTCAATGACTATCTCCTTCATTTTGTTGACATTGAGGGAGAGGTTATTGTCGTCACACCAGTTCATCAGGTTCTCTCTTTCCTGTATTCCACCTGATCATTGTTTGAGATCTAATGCACTACACTGGTGTCATCTACAAACTTGAAAAGCAAGTTGGAGGGGAATGTGGCCACATTCATAGGTGTATAAGGGAGTATTGTAAGAGGCTAAGGACACAGCTTTGTGGAGCACTGATGTTGAGGATGATCATGATGGAAGTGTTGTTGCCTATCCTTACTGATTGTGGTCTGTGAGTTAGGAAGTTCAGGATCCAGTCACGGTGGGAAGAACTGAGGAGATGGGTTTCATAGGAATAATGGCTGAGCTGTAGTCAATGAATAGGAGTCTTCCAATAAATAGGAGCCTTTATTATTTAGTTGTTCCAGTGTTGAGAGCAGAGCCAGGGAGATGGCCCTGCTGTGAACCTGTTAGGGCGGTAGATGAAGTAGAATGAATCCAGGAAATATAGGAGACCAGAACTGATCCGTGCCACAACTAATCTTTCAAAGCACTTCCTAATGATGAATGTCGGAGCCATTGGACAGTAGTCATTAGGCATGCTGTCTGGCTTTTCTTTGGTACAGGGATGATGGTCATCTTCTTGAAGCAGACAGAAACCTCAGATTGTTGTAAAAAGAAGTTGAAGATGGCTGCAAATATCCCTGCCAGCTGGTCCTCGCAGGGCCTGAGTGTTCATCCAGGTACCTCATCCAAGCCAGTCACTTTTCATGGGTTTACCTCCAAGAAAACTACTCAGACATCTACAAGGGTGACTTCAGATTCAGGTTTGTCTGAGGCTTATGGGGTGAAGAGCTTGTTCTCACTGACCTCCTCTTGCTCAAACGGGCATAAAATACAGGGAGCGGTGCATTTGAAACCAGTGATTTTACTTGCCTTCATTTTATAGCCTGTTATGTCTTGTAGTCCTTGCCATAGTTGACAGTGTCGGTGTGGCTAGTCTAGGACTGTAGCTTGGTCCGGTACTCTCTTTTAGCATCTTTGGTGGATCTCCTTAGATCATATCTAGTTTTCATGTATTGGTCAGAGTCTCAGACCTGGACTTCAGCAGACAGTGGATATCCCTGTTCATCCATTATTTCTGGTTGGGAAACACATGGTACACATGGCTTCTTTGGCACGCAGTTTTCTGCGCACTCATTAAAGAACTAAGTTCGAATCCCACCACAGCAGATGGTGGAATTTGAATTCAATAAAAAAACATCTAGAATGAAGAATCTACTGCTGACCATGAAACCATTGTTGATTGCCGGAAAAACGGGGAAGGAAATCTGCCATTCTTATCTGATTTGGCCTACATGTAATTTAAGAGCCACAGCAATGTGGTTAACTCCCAACTGTCCTCCAAGGGCAACTAAGGATGGGCAATAAATGCTGACCAGCCAGCAATACCCATGTTCCATGAATGAATGAAAAGAAAACTTGAGTGTATATTACTATATAATTGCCACTGAAGAGATCATAAAAGTTCTGTCAAATTCCACGGTCCTTCTTTGGAAAATTAGTGAGTTCATGATGCTGTATGCTATCTTACGAAAGCTCCACTCGGGAGCGATGGGATATATAATCATGATTCTCTAGGTGACAGAGTCTTCACTTCTGCTAGCCCAGTAGAGAGAGTGGACTGATGATTGACATCAAATCCTAGCAGACATAAGGGGGTGTTAGAGAGATTAACAATCAGAGGATGATTCATTTCTAAACTACTGTTGCTCTCCTGAGTGACAAATTGTCTCCTAACAGAGGTGTTGCAACAGTTCACTTAGCTAAGTAATGGTGTTTGGTTTAGAGAGCAGATGAGGGTCAGTTCATGGGAGAGGAAATAATTAAAATGAGAATTTTTCAGCAAAATCTGATGGTATCACAACCATTTCCATCCAGAAGAACAAGGGAAGCAGATTCATGGGAACATCACCACTTGCAAGTTTCCTTCAAGCCATTCATTGTCCTGACTTGGAAATATTCCTTCGCAATCGCTTGGTCATAATCCTGGAATTCCCTCCCTAATGGCATTATAGGTCAACCACGTGGACTGCAGTGATTCAAGAATGCAGCTCACCATCATCTTCCCAAGGGTAACTAGGGATGGCCAATTAATGCTGGTCAACCAGCTACACCCATGTCCCATAAAAGAATGAAAAAAAGATCTGTAGCCACATTCTACAACAATGCAGGAAACATAATAATACAAGGGGTATGGCATGGTGGCACAGTAGTTAGTACTGCCATGGGACCCAGGCTCAATGCCCGGCTTGAGTCATTGTCTGTAAGGAGTTTGCATGTTCTCCCCGTGTCGGTATGGGTTTTCTCCAGGTGCTCTGGTTTCCTCCCACAGTCCAAAGATGTGCAGGTTAGGTGGATTGGCCATGCTAATTTGCCCCTTAGTGTCAGGGGAACTAGCAAGGATATGGGGATAGGGGCCTGGGTGGGATTATGATCGGTGCAGATTCAACAAGTTGAATACCTCCTTCTGCACTGTAGGATTCTATGAATAAATCTTCCTTGGTTTAGGTTTCAGATTAGAAATAAAAAACAATACTGGGGAATGGATTCAAAAATACAGCATAGCAGATAAAACAGGACATTTTTTGGCAATTCAACTTTAAATATCCAACTAAAAATACTGAACAATGGTTTTAACACTCAAAGATTGAACACAAATTTAGAATTTAATAGCAAAGAGCTGATCTTTTCTGATGTTGCTGGCTGGGCTCCATTCTGCCATCTGCTGACCAAAACAAGTAGGTTTTTATGGCTTGATTATAACTGGGAGCTAAACGACTAGGAAATGCCATTTTCAGAAGGAAACCTGGAAGAATGGGTCTCCCACTTGCATTGCCAAATTTAGCTGTACGACCTGCTCTAAATTTGTTCAACAGGTTTTTGACTGACAAGCTAGTTTTCTGTTAGGATAGAAAGTAGCCAGGAAGCAGGTAAACCCAGCAGCATAAGGGTAGAGGAATCCAACTTTGTTGGGGATGGTGGGAGAACAGGGGAAGTTAAACATTGCAGGGGTAAAATCAAATATTGGCGAGTTGAAGAGGATCAGAAAAGGTGACAAAGTTGAACATCACGGGAGAGTTAATCAAAGATCGAATGGAATTGGACTTCAAAGAGACAAGTGAAATGGCACAGTGGTGAGCACTGCTGCCTCACAGCGCCAGGACCTGCGTTCAATTTCCAGGTCTGTGCAGAGTCTGCATACTCTCCACATGTCTGCATGGGTTTCTTCCAGGTGCTCTGGTTTCTTCCCACAGTCCAAAAGACGTGCCGATTAGGAGCATTGACCACACTAAATTCTCCCTCAGTGTCCAGAGTGTGGTGACTAGTGGATTTTCACAGTAACTTCATTGCAGAATTAATGTAAGCCTACTTGTGACACTAAGAAATAAACTTTAATGAAGTTGAACACTGAAAGGACAAGGGAAATTGGACATCATGGCAGGCAAGTCACACATTAGAGGCAGGACTGTCAGAAGATTATGTGTTGTGTGTCCCTTTGGAAAACTGGGGTCACATTGCAGGCTGCTTAAGCAATAAGACAGAGAGACCTGGGGCAAGCACAACTGCTCTTCCTGGTCCACAAGCAGTGCAGTATATTACCTCATAGACCTGGTCTTTGTCTCCTTTCATATGCAGGTCAGGGAATCCTTGCCTGTGGATGTTAAAAATGAAAACTGGAGTTAAAATGGGGGCACTCACCTGCCTCAATAGACTTCAGAAATAGGACTGTCTCCTAAGCGTAGTTTGGTCTCTCACCCAGAACCTACCTCTGTTTACAATGAAGATGAGCAGTAGATAGGTTGGAGCCAAATTTAGATCAAGTTTCTCTATTTCTTATTTGTAACTATCTATGTGGTAGTTAATACAGATAAATCAATTGCTTCAGACAAAATAGCATGTTGTTAGAATTACCTTTTATCATGGATTTGCCTAGTAACAACAAGACCCAGAATTAACAAAGAGAATGACGGGATATGATCTACCCACCAACAGGAGAGAATGGGCCAGCAGCCTTCATTCAAAGGGACTGATAAGCAACATCCTTTCCCCAGTAACAAAATTAGCAGACATCAAGATAAGATCACCCTATCATTCGGAAGCAGTTTACCAGATGACTGAGAGATGAGATACTAATATTTGAGAGTCAGGAATGTAGAAGAGACAGATCGTCTAATATGGTGAACAAAACCTAAGAAAACTGGGGGTATAATTGTCAACTCATGCAGAAGCGGACAGACCAGTTTTACATCTAACTGGGGAGGTCAGTTTAACATCTGACCTCCAGAAGGCAAGTTTAATATCTTACAAGAAGGCAGGGTAACCTCTAATGGCAAATCAGCTAACTGCAGAGGTCATTCTTACAGCTAAGTTAATGCAGAAACCTTTGTAAAGGCAATTTACCTATCTTCAGTTAACCATGCAAGGTGTTTTCCAGACTGAATCATCCTCCTGGCATTGGGTAGTAACTATAAATTGGATTCAATTTATGGATTTGTTTCAGATGGAATTTGTTTGGGGAATGGGGAAGTCTAACAGAATTCAGGTATTGTAGATATCGTTTGGAATAAGGGGTAATTTCCAGATAAAACTGTGGGCATGTGTATTACTCCAGTGATTATGTGTCTTATAGAATCGTAGCCCTGTTTGTGCATATTTGTATGTTTTTCATTTAATAAATAACTTTTAGTAATTGATACATTACAACTGAACGGCTTTTTCTCATGAGTGATTTCACACGCTATTTGAAAAAAAACAATATCGTACACCACCATGACCCATGTCTCACACTGAGGCGCCCTTTCTGATAACATCAGCTCAGTCTGTGACACTGTAGCTTGCAAATATCACATCCAACAGCGTGGAACACTGTCAAAGAAACACTCAAATGTGATCACCAAGAATTTCCCTTTGCACAAATCCTTTGAAAGGGTTAATTCTCTTACTAAAATAGTAGGAAAAACAGTTTCAGATAAATGTATTTGACCATTCAATCAGTGGCATTTTACAGTTAACTTTCTGGTCCAAAAGAACAGCCAAACATTGCTACATTACAATAGTGATTTCACTTCAAAAATACTTAATTGACTGTAAAGCAACTTGGGACAATCAGAGGTCATGAAAGGCATTATATAAATGCTGGTTTTTCTTTTCTCTTCTAAGTAAATCATACCTAATCATTTGCAACAAATCTGTACAACACCCAGCTGCCTCAGTCCCGTGACTGAGATAATCCTGAAAGGTAATGGAGTGGCACAGTAGCACTGTGGTTAGCATTGCTGCTTCACAGCTCCAGGGACTGGGTTTAATTCCCGGATGAGGTCACTGTACGTGTGGAGTTTGCACATTCTCCTCATGTCTATATGGGTTTCCTCTGGGTGCTCTGGTTTCCTCCCACAGTCCAAAGATGTTTGGGTTAGATTGATTGGCTGTGCTAAAATGATCTCTTAGTGTCGTGAGATATGTAGGTTAGAGAGATTAGCAGATAAATATGTAGGGATATGGGGGTAGGGGCTGGTTGGGATTGTGGTTGATGCAAACTCGAAGGGGTGAATGGCCTCTTTCTGCACTGTAGGGTTTCTATGATTTCTATGATAATTAAAAACTTATTTCTGACTTGCCAATTAGATTCATATCAGAAATATAATTAGACATCTTCAATCCACTATTTTTTATTAATTTGTAGGACATTGGCATTGCTGGCTGGCCAGCTTTGATTGCCCATTCCTAGTTGCCGAAGGGCAGTTGAGAATCACCACAATGCTGTGGCTCTGGAGTCACATGTAGGACAGACCAAGTAAGGACAGCAAATTTTCTTCCCTAAAAGGATCAGATAGATTTTTCCAACAATCAATAATGGTTTCATAGTCATTATCTCTCAATTCCAGTTTTTTTTTTATAAATTCAAATTCCACCAATTGCTGTGGTGGGATTCAAAGCCAGGTCCCCAGGACATTAGCTGAATTTCTGGATTAGTCATTTAGGGGTAATACCACTAAGTCATCACCTCCCTGTGATTTGCTAATTATATCTAGTTCTTTTTTGTCTCACTTTTATTGTAATACTTTTACCATCATATTTTGCTGTCCGCTTCAAAGTAAAATAGCAGCAAGTTAGAACTGAAAAGGTATGGCCGTTAGGAAAACTATTGGTGAAAAGTTACAAAGGATTAATGGAAACAATAGGGGAATTTAATGTTCCACTACAGGAGTAGGCTGGGAGGTGAGGATGGGGGTGGAAGGCAAGAAAACATGAGGGAAGGGCCCACTTTCTTCCTGGCTCCCCCTGATTAAGTACCAATGATGAGAGAACCATGCCAAGTGGGCATGCCTAAAGGTATGCCATGATAGCTTGGCTGTAGGCTTTAGGGGGAGGAATAGTGGGAGGAGGGCTGGTATTTGAGCAAGGGCATTCCAACAGGTAGACCAGACCATTCTTGCTCCTCAAAGTGACCCACTCCCCCTACCACAACCCACACTTTTGCAAGCCCCAGCAAAGCAGCCCCACTTAAGGGCTCCTGGGCCTCCATGGCTGCTCCTTTTACTAGGCCCCCTACAGTACCAGTAATGACCATCACTTCAGGTGGCGCTGCTGGTACTGAAGGGCAGCTGGCTTTCAATGGACTGGCAGCTCTCAGAGGCAAGATTTTTGTCTGGAAGACCCAGGAACTACTGATGGCAGGCATATAAGTGCCTAATAGGGATTTAATCCTATTCAGAACTTTTGGAAAAGGTCATGGCGGGTTGCTACCAGCTCTCCAGTAACTGGCATTGTCGCGATCATTAAATTCAGTTCAATCATTCCCAGGGCCATTGAAAAATAATGACTAACTACATCTTGACACTCAGGTGTGGCAGAATTTCCCAGCATGCATCAATAGGTTACTAGTCAAAACAAAAAGCAAAATCCTTTCCATTGTGTGGATTTGTGCATATTTTTAATCGATAAGATCAAAAAAACATGGAGCTGAATTGTCAAAGCTTTATTTCAAGCAAGTTTCATTAAATGAGCTGATAATTTTGCTCCACAGCTAACGTATGTGGTTGGGTATTGCTGTTTATGAGCTGATTGTTCTTATAGGGAACTAGTAGGGACATATCAAGACAAATGGCTTTCTTCTGTGCTTTAACCATTCTGTCCTATAAAACAAAGACAATTTAACAACAGTGAATTTATTTTTATCACTGAAAACATTAAAGGGGAGTTATGTTTGTGTCTTTCCAAGCTTTTTAAACCCACCTGTAAAATCGACTTGGATTATCAGCTTGTCTTAATTGGCCGCTTATGATGCTGGCTTTGCATGCATTGTAAGCGGCTAATTCATGCAAGGTCCTTCATGCTGGCTGCAAATTCAGTTAAAAATATTTTTTGTTCTGAAACTTCATAGGATTCAGCAGAAAATGACATACTACCACAGCACCAAGGGAATGATTTACTATGGGGTTTGCCACGTTTCAGATGAGACATTAAAATAAGATCATGCTTGATCTCTCAAGTGGACATATAACATCCCATTATTCTATTCAAAGAGAAGGAGAGTCCTTCTGGTGTCCTTGATAATAGTTATCGCTCGCTCGGTATTACTGGAAGAAAAGAGATTAACTGATCATTTATCATATTGAAGTTTATGGAACATTTCTGTGCAAAGTGGCCAGGTTTTTCACAATGACTGCACTGTGGCACGTTCGCACAATGGTTACCACTGCTGCCTCACAATGCAAGAGACCCTGGTTTAATTCCAGCCTAGAGTGATTGTGTGGAGTTTGCACGTTCTCCCTGTGTCTGCATGGATTTTCTCTGCGTGCTCCAGTTTCCTCCCACAGTTCAAAAATGTGCAGGTTAGGTGGATTGGCCATGTTAAATTGCTCGCGAGTGTTAGAGGGGTTAGCAAGGTAAATACGTGGAGCAATGTGACAGAGCTGGAAGCAGGAAGTCTAAATATTGATGTGGGTATATGGCTTTAAGCTCATCCCAACATCAAATATGTTACCAAAGTTGTGAACAGTCTGATTTAACCATAGAGAATTGTCAGGGTCAGGAATGGACTCAGTGGCTAAGGAACAAAGATGGTCATAGGGAACAAAAATGGTCATTGGAACTGTTGGCTTAATTTTACCCAATTTTAACTGGAGGAAATATCTGCTGATTGAGTGCTGGATATCAGTCTCCCATCCATTGACTCTGTCTACACTTCCCACTACCTTGACAAAGATCCAGCATAATTAAGGACCCTACGCATCCCAGACTATTCTCTCTTTCACCTTCTTCCTTCAGGAAAAGGATACAAAAGTCTGAGGTCACATACCAACTGATTCAAGAACAGCTTCTTCCCTGCTGCCATCAGATTTTTAAATGGACTTACCTTGCATTAAGTTGATCTTTCTCTACACCCTAGTTATGACTGTAACACTACATTCTGCGCTTTCTTGTTTCCTTTTCACTGTGTGTTAATACATGTGACAATAACAAATCAAATCAAATCTAAAGGATGTTGGATAAGCAGTCTGACAATTTAGAGACACTGTAGAAGTCGAGAGAGATCACGGCAAACTTGAGGTGGATATCATCAATGCACGTATGAAAACCAATGCTGCTGAGGAACAGCACAAAGATTAGAAACAGGAGGCTATGTATAGATCCTTGCGAGAGACCAGAGGTAATGGTGTAGCAGTAACATGAGCAGCAATTGCAGACAAATCCATGGCTAAAATTAGATAGAAAAGAATAGAACCTGGTGACTACAGTCCCTTCCAACTAGAAGACAGTACAGAAGTGTTGGAAGTGGATGGCACAGTCAACTCTGTCAAATTCTACAAAATGGCTTTGATCTATATATTTTTGAGTTACGCAAGTACAATTGCCTGACTCTGTCTCTACCCGGTTAGGTCATCTCCAGCTGAAATCCTCATCCATAACATTGTTATCCCTGGATTGCGTATTCTAATGCATTGATGTCCTATGTTCGTAAATTTGAAGTAATTTTTAAAAAATCTGACCCCTGATGCAATCTATAATTTGATTTTCCCTTACAGTTTACAGAAAATAAGTATGTAATGATTCTTAATTTGGATAAAAGAAATTGAAAATGTTACTTGTAGATGTACATAGAATTACAGAAACATACAGTGCAGAAGAGATCTTTCAGCCCATCAAGCCTACACTGACATGTGTGAAACACCTGACCTTCCACCTTATCCCATTTACCAGCATGTGCTCCATAGCCTTGAAAGTTATGACACGTCAACTGCTCATCCGGGTACTTTTTAAAGGATTTGAGGCAATGCGCCTCTACCACTCTCATAGGCAGCACATTCCAGACCATCACCACCCTCTGGACCAAAAAGATTTTATTCACATCGCCCCTAAACCTCCTGCCCCCCCCATCTTGAGCTTGTGCCTCTTTGTGATTGACTCTTCAACTAAAAGGAACAGTTGCTTCTTATCCATTCTGTCCAAGCCCCTCAATCTTGCATGCCTCGATCAGGTCACCTTTCAGTCTTCTCTGCTCCAGCAAAAACAACCTAGGTCTATCCAAACTGTCTTCGTAACTTAAATATTTCATTCCGGGCAACATCCTATGAATGTTCTCTGCAGCCCATCCAGTGCATATAGCCCATGAACACCACAGGTTCTATTCTTGGCAGCTAGTGTAAGGAAGCCTGTGAGCTCCTCTAGTGTTGGTGTTTGAGTGTTTGGATGTGTGAGTGTTTAAACAGGTTTGCTCTAATTCAGGGAACTTAGTGCTTATTTCATGGGCAAGTTTTTCGTGCCGTGCTTGCACCTAAACTGGAAAATTCCGTCCAAGGTCACTGGACCTTTCCGTGGCCCGCTACAATTCCTGTGGCGGGTGGGAATGGGAAAATTCACCCCCATGTCTTGCTTACCGAGATGTGTAATGAACCTTGTTTTTGATTGCAGGCCACCTCTTTTAACAAACCTCAGAGTTTGTTAAACTCCAGAAATTAAAACACAAATTGGATCATAAATTCCCCGCACCCCTTCCCAAACTTCCTCCATTTTCTTATTAAGTTCTTTGAAGGTAAATGAGATTTTCCAGTAGCTGCTTATTTTCACAGGGTTGGCACCGTTTGTTCCTCTGAGTGCTGGAATAATATATCATTAGCTGTGTCATGTGATACCGTTTCTTTGTCAGAAGGTAGCAGTTATCTATTTATACTTAATGATGGCACAATTCTTGATGAAATAACAGCTGGAAGTATCAGTTATCTCTGCACTTTATAAATGGACTGCGTCGCACATTGAGTGACTTACACAAACCTTCGACACAGAGATTTCTACATAATGTGTTATAAAGGATATATTTATACATTAAATATAAACTGTTACAGTTGATGTTAGTAATGGAATAGAGTGGAGAGCACAAGCACTTCATTCAATTGGTGCAAGCTTGTAAGGGATCACATCTGATTCTTCACTTGGCAGGGGGTGATTCTGGATACTTCTCATTGCCTTTCTAAGAATACTAACATAGTTTACAAGCAGGATTTTCTCAAAAACATTCTAAGTGCCTAACAGGCAGAAAAACGGGAAGTTTTGAAACAATTCTGTACGCACACTGCCACCCCCCCCCTCCCCAACCACCGACCTCCCAGGGACTCAATGGCCTCCATTCCCCTCAGCAAGGCCATCATGCTTGGTACCCATTGCTGGGGACAATACGTAATCCCCACTGGTGTGGACCTTCACTGGCAGAATCAGAAACGTAACTGAGCCCAGTGACACCAATCTGGACTTGCTAAATAGATTGAAATAAGGTTATGAATATTGAGACAAAGAGTATTACATGAGGAAATCCCATCAGACTATCTTAACCATCTAGAAATGCCCAACAGACCAGTATTGCAGCACCTAATGTTGCTTGAAGGCTTTTCCTCACTATTTGACCTAGAAGCCCACTACATACATTGATCATCAAGAAAAACTTCCCTAAGTTTATCTATTACAAGTTTGAACAGTATTCTTTTATTTTATTCTTGCAATTTGGTGTCAATCTTAGTCCCTTAACAACGTTATATTCCTTGATGAGATCATCTTTCAGATTCCTCAATTCCAAGATGAAAAGCCCAAGTTTTTCCATTACTTCCTTATTGCTTAGACATCTAATACTAGCACAATCATGTGGCTTACATCTATATTACCTCTACAATGCTCAATTATTTTCTTTGCATCAATGGCATTGAGATAAAGGTTCAGCTGTGATCACATTTAATGGCTAGCCTGGCACAATGAGCTGGGTGGCCTACTCCGGTCCCTGTGTTTAGCACCCAGAATTCTATACAGAACGCAAGGTTTGGTCGGTCCAAAGCATTGTAGTGAATTTGATGGTAGTGTAGTTAAATATTTTATTGACTTTGTTGAGTGCTGCTCTGCATTCAGAGAATGCATTGAGCATCTAGTTTACAAGTTTCCTCAGTTTCTTTTACTAATTCCATAGTCTTTTTAAATAGCATTCATACACCAATCCCTCATCTTTTTAGAAACACTTTACATTTGACTAGATTATATAATATCCACCATTATTCTGCCATCTAGATTACTAGTTCAATTCATTTTATAACTTCTGAGTAGCCTTCTGATATTAGCTTGGTACAATCTGCAAATTTGATTAATTTGGGGTTTAAATTTGTAATATACGAACTATATTAAAGGTTGTGGGTTTTAAACAAAAAGAAAAAAACATAATTTTCAACAAGGTAACAACAAGGTATATTGTGGAGCTGTTGTTTATGCACAGTAGAAACTAAAGCTAAGCACGAACCTGTGAAACACCTCAATGATATCCCAATCAAATTATGTGACCAGCTATTAAAGCAATCATGCAACTACTTAAATATATAACATCCCTCCCCCTTTATTTCTATGGTCATGACAACAAATTACTACAATGCTGTACATAAGATCAGTAATACTCTAGACAGTACTATGCATTATTAATCATTATATACAGTCAATAAAAAAGTCATTCAGTAAGATATCTATAGCTTTTTGGTTGAATATAACATTCTGGAATTTGGCTGTCCTTGACTCTAGTAGCACAATTTGGAACTTCAGAAGACACTTTTTTCTTGGAAGTAATTATGCATCATTCTCATATGGTATAGGCATTAGACACAATCAAAAGGCAACTCAAGCTTTCATAGTTATATTCATAATAGTTCTTGTGGGCACGTCTAGCATTAGTGCTTCCTCCAAGCCCTGCAAAGTACCCTACCAGGTGTACCTCACAAACAAGCATCCCTCTGAGATCAGACATACCAAGGATCTAGATTCACCCAACCCCCATCTCACCCCATCCCGCCCTGCCCCAGATCAGGATTCAGTCCAACCTCGTTCTTTATCCTCCTCCCCATATGCTCCCGGCATGATGGATGCTTTGCCTGTCAATCAGGCTTGATTCTGGTGGGAAAACTGTCAGTTAAAACTCCACAGGATATGGGAAATCTCAGATTTCTAGGTTTTCCACATTCTATTGGAACAGGTCTTCAGTCAAAATTCCTCACCAAGTCATTGACATAGATTAGAAACAGTTGTGGTCTCAATACAGCCTTGAAGCACTCATTCAGTACAACCTCCACCATCATTTGCGCCCCCCCCCCCCCAAACATGGTATTTGATACTTCCAAGAAGTACCTCAACCTGAGCTTAACTATTAACACTGTATGTGGAATGTCATCAAATATCCTTTGGGTGAAATATTTTCAGAAGCATCTATTGATTTGCAATAGGTTTATTCAATTGTTGCAGTTCAATAAATGGAATGATTTAATTTTCAACAATTAATCTAAACTAATAAGATTTCTACTGCTTAAGGAGAAAAGAAATATTGAGAGCGTGCTTGGGCAGCACAGTAGCACACTGGTTAGTACTGCTGCTTCTCAGCGCCAGAAACCTGGGCTATCCCTGTTTCTGCATGGATTTCCTCCAGGTGATCCGGTTTCCTCCCATAGTGCAGAGGACGTGCCAGTTAGGTGCATTGGCCATGCTAAATTCTCCCTCAGTGTACTTGAACAGGTGCCAGAGTATGGCAATTAGAGGATTTTCACAGTAACTTCATTTCAGTGTTAATGCAAGTCTACTTGTAACTCTAATAAATAAGCTCAAACTCAGATCAGAAAAGATCTTTAACCTGCATCAAATTTTTCTAGCTGGTTTTGTTTTTTAAACATAGAAACAAGAAGCAGCAGTAGACCATGTGGCCTTCAAGTATGCTCCGCCCATTCATTTTGATCATGGCCAATCATCAAATTCAACATTCTGATCTCCCTGGTCCAATATATCCCTTGATTCCCTTAGTCCCAAGAGCTATATCTAATTTCTTCTTGAAATCACACAACGTGTTGGCCTCAACTACTTCCTGTAGTAGTGAATTCCACACATTCACCATCCTCTGGGTGAAGAAATTTCTCATCTCAGTCTTAAAAGCTTTACCCCTTATCCTCAAACAATGACCACTAGGTAGGTTTGTAGGTCATTCACTGGTATATGTCTGGTGCAGAAACATAACAGCAACCAGATACAGCAAATCCTTTCACCGTTGCAGATGCTATCTGGTGTTGAATGCAATGGTCTTGTTTTGTGTTGGAATCTCAAGTGGACAAGGCGGAGTTTTCCTTGCTCAGGTTCCAAATTGTTTTCTAAATTTATTAGAACTGTTCCACACAGTGTTACTTTCTCCTTGGCTTGGGGTTGTAAATACTGTTTATTTGGATGCTCTAGTCTTATGACACCGTTTCTGACACTAATTATGCTATGATGTAATATCCACAAATCCATATCCCTTCATTCTCATGTCTCTCAATCTGCTGATAGTAAACAGCCCATCATCATTAAAACTAAAGACTGACAGAATGTTTTACTTTGAGCATTACATAATGCAATTTCCCAATAATCTCCTGGAGCTAATATCTGATGTTTATAAAGCAGAATTTCACCTAGTCTTAGAACAACAAAATGTAGGTGAGAGCTAATAGATGAACTAACGATTGATATTCAAGAAAGATAAAGAGGTAGGTATTTATGTATGTGGTAACTGTCGTCAGGGACAGAAGCTCCAAGTTTGCAGCTAAGTTCTATGTTGCCTGCGTACTTGTTAATTTACACCTGCAATAATATGGGCTGTCAATTAGAAAGAGGAAATTATGCTAATTCACCATTTTAACAGCTGGTAAAGAAAGGATATTAAAGCTGACAGATTCGACTAACAAAGTTGGATGGGATGAGCACTGAAGCAAACAAGAAAGCTTCACTCTGCTGTATTAACAAGGATTAAACACTCAGGCTGACGTGAGTCAATGATTCTGCTTTCCCCATAACCACAGGAGAATCTTTATGTCAGGTTTTCCAAGTTACATTAATAACAACAGCAGAATTAGCAGAATAGGTGATCTGATTCTGGGTCTATTCAGTAACCATTTTGGCTGCTATCCTTGATCTGAGGTTGCTTCTTCATGTTATTATTCTGTTTGGGCCTTCTCTCCTCACTCCTCCCCTTTCTGTCACCAAATGATGTCATTTTTCTTTTCTTCTCTTTTGGCTACTTTGCCTCATCCAATCCTTATTCCAAATTTCCATCATTCCTCTGTCTTCCTACACTCCTATTGCCATTTCATAGAATCGTAGAATATTTACAGCACAGCAGAGGCCATTCACCCATCATGACAGTATTAGCTCTCTTCATGAGCATGAATGATCTACTGCCATTCCCCAGCCTATTTGCTGTAGCCTGCACATTTTTTTTTCTTTTCAAGTAATGATACAATTCCCTTTTGAAAGCAACAATTAAATCTGTTTCCGCCACAATTCCAGATCCTAACTTCTTGTGGCATGAATATGTTTTTCAGGTATGAATCTTCCTTGTAATCTATTATCCCCCTTGGATAATCCATTAATCAAAATCCCATCTTCATTGCCAATTTTGTTTTTGCAAAGTCCTAACTTTGTTAGGGATTGTGGGTTTTAAACAAAAAGATATGGTTTGCACATGTAGATTCAAACTAACAATAATAGATTTAATCTAGGACCCCTTGTCTGTACAGAATACAAACTGAAAGTAAAATAGCAGCCTCCGCAGCACTCTAATGATTTCACCATAAAATTATGTGATCAGCTTTGAAAGCAATTTGCAACCACTTAAATATTTAAGTTACCAGCATTATTGGTGTAACTGGTTAATACATTATCACACCATTTCGTGAAGAGACGCAGTCAAAATTGGCTATGATTATTGCATGTACTGTGCATTCTTGATATCAGCTGCATCTAATTGAGGAGGAAAAATCTCAGATAGTTATCTTTCTGCAGTAGAATTGATACGCATTGAAAAGGGTATACAAGATAATGCAATGTACAAAATAGGAGAGATCAAATTAAATTAAAATAATGAAATAAAAACAATTAGCATGGAACTGGATCTATGATATTGATGCCTAACTTTAATAAAGTTGCAGGCTTTTAAAATCTTACACAAATATAGATTTTCTATTCTTCCTCAGGCACTGACATAATGTAACACTTAAAGCTTTTCTCAGAATAAATTAACTCCAGAGATCAACAAGAATGTAGCTATCTGATTTCAATTAAAGAATTGCATAATATGTCTCTGTACTTTGCTTCACAGTATCTGCTCAAAATAGGTCACTAATGCCTATTGTTAAGATGGGGACATATGAGACATGGCAGAAATGACGATGTCATAAACTCCTCCAAATCTCTGTCTTTTGTAAAGGTACAGGTGATGCAATGAAGCAAAGATGAGTCAGTGTACTGTAACTGGCATGTGAGTCTGTTACAGCTGTCTCAATTCAATCAGGACCCTGTGCATTTGTATAATAGCTGGAACTGGTGAGAATACAGTGATGGCTGGAAAGATTCCAATGAAGAATTGGCAATGTGATGAAGGGTGAAGAAGGATTTGCATTTTATTGCATTCTTCAAAGACATCCCAAGGATCATTGCATTGAAGGAAGAGCTTTTCCAATGCAGTCATTATTATAATGACACAGGGTAGCCATTTTGCACACTGCAGGGTCTAATAAAAATAGCAATGATATTTCTTTGGTGGTATTGGTTGGACCATCATGAGGAGAATACCCTGACATTTTAATAGCGCACTGTGAGCTTTAATATCCATCTGAAAGAAGTGGGACCTTGACTTAACTTCTCATCTGACAGACAGCGCGTTCCTGTCCAGCACTCCTTCAGCTGCTGGTTTTATCTGGTCTGCTCTGGCCTTTGCTCTTGGGCTCACTGACTCCCTCGCAGACCTCTCACTTTCAATCCTGGTCAAATCATCCTGCTACGCCCTGAAAACCATGCCAGCACTTGCCTAGTCCTTGCACCTCCCAAATCCTCTTCTCTTGCTGAGGTAAATGAGCCTCGAGTCTCAATGATTGCATGAGCTCCTGGCTCACTACTTGGCTGCTGCTGGCTTTATCAGGCCTGCTTTGGTCTAGCTCTGTTCTTTCTTCAATTGGTTGCCCATCAGTACTGCTCAGCCCTGGCTGGAGGTTGAGAGCCATTTCCTCAATGGCCGTTGGCCAGCACCTTTTCGTCAGTCCTCGCTGAACACCTCACAGCTCACATCCCGGTGTAATGTCGGTGACCTCACTGTTGCCGTAGACTGCTGGGCCTGAATGTCGGAAAGCTGACTGTTGCTTTATTAACGGGAAATATACAGAAACTTCAGACCAGACCATCAGGCGATCCATCCTATCTCAAGTCACCACCACCTCTGAACATCCTGGACATTTTTCTGGGGCCTAAGGGAATTCCACCAATCAATATTGTTCTGCATTGACTGCTGATAGGTTCATTCAAACTTATTGAGCCTATCAGCAAATTCAGAGCTACCAGCTCGCACAGCCATCTCTCAATAGAGGGCCCTCCTCATTGGCTGGGATCACGTGCTGCAACACTGTATACACATTATAGGCCCCTCTCTGCTTGGAGGGGATCTTGGGGGTGAAGATTTCCAAGGTATCTATTGCCCTTGTCCTTCCGGCCAAAAAATGTCATGCGTTTGGAAGCAGGTCTTATGAAGAGAGGCTGAGGGATTTGAGGTTGTTTTCATTAGAAAGGAGGCGGCTAAGAGGGGACCTAATCGAGACATATAAGATGATTAGAGGTATAGAGAGGGTGGATAGTGATAGCCTTTTTCCTAGGATGGAAAAAGCTAGCACGAGGGGACACAGCTTTAAATTAAGGGGTGATAGTTATAGGACGGATATCAGAGGTAGGTTCTTTACCCAAAGGGTGGTTCGGGAGTGGAATGCCCTGCCTGCAGCAGTTGTAGATGCGCCAAGTTTGGTGGCGTTTAAGAGGTTAGTTGATAAGTATATGGAAGAGAAGGGAATGGTTTAGTTTGGAGGGGCATTGCTTTTTATATTGGTCGGCGCAACATCGAAGGCCGAAGGGCCTGTTCTGTGCTGTAATGTTCTATGTTCTATGTTCTGTCAAAAGTGCCTTGATGAGTTGCTGGTGCAGTTCATAGCTTAGATAGTACACACTGCTGACACTGAATATCGGTGATGGAGAGACTAAATGTTGAAGTTGGTGAGTAAGGTGGCAGTCAAGCGAGCTGCTTTGTCTTGGATAGTGCCAAGCATCTTGAATGAGTGTAACTTGAGAAGTCAATACTCAGTGAGAATTTGGTGTCCTTGTGCATCAGTTGCTGAAAGTAATTGTGCAGGTTCAGCAGGCTGTAAAGAAGGCAAATGGTATGTTAGTCTCCACAGCGAGAGGATTTGAGTATACCGACAGGGATGTTTTCCAGCAATTGTATAGGGTATTGGTGAGGCCACATCTGGAGTATTGTGTGCAATTTTGGTATCCTTATTTGTGGAAGGATGTTCTTGCCATAGAGAGAAGATTTACCAGGGATGGCAGGACTGTCATTGGAGGAGAGACTATGTTGATTGGAATTATATTCACTGGAGTTTGGAAGAGTGAGAGGAGATCTCAGAGAAATTTGCAAAATTCTAACAGGATTAGATAGATAAGAATGTTTCCAATGATGGGGGAGTCCAGAACTAGGGGTCATAGTTTCAGGATAAGGGGTAAACCTTTTACGACTGAGGTGAGGAAAAGTTTCTTCACCCAAAGAGAAATGAATCTGTGGAATTCATGACCTCAGAAGTAATTGAGGGCAAAATGTTGTGTGATTTCAAGAAAAATTTGATATACCTCTTGGGACAAAAGGGATCAAGGGATATGGGGAGAAGGCAAGATCCGGGTATTAATTTGGTGATCAGCCACCATCATAATGAATGGTGGAGCAGGCTCAAAGGGCCGAATGGCCGAACCCTTTCCTAAAAAAATTAAAAAGTAACGGACAATAACAAATTTTTTGTAAAACTGGTTTAAAAAATGTTATTTTATGGAATGTGGGTGTTGTTTGCAAAGTCAATATTTGTCGCACATTCCTAATTATTCTAGAGAAGATGGAGGTGAGCTTCCTTCCTGAATCACTGCAGTCAATCTGACACAGCTATACCTACAATGTCATTAGCAAGACAGCTCCTGAATTTAGATCCAATGACAGAGAAGGAATGCCAATATAGTTCAAAGTCAAGATGGTTCATGTTTTCAGATAAAGGTCATCCTCTGTAGCAAGGACATACGTCCTCATAGAAGGATGCCAAAACTCCACACTGCACTCCAGATACTCCACACCAGTACCCCATACAATTGTAATAAAACATCCCTACTCCTATACTCGAATCCTCTTGCTATAAGGATCCTAATCCAATGGAGCTGTCATACATAGAAACATACATAGAAAATTCAGCCCTTGGGGATCAATGTTATCCTTTCATTTTTAAGTCTCACCTTGAATGAAGCCAAAATCCCTCCTAAAAGTGACATGCACCTTTTCTTGTCCATTAGAAGTGCTGGTAGAAAACTGATTCACTGCAAAGATTACAGAGATTTGACATAACTGATTCAATCCTTGTCAATATGGATGAAAAGGGAATGGTTTAGGTTAGAGGGTCATTGCTTTTTCTTAATTGGTCGGTGCAACATCGAAGGCCGAAGGGCCTGTTCTGCGCTGTAATGTTCTATGTTCTAATATTTTTGGCATATCTTTGAACCCACATTGTGTTGTCGTTTGAGGAATAGTAGGGGGGGAAATGGTGGAAGAACTCCCAAGCCAATTATCAATGAATTGAATTGCATGAAACATTTCTTCTGTGGCCAGTAAATCCCAGCACAATACTGTCAGAGTGCTGAACTGTCAGCGCTCCAACCAAGACCCTGTTTGGTGCACAGGCTGATGTAAGAGATCCATGACCATATTTAGCGGAGGGGTGACAGGATAGTATTGCCACTGGACTACTAGCCCAGAGACCCAGGATAATGCTCTGGGGATCTGGGCAGCACACTGGCATAGTGGTTGGCACTACTGCATCACAACACTGGGGACTCAGGTTTGATTCCCAGCTTGGGTCACAATTGGGTCTGCACGTTCTCCCTATGTCTGTGGGGGGTTTCCTCCAAGTGCTGTGGTTTCCTCCCCTCATCTAAGAGATGTGCTGGTTAGGTGCATTGGCAGACTAAATTCTCCTTCATTGTGCCTAAACAGGCACCGGACTGTGGCAACTAGGGGATTTTCACAGTAACTTCATTGTAGTGTTAATGTAAACTTACTTGTGACACTAATAAATAAACTTTAGCATTGAACCCGAACCTGGAGCTTCTGGTCCGTGGCAATGATGCTGTCACTACAACACAAGGCCTCCGTTCTTGTTAAATCAAGCCATGTGATGCAGAAAACTCAGGCTCCAGTATCCCCACAAAGAAAGAAAACAATATTCAGAGAAATTGAAAATAATTATTATCACTCTGCTTGCAGGTTCAGCACTGTCTAAGGATTATAGTGCTGGTGTTGAAATTAATATTATCACAGAAGGTCATAATTATTATGGAAAATTACAATGTGTTGTAATTTAACATCAACTTCTGTTGGATGATACAACATTGCAACCAAATCAGAGTGTTGCTTATTCTCCTCTATCTACATACATATATAAATTTTAAGTGCTTGATTTATGGCCAGGTTTGGATCTGTTTGCATGTCAATCAATTTATGGTTGAATAGGATGATTTGTTACGCAGAACCCAGTCACATTGCTTGAACATTTCTTCACTTGCAATTTTGTATGAATTCCAGATTATTTTATATAAGTCACTTTTTGAACACAAAATAAATGAAAAGGTTGATTGAAAAAAGACCTCAAAATGAAAAATAATTGTCATATGAAAAATTTTTGGCATATACTTAAAACTTGCCAGGATAGATCTGGGATCAACAGAATCATTTTAAGAAAAGAATTGTGGAATTAAGTCTTGTTGCTAATTTTATTTATTTTCTGTCTGTGTGGAGTTTGCACATTTTTCCTATGTCTGCTTGGGTTTCCTCAGGATGCTCTGGTTTCCTCCCACAGTCCAAAAGTATGCAGGTTAGTTGATTGGCCAGGCTAAATTGCCCTGTAGTGTCCTGGGATCTGTAGGTTATAGGGATTAGCAGGTAAATGTACAGGGATACAAGGATAGGGCCTGGGTAGGATTGTGGTTGGTGCAGGCTTGATGGCACAAATGGCCTCTTTCTGCATTGTAGATTTTCAATGATTTGGCACTGATTGTTTCTTACCCTGATATCTCCGAAACAGCACAGGAGTAATTCTCCCAGCCCACTGTTGCTGCTCTAGCAGCACAAAGGGCCGGGAGACGTAAGCGGAGGCTATTTAATAGGCTCCCTTCTGGGCATCTTGGCCTCCATGTGTCTCTGGCCGTCAGATTTCTGGCATCTTCAACTCCATGCCAGAAATTGGCATGGAGTTGATTTAATTCAAATTTTCATCTGGTTAGCAGATCCAGGACTGAAGTCTCCAGGCTCACAAACTTCTCGCCCACTGCCAGGAGTGTTCGACTCCAACGAGGTTTACATCAGCTCCCCATTAATGCTGGAATGAAGGGAGCTATGGAAGCCCCCTGAGGAGGTTAGGAGCAAGGGGATGAGGGGTGTCCTTGGCTCTGCTCATGGGACAAAGTGGCAATGCCCAAGGGGACACCTTGGCACTGCCCACCAGGCATCAGACAGTGCAAAGGGATGAGGCCAGATGAGATGGGGTCTTTTGGAGAGAGTTCAGTTGGGGTGGTCCCATTGCCATTCTGAATTTGGGGTTGACCATTGGGGTGGGGTCAGTCTGCTGGGTGGGGGAGGGGGGGGGATGGGGGCTGAGGCTCTGGGGAGAAGGGGTTCTGGGCTAGTCTAGAGACGTCTGAAAGGTTAGCGATTGGGGTGTGGGGGGATAGGAATCTGCCACTGCAGGGTTGCGGGACAGGCCAGCTGTGCGGGGCTACCGTTCATGTATCAATCTTCGCTATGACATATCGGTGCATGAACAGTGGCCTGCTCCGTACCATTTTGCCGGCCTCTCCAGCAGGAAAAGGCCACAGAATCTTACCATGGTTCACACTAGGGCTCTCTGTGATGCACAAAGTGTGGGAGTTTCATTTTGAAAATCTTGTTAAAAAAAAACTGTGGGATTTAAAAGTTTATTAGTCACAAGTAGGGCTTACATTAACACTGCAATGATGTTACTGTGAAATTCTCCTAGTCCCTATGCTACAGCGCCTGTTCAGATCAATGCACCCAACCAGCATGTCTTTCAGACTGTAGGAGGAAACTAGAGCAGTCGGAGGAAACCCACGCAGACACGGTGAGAACATAGAACATTACAGCGCAGTACAGGCCCTTCAGCCCTCGATGTTGCGCCGACCAGTGGAACCAATCTAATGACCCGCTAACCTAAACTATTCCAATGTTATCCATATGCCTATCTACTGACTATTTGAATGTCTTTAAAATTGGCAAGTTCACAACTGCTGCACACAGGACATTCCACGCCCTTACTACCTCTGAGTAAAGGTAGAACCTACCTGTGACATCCGTCCTATAACTACCACCCCTTAATTTAAAGCTATGTCCCCTTGTGTTAGCCATCACCATCCGAGGAAAATGGCTCTCACTATCCACCCTATATAACCTCTGATCATCTTGTATGCCTCAATTGGGTCATCTCTTAACCTTCTTCTCTCTAATGAAAATAACTCAAGTCCTTCAGCCTTTCCTCATAAGACGTTCCCACCATACCAGGCAACCTCCTGGTAAACCTCCTCTGCACCCTTTCCAATGCCTCCACATCTTTCTTATAATGCGGCAACCAGAACTATACACAATACTCCAAGTGCGGCCACACCAGAGTTTTATACAGTTGCAACATGATCCCTCGGCTCCGAAATTCAATCCCTCTACCAATAAAAGCACCATATGCCTTCTTAACAACCTTAGCAACCTGGGTGCCAACTTTCAGGGAGCTGTGCACATGTACACCGAGATTTCTCTGCTTGTCAACACTATTAAGAGTCCTTCCATTAGCCCTATATTCTGTACTCCTGTTACCCTTACCAAAGTGAATCACCTCACACTTTTCTGCATTAAACTCCATTTGCCATCTCTCGGCCCAGCTCTGCAGCTTATCTATGTCCCAACATGCACACTCCACACAGACAGTGACCCAAGTTGTGAATCGAACTTTAGTACTCTAGCTGTGAGGCAGCAATGCTAACCACTGTGTCACTGTGCTGCCACTCCAATTCTTTTTACTCCAGTTTTTATGCAAATTTGCCATTTAGAATCTTTTTGGGAGAATCCTGGCCTATATTTTGAATAAGTCACTGCAGCATTTTTTAAAACATAAAATTTGAACATCCCAAGCATCAAATATTCCACAAAGAAAATCCATAACATTAACAGTGATAAACAATAAACTATCAAGGATTTCACACAGCAGCTTTTTTTAACTGATGGTTCACCTGGAATTTCTTAAACATGAAAAAAATGTGAGCATAAACAGGCTATTCACTTTGGAAAAATGATGAGATTTGGCAGTTAAAGGTTTTGCCTCAAACTGTTTCCAATGTCCTTCAATGACCCTGTGGAAAATACATCTCAAATTACTTGTGTATGTGTTCAACAGTGATATTGTTGTCTTTGCTGATGACTCCACTCTCCGTTGAGCAATTAACTTGCTCTCTGAAAGACAAGTCATGACTAAACTGTGAAGAAATAATGGCATGACTGGCCCAATAAGCAGGCAAATTTCATATATTAGCTTTAGAGTTCAAAAAGCAAAGTCAGAAATTCTGCCACAAAATGATGCAGCTGATAATGAATGATTTGCATCCATAAGAGTGGCACACATTAGGTGAATGCAATCCATAGTTTTGGGTACTGAAGAGTTTTATTCACCCATTTCATATACATGGCTAATACAGTGGGAATTGAGGCATGCACTTAGCTCATTAAAGTCTGAATAACATACGACTGAGGTCATACTCCCAGAAATGGTATTAGTAAATAAACAGTTCTGCTGGAGCTCATCACAATATGTAATGGGCACAGGACATGCTCTCGGTGGGGTACTTGGTAGGACTACGATTAACCAATCTCATCACATTTTGCTTTCTGATTGGTATTGTTTGCATTGCACCTGTTTGTGAAACATCCTTGGATATTTTGTTCTTGTAACCATCCGAAGGCAATGTAGTTTGCTGTTGTTATAATCATAGACCAGCAGGGTCGCAGTAGCAGCTCAAAATTCTCAGTCCAAAATGTTTGCAGAGTGTCAACTGGGAATTAATACACGACACCACTCTGGCTATAGAATTCCTTCTCAAATAGTTTAACATTTCTTTTTCTCATTTTGTATGCAGAATAAATATCTAGAATTTCCCCAAATGAAATACATGATTATAGGCCTCATCTTACATGGAAGACAGCAATGAGAATGAGCTCACTGATGCTACAAGCCCAGTTGCACTGTCTGGGCAGAAGGTGGGCTATGCCGTTTCTTGTGATAGGATCTCTTCTCTGCAATCTATATAAGCATATCCAAATAAAACATACGCCTCACAAATTTTATCTGTAACATCTTTGGTGGGATCATAACATTTAGTGAGGCAGCTTAAGCAGCTCCAATGCTTTCTTCTTATAATGCAGGCATCATGGGCTGCCACATAATGAAAATATTATGTCTACTTTCTGGATTGCACTCACTGATGGGTAATATAATGTTTTTGTGATCAATCAACAAATTTAGTATCAATTGAATCCAAACCCTCTCTAGGCCTCGGTTCTCATATAATGAGTCCTAATGCCATAGAGATGTTATTTATGATGCCCTGAATTGAAGGAAATGTGTCATCTAATGAAAGTTAAGCCTAACTGATGCCTTGTTTCCACAGGAAAACAAATGAATGTAGTGCCAATCACAAATCTGATAGTCGGTATATGGATACAGACTGTCAAATATGGCCATAGTGACTAAGAATGGTCTGGCCTTTCGATGCTCGAGAATGTATTTCCTATTTCAGATATTGCCTGTAAGTCAGCATTCTATAGATAGTGCAACTCTGTGATAGTTTATTTTCAGAAGTGGATGCACTTTTCTAGATGTGTGCAAATCATGGAACCCAGGAAAATCATATAGGCAGTAAATTATAGTATGATAATATTGTGGGAAAATGTGAATTTGTCCACTTTGGCAGGAAGAAGGGAAAACTGCATATTTAATAGAGAGAGATTGCAGAACTCTGAAGTACAGAGGGATCTGGGTGTCCTGGTACATGAATCACAAAAAGCTAGAAAGCAGGTACAGCAAATGATTGGGAAGACAAATGATAAGATATCATGTATTGCAAGAGGAATGGAATCTGAAAGTTTAAAGTTTATTTATTATTAGTCACAAGTAAGGCTGACATCAACACTGCAATGAAGTTACTGTGAAATTTCTCCAGTTGTCACACTCCAGTGCCTGTTCAAGTCAATGCAGCATGTCTTTGAAACTGTGGGAGAAAACGAAGCACATGGAGGAAATCTACACAGACATGGGAAGAACATGCAGATTCCACACAGTGACCTGAGCCAGGGATCGAACCTAGGTCCTTGCCGTTGTGAAGCAGTAATGCTAACCACTGTGTCATAATGCTGCCCTCAAATAGAGATGTTTTGCTATAATTCTAGAGGGTATTGGTAAGACCTCATTGGCATATTGTATATACTCTTAGTATTTTTATTTGAGAAATTAAATAATAACTACACTTGCCTAGCCCTTGCATCTTCCAACTGCTCACCTCTCACTTATGTGGCCAGGCTCCAAAGCTCAACAACCACAGGTGTTCCTGGCTGGCTGGCTGATGCCACTGGCTTTATCTGGCCTGCCCTGGCCTCTGCTCTCACCCTTGTCAGTCCAGTTGTCCAGTTCCCCTTGTTCTGGCCTTTCATTGAGTCTCAGTGCCAACTGCTAAATGGATATGATTCTTGAAGGGGGGGATGGTGGTAGGAATGTGTCTCTAACATGAAGCACATCATGTGATACAGCAACTCTATATTTAAATCAGTGCCTTACAATGTAATTTACAGTCCAACTGTACAGGTCTCCTAGGAAACAGGAAATGAAGGGAGGTGGGAGCCGCCAGTTTCAAAAAATAATTGTTTCTTTTCCAATACTCCCCACTGCTCATCAAGGAAGCCTTAAGCCTCAGCATTGCTAATCATGGCCTCTTTCATTCCCTGCCTTTTTGGCTCTTCTTTCCCAAACGCCTCCCTGAAGTCCCGGTTGCTGCACACTTTCCCAGGCAGCCTGCCTCTTGTTTTCTCTCCTATTGTCCAAACAAGGAAAAGGAACAAAAAAATGATAATGAGATTTGCCATTAGGTTTGGCAGCACCTCCACGTCACTGGCCTTGTCAGATTTTTCTGCCATTTTCGGCTTCTGCCCAGGTTCCTGTGGAAATATTAAAGCAGTATTTCAATGGCCTATTGTACAGATTCCCGAAGGAGATGGTTGAAACAATTTTAATTAATTCAATTGTGAATTACATCAATTTAATTTAAGAAACACCGTTTTGGGATACAGTCTACATGGTAAGTTAGTATGCATGGATAGAAAGGATGGGCAGAATTTTACTGGCCCCAGGAGATAGGAAATGAGATGGGGGGAGGGGTGCAGTAAATTGTCACATTGGCTCTCTGAACATGTTCCGCTGTTGGCGAGTTTTACTAATGGCAGACATGTGATCGCTCAAGCTGCTAACCCCAAGATGGAGGGCAGCCAATATGAATATTCAAAGGCCCTATTAGGGGCCATTTGATATAACAACAGAAGATTGACCCCATTCTCCCCCTCCTCCCCATGTCATGTGGGGAGCTTACCATATGAATCAAAGTAGTCTCCATCTGTCAGCCTGAAGGCAGGAGGATTTTTTTTTAATCATTGAGGGAGCTGCTGACAGGGAAGCACCTGAGTGTTCCAGCAATTTCCCTGGATGGGGTGCCCTCTCCTGCAATGGGCCGTTGAAATACTTCAAATTTTTCTTCCCTTACTATTGAATTCAGCTGGGCTCCAGCATGCCTCAGCAATGATGACTGTTTCTGGTGGCATGGTTGAGCTTCCTGAGCTGCTGGCCCTCTGACTGAGCTGGCAGCTTTCAGGAATGTATGGCCATCCTGAAGTATATGCTGATGTGTCAATGAGTGCACTCACCTGATGAACGAATAGTGTTCTGAAAGCCTGTAGGTTTATTATCAAATAAACTTGTTGGACTTTAACCTGGTGTTATGAGACTTCTTACTGTGTTTCCCAGCCAATGTCAGACTGACTGCTCAATCAGCAAAATTCAGCCCACTGAATTTGAATTGATTGAACTGTTACCTGTATTGAGATACAGTAAAAAGTATTGTTTCTTGCACCCTATACAGACAAAACATACCATTCACATCATATGTAGGGGCGAAGGACAGGGTGCAGAATAACGTTGCAGCTGTTTGGACTTATGGTTCCCAAGGCTTTCTACCAATGGGGGTTTCTTCACCATATGGTTGTAAAGTAATTGCACAAAGTTGATTGCCTTGGTAAGTCAACAACTTCATTATCAATGCATCTTGCAAACACCAATATGTTAGAAGGTGACAAGATAGATTGTGACATTTTGTCATCTACTAATTTCAATTTCCTTATTTAAACTAATTGAAATTCATCTCTGCAATCTATTACTGTGCTTCAGAAAAACAATCTCTATGGATCTATCTGTAAAAATAAACTCTGCTTCAAATGTTTGTATATTTATGTTTGGTCATTTTCAGAGTTGTCAAATATAGAGGAAATTATAGGGTTAAGCATTATGATTAATGTTTGTAATCAGAAAGGCAGAGACTTTGAATTGTAAACCCATTTAAATGTAAGAAACTGTATTTATTTTTAAGAGTGATCCAAGACCAGCCCCATTCCATGATGAGTTGTCTGGTACTGACACAACTGCAAGATTAATAGTTCATTTGTGTTGGGCATGCTGATCTCAGTCTGGATTCTAATGAATGCATGGGAATTGGCTTCAGTGACTTCAATAATCTGCCAGTAATGTTATTTCTGAATGTTATCCAGCCAACAGAAAATGCAAAATATTACTTTTTTGGGTGAAGACAGAACTAAGCCTGTTCTGGTACTGTCGCTTGGTATCTTTGATAGTTCTCTTTAGATCATATCTGGATTCTTTGTATAGATCAGGGTCATCTTACTTGAAGATCTGACATTAGCAAACAGTGGATATCCCTGTTTATCCATGGTTTCCGGTTAGGAATCACATGGATTTGCTTCTTTGGCACATAGACTTCTATGCTAAAGACAAAATACTGCAGATGTTGGAATCTGAAGCAAAAACAAATAAAACTGGAAAATCTAAGCAGATTTGACAGCATTTGTGGGGAGAGAATAGAGTCAATGTTTCAAATCTGGATAGCCCTTTATCAGAACTGTCTTCTATGAGCTTGCTGAGTTTTTCCCATCACTTTTTGTTTTTATTTCAGATCTCCAGTGTTGCAGCATTTTATTTTTAAAGAATGTTTGATCATTATCACCTTGCTGCTGGTGAGAGCAGACTGGCTGCCGTGTTTCCGATAACAGTGGCTGCGCTTCAGAAGTACCAGGTTGGCTGTAAAGCATTTTGAGACATCTGGTGGTGGTGTGAATCTGGCATATTGAACTCCGAACATTAACTCAATTTCTCACCATAGATGCTGCCAGGTTTCCCAGCACTTTTGTTTTTTTAAGTCCGGATAATCTGTGATTTTATTTGCAACATTAATTGAGGGCTAAATATTGAGGGTAATATGGTGGTGCGGTGGTTAGCACTGCTGCCTCACAGCGCCATAGGGGTTCAAATCCCATCTTGGGTTCACTGTGCTGAGTTGCTCGTCCTTGTGTCTATGTGGGTTTCCTCTGGGTACTCCGGTTTCCTCCCAATCTGAAAGACACGCTGGTTAGATGCATCAGCCATGCTAAATTCTCCCTCAGTGTACCCGAACAGGTGTCGAAATGTGGCGACTCGGGGAGATTTTCACAGTAACTTCATTGCAGTGTTAATGTCAGCCTACTTGTAACGCTAATAACTTTAACTGTTACCCAGAACCGAATCTCCAATTCGGTGTATGTACATATAAATGCGAACCTTTCCGACGGAAAGTCTAGTCAGAATGTCACCCAAAGGCTGCAAGACCCCAGCCTGATTTGCAGTTGGTCTCAGCGGGGAGATCTGAGCGAGCCGCTCAGCCAGTCCTCCCACCTCCAGTCCGCGAGGGCGAGCGGCGAACCGATCAATCGACCAAATGACAGGAGCCGGCTCGATTGTTCCACCCTCTCCCTCCGCGGCCGGGGCCGCTGGTTGCCTATAGCGACGGCCGCGGCCTAGCGCTGCCCGAACGGGGTTGACACGAAGGCAGCTCCACCCCCCCCTCCCCCTTCCCGCTGTTGCGCTGTCTGATTCCGAGCGCAACCGCTGCAAGTCGCTATTGAGCGGCGGATCGTCGGGAGTTAGCGCTGGCGAGCGTCTCTCCATTCCTCCTTCTCCGGTATTTTTTTTCTTAGTGAGTGGGAGTGTTGGTGTGAGAGGAGGTGGAGGAGGAGATGAGGGGGGGATATCATGGCGGTGTCGGAGTGACTCTCAGTCAAACCCACGCTTAAGTGTCCTTTATCTCTATTTTTCCTTCCCCCTTCCTCTCTCTCTCTCTATCCTTCCTTTCTGAAACCAGCACACCCCCTCCCTTCCCTTCCTCCCTCCCTCCTACCGCAATTTCCTTCCTTTTCATCCCTTTTCTATTTTCCTAACCCCACCACCATCTCATTCCCCTCTTCCCCAGCGGCGGCGGCTCTCATCTCCTCGGCTTCTTCTTCCCTCATACCACCCCCCCCCCCCCCCACTCCTTCCTCCACCACCTTCCCAACGTCGGATTTATGATTCCCGTCATTTCATCGACATGCAGCCTCCTCCGAGAAAGGTGAGCTTCCCCGAAAACAGACATTTTTATTCACTGACTGTGTTGTGAGTGTGTGTGTGTGAAGAAATGTCGTATTCAAGAAGGTGGGTGGCTGGCTGGGGGGTATACAATGTCCCTAGTGTTCAGATTTAAAAAGCACCCTCCGGATTGATGTTTTGAATTAAATAAAGTGTCCGTATGCTTATCTTTCGTTACTGGGTGACTGTGGTCAGGCATTTTTTCAAGAATATGTAGATCCTTTTTTCTTGTGAGCGTGATTTTTAGGTGTTTGAATTGCAAGAGTGTGGTTGAGGTCTCAAAACCCACTGATTGTAGCGATATTTACATGTGAAAGGAGGGGAGGTGGGGGTATGTTATTGTTTTTCTCTTTCTCTCTGCAGGCAGAATTTTTTTATATTGCAAAGTTGCGTTTTTTTTATTGCTCTTCATGGAAGCGTCGGGCTGCAGGACAGAATGTGCACAATTTTGGTCCTCTTAAAACGCTTGAAATCAGAGTGGACATTTCAAGGAAAGGCGCTTTCTGGGAAATGCTAGGCGTAAATTTATCTTTTTTTCAATCAGTGACTTTTTGGCGGAAATGTCACGATGGTGGAATTGATTGAAAAGGCTTTAAATGGCCATTGCTGCTTTGAAATTTCCACATGAAATGTTTCTCACTATTTATCTAGTTTGTGGCATTTTATGCTAGATCTCAAACATTTATGCTATGCTTCTGGGGAAATCTAATTCGTAAATTAGCATGAAATTGTACTAAATGTCGACGTTTTGTGTGCTTGCTTTACGTGTTTTTTATAATTAAGCGGATGGGTTTGGGTGTACATAAGTTTATTTGTATGGCTTTACTACCTTTTAAACCAACAATGCGCTTTCTCCTCTTTCAAAGGTGAAAGTTACTCAAGAACTAAAAAACATCCATGCTGAGCAAATGACTAAACTTCAGGCGAAGCATCAGGGGGAATGTGATTTACTGGAAGATTTGAGGTGAGGTTTCCAACGTTTATTTTCTAACTGGGACAGAACAAAAATATCCCAATTGTGGGAGTATTAAATGATTTCCTCTTTGGCCAAACTGTGACTGTCATAGATTTGCCAAACTAAAAATTCCTCATGTTATCCTCATTACACAATTTAAACACGTTTGAAATCTATGTTGCATGTGTTCACTTCTCTTATCGGAAAGAGTGCACTTGTGTTCAGTTGCATTAAATATGTGAGGATATTCACAGGGATTGAGAGTTCCATATACTTTTCAGTAAGCTTCCTATTTATATTTTCATATTTATCTTGAGATGACTTTTGGCTATTTTATAGACACTAGCTTTACTTTTGAGACCAACTACATTTAAAGTTTCCTTTTGCTAATCTATGTTTGATACTAATGTAGGCATTGCGTAAACACGAGCAGGAAAGCAAACATTGCAATTCTAGTTTTGCCCTGAATGTGGGTGGCAGAATCAAAATGATGAGTTCACTTTCCTTGTTGTTTAGTACTTATTGTATTTTGCTATTTAAAACTTCAATGTATCTTGAAATAATAATTCTTTTGTTATCTTTATTTTAAATTGTAATTCTGCATCTGACTGTAGAGACACCTTTTATTGGGTTATTTGTCAGCTCTTTTTTATGAAATAAAATGTCTGCTTTAATCACAATGCAGTTTAGATTATATAATAGATTACTAGAAGAACACCTGTACTTGCCATTGTCATTTTCCAATTCCAGCATGCAACAAATAACTAGAAAGCTGTGTCAGTTTGCCCTGCTCTTCCATCATTGCTTTGCATTTGGGATTCTATTTATGGTCAATTATGTGACCTGCAAATGACTCATTCAAATTATAGAAATGAACAATTCGAGAAAATTAAAAGGTAGCTGGAAGTGGGTTAAAAAATTATGAAGTAGACCATGTTTAAGTTTTAGCAGAAATTTGAGACTGGAATTCTCCCTGTTCACAAATGCAAAGAATATGATATTCCCTTCAGCATATTCGGTAACTTTTTAATAAAAATATAGTACCTTCTATCTCAGTTTGAGTAAGACTATTTTTGAAGTGAAATGAGATGTTTGTCAAGGTATGTTTCATTACATGTTTCTGTACACTTTGACTTGGAGAAAACCTTGTATGATGTTTAAGATCAGTTAGAGTAAAGTTGTCAAAAGCATCATGTGGTTTTTTTTGGTCAAAAGATACTATTAAAAACCATCATACTTATGAGCAATCTGAAGATTTCTCCTTGCAGTAATAGTTTATAATGTATTCATCATATGTTGACAACAAATTTAGTAAATCTAAAAAAAGAAAATGTTGATATATTTCATATATAAATTTTAGTTTTGATGCAAATGACATACAAATCGATTCCTTTTAAAAAGAAAGAACTTACGTTCATAAGTTTATTTTATTGTCACAAGTAGGCTTACGTTAATACTGCAATGAAATTATAGTGAAAATCTCTTAGTTGCCACACCCAGGCGCCTGTTCAGGTACAGTGAAGGAGAATTTAGCATGGCCAATGCACCCGACCAGCACATCTTTTGGACTGTGGGAGGAAACTGGAACACCCGGAGGAAATCCACACAGACATGAGAGAACGTGCAGACTCCACACACAGATGGTGACTCAGGCTGGAAATTGAACTAAGGTCCCTGGCGCTGTAAGGCAGCAGTGCTAACCACTGTGCCATCATGTTGCCCTTATCATGACTTTTATGTTCTTAGGATTAATTACTTCTGAATTTTTAGTCACAGTTGTAATTAGAAATATAATTAGATGGTGGACTTAGCATTTATTTTGGTTTCGGTTGTTTTCTGTTAATTTAGCAACAATGTAAAATTGTATTTTTCAAAACAAAACACATATCTATGTCTGGTGTCATTGGGACACCATGCTTTTCTAGATAAAGTATTGTTTTCAAAATAGTTGCCTCGTAATCATAAAATAGTAGTAGGAATCTGTGTCCCTGGTAAAAACCTTTTTTTCTGAAATATGATGAAATAGAATATTTAATCAATTTGAGCCTCACTATAAATCATTATTCGTTCCTTCTCCAAAAGTATTTCTGATATTCATAATGGCTTCCCATGCTGTCATAAAACCTGGCACACCTCATTTTTTGATCTTATGTTACAATATACCTGTCTTTGCGATAGTGTTGAAGTTACAACGTAATGACTTGCGTACTTTAGTACACACTTGCCATTATGTGATAATTTCAGCATCTCTTTTTACGGCGGGTAAACTTTTTGATTGGCGCTGGAAGGGTCAGGTAAGAATAGAATTATATTCCATCTGGGTTTATTGCTACCTGGAAAACACTTTTGTAGCTATATCTTTTGAGTGTGATATTTGTGGAACCACTTTATCTGCTACATGTTATTGGATTACTGTAAAGTAAAAAAGTAAAGTTTATTTATTAGTCACGAGTAAGGCTTACATTAACACTAATGAAGTTACTGTGAAATTCCCCTTGTTGGCACAGCCCTGCGCCTGTTTGGGGCTATACTGCTTTAGGGACCCTTAACAGTCTGAGAAACAGTTAAATATGTTCACTGTTTGCATTGTTACAATCCCCTTGAGATCAAGAAAACACAGGAACCAAATTTACCTAATGATTCTAACGAGAAAATCAGCGGACGAGATATCATTTTTATAACTTTTACTTCAATAAAACCAAATTAACATAATTTAAATATGAATTAACATTCAATATCAACTGTAAATTACACAAATACATATAATGAAGTTGGGTATCGTGGATTCACTCTAGTGATTTCAGCCTCAAAGTCCCAACTCTGACCTTCTTGGTAGAATTCCATAGGTAGAATGCTTTTTCTTCAAAGCTTTATTCACCATTCTCAACCAACGATAGCTCCTAACTAACTGTTGTCTAATGGGCATTGTCTGTATCAAAATGATTTACTAACCCTAGAATCTCTTCAGCGTTGCTAATAGTCTTGATGGTATGGATCCATAAGAATTGCTTTTAGCTGAACCCTCTATGCTGGCTCGGATGATCAGTTCCTTTAAAAATGATTGTAACGTTGTCAGTAACCTTGCATTTCCTTCTTTCTGCTCTGAAGTCCAACTTGTATGTTCACGTTTTTTCAACTGTGTCAAAACCTTCTTGCACAAAATCTTATCATGTGAAGCTATTTTTGTGTTGGCTCAGGTCACAGATATCCATTTTGGCTCTTGCCTTTGGATCTCGAGATCATATGTTCCTATGTCCCTTCAGAAGCCAGGCAAAAGCAAGAAAATACTAGAAACATTCCCCTCAAAACCCTGTTGCTGCACAATTGCCCCTGGAACCATCCCAGACACGGGTAGACACTGAACCTGAAATGACGCTAGAGGTCCACAACTTGGGTATGCCCTTGCAGCCTTGATAGCGTTGGCTGGTGGCAAATCTGCACACTTATACCAGGCACTATATACACCTAGGGGGAATTTAAATCAATATTTGCTGAATTGCAGAATTAGAAGTAGGTTTAATTCTTTGGAAGACAGAAAAGAACTGCAAACAATGTTCTTGGGCTTAAAAGTGTTTCTTAGAATTCAGTGCCAGTATATGGAAAGTGATGCATTTTAATAAAGTGATTAATACTAGTAATTATTGTCTGAATGGAAGTAGTTTCAGTATCATAGAAGAGCAGAAGAACATAAATGTTCACGGAACATTAAATGCAGAACTTCACGTTGTTGGGCTGCTAAAATCAAGAATATTGTTACATCTTTTAAAATCTTCTTGTAAATAATATAAATGCTTAGAGATAGTGATGATTTTTAAAAAATTTAACAACTCGGTCAAAGTACTGTGTGCAGTATTGCATTTCACAATACTGAAAGATATTAGGTAGGATGCAATACAGATTCATCATTTCAAAATTGTTCAAATTATCAGGTAATATAATTGTTAAAATTATGAAAGAAGGGAGATAGAAGCAGACCATAGATAAAAGCAAAACACTGCAGGTGCTGGAATCTGAAACAGAGGTTCACCCAGACTCAATGATATTGGCTGCATTCTCTGTCCACAAATGCTGTCAAGACCTACTGAGATTTTCTAACATTTTCTTGTTTTCAAGTAGCATCCAGAGAGAAAGAGAAACGGAATTACTGGTTCAGGTTGGTGTTCTTTTGTAAGAAAACAAATCCAAAATATACCTCCCTGCCTTGGACATGACTGAGTGAATTGACAGACTATATATAAAGGATGCCTCTTGTACTGTTACTTTATGTGAAGTTGCTTTCAAAAATTAACTTTCTTCATTTGTGCAATAACACTCTACAATTAACTTTCGTACAAAATGCCACAAAGCATTTTTGTTGTCGAAGCAGACCATTTTCAGTAACTGAGGAGGTTAAGAACAAGGGCCAAAGATACAAAATTAAATGTAAAAAGGTTCAGAGTAGAAGGCTGTGGAAATCTCTTCTCTAGTTGTGAAGCTATAGAATTCACTTCAGAGTTAATGGTTGAGGTATAGAATAGATTAGCATTCAACATTGGATTGAATAGATGAATGAAAGGATAGGGAAGTTGGTTAGAGAAATGCAATTAGAAATATTTGCTCCTGCAGAGGGTCGAACTGCAAGGAGTGGTTGGGCTGAATGCCCAGTTTGTGTTGTAATTTCTATGAGAGACATCGTCTGTATTAATAAAATCCACCATTCATTTGGTATTATCTAAATATTCTGGATTTTTCAAATCAGGAAAGACATTTTCAGAACCTGGGTCTTTTCTCTTTTCCAAAGGAAAATGTGTGTCTATTGTGTTCCGCATTATCTGTGCCCAATTTTGACAGTTCGGTTTATGAGAAGTCATGAACATGGACCCAGTAAGTGTTTTCCTTCCTTCCTACTCAAAAGTGCCCATTAAGTACAGTTAAGCTCAGGAATTTACCATGCTTTGTGGCATTTTGTACGAAAGTTAATTGTAGAGTGTTATTGCACAAATGAAGAAAGTTAATTCTTGAAAGCAACTTCACATAAAGTAACAGTACAAAAGGCATCTTTTATATATAGTCTGTCAATTCACTCAATCAGTCATGTCCCAGACAGGGAAGTGTATTTTGGATTTTCTTTCTTACAAAAGAACACCAACCTGAACCAGTAACTCTGTTTCTCTCTCTCTATGGATGCTACTTGGCCTCCTGCATATTACTCAGGTTTTCTGATTACTTTTCACATTTTCAGCATTTGTATTATTGTATATTTTGTCCTGTGATGCTAATGACATTTATTTACATGGAATTTATATATTAAAAATGAGGGTGTGACAGCTTGGCTTTCTCTTGTTCAAGATTATTATTACCCACAACTTGCCTGGTCTAAATGTTCCTGCCACTTGTCAGCACATGCTTGGATCTTATCCAAATTCTGTTTTGGCAGGCATGGAATATTTCGTTATCGGAGAAGTTGATTATGAAACTGCGCATCACTGAGTTGTCAGTGAACAGCTATGCTTTTGATCTAGTGATTGAGACAAGATGTTTGCATCTCAATGAGACTGACTATCTTGTTATATTTGAGAATGTGCTGTTTTAAGTAAGTGCTCGGAATTGAAAGCCTGTTTCTCTGGGCTCTGAGGTTGAAACCATCAAAGTTAATGATTAATTGTAAAGCAAAATTTGGAGCTCCTGAGCAGGTGGTTCTGATGCAAAACCAAAAAATGCTGGAACATCTCAACTGATCTGACAGCATCAGTGGCGAGAGAATTAGTACCAACTGTTCATGTCTGGATGGCCCTTCATCAGAACTAAAGACGATAGAAAATAGAATGGAGATATATATTGTTTGGATGGGACAGAGGAAATTGACAAAAAGACAAAGAGAATGTAAATGATGGTGAACATGGCTAATAAGGGTGCTGACAGAGGATATTAAGTGATCAGACTGTATAACAGCACAACAAAGTGTTTAGGTCCTTGGATGGTGAGTAGGGAGGAGCTCACGGGCAGGTGTTGTATCTTCTGTGATTGCAGGGGGTGAGGTATTTGGTGTGATCAAGTGGCCTGGGGTATCCCAGAGAGAATGGTCCCTTAGGATTGCTGATGGGGAGTGAAGGGAAGATATGTTTGGTGGTAGCATCATCCTGGAGTTGGCAGAAATGGCGGAGGGTAGATCCTTCAAATGCAGTCGCTTGTAGAGTGAAACATGAGGACAAGGGAGAGTTCAATATCATGACAAGCCGAACATTTATTGAGGTGGGGGTATAGGAGCGTGAAGCCGAGTCATTTGCTGAGTACAGCATATTTAGCCTTGGAGAGGTGAAGATCAGACAGTATTGTGAATACACAGCAAGGGTTGGAATTAGGAGGAATGGGGTCCAAGGGATGTCTTGAATGGCATTGGTATCGATGAGTTGTTGGTGTTTGTATTCCTTAACACCTAAAAGGAAAAGAAAAAAATTCTTAAGGCACCACAGTGAGACTGGGGATAAGGACAATTTTGAGAAAGGTGGGTCAGTGCTCTTGAAGGGAGATGCCAAATGTGTGTGTATGGTGGGGTATGGCACTGAGTGTGGATCTTGGATTGTTATTTTTGCTGCATCCTAAGGAGGAACATTGTATGCCCAGAAGTTGCCAGTAATCTTGGGTAGATTCGAAATGTGAAAGGTGGAACTTCAGTTGGAATCTACGTGGGTAAGTTGGATATGGAGTCAGTCACTGACGAAGGAAACGTAGCTATGAAAGCAAGTTTTGGTAACTTGTTGAACACCAGGAGAGAAATGGAAAGCAAGGAAGGTGGGCAGAATGAAAGAGACAAATGGAAATCCTATCAGAGAGAAAAACAGTACTACTTCAGGGAAGGTATTCCTGAAGAGAAGTAACAGTGAATTAAACATTTGAGATAAAAGCAAATTACTGTGGATGCTGGAATCTGAAATGAAAACAGAAAATGCTGGAAAATTTCAGCAGGTGTGACAGCATCTGTGGAAGAAGGATGGGACTAAAGTTTTGAATCTGGATGACCCTTTTTCAGTGCTCCAGGGCTGGTGGTCGGGCTTCTGGTCTCGATGCATTGTATCAAATGAAGTTTGGTACAAGGAAAATAAATTGATGGGATGTCAAAGCCAACCATTTCTTTTTTTTTGCATGCTACTCCTAGAACCCAGCACAATATTATAATGCAATTTAATCAGGAACCTGAAGACTCTGAAATGATGCCAAAATATACCAAGGCTAGAGAATGATGTCTTCAATTGAGCTGTTTTATAATTATAGTATACTTTGATAATTATAGGTTTGTTATCAGTGATGAACTGTATTTTATTACTAGGGTGATTATTGAGTGAATGTGTATTGACAAATCTAAAAAGTGATACTAGTTTTATAGTACTGTTTACCTGTAAATTATCATTTGGTGTAATATGTTCTGGAATGAATTCAGACAGCTGTCTTACACGTAGCTCCTACAAAAGATATGACGTATACAGAATTTTGATTAGGGTGATGTTTTTGCTAATGAAGAAATACTTGTATGTCTCTGGGTCCTGATGAATTCTTTCTTGGCCTTCTCTCTAAATCAGATAATCTTAATCTTGCTGAGATTTGACAAGGGCAACTTGAGTTCTTATTACCTCAAAGAAGCATAACTAGATAAGCTCACTCATTTCAGAATCCATAATGACTGCCGTTTAGATTATGTTCAGATAATCAACTTTATTGTTGGCAATCATTCCATTATTTAGAGTTGAATTTAAGTAAGACTAATTGGTCTGTAACTGCACTATCTGCTGCTAGGATTTTTGATTATGGTTAGTACATTGTGTTTCCAATCTTCTGATGCCCTCCCAGCATCCAGCCACTCCTTACAACAAACATCAGTGCCTCAAAATAATCTTCACTTGAAACTCTAGGATGAATGCTCTCAGTTCTAGGTGATTTATTTGAGTTAAAGTCTTTTAAGATTTTCAGCTCATTAACATTGACGTTTCTTACCACTGTTTTCGCTGGGTGAGGGCTTGCTTCTTAAATTTTCCACTGTGACTACTTGGAGAAAATAATGACCTAAAATGGTTTTTTGAGATGATTTTCAAATGTGATGGTCATTGTCCCTTCTCTAACTGCTCTTATTGTTGTTATATTCTTTTTACTGTTCTGATTTGCCTCTTTTTTTCTCCTCAGAATATCTTTCCCTGCCTGCTGATCACTTTTTTGTATTGTAGTTCTCTATATTCCATGCATCAGTGATTCCCTTGACACTTTTCCTGAACAATTTGTAAATGCATTTTTGGAAAGTGGCTTGAAGAAAAACTATCTTTGGGAATTGTATTAAGAAAGATAGTTAAAGATTGGTTGCAAGTGATATTATTTCCCCCAGTTTACCCAATAATTACCATATGTAAACAAGTCTTTGTTTTAACCAGTGCTGCTGGGAAGTTGACACAGATGTTAAAACTTGTCCCTTCTGTGGAAAAATGCCTTGCATCAACTCAATGATTTGCCAGTATTGTGCATTTGGTGCCAGACAAGTATCAGGGATTGCGCAGGTAGGCTTTCTGTTCCATCGTACTTCTCCCTCAACTTTCTGTGATATTGTTCAGCCTGTCATTAGACATTGCATTGCAATTTGTGTAGTGCATTATATTTGGTGTTCAAAAATACGGTGGCGCATTTAGTGTGGGTTTTGCTTGGTGATGTCACTCAACAAAGGCATATGATGTCAACTTGAGTAACGAGGTAATGTTTTTCATTCTTTCACTGGGATGTGGGCATCATTGGCTTGGCTGACATTTGTTGCTGAACTCTAATTACCCTTTGGAAGATGGTAGCATGGTGCCTTATTAAACCTTTTGCAGTTCAAGTGGTGGAGTTATACCGAGAGGGCTGTGGGAAGACAGTTTCAGGATTTTGATGCAACAGTAGTGAATTAATGGTGATATATTTCTAAGTTAGGAAGGCATGTGGCTAGGAGTGGAACTTATAGATGGTAGTGTTCCCATGCATCAACTATCTTTATCCTCTCTGGATTCATTTTCCACTGGTTCCGTTGAGTGTACCATGTTGGCCCATGGCTGCAATTGTAATTGTGTTTATTTTTGTTAAATGCTGGTTCTGCGTTATTTAACACAATAATTTTGTTCCAGAAAACAGTATTATAAAATTGCATTGGACTTGGCTTGTTTTTTTGTCTGTTCTGGATCAATGCAGAGAATTATTTTGAATCCTGTGATGCAGAAGAATTGCTTAGGTGTTACTATACATAATAACATCTCTTTTGATGCTGCATTTAGTAGTACACAAATTATTGAAAGCAATTCAAATATTTAAAAGGACTGAGGAATTTCTGGCGAGCAACCCAGAAAATCCCTAATGTGTAAACATCATAACTTGACATGTTATGACCGTGATGTGATCAGTTTACTGTAATGTTTAAGTAGGACTTCTTTTGACATAAATTTTTATGTCCTTTTAAAACAAACACTTTGTGCTTTTTTTCTCTCCTGATCTTGATAGCCTTGTTTCTCCTTGCAGGCAGAAACCAAGAATTAGCAAGCAGTTGTCAATCTACTTTCTCAACAAGTTTTAAGAAAGATTAATATCAAAATGTGTCTGGGTACTGACATTACAAGAACAGAAAAGGTTAAAACTCATCAATAAGAGTTAACTATCACTAATTTTTGCACTCACTAATTTATCTTCAATTAAAAAGAAATTGGATATCTGTGGAAAAAAATAATGTAGCCATATATACTGTGCTGAGCACTGTTTCCATCTGGGTAGAACTGCGTAATTATTGTTGACCATGACATCACATTGACATCTTGGTATACTTGATTATTGTGGTGGAGAAATTTCATAACTTTAGTTTTCAACCTAGAACATGCGAGAGTTCATAAGTTTTTGCAGTTGCGTGGCCTTTTGAATTAGACTTGATGAATTGAATATATTTATGTTTTGCAGCCTGAGCTTGAAATATTTCTCACTGACGAGATGGCAGAGTTGTAAGTGTTCTTTTCCCAGTATTGGCCATCATGGTAGGCAAACAAAAACTTAAAGGCATGAGAACCAATACTGTGGATGCTGTAAGTATAAAATAAAAACAGAAGATGCTGCAGATACTCAGCAGGTCTGACAGCGTCAGTGAAGAGAGAAATAGAATTACCTTTTATGTCAATGATGTTTTGGTACTTTATAGTCAAATGAATCACACCATCTCAATTTGCACCTCTATTTTGTTCAAAGCTGTCACTGGAGCTGATGGATAGAATGAAGATTTTAAATGTTAGCTGTATGATGTTGTCATAGAGAATCTGAAGTTTTTATGGAAGTACTTGTGAATTGTGGTCTGGAGGGCTGCCAATAGTAGTATAACTTTGAAATGAGGGGTGAGTAAATGTACCCAGATTAACCCTGACCAGTTTGTGGTAATCTTTTTAACTCAAGTATGTTATACAGTGAGATAATCAAAGAGGACCAGACTCATATAGTCCAATAAAACTTTATTGAACACTTGATCAAGGAAAAACAGTATTCAATCCTTTCACAGGACTCTTCAGTAAAGAGTCTAAAATCTACACCAGTTATCTGTTTGTGACCTGTGCTTCTGAGGATTCACTCCATTCTATCTACAGGTTCCTGTCAGTATATTTTAACATAGGAACGTAGAAATTAGAAGCAGGAGTAGGCGATTCGACCCTTTGAACCTATTCCATCATTCATTATGATCTTGGCTGATCATCAAATTCAGTATCCCAATTCCTTTAGCCTTGAGAGCTATATCGAATTTCTTGAAATTGTGCAATATTTTAGTCTCAGCTACCTTCTGTGGTAGTGAATTCTATAAGTACACCATACTCTGGTTAAGAAATTTCTCCTTGCCTCAGTTCCCTTATCATCAAACTATGACCCCCTAGTTCTGGACTCTCCCAACATCAGGAACATTCTTTGGTATGTGACCTCAGACTTTTGTATCTTTTTCTCGAAGGAAGAAGTGGAAGAGAGAATATCTGGAGTCCGTGGGGTCCTTAATTATGCTGGCCGCTTTGCCTAGGCAGCGGGAAGTGTGGACAGAGCCAATGAATGGAAGGCTGGTTTGCGCAATGGATTGGGTTACATTCACGACCTTTCGTAGTTTCTTGCTGTCTTGGGCAGAGCAGGAGCCATACTAAGCTGTGATACAACCAAAATGAATGTTTTCTATGGTGCATCTGTAAAAGTTGATGAGGGCCATAGCTGACATGCCAAAGACACAAGGCAATATTTACAGACGTCATTGAACTGAAAAAGACTAGTAGTACTGGTTCTGGGTGTAAGGCTGGGGCAGGCTGTTCCTCAATCTTTGAACTTTGACTGATATTTAAGGATCTGCAGTTGTCAATCTGGGCTTCCCCTCTCGTCTAGCACTGGTTCTGGTCTTCGGGTTGTTTCACTGAGCTGGTTTGGGCTGGTCAGTCTGACGATGCTGCTCATGAGATAAACGTGCTGGAGATGCTGCTTAGCTGCCAGTTGAAGGTGTTCTCTGGAGGTCCGTTAATGAAGCTGCAAGAAGCAGAGCGAGCTGGAACTCCTCTTTGTGCCCTTCTCAAAGATTCTGTGGCCTAGTCCAATACTAGCATCAGGAAGATCCAATAAGGTGACTACTTTCCATACTTGGAGGTCACAGAACATTCTTTTGAATCTTCAACTGTTCTGGGGACCCAGGTTCGATGGTGGGGACTGTTCTGGAGACTGTCGCGGATGGCAGAATTTGAATTCAATATGAAAAAAACTGGAATTAAGAATCTACTGATGACCATGAAACCATTGTCAATTATTGGACAAACCTATCTGGTTCATGCCCTTTAGGGAAGAAAATCTGCCGTCCTTACCCAGTCTGGCCTACACGTAACTGCAGAGCTACAGCAATGTGGTTGACTCTCAACTTCCCTCTGAAATGGCATGGCAAGCTGCTCAGTTCAAGAGCAACTAGGGATGGACAATATTTGGTGACTAGCCAGTGACACCCATTTCCCACAAATCAATAAAAAAAAAACTGTCAAGTGCTTGCCTTGTTATTCTACACCTCTCACCTTCTACTGAGTTGGGTGCCACCAAGTCTGTGTAGCATCCCTCAAAGTCAGGTTCACTAGAGGTGTAAATAATGGTTTGTTCTGAAACAATGTGGCCATCAGCACCTGTCTGGTTTTGATGGGAAGTTGACCTTCAAATCCTGGCTATGTGAAAACTCATCCAGCTCTGCCAGTTACAAACTATAGATTGTGACTAAGTTTAAACCTTAGCTTCCATACTTTGAATTTTTATCCATGCTCACCAAAAATATCAGTTATTTAACAAATATATTATTGTATTATGGAGGTCATAAGTCTCCTGATCACAATGGTTTGCTAGAATTAGTAATGACATACTGCACCTAATTTTAAAAATTGAATATGTTGCTTCCATTTGTAACATGCTATGAGTATACTACCTAATATTTACAGTGCAGTAGGTCTCAGTAGATCCATGTTTGTATTCATATGAACTAACTCCCCAAAATTCTTCTAACCCCACCAACATTTTTTTAAAATTCATTTATGGTATGTGGGCATTGCTGGCTGGCCAGCATTTATTATCTATCTCTGGTTGCCCTCAAAGGTGGGGGTGAGCTGCCTTCTTCAAATGCTGCAGTATACAACTTGTGGCTTGCTTGGGCATTTCAGAGGGCAGTTGAGTTAGCCACATTACTATGGCTGTGGAGTTACATGTAGGCCAGACCAGGTAAGGATGGCAGGTTTCCTTCCCTAAAGGACATTAGTGACACAGATGGGTTTTCCCAACAAACGACAGTGGTTTCATGGTTTTCAGTGGATTCTTAATTCCAGATTTCTTTATTGAGTTCAAATTCCACCATCTACATGATGGGATTTGAGTCCAGGTCCCTAAAGCATTAGCTGAGATAACAGGAGACAGGATTGTTTAAGCATAGGTAATTACATCTGTCAGTAAGGATCAAATCCACAACTACCTGAACTAATCTGCCAAAATACCCTTCTGTTCCTTTCTTCCTTATGTTTACCTAGTTTCTCTTTAAATTCATCTGTATTAATTGTCTGAATGACTTATAATGAATTCCATGTTCTAACCATTCTCTAGGCAACAAAAGCTTCTTCTGAATTGGACTTACTTTATTATTTATATTAATCCAAATACTTGACCTAACTTACTACTTCCCAATGTAGAGCTTTCTTTCCTTTCAATAATACTATTTCATGCTGAGTTCTTAGGCAATTGTACGTAATATTTGTACTATTCGTCAGTTGCAGTGTAGCATGTTTTGCTAAAATTTGGCAGACCAATTGAAAATTATCAAGTAGTATCATTTTAATACAAAATATATTTCATGGGCAGTTATGCAATTTTAATGGATTATTTCAAAATTCCCAGGTGCAATGTGAATTGCTCTCCTTTTCTCCAATATGTACATCTAAAGTTAAGGATTGTAGCACAGTATCTCAGCCAAACACGATTCATGTAAATTACCATAGGTTTCAACAATGTAATCACATTCCTTTTAAATTATTTTTGGAATTTTCTATCGGAGTAACAGGATTAAGTACAGAGTATGTATGCATTAATTATGTAGCTATTTACATCATTCAGTTTAGAAAGTCTACAAGACAGTTATAGTGAAACCAGTCGGTGGTCTTTAGATGTAGGGGTAAATTTTTGCCACCTGGCTATAGAACTGATGTTGTGATTTGACAGCATGTTATTGAAAAATCTCATTTCATTTTCATTGATTTCAGTGATTTGAATGAGGGAGAACCAGTTTTCAAAATGTCTGGCTGGTCCACAACACAAGTTTAACATGCATATGAAAAATCAAAAATATTACCCCGGTATCTAAATGCAGATGTAAGTCTATTTTGTACAGCAAAGTACAGAAAAAAGTTAAATGTTTTAACAATAAATATTTTAATGGGGATTTTTTTTTAGTGACTTGATTAAATGGGAGATTAATGATTGTTCTAACTGGTGAACTATTGGACTAATTGATTATGAAGCTGTTTTGTTTTGCCAACCAGACACTACTCTTCATAATTCTACCTGTAAGAGTTCTGTATTTATACATCACAAAATTTTGAGAGCAGCAATTTAGTACTTGTGTCCCCTTCCAACATGAAAATTGCAAGCAGTTGTTATTATCTGGTTTCAGGAGTTACAAGCAGCCACAATAACCTGTATTCACCTAATTAGAAATTATGCCTCTCCATCTGCTACCCCTCTTCCCATCTAAACCTTGCACCAATTCCTCATCATTCCTTCACCTCATCAGAATGATCTGAAGAGGAAAGCCAAATTAACACCATTGCAAGAGTACTCAAAGTTAAGTTTGAGTGTATTTAATTTTTGTGAATCTCATGGGTGAAGAGTTATCATTCAAGGCAGAAAAGTTTCAGACAGTGACTTAATTGAATTGGATGAACTCCTATGGGACTGCTTTGCATCAGTAGACTGGTCAATATTTAAGAACTCAGTAGCCAACCTGAATGAGTATGTACTACAGTAACAGAGTTCATTAGTGAGTGCGTAGAAAACAGTGAGTCAAAAATGCAAACCAGAAACCATGGACGAACAGGGATATCCACTGTTTGCTGAAGTCCAGCTCTAAGGCGTTCAGGTGACCCTAACCTGTAAAAGAAATCCAGGTATGATCTATGGAGGACCAGTAAAGATACCAGGAGCCAATACCGGTTTAAGCTAGAATCCCAGGCTAGCCACACGGACTCCCACCAAGTATGGCAAGGTCTGCAAGACATAACAGGCTACAAACTAAAGGCACGTAGATTCGCTAGCAACAATGCACCCCTCCCCAATGAGCTCAATGCTCATGCAGTGCAGTGAGCTCATTTTGAGCAAGAGGCGGGAGCACACCTTCTACCTGGAAGCCTCAGCTGAACCAGTATCTAAGGTCACCATTGCAGATGTCAGATCAGCTTTCTTGAAAGTCAGTCCACAGAAAGCAACTGGCCTGGATGGGATACCCAGACGAGCACTCAAATCCTGTATGCACCAGCAGCCAGAGGTATTCATAGACATCTTTAACCTCTCCTTGTACCGATCTGAGGTCCTTACCTGCTTCAAGAAGGTGACCATCATCTCTGTACTAATGCATAGCCAAGCAACGTGCCTTAATGATGATCACCCGCTGGCTGTGATATTCATCATTATGAAGTGCTTTGAAAGGTTAGTCATGGCATGGATCAACTCCGGCCTCTCAAATTGCCTGAATCCACGACAGTTCACTTATCGCTGCAACACTCCACAGCAGATGCTACCTCCCTGGTCCTGTACTCAACTCTGGAACATCTGGATAATAAAGGCACTAATGTCAGACTCCTATTTATTGGCTATAGCACAGCCTTCAACAGCATTTGTAACCAAAAGCAGGAATCAATTTTGATTCTCATATGATGGAAACCCAACGTTTAAAATTGAATAAACTTAGAAGTGACGTAAAATACACGTTTTGCGAAAGTTAATCACAAAGTTCAAAATAGTGTAAAAAATATTTGTGTTCAAAAAATAGTCAGTTTGCTGTTACTTAAAAATAATATTTCAATTCTAAAATAATTTTATGAACTTAAAACAACTCTGGGATTTGTCTATTTACTGATGTCTTTAAATTTTCAAATGTGCCTTTTTGATTAGTATTCATGGTATCAGAAAGGACAGCATAGGGTAGAAGAATGCCTTTTGGCCCATCACATTTGCACCAGTACTTTCAAAGGGTAATTCAATTAGTATCAATCCCTCGTTTCCACATTGCTCTTTTTTTCTCTTTTGATTTATCCAATTTTTAGTATGATGCTACTGTAGCTTTTTACTTGTGGACTTCAGTTTCGTTGGATCTAATTTATGGTGTATAACCAAATGCTTTGTGAAAGCCCATATACCCAATCTTGAAATTAAAGAATATAAACTTATGCTATGACAATGACTGTCAACTAGCTATCAATATTGAGTTTCTGAATTAAAATACTATAACTGTCACTTTTTGTTTGTTTCTGTTTCATTAAATGAGTGACAAGAAAATAGATTGGTAGAACTTGCTATGATATCCAACTTTGGGCACTGTTCGGAAAGAATGTGAAAGATTGAGGGAAAATGCAGGAAAGGTTGTCATCCTGAGGACTATCTATTGCATCCATAGATTGGTGAAACTTGGACTGTTCTTCAAGTGATTTGAAAGTATTTAAAATGAAGAGAAACTGTTCCTGCTGCTGGAAGAGTCGAAAACCAGAGGACACTGACATACTGTGATCGATAAGGGGTGACATGAGAAAAATCTTTTATTATTGCAGCGATTGTTAGAATTTTGAATCCATTGCCTGCCGTGTGATAGTGTTGGATTTAATTGCAGCTTTCAAAAAAGAATTGGGATAGTTATCTAAAGAAAAAAAATTTGCAAGGGTTAGGAGAGTGGGATAACTGATTTGCTATTGTGAGTGGACACAATGGGCCTACTGGCCGCCTCCTGTTGTTAGAATCCCACGTTACATTAGGAAGCTGGGCTAAATCCAAACAATTTTTTCTATTTAAACATAAATATGAGGATGAGGTGTGTCACTCCAGGACTAATTGCACTAATCAATTAGGAATCTTCCCTAGTAAAACAAACTTTATATAACAACACAGTTTAAATATAAATAACAAATCAAGCAGCTTAACTTTTAACAGTTGAACATTATTTAAATATCAAAGGAAATAATTTCTAACTTAACATTGTTTCTACTCAAAATAAGCAGTATTCCTCCTAAGTAAATGCCACTTTAAATGCAGTTAGCAACCATAAATATATTTTCTGTAATGAGTCTAGGAAGTATTGAAGTTTTCCAAGAGAGGTGAGTTTGAGCAGAACTGTTTAAACAAAACCCAGCCAGAACTGAAAAGCTGCTTTCCCTCCTACAGACCTAGCTCCCCCCATTAACCATATCACATGAAACTGTAAATTAACCTAATCAAAAACCCCAGGGGGAAATCTATAAACAATAATCGATTAACTGCACCTAAATAGATGCTGCATGGCTAAAATGAGTAATTATCCTGCACTACTATCACCTGAGTTAAATGTTTTTTCAGGCACACCAACTTCCTCTAACGTTAAGCCGAATTTTTGAACATTCCTCTTGAACACAAAAGTATGTCCATATCAGTTGCACTATGATCATCATGCTGTGCTGTAACCATGATTCTAAGGACAAAATAGTGTGGATATTGGAAATCTGAAATAAAAGCAGAAAATGCAGTAAACATTCAGCAGGTCTAGCTGGATCAATAGAGAGAGAAATAACATAAGAGTTTACTATGATGACTTTTCAATAGAATATTTTTTCAAACGCAGCAATTATGAAAACTAGCCAAAGCTGATAAGTCTGAATAAAAGTTGTTGACATGAAAATAATAATTGCTTACAATTTAAGCCACAGGTAAACCCCATGTTGTTTCTTTTTGAATATCTGAAGGTTTATTTTCGCCAGGATCTTGGATTAGCCTAGAAGGCTTTGCTTTCTTCACTTGGTGCATTTTCCCATATTGTGGAAACTATGATAAATTTTACCACATATAAGCATGAAAGGAGTTTGTACAATTTATGGAAGAATAAAAAGATGTTATTTCAGGGAATAACCATTATTCTTGCATTTTAGAACTATTTTCTCTCATAGCGGATGATCAGAAATAAACAATTGTTTTTAAATAAAATCAATTAATTATCAATAGTCAGCACTAATTTATTGACCACACTGCCATTCCAATGAAGGCAGCAGGTGGCAAATTTAGAGTGTAACCTATTGCCTTTTCTCTCTCCTGCATCATTCCAGCCCCCAATAACCCTTCACAAATATTTAAAAGGAATGCCTTTATTTTAAAGAATGTTGAATTGAGGTTCTTTATATCTACAGAAGAGAGCAGTAATCAAAATTGTTTCAACTGAAACAAGTATTACAGGGCTTCAGTTTTCCTGTGGTTATCAGTTTCACATGGTTTCAGAAATGCACAAGATGAAAATTTTTAGTTTGTACCTGAATGAAAATCACACTTTCACAAAGATCTGCAGTGTGTACTCAACCTAGAAGTCTGAGGTGTGAAGTGATACTTGTGCAAAACATTCAATCCTTGCTCGTAACCGTACTGAACACACTGATTCTGTACCACTAAGAAGAGCAAATGTTGCACTAAATATTTCAAGTGCTTGTTGAAGTTTTTGATTATATGGATGTTTGCTGTAAGTATAAACAATTTAAGTGAATATATTGAATTTAATGCAAGCCATTCAACAGCAGCATATAAATATTGCAGGCCAGTTTTTTTAAGAAGGGTTGGAAAATTAAAAAACAATTGAATGGTAAGCCAATATATCAAACAGCAGATGCATACCAGTTGAAACTTTGAACACAAGTCCTCATCCACCTGACGAAGGAGCCTGAGACTCTGAAAGCTGGTGCCAAGTAAACCTGTTGGACTTTAACTTGGTTTTGTGAGACTTCTTACTGGCTTCTCCTATCGCCAGGCCCTTGTTCTCCCCCCTTTAGTATCCCCCCATATCCTTCAGTTATCAAGAATTAGGAACCGTAATCACAATGGGACCAAACTGTTTGATGTAAGTTTAATAAAACCTATGCCTTGATTTACAAAGATAATTGAAAGCTCAGGTTTCAGTATGATGCACTTTAAAACCATGGGTTTGTCAGACAATTACATACAACTTGGTCTTTCACATCATACCATTGGCTCCATTTCTTTGTCAAAGCTCTTCTAGACTTGAAACGTTAGTTCTGTGCGCTGTCCATAGATGCTTTCAGATTTGCTGAGAATTTCCAGCATTTTCTTTTTTGTTCTTGATTTCACTTACAAGTTTAAAAATGGTAAAACACACCAAGGACTTATTTACCTATATTTATGGTCTTGTGTACTTGTGCTCTATTTTTTAAGGAACCTGAATATTCGCGCAATACGATTTCTCTGACCCACTTCGTGTCTTGCATTTTCTGGTCTCTATTTCCTTACTTTATTCTTGCGCCACAATCTATATTGAACTGCGTCATTCCAATCTCTGACCCTTTTCATGTCTTCCTATAGTCTTTGACAACTGGAATTCAGGGTCCTGGAGATTTGCAGATTATTATCGCTCAGGAGGAGTTTGGGATGCCTGTGCAAGTGGAAAGACATACTTCCTCCAGCCCTGTTTAAATTCCAGCTGCCCTTGCCCTTGCTGTTGCTGTAGCCCATCTTTACCCTTGTTGAAACTGCTGTGTATTTTGTTTTGTTGCTCTGCTCCAATGAAATATGCCCCAGTTTTACTAATCCCTATTCATAAATAAAGTCATTTATTGTTGTAAGACATTCAAAAATGGATGTACTTTTATCTTGGTCAAAGTAATCATTTAAATTGTTTTGGCATTAGTTTTTTTTGCTTTGATACTCTTGTGTGCTATCATTTATGAAACTTTGATCCCAATGTTTTTTGTTTTAAAAAAACTTTCTTATATCCCCACTTTGGCTGTTATGTAACTGCACCTTCAAGTATATCTGCTCTTCTGTGCTTTTAACAGCATTTGATTTACTCTGTACATCCCCTTTATTCTTCTTTATGAAGTGTATAATTTAATATTTCCCTGAGCTAAATTTTATCTACCATGTGTGTACAATCTGTTGTCCTGTGTCTGATGTTGTTTACATCCACTCAAAAATTAACTGTTTCCTACCAGTTGTCACCTTAAAAATGTGATATTTATATAATAAATATATATATGATGCATATTTGGGGTCCAGAGCTGGGCCCTGAAAAATACCGCTACTTACATTGCTCCAATCATGAAAAACTTACCTTAACCACAATGCTGTTTTCTATCCTTAAATCAATTGCTAACTATGCTGCCACATTGGCTTTGATGCCATGTGCCTTAATATTAACAGCAACTAAACCTATCATCAGCAAGACCACTATTTTGACAACACTGCCTGCATTTGTCAGCTCCCATCACCCTTGGGTTATAAGTCCAAATTTTACCAGTTTTTCACACTTGTGCTACATATAGTACAAAGTGGTTCCATCCTCAACTCTGCAGTACATATTCTATTTTTTACTATGACTATGTTTATGTGCCACTGTAGTCCTCTCTTGCCCCATCTGGTTCCTTGGCCCTGAGTGTATTAATTTGAAAATTCTCTCATTTTATGAATCTATGGTTTCTTTCACTGTATTTCCCAATTTTTTACAGTTCTCTCTCTTTGTCACTTTGATGTTTCCTTAACTGTCATCCTATGTATACTGATACCACCCAAGGCTATCTCACCACCACTTTCCTCAACTGTTTGTGTTGCTGAGTTAGAAGATTGCTAATTTGACATCCAGCATTGGACGAGGAGATTTTCCTCCAATTGAATATTGAGACGACTGAAGCCATTGTTTTGATTCCTTGCACCAAACATTGTTTCTTAACTACTGACTCCATCTGTCTCCTTGGTAACAGCCTACAATCAAGTCAAGTTTGTTCACGACCGTGGGATCCTGAAAAAGCTTCCAATCTCCTATTTCTGCCATCTCTATAACTCCCATTTCCATCTCCGTTGCATCAAATGATTCTCCCCTGCCTCAGCTCACCTGCAACCTCCAGAGTATTCTAACAAAAAAAAACTGGTTGGTGTCTCTCATTCTACCCTCCATAAATTTGAGATCGTCCTAAATTCTGTAGTTCATGTCCTTTCTCACATTAAGTTCCAATTATCTATCACTTCTGTTCTCAGTAACCTACATCTTGAATTTAACATTCTCATCCTTATTTTCTAATTCCTCTGTGGCTTTGTCCCTCCCTCTGTCTCTAATCTCTTCCAGCCACACAACCCTTCCAGAACAATGATGTGTCCCTTTTGTTATCCCTAAACTTGACTGCCAGTGTATTCCTGGCTGGTCTTGCACATTCTACACTCTACACTTTAGGTCAACCAGACACTGATGCAGATGTCATAACTTGCAGCAGGTGTGCTTAGTGACCTCTGTTGGCTTCCAGTCAAGCAATGTCTTGATTTTAAAATTGCCAAAGTTGTTTTCAAATCTCTTAATGGTCAAGCCCTTCCCTATCTCTGTGTGCTCCTCCGACCCTTAATGTTTGCCAGAGACCTTTAATTCTGGCCTCTTGTGTATTACCTATTTTAATTGCTCCATCCTTGATGACCATCCTTCAGTTGCTTAGGTCCAAGCTGTGGATTCTTCTCCCTACATCTCTGTCACTTTCTTCCTTTGAGACACTTCTTAAAATCTATCTCTTTGGTTTGGTCATCTGATCTAATATTTCTTTGTGGCTCAGAGTATATCTTTATTTTATAACAGTCCACTGATGTGCATTGGGATGTTTCATTACATTAAAAGTGCTATATAAATTAATATATTGGAAACCTTTTTTTGCCACCCAATTTCTATGATTAATCTTGGGATTTTTTTTCCCTTCAATGCCAAATCTTAGCTTTTTTAATCACAGTATTGTTGGAGCACCTTCACAACAGCTGCAGCAGTACAATAAGAAGATTCACCACATCTCATCACATATCTCATCAGCGTAACTAGGGTGGACAAGCACTGCTGGCCTTGCCAGGTACATCCTATATCCTGAAAATTAGTTTCAGAAAGAACAGAGATGATGGATAAGATTTAGGGAGGCAATTAGCTATAGTTCACAAAGGATTATAGATATATTTCCATTAGTAAGACAGTTGTTTGTGCAGCTTGAGAAGTAACTCTCCATCAGGTGTGTGGCAAGGTAAGAGGGAAGGTCTCAATGACGAACCATTGCAAGTATGGGAATTGAACTTTTAAATTTAATTAATTTCAGTTTCGTTTTACTGCACATGAAGGAGAAATAGTGCCTTGCAATTCCTTGATCTAAATTTCTGTATAGTGGTACCACTGAAATATTGTGCCGAGTACCAAAGTATTTTTGGAATGGATGATTGATTATATAGTGTGGTTTAGTTTTGGTATTCATTTTCTGTTTCCAGCTTTTATGGAATTGGGTTATAATATCAATATTGCAGTATTGGATACTGAAAACTTAAATATACGATGCTAGTTATGTTATCTAACCTAAATTTAGAACTATAAAATTCTATTTACATGCCACCCTTTGGCTCACCACATTAATTCAATGAATAGCTAAATTACTTTGGTTTCTGATTTAACATATGTGGTCTGCAGAGTAAACTCAGATGTGTTGGCATTAAGTCCTACAATTCTGCTAAGCAGCCTTTGACTAAGGAAGGGAAAACTGATGAAGTTTCTATTCATGATTCTAGTCTCATATCCCTAACCCCAAATACGTGCATTTGAATGTCAGGTGAGGACATCAGGAATGAACATCTGAGCTCATGAATTGTGTGACCTGAAAGGCATACTAGAGGTAGCTGACATCCATAGAACCATCCTGATGAGTAGACAACTGCTTCAGGAGCGAATGAAATATATTGGCAAAGAATGAGAATAATTATTTTGAGGGATGAAATCTACTTGGAGATCTTTACCTAAGGGAATGCAGAAATTCTGAAATGGTTGCCATGGTACTGCATCAAATCATAGTAATTTGTGCAGCACTGCATATCATCACTATAAGAGCTGATGAGAAGCCCATCCGGTCTAATTCACCTTCTAGCTTTTGAGTGGTATTTTGCTGCACTTTAGGATTTGTCTATGATCTGTTACTGGCAGGATTTTACTGGTCAGATTGTTATCTTTGCTCTGTTCATATGCAGAAAGTGTTTGAATAAAGACGGTCAGATTTTTGATATGAATAGCTGGTAGAATAGCATAGCTTTTCCTTTAATTTTTATTCCTCTGCAGTAATTAACTAAATAATTCAATATTTGTAAATTTGAATTGTTGTGGGACTGATGCTCAGTTTTTCAAAACCAATTATTAAAAATTGGCTTAACTGTGTTGCTTTATGTTAAGAAATATGTTGGCTTGGATTTTCCAGTCCTTATTGCTGGCAAGATCTGTTGCTGAAAAGTCCACCGTGCAATTTGCCAGTGGGGGGTTCCCAATCATTGTTCCATAATTTCGTAAATTTTTTAAAAAATAAATATCTATTCAACACATATTTTGTACTTTTAGGGGATATTGGGCTGAGAAGCAAAGACTCAGCTTGTATGATAAATCATATTATTTTATTATCATTGAAGATCAGAGGTTGTTTTTAGATTGTGCTTATTAGATACAGCTAAAGGATAGAGCAAATTTTATTTTTATGAAATGAAATAGAAAGCTGTTTACATTTGGAGAAAGCAAAACTACAGTCACATTACTACTATAATGAATCATTTACATACTTCAAACCACAGTATGCAAAGCATGAACAATAATGCCATCTTTTTAATTGGTGTGTATTGCGGCTATGAGATATACTAAGTTGGATTCCTCCGTAATGAATGTAACTTTCTCCCATGTGATACTCAAGTATTCTTTTAGGAATATAAGTTCATAAAAACCTGTTACAAATGCTTGGATAAGTTTATTGTACTTTTATTGCATTCATTATTTTCTCATTTCTGCCCTCCCAATTCCTTCCCCATCTCTTCATATTGTGTATTGGCATTTATGTCATAGCGATGTTTTGGTGACAACCTAACAATTTTATAACTGACTTTAACAGGAAAGTTCTAATCAAAAGTACATTGGTGAAATATCATAAATTATCTTTTTCTCTTTGCAGGTGATGATTGACCCCACATTTTTCTGTTTGTAATGCAGTTGCAAAAATATATATTTGTATAGCAGTACACAGCAGCATTATGAAGCAAAATGAGACACAAAGCCACATTAGGCTTTATTTGCCCTGATAGACAAAAACTTGGCCAAAGAAAAAGATTTTAAGCATCTTAAGGGAAGAAAGCAAGATAGAGAATTGGAGGTTTTAGGAGGGAGTTGCAGAGTTGACGGTACAGGTGGATGAAAACATGACTACTAGTGATGGAGCAATTAAAATTGGGATTCCCAAGAGGTCAAAATTTGGCAAGAGTGCAAATATCTAGGAGGATTAAGTGGCTGGAGGAGATTAGATATAGAACATAGAACATTACAGCGCAGAACAGGCCCTTCGGCCTTCGATGTTGCGCCAACCAATTAGGAACAAGCAGTGACCCTCTAACCTAAACCATTCCCCATATAGGGAGGGACAAGGCCATGGAGGGCTTTGAAAATGAGGATGAGAACTTTAAATTCAAGATGTTGCTTCACAAAGCCAACATAAGTCAGCGGAAACAGAGGTGACAGATGATTGAAACTTAAAGACACGGGCAACAGAGTTTAGGATGATCTCAAATTTATGGAAGGTGGAATGCAAGATGCCAGCCAGTTTTGTTGGAATACTTTGGGGGTAATAAAGGCAAGAATGAAGATTTCACCTGCAGATTTCAGCACCATTCCCAGTTCCCCAAAAACCTATTGCATTTAGTAACTTCTAATATTGTATTCTTTGGTCTTAGAGACATCCTGTTGCCATACGTCTCTTATTTTCAATACTTACCCCATTATAAAGTCGACTTTTCAAATTGTGTTAATATCTGAAGTTTTATAATGGAATGTGCACAACTTGGAAAGACCATGTTAAAATTAAATGACAGTGATATATAATTAATGATCCATATAGTTATTCTTTACATCTTTGTAATTAAATAATTTGCTTATAGTTTAGTTTTTTTCACAATTGACTTGGTTTTGTTCCTTGTCTTCTAGGACTTTTAGTCAGAAGAGAATTGCAATTGAGAAGGACTATGCTCAGGTAAGGTGTGAGTGAATTTGTTTTTTACAGCTCAGATATTGTATTATACAGAAACCATGTTTTAAATTCACAAACTAATGCCCATTGTCAAAGATCTTTGAGTTAAACGGGACGAAGTAATTAGTAAGTGATGATGAAATTAATTCAAACTAATATTAAAGCCTGCAATATATAGAAGGAAAAGCTTTTGAGTTTTGGAATGATAAGAAGAAATTGATTTTAAAGTATGTGACTAAGTGATGAATTTTGATTTAATTAAAATACCAAGATAGGGGATAAGTGTTGGCACTTGAGGAAAGTTCAGACGAATCATAACAGTTTTAATAGAGTAGTCAAAATAAAGAAGAGATTAGAACAAAGGAAAGAGTAGAGGCTTAAACTTTTCAGTGAATTCCTTACAAGTGTTTGTAAGAGGTACTAGAAAAGCCTCCCTGATATGGGGACAGAATTCCAAGGGCTGAATTTTCACTCCCAAGTTGGATGCACAGCCAGAAAAATTCTTGACTCCCTAAACTTGACATGGGAGAAACTTCTGCAAATAGCCAGATTTTCATTCCATCACGGGGAGTGCATGCTATCTAGAGTCGGCTTTGCTGCCCCTGGGAACAATGTGGAGGCGGACACTGAGGTGGGCTAGTGAAAAGGTTCACCTCAGTGCTGTAAACTTCATTCTAGTTGCAATAAAAATAATAAGATAAAAAAAACCCTCCAACCCTTGATCCCATCAGCTCCCACATGCTCTCCATGCCAACACACCCCGACATACACACACACCCCGACATGCCAACACACCCCGACATATACACACACTCCCAGTGAAAACTGGGATGGGGGCTTCTGGAATCATGGTTTTGGTGCCATTTTGCTGACTCAGCAAAATTTCAAACCCAAGTCTTGGATGGATGCCGGCTTCATTGGAAAGTAGGTGAAATGAGATGGAAATAATTATTTGGTACAAAGGAAAATGTGGAACTTTTTGGAGGGTAGAGAAAATGTGGGAATTTTCAATGAGCCAGTTGAAGAATGAACTTGGAAAAATCAAAGCTATGCAGCAGTAACCCTCCAAGAGATATGAAGAAACTGCATTTGAAAAATCGAGTAATTCAGTTATTTACTGAGAGGCATAATGGAGATGAAATTGCAGGGATTCAGGGATATTTCGCAGCAAGATGACTGGATGATGTTCAGTATCTAAACTGAAATTCTAACTGAATAGAGCAACATAGAATACTTTCCATTCATAAGAAATAGGAACAGGAGTAGGCCATACAGCCCCTCGAGCCTGCCCCGCCATTCATTAAGATCATGGCTGATCTGTAGTAGTTCAGTACCACTTTCCCGCTTTCTCCCTGTAACCCTTAATTCCTTTGTCAATTAAAAACCTATCCAGTCTTGACTTGAACGTATTCAGTGAGGAAGCCTCCACCACCTCATCAGGCAGAGAATTCCAAAGATTCACCACCCTTTGCGTGAAGAAACCCTTCCTCAACTCTGACCTGAATCCCCCCCTCCCCAAAATCTTGAGGCTGTGCCCTCTAGTCCTGCTATCTTTGCTAAGCGGGAAGAGTCTCTCAATCTCTACCCTATCCATCCCCTTCGTTATCTTATACGTCTCTATAAGATCTCCTCTCAGCCTTCTAAACTCCAAAGAGTACAACCTTAGCCTATTCAGTCTCTCCTCATAATCCAACACCCTCATCTCCGGTATCAGCCTACTAAACCTTCTCTGCACCCCCTCCAAGGCCAATATATCCTTCCTCGAATGCAGCGACCAAAACTGCACACAGTTTTTTATGTAAGCCTACTTGTGACACTAATAAATAAATTGCTAAAGGAGCTGCCCTGTTAGGATTAATCCTCTTCAGTACAGTAACTGCAGATAGAAATCTCGGTGTTGACCACTAGTCACACTAACTGGCTAGCCAAAGAGCAGGTGATATCCGTTTGAGATATTGTCCCTGTTTACTTTGCTTGGCTTGCTGACAGAAGCCAGTGTTCCTATCCTTTCCCATGTGAATTGGACACCAGCAGGTCAAATCCTCATGAGTAAATGTAGTCAGTGCCGAGGATGCTGCTGGATTTGACAGTGATCTCTGCTGGTGAAGTTTGGGCTGGGTAGAAAGGTGGTTTTGTCCACCATATTTCATACTGGCACAGTCAGAATCTCAGCAGCTTGTGATAACTAGGGGATTTTCACTAACTTCATTGCATTGTTAATGTAAGTTTATGTGGCATGGATAGAAAATTGGCTGACTGACAGAAGGCAGAGAGTGGGGATAAAGCAATCTTTTTCAGGATAATGTAGAGATGCTAGTGTTGGACTGAGGTGAGTCACCTGAAGAAGGAGTGACACTCTGAAAGCTCATGCTACCAAATAAACCTGTTGGACTTTAACCTGGTGTTGTGAGACTTTGTAATTGCTTTCTCGAGATGGCAGCCAGTGACTGCTGGTGTGACTCGGGTTAGTGCTGCGACCACAACTTTTCGCAATGTGCATTAACGATTTGGAGGAAGGAACTGAAGGCAGCGTTGCTAAGTTTGCAGATGATACAAAGATACGTAGAGAGTCAGATAGTATTGAGGAAGTAGGGGGCTGCAGAAGGACTTGCTCAGGTTAGGAAAGTGGGCAAAGAAATGGCAGATGGAATACAGTGTAGAAAAGTGTGAGGTTATGCACTTTGGAAGGAGGAATGGAGGCACAGACTATTTTCTAAATGGGAAAATGCTTAGGAAATCAAATGCAAAGAGAATTGGGATTCATTGTTCAAAATTTTCTAAAGATTAACGTGCAGGTTCAGTCGGCAGTTAGGGAGGCAAATAGAAGGTTAGCACTCCATGTCGAGAGGGCTAGGGATGTATTTCTGAGGCTGTATGAGGCTCTGGTCAGACCCCATTTGGAGTATTGTGAGCAATTTTGGGCCTTGTATCTAAGGAAGGATGTGCAGGCCTTGGGAAGGGTCCAGAGGAGGTTCACAAGAATGATCCCTGGAATGAAGAGCTTGTCGTATGAGGAATGGTTGAGAACTCTGGGTCTGTACTGACAGACGTTTAAAAGGATGAGGAGAGATCTTATTGAAACTTGCAGAAGACTCAGAGGCCTAGTTAGAGTGGATGTGTAGAGGTTGTTTTGACTAGTAGGAAAAACTAGAACCAGAGGGCACAGCGTCAGACTAAAGAATAGATCCTTTAAAACAAAGATGAGGAATTTCTTCAGCCAGTCAGTGGTGAATCTGTGGAACTCTTACAGAGGGCTTTGGAGGCCAGGTCACTGAGTGTCTTTAAGACACAGATAGATGGGGTCTTGATGATTAAAGGGCTCAGGAGTTAGGGGGAAAACACAGGAGAACGGGGATGAGAAAAAAATCAGCTGCGATTAAATGGCGGAGCACACTCAGTGGGCCAAGTGGCCTGATTCTGCTCCTGTGTCTTATAGTCTACTTGTGACACAGAACTCCAGCTGCAGCCTCATCAGCATCCTATACAGCTGCAACAGAACCTCCCTACTTTTATATTCTATCCCCCTAGCTATAAAGGCCAACATTGCCGCCTTAATCACCTGCTGCACCTGCATACTGTGTTTTTGAGATTCGTGCACAAGGACCCTCTGTACCGTTGCATGTTGCAGTTTTTCTTCATTTAAATAGTAGTCCTTCCTACCATTATTCTTACCAAAGTGGATTCACATTGTAGTACCTACATAGCTACAGAATACCGAAAGGAAAATATCAAAAGTATTGGCTGAATGCTTGGTGGAAGAGATTGTTCAAAAGTGGCGAAGTGAGCAAGTTCCAAGCAGTTGCTAACTGCTTTCAATAGTGGCATGAAAAATTCCATTTGTAGGTTGTGTGGTTCAGAGGTGTGAAGTGGCCACAGTGGTGATGGCAGGAAAGAGATCCAAGTCAGACAAATGGAATCTTCAAAAATGGATGTAGTTGCTTAGTAAGGGAAGTGGGTGGGTGGCAGCGGTGAAGATAAAATCATGGCAATACTACAGAACAAGTTTCAAATCTAATGCATAAAAGGATTGATACTGTATAGAGGTGATGGATGAGTACGATTTGATGTGGGACATTATACAAGGCAGTGTTTTGAACTAGTTGGAGTTTGCTGGTCTCCTGTTTTGCATAAAAAGCAAAAAGGTGGTGGAAGTGTTAAATGCATTAAACATTTTAATGGTTTAATGGTACAGTAATGGTACAGTAATTAGCACTGCTGCCTCAAGTGCCAGGGATCTGGGTTCAATTCCAGCTTTGGGTGGCTGTCTGTGGAGTTTACATGTTCTCCCCATGTTTGTGTAGGTTTTCTCTGGGTGCCATGGTTTTCTCCCATAGTCCGAAGATGTATAAGTTAGGTGGATTAGCCATGTTAAATTTGCGGGGTTACAGTGTTAGGGCAGAGGGTGAGCTTGGATGAGATGCTCTGTTGATGACTCAATGCAGACTCTGAGCTGAATGGCCTCCATCTGCATTAAGGATTTTACAGTTCAGTGGTTCTAATTTGACAATGTTGTAGAGCTGGAAGTAGAAGGAATTTTGCTTCATGTTTATGTTTGGTTTAAACAGGCAACATCACCAATCATTACTTATCCTTTTCAAATAGCTTTTTCAATTAATTCATTTCAAAGGTTTTATAGAACATAGAACATAGAACATTACAGCACAGAACAGGCCCTTTGGCCTTCGATGTTGTGCCGACCAAAATAAAAAGCAATGCCCCTCCAAACTAAACCATTCCCTTCTCTTCCATATACTTATCAATTAACCTCTTAAACGCCACCCAACTTGGCGCATCTACAACAGCTGCAGGCAGGGCATTCCACTCCCTAATCCCTCTTTGAGTAAAGAACCTACCTCTGATATCCGTCCTATAACTCATACCCCTTAATTTAACGCTGTGTGCCCTCGTGCTAGCTTTCTCCATCCTAGGAAAAAGGCTATCACTGTCCACCCTATCTAAACCTCTAATCATCTTATATGTTTCGATTAGGTCCCCTCTTAGCAGCCTCCTTTCTAATGAAAACAACCTCAAATCCCTCAGCCTCTCTTCATAAGACCTGCCCTCCATACCAGGCAACATCCTGGTAAACCTCCTCTGTACCCTCTCCAATGCATCCACATCTTTCTTATAATGTGGGGACCAGAACTGCACACAATACTCCAAGTGCGGCCGCACTAGAGTTTTGTACAGTTGCAACATGATGCTGCGGCTCCTAAATTCATTCCCCCTACCAATAAAAACTAAGACTCCATATGCCTTCTTAACAACTTTATCCACTTGACTGCCTACTTTCAGGGATCTATTGACACATACACCAAGATCCTTCTGTTCCTCAACACTATTAAGAGCCCTACCATAAGCCCTATACTCTACACATTTATTGTTCCTGCCAAAGTGCATTACCTCACACTTTTCCACATTAAACTCCATTTGCCACCTCTCGGCCCAGCTCTGCAACTTGTCCAAGTCACTCTGTAAACTTAAACACCCCTCTTCACTATCTACCACACCACCAACTTTAGTATCATCTGCAAATTTACTGATCCATCCCTCAATACCCTCATCCAGATCATTTATAAAAATTACAAACAGCAGGGGCCCAAAACAGACCCCTGAGGTACACCACTTGTCACCGAACTCCACGATGAATATCTCCCATCAACCACCACCCTCTATCTTCTATCTGCCAGCCAATTCCTAATCCAATTAGCTAAATCACCCTCTATTCCACACATCTGCATTTTCTGTAGAAGTCTTCCATGGGCCACCTTATCAAACGCCTTACTAAAGTCCATATATACTACATCAACAGCCTTACCCCCATCCACCTCTTTGGTCACTTTCTCAAAAAACTCAATGAGGTTAGTAAGGCATGACCAACCCTTCACGAAACCATGCTGACTATCCCCAATCAATTCATTTCTCTCTAAATAACTATAAATCCTATCCCTAATAATTCTCTCCAATACCTTGCCCACAACAGAAGTAAGAATCACTGGCCTATAATTCCCTGGAAGGTCTCTCTTCCCCTTCTTAAACAATGGGACCACATTCGCTATCCTCCAGTCCTCCGGAACCACACCCGTAACCAACGAGGACCGGAAGATCAGAGCCAGAGGCTCTGCAATCTCCTCTCTTGCCTCCCAGAGAATCCTAGGGTAAATCCCGTCCGGCCCAGGGGACTTATCCAACTTCAAACCCTCGAGAATTTCTAGCACATCCTCCCTATCTACTACGATACTTCCCAATTTGCAACCCTGTACCTCAGTGTTCTCCATAGCTACATTTCCAGCACTCTGCGTGAATACCGAAGAGAAATATTCATTCAGTGCCTCACCAATCTCTTCAGACTCCACGCACAACTTCCCACTGCTTCCCACTTTTATCTCTTCAGAAGTCCAGTTTTGCATGAAATATAATAATATCTTTCTGAAAACCAAGTAGTATTATGAATATACTGATTAGCTCTCATCAACGAAGGGAATTACTGGGAAACAAAATTGACAATCAGTTATGACTAAGGTTTAATTTCCTCTCCTACTTCTGTTGAACTGGGCTGGTGTGGGAGTAACAGTTAAACACCTCAATTAGACCACCCCAATCATCTCTGCTGAAGGGAATGGAAGCCTACACTATGTAGCTTTCATAATTTAATCTTTTAAGCTCCAATATCATTTCTGGTGAATCTGTGCTGCACCCACGCCAAGACTTATGCATTGTTACAATTACGTGGTTCTCAGACTGAATATAGTTATCCAGATGGGGACTAACTGGAGTTTTTAGTAGCTGCAAAATAACTGTTTTTAACATTTGTATTCTACCTCTCCTGAGATAAAGACTAACATTTGATTTCTAATTTTATTTTGTACCTGTACATCAGCTTTTTATGATATCTGTACGGGGATTTCATTTTACTCTACTCCTTTACGGTTCCTGTCTTCTCACCTTTTAAGACTTGTCTTGCATGACCTCATGTTAACCTCTGATCAGAACAGTTTTGCCCACTCATTTAATCAAGGCAGAATGAATTAATGTTTCCTTTTGCTGAACTTTGGGAACATTAAAGCAAAGACTTTCAATGCTATCATCAACTTCTTTATGGCCAGCTCTATCTCCTCTCTCTTGCTTTTCATTCTGAATCAGACTTTGCAACATATTTTCTGGTTTGATGTAGAGGTTGGGTGTTAAATCTTACAACTCAGCAGTCACCAAAAAACGTTAATTCCTGTTCTCACCCCTATGCCCTCCCATCCACTGTTGTCACTGAAATCCTTATCTACACTTTTGTCATTTCAGTACTTGGTTTCTCCAACCTCTATCTTGCTTGCCTGTCATTTTTCAACCCTTCATAAGTCCCAACTAATCCTTTCTCTTCACATTTTGATCCTCAGTTCTGACTTTCTCTGCTGCTCTTTTAGCATCACTCATGCAGCTGCTTCAATGTTTTCTGGAAACCTTTCCCTATATCCCCTTGGCTCTATTGCCCTTTCCATGTTTAAAAAAATAAATCAATCTATTTAACCAAGATATTGTTCACAACTGCTACCAATGTGAGTTAGTATAAATTTCTCGATTTTTGTTTTTCCAGTTCTTTTGTCTGATTCATCCACATTTGTCTTAAATTTATACCCAGATCTGCTTTTGTATGAGGTTTGTCACATTGCTTCCTATCTAGAATCCTGGCAGGTATAATTTGTGTTTTATATTTTGAGACATATCAGCTGGGAAGATTAGTTGAATGATTTCATGTTATAATTCTATGTGACAAGCTTTTAGTAGGAATTGATTATGCCCATAATTAAACAGAAGCAGAGTAAAACTAAAATTCATTGGTAATATACTATTGTGTGATCACTGCAGTACACTGACATAATTATGAGAAATAAAAAGAATGCCAGTCAGCTAAAGTGATGTTTTATTTTCCTCACTGAAAGCAATTAGGTAGCAAAAATTGATAGTCTATGCAAGGTATATCAAACATCTGGTGTGCGGGAGCAGCCTGATCAGGCCTGTTCTGTGATGTTTATAAGAAGGGGATGCAATTCTGCTGGGTTCTACTTTAACTGGCTAAGGGCTGCAACCCTACTGAACTGGATAATGTGAGAAAGACATTGAAGAATTAAAGGATGTACTGAGACAAGGGCATTAACTTTGTGCACAAAGTAGCAGTTAAGGAACCAAGACCTGATGAAGGGATTGACACATGAAGTTCTAGGAAAGATGGGGACAGATTTGAGAGCTGACAACAAGACTTAAGGAAAATGGAGAGAAGATGGAATTTGGCTAATGATTTTCAAGAGCAGGGGGTGGGGGGATGCAAGAAGAAGGATGGCTGGAGGCAGTGGAATGGATTTTTTCAATTTTGGTGATGAAGAAGTCCTTCAGCTCTCTGCATTTGGAGACAAGGGTGGGGGCAAAGGTAAGTGATAGGTTATCCTTGCTCTGTTTTTGTTAAGTTGGGTTTTGATGTGGGTTCAGCATTATTTGGATGTCATAAGCCAGTTGAATACCAGATGCATTCCAATCTGAGCCCCTTGGATTGTGTAAAAATAGACGCTGTGCCAGATAGATTGTTGGGCTACACAAGTGTTAGAGAATCTGTTAGGTAAAGGTTTCAATTATGGCTAATCACAGCAATGGCTAAAGAAGTATTGTGGCAAATGACAGCCACTAGACAATTGAGATTTAGGAAGTGTAATTCTAAATTATTTGGAGTAGAATTTTTCACCAGGGCTGACAGAAAAGAAACTGTAATTAAATGACAGTCTTGGGACTCTCCTTGAGTACGTTCTAGGTATTTTAAATTGCATTCTAATCATGTTCATTTGAGACTTTAACAATTTAGGAAACAGAAGACAGTTTAGTCAAGTAAATCAGGAAATCTGCAATAAGACTTATGTAGACTTATACCTATTAAAGACGGGGCGGGACAGAACTAGCATACTTCAGCTCTTGATTTCCAGTTCAGCCTTGGGCGCAATTTGACACTCAGTCTCTGTTCTCTCTCCATAACTTTGCTTCCCACTGGATAGCAGTTATTTGCTGCACAACTTGTTGACTGGAAGCTGCTGCTTATTAACTCATTCCAAACTACAGCCTACAACATGATCAATGATTTGCATTCTAATTGGCGTAATTGGAGTGAGGCTAATTCTTAATTGACTTGATGGGTGTGTGATCAATCTGTGATCTAGGTGGGCATGATCAGTTCTTTTGTTTCTCGAGGGTGATTGTCATCAATTATTAATATCATTTTCCATTGTCCTGTGTCTGGCCCTTTAAAGTATCAATTACTTTTGGGACCATCCCTCTCATTAAACCTTGTTCCTTTTATCTTGAGAAGAAATAAGGTACGTTTTATGATATCCCTCTTGCCTATTTGGTCATTTTTTAAGAAGAATTTTACTTACTAGTCACAAGTAAGGCTTATATTAACACTGCAATGAAGTTACTGTGAAATTCTCCTAGTTGCCACAGTCCGGCACCTGTTTGGGTCAATGCATCTAACCAGCGCATCTTTCAATCGTGGGAGGAAGCCAAGCTCCTGAAGGAAACCTATGCAGACACTAGGAGAACGTTCAAACCCCACACATTCAGTGATCCAAGCTGGGAATTGAACCCAGGTCCTTGGTGCTGTGACTCAGCAGTGCTAACCACTGTGCTGCCTATTTGTTTAGAATGGTGAAGATATGCTGCTGTGTCCCCATGATAGGTATATTGAGCTCATCTCAAAGGGTCATATAATTGACATTAAATCAGATCTTTATCAGTGACATTGTGTTTTGCTCGTTAGAGGGGTCAGTTTTCGTACAGAGTGTGCAGGAAGGTTTTTTGACTCAGTATGTAGATAGGCCAACTAGAGGTGAGGCTACATTGGATTTGGTGCTGGGCAATGAGCCAGACCAGGTGTTATGCTTGGAAGTTAGTGAACATTTTGGTGATAGTGACCACAATTCGGTTACGTTCACCTTAGTGATGGACAGGGATAGGCATGAAGCTGGGGGCAGTAGTTATAGCTGGGGGAAGGGTAATTATGAGGCCATCAGGAGAGAATTACGGTGCATAGATTGGACTAGGGAACTACAGGGACTGGGAACATCTGGAATGTGGTGCTTATTCAAGGAGCAGCTGCTGCGAGTCCTTGATAAGTATGTCCCTGTCAGGCAAGGGGGAAATGGTCGAGTAAGAGAACCTTGGTGTACGAAAAAAGTTGATTTGCTGGTTAGAAGGGAAAAGGAGGCTTATGTCAGGATGAGGCTTGAAGGCTCGGTTAGTGCAATGGATAGCTATAGATTAGCCAGGAGGGAGCTAAAGAGTGAATTGAGGAGAGCTAAGAGGGGACACGAGAAGACTTTGGCTGATAGGATTAAGGAGAATCCTAAAGCTTTCCTTAGATATGTTAAGAATAGAAGATTGGTTAGGGCAAGATTAGGGCCAGTCATAGACAGCAGTGGGAAGTTGTGCGTGGAGCCTGAATAGATTGGTGAGGCACTGAATAAATATTTCTCTTCGGTATTCACGCAGAGTGCTGGAAATGTAGCTATGGAGAACACTGAGGTGCAGGGTTGCAAATTGGGAAGTATTGTAGTAGATAGGGAGGATGTGTTAGAGATTCTCGAGGGTTTGAAGTTGGATAAGTCCCCTGGGCCGGACGGGATTTACCCTAGGATTCTCTGGGAGGCAAGAGAGGAGATTGCAGAGCCTCTGGCTCTGATCTGCAGGTCCTCGTTGGTTACGGGTGTGGTTCCGGAGGACTGGAGGATGGCGAATGTGGTCCCATTGTTTAAGAAGGGGAAGAGAGACCTTCCTGGGAATTATAGGCCATTGAGTCTTACTTCTGTGGTGGGCAAGGTATTGGAGAGAATTATTAGGGATAGGATTTATAGTTATTTATAGAGAAATGAATTGATTGGGGATAGTCAGCATGGTTTCGTGAAGGGTAGGTCATGCCTTACTAACCTCATTGAGTTTTTTGAGAAAGTGACCAAGAGGTGGATGGGGGTAAGGCGGTTGATGTAGTATATATGGACTTTAGTAAGGCGTTTGATAAGGTGCCCATGGAAGACTTCTACAGAAAATGCAGATGTGTGGAATAGAGGGTGATTTAGCTAATTGGATTAGGAATTGGCTGGCAGATAGAAGACAGAGGGTGTTGGTTGATGGGAGATATTCATCGTGGAGTTCGGTGACAAGTGGTGTGCCTCAGGGGTCTGTTTTGGGGCCCCTGCTGTTTGTAATTTTTATAAATGATCTGGATGAGGGTTTTGAGGGATGGATCAGTAAATTTGCAGATGATACTAAAGTTGGTGGTGTGGTAGATAGTGAAGAGGGGTGTTTTAGTTTACAGAGTGACTTGGACAAGTTGCATAGCTGGGCCGAGAGGTGGCAAATGGAGTTTAATGTGGAAAAGTGTGAGGTAAGTCACTTTGGCAGGAACAATAAATGTGTAGAGTATAGGGCTAATGGTAGGGCTCTTAATAGTGTTGAGGAACAGAAGGATCTTGGTGTATGTGTCAATAGATCCCTGAAAGTAGGCAGTCAAGTGGATAAAGTTGTTAAGAAGGCTTATGGAGTCTTAGCTTTTATTGGTAGGGGGATTGAAGTTAGGAGCCGCAGCATCATGTTGCAGCTGTACAAAACTCTAGTGCGGCCGCACTTGGAGTATTGTGGGCAGTTCTGGTCGCCACATTATAAGAAAGATGTGGAGGCATTGGAGAGGGTACAGAGGAGGTTTACTAGGATGTTGCCTGGTATGGAGGCAGGTCCTATGAAGAGAGGTTGAAGGATTTGAGGTTGTTTTCGTTAGAAAGGAGGCGGCTAAGAGGGGATCTTATTGAAGCATATAAGATGATTAGAGGTTTAGATAGGGTGGACAGTGATAGCCTTTGTCCTAGGATGGAGAAAGCTAGCACGAGGGGACACAGCTTTAAATTAAGGGGTATGAGTTATAGGACAGATATCAGAGGTAGGGTCTTTACTCAAAGAGTGATTAGGGAGTGGAATGCCCTGCCTGCAGCTGTTGTAGATGCGCCAAGTTTGGTGGCGTTTAAGAGGTTAGTTGATAATTATATGGATGAGAAGGGAATGGTTTAGTTAGGAGGGGCATTGCTTTTTATTTTGGTCGGCACAACATCGAAGGCCGAAGGGCCTGTTCTGTGCTGTATTGTTCTATGTTCTATGTTCTATGTATAGGTTACTTAAAGATTGTTGCCACTTCTCTTTGGTTACTTGGAACAATTACTTTTGAAACAAAGGATAAAATGAGAAAATTGCTTATAATATTAAAACTAATAAAGAAATTTACAATAGTGTTATGTATAGAATGTGAGAATAATTTTCATGTCTGCTTTTACTTGTATTAAGACAGCATGTGATCTCTGAGAACCTAGATTAATTGGATGTCTAACTGATGTAAAAGTAACTTCATTTAAACAGATGTTTGTCAGTACTTTTGCTGAAGACAACTGCTTTGCTATAGTATGTTTTTGTGTCTAGCAGTGCTTGATATCAGTTAATTAAACATAAGAGTAATTTTGTAAAATTTAAAAGTCACAGCAATTACATGGTTTAGGTTAGACGCTTATAAAGTCAAAGCTCTCAAGTGATTGGTGTGCTCAGTGTGGCAGTACATTCAACTAACAGATATTAAAATTAAAAAGAACCACAGTTACAAAAATTAATTGAATAACATTCTAAACTTACAAAATCAAAGATGGCTATGCAGTGTGAAAAGCACTGACAGTTTAAATTCTGCTGACAAGGCAGCATGGTGGCAAGCACTGCTGCCTCACTGCCACAGGCCCAGGTTCAATTCTGGTCTTGAGTGACTGGCCATGCTAAATTGCCCCAAGATGTGTAGGCTAGATTCATTAGCTATGGTAAATGCACAGAATTACAGGGATAGAGAAGGGTGGTGCATCTGGGTACGATGCTCTTTCGAAGACTCAGTGTAGATTCGGGCTGAATCGCCATGTTCGGCACCACAGGAATTCTTAAATCCTTTAAAAATCACAAGTTAAACTGCACTAATTTAATGCATAATGTTTTAATACATGTTTTTCTTTGAAAAATAGGACTTTGAATTTATACAATGGAATACAGTTTAATTGGGAGGGAAGCGGATGAAGGGAGGAGGTACCAGTAATTGTTCAACCTTGATAGCTTGTTTCACTGCCTTAAGTGGAAAAACCTATGGCCAATGAAAAAAAACCTATGAAGAAACAAGTTTGAATGTAATGCTGAAAACCTAGCGTGCCAAAATTCAACATAAAATCATATTACGTTTTAGCTTGGAGTAAGTGAAACTAAAATTAATCATTAAAAATCAATTTTTTGACACTTGCAAATTGGAAGTAAATAGAACCATAAAATCCCCCCAGTGCAGAAGAGGGTTGTTCAGCCCATTGAGTTTATACCAAATCTTCAAAAGAGCATCTTACCCAGGCCCACCACCTTTCTCTATCCCTGTAACCCAGTTCATTTACCATACATAATGAATCTAACCTACACATCTTGGGGCAATTTAACCCGCCCAGTCACCCAAGGCCAAAATTGAACCCGGGCCCCTGGCATTGTTAGGCAGTAGTGCTTGCCATCATGCTGTCCTATCAGCAGAATTTAAATTGTCAGCAGTTGCTGCAAGTTGAAAAAAAGATGCTCAATACTGTACATATAATGTGTGTATTACATGAAACTAACTTGTATCATTGCCTGAAGTTTATTAATTCATTCTCTGCTTTATTTGGAGCACTTGGGATTGGCTGAGTTTGGCAGGATTTATTCAGCTCGATCGACAGAAATGCTTTTGAATGACTGAGCAATAGGTGTTTGTAATATTAGGAATGTTCATGGATTTGTTTCTTTGCAGCAAGGTAATAAACTGTGCAGTAGTCACTAGTGTTGAATTTCACAATAGGTGGTGTTTATGGTGAAGGTTCTAAATCTCAGAGGCCACTTATTTCTAATTCCTGCCATATCTCAATCCCTTAGGTTGTCATGTAACATTTATCTATTGTCAGGGAAGCTGGATGCCTACTAATGCTGTGACTGTTGAGTTAAAGATGCAGAAGTAAAGCTTGGTTTCTCAGGGACCCAAAGTTTCTCAGTGCTTCGTAACTGTGCTGGGAAACACAGCAATATCAATAAACTAAACTGGAAAAATACAGCAGCATTGATAGGTAGCAATGTAGCATATGTTGCAGGGAAGGTAGCCAAGTAATAAAATACGAGTAGTTGTAACACTGTTTGTGGTATTGTTTATAAAGTAGTGCACAAGTGTTAGAAATTATGCCAAGGCTCATTCTGTTACAATATTTCAGGTGCAAATGTGTTTCACAATAATAATTATTCTACATCACAAGTAAGCAGCTTCAGTTTAACAATGAGTTGTGTTAAACAATTAAAAGGTAATGGATGGTATTAAAAATAGTACAATATTTTTTCACTAAGAAAAACTTCAATAATGTTGAACAAATTGCAAAAAAAACTGTCAAATGTAACTTCTACTACAAAAACACCTTAAATTTCAAATTATTCACAAAACGTCCTACAAGAGAAGATGGACTCTGCAAGTATTCCCTCAACCTCAATATTCACCTTTCCACCTACACTATTTATGAAGAGATGGAAAACTTTAAAAACTGTCACAGAGGCAACTTTTGATTATTTTTCTCTTTTACTTTTAATAAAATGCTGAATTCTGAATTGGAGCCTAGGAACCATCTTCCATGCCTTGCTTATATTTCTGGCACTTGTTATTTGAGCATAAAATTATCAACATAACACTCAGGACATCAGCCTATTCTCTCCGTGACTCCAAATCTGAACTGACCATGGTTTTAGTGTTTTTAGTAGCTGGTTTTGTGGAAATAGAGTCCTTGTTCCCAAACAAACAAACTGCCGTATAATTTGATCTTTCTTTACATCCTAGCCATAACTGTCACACTACACTCTGCACCTTCTTTCCTTCTCTATGTAAGGTATGCTTTGTCTGTACAGCATGCAAGAAACAATACTTTTCACTGTATGCTAATACATGTGCCAATAAATCAAATCAAAAAACATTTGGATCTATTTCTTTGCATCCTCTTGTGACATCATTTTGAAAAAATGGGTTGGCAGATATTGGAAATGGCATTCGACAGTGTTGCACAATTTTGTTTTGACTGAAAATAACTTTTTTAATTGATTTAAGATGATTTCAGAATGTGTAGCTCAGTTACCCCCAGTTCTGAATCACAAGTTGAGGTATGGCATCTGTTTTAAACTTTTCTAGTGCCACATGTTTGGTCTGTGGGGTAAGAGATTGACTGCACAAGGGAAAAGGTCCCTGGTTAGTCATTCTATATGTTGCCACATTGATTTTGTTTTTCCTCAGATGATTTTGTTATAAGCATAGTGTCAGATGACTGGGAGTGCCAATGCTCAATTGATGGCATATGTTGCACTTCACACTCTTCCATCAAATTCCGGCCCATATGCACTCTGCAGTTCACAAAAATTGTGTAAGGATACATGAATTGTTTTCACTCCACAAATGTTGTGAAGTTTTTCATATTGCATTGAAAACATCTTGCATGTCCTGAAGATTGTTGTATTTGCTTTACCCAAGCATTTGAATAGGAAGCAAACAGAGAATTGATTTCATTTTAGAATTTAATTCATTTAGTGGCACTTTTATCAGTACGTTGTATAAGCTGTGTTGTCTTAATTTTGCAGTTGATGGAATCTAATGCTGAAATCTGCTTGTTCAAAGGATGACAGGTTGTTTATTCAACTCCATTGTATCTCAAGAAGATTCCTTGTCGCCTTGGCCCATAAAACTGCAATTATTTGTTTTGATTCCATTTAGCTTTGATATCTGAAGTTCTTCAGGGGATTACATGACACAACAAAGCTGTAAAACAACAATATAAATAAAAGAATGATGGAATCATGTTGGCATTTATAAATAATCATTTCTTTAAATGATACAGAGGGTGGGAGGGAATGCATCTTCAGAATTCAGATGCCACTCCACAAAACCTTCACTTTGTATCACAAAACATGCATAATGTAACATATCAAGTAGTTAGAATGAATTTAATTATTGAAATCTGCTTAATCCTATTCAGCAGACAGTTTAGCTTGAGTATTAAATGCTGAGCTCCTGAAGTGAAAAGTGCACTGTAAGTTTCTAGTGTGTTATTGTACTACTTTGCAACAGCGTGGAACATTGTGATAGCAGAAGACAGACCAAGTTGTGTTGCTGCAAAACCCTAATTAGGAGTAAGAGTCGTCAGAAGGCGTTGTGGGATGATGATCTCATTGGGTAATTAGCGTAACACGAGGCAGGCTTGCAAAAGGATTGAGAGAAGTTTATGAATAAGAAAATTAGCATGGCCATTGCAAGGTAGTCAGGTTACTTAATGAGCTTTAAATGCAAAACATTTTCTTAAGTCCATGTTCTGAAACTGAGTAGACGTCAGCTGTTAATTTGTTTGTTCTAACAGTAAGTAATTTATTTTTACATTCACTATAATCTATCAGTAGTTCGGAACTAATTTTCTCCTGTTGTGTAATACCCTCCCACACCACTCATCAACTTCCTCCTCTTCATTTTAAGACCCTTCTCAAAGCCAGTGCCTTCTGTCAGAATCTCTGGCTGGTGACTTGATTTTCTATGTTTAAAGGCTCTATATAATACAAGCTGCATTGTCTGTCATTGCTGTCTCTGTTAAGTCTTTTAATTGTATTTCTTTATCTACGCAGCTTGTCCTTTAAAGACAGATGGTATTTTAGGCTCACTCTTTGACATTCAATAGCATTACCATTGCTGAATCCCCACTATCAACATCCTCCGAGTTAGCATTGATCAGGAATTGAATTGACTAGCCAGATTAGTAACGTGTCTACAAGAGCAGGGATCCTGTGGCGAGTAACTCATCACCTGATTTCCCAAAGACTGTGCACCATTTACAAGGCTCAAGTCAGGAATGTGATGGAATATTTACTTGCCTGGATGAATGCAGCTCAAACAACACATTCAGCACCATACAGGACAAAACAGCCTGGTTGATTGGCAGCCCATCTACAGACTTTTATTTCCTTCACTACTGATACACACTGCTACCATTGTGTACCATCTATAAAATGCACTGCAAAAATTCATCAAGGCTTCTTAGCACCTTTCAAACCCACAACTGTTATAGCATCTAGAAGAACAAAGGCAGTATATACATGGGAATATCACCTGAAAATTCCTCTTCAAGCCACACTAGTTCTAAACTTGGAGATATATTGTTGTTTCAACACTTTCACTGGGCCAAAATCCTGGAACTCCCTTCCTTACAATACATGGACTGTATTGATTAAAGATGACAATTTACCATCACCTACTCGAGGGCAGTAAGTAATTGGCAATGAATGCTGACCTAACCAACAATGCCCACATCCTTTGAATGAATATGCATTGAATTGAAAAAACTTTGGTAATAAGTGTGTTCTGTATATTTCAATTACAACTGTAGTTTACTGTGGCAATGTTACATAGCAGTACGCATCTATTCACAGCCAACGTTTGCAAGGCATAAAATTGGAGTTAGACTATCCAATTGTCGCCAGAACGAATAACCAACATTTCCCATTAACAAAGCGTTCTCAACAAGAATGTACAAGGGAGGAAGTCACTTTAGAGTTATTAAATTTTATTGTTGTATCGTTCATCCCTACTTTCTATCACAAATCAAATAAAGAGCCATAGGTAAAAACAAAATAGGAGGTGAATATCAGCAAGCCAATACATTCGACTGAAATTGTGTTGCCTGACTTACTTCAAGGTAATTTGCAACTTCTTGACTCCTGGGCTGAATGAAAATCAGCCATCGTGCTTAGTGATTCCTGCCAGAAAGTGCGAGAGAGAAACATGAAGAAATCAGAAGGTTTTACTCATTTCAAAGTTGGTAATTCACTGAAATATTCTGTAATTTATCACTGAGATTGCTGGTGGTGAGCACTTACGGAAGAGGAGAGAATTATTTTAGATGCATGTTGAGTCATTGGACTTATAACCAGCTATATGGTATAATTAAGCTATCGGATCAACGTTGTCTACATGAACGTTAACAAGGCCTTTGACAAGGTATCACATGGTAGGTTGTTGCACACGGTTAAATCTCACGGGATCCAGGGTGAGTAGCCAATTGGATACAAAATTGGCTCGATGACAGAAAATAGGGTGATTGTAAAGGGTTGTTTTTCAAATAGAGGCCTGTGACCAATAATGTGCCTTGGGGATTGGTGCTTGGTTCACTGTTATTTGTCATTTGCATTAATGATTTTGATGAGAATTTGGGAGGCATGGTTAGTAAGTTTACAGATGACACTAAGATTGGTGGATAGTGAACAGTGAAGCAGACTATCTAGAACTGCAACAGGATCTTGATCAACTGGGCCAGTAGACTGAATGACAAATGGAGTGAATTTAAGGTGATGCATGAAAGTACAATGATGCATTTTGGTAGATCGGGGTGCAGGTTCATAGCTCCTTGAAAGTGGAGTCACAGGTGGACAGTGTTGAAAAAGGCATTTGGCATGCTTGGTTTCAGTGTTGAATACAGGAACTGGGATGTCTTGTTGAAGTTGTACAAGGCATTGGTAAAGCCACACTTGGAATACTGTTACAGTTCTGGTCATTCTATTTTAGAAAGGATATTATTAAACTAGAAAGGGTGCAGAAAAGATTTACTAAGGTGTTGCAGGGACTCGATGGTTTGAGTTATAAGGAGAGGCTGAATAGACAGCTAATCTTACTGTTGTGTCCAGTAACATACTTCATTTTTTTGTAACGTTCTAAGGGGTCATTTTTAGCGCTGGGAAGATCAATGTTTAACTGTAGAAAATGAAATAAACTAAAGCAATTTGGGGTCTGTTACACTTTTGGGGCTATGTTGACTTCAGTGGTTAACAACTAGAAAGATAACATCTTAAAATCGCAGGTGGATTTACTGAGCTGGAGGAATGATGTCCACACTGCTTACAAAGCAGTCCAGGGAGATTTTTTTTGGAGGGAAGAAATAAGAGCATACCATTTAGCCCCATGGACCTGCTGTTCCTATCAATAAGATCATTTGGGGCGGCACGATGGCACAGTGGTTAACACTGCTGTCTCACAGTGCCAGGGACCTGAGTTTGATTCCCAGCTTGGGTTTGTCTGTGTAGAGTTTGCACATTCTCCCCATGTCTGCATTGGTTTCCTCTGATGCTTTGGTTTCCTTGCACAGTCCAAAGTTGTGTGGATTGGTCATGCTAAATCCTCCTTTAGTGTCAGGAGGACTAGCTGGGGTGAATGCATGGGTTTATGGGAATACAGCCTGGGAGGGATTGTGGTCAGTGCAGACTGGATGGACTGAATGGCTTCCTTCTGCACTGTAGGAGTCTATGACTAAACTGTCTTAACTTCACTTTCTTGTCTGTTCTTCCATAACTGTACACTCCTCTTTAGATCTAAAATCTTTAATTTGATCATAAATATATCCAATGACTCAACCTGCACTCCTTTGTTAAGGTTTCTACAATGCAGTCACATTTGGAGGATCTACAAGATATCAGTTTATTATAAATAATGCAGTTACAGTTGTTCCATTTATTTGCTAATACCCAAAAGTAATGTTATGTTGTGTTTATTATGCCTATTAAAATGTTCTTTCAATTTCCTCCAATTCACAGTCCCTTCCAAATGCTGGTGTTCAATTTCGCTAACACAGCTAATCTCTTAAATGACCATTCTTCATCTTTGAGTCTATTTGGAAAATGTCAGAAGGCTATAATTGATACAACAATATATATTTGCAGCACTTGTATTTGAGACTGTTTGTAAATATCAGTTAGTTTACAGGTTTGCCTTGCCTACCAGATCTAATTACTTGTTCAACTGAGCATGTGCTAACTGGAGAATTATTATTATTAAATAAAATGGTTTAAAAAAAATGTATTTTTTTGATGAATCAGTTTTAAAAACTGAACATCTGTCTTTGGAAACCTTATTAAACGGGTGTTTAATTGCAAGAACTTTCTTTTTCCGAACATTATCCTTTCCCCTGTTCTTCACCCCAACCTGACAAAAGTTTAGGAAGATCCTACAGCACAATGAGTTAATTCAGAAAATTCTGATCTTTGACAAGTGGTACGGATATAATCAATGGTACTGAACAAGTCGACAGAACTTGAATCTAAGTTCTTTAAGTCTTGTTCTTTTAAGGTTAAGTCAAGCTGGATATCTCACAAAAGGATCTAGTTTGTCGTTTTACGTCTATAGTTATTTAACAATTTTACTTTGTGTGAGAGAAACCATGTGGTTCTGGAAGGAAATTTGACGACAGCTTGTAAGCTGATTGCTTTCATTAGAAAGAATTGTCTTTCAATACTTAGTGCCTTTCCTATCTAACTTTCTTTTGAAAAAGAAAAAGGATGAGCAGTGATATATATTCCTTATGAAACATGTGGTTTCACATTCTTTTTGTTTCATATGTCATATGACACATTATCTAAATCAGACTCTTAATGGCTACAGTGCAGCGGTAACTAGGTTACACACGGGTAAGAGGAAGGCTGTGTATATTTTGTCACTTGGCACATTTCCCAGAATAGCATTCCTGCATACTGGATAATAAAATGCCATTAGTGTTTGGAGAACTAAGGGCTGTGGTGCTGGTACACAGTGTTTTTATAACTTCCGTCTGTGGGCTTAACCAGGAAAGCACTAGTCTGAAGTAAATCCTGCTTCAATTTACAGAAGGTCAAAAAAGACTGCATTCAGTCAGGACTCTGCAGGCATCTGAACTGCAACACAGCAGAATTATTATATATGTTAATTAAGTTAAATTTCATAACTGATTTATGCAGAAAAAATTGAAATTGGTACAACTTTAGATCATGGAATCACCATTCTTTGAAGAGTAAAACATGTTGCCCAGTAGAAGTTGATTGCCACCCACAAGCATTGGTATGATAGTGCCAGTTTAGCAACATTTACTAAGGTAACTGTACTTTGTGTACACTTGCTTAACCAACCTTACTTTTGTTAAATTTATGCTAGAATTTCAAATTATCAGGAGGGCACATTTTCATGCTGCTTCTGTGCTTTAGTTAGTCTGAGAGGTCCTTCAACTTCTTAAGAATATTAGCTGACACAAAAACATATCAAAGCTCTCATCAGGATGCTGCAAGAATGCCAGTGTATGGTGAAAACATTTTACAATATGAGAAGAGAATGCTGATTGGTTGGCAAATAGACTCTGGTAGAGGAGTTGCCATTGAGAATGTACGGGTTGATGATGACTGCCAAGCATTAAATTTTAAACAATACTTGAAAGTTACCTGTTAGTAGCCAACTGTGGTTTGCCAACAATCAACATTCTCTTCTCATAGAGTATAAATTGTTTTCCTCTTATATTGATCAGCCTTTAAGACATAGGCTGAATTAGACCACTTAACCCATAGAGTCTGCTCCACTATTCAATCATGGCTGATATTTTTCTCATCCCCATTCTCTTGACTTTTCCCCATAACCCCTGATCCCCTTATTAATCAAGAACCTATCTATCTCTGTCTTAAAGACACTTAATGACCTGGCCGCTGCAGCCTTCTGCAGCAAAGAATTCCACAGATTCACCACTCCCTGGCCGAAGAAATTTCTCCTCATCTGTTTTAAAGGATCTCCTTTTAGCCTGAGTTGTACCCTTTGGTTCTAGTTTGTCCTACTATTGGAAACATCCTTGCCTCATCCACTCTATCCAAGCCTTGCAGTATCCTGTAAGTTTTAATAAAATCTCCCCTCATCATTCTAAAATCCAACAAGTACAGACCTAGAGCCCTCGACAGTTCCTCATACGATAAGCTCTTAATTCCAAGGATCATTCTTGTGAACCTCCTCTGGATCTTTTCCAAGGCCAGCAAAACTGCTCACAGTACTCCAAATGGGGTCTGACCAGAGCCTTATACAGCCTCAGAAGTACATCCCTGCTGTTGTACTCTAGACCTCTCAACATGAACTAACATTGCATTTGCCTTCCTAACTGCTAACTGAACCTGCATGTTAACCTGAAGAGAATCTTGAGCAATGACCCCCAAGCCCCTTTGTGTTTCTGATTTCGTAAGCTTTTTCCCATTTAGAAAATAATGCATGTCTTCATTCCTCCTTCCAATGTGCTAAATTTCACATTTTTCCACATTGTATTCCATCTGCCATTATTTTGATATTCATGCAGAATGTCCTGATGAGTGCAAAAGGAAAAGCTTCAACATATCTTTTTTTCTTGCAATACTCAAGTTCTGTACTGCTATATGACTCTTCATTAATTTTCCAGATTATTGAGTTGCACAACAAGACTTCAAGACCTTCCCCTGCTTTCCCCCTATAAAACAATTGCATGACACTTTTCCCTTGGTGGTAGTGTACCAAATTGCAATTGCTTGTTATTGGCTGACTTTGCTTTCTTCTGCTGACCTGAAGCAATTATTTAGATCCCTTTCAGGTGGACATGAAACTTCCAATGGCAGTATTTTGGAAGTTAGTGATGTTTTCAGCCAACCAATGTTTGCCCTTCAACCAGCATCACAGCCATCCATTTATAATCTCATTGCTGTTACCACATGTATCTACTTTTCAGGCCTATTTTAATAGGCTATGAAGCACTTAGGGATGTCTTGAGTTCATGAAATGCAATTCATAAATACAAATCTATCTATCGTTCTTGGTCCCATGGATCACGATGACTCTGGACTCTCCATATAATATTGCTGGTGTTTTGATGGCATTGACATTATTTTAGAAAACAACCAATAAGCAGTAACCAAGGATGTAAAGCACATGTAACAAAAAGAAACACTGTCCCACACACTTTTTTTTCTGTTTTAAGAACATAAGTAGAAACAGGCTGAGGCCATATGGTCACTTGAACCTGCTCCATCATTCTGTACTTTTGATGGCTGATTTTCTGCCTCAACCGCACTCTCCTGCTTGCTCCCCATACCCGATTCCCTGTAAGATTAAAAATCTATCCTATTCTTAAATATTCTGTTCCGGTTACAATTCTTGATAAGAGTGCCCGTTGAATCTTGCTCCTTAACTTGGGGCTACTATTGATGATAGTACTGAAAAATAAATGCAGCACAAAATGGGAAAAGTCCCAAATGCTTTTGAGGCACCTTTTCCAAAGTTAACCTCATTATTCATGTGTGTATCAATAGAATTGGAAATGACCCACTGGCATCTGCTACTATTAGCTTTGTTGTTGCATGATTAGCCTTTGGTTGAGTGCATTCGTGGCTACAGAACTGTCACAGATTTTGGGTACTATTTAGTACAGCCTTAAGTGATTGTTTTATACCTAGGAGGATAAGTAACAGGGAGCTCCATAAAGGTCAATCTGTTTGTAAAAGGCACTGGTGCTTATGTAGGCGTGTCTTCCTTATAGTGTCTCAAGTTAATTTGCATTTTGCTTCATGAGCCAAAGACCCAAAACTGGTGAAACAAAAACATTCAAGACAGCAACTTGGATTTACTGCAATTCTGATACTGCTGGGCTTTACTGCTGCAGTTAGGAAGCCAATCACTTTAATGTGTCGAAATTTAAGTATTTTTTAATTCAATTGAAATGGCAAAATATGTTTAACATTTTGAAAAACCTAAGTAAATTATTTGGTCTGAAATTTGGGAAGTTGATTAGCAATTTTAAAAATTAAATCTCGTGTTCTTTGTTATGTCAAGTTATTTTAATTGGTGTTGCTTAAGAAGATGTTTGCTGCTGAGCTGTTCAATGAATTTGGTTAGTGTTCACATTTAGTGGATGGTTATTTTGTGTGCTGTACACATAATAATGGATTCCCTGATAAGATTATTTGCATTTACCCATACCTTATACATTATCAAAATGTCCCAATGTTTCAAAAGAAATTGCGGTGTAGATAATGTGTGAAAATACAAATACCAGTGCAATTTTTAGGTCATATTTTTTTGAGGGCATGTTGATCAGATTCTGAAATCTTGATCTTCAAAAAATTCTCTGGGAACTTTAATGTCCAGTCACATGAGTAAAGCAAACCATGGATTAACATTATTGGTGGGATGATGGCACAGTGGTTAGTACCACTACCTCACAGCGCCAGGGACCAGGTTCAATTCCAGCCTTGAAACACTGTTTGTGTGGAATTTGCATGTTCTCCCTGTACCTACATGTGTTTCCTCTGGGTGCTCCAATTTCCTCCTACAGTTCAGAGATGCGCAGGTTGGCTAGATAACGGACATGCTAAATACCCCCTTAGTATCCTGGATGTGTGGGTTGAGTAGATTTGCCATGATAAATGCATGGGGGGGGGGGAGTGGGGGACAAAGATGCTGTTTGAGAGTTGGTGCAGATTCTTTGGGCCAAATGACCACTGCACTGTAGGGATTCTATGGTTCTATCCTGTGTCAGGAATAGTACCTCTAGCAGTGCAGCACTGCATGGGAATGCCAGCTACTTTAAATTCAGTTGCATGCTGTTGACTGATCTAAACTGTTATTGGATTCCGTGTTTCATAAAGACATTTTTTTGTAGTGACGAGGCTTAATAAAGTTTTATCAGTTTACATTTTCTTGTATATTTTGATTGTTTAGAATTTGCATGTGTAATGAAAGTGCAGTGCCATTAAGTATTTCCAATGTTAAGAAAATGAACGATTTTAATGTTAAGGTCCCAGTGTCTTTTACAAGGTTTTTTTTTTTCTGGACAGTTCCTATTCAATGAAGTATTTATGAAACATTGTTGGAGCTCGCTACTTTCAATCACTATCGCTTGACACATTAAACTTGTACTGTCAGTTTTTATTTAAGTAACAAAAAAATTGTTGACAGCTCTTTAGGCATGAAGTAATGAAACAATAATCTATAATTAGGGTTGAGCCTGAAATCGCTAAAGGCACCCAGCTTACCCAGTAAGATAGTTTCAGTACATTTTGAAAAATATGAAAAATCAGGTTACATAGGAGCGCATTTCAACTCCATAGCAATCTCAGTTTAAACATAAAAAAACCTTAGCCCAGATCCTATGCCACACCTGCAAATTCCTTGGTTCCTTTTCACATAACACCCCTACCCACATCTGTGTCTTTCTCCTTCTTTCTCCCTCTCCTCCCCACTCTCTCCCTTCATTCACCATTTTCACTTCCCATGTGAAAGCCATTTTGACATTGAGAAGCAGCTCTTGAAACACTGTATTCTGATTTGGCAATCTGTACATAGCATGAATGCCAAAGAAAATTCATGTGCTGATCATAACAATTTAAGGAATTAGCGTATTGTAAATTGTGTACAAGTATACTTCCCTTTCAGCAAAACTGTTCTTTGGTAATAATTCTATGAATTAACCAGCATTACATTTTGCATGTCTAAATTTGGATTGGGAATGCACCAACACTTTGAATACAAAATATTCTGTTTTAGTGAAGCAAAAGTAGTGGCAGCACAGCCTTTTATTTTTGTAAAGGCTTAATGACATTTTAACAAAATGGTTTTGTGTGAGTTCTTTGCATGGTAAATATAGTATTCAGTTAGATTCAGCTAAGATCAAGCATCAGATCAAGCCCAGGGTCGGGTACAATGCCTTTTTTTGTCAGCTTGGATTTTGTACGTCTCTTTGAGACCACAAATTAGGTTCATTTGAATTCGGTTTTTGGATCAAGTGAGGAGATGGCTTCAGGTCAGCCTGGTCCATTCTGCGCATTGGCTTTGTAAGTTTAAGAATGGAGAAAACTTTTTTTAAAAGTGTTGTTACAATTTAATACAAATTACTTTGTTTGATTTACTCTTTATCTATCCTGCCCTGTCTCCTGGCACCCCAAGAAGACTAGGGACTATTGATATTACTGATTTCCCAGCAAGTTCAGTCCAAAGCAAAGATGAAATTGAGTGTTTATGTCATCACTGGGGACTGGAGTGTTTTTTTTTACTCAGTTTGCAAGAAACAGAAGTATATGTGATCAGTCCAGGTAACTGGAGGAGATAAAAGCTTTAGTAACATTTAAAGGAAAAGTGTATTTATTATCTGCCCTGTTATTTAATGGTGATTCAGAGAATGCAGTGTATTGGGATCGCTAATTTCTATACCCAACCTATCCCATCTTAAGAGTTGCTTCCATTAGACTCATGGATATTTGCCCTAGCCCTTAGACTAGGGTCTAATCATTGTGACCCCTAGAAATTTGTCATCCTTTGAGCACATGTTTCTAGGTTGTTTGCTTGAAATAGGCAAAATGAAGGAATATTCCAAGCATTTCAGGATGTCCAGAGGCTCAGTAGTAGATTAAAATAAAACCAAAGTGTTGCTAAGATCTGAAATAAAACAAAGTGCTGGAAAAATGCAGCTGTTTGGCAGTATTTGTGGAGAGAGTAACAGACTTCAAATTTCAAGCCTAGAGTGACTTCTGAAGGGGAACCAAATTGGATTCAAAACATTAACTGTTTCCTTCTCTACAGATGCTGCCAGACCTGTTGAGTTTTTCCAGTGCTTTCTGTTTTTATTCAAGTCAAATGCTGTTTTGTTTGAACAAGTAGAGTTGTTGGAATTGAGCTTTTGTTTTTGTATTGAAGTTATTGAGGCTTATGTTATCGGCTGAGAGGGGATTTATTAGAGGTATATAAGATTATGAGGGGTATAGATAGAGTAAATGGTGGTAAGCTTTTTCCACCATTACAAAAGGATAGAACGAGGGGTCACGGCCTTAGGGTGAGGGGGGCTATGTATAAGACGAATATTAGAGGGCAGCTTTTCACACAAAGGGTAGTGGGGGTGTGGAATGCACTGCCGAGTAAGGTGGTGGGAGCAGGCACGCTAGGGTTGTTTAAGGGTCTCTTGGACAGCCACATGAGCGGTCTGCAGATAGAGGGATATAGTAGGACTGTTTAAATATCCTATTTGTTTCCACAGGATGTTCGGTCCACCTTGTTGACCAACAAGGGCATGCATGCGGCAGGTCGTGCGAGAGCTGCTCTTGGATGTTGCTTCAGGAGTGGCCTAGTGCTTCACGTCGTTAGTGTATGCTTAAACTGGACCATCTGATGGGCACCATGACAGCTCAGGGACTATCGCTGTTGCTGTGCAGACACATGGATTTGGGCCTGTGTCTGCGGGAGTTTGCGCGTTCTCCCCGTGGTTTCGTGGGTTTTCTCCGGGTGCTCCGGTTTCCTCCCACATCCCAAAAATGTGCTCTTAGGCTGATTGGGTAACAAATTGGTCCCTATATGTCATTAAGACGTTAGGACGGTGGCGCGGGCTCGTTGGGCCGAAGGGCCTGTTTCCGGTGCTGTGTTGTTCTTTGTTCTTTGTTCTATGTTGGAGCTATGATGCTGTCACAGGGTGGCTTTGTATTTAAATGTATTCCTGAAGATTTCATCACATGGCTTTCCCCACACTAGCCATGTTGGGGAGGAAATAGTGTAGTAGTAATGTCACTGGACAAGTATTGCAGAGACCCAGGCTAACATTTTGGGCACCAAGGTTCAAATCATGGCAGCTGGAATTTGAATTCAATAAATATCTGGAATTAAAATTCTAATGACACCACTGTCAACTGTCTTAAAAACCCACCTGGTTCATTAATTTCCTTTGTGGTCTAGCCTACATGTGATTCAGAATCACAGCAATGTGGTTGACTCTTAACACACTCTGAAACGGCCTAGCAAGGCACTTGGTTCTTTCAAGTTGCTAAAAAACAAGTCAATAAGAAATAAAACTTAATGAACCACCCGGCTGTGGAAGCGACAATGGCAAATGCAGTCCTGTTGCCCTCCTTCCTTCTATGTGCAGCAAAGCGCTGTTTATTTATTTGTCACATGTAGGCTTGCATTAATACTGCAATGAAGTTACTATGAAAATCTCTCTAGTTGCCACACTCTGGCCCCTGTTCAGGTACACTGAGGGAGAACTTAGTATGGCCAATCCACATAACCAGCATCTCTTTCGGACTGTTGGAGGAAACCAGAATATTCGGAGAAAAATCATGCAAACATGGGGAGCACGTGCAGACTTCGGTGACTCAAGCTGGGAATCGAATCCAGGTCCCTGGCGCTGTGAGGCAGCAATACTAACCGTTGTGCTGCCCTGCCATGCCATGCGCAACAGCATATCTAAAAATTAGGTATCAACCCAGTAAAATTATAACACAAGACTACTTGTATGCCAATGAGTATAAGCAGCAAGTGATAGAAAGGGGTAAACAGTTTCACAACCATCAGATGAAATCTAAGTTCTGCAGTACTGCTACTTCGAATCATGAAATAGTGATGAACAATTAAACAACTGACTGTAGAAGGAGGCTACCCAAATTTCCCTGTCTTTGATTATGGGTAGCCTAAAACATCACTGGAAAATATAAGGCTAAATTAAATTTAGGAGTCAGGAGGTAATGATGCAGCTCTATAAGACCCCCTTGTCAGACCCCACTTGGAGTATCGTGCGCAGTTCTGGTTGCCTCACTATAGGAAGGATGTAGAGGTATTGAGAGAGTGCAAAGGAGATTTACAAGGATGCTGCCTGGATTGGGAGGCAGGCCTTATGAAGATAGGTTGAGGAAGCTGGGACTCTTCTCACTGGAAAGACGTAGGGTTGAGAGGCGACCTGACAGAGGTTTATAAAATGTCGAGAGGAATAGATAGGGTGGATTCTCAGAGACTATTTCCCCAAGCTGAAATGGTCACTACGAGAGGACACAGATTTAAGGTGCAGGGAAGCAAATACAGAGGGGATGTTAGGGGTAAGTTTTTCACTGAGGGTGGTGAGCGAATGGAATCGGCTGCCATCGGAGGTGGTAGAGGCAAATTTGCTAGGATCTTTTAAAAAAAACTTCTGGATGAGTGTATGGAAACGAATGGGATAGGGGGTTATAGATAGGTCTGTGGATTGGTAGATATAGATGCGATCGGTGCAACTCGTGGGCCGAAGGGCCTGTTTGTGCTGTAGTGTTCTATGTTCTAAAGTACTTGCAATATTATTCTGTCAGAAGTGCCAAGTGTATGATTCATTTCTGCCTCCTCGGGAGGTGCCCCCAGTGCCTCAGATGCCATTCTTCAGCCAGGTAATATCAAGGAACAGCTGAGGTACAGGATACTCCAAAGGCTGAGTCTGGCAATATTCCTAAAGACTTATGCTCCAGAATTCGCCACACCCCTAACCAAGCTGTTTGAATACAGCTACAGTTCTCGCAATGTGGAAAATTGTCTAGGTACATTCTGTTCACAAAAAGCAGGGTAAATCGAACCTAGCCAATTAAGCCCCATCAGTCTAATTTCAATCACCAGTTAAGACATGGAAGAAGTCATTAATAAGAGTTTTTAGGTGGCATTTGCTCAGCAACAATCTGCTGATTTGTGCTCAGTTTGGGTTTCCACCAAAGTCACTCAACTCCTGAGTTCATTACAGCCTTGATCCAAATATGAACCAGATTGCTGAACTCCAGTGGTGAGACTGCCCTTTGACACCGTGACAGCATTTGATAATGTTAGCATGATGGAGCCTTAGCAAAACTGGAATCCATGACAATCAGGGGGAAAACTCTCTCTTATTGGAATCCTATCCAGTACAAAAGATGGTAGTTGTGGTATTCCTAGGCTCAACCATCTTCGGCTGCTTCATCAAATATGTCCTTCCATCATAAGGCTAGAAGTAGAGATCCAGGTACAGTTTGGGTAATGGAATCTCAAACTACCTGCTTGCGTAGAGCGTATAAACAGGCATGGTATGAGCATTAAAGGCTTGTTTCTGTGTACAATTATTTGCTGTTATTTTGGTTGGACAATTCCTGAAAAGCAGAACATAATTAATTGTATTCTATACAAAGGTAGTTTTGCATTGCATGATGTTTGTACAATGTTCATCCCCATTTGCAACTCCTCAGATACTGAAACAGTCCATGTCCAAAGGCAGCAAGGCATGGACAATATCCAGACTAGGACTGACAAGTGACATGTAACATTCATGCCATGCAAGTAGCAGGTAATGACCATGTACAACAAGAGAGAATTTAACCATCACCCCACGATATTCAGTGGCATTACCATTTCTAAATCCCTGTCTCAATATACCATTGATCAGAAACTGAATTGGACTAGCTACATAAATGCTATAGCTACAAGTGCAGGTCAGAGGTTTGGAATCCTTCAGCAAAAACTCATCTCCAAACTCCCAAAAGCCTATCAGGAGTGTGATGGAATACTCTCCACTTGCTTGGATGAATGCAGCTCCAACAACACTAAAGAAGATCTACACAATGCAAGAAAAAGCATGATGCACCCCATCCAAAAACATTTACTCCTTCTATCACTGATACTCAGTGACAAAATGTGTCCCATCGACAAGATGCACTGCAAGAACTCCCGCAAGGTTCCTTAGACAGCACTTGTTCTTCTAGATTTCAGCAGTCACAGATTTGATAAGGTCAACAGATATGAGATGAGCACAACTTGCAAGACTCTAGCCAAGCCTCGCACCATCCTGACATGGAAATCTATCGCTGTTCTTTCACCTTTGCTGGGTCAAAATCCTGGAGCTCCTCTCACAGCACTGCGGGTATATCTACACCACATAGATTGCAAGATATATTCCAGATATCTCCTCTGTTCTCATCGCACCTGTCCTCATCCACTGCCAATTTAATGGGTGAGTGTTTGTGTGCATGCAAACAGAAATTTTCTGCAACTAAATGCTGATTTATCTTCCTGATAACCAACTAAGACGGGACTAGACTGTTTTCAATCTGGCTGTCACCTTTGACCCCAAGATGTGCTCCATTACCAAAACCACCTACTTCCTTCTGCGTAATATCACCTGATTCCATCTCTACTTCAGCTGATCTGCTGCTGAAACCCTTCCTTGCTTTTGTTCTAGATTGACTATTTTGATGCTCTTCCAGTCAGCCTATCACCGAACACGAATGTGAGTGCATTAAAAACTCTGCTGCTTGTCTCCTGACTTCCTCCAAGTCCAAACCACCCATGATCTCCTAAGCCTGCTTTCCTACAATGGCTGCCAGACCAGCGATACCTTGTTTGTAGAATGCTCATCTCTACTTCTAAGCGCTCCATTCTCTTTAGCCTCCTTCAGCCTGACGAACCTAATGGATCGTTGCATTTCTCCATCAAACATGCTAAATAAATGTCAGTTGTTGTAAAGTTCCCAATTTAGAGAACTTGGGAAAACAGCTGTAAGTTTGAGAAGTAGTCTTAGTTACTGCCCCTTCTACAAGAGGGTATGCTTGCACTGGGGATGCCTTCATGCTGTGTGCTATGTACAGAAAGTACTGGTGCTCCTAGGCCTTGCCAGTGGAAAGAGGGTAATGGGGCTCAGAAAATATTACCGTAATTCCTTGAATGTACAAAAAGTCTTTCACTCGGCTCCAAAATCACAAATGACTACGTGTGCCTGTGATGATTGGTAATGGAATCCAGATTGGGAGACTAGTTCATATCCTAATTAATGTTTAGAACTGTATAAAAATATGGTCCATTTGTTTTGGAATTTTGTTCAGATGGAAAAGGTAAGTACTATAAGAATTTACTAATTGCTAAATGGCCAAGTCAGTCAGTCTGTCAAACTGGGATGAAGTATTGGGAAACATTCCATGTCAGCTTATTTGTGGTGTTCATGTCCCATTAGTGATGTACCAAATGCATCCAACTTTTATTCCATGGTTTTCTAAACCTTTTAATCCTGGTGAACATTTCTTCACTCATTGAAATGTTAATCTACTCAGAAATCTAATGCTGCATGTTATTTTGATCCTTTTAAAAATTTAGTTGAAGGAATAGATTTATGAGATATGGTAACAGTTTGGGTAATGGAATCTCAAACTACCTGCTTGCGTAGAGCGTATAAACAGGCATGGTATGAGCATTAAAGGCTTGTTTCTGTGTACAATTATTTGCTGTTATTTTGGTTGGACAATTCCTGAAAAGCAGAACATAATTAATTGTATTCTATACAAAGGTAGTTTTGCATTTTCAAAGAAATAATATGGCCTTTGCTCAAAACATTTTACTTTTATTAAACAAAACAGGCAACCGTTTACATTTTTTTAGTTGGGCAAAGTTTGCACCCACAGCTCAGTGATCATATCCTAGAGGAAGCTGTTTCTGGAATGTGGACAGGGAACCTTTACAGGAGAGGGGTAAATTTGTTTACATAATCACCCTCAAAGTCAAATGTATGTCATTACAAACTGCAAAACTAAAATAAGCAATTTGAAAAGCTAAGCTAGTAAGTAGAATACTGGAGAGACTGTCTTATATTGATCACTAAGATTTTATAATGGAACAAAAGGCTTGCACATAATTTAAGCAGATTATACCACAAAACCATTTTTTAAAATTGAGGCTATTTATGCCCAAACTATATAATGAGGAGAAATTTTTACCTATTAATGTAGATCAACCAGCTGGTTATGTCAGAGTTAATTGCAATAAGGTGAAATTTGTTTGTACATGGTCAGTGTCTTTTTCATTTTTGTCAGTTAGCATCCCGTTGGATGGGATGCATTAATGAAGATGCATGTTGGAAACAAAATATGTTAACACTCTAGAAATCTGACTAAGTTTTATACGTACCCAACCAAAGCAAAATCAGTTTTCTATAAGGGACTGATTTAAATTTGAAAATGTGAAATGTAACTTATCATCAAATATGTTGAATGTTATATTTCGCAAATAATTACATAAATGTGTATGGCACAGGTACGTCATTTGGCTTGCCAGATCATAATGGGATTAATGCTCTAAAGGAACTCACTCCCACCCTACCAATTCCTCATATTATCAAACTTCTTCCTCAAATTTATCAATTCTAATCAACTCATCTGCTCTATATATAGTAGCAAATTCCACATTCTCACCATCAAGTAATCTTACGCACCGTCACCTTTCCATTTTGGAATGCTTGGAATAGTCATTTCTGGATTTTGAATTTTTTGCATTATAGAATGACGTTAGTATGCCTAATGACTACTTTGAACTGCTGTGGCATGTGATACAGATACTTTTACAGTCCTGTTAAGTTCCAGGATTTTAATCCTGTAATGGTGAAGGGACAATGATATTGTTCCAAGTCAGGATTGTTTATAATTTGGCAGGTAATTTAAAGATAGTTGTGTTCTCTTGCTTCTGCTGCCCTTGTCCTTCCAAGTGGTAAAAGTCACAGATTTGGAAAGTGCTGTTGAAGGAACTTTGGTGCGTTGCTGCAATGCATTTTGCACATGGTATACACTGCAATCATGGTGTGTAGCTGATGGGACGGGGTTGCTTTGTCCAGGATGGTGTTGAGCCTCTTGAGTAATGTTGCTGCTGTACTCATTCAGACAAGTGGAGAGTATTCCATCACAATCCTAACCTGCACCCTGTAGATTGTGGACATACTTCGTGGAATCAGGAGGAGAGCTACTGCAGAATTCTCAGCCTCTAAGATACTGTTGTAGCTATTAGTGTTTATGTGGCTAGTTCAGTCTCTTGTAATGCTAGGATGGTGATAGTTGAGGATTCAGCAATGATAATACCATTGAATGCCAATGGGAAGTGGTCATTGTCTGACACGTACGTGGCACAAATGTTCCTTGCCTGAAGCATAAAATGATCTTAAAAGGTGTAAAGCAATAATTTAAAAGTGTTTTACTTATCCAAACTTCTGTTTCTGCTCCCAATGCACTGCATTGAAATGAAATGAGGAGTTACTTGAATATCAGAATGTGCAAAATAGGAGCAGAAGTAGAGTTTTCAGTCCTTGAACTTGCTTTGCATTCAACAGATCATAGTTGATCTACCATTTTCCTGCTCTATCCTTATATCCTTTGAGGTCTTTAACATCAGATTTCTTTTGATCTCTGTCTCGAATATGCTCAATAATGGACCCTCTGCAGCCTTTTGGGGTAGCTACTGCCCATAGTTTTGCCACCCTCTGAATGAAGAAAATTCTTCTATTTCTACCCTAAATGGCCTAAGCTTATTTTGAAACTTGTATCCTTTGGTTTTAAACGCTCCTAGCTAGGGAAAACATCCATCTTGATTCTCCCCTTTTGAGCCTGTAAGAAATTTCTACATCTTAATGAGGCCACATCATTCTCCTAAATCCCAGAGGTAGGCCCAGTCACTGCATTGATAGGGCAATCCCGCCAACTCAGGAATCAATCTGTTGAACCTTCGTTGCACTCCCTCCATAGGCAATTGTGTTGTTTCTTGGGTGAGGAGACCAAAACTGTATGCCGTACTCCAGGTGCAGTTTCACCAAGGCTCTATACAATTGCAACGAGACATCTTTATTTGAGTCTGCTTAAAAAAAATTCCAAACAGCTTGTATTTCTGAATGATACATTTCCAGAATGGCAGTGTTACCAAAGTGCTATGACTCTCAGTTTTGCATTCACTACAAGTGGAAATATTCTCGTTGCATATACTCTATAGAGTCCCTTCGTAATTTTGTTATTTCATGATTTTTAGTATAACAGAATTTTACAATTGCATACTTCAAATACTTTTGCAAATTGAGGAGTAGAAAAAATGGCAGCAAGCTTTGCCTTTATTAGTGTAATTCTTTATCATTTATACTAATTTCGGTAAAAACAAAAATTATACTTCAAAACATAGCAATGAATGTCTTTCCTGTCCTTCCAGATTACGTATCAAATGTGTTCCTGGAGCAACATTGACGTCAAGCATTGGATCATTTGTAATTTGATAAGTTAAGCCAGTTCTGGGTAAATTGTAAAAAAAAAAGTCAACTATTTTAAAATAGTTATTAGTGGAAGGATTTTTGTATTAGCCTGGAGTTTCTGATGGTTTGCACAGGGTTCAAAAACACAACTCACTAAGCTAGCACGAAAAGTTGAGGGATTTTGAGTGCAACTTATGTCAAGCATAAATAGAGTTTTCCTCCATCATTATCCGCTGGATTAGAAATGTTGTACTGGAAGTTGGCCTTGTCCCCAGATCGCAATAATGAGTATGGCAAGTTTCCACTGAATGCGCCTGCTTACAATCAGTTGACGAGGCCCTTCAAATTAAGCCTTTATTTTTGCACTAGTCAAAACTAATAAAATATTTAAAATATTTAATGTGCTAAAATTTATCACTTTGGATAGACCGGTTAATGATTCAGTATTTATTCATTTAAAATCAGGTTACTTGCCGAAGATAAACTAGACCTTTTTTGCATGATAAGGTCACTTGCAGCATTGTCAATAAAACTACATTGGGTTATCACTGTGAAATGTGGGGAGAAATAAACAATTACTTTCTACTACTTGATTTTATAAATTCAAGAACGATTTTGTATTTGCCATTTTACGCAAATTAGTTTGGACAGAACCCTAGAAAACGAGCAGTTTGTGCTGAGGTTGCCAATTGTACCAAAGGCAGAAATTCTATCCCATAATATGTAGATGAATTTAATAAAAACCTATTGATACAATGCTGTTGAAGTTTTTTGATTTTGATTTATTATTGTCACATGTATTAATATACAGTGAAAAGCATTGTTTCTTGCATGTTATACGGACAAAACATACTGTTCATAGAGAAGGAAATGAGAGATTGCAGTCAAAAATAGGGTGTAGAGAAGGATCAACTTAATGCATTTTAAAAGTCTCACAGCAGCAGGGAAGAAGCTCTTCTTGAAATGTTAGGTTTGTGACCTTAGACTTTTGTATTTTTTTCCTGAAGGAAGAAGGAGGGAGAGAAAATGTCCAGGGTGCATGGGATCCTTAATTATGCTGGCTGTTTTGCTGAGGCAGCAGGAAGTCTAGACTGAGTCAATGGATGGGAGGCTGGTTTGCGTGATGGATTGGGCTACATTCACAACTTTTCGTAGTTTCTTGCGGTCATGGGTAGAGCAGGAGCCATCCAAGCTGTGATACGTCTAGAAAGAATGTTTTCTATGGTGCATCTGTAAAAGTTGATGAGAGTCATAGCTGATGTGCCAAATTTCCTTAGTCTTCTGAGAAAGTAGAAGCGTTGACAGACTTTAACTATTGCGTCGGCATGGGGCAACCAGTACAGGTTGTTGGTGATATGGATACCTAAAAACTTGCAGGTGTCAATGCTTTCTACTTCGTCTCCATTGATGTAGACAGGGGCATGTTCTCCTTTACGCTTTGTGTAGTTATGTTTAAACTATCATTGGCTTCCAAAATGTTTGCAGTCAAACAAGTTTATCTAATCAATTTCATCCATCCATCTCACATCACACACCATGTCATGTTATCCCCATTTAATGCCAAACTATCCATTCTATTCTTCCTATTATCACCCTTCAATACCTCTCTCATACTCTCCCCAAGCCACACAATCCAATGATGATCATCCATCCTTCCCTTGCCATACTTTGAGTGGCATCCACCTCTCTATGCCTCCCATACCATCCTTCCCAAATCATCCCCATACTCCTCATACTTTCAATGCCACCACCTCATGCAATTCCCACCACCCCATTTCATCTTTCCTATAGCACTTGTTTGCCCACCCCACACCCTCTCCTCACATGTCGTTCCATCCCTCTCTCCAATGCCAACCCCATGCTGCACCAAGTCATTCCATGCGTCCTCTTCAATGTTAGCAGAGGATTGCAAAACACTTGCAATCTAATTAATATCTTTGTTGCAACAGTACTTCCTCAAGTAAGTACTCAATCAAGGAATTTCTAATTGTTTTTTCAACAAAGACTTCAACAAAATTAAAATCCATTTTAGAAAAAAGCTTCGTAAAGCTGTCCTTGTATAAAAATATGTCTTGGAATACAAGAACAAATGTTGTCAAAATCTGTCTTCTGATTTGTTTATTGCCAAAGTCTAATTGGGAACTGTGTTCTCCTGAGTATTGAAAATGCAGATCTCCATCTGATGGGGTTGATTTTATTTAAGGAATAATACCATTTCTTTGAAATCTTTGTGTTATAATTTCAGCATCTGTCATAGATTAAACTATCTTCCTAACTATCAATCTATTTCTATTTTCAAAGCATGTTGGTCTTCATAAGTTGGTCTTCCTTGAGTCTAAAGCTTGTGCAGTGAACTCGGACTATGCTGAAACTCTGGCGGGCACAGTCTGTTATCAATATTTGGTTTTGCAGAATCAACACTGATGTGTTGCAATTCACCTCACAGCTTTATTAAGATACTTTTTATTCAAATTTGTGAATGTTCATTTTTAATACCAAAAATAGCCTTTGAATGATAAACAGTAAAGAATACAACAATCCTTTCTTCAAATAGGAAATAAACAAAATTTGACTCCTCAGAAAAACAGTGCCCTGGCATTTGAATTAAATCTCCCAATATCCATCCCTTATAACCACTGAAATATAAGATGGGAATTGTCCTTCAAAAGTTCATTTTTTATTTAAAAAGACATCCTGTGCTTCTAAATTATACTGTAGAATCATTCTTTGATACAAAATAGGTCTGACCGATCTGGTTCAGAGTTCTCACCTTTATACAGAACCTTAGCTCAAAGAAATGGGGAAAGACATTGGGCCTATTAAAAATAACATTGACTGAGGAGCCTAACCATATCTCTCTGATTTGATTTATCATTGTCATATGTATTAACATCCAGTGAAAAGTATTGTTTCTTGCACACTACACAGGCAAAACATACTGTTCGTAGAGAAGGAAACGAGAGAGTGCAGAATGTAATGTTACAGTCATGGCTAGGTTGTGGAGAAAGATCAAGTTAATGCAAGTCTGGTAACAGCAGAGAAAAAGCTGTTTTTGAATCAGTTGGCATGGGATGTCAGATTTTTGTATCTTTTTAAGGAAGAAGGTGAAAGAGATAATGCCCACGGTGTGTGGGATCCTTAATTATGCTGGTTGCTTTGCTGAGGCAGCGGGAAGTGTAGACAGTATGGGAGGTTGGTTTGTGTGTTGGATTGGGTTACATTCACGACCTTTTGTAGTGTCTTGCAATCTTGTACAGTATAGGTGAATCGTAATAGTTTATAAGATTAGTCCTAGTTATAAATAGGATTTAAGACATTGCCCCCATGACTAACTACTAAAAATTAGACAGATTGTCATATTACTGTTGGTTCTGAGCAGAAGCATTATTATTAATCTTGTATATTAAAGTGGTCAGATCACCTGTGCACCAAAGATAAAAGAATGAAAAAGTTACCAAATAGTGGGTTACTTAATCAATTGATGGAGTTTTATTAGATGTGTGTTACTTGCTTGCAGTCCAGGATGGAAGAGAGAAAATTTCCCAAATGAATCTGAGCAAGAACTTAAGAACTAGGAGCAGGAGTAGGCCATCTGACCTTCGAGCCTACTCTGCCATTCAATAAGACCATTGCTGATCTTTTTGTGGACTCAGCTTCACTTATTTGCCCGCTCACCGTAACCCTTAATTCATTTACTGTTCAAAAATGTATCTATCCTTGCTTTAAAAACATTCATGAAATAACTTCAGTTGCTTCACAGGGAATTCCACAGATTCACAACCCTTTGTGAAGAAGCTCCTCCTCAACTCAGTCCTAAATCTGCTTCCCCTTATTTTGAGGTTATGCCCCCAGCTCTAGTTTCACCTGCCAGTCGAAACAATTCCCTGCTTATATCTTACCTACTCGCTTCATAATTTTATGTTTCTATAAGATCTCCCCTCATTCTTCTAATTCCATTAAGTATAGCTCTAGTCTACTCAGTCTCTCCTCATAAGCCAATCCTTTCAATTCCAGAATCAACCTAGTGAATTTCTTCTGCACCTGCTCCAGTGCCAGTACATCCTTTCTCAAGTAAGAAGATCAAAATTATACACAGTAGTTTAGCATGGCCTCCTCAGCACCTTATACAGCTGCAACATAACCTTGCTGTTTTTAAACTCCATCCGTTTAGCAATGAAGGATAAAATTCCATTTGCCTTCTTAATTACCTGCTGCACCTGCAAACCAATTCCTTATGATTCTTGCACGAGGATGCCCAGGGCCCTCTGCACAGCTGTATGCTGCAATTTTTTACCATTTAAATTATAGTCCATTTTGCTGTTGTTCCTACCAAAATGGATGCCCTTACATTTACCAACATTGTACTCTGTTGCCAGATCCTCACTCACTCATTTAGGTTATCTGTATACCTTTGCAGACTTTCAGCATCTTCTGCATGCTTTGCTCAGCCACTCGTTTTGATATCATCTGCAAATTTTGACCCATTACACTTGATTCCCAATTCCAAATCATATTTCTAAATAGTAAACAATTGTGGTCCCAACACTGATCCCTGAAGCACACCATTAGCCACTGATGTCAACCAGAAAAACACCCATTTACTCCACTCTTTCCATCTGATGTATTACCCATGCTAATGTATTACCCATAACACCATCTGTCCATGCTAATGTATTACCCCTAACACCGTGTATCTTTATCTTATGTAGCAGTTTTTGGTGCAGCATCTTGTCAAATGCCTTCTGGAAATCCAAATACACCACATCCACAAGTTCCCCATTTTCCACTGCACATGTAGTGTTCTCAAAGGATTCCACAAGGATTAGTCAAACATGACCTTCCTTTTATGAACCCATGCTGCATCTTAGAGTGGGACAATTTATATCCAGGTGTCTTGCTATTCCTTCCTTGATGATGGATTCAAGCATTTTCTCGATTACAGAAATTAAGCTAACCGGTTTGTAGTTATCCGCCTTTTGTCTCTTTCCTTTTTTAAACAGTGGCGTCATATTTGCTGTTTTGCAACTTGTGGGAACCATCCCAGAGTCCAGTGAATTTTGGTAAATTACCACTAGTGCATTTGCTATTTCTCCTGCCATCTCTTCTAGTACCTGGGATGCATTCCATCAGCATCAGGAGACTTGTCTATCTTTAGACCCATTAACTTGCCCAATACTAGCTCTTTCGTGATAATAGTTTCTAGGTCCTCACCTCCCATAGCCTTCCTGTTGTCATTTCTTGGCATGTTATTTGTGTCTTTCACTGAAGACCAACACAAAATACCTGTTCAATTCTCAGCCTTTTTCTCACTTCCAGTTATTACATTCCACTTCTCATCCTCTAAAGGACAAATGTTTACTTTAGCTATTCTTTTTCGTTTTGTATATTTGTAGAAACTTTTGCTATCTGTTTTTATATTCTGAACTGCTTTACTCAATCCATCGTATTTTTCATGGCTTTCTGTTGGCTTTAAACATTTCCCAATCCTCTAGGTTCCCACTAATTTTTGCCACTTTGTATGCATTTTGCTTCAGTTTGATACCCTCCTTTATTTCCATAGACATCCATTGCTGATTTGATTCTATCTTCTATAGTCCTCCCTTATCACTGGTACATACTTTTGCTGAGCATTCTTTGAAAGTCCTCCACTGTTCCTCAATTGTTCCACTATAAAGTTTTTGTTCCCAGTCTACCATAACCAGCTCCTCCCTCATCTCTTTGTAGTCTTCTTTGTTTAAGCACAAGATTGGTATTGAATTTTACCTTCTCACGCACCATCTGTATTTCACATTCAACCATACTGTGATCGCTTTTTCCAAGAGGATCCCTAACTGCAAGATCAAAGAACAAAACAGCATGGGAAACGGGCCCTTTGGCCCAATGAGCCCGCGCCGCCACCCCGATGTACCCACCTCTACCCACGATCCCTGTCCATGTTTATAGATCTATGGATTAAAAACCAAATTTGAGACAATTTAAGGAGAATTTGTTTTGCCAGTTAGCCTAAGAGCATATCTTTGGGATGTGGGAGGAAACCGGAGCACCCAGAGAAAATCCATGCAAGCACGGGGAGAATGTGCAAACTCCCACAGACACAGGCCCAAATCCATGTATCTGCACAGCACAGCGATAGTCACTGAGCTGTCGTGTTGCCCATCAAATGGTCCAGGTCAAGCATACACTAACGACGTGAAGCAGCAGGATATTCTCTTAAAAAAAAAATCCAAGAGCAGCCCTCTCACGACCCATCGCATGTATGCCCCTCGTTAGACAACAAGGTGGACCAAAGCACCTGTAGGATAAAAACAAGTACATCAATATCATCATCTATTTACACACTTCCCAGGGACTCCCAAGGCTCATGATCCCTATTTTAAATCAGTTTTCTATACCCCTCCATTCCCATTCTGTTCATGTGCCCATCTAAGTATTTCTTAAATAACTCCAGAGTACCTGCCTCCACCACTTGGCAGCGCATTCCATATCCCCACCACCCTCTGTGTGAAAAAACTCCCTCTAGCATCCAAATTATGCCTTACCCCCCTCACCCTAAGCCCGTGACCCCTCGTGCTATTCAAGTCCATCCTAGGAAAAAGCTTAACCCTGTTAACTCTATCTATACCCCTCATAATCTTGTACACCTCTATTAGATCTCCTCTAAGTCTACGTCTTTCTAAGGAAAACAGTCCCAATTTGCCTAACATCTCCTCGTAACTCAGACCTTCCATACCAGGCAGCATCCTGGTAAACCTCCTCTGCACTCTCTCCAGAGTCTCCACGTCCTTCCAGTAGTAGGGTGACCAGAACTGGACGCATTATTCCAAATGAGGTCTAATTAACGTTTTATACAACTGCAACATTAATGGCCAGCTCTTGTACTCTATACCCCTTCCTATAAAGGCTAACATACCATATGCTTTCTTCACAACCTTCTCCACTTGCGCTGCCACCTTCAGAGACTTGTTCACCTGCACCCTCAGGTCCCTCTGTGTTTCTATACTCTTAATAGGTCTACCCTTTATCATATACCTCCCCTCTACATTCTTTCTCCTGAAATGCATCACCTCGCATTTATCAGGATTGAATTCCATCTGCCATTTGTCTGCCCAAGCTACCAGCCTATCTATGTCCTGCTGCATCGCCTGACAATGCTCCTCGCTATCCGCAAGTCCAGCCATCTTTGTATCGTCTCCAAACTTGCTGATCACTCCACTTACTCCCTCTTCCAAGTCATTTATGTATATTACAAACGGAAGAGGTCCCAGTACCGAGCCCTGCGGCACAACACTAGTGACCAACCTCCAGCTAGAAAAACACCCTTCTTCTATTACTCTCTGTCTCCTATTACCAAGCCAGTTACTTATCCATCTAGCTACCTGTTCTTGTATCCCATTAGCCTTGACCTTCTCAACTAACCTCCCATGAGGGACTTTGTCAAACGCCTTAGTAAAATCCATATAGACGACATCAACGGCTCACCCTTCGTCCACCGTTTTCGTCACCTCCTCAAAAAATTCTACCAGATTTGTAAGGCACGACCTCCCCTTAACAAATCCATGCTGCGTATCCCTAATCAGATTGCAATGCTCTAAGTGCCTATATATATCCTATCTCTAAGAATCCCCTCCAACAGCTTCCCCACCACTGACGTCAAGCTCACCGGCCTATAATTTCCAGGGTTATCCCTACTACCCTTTTTAAACAACGGTACAACATTAGCTATTCTCCAGTCCTCTGGGACCTCACCTGTGTCCAAAGAAGAGACAAAGATCATTAATTATTCCTGTCTCATTACACAGGATGTGGAGATGCTGGCATTGGACTGGGGTAAACAAAGTAAGGAGCCTCTCAACACCAGGTTAAAGTCGAACAGGTTTATTTCATAGCACAAGCCACAAGCTTTCGGAACACTGCCCCTTCTTCAGGTGAGTGAGGAGTTGTGTTCACAATTAGGGCATATATAGGCAAACTCAGTTTACAAGATAATGAACAAAGAACAAAACAGCACGGGAAACAGGCCCTTCGGCCGAACGAGCCCGCGCCGCCACCTCGATGTTCCCACTTCTACACGCAATCCCTATCCATGTTTATAGATCCATAATGGTTGGAATGTGAGTCTTTACAGGGAATCAGATCTTAAAGGTACAGACAATGTGAGTGGAGAGGGTTAAGCACAAGTTAGAGATGTGTGTTATCCCCAGCTAGGACATTTAGTGAGATTTTGCAAGCCCAGGCAAGTTGTGAGGGTTCCAGATGGTGTGACATGAACCCAAGATCCTGGCAAATGCCTCCCTCATTGCTGAACTTGGCTATCAGTCTCTGCCCAGCTACTCTGTGTCGTGAAGGCCGTCTTGGAGAACGCTTACCTGAAGATCAGAGGCCAAATGTCCGTGTGCGCTGAAGTGTTTCCAAACAGGAAGACAACTCTTCTGTCTGGTGATTGTCGAGCAGTATTCATTCGTTGTCGTAGCATCTGTATGGTCTCCCCAATGCACCGTGCCCCGGGACATCCTTTCCTGCAGCGTATCAGGTAAACAACGTTGACTGAGTTGCAAGAGCATGTACCGTGTTCTCATGTGAGGTGATGACATCCATGTTGATGATCCAGCACATCTTGCAGAGATTGCTGTGGCAGGGTTGGGTGTTCTCCTAAAGATTGGGTAGTTTGCTGTAGACAATAGTCCGTTTGACGTTGAGGTTGTTTAAAGGCAAGAATTGGAGGTGTGGGGATTGCCTTGACGAGATGTTCATCTTCATCGATGACATGTTGAACACACCAGAGTAGATATTTTGCTTCTCCACTCCGGGGAAGTACTGGTTGACAAAGGGTACTCTGTCCGCCGTGTCCCATGTTCCTCTTCTGAGGAGAGCGGCCTTGGTCGGGATCTTGGATTCATGTCATACTATATGTAACTCTCACAATTTGCCCAGGCTCGCAAAATCTCACTAACTGTCGTGGTTAGAGACTATACACGTCTCTTTAACCTGTGCTTTGCCCTCTGTCCACTCACATTGTCTGTACCTTTAAGACTTGATTACCTGAACAGATTTGCAAGCCAACTATTATCTTGTAAATTGAATTTGTGCCTTCATATGCCCTATTTATGAACACAACTTCTACTCACCTGATGAATTGGCCTTGTTCCAAAAGTTGTGGCTTATTCTACCAAATAAACCTGTTGGACTTTAATCTTGGGTTGTGAGACTTCTTACTATCATTACACTTGACTGGGTCTAGGATAGCTTGCTCCATTACATACTGTTCAAGGAAGCAATCGCAGATTCGTTTTATGAACACCACCTCGAGACTGCCTTGACTGACCTAATTGGACCAATTGATCAATAGATTAAAATCGCCCATGATATTTGCTGTACTATTTTTACATGCATCAGTTATTTCTTTGTTTATTTCTCACCCCACAATTATGTCATTATTTGGTGAATATAGAGTACGCCTATCAGTGACTTTTTCTCCTTACTATTTCTAATTTCTACCTAAGTGGATTCAATTTTTTGTGCTGATATCAGCACATAATCATGTAACATATTGCACCAAGAGGCATTGGTTTATAATACATAACAATTATATGTGGTTTCACTAAATTATTTGTTCCTGGTGGAATCAAAGTTTTTACTCTCTGTTTCCGTAACTTTATTTTCCCCTTTTTCACCACCAGTTTTGCATATTTACCTGCCTCATGGTGGCTCCCTGATCCTTCTGACTGGTTGCACATAAGACACTGACACAAAGTGACAAACAAAGATATCACAATAAAGATCCAGCCTTCATTAGATAAATGCAGTCATATTTTCAATGTTGCTTGGTCACAATATCATGTGATGGAACCTCAATGAATATCTCCAACCTGAGTTGTTAATCCTAATTCACAGGCAAGCAGCACTTTCATCTGATCCAATGTCTGCATGTCTACTTTGCTGTTTACTACACATTTAGCCTCATTGCACTCATCATTATCAATTGTCGTGTCTTCTCAAGTGTAATACTTGCAGCTCATCTTCTCCTCCAGGCTTCCTGCTGTGCTCTTTGTTTACACAGAGCTGGAATAAATCTTATAAGTTTGATGTGCAATTATAAATTATTTAAAATCAATACCGGTTTCCCCCACTGAAGATATGTATCCATGAGAGTAGATCAGGGTTGGTGTTAGTTTTCGACAACTTTACAGGATCTTGGGGAGAATTTGAAAGAATACAGATAGCTCTTGTGGCAAAGGGGATAAGAGGATATTGGGAGAGGAGGCAGGATCAGGCTGCTGAGTTTGTTGACCGGCCACAATCATAATGAACGGTGGAGCAGGCTCGAAGGTCCGATTTTGGAAGAATTTTTTTTATGAATGGAAGAATTTTTGATGAGCCCAAGTTTATGGAAGATGCAAGGTTAGAGAGTCAGGAGAGTTTTGCTTTCCTTTTTATGCACATCACCAATTGCCCTTCAACTGAGTAGTTTACAGACCGTTTAGGGGGTGTGTTACTTTAAGAGTAGAATCACAAGTAGGCTAAAGCAAGTAAGGATGGCATTAGCTGGGACCCTAGATTGTAGTCCAGTGAAATTACCATTGCGCTATTGTACCAGTATCGTAGTATTGGAACAGTCAATTCTAGAGGTAACAGAAGTATGAGTGAGGGTTTCCGCAGTAAATGAATTGAGGCAGAATGGAGACAGGAGACAGATGGAAGTTGGTGATCTTAGTAAAGGGGATGATATTTTAAGGTTTTAAATCTGCAGATTTCTTCATAAAGCTGGTCATGTAAGGAAAAAAAAAAGTAATCCTGTTTTGTATTTGTGGTATTAAAATATTCCTACCTGTAACTTATAGCACCTTTGATGCCAAAATGCTCTAAATAAACTTTAACTGTACTGGTACCTCAAAAGTGTCAGTAGAAGTTTGAATGATAAGCTTATTTCACTGATGCTGCAATATCACTAATGAAACCATCAGCGAATGTTAAAAAGTCAATAATGTAATTCATGCCAATAGAATTTTTTACTGTGCTGCTTTTGTATCAATTGGTTTTCAAAAGCATTTACGTTAGAGACTTGGGAAAATTGAATAAGATTTGTATTGGTTTAATATTACTAATATGAATGCAACTTTCAGTTTTGTTTACTTGGTTATTTATCTCTTTGATGAAAATTACCTTTGTCGTCATGAGACAGCAGTGAGTTGGTAGATCAGCAAAGCATCTTCAACAAAGCTTCTCTTGGGTTTGTTTTTCCACATGACTGAGGAACAATCAAATCTTCCACATGGAACATTTCTCTCTATTCCTGGGAAAATTGTGGGAAACCCAGCATTTGCATAATCGTCTTTAGTGCTATTGTGGGCGGGCTTTAGATGCCAGTACCCAGTGTCACAGATAGTGTTGGAATGGCCACCTGTCCAGAACTAATGAACTTAGCTTTTGTGTAACATTATCTGTTTTCACAGCGGCTCTTGTGTATAATGAATAACTTGATTTAATATTAGAAAGTGTATGATTCTGTTAATGTTTGTATAGTGTCTGAATGCTTTCAGAAACAAATTTCCGTTTCAGCTAGCCACACAGCAACATTTTTCTATGCTGCAATACGTTTTAAAGTGGCCTTTGTGAATTTTTCTCATGAATATTTAGGAGAAGCTGGAAAAGGAATAAAAAGAATGCCATTTGCTGCTTTCACCAAATTATCTAAATGAGTTACAGTCTTTTTCTTGATTTTGCTGTATAGTTTTAACACTACACAACACTGAATTGGGACTAGGGTATACAAAATAAAACTAAAATTTGTTTATGGAAGATTTTGCCTGGCAATTGAATCTTTAATGTAAATTATAGATTCCGAACAAGAGTCCACTGACTATCAGGACTTCGAAAATTGTCATATTGGACTGCCTAGAACCAAAAGTTGAATTTTTTTTAAGGACATTACTTTTCTAATTCAGTTTTTTGCTTTTTATTATTTATTGATTCTGTGATAAGTTGTACTTACAAAGTAACTTTGCCAAAATGCTCTAGCCAGACCATGGGTGAAGATTTGAAATGATTAAGGGATGGGTGTTATTCACACAATAGTGGTTAAGTTAGGAGAGGTAACTGAGAGCTGAATTGGAGATTACATAAGATATATGGCATAGAAACAGGACATGCAGACCAACCAATTCATATCAACGTTTACATTCCACTTGAGCCTAAATGATAAATTTAGAGTAAGTTTTTAAAGATGGGGGAGAAACAGGTATATGGTATGGATTAAGGGATGAAATAGGGCTGAACTAGGTGAAGGTATGCCACAAATGCTGGGATGAACAGAATGATAGAAGAGCTGGAGAAGAAAACAAAATTCGGGAAGAAGTTGCAGAGGTGGTTTTGTGCTAGGAGCTGAAACCTAATTGGAGGAATTCAAACATGAAGTTCTGGGAAAGATGGAATCTGATTTGAGTGGCAGGGGTTTTGGAGAGGAAATAGGTTAAATATGTTTATATAGATGGCGGGGGTCAATTGTTGGCACTTTGAGGAGAGAATTGATGATGACAGATTTGGATCCAAAAAGAGCAAAAAGAACAACAAAAATAGTTGTTTTGAATATTGGAAAAAGATGCTTGATAAGGATTTGAAATGAGAGGCTGGCCAGATGGATAAGCATGGGCTTTTTTTTCATTGCAGTGTTCTCTGACTTTTTAATTGGATCGTTGAGTTTAATGAGAGGGAAATCTAATTAAATTGCACAAAATCAGTAATTAAGGACACATACAGTTAAAAATTCACATCAGTTCTGTGCAGAAATCTTCATTCTCACTCTGCCTGGACTTTCCCAACAGGAGAAGCTGATTCAGAGTAAGCTTCCTCCCTCCACAATAAAAATCACTGAATTTCCCTCTAGAACAGATCTTCATTGTATGGGCCCTCCTGGCAAAATCTTAATGATAAGCATTTATGTTGATGGTTCAGGAGTGGAGGAGGTACAGCTCTTTCCTGCTCTGTGTGGTGCTGCTGATGATCATTGCAGATTTTGCACAGAGACCTGACTGCTTGAATAAACAAAATACTGCGGGTGTTGGAATCTGAAAGAAGAACAGACATGTTGAAAAAACTCAGCAGATATGACAGCATCTGTAGGGAGAGAAGACAGAGTTAACATTTCAAAGAGAACAAACAAAACAGCACCGGAAACAGGCCCTTAAGCCCAACAAGCCCGCACTGCCATCCTGACGTTCCCACCTCTACCCATGATCCCTGTCAATGTTTATGGATCTATGGATTAAAAACCCAAATTTGAGACAATTTAGGGAGAATTTGTTTTGCCAATTAACCTAAGAGCACATTTTTGGGATGTGGGAGGAAACCGGGGCACCCGGAGAAAACCCACACAAGCACAGGGGGAATGCGCAAACTCCCACAGAAACAGGCCCAAATCCATGTATCTGCACAGCACAGCGATAGTCACTGAGCTGTCGTGTTGCCCATCAAATGGTCCAGGTCAAGCGTACACTAACGACGTGAAGCAGCAGGATACTCTCTCAAAAAAAATCCAAGAGCAGCCCTCTCACAACCCATAACGTGATACGCCCCTCGTTAGACAACAAGGTGGACCAAAGCACCTGTAGGATAAAAACAAGCACATCAATATCATCTATTTACACACTTCCCAGGGACTCCCAAAGCTCATGATCCCTATTTTAAATCAGTTTTCTACACCCCTCCATTCCCATTTTGTTCATGTGCCCATCTAACTATTTCTTAAATAACTCGAGTGCCTGCCTCCACCACTTTACTTGGCAGCGCACTGCATACCCCTACCACCTTCTGTGTGAAAAAACTCCCTCTAGCATCCAAATTATACCTTACCCCCCTCACCCTAAGCCTGTGACCCCTCGTGCTATTCGAATCCATCCTAGGAAAAAGCTTAACCCCTTATAATCTTGTACACCTCTATTAGATCTCCTCTAAGTCTATGTCTTTCTAAGGAAAATAGCCCCAATTTGCCTAACCTCTCCTCATAACTCAGACCTTCCATACCAGGCAGCATCCTGGTAAATCTCCACATCCTTTCGGTAGTAAGGCGACCAGAACTGGACGCAGTATTCCAAATGAGGTCTAACCAACATTTTATACAACTGTAACATTAAAGGCCAGCTCTTGTACTCTATACCCCTTCCTATAAAGGCTAACATATTATATGCTTTCTTCTCAACCTTCTTCACCTGCTCTGCCACCTTCAGAGACTTGTGCATCTGCACCCCCAGGTTCCTCTGCGTTTCTATACTATTAATAGGTCTACCCTTTATTATTATACCTCCCCCCTACATTCTTCCGAAATGCATCACCTCGCATTTATCAGGATTGAATTCCATCTGCCATCTATCTGCCCAAGCTACTAGCCTATCTATGTCCTGCTGCATCGCTTGACAATGCTCCTCACTATCCGCAAGTCCAGCCATCTTTGTATTGAGTCTGTTTGACTGTTCATCAGAACTAAGATGACCATATTGCAAGTAAATCCAGGGAGAAGATTACCTGGGCCACCATGCCCATGCCAAGGATACCTTTCTCATCATTCAGTAGATCAAGACAAAAACAAAGCCGCCCATTTCCAGTAGGCTGGCACGGCACACCCAAACAGAAGCCTGAGTAGTCCTTCAGAGCAGCAGTATAAGACTCTTTGAAGGATGAAAAGACTGAATATGAGAAATGATTGATAATTGATTTATGACAAAAACTTCCTCTTAGCTAAATCCTAGTCACCAACTCCATTTGCTGGCTATTGATTCCAGCCACACCCTGGTCACCATGTCAGTCTCAATTGGGATTTGCCTATAAGTGCTATGCTCTGGAATTCTAACTCTAAAATCTCTGCTACTCTTCCTTCCTTAATTCTGAGCATCTCATGTTGTTTGGTTTCAGTATCTGTTTGATTATGTTCTTGTGAAGCACCTATTCAGATATTTTGCTGCGTTAAAGATACTATCTTAAAGAATCTGTTGTTATTAAATGTGTTTTATAAACCCATCTGATTAGCACAGAGATTTAAAAAAATTGAAGACTCAGATACCACATGAGCTGAGAACCTGTTTGAAATCATCTTCAGATGCATGTCAGTCAACTTAATGTGGTTTTATTTTGGCTGATTTCACATAAAAAAGGTATTGCCAAGAGTTAGGATTATAACCAGTCAAAACATTCATTCCTTACCCCAGTTTCTCTCCCCAGTCACCTTATCGGTAAATGCCCTGAAGTGGTTTTCCCAGATTAAGATTCCATGTGAGTGTGGAACCTAAGCCTTTGTTTTAAAAGAGCCTTGACCCATAGCCCCTTGTCATAAGATTGTGGCAGGTTTTAGTGAATGATTGTTCAAAGTTAAACTAGCTGGAAGGAGAGCGGATGTAAGAAGTTATTCCAGGACCATTAGATTTTACAGTTATGAGGTTTGTTGGATTGTTATGCTTTGACACTGTTTTTAAGATAAAATGAAGGAGATTGTGTGACCTTTTGTGTCACCTGAATGCGTTAATTGTTGGAGATGAAGAAAGCCTTAGATTGTTTTATTGGGAAGAAGATGCAAGTTATTTATACTTGCACATGTTGGTAGCAGTCCCTGGTAACAGTGGACGCTGGGAGCAGAATTTCCCCAAACAATCTGCATTACAACGGCAAGAGAACGGGAGTCCTCCGTGCTGGTCTTTTTGATTTTGAAACCTCCAATTAGGTTTCAGCTTGGTACTGTAGTCTTCTAGCATTCTTATCAGATAAAGCTGGAGCTTTGCGCCAATACAGGTGCAGGGAGCCTGCACATGCCAGTGAAGATGTGGAGATGCCAGTGTTGGACTGTGGATAAACACCGTAAGAAGTCGCACAACACCAAGTTAAAGTCCAACAGTTTTATTTGATAGCAAAAGCCACTAGCTTTTGGAGCACTTGCTGCTCCTTTATCAGGTGAGTGACTCACCTGACAAAGGAGCAGCAAGCGCTTCAAAAGCCAGTGACTTTTGCTACCAAATAAACCTGTTGGACTTTAACATGGTATTGAGAGACTTCTTATCATGCCAGTGAATCCAGCTTCAGAGCTCTCGGGTGTCCCAATCTGCCAGTGAAATGGAAGATTCCACCCCCCACACTCCCCACAGAAGTCAACCCCTGTCCACCCACTTCATCAATAGCATCTTTGCACCTCCTAAACTGACATTGATTACATTTGCCCCTCCAGAATTCATAGGCCTATCCCCTTGAACCCCATCCCTTTGGCACTGCACTGGCACATTTATAGCCAAAGAGTCAAGCAGGCCCTGCCCAATGGGCACTGTCTGGCCAAGCCCCAAAGCCCCTGGAGACCACAATGGCCTCCAATCCACTCAGCATAGCCATGCTGCCTGGTCTCTACTACTGCAGAGTAGTAGTGATTCTTGCAAGTGTGATGTCTAGCTGGTGAGCTGGGGAACAGGCATGCTGAACTCGACAATTATGTGGCAATCCAGGCAATCTTATAGTAATGAGTTTTGTGCCCTTTCTGCATGCTGACGATATTTGAAAAAAGCTAAACTTGTGCTCTTAATTATTTTGATTAACTTTGCTGTAAATTTCTCTGGTGACACATTGCTCCAGAAATATAGATAATTGCTGTTACTACTTAGCAATAGTTTTAACTAATAAATGGGTAAATGTTTCTAAAACATGTTCAGAAAAATTATCTGCGCCTGTATATTTCCATCAAATGAGGAAAGGGAATCACTGGACCATCATTGTTGACGATACAAAGGAAAGTAAAGTTATGAAGAAGATACATAGAGTACAAAGGAATGTAGATAGTTTGAGAGAGTGGGCAAAGGTTTGGCAGATGGAGTACAATGTAGGAAAATGTGGCATTGTCCACTTTGGCAGGAAAGTAGAATAAAATATTATTTAAATAGTGAGAGACTAAGTATGCTCTAGTGCAGCGGGGTCTGGATGTTCTTGAACATGAATCTCAAAAAGTCAGTTTGCAGGTACAGAAGATAATTTGGTAAACAGAATACTGGCCTTTATTACAAGGGAGTTAGACTATAAAAGTAGGAAAGCCTTGTTACAGCTGCACAGGGTATTAAGACCATACCCAAACTGTGTACAGTTTTTGTTCTTACTTAAGGGGGGATTTCTTGCTTTGGAAGTATTTCAGAAAAGGTTCACTAGGGTGATTCTTGGGGTGAATGGTGTAACTTGTGAGGAAAGGTTGAGAAGATTGATCCAATACTCATTTGAATTGAGAAGAATGAGAGGTGATCTCATTGAAACGTGCAAGATACTGAGGGTGTTTGACATACTGAGAGGATATTTCCCTTCATGGAGGAATCCGGTACAAAGAGGCACAATCAGTTAAGAAAGATGAGAAATTTATTCTCTGATGGTCATTACTGTTTAGAACTTTCTTCCCCGGTGAGCAGTGGAAGCTGGCCTATTGAATATATTAAAGACCAAGTTAAACTGCTATTTGATTGACATGGGAATTGAGGATTATTGAAGGCACGATGGAAGTTCTTTGCCAAGAAAGAAGATGCTGTCAAAGTCAAATTGAAAGAAGCAATAGTTGAGATGCTAAATGGACTAAAAATTGAAGAGGAAGTGTTAGGAAGGGCTGGCTGTACTAAAAATTGATAAGTCACCAGGACCATGCTGAACAATCTGTGATTCATGGGAGATGAATACAAGTGGAAAACAGCAACTTCTGGAATATTGAAATAAAATCAAGAAATGATGAAAATACACAACAGGTTACTTAGCATCTACAAAGATTTGAGGGAAATCATTGAAGTTTAATTTCCTGGTCCTGAGTTTATTCCTGAAAGGTGTTATAATCATAACACTGACTGCAAATCACTTTTTACAGCAGCACAGTGGCTTTTGTACGTTGCATTCAATAAAAACTCGGCTAACCTGCTGCAGCTTCAGGAATGAAGAATGATGGCATTCGTACATCTACTGGGTGATTCATGATGAACCATTGGCTCATGTTTCTTTTACCACAAATAATGTACTCAGTTCCATTTTTTAATGCATTTCTCATCCTTCGGGCAAAGCAAAGGTTATGCAGTTGTACTACTACATCATTTATTTTTAGGTCACTGATTTTTGAGGGTAAGGCAAGTTATGTTTTTACTGGCGTATTGTTGTAGTGGTGGCTATTGTTTTGGGACTCAGGCTCCAATGGGTGAGGCATTGTTCTTGTAATGTTTAAGAATCTAAAGGTTAGGCAATATCACTAAATCAGTACAACATTATGCAAATAATATGCTGGAATCGCTCCAAACTATTTCTACCAAACTTCCTGCATTGCACATGCACTGCGGCTTATCAATGCATCTAACTCATCCCCCTCACTGCTGATCTTGATGATTCTTCCAGTTAATCAGCTCTCGTCAGCCCTTCCACATCTCCCTCCAGTATGTCCATTCAATTGTGAGCAAGGCATTTACATTTATTGTGGATGATTGCATAAACATCATGGCATTGACTGATATCTGGCTGAGGGGTAATGGCACTGACTGCCTAAATGAAACCACCTCGCATCTTTGTACTTTCTATCTCTTGTCCTGCCAAGATAGTTATGGTAGCAATAGGCTATTGTCACCAATTCACACCTTGGCCTGATCCTTTACTTCTCCAGCAATTTTCCTCTTTTGAGTATCTTGTCTTGTTCCACCCCTACCAATTATCATTTAAAAACCTCATTCTGTATCAAGTACAGTTAATATTTACTCACCAAATGATCTTCAGTGCTTTCCACCCTTTATCAAATCACTTCTCGTCCTTGGTGCTTTCAATATCCATTCAAACTCAGCTATATCTCCTCTAAGTTCCTTTTCTCCTTATCCTCCCTTAAATTCTTTCTCCATGTAAACACATCAATATTCCTGGCTACCCCTTGACCTCACAGTCTCATGAGGCTTCCCTCCCTCCCTCCCCGTGAGGAAGCCCGTTACTCTACACATGTAGAGTATCCCACCCTCCCCCCTCCTCTAACCTAAAAAAGAGAGAGAGAGACTCGAGTGAGGTCAGATAAGTTTCATTGTTTTGGCGAGCTGTAAGGGTTTTGGCTCATAGGCTTAAGCAAAAAAGGGCAAGGCACAGTGAGTTTATAAGTTTTTAATTAATTTTTCTCTGCATTTCTAAATGGGCAATTATGAGTGTGAGGCGAATATATTGTAGCCAATGCAGTATGTAGGAGGCCCTGGAGGCAGCTGGTCTCCCAGACGTTTATATCTGTTCTGGGTGTGTGGAGCTGCAGTTCCTAAGGGACTGGATTAAGCAACTGGAACTGCAGCTCGAGAACCTTTGTCTCATTAGAGAAAATGAGGAAACAATTGACAGGAGCTACCAGCAAGGGTTACGCCGGGCAATGGGAGGAAAGCAAGTGGGTAACTGTTAGAAAGGGGAAAGCTCATGTAATGGAGAGCACACCAGTGGATGCCCCCCTTCATAATAAGTATTCCTGTCTAAGTACTGCTGGGGGGGCACACCTCACCTGGGGAACGCAGCAGTGGCTGGGTCTCTGGAGCTGAGCCTGACCCAGTATCTCATAAAACTAAGGAAAAGCAGTATTAATAGGGGACTCCACAGTGAGGGGGTCAGACAGGCGTTTTTGTGGGCACACATGGAAGTCACGGATGGTGATTTGCCTCCCTGGAGCTGGGATCCAGGATGTTTCTAGACACATCCCAGACATCTTGAAAGGGGAGGGTGAGGAGCCGGAGGTTGTGGTCCATATAGGTACCGCTGACGTAGGCAGGAAGAGAGAAGGGGTCATAAAAAGGGATTATAGGGATTTAGGTAGACAGCTGAGAAAGAGGAATGCAAAGGTAGTTGCTGCCTGCACCGTAGGAGAGTGAGAGCAGGAATTGAATGAGGTAGAGGGTGAATGTGTGGCTGAGGACTGGAGCAGGGGACAGAGATTCCTGTTCCTGGATCATTGGGACTTCTTTAGGGGCAGGTGTGACCTGTACAATAAAGACGGGAATCCCGGGGGACCAGTATCTGGGGAAGGTTGGCTACGGCCACTCGGGAGACTTTAAACTAGGAAGGTTGGGGGAGGAAATAGAGATGAGGTGATTGAGAGCAAGGAAGTTAGCTCCCAAGTAGAGGACTATAAACAGTTTGAGAGGGAGGTTAGACGGGTGATGGAGAAGGGAAATGCTCAGACCAAGGGTCTGAGGTGTGTCTATTTTAACGCCAGGAGTGTAGTGAATAAAGTGGATAAGCTTAGGGCGTGGATTGCTATGTGATGTGGTGGCCATTATGGAGACTTGGATGAATGCGGAACAGGACTGGGTAGTTAAGGTGCCAGGATTTAGATGCTTCAGGAAGGACAGGGAGGGAGGCAAAAGAGGTGGTAGAATGGCACTGTTGATCAGGGACAGTATCACAGCTGTAGAGAAGGTGGAGGGACTGTCTACAAAGTCTCTATGGGTGAAAGTTAGGAACAGCAGGGCTCGATAACTTTGGGTGTTCTCTATAGGCCGCCCAATAGTGAAAGGGAAGTTGAGGTGCAGATAGGGAAACAGATCCTAGAGAGATATAGTAACAACAGAGTTGTTGTGATGGGCGACTTTAATTTCTCAAAGACCGATGGAATATCCCTAGGGTAAGGGGTTTGGATGGGGAGGAGTTTGTTAGGTGTGTTCAGGAGGATTTCCTGACACAGCATGTGGATAAGCCTGCGAGAGGAAAGGCTGTACTTGACCTGGTGCTGGCAAATGAACAAGGGACAGATGTGTCGGATCTCTCAGTGGGAGATCAGAATTCTATCTCCTTCACGATAGCATTGGAAAGAGATAGGATCAGGCAGGATAGGAAGGTGTTTATCTGGAGTAGGGGGAAATATGAAATCATTAGGCAGAAAATAGGACAAATAAACTGGAAGAAGGTGTTCTTGGGGAAAAGTACTGAAGGAAGGTAGTGGATTTTCAAGGAATGTTTGTCTGGCACTCCGCACAGCAACGTTCCGATGAGACAAGGTGGTTTTGATAAGTCACGGGAACTGTGGTGCACAAAGGTTGTGATGAATCTAGTCAGGAAGAAAAGAAAGGTGTACAAAAGGTTCAGAGAAGTGGGAGATGTTAAGGATCTAGAAGAGGATAAGGCTTGTAGAAAGGAGCTTAAAAAGCAAATTAGGAGAGCCAGAAAGGGTCATGAGAAGGCCTTGGTGGGTAAGATTAAGGAGAATCCCAAGACGTTCTATAAATATGTGAAGGGTAAAAGGATGAGAAGTGAAGGGGGAGAAAAGGGGGAACTGGAAGAAATGGCAGAGGTGCTTAATGAATACTTTGCCTCAGTATTCACGGTGGAAAGTGATCTGGGAGGTCGTACTGCAAGTTTGCTGTAGACTGAAAAGATTGAGTATGTGGATGTTAAGAAAAAGAATGTGTTGCAACTTTTAAATTCTATCAAGATAAGTTGCTGGGACCGGATGGGATGTACCCCAGACTACTGTGGGAGGTGAGGGAAGTGATTGCAGAGCCCCTGGTGATGATCTTTGCATCAAGGGAGACGGGAGAGGTTCCAGAGGACAGGAGGATTGTGGATGTAGTTCCTATTTTCAAGAAAGGGAACAGGGATAGCCCGGGAAATTACCAACCGGTGAGCCTGACCTCAGTGGTTCGTAAGTTGGTGGAGAGGACTCTGAGGGACAGGATTTATGAGCATTTAGACAAGTTTAGCTTGATCAGAAATAGTTAACATGGCTTTGTCAAGGTTAGATCATCCCTTATGAGCCTAGTGGAGTTCTTTGAAAATGTGACTGAACTCATTGACAAAGAAGAGCAGTGGATGTGGTTTATGTGGATTTCAGCAAGGCGTTTGACAAGGTCCCACATGCAAGACTTCTTGAGAAGGTGAGAGGGCATGGGATCCAAGGGGCTTTGGCCTCGTGGACCTGGAACTGGCTTGCCTGCAGAAGGCAAAGAGTAGTTGTGGATGGATCTTTTTCCGCATCGGGATCGGTCACCAGTGGAGTGCCCCAGAGATCTGTTCTAGGACCCTTGCTGTTTGTTATTTTCATAAATGACCTGGATGAGGAAGTGGAAGGATGGGTTAGTAAGTTCGCCAACGCTACAAAAGTTGGTGTTGTGAATAGTCTGGAGGAACGTCAGAAGTTGCAGCAAGACATAGATAGGATGCAAGAATGGGTGGAGAAGTGGCAGATGGACTTCAACGCAGATAAATGTATAGTGGTCCATTTTGGCAGGGACAATGGGATGAAGGAGTACAATATCAAGGGTAGAAGTCTTAACAGTGTTGTGGAGCAAAAGGGTCTTGGGGTCTGAGTCGATAGGACTCTTAAATCAGCCTCACAGGTGGAGGATGTGGTCAAGAAGGCATATGGTGTACTGCCCTTCATTAATCAAGGGATTGAGTTTAGGAGTCGGGAGGTAATGCTGCAACTTTATAAGACCCTTCTCAGATCCCACTTGGAATACTGTGTGCAGTTCTGGTCGCCTCACTATAGGAAGGATGTGGAAGCTATTGAGATGGTGCAGAGGAGATTTAGAAGGATGTTGCCTGGATTGGGAGGATGTCCTATGAAGATAAGTTGAGGGAGCTAGGTCTCTTCTCCCTGGAGAGACGAAAGTTGAGAGGCGACCTGATAGAGGTTTATAAAATGTGAGAGGAAGAGATAGCCTCCAAGAATCCACGCTATTTCCCAGAGCTGATATGGTCGACACGAGAGGACACAGGTTCAAGGTGCTGGGCGGCAACTACAGAGGAGATGTTAGGGGTAAGTTTTTCACTGAGTGTGGTGAGTGAATGGAACCGGCTGCTGTCGGTGGTGGCAGAGGCGAACTCACTGGGGTCTTTTAAAAGACTTCTGGATGAGTATGTGGGATTAAATGGGATTGGGAGTTGCAGATAGTTCTATGGCCTAGTAGGTATGGGTATGATCGGTGCAACTTGTGGGCCAAAGGGCCTGTATGTGCTGTAGTGTTCTATGTTCTAATATCTGATGCTAGTTAATCTCTTAATTGACTTCATTGAATTAGGTGAGTTTCAAATTATAGAATAGTGGCATTGGTATATGGAGCCCTGACCTAGCTGAGGAATATTCAGTCACTAAATCACTAACAGTTGTTTCATGAAATATAATGCATGTTTAGATGAGGTATACATTGTTTAAGAATAGCAGCACTGCCAAAAGTGGTGCACCAGTCACGTTTTAATCCAACAAACTAGACATTCTTGAATGCCATTTCTTGTGTTCAGAAAGCAGAAGAAGGTAAAACTGTAAAGAACCATGGATGATAGGTTGTTAGATTGTGCTGAAGAGTATAAAAGTATTAATTAAGCTACAGTTGAACTATTAAATCCAGTTTTGGGCCCTGTGCATAAGGATGCAAAGCCAAGGAACTGGTGTGAAAAAGATTTAGAACATAGAGCACTACAGCACAAACAGGCCCTTTGGCCCACAAGTTGTGCCAAACATATCAGTACCTACCAGGCCATACAACTATCTGTAACTCTCAATCCCATTAAATCCTACGTACTCATCCAGAAGTCTCTTAAAAGACTCCAGCGAGTTCACCTCTAACTCACCACCCTCTGAGTGAAAAACTTACCTGTAACATCTCCTCTGTACTTGCCCCCCAGCACGTTAAACCTGTGTTCTCTCGTAGCAATCATTTCAGCCCTGGGAAATAGCCTCCGAGAATCCACCCTATCTATTCCTCTCAATATTTTATAAACCTCTATCAAGTCACCTCTCAACCTTAGTCTCTACAGGGAGAAGAGACCTAGCTCCCTCAACCTATCTTTATATTTGTGAGCCTTTATATTTTTAAAGGCTCCCTCAACCTATGCCTTTATAAGGCATGCCTCCCAATCCAGGCAATATCCTTGTAAATCCTCTTCTGCATCCTCTCAATAGCTTCCACGTCCTTCCTATAGTGAGGCGACCAGAACTGCACACAGTTAAGTAATATGTGGAATGAGGGCCTGGAATTGCAAGAAGGGATTAGAGACATTGGGACAGAGTTCTTTGCAATAAAGAATGGTTACAGGAAAGCTAATAGCAGTGCTCAACATTGTAGAGGCGTTATGATAAGGTATGTAGGAAGAAGCAAGTGATTGATGAGTTGGTAACATGACTACAAATTGAAAATCATCACCGGAAGAATGAAAAGAGAGTTTCTTTATACATGCGTATTGTTCCGATTTGGAATGCCCTCTAGAAACAGTGGTAGAAATAGAATTTAAATGGCTTTTGGATATTAAGTGGATAAATATTTGAAAATGAGTGGTTTTGGAGAAAAAGCCAGAAGTGCACCAAGTGGATAGGTAACTGTTTCAGATAGCTAAGAATAGGCTGCTTCGCCCCTTGAATCTGTTTCTCAGTTCAGTGGAAGTCATGGCTGATCTACAATGTAATTCTATTAGGAGCCTTTGCTCCTTAATCCCTTAGATTTTTGTTAGACAAAGACATTATCAATACAAATTCTAATGGGCTAAATAGCCTCTTTCTGTGCTGTAACTTTTACTGAACCTAACAGTGATTCATACTTTATGCTATAGTTTCTTGCAAAAGGAAGAAAATGTCAATTCATTGGCATTTTGCTTCAGTTTTAAAAACTGGAGCATATTTTTACTAGCAACTCATGTACATTAAATTTTGTCAAGTTCAGCTGAGTTCACGAGTGCTGAGTTGCACACTTTACACTTCAGTTCTGTCTTTGTTTCTATGTCTTGCACGAATGACAGAAAGTTTGTTTCCTGCAGGTTTGACCTGATCACAGGAACACAATGGACTGCACATAGCCATATCATAGCAGAATAATACATTGTGATTTTCATGGCTTTTTTTTTTCCTGTAATGAAAGAAGGCATCCTCCAAATTAGTGTAAGCCCGTGAAACATTCTACTCCTCTGATTCTCTAGTTTTTGCAAGTTGGCACAGTGGTTAGCTCTACTGCCTCATAGTGCCAGGGACCCGGGTTTGATTCCTGGTTGGGTTACAGTCTGTGTGAAGTTTGTCTGCATGGGTTTTCCCTGGGTGGTCTGTTTTCCTCGCACAGTCTGAAGGATGTGCTGGTTAGGTGCATTGACCCGAAAAGGTGTTGGAGTGTGCTGACTGAGGGAATTTCACAGTAACTTCATAGCATTGTTAGTCTAAGTTTTGTAATTAATAATAAATTTTCTTGTGCATCCCACCTTCAGTGTTTGTTCTTTTAAACTACTAATTATGCCCTTGACCAAAATCCTACAGCCTTTCCACACATCTCTTGATTCATGTCACCTCAGAATTCGCTTCTTCGACAGAACTTTTGGTCACTCTTGATATGTGTTTTGGTTTTGCATCTGATTTTTGATTATACATCATTGAGTGCCATGGGATCTTAATGGATCTTTTTTATGGTGAAGTGTCTTACGGGACTGAACTATCTGTGTACATTGTGTGATTATAGCATGTACTTGAGATTTTAAAAAATTCACTCTAATACCTTATGTTTATAGTAGAAACAGCAATTATGTGCAGACTGCACGTAAGTCTCTTTATCCTTACGAAGTACAAAGATTTATTGTAGCGTTTAGAATTGTTAACTAGTGAAGTTTATTAGTGTCAGAAATGACTGACCTAGTTACAGGAAGGATGTAAGTAAGGTTAAAAGAGTGCAGAGAAGGTTAACGAGGATGTTGCCGGGATTTGAGAAGCTGAGTTACAAAGAGAGATTGAACAGGTTAGGTCTTTATTCCCTGGAGCGAAGAAGAATGAGGGGAGATTTGATAGAGATGTATAAGATTTTAATGGGCATAGATAGAGTGAATGCAAGCAGGTTTTTTCCACTGAGGCTAGGGGAGAAAAAAACCAGAGGACATGGGTTAAGGGGGAAAGGAGAAAACTTTAAAGGGAATATTGGGGGCGGGGTGAGAGCTTCTTCATGCTGAGAGTGATGGGAGTGTGGAATGAGCTGCCGGATAAAGTGGTAAATGCAGGGTCACTTTTAACGTTTAAGAAAAGCTTGTATAGTTACATGGATGAGAAGGGTGTGAAGGGATATGGTCCAAGTGCAGGTCAGTGGGACTAGGCAAAATATGTTTCAGCACAGACAAGAAGGGCCAAAAGGCCTGTTTCTGAGCTGCAAATTTATTATAGTTCTGTGGTTTCTAAGTAGGCTTACATTAACGTTTCAGTGAAGTTACTGTGAAAATCCCCTAGTTGCCACATTCCGACCTGTTCGAGTACACTGAGGAAGAATTTAGCATGGCCAATGCACCTAACCAGATCTTTCAGACTGTGGGAGGAAACTGGAGCACCCAGAGGAAACCCACACAGACTCAGGAAGAACATGCAGAATCCGCACAGACAGTGACCAAAGCCAGGAATTGAACTTGGGGTCTGAAGCAGCAGTATGAACCACTGTGCCAACATGCCGTCCACAGTAATGTATGTTTGGGAAATAATTGTGTAACAAGAGTGCTTAATTTATTGAGGATTGCAAGTAAATCAGTGAACTGGAGTTAACGTTTTACCGTGTGTTATATACTGGTATATTCTATAATAAGTTATGGCAAGAATGGCAGGCAGTGCATTTATTGTCTTCATAATATTTGATTGGAAAGAGTTTGCTATTAACACTGTTCTACATGCAAGCTTAATCAATGAAAAATTGATGCAATTTTTAGGTGATAAAAATAAACTGCACGAGCAGAAGTTTGCTGAAAGTAAAATCTAATTGCACGGAGTCAGGCATTGCTGTTATTAGCCTAACTGTGCTGCTGCTTATATACTATTGTCGAGGTCATATTGCTTTTAAACTACCATGCTTTAAATTAAATATGATTATTGAATTAGGGGATCAGGTTTGCCAGAGCAACTCTCAGAACTTTTAATTGGTGTTTTTTTAAAGGAGCATCTGATGTTAAGCAGCAACATCACTTCAAAGGCATGAAACGATAATAGATTTTTCTATTGCTGCGAATCATGATCGACTGGATTTTATCAGCTCTCGGGATGGGCAAGTAGGCCTGCCACTATGTCAAGTTACCAGCAGCAGAGAAGGTGGCAGATGACCCTTCTGATTAGAGGCCAATTTAACTACTTAAATGGTCAAGTAAGAATCTCTACCCATCTCCGTTAGAATTTTAGCCATGTCAGAGACCCCACAACTGTGTGGAAAGACCAGCTGGTACTCTAGCAGGGTCCATGAAGGACCCACCCTTTGGCCTATGGTGCAGTCCCTTGGTGGCAAAGGCTATTCGTGTGACAAAAGCACCATCTGCAATCATCCCCACCAACTTGTAGTAAAAAGAATGTCTTGCACTTACGTTGTGCTGTTCATTACCACTGAATATCGCAAAGAACGTTGCAATTAATTTGTTTTTTGTTTTGGAGTTTAGACAATGTCAGAATTGATTTTTTTAAATTTAATCCAGAATCTTTTGACATTTAGAGGTGGGAGTATTACCAACTGAATTACAGCTTATGCACCCGATTTTTTTGACACATTGATATGGATAATTTTTTGACAAAAGAAATTTTTGTCTGTGTCTGGAAATGATTTTGAATAGTTTTATTAATTTGTGACAAGTGGATGTTGGCCTGAGAAACCAGTGAAACTTTCTTCACTTCATTAAGCATTGTTACCTCAGACAAGAACCCTATACTGTATCAGCATGAATTGATTTGATTTGATTTATTGTCACGTTTTCACATGGCAAAAAATATTGTTTCTTGCGCGCTATACAGACAAAGCACATGTTTGTAGAAAAGGAAATGAGAGTGCAGAATGTAGTGTTACAGTCATAGCTAGGGTGTAGAGAAAGATCAACTTAATGCGAGGTAGGTCCATCATTCAAAAGTGTGACAGCAGCAGAAAGGAAGGTGTTCTTGAGTCGGCTGGTATCTGACATCAGACTTTTGTATATTTTTCCCAATGGAAGAACATAGAACACTACAGCACAAACAGGCCCTTCGGCCCACAAGTTGTGCCGATCATATCTATACCTACCAGGCCATAGAACTATCTATAACTCCCAATCCCATTAAATCCCATGTACTTATCCAGGAGTCTCTTAAAAGACCCCAGCGAGTTCGCCTCTACCACCACTGACGGAAACCGATTCCATTCACTCACCACCCTCTGTGTGAAAAACTTACCTGTAACATCTCCTCTGTACTTGCACCCCAGCACCTTAAACCTATGTCCTCTCGTAGCAACCATTTCAGCCCTGGGAAATAGCCTTCGAGAATCCACCCTATCTATTCCTCTCAACATCTTAACCTTTGTCAGGTTGCTTTTCAACCTTCGTCTCTCCAGGGAGAAGAGACCTACCTCTCTCAACCTATCTTCATGAGGCATGCCCCCCGATCCAGGAAACATCCTGAATGTGGAAAAAAGAATATCCGGGGTGCATGGGGTGCAGTGGGAAGTGTACATGGAGTCAACAGACGGGATGCTGGTTTGTGTAATGAATTGGGCTACATTCACGATCTTTTGTAGTTCCTTATGGTCTTGAGCAGAGCAGGAGCCATACAAAGCTGTGATACAACAGAGAGAATGTTTTCGGTGATGCATCTGTAAAACTTGTTCGACGTTCCAGCCAAACTTTTAGACTGTCCAATAATGCTGCCTTACTGCTGTCCTGTGTGAAAACTGTACGGGCGAGTGGTCAAACCTGTGACCTTCCTGATAACATATGACATTTTTGCCACCAGAGCTCCAGGGAAGCTCGCTCTTTGATAGAATGCATCTGTCCACAACAATTCTTCATACAATGAGCAATAAAACTTATTAATACTTTCTTAGTGTATCTAAGTTATAGTATTAAACCCTAATTGTGGCATTTCAGCTCATGCATGAAATTATTCAAATATTTATTTCTTTCACTGTCTTCGATAAATTACTTATTCTGTATTGTTTACTACCTCTTGCATGGTTTTAAACTCAAATTATTTTTCTTGATTTTAGGCTCTTCAGAAATTGGCCACCCAGTACCTCAAGAGAGAATGGGTTGGGTTAAAACTTGATGAAAGAAGTGAACATAACAGGTAAATGTTTCTGGAAAATGTTGATTATAGTAATTGAAGTTCAGTTAGCATAACATTCCTGGAAAATTTACCGTTTATATTTGCTACGTATGCATGCATGTGTACATGAACACCAGTTAAAGATAAAATCAGATTGATAAACCTTGCAATCAACTATCCTCTTAATATACATTCTATAGTTGTGTGTACAATTTCACATAGAACAAACCCTGCCTATAGTGTGCAGATATTTTTGCTATTAAAAAAACTGACGCTGTCAAAGCTTTAGATCTTGTACTCATCAGGACAGATCTGTAAGAATACCACTTGTAAAAGGAATGACAACTTATGCTGCAAGAGAGCGCTGTTTGGTTGGCAAGTCAGCTCTGGTAGGAGTACTGCCATTGAGAATGCAACAGGGACAGTCAACTGTTGTGTTTTGTTTAATTTAAAATCAGACAAATCAACTCTGGTCAATGCCTTGGGGAATGAACCAAACAATGGCTGTTCCCCAAGTTCTTGTTTAATTTAAAAAAATGCAATGCATGGACATATTCCTTCTGTCTGCAAAGCACAGAATCCAATGTGAATATATGTAGCATCTGGCATGTGTAAATGAGAGATACTGCAAGTCTGACTGATAACCTTAAAGTGTCAGTGTAATTCTTAATACAGTCAGGATTGTTTAACAAGTACAATCCAATTGCAGAATCACATCTAATGTTGGACACTTGAGTTTTGCAGGCACGTGCTAGCTGGGTCCGGTTAGTACTTTGGCTGTTGTGAACAGCCAAAGGGAAATGCTGTTTGACGTGATCCACCAGTCATTTTGTTGTACAAACTTACATACCTGGCATCTCACGAGCACTGAAACTTATATACCATATTGTTCATTTGTATGATAGGCCAAATATCCTTTGGCTTTTTGGCAGCAGCCTGTTGGTGGAAAGTATGATTTGTGTTGTTTCTACGTAGTAGCATTGCAAAATGGCTAGCTTAATTTATCGTTCAATTTTTCAGACACCATGCCTTTTTGGGATAATCTGTGGTAGACTGAGTACTTTTTAAGCCCGAAAGTGGTAGCTTAAAATCCATTCAGGAGTCTGTGTGATATACAGTTAGCAATGATCTGATTAGGGTAGCCATCAAGCTGCAGGATGGCTTTGTTATATACTCAGTTTCAATGTCAACCTTGCACTAAGAGAAAATGGCTAGAGGCTTGTTTATAAGGTTGCTGATAAAGCCAATTTTACAGTGAGTGGAACTTTAGGAATCCCAAAGCATATATTAACCAATGTAAGCAGGATTATGACAGACAATAGTAGAGAGCCCATTAGCAAATTTCTCAACTTGCATGGCATTGAAAAGGAACTCATCTGACTGCTCCATTTCAAAAGTGAATTTGAAGGCAGGGTGGAGCCCATAAAGGCGAATAAGGAAGTTCTTGTAAGCAGCTGTGGATTCAGGTATTGCAAATGTATCATCTATGTATTGGAGATAAGTAAGTATTAGGAGGTTAGATGCCATTCCATCAAAGGAATGTTTCTTATGGAAACCAAGACATTTTTTTTTTAGAGCAACACAGCATGGGAAACAGGCCCTTCGGCCCAACGAGCCCGCGCCGCCATCATAACTATATAGTAGCAATTCCATTATCATAATATAAAATTAGGTTATTCCTAATATGGAAGACTCTCACTATAGGGACAATTTGTTTCCCAATCAGCCTAAGAGTGAATTTTTGGGTTGTGGGAGGAAACCGGAGTGCCCAGAGAAAACCCACGCAACCACGGGGAGAACGCGCAAACTCCCGCAGACACCGGCCCAATTCCAAGTGTCTTCACAGCCACATCGATAGTCTCTGAGCTGTCATGGTGCCCTTCAGATGGTCCACATAAAGCACTCATTTACAACATGAAGTACCAGGCAACCCATGAATCAACATCCAAGAGCTGTCCTTGCACCACCTGCCGAATGCATGCTCACTATTGGTCAAGTATGGACCGAATTACCTGTGGGGACAAAAAAGCCGTAGTTAAACAGTCCTACTATATCCCTCTATCTGCATACCGCTCATGTGGCTGTCCAAGAGACCTTTAAACAGCCCTAGCATGCCTGCTCCCACCACCTTACTTGTTTGAGAGAGCAGGGCCTAGAAGAGCTCCCATGGCTATAGCATTCATTAGGACGTACATAGAACATAGAACACTACAACACAAACAGGCCCTTCGGCCCACAAGTTGTGCCGAACACATCAAAACCTACCGAGCCATAGACCTATCTATAACCCCCAATCCCATTGGATCCCATATACTCATCCAGAAATCTTTTAAAAGACCCCAGCGAGTTCGCCTCGACCACCACCGACGGCAGCCGATTCCATTCACTCACCACCCTCTGAGTGAAAAACTTTCCCCTAGCATCCCCTCTGTACTTGCTTCCCTGCACCTTAAATCTGTGCCTCTCGTCGCGACCATTTCAGCCCTGGGAAATAGTCTCTGAGAGTCCACCCTATCTATTCCTCTCGACATCTTGTAAACCTCTATCAGGTCGCCTCTCAACCTTCGTCTCTCCAGGGAGAACAGTCCCAGCTCCCTCAACCTGTCTTCATAAGGCATGCCTCCAATCCAGGCAACATCCTTGTAAATCTCCTCTGCACCCTTTCAATAGCTTCCACGTCCTTCCTATAGCGAGGCGACCAGAACTGCGCACAGTACTCCAAGTGTGGTCTGACAAGGGTCCTATAAAGCTGCAGCATTACCTCTGACTCCTGAACTCAATCCCTCGATAAATGAAGGCCAGTACACTGTAAGCTTTCTTAACCACATCCTCCACCTGGGAGGCCGATTTGAGAGTCTTATGGACCCGGACCCCCAGATCCCTCTGCTCTTCCACACAGCTAAGACTCCTACCTTTGATAGTGTACTCATTCATCCCGTTGGATCTGCCAAAATGGACCACAACAAATTTATCCGCGTTGAAGTCCATCTGCCACTTCTCCGCCCAGTCTTGCATCCTGTCGATGTCCTGCTGCAACTTCTGACATCCCTCCAGACCATCCACAACACCACCGACCTTCGTGTCATCGGCGAACTTACCCATCCCTCCACTTTCTCATTCAGATCATTTATGAAAATGACAAACAGCAAGGGCCCTAGAACAGATCCCTGGGGCACTCCACTGGTGACCGACCTCCATGCAGAAAAAGAGCCATCCACAACCACCCTCTGCCTTCTGCAGGCAAGCCAGTTCTGGATCCACAAGCCAAAGCCCCTTGGATCCCATGGCCTCTCACCTTCTCAAGAAGTCTTGCATGTGGGACCTTGTCAAATGCCTTGCTGAAGTCCATCTACACCACGTCCACTGCTCTTCCTTCGTCAATGTGTTCAGTCACATTTTCGAAGAACTCAATTAAGCTTGTAAGGCACGACCTGTCTTTTACAAAACCGTGCTGACTATTTCTAATCAACCTAAACTTCTCCAAATGCTTGTAAATCTTATCCCTCAGAAGCCTCTCCATCAGCTTACCAACCACTGAGGTCAGACTCACCGGTCGGTAATTTCCAGGACTATCCCTGTTCCCTTTCTTGAAAATAGGGACCACATCCGCAATCCTCCGGAACCTCTCCCGTCTCCATCGACGATGCAAAGATCATCGCCAGGGGCTCTGCAATGACATCCCTCACCTCCCACAATAATCTGGGGTACATCCCATCTGGTCCCGGAGACTTGTCTATCTTGATAGCATTTAAAAGTTCTAACACATACGCTTCCTTAATATCTACATACTCAATCTTTTCAGTCTGCCGCAAACTTGTAGTGCATCCTCCCAGATCAATTTCCACCGTGAATACTGAGGCAAAGTACTCATTAAGCACCTCTGCCATTTCTTCCGGTTCCATACAGACTTTTCCCCCTTCACCTTTTATAGGTCCTATCCCTTCTCTCTCATCCTTTTACTTTTCACATATTTGTAGAAGGCCTTGGGATTCTCCTTAATCCTACCAGCCAAGGCCTTCTCATGACCCCTTCTGGCTCTCCTAATTTCCTTTTTTAAGCTCTCTTCTATAAGCCTTATACTTCTCTAGATCCCCAACATCTCCTAGCTCTTTGAACCTTTTATACACCTTTCTTTTCTTCCTGACTATGTTCACCACAGCCTTCGTGCACCACGGTCCCTGCGTCCTACCAAAACCTCCTTGTCTCACCGGAACGTTGTCGTGCAGAGCTCCAGACAAGCATTCCTTGAATATCTGCCACCTTCCTTCTGTGCTTTTCCCCAAAAACACCTCCTTCCAGTTTATTCGCCCCAACATCTGCCTGATGTCTTCATATTTCCCCTTATTCCAGACAAACACCTTCCTAGCCTGCCTGATCCTCTCCTTTTCCAATGCAAGGGTGAAGGAGATAGAATTATGATCTCCATCCCCAAGATGCTCTCCTACCGAGAGATCCATCACCTGTCCTGGTTCATTAGCTAGTACCAGGTCCATTACAGCCTCTCCTCTCGTAGGCTTGTCCACGTGCTGTGTCAGGAAACCCTCCTGAACACACCTAACAAACTCCTCCCCATCCAAACCCCTTACCCTTTGGATATTCCAGTCAATGTTTGGGAAATTGAAGTCTCCCATCACAACAACTCTGTTATTTCTACATCTCTCCAGTATCTGTTTCCCTATCTGCACCTCAACTTCCCTGTCACTATTGGGCGGCCTATAGAATACGCCCAGCAACGTCACTGACCCTTTGCTATTCCTAACTTCCACCCACAGAGACTCCGTAGACATTCCCTCCTCGGTATCCACCTTCTCTGCAGTCATGACACTGTCCCTGATCAACAGTGCTATTCCACCACCTCTTTTGCCTCCCTCCTTGTCCTTCCTGAAGGATCTGAATCCCGGGACCTGTAGTACCTAGTCCTGTCCCTGAGACATCCAAGTCTCTGTAATGGCCACCACATCACAATCCCAAGCAGCAATCCACGCCCTAAGTTCATCTACCTTATTTACTACACTCCTGGCATTGACTCATTGTGTTGTTAAAACTGAACTCCACTGTATAAATTGCTCAATTCAATGAATACAGATTCAGACAAATTAAGGCTCAGATCACTATGGTAAAGTGATATAGTGCAAATGTCAATGGCTTCCTTGAGTGGTACAGTGGTGAATAGGCTAGCTATATTGAACATGGCATTACTATTGATATGCAAGTCCTGTATGGTTTTCTCATAGATGAAGAAATCCTTCACTGTGTTTGTGGAAAACTTGCTCAGAACTGGTTGTAGCATCTCTCACAACTTTTGGGGTCAATTTGCATTGTGCAGAACCAGATAAGGCATAAAGGGGCATCTAATACATACGCTGATGTAGTGAGCCATGAAGATGAATTCAATCATATATATATCATCCGGTAGTTCATTAATCTTGCAAAAGCTCATTAAATATTTTTATAACTTGCTTTTGAGTAGAACTGTTCTGTCATGCTCTGAGCATGAATTTGGACTCAACATGAAGAATGTGTACTTTGTTAGGGTATAGATCAGAGACCCCGAGGTATATTACGAAGTTTGATTAGACTCCAATTATTTGGTATTTTGGCATTCGTATGAAAATAAGCCATTTCACTCCCGTGTGATTCTATTGATGTTCCAGGAAGCTTTTATTAAAATTAACTTTAACAATACAGTTTAACTATAACAAATGAATCAGTTTAACATTTGCACAATATTTAAACATGACAAGACACGATTCTTAACTGCTAATCTGATTGGTTCCAATTCAAGCAATATTCCTTATACGATCTTAAAAGACCTCTTCAAAATCAATTAGCAAATAACACACATTTACATGCTTGTTGTTGTTAACAGTTCTAATTTTTTGTTCATCTCGAGAGAAAGGGATCTTTTCAGAGAGAGAGCTACCTCTTTTAAACAGATCCATTTAACAACTGACGTTGATTTTTAAAATGAAAACTGTTGTTCCAGCAAATGTAGCACCCTTCTCTTTTCAGAGAGAGAGAGAGCGCCACCTCTTTTAAACAGCTCCAGTCAGCAACTGCATTTAGGATATCTTTGCAGGTGTCCCTCAGAGAAATGTCCTTGGCCCAACTATCTTCAGCTGCTTCGTTAATTACCTTCTCTCTGTCATAAGGTCAGAAGTGGGGATGTTCACCGATAATTACACACTGTTCTGCAGTATTTGCAAATCCTCAGATATTGAAGCTGTCTGTGTTCAAATACAGCAAGGTTTGGGCAATATCTAGGATTGAGCTGACAAATGGCAGGTAACATTCGTGCCACACAACGCCAGATAGTGACAGTCACCAATAAGAGACGTTCTGACGAATCTGACAATCTGCTTGACACCACATCCAATGCTTCCACCCGCAACACTCAATAGCAGCAATGTGTACTACCTACGAGATGCACTGCAGAAATTCACCAAAGATCCTTAGATAGCACTTCTAAACCACGACTATTTAAATCTCGAAGAACAAGGGCAACAGATACATGGGAACACCACCACCTGCAACCAGCCACTGTCCTGGCTTGGCTGTTCCTTCACAGGCGCTGCATCAAAATCCTAAAATTGCCTCCCTAACAGCATTATGGGTCAACTCCACAGCGCATGCATTGCACCATTTTAAGAATGCAACCTATCACCATTCTCTCAAGGGAAATTAGGGTTGGACAATGAATGCTAGCCAACCAAAGGCTTTGATCTTTAAGTCCTCACTGTCCACGGGGATAGTGCCAGAGGACTGGAGAGTGACAAATGTTGTTCCTCTGTTCAAGAAAGGAAATAGAAATGACACTGATAATTATAGGCCAGTCAGTCTTTCTTCGGTGGTTGATAAGTTAATGGAAAAGGTCCTAATGGATAGGATTTATGATCATTTGGAAAGATGCAGCTTAATCCGGGATAGTCAGCAAGATTAGTGAAGGTTAAGTCTTGCCTCTCAAATTTGATTAAATTCTTTGAGGAGGTAACTAAGCGTGTGGATGAAGATAAAGCAGTTGATGCGTATACATGGATTTTAGTAAGGCGTTTGATAAGGTTCCCCATAGTTGTCTCATGAAGAAAGTAAGGATGTGTGGAATAGAGGGAAATTTGCTGATTGGATAAGTAACTGGTTATCTTGTAAAAGACAGAGGATGGTGGTGGATGGAAAATTTTCAGATTGGAGACTAGTTACCACTGGTGTACCACAGGAATTAGTGTTGGATACTCTGCTATTTGTGACTTTTATCAATGACTTGGAGGAGAGGGCTGAAGGGTGGGTTAGTAAATTTGCTGATGACACAAAGATTGGTGGAGGACTCTTGCAGGCTGCAAAGAGACATTGTTAGGATGCAGAGTTGAGCTGAAAAATGGCAGGGGGAGTTTAATCCTGATGAGTGCAAGGTGATTCATTTTGGTAGGACAAACTTGAACATGGATTACAGGGTCAATGGCAGGATTCTGAGGAACATGGAGCAACAAAGAGATCTTGGGATTCATATCCACAGATTTCTGAAGGTTGCCATTCAAGTGGATAAACCTGTGAAGAAGGCTGATAGTATGTTAGCATTCATTAACAGGGGGTTAGAGTTTAAGAGCCGTGGAGTTATGTTGTAACTGTCCAGGACCTTGGTGAGACCACATTTGTATGCAGTTCACTCTAAGAAAAATGTGGAAGCATTGGAGAGAGTGCAGAGGAGGTTTACCAGGATGCTGCCTGGTTTGGAGGTACGTCTTAAAAGGAAAGCTTGAGAGATCTGGGACTTTTCTCTTTGGAGCAGGGGAGGATGAGAAGTGACTTAATAGAGCTCTATGAGGGGGATAGATAGAGTGGACATTCAGAGACTATTTCCTTGGGTGGATGTAGCTGTTACTAGGGGGCATAAGTTCATGGTGCAATATATCGGAGGAATGTCCGAAGTAGGCTCTTTACTCAGAGTGGTTGGGGTGTGGAATGGACTGCCTGCTGTGATAGTAAAGTTGGGCACCTAAGAATTTTTAAGACGTTATTTGATAGGTCCATGAAGCATACCAGAACGATAGGGAGTGGGGTAGCTTGATCATGGTTTTGGACAAAGCTCGGCACAAATCAAGGGCCTGTACTGTGCTGTACTGTTTTATGTTTCTGTTTCAGTGACACCCATGTCCCATGATTGAATTAAAAACTCAGATGATAATCATTCCAAACTCAGTCATGATTGTGTAGAAAGCTTTCTGTATGCTTGACTCCAGAATAGTGATAGGCAACATAAGCTCATGAATGGGCAGATTGAGTGGCCCTTCAGGATTGCAATCAGGCTTGTTCATGAATCATGACCTCGTTAATAAAATTAAGTACATTTAATACATGCCTAATATTTCATTACAAGTTATAGAAAATGCTTAATCGTTTATATATTAATAGAACTATCATCAACTACAAATGGGAAAATATTTATACTTCGGACGCAGAGGGAGTGCACAATTCTCGCAGTCACTCTGCTTGCCCTTGCTTGACATCCATGTCACTTAAGTCATACCAGTAGGAAAAAAGTCTACAGAGTGGGAATTAACAGAATGTGCAACTTTGCCTGTGGGTAATGGTAACAAAATGTCTCTGGTCAGACGAGACCCTGGGCCACAGATTTCTCACCACTGCTCTAGAATGCCTTGGAATTCTTAGTCACTGAAATTATTCACTTCAGACGCATATCCTATCGTGTGCTAAAACAATTGCAATTTAAGCATAAGTTATCTTCTGCTCCGAAAGCTCAATTTTTTATTACTTATGTACAAATGTGCTGCTCCATCTATCTCAAGTTAAGATTGATTAACATAAATGGATGTAGCATCAGCATTGCTTTCCACTAGCGCCAAGCTCTTACAAAAGAGAGAATTAATTATAGAGAAAAAAATATTCCTGTCCAATTCAACAATGTTGAACTTCCCCTGACTCTGAACTCCTGCTAAAGTTAAACTCTTATAGCTTTGGTCTCGCAGCCAAAGATTTAAGACCGCTGTTAAGTCAAACTATGGGGGTAAAAAATCTCAACTTCTCCAACCTTTATAACTTAACCTCTCAAGCCTGGTAACATCCAAATAAATGTATTTTGCACCTTTTATATTGCTGGTATACCCCACTTCTAAATAATAGTTCTATTTGAATTAAAACCAGGCAACAATGTTTTGTTAAAATCTGACAAGCAAAAATCATCTCCCTAGCATTTGATGACAAATTCCAGTGCAATTTTCTCTAGTACTTCCATTACATTAAATTTGATTTGATTTATTATTATCACATATCTTACTACACAGTGAAAAGTATTGTTTCTTAGTGCTATACAAACAAAACATACCATTCATAGAGAAGGAAACGAGAGAGTGCAGAATGTAGTGTTAAAGTTATAGTTAAGGTGCAGGGAAAGATCAACTTAATGCAAGGTAAGTCCATTCAAAAATCTGATAGCAGCAGGGAAAAAAAACGTTCTTGAGTTGGTTGGTACGTGACCTTGATTTTTATATTTTTTTCCTAAAGGAAGAAGGTGGAAGGGAGAATGTCTGGGGTGCACAAAGTCCTTAATTATGCTGGCTGCTTTGCTGAGGCAGCGGGACGAGTAGACAGAGCCAATGGATGGGAGGCTGGTTTGTGTGATGATTTGAGCTACATTCACAACTTTCTATAGTTTGTTGCGGTCTTGGACAGAGCAGGAGCCATGCCAAGCTGTGATACAACTAGAAAGGATGCTTTCTATCTCTAAAAATTGATGAGAGTCTTAACTGACAAGCCAAACTTCCTTCATCTTCTGAGAAAGTAGAGACATTAGTGGGCTTTCTTAACTATAATGTCGGCAAGGGGGAACCAGGACAGCTTGTTGGTGATCTCGACACCTAAAAAAGACTTGAAGCTCCTAACCCTTTCTATTTCATCCCCGTTGATGTTGATGGGCATGTTCTCCTTTACGCTTCCTGAAGTTGATTCAAGTGCCAAACAACCTCATTCCCAACATACACTTGAAATAAAGGCCCAAATTATGAGGTGTCAGATTCCACGTTTCCCCCCCCCCCCCACCCCCCCATTCCACTACCACCACCACCTGTCCAAACTCTAGGCTTTACGTCAGGTGGAGAACCTGTCCAGGAGAACTTTGGCTGCCGTGCAATCATTTAAGGGACAGTTCATAACTGACAGACAGGAGATGGGATTTCTACCGCTGTGAATCAAGCAGGCAGTTTGACCTCAGAGATAGCTGTCCAGCATTTTGGGACAGATGCATGTGACACTAGATTGGTATTTGTGTCGGTGTAGGTTTCTGCCAGGGACTTCCGGATCCAAGGGGCCCATGAAGGAGGCCCGCCACCAGCCCACGTATAAAAAAACTGCCAGGCTGGCTGTTTATTGTGGGAATTGGCAACAGAGATTGGATGAGGTCCTTAAGTGGGCATTAATTGGCCACTTGAAAAGTTCTCAATTTTGCCACTGGTGGGTGAGTTTACCCAGCATCTCTCCTGTCACTGTAAAATTGAACTAGAGGAAGGAGCAGGCTGCCTGTTGGAGTTAATAAGCTGCCAACCATTTCCCCTCTGTCATCAATTCATTGGTACGAAGTGTAAGATCCAACGTCATGGGTGTGACTACCACTATTCAAAATGTAATATTGCTGAAAGGATCATAGCCATGGATAATTACAGACTTATTCACTACTTGCAAAAATGTCCCCTGACCACATTCTTGAAAATGCTATTTTAAAAAGTTAATTTTATAAAAAAAAAACTGTTGTGCAAAGATTGGAAGAGGTACAATGAAGGCGACAAGTAGTATGTAATGTAAACTTACAAGATATTGCAAAAGTTGTAAGGTGACCTGAAGTTGCCTTTTAGAATTATATCACCTAAATGATGCTGCCTGCAAAAGCAAAGTTTCCAACTGAACTGTTCCTTTGAATTTCTGGTATTCGTACGATGTATTGGTAATATATTTTAAAATGTCAGCACCTTTCTTTCTAATATGCAATTATGATTGGTCCTATTAATGCTTTCATTTTCAGTACTGTAGATTGGTTAAAATATTTCAACCAGTTTGACCTATACCATCATGGGGAGGTAAACAATAAAGGCTAAGAGTTTGCTGAACAAAGAGGGAAGGAAGAAAAGAAATATGATGTTATTATTCAGATGCTATTTTACTGGCTGGTTATGCAAAATGAAACTCATCCAAAACGCTGGTGCCTGTAAATTCAATTCAATATCTTCTGACTCAAGAACAGCTTTCTCCCTGCTGCCATCAAACTTTTGAATGAACCTACTTTGTATTAATTTGATCTTCCTCTGCACTCTAACTATGACTGTAGCACTACATTCTGCACCCTCTCCTCTTCTCTATGAACTATATGCTTTGTTTGTATAGCAAACAAGCAACAATACTTTTCACTGTATGGTAATACATGTGACGATGATAAATCAAATCGAAGAACCTTGCTCACTGCAAGACCTTTCAGCCATCAATCCTGTACTCGCTAATTTACGTTGGCTCCCAGTCTGGCAAAAAACATCTAATTTAAAATCTCAGTCTTGTGATCAGATTCCTCCATATGGCTGCCATGGGATGATAGATCCTGATTGATAATTTTACCACTAAAAGCATCACCTGCACTTTTCAGCAAGGATCATTGCATGGAAAATTAGTTATTATTCAATGTCCCTCAAAGCCCACAAGTGTTAGCTAACTAACAGAGTGGAAAATGGACCTTGAACATATAGGTCTGAAAGGTTTTTAATGCTTAATTAATGCTTGTTGGTCTGAAAGGTTTTTAATGGTGGAAATGTCATTATGCACTGATACCAAAGAAGCTCTACTGGCCGTATTCAATGCGAGTGCCTTCAGGAACAATTCATTCATTCTTCTATTTGTAGTTTCTTTCCAGAAACTTTAGTAATTAAAAACTGATTACTTTCAAACTTGCTAGTTTATATTCTACAGGAAATATCATAGTGAAATAGGGCAGGTAATGGCATGGTGATAATATCATTAGATTAGCAATCCAGAAGTTCAGGCAAATGTTCTGAGGAGATTAATTCAAATCTCACCATGGTAGCTGATGGAACTTAAATATAGAAACTCTACAGTACAGAAGAGGCTGTTTGACCTATTGAATCTGCACCGACTACAATTCCACCCAGGCCATACCCCTGTATCCATGCATATTTTACCCACTAATCCCTCTAACCTACGCATTTCAGGACATTAAGGGCAATTTTGAGTGTGGCCAGTCAACCTAACCTGCGCATCTTGGACTGTGGGAGAAAACCGGAGCACCTGGGGGAAAACCACACAAACACGAGAAAAATGTGCAAACTCCAGACAGACAGTGGCCCAAGCCGGGAATCGAACCCAGGTCCCTGGAGCTGTGAAATAGTTGTGCTAACCACTGTGCTACCGTGCCACCTAACTAAGTGATTAAATCTGGAATTAACACGTGGTTTTACCATGAAACCACTATCACAGCAATGTGGTCGACTCCTTGTGGGTTGTATCTCAAACAGTGACGGAGTACAGAAAAGAGAGAATCTGATGAAATGGTGTGATGACAATAATCTCTCCCTCAATGTTAGTAAAATCAGAGATAGTTATCGACTTCAGGAAGCTTAGTGGAGGACATGCACCTGCCCACATCAACAGGGTTGACATGTAACTGGTTAAGAGCTTCGAGTTTCTCAGTGTCCAGATCACAAACAACCTGTCCTGGTCCCTCTATGCTGAAGCTATAGTTAAGAAAGTCCACTGATGCCTCTAATTTCTCAGGAAGCTAAAGAAATTCAACATGGCCATTACAACTTTCACCAATTTTTACTGATGCATCGTAGAAAGCATCCTTTCTGGAATTATCACAGCTTCATTATGGCTCTTCTGACCAAGACAGCAAGGAATCACAAAGGGTTGTGAACGTAGTCTAGTCTATTATGCAAACCAGCCCCCCCACCTGTTGTCTGTCTACACTTACTACTACCTTGGAAAAGCAGCTAGCATAATCAAAGACCTCGCGCACCCAGACACTCACTCTTCTACCTTCTTCTATCAGGAATAAGATCTAACTGTCTGAGATTGTGTACCAACCAACTCAAGAACAGGTGCTTCCCTGTTGTCATGAAACTTTTGAATGAACCTCCCCTATATTCAGTTGATCTTTTTCTGCAATCTAGCTATGACTGACTCTCCTTTCCTTCTCCCTTACGTATTGTGTGAACGGTATACTTTGTCTGTACAGTGTACAAGAAACAGTACTTTTTGCTGTACACCAATTCATGTGACAATAAATCAAATCTTAAATACTCTCTGAAATAGCCCATCTAGATATTCAGTTGTATCAAAACACTGCAAAGTCTAAAAGGAATTTAACCAGAAGGATTATCCAGCATTAGTCCAGGCACCAGAAATGACAGTGACCCACTGCAAACTCCTCCCTGTTAATATCTATATTTTATTCATGGGACATAGGCGTCAATGGCTGGCCAGCATTTATTGCCCATCACTAGTTGAGACCATCGTCATGAACTGCTTCTTGACCTGCAATGCCGTTAAGGAGGGAATGTGGCTTGATGCTTGTGCCATAATCGGGAGAGTGGCCTGATATCATACTTATCAAATCGTATTTTAAAGACAATATCTCAGACTTGACCATCCACTATAGCTGGCAGTGGCACAATGGTATATAGTCAGGAGGGAATTTCCCTGGGAGTCTTCATGGGTATCAGAGCAAACAAAAGGAAAGCTCTTGCTGATTACTATCTACCGTTCCCCCTCCATTATTGAATCTGTCCACCATATGGAGGTCAAACTGAGTGTGACAAGGGGGAACAGAAAGTACTCTGGGAATTTCAATGTGCATCACCAAGAGTGGCTTGGTAGCACCACTAGTGATCGGGTTGACAGAATCCTAAAGAACATGACAGCTAAACTGGATTTATCAGCAGGTGGTGAGAGATCCAACAAGAGGGGAAAATCCTGCTTGACCACATTTTTGCCAATGTTGCAGATGCATCTGTATGTGAAAGTATTGGTAGAAGTGACCGTTGTACAGAGACAAAGTCCAATCTTCACATTGAGGATACCTTCTACTGTGTTGTGTGAAACCACCAGAAGCTAAATGCAATAAATTTCAAACAGATTTGACAGCTCAAAACTGGGTACCCATGAGGTGCTGTGGCCATGAGCAGCAGGATTGCATTATGGTGGCACAGTGGTTAGCACTGCTGCCTCAGTGTCAGGGACCTGGGTTCAATTCTCAGCTTGAGTCACTATCTGTGTGAAGTCTGCACGTCCTCCCCATGTCTGTGTGGGTTTCCTCCAGATGCTCCAGTTTCCTCCCACAGTTGAAAAAACATACTCGTTGGGTGTATTGGCCATGTTAAATTCTCCCTCAGTATACCCAAAGTGTAGCGACTAGGGGATCTTCACAGTAACTTCATTGCAGTGTTAACGTAAGCCTACTTGTGACAATAATGAAAAAAACCTAATATGTAACCATGTGACCCGGCATTTTCCCCACTCTAACATTACCATCAAGCCAGGAATCAACACTGGCTTAACGGAAAGTGCAGGAGGGCATATCAGGAACAGCACCAAGCATATCTTGAAAATGAAGATAATCAAGTGAAGCTACAAGACAGGACTACTTGTATGCCAAACAGCAAAGCAATGTGTGATTAACAGATTGTGGGATTAAACAGTCCCACAATCAGTGGATTAGATCTAAGACCCGCAGCCCTGTCATATCCAATCATGAATGATAGTGGACAATTAAACAACCAATGAGGAACAGGCTCCACAAATATCTCAAGCTGGGCTCCCCCATCATCGAGATTATCAGTGTAAAATCAATTTATTGCTATCTTCAACCCAGAAATGATCCATCATGGTCTCCTCCTGAGGTCTCCAGGATACAGGTGCCAGTCTTCAGCCAATTTAGTTAGAACCACCGGATAGTTGCAGTACAAAAGGAGGCCATTCAGCCGATATTGCCCATGACAGCCCAAGGGGGCCCAGGTCCCACTTTCCTGCACTCGGCTCATAACTGTTTGGCCTACAGCACTGAAGGCACAGATCCAGGTACTTTTTAAGAGTTAAGGCACTCTGTTTCTGCCATCAACTTGAGTAGTGAATTCCAGACAAAACCACCCTTTGCATTTAAAAAAAAGTTCTTCCACACCTCCCCCCCTACATTTTCTGCCACTCATCTTGAATCCGTGTCCCTTGGTTTTAGAGTTCTCTACTAAGGAAACAATTTTAATCAGTTCACTCCTTCCATAGTACATTCCCAGTAGTATGTTTTCTCCTTTTTTGTTTCTAAGCTAAAGCCTTGTTGGCCCATTTAATGTCATCCCTTCTCACAACTGAAATTGATTCTTTAACCATTAATGCTATTCCACCTCTTTCTTTGTTTCCACTGTACAATCTGAAGACTCTATAACCACCGATAATGAGCTACCAATTTTGCCCCTCTAGCCAGGTTTCCATGAAAGCAATGACATCCTGTTGCCACGTGTCTACTTGTGCCCTTAGCTTCTCTACCTTTTGTAATTAAAGAACAAAGAACTACACAGCACGGGAAACAGGCCTTTCGGCCCAACAAGCCCGCACTGCCATTTTAAAATTCCCACTTCCACCCATGACCTTTGTCTATGTTTATGGAAATCTCCATTGGAACCAAATTGGGGAGACAATTTAAGGACAATTTGTTTTGCCAATCAACCTAGGAGCACATCTTTGGGGTGTGGGAGGAAATCGGAGCACCTGCAGAAAACCTACGCAAGCATGAGGAGAATGCGCAAACTCCCACAGATACCGGCCCAAATCCCTGTATCTGCACAGTAACAGTGATAGTCACTGAGCTATTGTGTTGGCCATCAACTAGTCCAGTTTAAGCATACCCTAATGACGTGAAGCACTAGGCTACTCTCAAAATCCAAGAGCAGCCCTCTCATGACTCATCGCGTGTATGCCCCTTGTTGAACAATGAGGTGGACCAAAATACCTGTATGATAAAAGAGAAATACATCAATAACAATTACTCCCTGTATTGAAGTATAAACAGTCAGTTTCCTTTGCTGAGTACTTTTAAACTTCACCTGTAATTCCAAGTCTATACTACATCTTTTACATCACCAGCTGATGTTCTACCTCCATTTTCCTGACCTGAATTTGATATATCTGATCCTACTCCTGGGATCCTATCTTCCTGCCACACTAGTTTAAACATTCCCCAACAGAACTAGCAAATGCCCCCACGAGGACATTGGTTCCAGCTCTGCCTAGTCACAGCCCATTCGGATTGTACACCTTCCCCAAAACTGGCTACAATATCCTTCCAGCCACAAGTTTGTTTGATTGATCCTCTTACTCGTGCTCTCACTGGTGCATGGAACTGCAAATAATCCTGAGATTACTAAATTTCTGTATTTTAATTTACTTCCTATTTCTCTGTACTCATCTTGCAGCTCCTCATCCTTTAGTTTACCTATGTCATTGGTACCAACGTGCACCACAATCACTGGCAATTCACCTTCCCTCCCAGAATGCACTGCAACCACTCCTTGACCACCTGGTCCCTGATTTCAGGTAGGCGACATAACATCCTTAATTCATATTTGTGGCCACAGAAGCATCTGTCTGTGCCTCTATCACTTGTAGTTTTGCCACTCATTTTCTTCCTGTCCCTCTGAGCAGCAGAGCCACCGGTGGTATCGTGAACTTTTGGTGATAGTGACCACAATTTGGTTACGTTTACCTTGGTGATGGAAAGGGATAGGCATATACCGAAGGGAAGAAGTTATAGCTGGGGGAAAGGTAATTACGAGGCTATTAGGCGAAATTTAGGATACATAGGTTGGAGTAGGAAACTGCAGGAGCTGGGAACACCTGAAATGTGGAACTTATTCAAGGAACAGCTACTCCGAGTCCTTGATAAATATGTACCTGTCAGGCAGGGAGAAAGTGGTAGAGCCAGGGAACCGTGGTGTACTAAGGAAGTTGGTTCTCTGGTGAAGAGGAAAAAGGAGGCTTATGTCGAGATGAGACGTGAAGGCTCGGTTAGGGCACTGGAGAGTTATAAATTAGCCAGGAGAGAGCTAAAGAGGGAGATTAGAAGAGCTAGAAGAGGACATGAGAAGACTTTGGCGGATAGGAACAAGGAGAACCTTAAACCTTTTTATAGACATGTCAAGAATAAAAGATTAGTTAGGGCAAGATTAGGGCCAGTCAGAGACAGTAGTAGGAAGTTATGTGTGGAGTCTGAAGAGATTGGAGAGGCACTGAATGAGTATTTTTCGTCAGTCTTCACGCAGGAAAACGTCAATGTAGTCGAGGAGAATACTGGGATACAGGGTTGTAAACTAGATGGGATAGAGGTACGTAAGGAGGAGGTGTTAGCTATTCTTGTGAGTATGAAAATAGATAAGTCCCCTGGGCCAGATGGGATTTATCCCAGGATTCTCTGGGAGGCTAGAGAGGAGACTGCAGAGTCTTTGGCTCTGATCTTCATGTCGTTGTTGGCTACAGGTATAGTGCCAAAAGACTGGAGGATGGCAAATGTTGACCCCTTGTTTAAGAAGGGTAGTAGAGACCATCCTGTGAATTATAGACCGGTGGGCCTTGCTTCTGTTGTGGGGAAAGTTTTGGACAGAATTATAAGGGATAGGATTTATAATCATCTAGAGAGAAATGAATTTATTAGGGTTAGTCAACATGGTTTTGTGAAGGGAAGGTTGTGCCTCACAAACTTTATCAAGTTTGTTGAAAAGGCAACCGAAGAGGTGGATAAGGGTGAGGCAGTTGACGTGGTGTATATGGATTTTAGCAAAGCATTTGATAAAGTTCCCCATGGAAGACTACTGCAGAAAATGCAGATGCATGGGATTGAGGGTGATTTAGCAATTTGGATTAGGAATTGGCAAGCTGATAGAAGACAGAGGGTGATGGTTGATGGGATATATTCAACCTGGAGTTCAGTTACAAGTGGTGTACCTCAGGGATCTGTTTTGGGGCCACTGCTGTTTGTTATTTTTATAAATGACCTGGATGAGGATGTAGAGGGATGGGTTAGTAAATTTGCTGACGACACCAAAGTCGGAGAAGTTGTAGACAGTGAGAATGGATGTTACAGTTTGCAGAGGGACATAGATAAGCTGCAGAGCTGGGCCGAGAGGTGGCAAACGGAGTTTAATGCAGAAAAGTGTGAGGTGATTCACTTTGGTAAGAGTAATACGTGTACAGAATATAGGGCTAATATTAGGACTCTTAGTAGCATAGATGAACAGAGAGATCTCGATGTACAGGTGCATAGATCCCTGAAAGTTGGTACTCAAGTTGATAAGGTTGTTAAGAAGGCGTACAGTGTGTTAGCTTTTATTGGTAGAGAGATTGACTTATGGAGCTGAGACGTCATGTTGCAATTGTACAAAACTCTGATGCGACCGCTCTTGGAGTATTGCGTACAGTATTGGTCGCCACGTTATAAGAAAGATGTGGAGGCACTGGAAAGAGTGCAAAGGAGGTTTACCAGGATGTTGCCTTGTGTGATGGGTAGGTCTTGTGAGGAAAGGTTAAGGGACTTAAGTTATTTTTGTTAGAGAGAAGAAGGCTAAGAGGTGACCTAATTGAGGCATATAAGATATCAGAGGGTTAGATAGGGTGGACAGTGAGAGCCTTTTTCCTCGGATGGATTTGGCTAACACGAGAGAACATAGTTTTAAATTAAGGGGTGGTAGTTATAGGATGGATGTTAGAGGTGGGTTCTTTACTGAGAGCATAGTAAGCGCGTGGAATGCCCTGCCTGCAGCAGTTGTGGACTCGCCAATGGCACTCAAATGGTCAGTGGATAGGGATATGGATAGCATTGGAATAGTTTAGGTTAGAAGGCCATAAGATTGGTTCCATTGGTCGGCGCAACATTGAGGGCCGAAGGGCCTGTACTGCGCTGTAATGTTCTATGTTCTAACTTGGCTACTGTACTTTCCCTTTCTCTTGAGAAGCCCTCCCACCCCCAACAGTATCCAAAGCGCTATATATGTTTGAGAGGGAGATGACCTCAGGGGACTCTTGCACTACTTCTTGAATATTTTACTGTTCCTGCTGGTTAGCCATTCCCTTTCTGTCTGTGCAACCCTCACCTGTGGTTTGACCATCTCACTAAATGTGCTTTCCATGACTTGCTCAGCATTGCTCACCTTCGCTCCACACGATATCAAGAAACAGCTGAAGAAGAACAGTACAGCACAGGAACAGTTGCTTTGACCCCCAAGCCTGGACTGATCATGATGCCTGCCTAAACTAAAACCGTGTGCAATTAGTCTGTTTCCTTTCATTCCCAACTCATTCATGTATTCGTCTAGATGCCTGTTAAATACTGTGATGGTACCTGCTCCCACCATCTCCCAGTTCCCTGGGCAGCTCCAGACATTTAGCATCTTTTATGTAATATAAAAAATTTGCCTCTCACACATCTCCTCTAACCTTTTCCCCATGAACCTTAGACCTATGTCTCCTAGTACTTGACTTTTCTACTGTGGAAAGTGCATCTGATTTTACACTCTATCCATGCTGCTCATAATCTTGTAAATCTCCTCAGCCTCCTTCGTTCCAGTGAGAATAAATCGTGTTTATGCAACCTCTCCTCTTCACTAATACCCCCAGAGCAGACGACATCTTGGTAAGCCTCTTCTGTACTTTCTCCAAAACATCCACGTCCTTCTGGTAGTGTGGCAACCAGAATTGTATGCAGTACTCTAAATGGGACCTAACTAAGGTTCTGTACAGCTGCAGCATGACCTGCCAATTTTTATACTCAATGCCCTGAACAATGATGGCAAGTAATGCCGTATGCTTTCTTAACTAGCTTATCCACCTGCGTTGCCACTTTCAGTGATTGTGGACATGTATACCTAGATCTCTCTCTCTCTCTCTCTGTCAATACTCCTAAGAGTTCCACCTTTACTGTATAATTCCTACATATGTTGGACCTTCCAAAATGTGTTATCCCTTTTGTCCAGATTGAACTTCGTATGTCATTTCTCTGCCCAAGTCTCCATCCAGTCTATATCTGCATCCTCTGACAGTCCTCTTCACTGTTCGCAACTCCACCAATTTTTGTGCCATCTGCAAACTTACTAATCAAATCAGCTATGTTTTCCTTCAAGTCATTCATATTTACTAATAATAAAGGCCTCAGAACTGATCCCTGTGGAACACCGCTAGTCACAGCCTTCCAGTCAGAAAAACAACCCTCTACTGCTGCCCTCTGTCTACTATGGCCAACACAGTAAGAAGTCTGACAACACCAGGTTAAAGTCCAACAGGTTTATTTGATAGTAAACGTGACAAGCTTTCAGAACGTGCTTCATCAGGGGAGTGGAGAGTTCTGTCCACTCACAGGACATTCTCTCCACCCACCTGACAAAGAAACAGCGTGTTCCAAAAGCTTGTGGTATTTACTATCAAATAAACCTGTTGGACTTTAACATGGTGTTGTGAGACTTCTTACTGTGTTTGACCCGATCCAATGCCGGCATTGCCACATCACTTCTATGGCCGAGCCAGTTCTATATCCATCTTGCCAGTTCTCCTCTGATCCCGTGTGACTTCACCTTTCTACCATATCAAAGGCTTCACTGAAGTCCAAGTATGCAATATCTACTGCCTCTCCCTTATCTATAATCCTTATCACTTCCTTGAAAAACTCGATCAAGTTAGAGAGGCAAGACTTCCTATTCACAAAACCATGCTGTCTGTCATTAACAAGTCCATTTGTTTCCAACTGTGAATAAATCCTGCCCCTAAGAATCTTTTCCAATAATTTCCCTACCACTGACTAAGCTCACTGGCATATAATTTCCTGGATTATCCTTGCTGCCCTTCTTAAATAATGGAACAACTTTGGCTATCTTCCAGTCCTCTGGAACTCCTAGAACCAATGAGGACGCAAAGATTTCTGTCCCCGCAATTTCTTCCCTTACCTCCCTTAGTATTATGGTGTAGATCCCATCATGCTCTGGGGTTTATCTACTTCAATGCTTTTTAAGACGCCCATTATCTTCTTTTTGATATCAACATGACCCAGAATATGTACACACCCGACCCTAGACTCCTCATCCATCAAGTCTCTCTTTGGTGAATACTATGGCAAAATATTCATTTAGTATCTCGCCCATTTCCCTTGGTTCCATGCATAGATTCCCTTCACTGTCCTTGAGTGGACTGACGCTTTCCCTAGCTACCCTAAAAAAATGCGTTAGGATTTTCCTTAGTTCTTTTGCCAAGGACTTTTTATGATCTCTTTTAGCCCTCCTAACTGTTCCTTAAGTTCCTTGCTACATTCTTTGTATAGATCATATGAAGGTACTAGATACTGAAAACATGGTGTGCCCTGACAACATTTCGGCAATTTTACTGAGGACCTGTGCTTCAGAATTAGTTGTGCCACGAGTCAAGATATTCCAGTATAACTCCAGCACTGGTGTTTTCCCAGCAATTGGAAAATTGCCCAGGTATGCTCTGTCCACAAAAAGCAAGGTAAGTCCACCCCAGCCAATTACTGCCTCATCAGCCTATTCTCAATCATCAGCAAAGTGATGGTGATGGTGTTAACAGTACGATTGAACAGTGCATACTCAGCGGTAACTTACTCGCTAACGTTTCGTTTGGGTTTCAGCAGGGTAATCCAGCTGCTGACCTTATTACAGCCTTAGTTCAAGCATGGACAAAAGAATTGAATCACAAAAAGTGAGGTTGGTTGAAGTTGTACTTAGCACAAAGAAAGTCATATTTATACCAGTGCATCATTGAAGGAGATCCTCAGGGTCATGACCTGTGCAACAATTTTCAGCTGGCTGATCATAAAGTCGAACGTGGAGGTGTTTGCTGATTTATTGCACAATGTTTAGCAACATTTGGAAGTCCTCAGCCACTGAAGCACTGTACCCATATGCAACAAGATTTGGACAATATTCAGGCTTGGGCTGATACTTGGCAAGTAACGTTTATGCCTCAGAAGAATTAGGCAATGACTCCAACAAAGAATGCAGCCACCTCCCAGTAATGTTCAAAATTGCTGAATCCCCCAACATTGGTTATCATTGACCAGAAACTGAACTGATCAACCATATACATACTGTAGCTACAGGAGCAGTCAGGGTCTTGGAATTCTGCACTGAGTAGCTCACCACCTGTCTTCCCAAAGTCTGTCAACTATGTGGAAGGCACAAGCCTGAAGTGTGCAATGGGATAATCTCCACTTGCCTGGATGAGTCTAGCTCCAGCAACACTGAAGAAACTCAAAACCATCCAAGTCTAACAGCCCTCTTAATTGGCACTCCATCAAAGGCCCAGATTAATGCTCCAGTATTCCCTTCATTGCATGCACGGTGGCAGCAGTGTGTACTGTCTGCAAGATGCATTGCAGCAGCTCACCAAGGTTTCTTTGACAACATTTTCCAAACCTGTGATCTCTACCAGCTAGAAGAGCACAGGCAGCAGATGCATGGGAATATCGCCACACACAAGCTTCTTTCCAAGCCACACACTATCCTAACTTGGAATCACATTGCCATTCCTTAACTATCACTGGGTCAAATCCTGAAATTCCCTTCCTTAATACCACGTGGATTTACCTACACTACATGGACTACAGTGGTTCAAGAAGGCGACACACTACAATCTTCTTGAGGGCAATTAGGAATGGGCAATAAATGTTGACCTAGCTAGTGAAGCCCACATGCCTTGACAGATAGCAGAATGGCACTTTCAGCGGCATTTTCTTCATTCGTGCATTTTATTCCCAAAGGCCACATCATGCTAATTTTTGATACAGAGATGAAACATTCCTGCAATTCAGTGGAATCCTATTGTCCAAAAGTCAACCTTTTAATTTTTTTCTTATCTCTGCCTTCCATTGGCTAAGTTTCATCCATCTGTCCAAAGGCTAGCGGAGAGGATCTCAGAGCATGGCAGATCTCTGCCAATAAAGAGTTGGAAGCAAGCCTGCGTAAGTCACCATTCATTCCACTGGGATGGTGCATTTTGAGGCTGGCCACTGAGTGGGGCTGCAAGATTCAGCAGGTGGGGGTGTGGGAACAGTAAAGCCTGATGCAGATGTTTGTTTTTCTTTGGAAGACTTGGAAGCAGTCACTGCAGAGGATCTAAATGAAGATGTGTCAAAACTGCAAACTCACAAAGTCAGCAAGGTCAATTCTGCACTATGCTTTATTAACTGATTTGTGAGATGTTTAAAATGGTGGCCTGTAGCCAGCAAAAGAAATTACAGAATTATTATTATGGGCTCAATGGTTAGCACTGCTGCCTCACAATACCAGGGACCCGGGTTCGATTTCCGGCTTGGATGGAATTTGTCTGTGTGAGTTTGCATGTTCTCTTCAAGTCTGAATTTCTTCTGGATGCTCAATAGGATATAACTGATGTATTAAGGAGCATTATATATATGACATAGTGCAACAAGCTACCCAAGAATGAGCAATAGAGCTTGATTTTTCAGCTGACAATTGTAAATCAGCGCAGGTTCACAGTCACATTGACCTAGCAATGAGCACCATTTGTGCCCCTTGGCAGTTTTATATTGCTCTATGACTGTTGAAAAGGCCAGGTTGTTGAGAGAATGAGTTGTGGGTAGGGTTGGAAAGGAACTGCTGAGTGAGTAATTGAGGACTGTTGGGAAGAGGTACTGATGATTGAGTGAAGGGAGGGGGGCTTGTATGAATATGTAGTGGGGCTGGAAGGGTTGATTGTATGGTGTGGGAGAAAGAGGCTTCACTGAATCGTCTGTCATTAGGGAATATGGAGAGTGTGGTGAAATAATGTTTTAAAATCATACATTAAAACACAAATTTTTGTATTCATGTTTGTTATCACATATTGATCTAAAATACGCAAATCTTAATAATTCTATATTTTAATGTTACTGTGCTGCCTTATTGCTGTTTTATACTTACTGGCATCTGGGGAGGTAATAATTTTCAAAAGATATTTTATATATTCCTTCAACATGAGCATTACTGGTAAGTCCAGCATTTGTTGCCCATCCCTAATTGCCTTTGAGAAAGACTTTTGGTGAGTTAAGATGGGATCATACTGGTAAATAGTTTGCAAAAACTTGTCATAGCCCTTTGCTTCGCTTCTAGCAAGGCCATGTCTTATTGTTAGTACAGGGTGGACTTCATCCTGTATTATACAGTATACTGAGGTCACTTTCATGATTTGATACAAATGCATTAGTCCACAGTCTTGATTGTAATAGAAGGGAAACTAATATTTCTACCATAGAATAATAGAGATGTACAGCATGGGAGGAGACAACGCAACTATGCCGACCAACAAGTAGCCATCGAACCTCCCCTCACTTTCCAGCTCTTGGTCTATGGCCAAGTAGGCTAGAGCATTTCAAGTCCATATCCAATCATGTGATGAAGATTTCAGCCTCTGTTACTCTTACAGGCAATGAATTCCAGATCCCCCACTATTTTCTTGTGAAAGAGACTTCCTCTTGAATCCCTTCTAAACTCTCTATCCTATGCCATTCATAGACCCATTGTCCCACTTGAAATCAGATGATTCCAATTATTTGAAGGAACCTAAAAGTATTTACATTTATTACAGATCAAAGAGAATGCCATAATTGCATGAATTCCTACCATGCCTTTTTGTCTTTGACACACACAGCCCCAAAGATATGTTCATTTAATGTAGTGATGCCTTCCCAGAAAAAAACAAAAAATCAATGTCATTTTGGTGGAGGATATATTCTCAATCTCTTTAGACTTCTTCAGCTGCTGAAAGAAAGTCTGGCTTAGTCATTCTTCCTACTGTGTTTTTATTGATGTCTATTGCAAGGGGAATTAATTATAAAAGTAGGGAATCTTGCAATGGCTGCACAGGGCCTTGATGAACCCACCTCTGACATATTATGCATAGTTTTGCTCTCCTTATTTGAGAAAGGATATAATTGCATTCAAAGCAGTTCAGATAAGGTTCACTCCATCGATTCCTGATATAAAGAGGTTATCTTACGCGGAAAGGTTTGGATAGATTGGGCTTGTATCATTTGAAATTTAGAAGAATGAGAGGTAATCTTATTGAAACATATAAAACCTGACAGTATCCAGAGGGTGGATACTGAAAGATTGTTTCCCCTTGTGGGAGCGATGAGAACAAAGGGCGGCACAGTTTAACAATAAGCTATCTCTCATTTAAGATGGAGATGACATTTCCTTTCTCTTAGAAAGTCACCAATCTGTGGAATTCTCTTCACCAGAGAACAGTAGAGACAGGGTTATTGAATATTTTGAACACCGAATTAGATAGATTGTTGGCTGACAAGGGAATCAAAGGGTTTAGGTGATACACTGTAAAGAGGACGGTGATCATATCAGCCATGATTTTATCAAATGGCGGAGCAGATTCAAGGAACCGAATGCTGTATTCCTCATTCATATGTTGGCATGTATGTTCGTGTATAATTTTAAGACTATAAAAATTAAGTCTACTGTGAACTTTAGTTTTCTTCGCTGAAATTGACCCAAATCCAGAAATGAATGCCTTGCAGAATTTGCCATTTCCAAAGTTGATCACTTCTCACTAATTCTGCAGGGTGATTAAAAACTATGACCAGATGTTTCTGTTGGCTATGTAGCCAGTGCAAAATTTTAAATATTTTTGTTTTTTTTTTACAGAAGTATGCTGGCAGTTTGGAAGTCATATCTTGAAGGAACCTTGCATTTGGCCCAATCTCGAATCATAGCATCTGAAAATTATAGGAATCAGATCTTGGAGCCTGCTAAAATTGTAAAAAGTATTAAAGAGCAACAGCTGAAAAAGGTATTTGGAAATTAATTGAGAAATAGCTTCTCATTCGGGATCAGTTAAAATCATAGTTTTTCAGGATAGTATTTCAAATGACAAATACTTATTTCAAAATTCCATTTTTCCAGTGCATCTTTTCACTAAACAGTTATCCCAGAAAAAATAATTTAAGTTGCTTTCCTTTCATTCAAGCTGTTATGACAATTCCCATAAAGATGTAATTTCTTGATCTAAAGAAACATTGATCAGTACAAGAAGTAAATGTAATTTCTACAATTATTTAGATTTTTAAAAGGATGGCAATATATGTAGCTTTAGTGATCAATTTGATATTGTGCATACTGCATCTTATCTTGGGGCTGGACTCAAGGTCGTGTTCTAGGTCCAACTGTGTTCACTGGTGATTGCACAATGTTTAGCACCATTCGCAACTCAGATACTGAAGCAGTCCATACCAAGTGCAACATGTTCAGGAAAATATCCAGGCCTGGGCTGACAAGTAATATTCGTACCACACAAGCACACGCGATGAGCATCTCCAGCAACACAGAATCTAACCATCGTACTGTGGCATTCGATGGCATTACCATCACTGAATCCTCTACTATCAACATTCTGGGGATTACCATGACCCAAAATTGAATTGGACTAATCATATAAATAATATGATTGCAAGAGCAAGTCAGTGGTTTGGAATTCTGTGGAGGGTAATTCACCTCCTGACTCTACAAAGCCCATCCATTATCTGCAAAGCACAAGTCAAGAGTATGATGAGATGTTTTCTCTTGTCTGGATAAGTGCACTTCCAGCAGCAGTCAAAAAGCTGAATGTCCAGGACAAAACAGTCTGCTTGACTGGCATCCCATCCACCACTTTCAGTATTCACTGCCTCCACCACTGATGCACAGTGATAGCAGTGTGTATCATCTATAAGGTGCACTGCAACAGCTCACCGAGATTCCTTCGATAGTACCTCATCACCTAGAAGGACAAAGGCAGCAGGGCACAGGAACACCACCACCTGTAAATTCTCTTCCAAGCCACACCCAGCCAAGGTGGATCAAAATTCTGGAACTCCCTGTCAGCAGTAGCATAAGGATACCAGATGGACTTGCAGGGTTCAAGAAGGTAGCTCACTATCAATTTCTTGAGGGCAATTGGGGGTGGGCAATAAATGCTAGCCTAGCCAACAACACCACATCCTGTGAAAGAACTAAAAAAAAACTGAGTGTATCCTTGTCGTAAGTGACGAAAAAATTCTGAAAGAGAGGTAGGCATCAAGAAAAATCTCAAATGTCAATAGGAAGTAAAAGCACAAAAACAGAATTTCCAACAAATCAATGAGAAGAAGCAACAAAATGAGAAAAAAGTAATCAAAAGCTTAACAACAGCAGCAAACTGACCACTTATTGTTTCTCTAATTTACTGCAGCTATTTGTTACCTATGAGCAGTTTTCTTAATGTTTCTCCCTTAATAATAGCACATTTATCAGAAAATCTTTATTTCAGGCTCTGCTAAGCACACAATCTAGAGTATCACTTGAATGCTGAGTGAAGGATTTCATAGGGGAGATACAGATGAACTATTTTCTCTGCTTGGAGAATGTTAAAATTAGAGTTAGGTATTTAAGGAGTGAAAGGAGGAAGCACTTTTTCTCACAAAGTCCAGAACTCCTTTTCCCGAAGGAGAATTGGCTTGTGAATTGGAATTTTCAAGATTTGTTTTTGTTAAGCAAATGTATCAAAAAATACAGAGCAAAGACGGGGTGAATGAAGTTGAGATTTTGGTTCAGTGATGATTTAGCTGGACGTGCTTAAAGAGCTAAATGGCCTGTTGTGGTCTACTGTTGCCCTGCACTGGGAACTATCTGAAAATGTGATTTTTAAATTGCAAGCTTCAGATGGTTTGAAAAAAGTTGGAAGAAAATCTTCTAAATTCTGTGTAACTATTGCACAGATCAATACTGATCCCACCCATACACACGCGCACTCACATGCACATACGAGCACATGCACACACACACATCTGCAAACCTCCAAACGATAACCCATGAGATTCTTCCTTCTACTGAAAACCTTTTCCCTCTTTACCCGGATCGCAGCTGATCTGAGTTGAAAGGCCGGTGAGGTAGGATCAATAATATTTAACGTTTTAAAAAAATGCAATCTGGCTCTGCACTGCAACTCCAAGGAAGGTCAGGTTCGTCATGTGTTGTGTTATTGGAAGTGGCATGTATTAAATAAACTGCTGAGCCAGAGCCATTTAGTTGAGTATAAGGGTTGTAAAAGATAGCATGGTATTATTTTAGTAAGAACAGTAGGGTAGTTGCCCAGGTAACCTAGTTGGCATTTATTTCCTAATGAACACCATTAAGTTGAAAAGCCCACTATCAATTTATTTAATGTGAATTTGTGATTTAAAATTGGCTGCCATATTTGTCTATAATGATTCCTTTTCAAAAGTAATTTATTGAACCAAATATTTTGCAAAGTCCTGAAGATATAAAAAACACTTTGCAAATATTTATTTGCATTTTCTTTCTTGTTAGAGACGATCACTTACCAAAACCTAGTATAAGTTAAAGCAATATTTTTACATGCCTGTTGTAAATGTAGAATAACTTCTTTTGTAATTTGGTGAATGTTTCATTTTTTTAATTTTTAAATCTGTTGAATAGTAATAGTACAGATAGTTGCATTTTAAAGTGGTCGCCATCATTGTGTGTGCATTGTGAGTGATTGGATTCAATTGTTTTTATTGGAGAAAGGATTGAGGAAGTTGCAGTCCAGTTTTTCAAAATGTTTTTGCATGATCTAATTATCAAGCAGTCTGCTTGATTCGAGATCATGCATGGCAACAAAAAAAATTAATTAGTGAGAGGGCTTGCTTGCCTGCCTAATACAAAGTACTTTACAGGTGTATTTCCAAACGAGCAACTTGTCATCATCTGAAAGCTGCCTTTACTCAGTATCGCCAGGATAATGAAAACTTGGAACCCATCTGCATTTTTGTTGGTCTTTGGCTAGATTTCATCCATTTGGAAGTAATAATACCAAAACATTTAAAATCCATCAGTTTTGTGGCCTAAAAATGAACCTTCATTTCTGCAATATTACCTGCATTTTCCTAAAAAAAAAATAAATTTGGCTATGGATTATAAAGTTTGTTTTAAAAAGAATTTTTGTTTTTGTCTTCTCTTGGATGTTCTTAAAAATTCTTTCTGGATTCCATTCTTTTTTGTTTTGCTCAATAATGCAATTTTTTGTCATGAGACACTGTATAAAGGGTGAACAATGTGAAGTAAAATTCAGCATTTGTGATTTATCTGAAAACAAAAAAAACTTGTTTTTGTGCAAATTTTTAGACACAGCAATTCTTTTAGTCCCAAATTCTTGTCTTTTTGTCGTTGCTTTCCAAATAATTGTCTACCTTTTTAAATCCCTCAGTTAGTGCTACATTATTGCCTCTGGGTCAGTGCGTTCCACATTCTCACAGCCTTTGCAAATCTGAAGGATTTGCTTTTCAATAAATTGGTCTTAATTTTAACATTGTGTCTCCATTGTGCTTGCCTACATTTGGCTAGTGAATTAATGGAAGGATATGAAATAAATTGAGGAAGTGCAGAATAGATTTGCCGGGAAATTACCAAGGAGTTAGTACTCTTATGGAAACCTAAATGCGAAGTTTGGGCTTTTTCACCAGAGTAGCGCAAGCTCAAATAATTCATTTCCTCTCCAACAAGATTGGATTGAAAAATGTAACAAATGGCATGCCGCAAATTAATTACCCAACCAAGGAAGTTCTGCTTCAATTGTACAAGGCACTGTAAAGACTATATCTGGAATTATATGTACAGTATTGGTCTCCTTTTTTAAGGAAAGATACAAGTGTTGTAGAAGCAGTTCAGAGAAAGTTTACCAGATTAAGAATTGGAATGGGGAAAAGTTAGAAAGTTTGGCTTATATCCATTGGAATTTAGAGTAAGGGGTAACTTGATTGAAACCTTTGAGATTTTGAAGGGTCTTGACAGAGTAGAAGTGGCGAGAATGTTTCCTCAAGAGAGAATCTAGAACTAGAGGCCAATGTTTAAAAACAAGATCACTCACATAAGATAGCAATGGGAGATTTTTTTTCTTTCTGAGGGTTCAGACTCTTTGGAGTCTCAAAAGACAGTAAAAGCAGGATCTTTGAATGTTTTTAAGGACAAGCTGAATAGATTCTTGATTAACAAAGAGATTAAAGGTTGTTCGGGGTAGGCAGGAGTGACAGTTACACTCAGATAAGCAATGATCTTATTCAGTGATGGGCAACCTCAGCTAGTGAGTGGCCCTCCTCCTTCTCAGTGAGCTGCAAGATTAAAATCAGGCTTGTTCACTACCCTTAATCCTATGAATAAAATTAAATACATTTAATACATGTTGAATATTTCATAATGAGTTATATATAATGCTTAATTATTTATATATATTAATACAACTATCATTAACTTAATAAAGTAAAAACAAAAGAAATATTTACACTTTGGACGCAGAAGGAATGAATGGCTCTCATATTCAATATTGTGTGCAATCAACACGCTCCTCACTTCACCTACTCTTGCTTCACTTGTTTATCACTTCAGTCGTACTAGTAGGAAAGAAACTATGTGGACAGAAATCAGCAGAATGTTACAACCTTGCATGGCGGCAGCAGTCAACAAAGTGTCTCGTGGGCTGCACTCAACTCAGGTGACCTCTCATGGTCCTTGAGCTGCAGGCGCCCACCACTGATCTTACTAAATGGCAGAGCAGGCTTGAGGCGCACATTCCTTCTAGTTCATTTGTTCATATATATTCATGGTTTTATGTTTGCAATACGTTTTCTCTTGAGGTAGCAGACTTGGAAGGATAACTTCCAATTGAGTGTTGATCTCAGTATCCAGAAATAGTTGAATATCTTAACTGCATTTTAACAACTTTTTAAGGAGGATGCAAGTTAAAAATATATGTTGCATTGTACTGTATAATAAAAGTAACAGCCATCTTCCATCATTTTGTGACCATGATTATCAGTTCATACTAACAAGAAAAACTTTTCTCTTATTATGTTGCATCTAATATGCAATATTATCTTGTTTCTGCAGTGCATTGATCAGCTGACAAAGATTCAGGCTGAATTCCAGGAGACTGTGAAGGATCTGGCAAAATCTAAAAAGAAATATTTTGAGCTGGAACAGATGGCTCACGCAGCACGGGAGAAAGCGGATATAGAGGCCAAGTGTGTTAATTTTTTTTCTATTATATTAATGGGAAATATTTTGCCATCTGTATTTAAATGGTTTCAGCATTTAATTTGTTCTTCAAATATTTATACTTCAATTCTGTAAGTCAGTGTGCTGAGACACATTTCTCATATAACACACAGATACAAAATGTGTTACCTGGTCGCTTCTGTTCATGCTTAGAGAAATGACTAAATACATGCCAATCGGAAAGCTGATGTCTGAAAGTCATTCTGTTTGACGTTTACTGAAATTTAAATGTATTTGTGGAATTTGTAAAAGGCTGTGTTACAATGCCACTATCAATAACGCTGAGAGAATCAGCTGTGTTTTATTTAAATGTAGAATTGCAATCACAAGAGTAACCATTGTAATGAAAAACCACCTAGCTTAATTTTAGATTAGCATCATGAAAAGCATTATTGCAACAGGTGTTAAGATGAGTTGAAAAATTAGAAAAGCAAAAACATGGTAATGAAGCTTTGAAATAATAAAAAGTGCTACAAAACTCAATAGATCATGCAGCATCTGTGGAGGGAAACCAAATTGGTGTTTCAAATCAATGTCCTTGCATTGAACGTTCTGATAACTTATCAATCACTTTGCTACTGTACATTGTATTCCATAAGTCAATTTTATTCAGGTCTGCTGAGTGGCACTGTATGTAACCATATCAATAGTATCACTCTCATCAACACTCTGCTGCCTTGTCAAGAAACTCCCAACAAACTAACTAGACATAATTTTCCCTAAAGAAATCCAAGTTTGCTTTCCTTTGTTAATCCATATTTGTCCAAATGACTGTTAGTTTTGTCTGATATTGTTTTTAGAAGTTCCCCCAACATTGAAGTTAAACAGACTGGCCTGTGGTTCTTGGTTATCCTTGCACCTTTTTTTAAAGAAGGATGTAAAATTTGCAATGCTTCAGTCCTCTGGCATCACTACTGAACCAAAGGAAAACTGAAAATTTATGGCCACTGCCTCTGAATAAAGGGTTACACTATCATTTTCCTCAGTATCTTTGGAAGGACAACACATGCAGCCAAATTGATGATGCCCAGATTTCATAAATGAACTTCTGGAAAATCCAGCCCTGATCCCTTATATATTTACAGACTCGTTGAATCCTTACAGTGCAGAAGGAGACCATTCGGTCCATCAAGTCTGCACCAGCTGTCTGACAGAGTATTTTCTCAGGCCCATCCACCACCCCCATCCCTATCCGCACTATCCCCATAACCCTATCCATTTACCTCACTTATCCCCCTAACCTATACACTATACAGGGACACCAGGGGGCATTTTGCCCTAGCCAATACACCAAACCTGCATATAATTGGACTATGGGAGGAAATGAGCACCATGCAGACACGGGGAGAATGGACAGACTCCACAAAGAATCACCCAAGGCTGGAACTGAAACATGGTCCCTGGTGCTATGATGCAGCAGTGCTAACCATTGTGCCCTGTGCTGTTCACGCAGCATCTCTCAGACTTTCTTACTAATTTTGAACTGTTCTAGAGGGCGAATTGCCTCCTGTTTAACCATGGCCTAGGTAGCATCTTCTTCCTTCGTAAAGACAGATGAAAAATGTTTGTCTACGTCAGGTGTGCCCTCTACCTCCATGTGTAAATCTCCTTTTTGGTGACTGTTTAGTCCTACATCCCTTTTAGCACCATTTTACTATTCATAGGCCTATAGAAGACTTGGGATTGCTTATTATGGTGATTATTATTCTATTTTCACACTCTGCTTCTCTTATTTGTTTTTTCACCTCTTCACTTTAACCTTCTTTATTCAGCCTGCCTCTCAATTATATTTTCTGTCAGACATTACTCACTAGCACACTTTTTCTTCTTCATTTGAATATCTAACTGCTTTGTTCGCCCTGTAGTTCTGGTTTTGTTTGCCCTATCTTTCACTTTTGAGGAGATATATTATGGCTGTGCCTAAGCTATCTCCTTTTTGAAGGCAGCCTCTGTTCAGCTACTATTTTCTCTACCAACCTTTGACTCCAATTTATTGGACTCAGATATGTTCTTACTCCATTGAATTTGGCTTTCCCCCACATGATTATTCTTCCAGTAATACACTAAACTTACAGTCATGGTTTAGGATCTAGGAATCTTTTTTCTGCAGAAATTACATGGAACAATAAAGGTACTTCACATGTATTTTAAAACGGAAGTGTTTTGCTGCAACTAAATAAGGGTCTGTATTTAAGATGTTGTTTCCTTTATCAACTAAATAATATGCAATTTGGTAGGTTATCTCTTTAATTGTAAAAACTCCTAATGCTCAGAAAAGATCTTTAAAATTCTGTACCAACAATGAAGCAATTATAGATACCTAAAGGACCATCTAGTTTGGCAACAGAGATGATATAGAAAAGATCCAGAGTAGGTAAAGTCAATTAAACAAAATGTGGAAGAGTTACTGTTTAAATCAATCAATATACTACTGAAGTAATGTAACAGTAAATATTAAATATTTTAATATTATTAGATGGAGTTAAATTATATTATTGAATTTAGATAATGCTCTGTAAGTACACTTGACTTCAAAATAACCTAATTAACAATTCAAAACAAGCTTTTCCTCATCTACTGTTAACTCCGCTAATCTTCAAATAAATTGAAGAAAGACTTGAGGATCTGTTGCAGATTGCAGCACGCTTAGTGGCCAATTTTAATATGTAATCTATTTTTTGCTATCACATCGATATCAGGTAGTGTAAGTCTAATAAACACAAGGTTCAAGTTATCCAAGTGACTAAATCTGAGAAGGGATTTGCAGCAAACCTAAATTTGTAGAACTTGCCCATAAAATGGATTATATAATACTGGAAACACCTACAAGAAATTTCCACTGCAGGGACTTGCTCTTCAGTCTGGTATCTTGACTTGTTTTGAGAATTTCATTCAGACTTTTATGTGCCTGGGTATTTATAGATAGTAGAGTGGCACAGTAGTAAGCCCTGCTGCCGCTCAATGCCAGAGACCTAGGTTCGATTCCCAGCTTGGTTCGCTGTTTGTATGTGCTCCCTATGTCTGCATGGGTTTCCTCCAGGTTTCTTCCCACAGTCCAAAGATGTTGCAGGTTAGGTGGATTGGCTGTGCTAAATTTTCCTTCAGTATATCCGACCAGGTGCCGGAGTGTGGTCACTAGGGGATTTTCACAGTAACTTCATTGCAGTGTGAATGTAAGCCTGCTTGTGACTAATAAACTTTACTTTGATATATTTTGAGAGAGGTACTTCATGGATATTTTGTTTTATCCTGTTCATGTGGAGTTATAAAAGCGATCTGGTGTAGCTATGTGTGCGCAGGCTTACAATTGAGAATGAAATGCAGGTTCAGATTTTAAACAGATATTTTTCAATTTTTATGCAGTGGAAGTAATTAAATAAAATTTGTGGTAAATAATAAAATTAGGTTTTTATTGTGTCCCTGGGTTTGGAGGAGGATATTTTAATAAGCTGATTGATATGGATTGAGCTATGTTCATGACTTTTTATAGTTCCTTGCGGTCTTGGGCAGAGTAGGAAACATACCAAGCTGTGATACAACCAGAAAGGATGCTTCTATCTCTAAAAGTTAGTGAGAGTCGGAGCTGACATACCAAATTTCCTTCATTCTCTGAGAAATTAGAGGCATTGGTGAGTTTTCTTAACTATAGTGTCGGCATGGGAGGAAAAGGACAGGTTGTTGGTGATTTGAATACCTAAAAACTTGAAGCTCTCAACCCTTTCTACTTTGTCCCTATCGATGTAGACAGGCATGTTCTCCTTTAGGCTTCCTGAAGTCGATGACGATCTCTTTTATTTTGTTGAGATTGAGGGAGAAATTATTGTTGCCAGTTCACCAGATTCTCTATCTTATTTTTTGTACTCTGCGTCATCATTGTTTGAGATCTGACCCCCTCTAGTATTACTGTCAGCAAACTTGAAAATCGAATTGGAGGGGAATTTGGCCACACAATCATAGGTTTTTAAGGAGTATAGTAGGTGACTGAGAACACAGCCTTGTTGGGCACAGGTGTTGAGGATGATCATGGAGGAGGCATTATTGCCTACCCTTACTGATTATGGTCTGTGATTCAGGATCCAGATGCAGAGGGAAGTGCCGAGGCCAGGCAAGAGTTTGAAAATCTGTTGCACTTCGTTATTTTTCCACAATCTGTTTATTTAATTGTTTTAACTTCGTATTTATTGCAAAAAGATTTACAGCACATGATGAAAGCATTCTGTCCATTATTCCTGTGCTAGTTCTTTATTATACGAGCCAAAATTATTCTTTTTGTCTTTCTTCTTCCTCAAATGTTTTTCACACAGTTTTTTCGTGTTTAGTTAGTTTTCTAATAACAGATGCAATTTTGCTGAACCTTGGCTAAGTGGTAATGCTGCTGTCCCTGAGTCAGAAGGTTGTGGGCTTAAGTGCTGCAGCGGCATGAACACACAGCATAAGCTTTCATGACATCACCCAGCAACTTTAACTGTTGGTTCTTAATTCTATTAAACCAAATGACTGCACCCCTCCCCCCGATTGAGTTTGGAGTCACAGCATGCTGCATGCAATTTTCAGTGAAATTCTCAATGATGCTTCAATATGTGTTTGTACTTCCTAAAACAAGGCTGCAGTTCTGCTTGCATTTTCATTTTTGACCTCTGGAAGACATCCAGGCTACATCAAAGTGGAGAAGATTCTCCTATGCTTTTCAGATCTCTCTTGGAGATCCTTGTGGATGAAGTCAGAGCAAGGAGGCAACAACTGTCCCTCAGGAGCTACATGAATATTCCCAAGATAGATAGCAACCAAGAGATGGTTGAAAGGGTCAGCATGACCCTCAGCATGGGTTTCAATTACCCCACGAAGAGCAAGAGTGAGTACACCTCTTCACGTCTGCAGCTTTTGTAACAGCACCTGACAATACTCCTTTCATTTCCTTCTCTAACACTAAACAATTTTCTTCTCTCTGTCATGTTCTTCAGGGCACAATCATGTAAACAATCATTCATTTCTTCCTTTGTTCTTTTTAGATCACACACTAACAACAGTCTCTTCTCACATACCATAATTTGCACAAAAAGCAGCTTTTTCTCATGCTCTATTTCATGTTATATGATGTGGAGATGTCAGCGTTGGACTGGTGTGGGCACAGTAAAAAGTTTATAACTCCAAGTTAAAGTCCAACAGGATTATTTGGAATCAAAGTGCTCCAAAAGCTCGTGATTCCAAATAAACCTTTTGGACTTCAACCTGGTGTTATGAAACTTCTTACTGTATCATATTATATGCACTTCTTTCTGTATTCATCAACTCCGCGCACCATTCCATCTTGCTTCTTCACCGTCTGTCAACACATGCACTGATTAAACAAGCCCCATTAATCTCTGACAATTTTTAACTCACTTTCCATGGATAATGTGGTGGAAAGGAACAAGACATCAATAACATCATCACTTTCAACAAAGCAGAGTAGGATGTTCTGGAATGATTCAGACAAGCCATCAGCATCAGTGAAATGAGGCTTGGTGGACAAGTTCAGCAACCTGTCTGCATATTACTTGCAACCCTTTATTCCCCTAAACAATAGTGCAGTCTGTTCCACAAATTTGAGATGCATTCCCAGGCTCTTACTTGTAAATACCAAGCTTCATTTTCTGCCATCTTATCATTTTTCTTTCCTTTCTGGTTTCTTTTTGCAACAAGATGCCTCCAAACAAGAGGAAGACAATCATCCTGCAGGTAATCTGTCAGGCACTCCATTTGTTCAAACGCCAACATGTGGATTAGATCTTGAATCAGAGAGGCTTGTAAGTGGTAAAATGCCGAACATAATCGAGCAGAACCACATACAACTGGCAAAGAGCACATAGGAGATGACTTATTGAGTGCAAGATCCTCTCTCTGATCTGCTGAGGATAATATGAATGAGGATGACCATGAAAGGAAAACTTGTCCAATTTTCAAGCAACCCGTAAAAAATGTTGGAAGACTTGCCAGGAAGGGAACCAATTTCTGTATTTCAGCACAGCCTGCACTTCAGAAGAAATTTATTAACCATGACATACTTTGGAAAATCCTGGAATGTTGAAATATATTTTACAAATACAAGCTCTTTCTTTTGGCAAAGGAGAAATGAAAGACTGTTAAGCATAGAGAATGTGTAGCTTTGGCTGAATGACCGAGCAATTAACTGATCCCAAAAGTTCCTTGCTGCAAGACATTGAGCTGACCTTCTATTTCTGCTGTTTCCTTCGCTGGTGATGACAGCTACTGCTTTGACTTCTCCAAATTAAAAATTCTCAGTATGGTTATGTGGTGAAGTATACAGGACAGTTTGGTGTGGAGGGCTCCAAATGCAACATCCTGCTGGGAATTCCTGGACCTATTGAGACACCTGAGCCATTTGTTCAGCATCCTTATGATCCTGGTAGACCCAAGCTTTCATTATACCTTTGTTGCTGAGTAATTTTTAGTTTGCAGAGAAATTCGTACATGTCAATCCTATGGGGGTCAGTTTGTCATTTTCTTGGGTTCATCATATACACTGTATTATGAAAAAATTCACCTTGCTTGTCTGATCAACCATGTGCTGCACAATAATGGGGAACAGCCTTTTCTAATTGCCAGTGTTGCTGTCTGGTGTCTAGATGGTATTCTGCATTTGGCAAAAGTCAACTAATGCCTAAAAAAACCCCTAGAATGCTCCTGAAGTGTGGAAGTTTATATGCTGTTCTGCTCTTGATAGCTGCCAATCGTGTGCTTAACATAGCTGTAAACCGCAGACTGGGCAATGCAAATGATGTCCTCTAGACTGAAGTAAGCCAATGGTGGAAAATGTTGAGGGTTCTGCTGACTTTGAGAGCCTTTGGCAAGACATGACCCCCTGTTCCTGTTGTAGGAGATTCACCAGACCTCTTGGAAAAGTACAGCAGCAGGCTGAAAATGTAGCTTGAAACACTGCCATTTTAACCACCCACCCTACTTGCATCCGATGGACATGGTTAAAAATTGGCCTTTTTATGGCAATTTATGTATCCTTCGGGTCCCATACCTAAGGAGATGCTGGCAACCATGGACTTCCATTGGTTTGGTCCATGGTTATGCTTGGCAGTGTACTGCAGTGGTTTGCTATTGCCTTCTACAGTATGGCTGACTAAGAAACTCCATAATTTATTACCTGCCACCAGGCATATTGGAAGGATTTACATGCTGATGATCAACCTGTTTGACCACGTAATGTGCACACCTCCCATGGCCATCAAGTTGTAATGTGGGACTTGAATCCAGTTCTGGCCTAGAGGTACTCACTAAGCAAAAGGACCTCCTTTATTTATGTATAAAACATTTATAAACATAAATATGCATTAACAAATTGTCAGTTGGCTGGACAAAGGAAATGGTAACAGTGAATGATTTCTACTTCAACCTCCGATGTTTTCCTAAACCAGGTTTACACTAAATCGATAAAATCAAGTGTGCTGTTTAAATCTAAGATTTTCTTTATTTTCAGGTCAAAACTTAGTCTGTTTCAATCAAGAATAAGTTTACAGAAAGCAAGTGTAAAGGTGAGTTGTACAACAATTTAAATGACTATTTCTTGGTAATCTCACTCTTGAGCTATTAATTTTTATGAAATATTTCTGCAATTTGTCCCAATTCTCCTTAGTTTAGCCAAATGGAAATTGTCTGAAATTTTGAACAACTTGATGTTGAAGCATTCTTTAACCATATTTGTAATAAGATGAAAACAGTTTATTTTCCTACACTGGGTTAGAAGAACTAATTGCACACAGTTAATAGTACTTTGCCAAGAAATTCTGAAGCAATAGCAAGATTGAAGTTGGAGAATTAAAACCCAAGACCACCTAATTAAGTGAATCCACAATCTCTGAGCATATTACTTGAGTACACTGATCCTCTGAACATCGTAGAATTATGATCTGATATAAATAGGATTAATGTGCGAATGAGTACAAGACTGTTCAAAATAATTTAAGAAGGCACATGATCCAGGCCCAGCCTTCAGTGTGAGTGTTGTATAGAGACATGTGTAGACATAAACATGGAGACAGCTCCTGATTTGTAACCATTACTGTACATTTAGTTCTAATAGCTTACAAAGATTTAGCATCAATCTACGGAAGATTACGGAGACTTATTTAAGACATATCTGTAACCATTGCCACCCTCCTCAACACACACACACACGCACAACATGATGACGGTGGCAGGATAAAAATCCAGAAATGCTAAAATGAATGACAAACTGAAATACTATAAAACTGAGAAAAATTCAACAAAGAATTCTGACCTGAAAAAAAGCTTCAGAAGAAGCAGAGGCATTGAGGAAATACTCCAAAGAAAGTCTTGGAAGCTGAGGCAAAGATTAAAATTTGTTACTGAAATAGAAGATTCCATTAAACCTCCTTTGGGAGTCCACCTTCATAGTGCACACGACAGAACATGTAGGAATGAGCTAAATCTTTTAAAATCCCAGCCTGCAGCAAGTCCTGAGATATATTTAAAGTAATTCAGTGTTCAATGTTTGAAAGAGAGCCATAGCTGAAACATGATCTCCAAGTGAGTACCTAAACCTGATATCTGAGCTCATCCAAATAAAAAAGAGAGAAAAATCATTAAATGTTTAGAAAATGTTGTGACTGTCCAGCACTCTAAAAGAAAAAAAACAAGCACAAGTTCTGATTTGGCTGATTCAACAGGTCACAGAATGCTATTCCTTAGCCAGAGATGACATCAAAATGACCCACATGACAAAAAAGAAAGAAGTGGACAGGGAGTTGAGTACAATGTCCATCCATCCACTCTGCAAGAAACAAGTTTAAAAAGTAGTAGCAGCCAGTGATCAACACAACAGCTAGACCAGTTCAACATTAAGGAATGTCAGGAAAAGAATGAAAGCTTGCCCAGATGCCAGCTCAACCTCCAAACCAGATGGAACAACCAGTAATGACAGAGCCTCATATCCTGCTGACAAGACTGCCAACTGGATATGCACCACCTGAACCTTTTAAATTCAAGGACTTGAAGGGGAAATATGTGATAGTGATAATGTACTTATAGTGACAAGGTCATTACAACAATATAAATGTACGGGAGTGATAACAATGTCTGACATGAAGTTAACGAGTGTAACTTCAAATACATTGGATAAAGACTTGCAGGGAGGTGTATTATAAGGTTTGACATATATACAGTTAGTGTGGGATAGAGTTCAGTGATATTAGAAGGCACATGACCCAGAGCCAGGAGTCAATGTGATGTTGTACAGAGATGTATGTAGATCTAAGCATGGAGACAGGTCCTAGCTTGTACCTTTTTACAAGTGAGATTTCTCCCACCATCCATGTTCTAATTCAAGTATGAATCCAGATTGTGAACTTAGTCAAATCTAATAGCTAGATGCATATGTAAAGAAAACTTGATTGAAATGTCAAAATCTGATAAAGTCCATGAATTTCACAAATCGCTGTTTTCAGAAACCAGGAAAAAATAAAAACAAAACTCTAACTTGAAATATCACAGCAGAGGAATGCATTATCAGAACCATCCATTCTTCCAAATTTAGTTGAAAAGTTCAACTTTTGAGATTATCCAATAACTTACTGTACCTTTACATGCTTACATTGCAAGAAGAATAAGATGAAATCTAAATAAGGGAATGATTTAAAAATAGTGGAGAGGGTTATGAATACGCGAAGAATAGAGCCATTTTATAGATTATGGCTGGAATTCTCTAATCTCACACACTGTGCTATTGTTACTGGTGAGAATGGACAATTTAGTGCACAACCAAATCTTCATTTAATTTAGCAGGATCGGAGAACCCCAGCCATGGGTGAGAATGGAGAATTCCAGTCTCTATCTTTGTAATTCATAACTATAGAGGGAAAAACATATTTAAAAAGTCTTGGAAGTCAATTCGGAAAATTTTATGAGCCTATTTGACATCCAGTATTACATGTTTTGTTTGAATTCCAGTTAAAAGCACGACGCAGTGAGTGCAATACAAAAGCTAACCATGCTAGAAATGAGTATCTTCTTACACTGGCAGCTGCAAATGCACATCAAGACCGCTATTATCAAATAGACCTGATAAACATGATGATGGTAAGCAAATCTTTCTATGTTTATGTTTTTGTGATTCAGAAATTAACTGAGAAAAATGAATAGCACATCCATGTTTTACTTGACATTTAATTTTTGACCCTGGAGTCTGACTTGCAAGTCGTGTTGGGTGTAGGATTTGCATTTGGGACATTACCTTGCATGGTTGCATCAAAGGAACAGTCACTCAAACAATGAAATGTTGTAGTTATATGATTTCCAGAGGAAGCACCTTTTTAAATTGTATTCTTATTTTTTTAAAATCAAACCTTAAATTAAGTTCATGTGAGTGAAATACTTGAATATTCACTAAAGTAATGATTTGAGCTATAATTGCATACTGATTTGTTTTTGTTTTTTGTTCTTCGTGTTTTCAAAAAGGAGAGTCATCTTACATTATCCCAAACAAGTAATAACTGCATTTCATCTTTTCTTCTCTGATTTATTTTAACCTCGGAAATAAATTGAATCCGTAGTGTGCCTACAATAGTAATGGAGTGATGATTAGTTCTTTCTATTTTGGAGGTCAGCCTGCAAATTGAGCTTTTGCAGTATGAAAAGATTGTATCTCTATGATTGTATTATTTTACTAAATAGGTAACTGGTTCGTGTTTATTATGTTAAAACTTGAACAGGTCACATTTTAAAAGTAGATTTCACAACTGCCATTATAGTTCATTCACCTTTCCAACCCAGATATTTTGTCCACTCTGATCTCTGCCTATCTTCAAAGTAGTCTGATTTTAAATACTTCACATCCCCCTCTCCTTTCATCCTAATGTTGAGTGCATGATTTAGCTGTTGATGGGCTTGATCTGACCCCTATTAATTTACTTTGGTCCAACCAATTCAGTAATTTGGTGGAAAGTAAACATTGAAATCATTGCTAATGAAGTTGAAATTTGCCGTTTTTAATCTCTATTCCAATCAATTCAATTCTCAAACATAACTGAGTGTAACATAAATAATACATAAATAATATTCTAATTGCTGATCTAATGGGCATTTAATTAACAACTTGTAATGCAATTCAGCTATTATATATCTAAATAAACAATGTCTCATATTCCTATTTCTGATTTGTCAGTGCTTGTATACTACAAATATTATTACTCAGATGGTAATCAGAAATAAATTCCCCTCTTGTGGCCCAAATATCAAATTATTAAGTTTCTGCCTTTTGTTCTTACTCCCTCCCAGGTCAGGCTACATTTTTGTCTCCGTTTCAGCCACTCCCATTTAGATGAGATCATTTCTGTTGATGTCAGAGGTTTGGCACCCCAAGTCTGCCTTCAGGTTTCCACTGCCAGCAAGTTTCAAAATGTAGAGCTGAGGACAAAAAATAAGATGCGTAGTTAGAAAATATTTGCAAGACATGCAGAAGATGAAGGTTTCAAGACTTGTACAAAGGGAGAAAATTAGAGATTTGTAGGCTGTCATAGAAATAAGACGTTTTGAGACTTGGAAAGAAATAAAACAAAGCCAATAGAATTTGAACAAAATTGTAGCAGAACTGATTAATTTTTTAACTGTCCAGAAGCAATATGATAGAATTATTTTTGATTGCTCTCTGCTAAACATATCGGCCAGGAATTTTAAGATGGCAGAATATGTTGAGGCAGCGGATGGGAATGGTAGTGGCAACCATGGGCACTTTGTGCGGTTCTTGAGTGGCTCTGAGACACGGCAGGAAATGGCCTTTAAATAATCATTAATTGGCTCCTTAAGATTTTGAAGTGGGGCAAGTGCAGGCTGGCTGGCCAACAATCAAGGCAGGCAAGTAAAACCAGTGGAAAGCCATCCGAGGAATTTTACACCCACCTCACCCACAGACTCCTATTGGTGGAGGACTCGTAAATTCTGCCCATGGTGTTTTTCATCACTTTGAATCCCATGCATCAATCAGGTTCCAGGTCCAGAACTAAAAAGAGAAAAAATACTCTGGAACCAGATCCCTCTTCACAAATTTTCTGGGGGAAATTTTGATTCCCTTCACACACATTGTTAGCCACTTTAACACTTGAATAGCAGGTTAGATGTAAGGATTCACATTCTAATCAGCAATCTGTAACTGTCTGTGTGGATATGAGTGCCTCTGCAGATCAGAACACTGCATTTGCCTGACGAAGGCGCATAGCGTCGAAAGCTCGCGGATTTACTATCAAATAAATTGGTTGGATTTAAAATTGGTGTTGCAAAACTTTACGGAAATTTTGTTAGCAGTGATAATGACAAACAGCTAAAGAATGGAAAATATTAGAATAGTAGTAAGACATTCAACATTATGAATAAAGTTGCTGGTGGGTTTATCATCTTTTAAAGTATTGCTGAGCTGGCATTCATCTCATAACATTCATAAGATAAATTTATACTAAAAGCATTTCAAGAGATGTCAATTCTATATGAACTTTAAAATATATTCTACAATTATAAATCATAGCTCTCCTGAGATTAGTATAACAGTGTGGTACAATTGCTTTTCTTTAGACTAAAGTCTCCAAAATAGAGCAACTGTTTGCTTGCATAGTTTGAGGATTTGGAGCAGATAAATTGTTTTAATTGAATAATTATGGCACATTATGTTTAAAAGAAAATAGTTGCTTTCAGCTTGTAGGTGATTACTAAAATTTGAAATTTGTAATGGATAGCTCTAAAGACTAAATTAAACTTGACAAGTTTTTTTTTAATCTTTCTGCAATTTATTTATTTTTCTTTCTGTTACACTGACTATTCTTCTCAAGTACCCATGTGTTGAATACATTTTAGGAATAACATTGAGAAAGATGAACATACGTGGTACAACTGTGAATTATGTATTCTCACTTGTAACAATGACCTATTTAGGAAATAAGCTAGATTAGCATTAATTTTTTTTTGTCTGTATATATTTTCCAGTATTTGTGTTTTGAATCAGTGTGCATTTTGAGCATGGTATTTTTAAATTGAAAAACATAGTTTGGTAACTCATGCAAATAAAGCAATTTTTGACTTTGATTTAGTAAACCATTGAACAACATCAAACGTGCATGGTCTGTCTTTCAATAAATGATTCTTTGTTCTGTACATGTATTAACATGGTTAATAATTATATTTGTGTGTAGCATTTTACGCTGGTATGCCTAAACGAAAGGCAGAGTGAGATCTTGGGTGAGGTACCATGTCAATGCTTTCTTCTTTAAAGTAGATTATGCTATTTAACCACTTTTGCTAAAAACAACAAATTAAACTCCCATTAACCTTAGAGAGTCTTTATTTAGATGGTGAGATGCAGTGAAAAAATCTGAGAACAACTCACTGGATTTGAGCTCTTATGATGGCAATGTGCAGTTAAATTAATAGTTCTAAGATTGCTAGTTTATGCCAATCTTTCCCATCTCCTTCAATCTCAGAGCAGTTCATGGCACAGGTGGAGGCTAGTCAAATAGATTTAAAAGCAAAATGTATACTTTTGAAAATCACCACCTTGCTTTCTATGAAATGACTCCAAGTTGAACCTTAAAGATATACAATATTGAATAGCTGGAGCAGGCACAATGCAATACTTTGTTCTGAAATGAAGAAGAGGGGTCTGTCAGCAGACATAGAAGAACATTTGAATGTAATTATTGATAATTCACTGAAAGTTTCCAGTCATTGTGCAGCTGTTAACAACAAAACTAATAAAATGGTAGGTTGCATCTCAAGGGTAGTTGGAACAAGTTATTCTAATCTTGCATCCCTAACTTTGTTGAGGCCATATTTGGATTACAAAGTGCAATTTTGGGCATCCTGCTTTGAAAGGACTTTGTGTTGGGTTACATTGATTGTATTTGAAGATCAAAGTGTATTTATGCATAAGCTCAAATGATTAAATAGTTGGGGTTGAATCATACACATGTTGTGGAAGGAACAGACATGATGAGCTCCTTTTTTTTTTGTTCTGTGCATTATGTTTTGATGTGAACTGAATCAATGGCCAAAGTTGAACCAAGAATGGAAAAATTGAATCTGTAAATTTCTATATAGTTAATATAAAAGAAGAGAAAATTTGATAAATTGTAAACCTCATAAAAATATTTTTTTTCCTTTCAGAGGTTTATTTGCCTAAACTATTCAGACCAGCCAACCTGAAGTGTCTATTGAGTAAATATAAAATTGTTGTAAAATATGCCTTTTTTAGTAAACCTTCTTTAGTTTTCTTCATAAAACTTAAACCTTATGTAGATTATTCATTGTCTATTAAGTGTTTATCTAACTGAAGAGTTGTTAACATCAAGCTGAGAATTAAAGCAGGAATGGGAACTCCCAATTCCAGATTTATATACAAGATCGATGGAGATAAGAAAGTGTTGCATTTACAGCTGTGATGAGGGATGACATGCTAGAAGGAACATCAAATGAAACTGTATGGATTGAACTAAGGAACCAAAAGGGGCGATTGTACTGTTCAGAATATAGTAAAGTCATCATAGTTCCAGGTGACCATAGGCTGCTCAACCCTTTGAGGGGGAAGAACTGACTGGTGGTGATTTAACCTGAGGATCACCACATCTCATAGCAAGGAACAAAGTTGAGAAGGCAGGTCTTCAGGGAGTTGAGCTCATGCTGTTGGCATTGCTCTGCATTATTAACCAGCTGAGCTAAAACCGGTGGGCCAAGCAGTATTCAATCAATAACCTCGGTGGTGGACAAATTATTGAAAAACTCTGAGAGACAATATAAATCATTTTGAGAGAAACAAATTAATTGAGGACAGTTAACATGAATTTGTAAAGGATGTGGTTAATAAATTTTCATACTATGCAAAAACTAGTCTTGGGATTGACACTGAGGAAGAAGACTGGAGACTGCAGGAAGAAATCAATGGGATAATCAGATGAGTAAAAAAGTGGCAAATTGAATTAAATCTGGAGAACTGTGAAGTAATGCATTTAAAGTTTAAATTTAAAAATTTATTTATTAGAGTCCTAAGTGGGCTTACATTAACAATGCAATGAAGTTACTGGGAAAATCCCCTAGTTGCTACTGTCAGCGACTTGAGGATTTTCACAGTAAAATCACAGCGCCTGTTAGGGTACACTGAGGCAGAATTTAGCATGGCCAATGCACCTAACAAGCACGTTTGTCGGAGCAACCAGAGGAAACTCATGTAGACAGAGAGAGAACGTGCAGACTCCACACAGAAAGTGACCACGGTGCTAACCACTGACACCATGGGCAAAACAAGCAAGACAAGGGAATAATGCAACAAATGGAATTTTGCTAGATGGATGGAGTTTAAAAACAGCACGGTTATGTTGCAGCTGTATAATGTGCTGGTGAGGCCACACCTGTGTACAATTTGGATTTTCTTACTTGAGAAAGGATATACAGGTACTGGAGGGTGTACAGAGGCAATTCAGTATGTTGATTCCAGAATGAGAGGGCTGGCTTGTGAGGAAAGACATTCCACCTTGCACATCTTCATCCCTGTCATAACCCATTTTCAAATGTTGTGGGGGCAGGCAGAAAGGTGGCATTAAAGTCACAGTCAAATCAGCCTTGCTCATCTTATTGAATGATGGAGCAAACTCAAGGAGCCAAATGGCCCACTCTTGCTCCTATTTCATATGTTCATCGGTTGCTGAAACTGTCTTCTGTTCATTTGTTACCTGTAGACTTAAGTTGTTAACTATTATCCTAACTGGTCTCCTAACGCCCATTGTCTGTAAATTTATTTGAAACTCAGGAGAGTTATCTCGAGCGATCAGTATAGTTTCTGAAGATTTTCTAACTGGTGATTTTGCAGCTATATTTAAACAGAAGGATCAAAACCTGATATTTCTGAAGCTAAAGGTATGAAGATCTTATCTGAGAAATTACTGTTTGCATTACCAACATAAAGAGACTAAAACATTTGTATTCCATTCCTCTAATTATAATGTTGTTATTAACTCATTTGAGTTAAAACAGTGGATGGATGAATGTTGTACAGTTGAGGAATGGCTAATGAATGCTGGCCTTATCAGTGATACCCACATTCTGTAAATGAATTTTTAAATATTTTTATATTAATATTACATTGTAATTTCTAGGATATGATCTTCATACCTTGAGCTTCAGCAAGATCACACTCATCCGGTTTTTTGATCTTCATGTTTGTTTTCAAATCAAGAAGCAAGATTACTTAGACTGAACCTGCTTTTGGTGCAGTAATTACAATGCATTGATGCAAGTTAAAACAAATATACTTGCACTTAAGTTTTTGAGGTGTGGTTTTGTGTTCCCTTCAGTTCAGTTTGTTCTTGTAAATAAGATCTAGATTGAAAAGAGAACCTATACTTCACAGAGAAGTGCAAATGGAAAGGCAATAGAAATGAAATGAAGACACACGATTTCGGTAAACTGAAGTGGCATTAAGACAGGAACTGTTGCTGTGTTTTGGAGATGTTAGACAGCAACTTTAAGAGTCGCTTAAAAGTGTTTTCCTGTTCAGTTCCGTGGTAAATTGGATAGCCCCAAAAATGAAACATGATAATTCTGCACCTGTTCAAAGTATTGTAAATTTCATGTTGCCTGCAAATTATAAAGTTTGTGATAAGCAGTCCAGACTGAACATGCATTGAATACAGCAAAACCACTTAAAGGTAACCTGCATTTTTCTTTGTAGATTTTAATCCACATGTAAACTGGAGAAATCAGATGGGCAAAGTTAGCACTGATGAGATGTTCATGCAACATTTTTAAAATAGTTTCTTTAGAACAGCACATTCTATAGTCAACCAGAATGCAGGCTTTACTGGACCTAGTATTGTTCAATAAAATAAGATTAATTGATAACCTCATTGTGAAGGCAATCCTAGGTAGCTGCAACAAGAATATGACAGAATTTTGCATTCAATTTGAAGGAGAGAGAAGAGTAGGTCCAAGATTAGTCTATTGAACTTAAATAAGGAAAATTATGAGAGAATGAAGTGTGATTAAGGAATAGGTTCAAAGAGATGCAGTGGCAGACATTTAAAGGAATATTTTAGAACACAAAATGAATATATCCCAATCAGAAAGAAAATTTCCAAGGTGAAGACCCCCATCTGTGGTTAACTAAGAAAGTTTAAAAAAAAGCTACACTGAAAGAAAAAGCTATCATTGCACAGAGGTGGGTGGCAGAAAGTCTTTTTAGGCAGTAACCGAAAGATACGAGGCTGGGGATCTGTTGAACTGTGGGGATCTCGGGTTTTATTTAGCAGAACTGCTGTCAAATGATGCGTCTTGGATTGTCCATCTGGAATCCAGGTGTGCTGCTGGTTTCCTCCTGAAGTGTTTGCCGTGGTGGCACAAGCTGTGCCCTCATGATGACCAAATGGCAGGGGAGGCAATAGACCACCACAAAGTGGAAAATCTGGGAAGCTCTTTCAAAACAATGGACTGTTGCTTCAGCAGCCCAATCATTTGCATGATGATATTTGGCATGATAGCTTGGCTGGTTGGGTTGCAATGGGGCATCACCAGCCAAGAGCATTTGGCTTTCTTGCTACACAACTGTTCTCTGGCTCAACATGAACAAAGAAAATTGTAGCACAGGAACAGGCTGTCTTCCAGACGTGCACTGACCATGCTGCCTGACTGAACTAAAATCCCCTACCATTCTGGGGAATATATCCCTCTATTCCCATCTTATTCATGTATGTGCCCCTTGAAAATCACTGTCATATCTGCTTCCACTATCTTCCCTAGCAGCAAGTTCCAGGCACCCACCATCCTCTGTGTAAAAAAAACTTGCCTTGTACATCTTTAAATCTTGCCCATTGCACCTTAAGCTATTGCTCCCTGGTAATTGACTCTTCCATCCTAGAAAAAACCTTCTGATTATCCATTCTGTCCAAGCTCCTCATAATTTTGTAGACTTCTATTAGGTCACCCCTTAACCTCTGTTGTTCCAGTGTATACCCTGCTGCATCCTCTGACAGTCCTCATCACTATCTGCAAATCCATCAATCTTTGTGTCGTCCGCAAACTTACTAATCAAACCAGTTACGTTTTCTTCCAAATCATTTACAAACAGCAATGGTCTCAACACTGATCCCTAAGGAACGCCATTTGTCACAGCCCTCCACTCAGAGACGCACCCTTCCACTACCATTCTCTGTCTTCTATGACCGAGACAGTTTCGTATTCATCTAGCCTGCTTACCTGTGATCCCATGCAACTTCACCTTCTGTACCAGTCTGATGGATGAAAGATTGCTGAAGCAGTGGACTGGTGCAACATAAATGAATCATGATTACTGCCATGATGGTGAACATTAACTAGCAATGTATACCGTAGGTGGCTTCGTGCAAGATATACTTTGAATGACTGGTTACCTTTGCAATCTCAGTACATTTTACTACAGAAATGTATCATTCATGCAGCTGTATTTTTGTAGTCAGTGGTGCTCTGCACCTTGGGGAAGCTGCTATTGTGTCAAAGACCTATGCATCATCTCTATTCTTTTGTTTAGAAAGAAGATAACGAAGTCCTTTTTTGGCATACAGTATTTCTGCCTCCTCACAGATGCAATGATGCATGGCAAAGAGCAAGATGTTAGCTATTGCCTGTTCCAGTCTGGAAAGATTTGCTAGCAACATGACTCAGGGCCACAATTATCTTGACAACCACTGACAGTGCCGTTGTTGTCCTGCTTTGAGGGCTGAAGGTTTAGTTCCAAGAGTTGAATGAGGTTTTTGATACCTTCTTTGGTCTTCTGTTAAGTGATATGGCCTTAAATCAGTTGGCTTGAGCCCTATTATTTGAGGTATTAACTTCAAAGATCCCTGATTTTGTAGTGGAAGGAGAGTTTAACACTCATTAAAACTGCCAAATTTTATTCAGAAAGACTGCCTCTTTCAATTCCATCTTTGCAAAAATACTCTCATCATTCCATGCTCTCATTCTTAATGACCTAAGTTGTAATTTTTCAGTTTTTATGCTTTTATTCATGTTGAATAAAATCATTTTCAGTTAGTTTGGGACCCCAAAGATTTTCCAAGAAATGTCAACACAGCAGGGAGAGAGAAAGATTTAAATCTTTCCAGTTTAATTCCATTTCTCTGCATTTTTCTTTGATCTATGGATATAGGTCAATGTGGATGGATAAATAACTGGGCTTGGTTTTAAACGGCAGAGACTTATTTATACACCTAGATGTTGGGAGTAGATTAAGGGGAAAATGCTTTAAAGGTGTCTTCCTGTAAAATTGTTTGAGTCATGCACCACCTTTGTCACCATGATGTCAAATGCAATTCAAGTGTTGTACAAAATCAAAAGTATCACTGCATACTTTTTCATGAAAATACTTTCTTCTTCTGCTTCATTTTGGATAGTGTGATGTCATTGAACTAATTATCTGCTGATGCACAGCAGAGATAATTTCTGCAGTCTGTTTGATTTTAAAAAAAGAAAGTATTTTAAAGTAGATGTTTTCTTAAGTGTTCAAAAGTGTAACGTTTTCCTATAGGGGATTAGTCACATACTGCCATCTGAATTTGCCAATCTGCCAGCACAGTAGAAAATGTTCTATTTGTCCTGCCCGGGACTTGCAATCAACAATTAGGCATAAAGTCTCTTAATTAGTGAGTTATCAAGTGGCAGACATGCACAAAACCACAATCAAGTTATTCTGAGAAATAGCAAATGTTTACAACCAAGCTCCAATGGACGTAGTCTCAAAGTCTGACAAAGGCTTGAATTTTATGATACTGATTCTTTCATGGGATGTGAATGTTGCTAGCATGGCGAACATTTGTTTTACATCTCTTCCCCTTGATCTGAGTGGTTTGCTGTTTGTCAGCATATCAGAGGGCTGTTAAGAGTTGACCACATTACTGTGAGTCATATGTCAGCCAGACCAGGTAAAGATAGCAGATTTCCTTTCCAAAAAGAAATTTGTGAACCAGATGAGTTTTACAATAATGGTTTCATAGTTTCACCATTACTGAGACAAGCTTTTGATTCCAAATTTTTATGAATTTGTTTAAATTCCCCCAACTGCCACAGTTGGATTTGAACCCATGTTTTCAGAGCGGTCGTCTGGGCTCTTGGATTACTTGCCCAGTGACATCATCATGACACCACCATCACCCTAGTTTATTTATACAATGTGTGATGAAGTGGTCAGAACTTTGTGATTCAGAGGCAAGTGCTATTCAGTCAACTACAGCTGACACAAGTGGCAATAATTGCACAATTTCTAACAGATGTTCATGCACTGCTACATCAAAACTGTTAGGTTAAATTAACCCTATGTTATTGCATATTAAGTAGCATCATTAGAGGTTAAAGTGTTCATTTTCTTGTAGCTTTAGTATTTATGTTCAGTGATTCCTTTTATATTAATTTTTATTTCATAACTTACATTACTTTTTAAAATTTTAACTTGTAAGTGCAGCATTAAACGTATTCAATTTTATTAAGACCTACCTATACCTCTCGAAAGGAATCCAAACATTCAGTTTATGCTACCTTGAATGTTCTTGGGCTACTTTTCCCTACTTTATCTTTGAAAATAATTTTTCAACATAAACCAAGCAAATATGACAAAAATAAAGCCTTCACATTCCAAGTCATGAAATGTTTTTCCTGTCAGAATAGCTGAACTTGAAGTTTCTTGTTTACAGGAATGGGATCAGCAAAATTTTCCTCAAATATTGAAACAATTAAAAAAGACCTGAAGTTGACATGTATGGATCACTGACCTGCATATAAAACAATGCTTCATTCACTTCATCAGACATCGTAGATGGCCAAAATTCTGTCACCAATGCCTACTATTTGTTAGCAAAGTAACCACAGCTGTATGATAATTGGCTTTTAATACATACTGCTTATCAAAGATAGCAAGCTCAAATTCAGAAAATACTTGTTTAGTTTACTCTCAGATAGAACTCAATATCCATCCCCACTGAATGATTAAATGTCTCGTGAATATAGATTTCAGTTAATTCATTATTACCACAATAGGAATCTGATTATAATTGAGAAATTCAAGTTCATCTCACTTGTCAATATGATTACATAGAACTTCATTTTTCCATCAGTTTCCTTTATAGAGTGAAGATTTTATGAAGGGATGTCACACTGAGCTATGTACCAACAGTTTCAACAAATAAATGCCATCACCATCATGTAGGATTTGGGATGGGCATTTGAATTAAAAGAACAAAGAAAATTACAGCTCAGGAACAGGCCCTTCAGCCTTCTAAACCTGTGTTGACCATGCTGCCCAATTTAACTAAAACCCTCTACCGTTCAGGGACCGTATCCCTCTGTTCCCATCCTATTCATGTATTTGTCAAGATGCCCCTTAAAAATCAGTACCTTATCCACTCCCACTACCTCTCCCGACAGCAAGTTCCAAGCACCCACCACACTCTGCAGGAAAAAAAACGTGACCCATACATCATCTTTAAACCTTGCCCCTCGCATCTTAAACCTATGCACCCTAGTAATTGACTCTTTACCCTGGGAAAAAGCTTCTGATATCAACTCTGTCCAAGCCTATTAAGATTCTGCCATTTACTGTATATTTCCTGTCTGTATTAGATCTTCCAAAATGCATTACCTCACATTTGTCTGGATTAAACTCCACCTGCCATCTCTCCACCAAGTCTCCAACTGATCTATGTCTGCTGTATCCTCTGATGGTCCTCATCACTGTCTGCAAATACACCAACCTTTGTGTCGCCCACAAACTTACTAATCAAACCAGTTACGTTTTCCTCAAGATCATTTATATATATTACAAACAGTTCATTCATTTCATTCAATTTATTCCCATTCAGTGGCAAACTTCAGTATGTATTCACAATGATCACAAGGTAACTATGGCTGAGGGAAGCTATTCTGTCTTTTAGATCATCCCATTTGGGAAAAACCTGAATGTTTCCCACACCACATATAAATTTCTCCTGATGGCCTTTTCCTGCCTCCATTCCCATTTCATCATCCATTGCTTGCCAATGTACTCTACCCTCGAGCTTGCAGCTTTTGAGCTAGTGAAGGAACATATTAGAGACAGTGGCAACAAACACGGGATGAGAGACTTAACAGAGAGAAACAATTCAAAAAGATTATAGGCGATAGACACCAGTGAGAAAAGTTTTCACAGGCACACTGAAGAATGAGATGAAAGAGTGGAAAAGAAATAGATGGATGAAAGAAAATAATTTGTTTTTGTTCATGAATCACGAGCAATGCAACAAGGGAGGAATTGCTTTATATTATTCACGGTTACGTGGGAATGTAGTCCTGTTATTATAGAATAGCATTCCCTTTGAATTGCCATGAGCAATGGGTTGGGAGATTTTTTATGTTTTGGTTGGTTTATTTTGCCAAATAACGAGATCATTTAAGTCTTAATCATTTGTTTTGAAGCATGAAAGCAACACTGTTTTAGCTCATGCTTGTATGCACAGTGATTGCACTTAGTTGATTCAGGAACCTAAAATAAATATTTGCACTGAATGACAATTCTAAATATATGACACGTTACTTGATTGTTTGTGCAAATTTAGTAAAATTTAGTCAACCCTGTCAAGTACTCTTTATCATTTAATTAAATTATCTGAAGTGAGGTTCTGCACAAATTCTCACTGCTATCATCAATTGAGGAACTGAGTTTAGGAGTCAGGAGATAATGCTGCAGCTTATAAGATCCTGGTCAGACCCCACTTAGAGTACTGTGCTCAGTTCTGGTCGTCTCATTACAGGAAGAATGTGGAAGCCATTGAAAGGGTGCAGAGAAGATTTACAAGGATGTTACCTGGATTGGGTGGCATGCCTTATGAGGATAGGTTGAGAGAGCTCGATCTTTTCTCCTAAAAGAGACGAAGGATGAGAGGGGACCTGATAGAGTTGTATAAAATGATGAGAGGTATTGATCAGGTAGACTCTGAGGCTTTTCCCCAGGGCTGAAATGGCTGCCACTTGAGGACACATGTTTAAGGTGATGGGGAGTAGGTACAAAAGAGACGTCAGGGGTAAGTTTTTCACTTAACAGAGAGAAACAATTCAAAAATTGGTGAGTGGGTGAGTGGAATCGGCTGCCGTCAGTGGTGGTGGAGGCAAATTCAATAGGGTCTTTTAAGACACTTCTGGATGAGTACACGGGACTTAATAGGATTGACAGTTATAGGTAAGCCTAGTAGATAGCAATAAGATCGGTGCAACTTGTGGGCTGAAGGGCCTGTTTGTGCTATAGTTTTTTTTATGATTCTATCTCTTCCTCTTCTCTCACACCATCAAGTAAGGTTGCCCAGAGGCTTAAAGCTAAAGTTTATTTATTAGTCACAAGTAAGGCTTACATTAACACTGTGAAATTCCCCTAGTCACCATAATCCAGTGCCTGTTTGGGTCAATGCACCTAACCAGCGCATCTTTCAGAACATGGGAGGAAACCAGAGCATCCGGAGGAAACCCATACAAACGTGGGGAGAAAATGCAAACTCCACACAGACAGTAACCCAAGCTGGGAAGCAGCAGTGCTAACCACTGTGCCACCCTCCCGTCCCAAGTCAATCCAGTGACTAACAGCAATGTAGACTAGAAAGGTTTTGCATTCGGTGTCTGATCTGTGCATTCAGGTTACTGGTACAATGCTAATTGGCCCCTTTGCAAGAGAAGGAAACATTGACCAGCATCTAAACTTCTGATTGTTTGCCGATGACGACTCCTGCAGAGTGGATGATAGGTGGGGAAAGCTCTGGGCTATGATGCCCAGTGCAATAAAGTATCCTTTGGGCAATCATTTTTCATACTCTTGCTTACTAGCTACTTTGGCAGGGTGTCAGAGGGTGGCTTCTGTTTGAGCATGTGCACTTCAGAAGGAGTGAAAACTGGCAAGAAAAAATGACTTTCAAGCTAGATTACATCATACTTGTTTAACTTGTCATCCTCCGTTATACCCATTAGACTTGTTGCCTCCCTTTGCATGACATGTCCATGGATTCCCGTTTTTCTCCTGGCCTTTCTCTCCAAGGAATCTTCATTATTCTCACTGCATTTGTTTTTTAATAGATCTGCTTCACCTTTTTAATCTCCAATCTGGTTTGGAGCTGGAATTTATTAACACAAATGTAAAAAGTTCCAGTTTTGATGCCTGATGTATAATGAGCTACATGATTTGTTACTCAATAATTCATATGCAACCTGCAGTTTTGCAGTTTTTATGTGCACAGTCTACGGAGTGATACTCAGTCAGAATGCTTTTTCCAGATGGCTGCCCAGTGACCTATGCATGGTGTGCAATTGGGAAGAATTTATTAAGCTGATGTAGAGTCCATGTTTGCCCTTGACACAGATTGTAATGATGGGGCACGGAAAAGCTGAACTTCAATCAAAAAAAGCTGCTACTAAGCATTCTTTTGATTGTAGTGCTTTTATTTGGTTCGTATCCACTAATATAATGTCATTTAAAATCTGTCTATCATTACTTAAATAAATGATTTTTTTCCTATTTATTTAACAAATTGAAAAATCAATTGTAGCCCTCACAGCTTTGCCACAAAAAAAAATCAGCAATCCATTGGTCATCTGGGCATTATGTGCACACGTGATTACTTGTGTACAGAACACCACTGAGATGGTGATAATAAAACAAATAGTAAAATGTATTTTTAATTTCCAGCCATTAGCTGGGCATATAACATGTATCAGGTGAAAAGTCTAATCTCAATCAGTGCAATATGTACATGCAGCATTTTGACCTTGACTGGAGTTTTCCACTTGCATTTGGTAGCCTGCGATTTTGCTCTTTGAGCTAAATATAGAGTGTGTGGAAGGCTGGAAACAGTGCAGATGAAAAACCCTGGTTTGTAAGTCAATTATAATTGCTCAGCCTCTATGTATAAAACTAATACTGACAGCTAGTCAGTATGCTGAAAACCATTTCACCTGGTACCATTCATAACACTGTTGAAGATTATGGTTGTCTAATTGTGCATTGTTCATTTTACTTTAATTTTAGTTTGGTGAAAAGACTCTAAACTTTCATTAACACTGATTTCAAATTCATGCATAATAACTAATTAATTACACCCTATATTGAAGTATCCAAGTTAAAAATATAGGCCCAACACGTCACATTTGAGGGAGTGATGGTACCTCAATGATGCACTGGGGAATCTCTCTAGGATGTTCTCATGTAAGAGTTTGTCTGGCAATTGCCCAAAAGTGCAAATTTCCTTTGAGCAACTGCACTGGGTTGGGAACCATTTGACAGAAATGATTTAAATCACTAACTTCGGTTGTAATCGATTTCCTCCACCCCCGGTAAACCACTTACCAGCTCTAACTGCAAAAAGGGAGAGTGACTTATCTGTCCGTGCCCTAGATTTGCCACACCGAACCTACACTGCTCCTGTCTCATCTAGCCTGAGTGAGGAATATTGGATGGATATTTTGGCGAAGATCAAGCCCAAGATGGGATTCAATGCCTTATTCTGTCAGCTTGAATTTTGTTTGTCCCTCTTCTAGGGCCCTTGAATTGGATTCAATTAGATTTTGAATTTGGTTTTTGGAGCAAGCAAGGAATCGATCTCAGTTTGCTCGGTCCATTCTGAGCTTTGGCTTGTAACTTTAAGGATGGAGTAAAAAAATTATTTTTAAAAAGTGATTGGGCAAGGCAGTGGCTTCAGTATGCTGTCAAGAGTTGAAATCTGATGGAGATTGCAAGTCTGTGGGAGTTACGGGCCATAATGTTCAAACTTTTGAATGGGTAAAGAACTTGTAATAGAGTTATGAATTATCAATAAACGATTTTCATTGCTGCTTCTAAAGATAATGTACAAGGCAAGATTGCAGAATTGTCCTGTGGTTAAAAGCATGGAATTGCTTTTGGTCAGTGGGGATTAGCAGAAATCTGCTATGGCTGCTGAATAATTGATTCTTTGCCAATTACTCTGAAACATTCAAAACAATCCATACTCGTCCCAAGGTAGTGCAATGTTCAACAGTGCCCTCTGTTGCTTTGAGTAGCAACAGCGTCAGTATGCTGTGTAATATGTGGAGATCAGCATTTTTCTTATTTGAGTAGAACAAATCATGTATAAAGTGTGGGCACTTTTTTTAAAAAAAAGCAATTTCTTTTACTCATTTTGAGACAATGAGCCTGATTTTACCGTTTTGATTCTAAGTGCTGAATCTGGGCCCAATTCAGATTCAACTTGTAAAACTGTTCCCAGGCATCCCCATATGCATTTAGCCTGAAAAACAAAGCACAGGTCTGAATTGTGCTGTGGGTGGGGCTTATCGCATCTGAAATGCTGCTGGTCTGATCGCAGTTTTGAACTGTGCGTGTGCAGTGAGAAAATAATTTGAAAAATGCGCCGTTGTCACATTGCTTCTAGACCGCAAAAAGTGGATAAAGCCCGGGAGCGAAAAGCAGGAGAGATGAACCTCACAGACATTGCCCCACCCCCACAACATAACTGTCTCCATTATCCACCCAGCCCCTGGCTACCTAGAACCCACCCTGCTCCGCTACCCACCACCCCCTCCACCCCAACCCCTTCACCAGAGAATGATCTGCCAGCCTCCTTTCCCCTCCACCACCGATCTGAGTCAGAGAGGCATTGGACACTCTGAACATAGCTCTTCAGAAGCTGGAACGCCCAAAACAGACCTTTGCAAACCTCTGTTTCGCGCGGAATCTGGATACGTGAAGGTGATGGTATAGTGGGAAATGCTGGTAAAGTTGGGCGGGCAGCCCATTAATTCAATTTAAAAACATGCAAATGCATTTAAGTCGCTGTTGCATCTGTCTCGGGCGTTGGTAAAATGGGAATCTGTGTGGTTGTGGATCGCATTAATGGCTTAATGCTCAACTTCACCAAGTTTCCATTCCCAAAAATGGGCATGATGCAGTGATAAAATCGGGCCCTAAATTAGCATTATTCATACAAAAAATATGTTATACTTTCTCACTAAACTTGTTGCAAATTTCCTTCTGCTGTATTTCTACTGGATCAGACGTATTCATCGAAAGTAACGTTGCAGTAAATTTTCACTTTCTTTTATTTTGTTTCAGAGACTGTCATTCAAATGAATGAATGTGTCATAAATAAAAATGCCTCAAGGCACTTTGCAGAGGTATAATAGTACAAAAATGGGCACCATACTAATGGAAGGGATTTTAGGAAGGGTGACCAAAAGCTTGGTTTGAGTAAAATTTTAAGGGGACAATCCCAGAGTCCAACACAGTCCTTCAAAGGCATACTTCCCATTAATGATGTGTAGGGAGTGGAGTCCAGGTCCAAAGGAACAGAGACTCCTTGGAGTTGCAAGGCTGAAAAAAAGGTTTGAGATGGAATATGAACATGTTCATGAAGGGATTTAAGACAGGAAAGGAATTTTTAATTTTAAATGGAGAGTCAGTGTAAATCACATGAATCGTGACCAAACAGTGTTTGGTTCCACATACAATACAGACAGCAGAGGGGAAATTTATATGAATCTGAAGTATCTGTCATAAATGCGTGGGGTTGTAGGGATAGGGTGAGTGGAGATGGGCCTGGGGTAAGATGCTCTTATGGAGAGTTGGTGCTGACTCAACAGGCCAGATGGGTTCCTTTTGCACTGTAGAGATTCTATGGAATCTATGTGATTCAATGGATGGGGGTCCTGCCAGGAGACCATTGAAATAGATAAATCCGGTGGTGGCAAAGCAGTATAAAGGTTTTAGCAACAACTGGACTGAGCAAGTTTTGAGATGGGAAATGTTAGAGTGGAAGGAGGCAATCTCTGATGGAAAAGATGAGGTTTGGAAATGTAGACCCGAGTCAGACAGGACACTAGGGTTGCAAGCAGTCTGGTGTAACCTGAAATAGTAGTCGGAAGGGAAATCTGATCGCTGCAAGGATAAAGAATTTGTGAGAGACAATGATGTTGTTACTTCGACTGTTTGAGTGGAGGAAATTGTTACTCATCCAAGACTTGTATGTTGGGGAAGCAATCTGATAACATTTAAATTAAGAGTTAACATATGGGAGAGCTGGGTATAATTTGCCTGCTTGGACACGTGGTGTTATGTCTTCAGATGTTGCCAAGGGACAGCATGTAGTTGATGAAGAAGAGAGAACTGCAGATAGCCTTTGGATGACATTCGGAATAACTGCATCAAATATTTCCCTTCAAGTTGACCAGAATATCGAATCTTGCAATGTTTCACAAGCATTAATTGCTCAATGTATGTTGGGGTAATGACATAAAGTGACATCACCTTAGATGGTCTGTCCAGATTTAAGAAATATGTTCAATTTAACTTGAGAGTTCCATTTGTTCACATTGAGTGTTACTTCTGAAAAGATCTCTACTCTTGGGCATGTCTTATCCCAGTTGGTATGACCTCAGCAGGTGATAATTCTTGAGCAGATCAAATCCCAGTGCGAAACTTGGCTTTTGCGCTATATCATTTTTTTCTCCTGAAAATGGGAAGTACTGATCTCAACAGAGAAGTTCAGTGACACTTGAACATCGAAGGCCGAAGGGCCTGTTCTGCGCTGTAATATTCTATGTTCTACTTGGAATTTTAAAAAGTAAAAGGTTAACTAACAAGAAAAAAAGAAAATATAAGCACGTAAGATTACAGTTACAAAGTTAAAATTATTCTCACAAGATCTTCCCAGTCAAGACTCCTTACTGGTCAGATGCACAAGTAAATATTTTCCAATCGACACTTCCTTTCAACGTTTAACAATAAAAATCCAGTCATATTACTCAGGGCAAAGCTGCTGTTCCTTTAATAAGGTATATCACATGAGCTCTCCAATTCATTACCACTCTACTGTGGAAATCAAAGAAATTAGGCTCCTTTTTGTAGCCCAGGAGTTTTCTAGTTTGACTGGATGATCAATTCAAACTGCACTTTCTGCTAGCCCAAAGCTGTTGCTGTGAGATTTTCCTTGCACAACTAAGCCCTAAACCCTCCACAGTAGCCCTAAAATACCTTCTATCTTGAGTTCCATTATTCTTGCATCTCTTTTGAACTCTAATCCTTTCAAATATAAAATCCTTCCTGTTTCTATTTTGTCTCCATTTTTGGGTCAGTAAAAACCAATGGGCCCTTCTGTTTACCACAGAACCTCAGTAAGATGCAAAATGTTGCTTATCACCTCTAACTGATTTTACGATATTCAAGCAAACTCTCAACTTTTCCAAAAATGTACATGTTAAAACCAACCTATTTACTTGCACCTCAAACCTTCCATAATATGACCTTACAAATGCGCAAACCTGGATCCTTGCATGACTTAAACCTCCCAATGTCCTTTCCGCAGCTTAATTAACTAATTTACATGTGTACATATATATATATACATATATATATATATACATATATACACACACACACACCCCCTTCTTTACAGAATAATGCAATTTTTTTCACATAATAATGCAATATTTCTCAAAAATGACATCATTCTCATATGGTTAAGTTGTCTCTGAGTCAGAGGATTATGAGTTCAAGTCCCTCCTTAGAGACTTGAGCACATAATATCAGCTCAAGAAGATGAGGTAAATAGATTACTCAATGCCCTGGCCAAAAGTTATCCTTCAACCTCCATACTAATCCAATTTTGTCTGGTCATTTAATAACAAAAACATAAAATGTGTTGTCATATTTTATTGTAACTAAGGCAAGCTGTTCAGTTAGAAAGATTGCAGTATTTAAATTTTCACAATTGGGTGAATCTAACCAACATAAGCCCTTGAAATTGTTTGACAGACTGGCTGTTCAATTAATGAAACCAGGGAGCAAATTATAAAATTATCTTTGTTAAAATTGAATATCTTATATCTTGATGATTTGTTTCTCTGTAGTTAAACACTTGCTGATATTCCCTTTGATCTTACAACATTATAGAACATAGAACACTACAGCACAAACAGGCCCTTGGCCCACAAGTTGCGCCGATCATACCCATACCTACTAGGTCATAGAACTATCTGTAACTCCCAATCCCATTTAATCCCATATACTCATCCAGAAGTCTTTTAAAAGATCCCAGCGAGTTCACCTCCACCATCACCGACGGCAGCCAGTTCCATTCACTCATCACCCTCCGAGTGAAAAACTTACCTCTAACATCTCTGTACTTGCCACCCAGCACTTTAAACTTGTGTCCTCTTGTAGTGACCATTTCAGCCCTGGGAAATAGCCTCCGAGAATCCACCCTATCTATTCCTCTCAACATTTTATAAACTTCTATCAGGTCACCTCTCAACCTCCTCCTCTCCAGGGAGAAGAGACCTAGCTCCCTCAATCTATCTTCATAAGGCATGCCTCCCAATCCAGGCAACATCCTTGTAAATCTCCTCTACATCCTCTCAATAGCTTCCACATCCTTCTTGTAATGAGGTGACCAGAACTGCGCACAGTACTCCAAGTGGTGTCTGACAAGGGTCTTATAAAGTTGCACCATTACCTCCCAACTTCTAAACTCAATCCCTTGATTAATGAAGGCCAGTACATCATACGCCTTCTTGACCACAACTTCCACCTGCAAGGCCGATTTAAGAATCCTATGGATCCGGACCCCAAAATCCTTCTACTTCTCAACACTGTTAAAACTCCTACTCTTGATATTGTACTCCTTCATTCCGCTGGTCCTGCCAAAATGGACCACTACACATTTATCTGTGTTGAAGTCCATCTGCCACTTCTCCGCCCAGTCTTGCTTCCTATCTATGTCTTGCTGCTACTTTTGACATTCCTCCAGACTATCCGCAACACCACCAACCTTCGTATTGTCAGCAAACTTACTAACCCATCCTTCCGCTTCCTCATCCAGGTCATTTATGAAAATGACAAACAGCAAGGGTCCTAGAACAGATCCCTGGGGCACTCCACTGGTGCCCGATCTCCATGCAGAAAAAGACCTCTCTCTCTGCCTTCTGCAGGCAAGATGTAGAGATGCTGGCGTTGGACTGGGGTAAACACAGTAAGAAGTCGGACAACAGCAGTTTTAAATCCAACCTATTTATTTGATAGTAAACTCGCAAGCTTTTGACTCTATGGCCTTCGTCAGGCAAGAAACACACACAGGCACTGGAAGAACATGCAAACTCCACACAGATAGTCACCTGAAGATACAATCAAACCTAGCTCCCTGGCGCTGGGAGGTAGTAATGTTAACCACTGTTCCACCTTGCTGCTTGCAATGTTGATCTTTATTTCAAAAGGAGTGGAGTGTAATAATAGGAAAGTCTTCCTAAAAATAGCACTAATTAGACTGCACCTGAAATACCATGAATTATTTCGGTCCTCTTATCGAAGAAAAGATATATTGGCATGGAAAACAGGAAATGTGACACCACTGTTTAAAAAAGGAGAGAGACAAACAGTAGGTAACTATAGGCTGGTTAGCTTAACTTCTGTACTAGGAAAAATGCTTGAATCTATCACCAAAGAAGAAATAGCGAGACATCTGGATATAAATTGTCTCATTGGTAAGATGCAGCATGGGTTCAGGAAGGGAAGGTTATGTTTGACTAATTTGGTGGAATTCTTTGAGAACATTACATGTGCAGTGGACAATGGAGAACCTGTGGATTGGGTATATTTGGATTTCCAGAAGACATTTGGCAAGCTGCCACACCAAAGACTGCTACCTAAGATAAAAATGCACAGTGTTACAGGTAATGTATCAGCATGGATAGAGGATTGGTTAACTAACGAAAAAACATAGTGGGGGTAAATGGGTGTTTTTTTGGTTGGCAATCAGTGACTAGTGGTGTGCCTCAGTGTTCGGACCACAATTGTTTACAATTTACATAGATGATTTGGAGTTAGGGACCAAGTGTAGTGTGTCAAATTCGCAGATGACACTAAGATGGGTGGCAAAGCAAAGTGTGCAGAGGACACAAAGTCTACAAAGGGATATAGTCTTAAGTGAGTATGCATGGGTCTGGCAGATGGAGTACAATGTTGGTAAATGTGAGGTCATCCATTTTGGGAGGAATAACAGCAAAATGGACTCTTATTTAAATGGTTAAAAAAAATTGCAGCATGCTGCTGCGCAGAGGGACCTGGATGTCCTTGTGCAGGAATCTCAAGGAGTTGGTTTGTAGGTGCAGCAGGTAATTAAGAAGGCAAATGGAATTTTGTCCTTTATTGCTAGAAGGGTGGAGTTTAAAACAGCAAGGTTATGTTGCAGCTATATAAAGGTGCTGGTGAGGCCACACCTGGAGTACTGCATATAGTTTTGGTCTCCTTACTTGAGAAAGAATATACTGACACTGGAGGGGTGTAGAGAAGATTCACTAGGTTGATTCTGGAGGTGAGAGGGTTGGCTTATGAGGAGAGATTGAATAGATTGGGGCGATACTTATTGGAATTCAGAAGAATGAAGGGAGATCTTATAGAAACATACAGGATTATGAAGGAATAGATAAGATAGAAGCAGGGAAGTTGTTTCCACTGGTGAGTGAAACCAGAAGTAGGGGGCATAGCCTCAAAATAAGGGAAAGCAGATTTAGGACTTCACACAAAGGGTTGTGAATCTGTGGAATTCCTTGCCTAGTGAAGCAGTTGAGGCTACCTCATTGAATGTTTTTAAGGCAAGGAAAGATGAATTTTTGAACAGTAAAGGAATTGAGGGTTATGGTGAGCGGGCAGGTAAGTGGAGCTGAGTCATGAAAAGATCAGCCATGATCTTATTGAATGGCGGAGCAGGATTGAGGAGCCAGATGGTGTACTCCTCCTGGTTCTTATGTTCTTACTAGAGGCAGTTTAAAGAAGGTTTGCTAAGTTGATCTCAAGTACAGAGGGATTTTCTTATGAGGAGAGGGAAAATAGGTTGGACTTCTGCTTGCATTTTGGAAAAATGAGAGGCAACCTTATTGAGACATGTAGCATTCTCAGGGGGATTGATAGAATAGATGCTGAGACGTGGTTTCCTCTTGTGCAGGAGTCTCGGATCAGAGGACATGATCTCAAAATAGAGGTTGCCCATTTAAAACCAGGATGAGGAGGAATTTCTTCACTCAGAGGATAGTTAATCTGTGGAATTCTTTACCGCTGAGAGCTATGGCAACTGGTTTAAGTATGCACAAGGCTGAGACAGACAGAATTTTGATCAGTAAGGGAATCGAGGGTTAAGGCAGGAAAGTGGAGTTGAGAATTATATCAGATCAGCCATGGCCTTATTGAATGGCAGAGCAGATTTGATGGGGCGAGTGACCTACTTCTACTGCTACAGCTCATGGTCTTTAAGTGCTGACCTCATGATTCAGTGACTGTTTGCACCACTTTTGATATATTTAGCCATGAGATGGTTCAAATGTCATCCCCAGTTAATTTAACTGCATAATTGTGGTTTGTTGCTGAAGTGCCCAAGTACTGACTGGGAGGTTAAATCAGTTTTAGTCAGAACTAATTGTTATTTTTGGGAAGGGAAGTCAGCTAATGAGCATTATATCAAATCAGCATGATCTCATTGATGGGGGAGCAGACTTCAGAGGCCGAATGTTCCTATGTCTTATGGTCTTTTATGTTCTTTCTTCATGATTATTTGCACCACTGATGATCTATTAAACCATGAGATGGTTCAAACTTTATCCCAGTTGAAGCAGTTATTTTATTCATTCATGGCATATGACACCATTTGGTAAGGTCTGCATTTATTGTCTATTCACACAATGCCCTTGAAAAGGTGGTAGTGAGCTGATGTCTTGAATCTTTATTTAAACAATTACCATTACTGTCTTGATGTATAAGAGAGTGCAGCTTTTAACAGATGTTAGTCAGAGGCTGTAGAATTCGTGACTGTGTGCACTTATTTGATTGTGCTGCTGCCCGCTGAAACCCCAATTTCGTGATAGTGTTGCTTTGAAGAAAACTAAATGTTTTAATGACTCCAGAGATGATAGGATCCTCAAAAAGAATTGGTTTTTGCTGGTGTTTACTGTCATCAGATATAAACACTGCTCCAAGATTTCAAGCTGCTTGCTTTCCAGCTACTTTGTGTACCAGGTCGGTGTTTATCTGATTGTCAGGCCAAACAGAACTTCCTCAGGAAATTCCAGAATGTGCATGCGCAGTTGTTTAGTCTGTTACTTGAATGCTGTGAAACCACCCTACCTTGCAAGCTGAACATGCTCAGCAGGCCCCACAGCATCTGTGGAGAGAGAGGAACAAAGTTAGCATTTCAAGGCATGTATTACTTGTCAGTCCCATTAAATATTTCTAACATCTGCAGTCCTTTGCTTTCATTTTACGGCCACACAAGCTGTTTGGCTTCTCCAATGCCAGCAGCCTTTGGATATGTTCCGGAATCACTTTGTTCATGATGCATAAATGCAGTTTGGATTTCACTCTCCACTTTATTTGAAATGAGGCAAGGCATTGCTACCAGTATAAGTTTTTAAAGCAGTTATCATAAAACTGACTTCATGCAAAAGAATTTCCACATCAAGTGTTCTCATTCTCAATACTGTCTGGAAGAGTTTAACATTAGATCTAAATTGGGTTAATGGTGATTGCGGGATTATCATGAAACAAAACAAAAGCAGGAAATGTCAGTTGTTAGACCACAAAACCAGGAAAGGGAAGCTCTTCGAGTCAGGATCTGTTTTCAAATACTGTTGAGTCAGATCGCCAAGAGCTAAAAGCTGTATTCATCACTGTAATTAGCTGAATAATGGCAAAGATTTAAGTCATCATTGTTTTTTCTGTTGTATCAGTGCAACTGAAAAATGCCCATGCCATTCTTATAATTTTCTGACCCACTGGATGTCCTCCTTATACGAACAACAAAATAACACTTGTTGAAAAACATCAGAAAATATAAACAACTGAGTAGAGTCACCGAGAAATCGAGCACAAAGTTACCAAAAAAGAAGGACTCTACTACTCTGTATTTCCCTGGCAGCTTGCCCATTGCTGGAGGAGGCTTTACAGTGGCCACTTGAGAGCTTCAGTTAGCCTCCAGAAAGGACAGCTGTTCTCGACCTGATTTAATTTTGGGAATTTGAGAAGGTGACTACTCTTCACCCCAAGTCTTCCAGTGCCAGTATTAGGCCCCCTGGCTTCCATCTCAAACTCAGGGGGAGCATAACATTCCATATGCTTTATTTGGCAGTCACAGACTTATATTTCTGCCATTGTAGACATGAATATCCATGTACTGTTAGCTCATGACATGATATTGGGGCTGTCCAGAAGAATGAGAATCTTTGAGAGGCCTAACTCCTATGTTTTCCCTTGAACATTTTTATCTGCTTCTTGCATTAACTAAGGAGCTCTTTGAATTCACTCACTGTTATTTATAATCCGCTTCTGTTGTTCTTAGTTAGCTTTCAGTATTTTGAGATTTAATTTAAGATAATGGGAAAATACTGAATTCAGTAAACTTGGCACTTTGGTGCAAAGTTAAATGATTGTGTCATACTCTCAAAAGGGAATATGCAGCCAAGAGGGAATACAACTCAAAGCAGAGCCTGAATAGGCACATGTTGGTTGAATCTGAATTTGAAAACATTCATTTATAAAGTGCTGGTCTCAAATAAACATGATATGGAGGTGCCAGCATTGGACTGCTGTAAACACAGTAAAAAGTCTCTCAGAACCAGGTTAAAGTCCAACAGATTTTATTTGATAGCAAAAGCCACTAGCTTTTGGAGCGCTGCCCCTTCGTCAGGTGAGCGGGAGTTCTATTCACAACAGGGCATATAAAGACACAAATTCAATTTACAAAATAATAATTGGAATGCAAAGTCTTCACAGGTAATCAAGTCTTAAAGGCACATACAATGTGAGCGGAGAGAACGTTAAGCACAGGTTAAAGAGACGTGTATTATCTCTAGACAGGACAGTTGGTGAGATTTTGCAAACCCAGGCAAATTGCTATGAGGGTTACAGATAGTGTGACGTGAACCCAAGATCTTAGTTGAGGCCGTCCTCCTGTGCGCTGAACTTAGCTGTCAGTCTCTGCTCAGCGATTCTGCGCTGTCATGTGTTGTGAAGACTGCCCTGGAGAATGCTTACCCGAAGATCAGAGGTCATATGCCCGTGACCGCTGAAGTGTTCCCCAACAGGAAGAGAACAGTCTTCCCTGATGATTGTCAAATGTGTTCATTCGTCCATTGTCTTAGTGTCTGCATGGTTTCCCCAATGTACATACTTCGGGTACATTGGGGAGACCATGCAGATGCTGTGACAACTGATGAATGAACACCGATCAACTATCTCCTGGCAAGACTTCTCTTTCTGTTGGGAACGCTTCAGTGGTCACGGGCATTCAGCCTCTGATCTTCAGATAAGCATTCTCCAAGGCAGTCTTCATGACAACACAGAGTTGCTGAGCAGAGACTGGCAGCCAAGTTTTCACGCACATGAGGACGTCTTCAGCCGGGATCTTGGGGTCATGTCACACTATCTGTAACCCCCATAATGACTTACCTGGATTTGCAAAATCTTACTAACTGTCCTATCTGGAGACAATACACGTCTCTTTAACCTGTGCTTATCACTTTCTCTGTTCACATTGTACCTTTAAGACTTGATTACCTGTAAATATCGCATTTCAATCATTATTTTGTAAATTGAGTTTGTGTCTTTATATGCCCTGTTTGTGAATAGAACTCCCATTCATCTGACAAAGGGGCAGCACTCCGAAAGCTAATGGATTTTGCTACCAAATAAACCTGTTGGACTTTTATCTGATGTTCTGAGACTTCTTACTCAAATAAACAGGTTTTGAAACAAAGTTGCCACTACTTCGTAACTACCAGTAATCAGTTTTTCTATCTACTGCTTTGTCAGCGGTGGCTCAATTGGTAGCACTCTCATCTCCGAGTCGCATGGCTCCAAATGCAAGTCCACTTCAAAACTTGAACACCAAAATCAAGGACACTCCATTGTAGCATCAAGGGGAGCACTGCACAGGCAAAGGTGCTATCCTTCAGATGAAGTGGTAAAACCCTCTGCTTGGATGATCTAAAAGATGGAGTTATTCCCAGTGTTTCTTTTCAAGCAATGTCATAAAAAGACAGATAATGTGTTCTGGTAATTATGACGTTGCTCTTTGTCAGAGCTTGCTATGTGCAAATTGCCAGTCATGTTTCCTGCATAACAACAATGACTTCAAAAGTACTGCATTGGCTGCAAAACATTTGTGACATCCAGTGATAGTGAAAAGTGTTAACTAAATGCACTAATAAAATCACTGAAATAAATTGATATGATGTTGTAACTCCGAGAAATCACAGCTTAAAAAGTTGAAGCAGTTTTTAAATCTGTTTGGAACTAAATGATTCATTGTATTTTTAGGATAATAAAATTTTGTATTTTTTCGCACTCTTACAGGCTCTGGATGGAAATTTCTATGATCACCTTAAAGAATACTTGATGGTGTTCAACAGAACGGAGCTTGAGGCCTGTCAATCTGTACAGAATACATTCCAATTGCTAGTAGAAGCTTCCAGCATGGTGAGTCTCTGGCATTGCAAGGATGGGTTTAACAGTGTTCATTAAAAAAAATGTCCCTCATTATTTATTTCAAACAATGCTGGGGGTTTAGGAGTTTTTTTCAACAATGAAATCCTTGAACTACATTGATTTGGTGAATTGAACCTGCCAAAAGTTTTATTTTGCAAAAATTAAGATGTTCTATTTCCTGTAAACAGAGAACTGGATTAAATTGCTTTCGCTTCGAAACAAAGTTTCTGTCAGTAGCAGTATTGGAAAGGAAGTGCAAACAAAGGAGCACTTATAAGGACATTTCAAAGCCTTTAGTCCTCCAGAAAGACAAGTGGGTGTGGTTGTCTGCTGTGTTGGTAGGACAAACATTTGTGCCATGGGATCAATGAAGGAAAGTGGATGATTGTTATTGTATCCAGGGAATTTACAAAATTAACTTTGATTTTACACATAAGGAAGCAGGGTGGGCTGCAGAGGTCATTTTGGGAAGCTGTGTACTTCCTAGAGGTTAATTGAAGCAGCATAGGCATGAGAGTAAATAACTAAGCAGTCTTTTTAAGAGTGCAGGTTTTGAGCAGTGTTGGCAATGCTGTATTTATTGCCAATCCTAATCATTCTGATGGCAGATTTTGTCCAATCATAATTAGTTCTACAACCAATTGCTTTTCTAATCTTGATTCAGAAGACATTGAGTCACATGTAGTGGGAGATTGCAATCAGTTTTTGGCCAGAACATGTAAAGTGATAGGTTCTCTTTCCTGAAAGGTATTAATGAACCAGTTGTAGTTCTATGAATGCTTGTAAATTAAATTTGAATTGTTTCAGTAACAGTCGTGGTGGAAGTTGAATTTGTGTACGCTACCATAACCTGCATAAAACATCCAAACTTAACGTGTGGTGTATGTAAGCTAAAAGAATTAATAAAGATAACACGAAAACATTTTGTTGAATCAAGAAATAAGTGCAAAAGTCTTGTCATTGATTTTAAAGTAGATCACTTGGAAGCCATTCAATAAGACTGATGGCTGATCAGTTTGGTGTTTTGAATTCCACATTCCTATGTATCCCTAATAATCTTTGATTTCCTTGCCCAAGAAGAATCTGTCTATCTCTGTCTTTACAAGACTCCACATCCACCATCTTCTGAGGCAGAAGGTTTCAAAGTTGTACAACTGTCTGAGAAAAAGCTGTTCTCCCCATTTCTGTCTTAAAAGGGTGACCCTTAATTTTAAAACAGTGCCTCCTGTTCTGGATTTGCTCACAAGAAGGAAATATATTTTACATATCGAGTTTGTCTAGACTGTCCAGAAGCTTTTAAATTTTATTCTTCTAAAATGACCCCTCACCCTTTTAAATCCCCATGGAAACAAGCCCAGTCTGTCCAACCTTTCTTCATAAAATAATCATTCCAAGTATCAAACGCATAAATCTCTTTTGAACCACCTCCAATGTATTTACATCCTTCCTTAAATAAAATAAAGAGAAGAGAACAGGTATCAATCTAGTAAACTTCCTCTAAATTTCTTCCGATGCATTTACATCCTTCCTTGAGGCAAAAACTGCACACTATTCAAGATGTGATCTCATCGATGCCCTGTATAACTGAAACATTACTTTTATGTTCAATTCCTCTTGTAAAATATAGCAATCTGTTGGCCTTCTTAATTATTTACTGCACCTGCTATGAAGAAAGGGAGTATTATGTTTCAATATTTTTGGAGTTTATAATGTAATCCTTTGAAACAGACTTGTGATTGTAGCTCTATGCTTGTGGCTGTGGTTCCCTGTATATGTGTGTGACTGATGAAGCTGGGGACGGGATGTCCATGTTATGGGACATAAAACGTGTCTTAGTGTGAAAGGCACTCATCGTCCTCACTTGGAATTAAGTTGCTGTTCCTTCACTATCACTGGGTGAAGTTTGTGAAACTTCCTCCCTAACGATACTATGGGTGGGCCTACATTCTGTCTGCAGCAGTTCAAGAAGGCAGCTCACCACGTTGACCATGCTAAATTCTCTTTCGATATACCCAAATATGTACCGGAGTGTGGCAACTAAGGGATTTTCACAGTAACTTCATTACATTGTTCACTTGACACTTTTTCTCAAGGTCAACTATGGATAAATACAGGTCTAGCCAATGACAACTACATCCCATCAATGAATTTTAAAAAAGGTATACCATACCTTCTCACCCTCCTCTTGTCTGTAGATGTGATAGAGTTGACCACACTACTCTCCAACCTCTGCTCATTGTTGGGCAGCTGCTGTCAGATGGGGCCACTCTTATCTATATAATTGTAGCTCATGTATCATTGCAATGCTTCTTTTCCTCTGAAGTACCATTACCTTTGGTATTCCCCAACAATCTATCCTTGTTGTTCATTCTCTTCCTAATCTAGTGATGCACAACAGGCTTATAGCTGCTTGAGGGCTGCCACTCCACATCAAACATGGCTGACCAGGTGTCTCTCCTGTTTTCACCATTTGCCAGTGGTCTCATGAGCACCACAGTTTCAATTGCAGGACTGTTGGTGGCTCTCTTCAACCTTCTCGGCCCCAAGCTCTGGAATTCCCTCCCCGCACCTCTCCTCCTCTCTCTCTTACTTTCCTCCTTTGAGACACTCCTTAAAATTTATGCCTTTAACCAAACTTTTGGTCAGGTGACCTAATATCACCCTGGGTGGCTTGGAGTCACTTTGTTTGTAATCTGTATGTGAAGTGCTTTGGGGACATTATAGCTGCTATACCAATATAAATGGTTGTTGTACACCTTGATTAATATGCTTGGTTGAATTTTTGGGAGAAAGAAAAGCTATAAACATGTTGCCAAACAGAGATAATGGGCATTTGAAAGTTTTGGCTGCCGTAAATTACGTATAGCATACATTTATCTATCATGCCATCAGTGGCAAGTAGTTCTAATACTGGCATATTAAATTGTGTAATGTAAGTTCTTTTGATCTATTTATCATGCTACTTTGTAACTTTATTTTAGGGATTGCGAGATTACAATCTGCAGCTTTTTCTTCAAGAAAATCCAATATTTCAAAAACCTCAGTCATTTCAGTTCCAGCCTAGCGACAATGACATGGTACGTGGTTGGTTTATTCACAAGTATTTATTTATAATAACAAAGATAATCTGACAGGAATGTTTGTTAAACAGAAAGATATATTTTTGCAAGTCTATCATGTTCTCAGAAAGGCATGTGTACTTCGAAGCCTAAGGGAGAAGATTTCAGTAACAGAGCTTCTGATGTCATATTGGGAATGAACCTGAGTCCTGAATCTGATTTTGAATTTTAAATTATTGATAGGTTTGTTCTTTGTATAATGTACAGAGTAAGATTAAACGCTTGTCATCTGCAGCAGGTTGGCAAGATGGCTCGTTAAGGGCAATTAAAGAACAACAGCTGGGCTTTTCCTATCAGCCTCCCAAGTCCTCACAGACAGTATGAATAGTTTAATTGTGTCACACAGCTTCTTGGCACCAGATTGAAGGGGAGGGTGGATGTCTGGCAAAAGTTCTGTCAAGTCCAGAGGTCCTCCCTGGTGCTACAGTAGTCCATCCTGTACAGGAGCTCAGTCCCCATGCTGATGGCCTGATTGCAAAAGCCATTTTTCATATAAATGTTAGAAGGCTGGAGAGAGCTTCCATGTTGAAGCAATCTCTTCCATATGTATCTTCCAGTGCAACTTGCTGCTTGTTTCAAGGTAGAAGACCTTTGAATGGCCATTCAACTTTGACAGATTGCTCACTCCCCTTGATTAGGTGGGAAACCCACCTTGGAACCATTAATTGGTTACCACGAGTGACTGTTATCTACACAGTACAGATTTTGGATTCACATTTCAGCCTGAAAATGGAGTTCAGAAGCCTATGTGAAAGCCCTGCCCTTAGTCGTCAAACGCTAAGAGATATCTGAAGTCAGTAAGTTTTTGCACAAGTGACCAGAATTTATTTCATGAAGCCTTTAAAATTATATTGATGAAATTGGCATTTGACCCCTGGAATGCTTGGAAGCAGCAGGTGAAATAATTATTTCTAAATAAATTGAAAAACACGGAAATTTATTTATGGTATTTTACAAGTAAGTTTGAGAAGATTCATATTTGAAAGAAAAATCAGAATTGCTCATGATAATATCAAGTCCTCTGACTACAGAACAAAATCACTTTGTTTTACTATTTTTATATTGTGTAAGTGTGCAATTCTTCATGACCAATATTCAACTAATAACTTGATTTTAGCAGTTACCCCTTTTGTTTGCTTAGTCACAGAAACCTAGTATCTATTGTGCCTTTGCTGACTGAAGCCACACACCCATGTTTTTGTCCATAATGTCAGGGCTTTGTCATGTATTTATATGATTAACACTTTAAAATTATTTATGGAATCTGCTTCCACCACTTTTTCAGGGCGAACGTTCTAGATCCTGCTGACTCTTTGATTTAAAAAGAACTCTCATCATGCTACTAGATCTTCAGCCAATGATTTTAAATCTGAACTCTGGTTATTGACCTACCAGAGGGAATGGTTTTCCTTTACTGACTCTCTCAAAACCTCTCATCATCTTGGAAACTCATATTAGGTCACCTCCATAGAGAACAGCCCTAACTTCTCTTCATTTCCTGAAGTCCCTCATCCCTGATAAAACTGCTTTGAACCCTTTCTAATGCCTTTGTATCTTTCCCGAAGTATGCTGCTCAGAATTATCCATAATACTCACCTGGGGCCCAATTAGTGGTGTTTAATGTGCTATCATGATTATTTTGCTCTTATGTTCACTGTATCTATTTATTAACCCACATGATTTTAAACCACCTTATCAACTTGCTTTGCCACTTTTCAGAGTGTTTGTATATCAACAACAGGGGTCTCCCTGCTCATCTGTACATTCAAATTCTTGTAATTTAAAGTATGTTGTCTTCTATGTTAGACCCTCCCAAATTACAGCACTCCACACCTCTTCATGTCCGTTTGGCTTTCTTTTGTACATTTACCCACCTATGAAACTATCTATCACTACCAGGTTGTCAAATATTGTATCTTCCACAAACTTTATAATGCTTCAACGTATACCCAGGTCTAGTCATTGATACATATTGGACCCAAAATTGATCCTTGGGGAGAATTCTACACACTAGCTCCCATTTTGAAAAATATGCACCCATTTGCTCCTTTGCTTCCTGTCACTTTTATATCTTTACTGCCACTTTATTCATCATATATTGGCCTAATTTAAGAAGCACTGAATTTCTTACTGTATCCTCGTAAAAAGCAAATCGAATTGTGGTACTATTATTATCTCCAATTCCCAACTAACTTGGCAAGCTTCCTTTCAAGTTTAAATTGATCCTAAATGAATGGCTTCTGTGGTTGTCTGTTCAACATACCCTCTCCTGCAGAAGTGAAGTTCTATTCCAATTTCTAATTTCCTTTTGATGTGAATTTTTTGCTTATGCCCTGAAGTTGTATATTCATTGTACAAATTAAGTAGTTTTGCCATAATGATATCTGCTTGAAGCTGTCAGGTTCTTTTAGGTATGTCCATGATCACTGCCTTTTATTCCGTCTGTTTTCAATACTTTTTTTTAATCCAATTCAATCAAATCAAGTCCAATTCAGAGTCTCAACAGGTGATGCATTCCCAATCCAAGCTGACAAGACAGGGCTCTCACCTCCTGTCTTGAGTTTGATTTACATGATCCAAGCTGATTGGAGCAGGCATTGCACCTGCTCTATGGCTTGATCTCATTTGCATCTTAGCCAGAAGGCCGAGATGTAGCTTGTAAAAATTGCTTCAAATGAAGCTAAAACATAACTAATGATTTCAACCAAGTACAGCACGTCCATACTTAAATCTTAGCCAAAAGGTCAAGAAGAAGTTATATCAACAATTCAGACTTAGCATCTGCAAGGTGGAGTGCAAAGTTCCTGCTACTCAGCTCCATCTTCCATAGGAATTCTGCTACACATGAGAATTTTTATAAATCCTGTACCAATAGCCTTCTCATTGAGTGCTCCAATTTCATGGCAATTAATGTGAATTATGCTTTTTTCACTCTGAGATTATCTGAATTAATGTAGTAAAGACTTAAGAACGTGGAAATGTAGATCAGTTAGCATCGTTTCATAGCAGAACAGGTCTGTGATCTTTCAGAGTGAGGTAAAGTTAAGAAATGTAATACTTTTTTGAGAAAACGTGAAACATGGGAGTTGGGGTGAAGGACAGAAGAGATTAAATGACAATAGATTTCATGGTGCAAGGCCAAACAGTGTGGTAATGTTTAGAATTTAATTTTTCCTGCTCTCCACACTGTCAAAGATCTTCACTTTTGTTCTTTTTCCACTTTCACTTGCTCAAAACCTATTGCATTTCTGACTTCTCCAGTTCTGGTGAAAGGTCGCAGGCTTAAAACATTAGCCTTATTTAGAACATAGAACACTACTGCGCAGAACAGGCCGTTCGGCCCTCAATGTTGCGCCGACCAATTAGGAACAAGCAGTGACCCTCTAACCTAAACCATTTCCTTTTCATCCATAAACTTATCTACTAATCTCTTAAACGCCACCAAACTTGACACATCTACAACTGACGCAGGCAAGGCATTCTATACCCTTACCACCCTCTGGGTAAAGAAACTACCTCTGACATCTGTCCTAAAACCACCACCCCTTAATTTAAAGCTATGTCCTCTCATGCTAGCTTACTCCATCCTAGGAAAAAGGCTATCACTGTCCACCCTATCTAAACCTCTAATCATCTTATATGTTTCAATAAGGTCTCCTCTTAGCCACCTTCTTTCTAACGAAAACAACCTCAAACCTCTCAGCCTCTCTTCATAAGACCTGCCTTCCATACCAGGCAACATCCTGGTAAACCTCCTCTGTACCCTCTCCAATGCCTCCACATCTTTCTTATAATGTGGGGACCAGAACTGCACACAATACTCCAAGTGCGGCCGCACTAGAGTTTTGTACAGTTGCAACATGACGTTGCGGCTCCGAAATTCAATCCCCCTACCAATAAAAGCTAAGACTCCGTATGCCTTCTTAACAACCTTATCGACTTGATTGCCAACTTTCAGGGATCTATGCACACATACACCAAGATCCCTCTGTTCATCAACACTATTAAGAGTCCTACCATTAGCCCTATACTCTACACATTTGTTATTCCTGCCAAAGTGAATTACCTCACACTTTTCCGCATTAAACTCCATTTGCCACCTCTCGGCCCAGCTCTGCAACTTGTCCAAGTCTCTCTGCAAACTATAACACCCCTCTTCACTATCTACCACTCCACCGACTTTAGTGTCATCTGCAAATTTACTAATCCATCCTTCAATACCCTCATCCAGATCATTTATAAAAATTACAAACAGCAGGGGCCCCAAAACAGATCCCTGAGGTACACCACTTGTAACCGAACTCCACGATGAATATCTCCCATCAACCACCACCCTCTGTCTTCTATCTGCTAGCCAATTCCTAATCCAATTAGCTAAATCACCCTCAATCCCATACATCTGCATTTTCTGCAGAAGCCTTCCATGGGCCACCTTATCGAACGCCTTACTAAAGTCCATATATACCACATCAACCGCCTTACCCCCATCCACCTCTTTGGTCACTTTTTCAAAAAACTCAATAAGGTTAGTAAGGCACGACCTACCCTTCACAAAACCATGTTGACTATCCCCAATCAATTCATTTCTCTCTAAATAACTATAAATCCTATCCCCAATAATTCTCTCCAATACTTTGCCCACAACAGAAGTAATACTCACCGGCCTATAATTCCCCGGAAAGTCTCTCTTCCCCTTCTTGAACAATGGGACCACATTCGCTATTTCTCCCTTCACAGATGCTGCCTGATTTGTCAAGTTTTTTTTTAAACTTCATCCATCCGCAGTATGTTGTCTTTGTGTCAAATTAATGCACCATAGTTTGACTTGTGGCTTTTGGAGGAAAGTTTTTCATTCTAGCAGTCTCACTTTCTATATCAACTGAAACTAATTGCAAGAAAGTACATCAATAATTAACTTTCTAGAAAATGTATTGGCACACTTGTTATTTTATGTTATGCTCCTTTATTAAATCTTTGTTTCCCAAAGCTATACCATGCACATATGTCAAAGGTATATTAAATGATTACTTACAAATGTATTGATCTACATCTACTTTAAACCATTTGCTAAATACTTTTACATTCTCAGAATGTCAGGATATGTGGAAAATGTGTTCCCTTAATTTATGATTTTACTTTGGGCTACAACAATGAATGTTGTGTTAGGTTACTCAATTGATGTTTATTGTAGATGTATCCTTAATCTCTTCAGTTTTAGAAGCTTTTTTTTCCTTTGTTAACATTTTGTTAGTGATAATGTTGTATTGTTTTGTAGATGCTTTGCATGTGTGCTGATAAACGTTTAAAGCTACTTGAATAATCCAGCAGCTACATATGGATGAGCTGGTTTTTTTCCCTAACTACTGTATGTCAAAGCTAACTTGTTCATTTTGTCCTATTAATGTTTTCGTTGCTCAGAGTTTTAATACAGTGCAGCTTGTGGACATTGATCTCTCACCCGTCAGCACTTTGCGAATGACTTTAGCAGAGGTACACACAGTCTTTGTGTACTTGGTGTTATGTGGTGTGGTTTGGTGTGCATGTATAAAAAAAAGTGCATCTTTTGATTGATGACAATGACAGCTCCTGATAGTTGCACTACCTTGACAAATGACATTTTGAGAGTTGATTTAGGGGCCTGATTTTGACCCATTCAAAATGGTTTTTGCTGTCACCACATTAAAATCAGGCCCTTAAAATCAAACTGTAAAACATTTCCTGCTTGAAAGCTTGAATTGATCAATTGCTTTAATAAGTTTGGCACTGTTTGGATATTCTATAAATATGTCATGAGATTGTTCCATGTTGAGAGCTACTATTCAGTCATAATTTATTTATATTTGATCTTTATCACAATTTTGCAGCATACGATAAGTCACAATGGCCACAAAGTCGTTAATACTGCTGCCTCAGAGCACCAGGGACTCGGGTTCAATTTTGGCCTTGGGTGACTGTACAGCTAACACATTCTCCCTGTATCTGCATGGGTTTCCTCTGGATGCTGTGGTTTCCTCCCACATTCCAAAAATGTGCAGATTAGGTGGATTGGCCATGCTAAATCACCCCTTAGTGTCCCAAGATGTGTAGGTTTGGGCGATTAACTATGGGAAATGCATGGGGTTAAGGGGATAGGATGGGGAGAAAGACAGGTAAGATATGCTATCAGAGAGGTGGTGCAAACTTGATAGGCTGAATGTCCTCCTTCTGCGCTATAAGAATTCTATGATGTTGTATCTAGGTTACTTGCATGGATCCACTACCTAGCAAGATGTTCAATGGAATTGGACTTTTCTGCCAACTGGTCAAGCACCTTGTTTTCTAATCTATTGGTGACACAGTTGTAGCTGAAATTGATTTAAAATGTTTCTTGTTTTTTTTATTGGTTTCCCAATTGGAAAGATTATCAGTGTACTCTTAAAGGATTAAATATTGCCCCTTTGTTTTTAGTAACAATGATACCTGTCTGAAATTGCTTTCTTTGATAGCTTGCTTAGTTTTTCCTCATTTTTAGAAACCCTTTTTCATATTTTGAGTCCCAATCTATCCTGTCAGTTTATCATGCAAGGTTCAGTGTTGAAGCCCTGTTCATGCAAACATCCCATTAGATTTTTGTCAGACCATTTGATACATGGTAAATAAATGGATGATGAAACTTGTGGGCAGCCTGGTCTGTAACTCCAGTAATTTCATGCTAACTTTTTGACAGCATCAAAAAATACACAAAGGTATGATTAGAAATTCTTTAGATAACTAGAATAGATACAGATTTCTACTACATCCTTAAAGCTTACAATTTAATACCTATTATGTCCGGACCAGTGCCAAGGATCAGGGATATAATTGACAAAGAGTACACAGTTTAACTTCACTGACTTATTACTTGATATTTCTAACTTACTGCTGGATGACATGTCAATGACTGCACTTTTTTTGTGAAAGCTAATTTAAATAATAAACAAAACTATTAAATTGACGAAAATTTCTATGTTGAATTGCTGAAAGAAATATTGTGCAGTTTCTTAACTACCTTAATAAACAGTCATCTTTAGAAATCTGAGTTTTCTGGGTAAAAGATTGAAATTGTCTCCTTAATCATGAAGAACCAAGCATCTCAAACTGAAAACGAACTCCGTCCTTTTGCCAACTTGACTTCTGCTAAATTAATGCAAAGCTTAGAGACTCATTAGCCTAAAGTTGAAATAGTTAACACTAGTTCTTGCATATTTTTACACATGACAGGGGTTGATGAAGTATTAATATGGCAGCTTCTGTTCCTTTATTTTTCTGAGTATCACTTGGCATTCAGATGTCACTTCTGTCAGTAACTAATCTGACTAAAAACATGATGTGTGTAAATCCTTTAATTTATTTTAAGTGCTATGAAAAATGTTAGAGATACATGCCTAAACCTGGAATCCAGTAACTTCCCCCAGGAGGCCACAGACAAAATGTAGACATTTATTTATTAAACATTTGTAATAAAGCTGAAATATCATAATACTACTCAGGGTTAAAAATGATTCCCACACCTTTTACTTCAATGACTGGCGGTTAACTGGAACTTTTTGTCATTTTGCATTGAAGAATCTCAATAAGTTCGCAGCTCCCCAAATCCCAAATGAAGTGATATTTAATTCAAATGAAAGTTTTCAGTGGCTTAATTATGAGGAGGAGCAATGGGTGGGAGAGCAATAATTTTTTTAGGAGCTAAGCTACATTGTTATTCATTCATTACACTTTATTTAAAATATTTTGTCATGCTTTTATCACTTACTAATCAATGCTGTCCTGATTGGCCACCTTCTGTCTCATAAACTCCACTTTGGCCAAAGTTTTGTTCTCCATGATCCAATTGTGACTAAGTTCTATTCACCTACTATCTCTGTGTCTACAAACTCTCATTGGCTCAGATTCGTCAATTTTAAAATTCTCAACAATGTGTTCAAACTCCTCCATTGCCTCACCCCTCCTTATTCTTGCAATTTCCTCCACCTGTACATTCTTTTATAGTACATGATTTCTTCATTCCTTTGCATCTGTCAATTCCTTTATCTCTCCTTCTCTCTCACTCCCTCTCTCTCTCTCTCTCTTCCTTCTGAATCTTTGATTAAAACGTATCTCTTTACACCAAGTACTTGGTCACCTCTCCTGTCTCCTTTGGTTCAGTATCAATTTTGATTTCACTACCTTCCAGTGAAGCACTTTAGGATGTTTTATTGCATTAAAGGTGTGGAAATTCAATTTGTTGCTTAGAATCATGCCATATCAGTAAATGATCTTTTGATTCAATTAAAGCTAGGATTATTGAATATTGTTAGTATTGAAGAGCAGAGTGAATATTTTGACTGTAGGAATCTGTGAAAATTCCTGATGGTAATTGTCACCGGAGTCAGTTTAAAAATAAGTAAATTACTGAGATATTTCTGACTTTAACTTACGACTTACTTTCTCCTTCTTTAAGTTGAGAATTTTGTCTACATTTGTTGTCTGCTGTGATGCTGTTGATTATACATCAGAGGGCATGCTATTTATAATTATAAGGCCAGGTGCATTTTACAGCTCACATATTAATCTATCGGTGAAGTTTAGCTGTGTAAAATTACTGAGTCATTTTGAAGACAACAAAAGATGCAATTTGGTACTTCGATTAGATCAGCTGAAACAAATCAATTAGAAGTCAGAATAACTTTTTTAAAAATACATTCTCACAAATATTTCCTCTTTTGCATATTCTCTTCACAAACTTAATAAAATACGTTCTAATATTCCTTGTATGTGTGGTAGCCATAAATATAGCATATTACAGTAACTAATCTATTAAAATGCTGTTAACTAATTTTGAAATGCAAGGTGTGACTCAAAGTCAATTAAAAGAAATTTGTGGCTTCCTCAAGTCAATTACGTGTCCTTAGAAAGGGTAATCCTGCCCTCTAAAGCAAATAACTGACGTGAGGAGGGCACAAATACTTTTTAATTGACTTTGTGAATGTGACAGAAATTTGCATGTTGTTTGGATTGTGACAAACACCTACTGGATGCTGGACCATTATTACGTAAAACCAGTTTTTCAAAACCTTGCTCTTAAAGATGCCTCTTGCAGCCACCATTAAGGAAGTATGCTCAGGAATATTATTTTTTGACCAAAGGACCAGAATATTAGAGAGCCCAAAGAACTGAAATAGAGTTAATAGCGAACACTATTAATAATTCTGCCTGTTTTCTATCAGAGAATCTGACTCTGGATTATTGAAGATAAATGGTGACAGAGCGTGGTACTTTGCATGCTTGCTGGTGTACCATAAAGCTTGCTATTTTCCTATTTGCTTTAATCAGTGGACTTAGTATTGAAGTTCAAGAGAGTAAGCAGAAGAGCTCTGATTTGCAGTTTTGTTTATATTCTTGCTTTGTATTACATTGTAATTTCTAACTAGAATCAAATTTTACATATGAAAAAACTTTATTATGTGGCTGCATTTGCACTCCTTATGTCAATTACATAACAAAAGGAGGCTGTAAATTGTATTTATAAAATGTCCCATTTCACCTTAGCCATCCTATTCTTCATTCTTGCTTTCTACTGCAATAAACAAAGGATCTGTTTTGATGCTTGATGATTCACCTAAAAGAAAATACCAAATTGTGTTTGTCTCAAAAGCATTCATGTCTGAAATGCAATATATTTCTCGAAACATAATAATTTTGTCCTTTCATAATTCAATATTTGTGAATCCATTTCCCCACTACAATTCTAGAAATCGCACATGCTCTTTTGCATATTCTCTTAAATTTAGCAAAAGAAATTCTAATATTTCTTAATGAGTACAGCACACTATTAGCTAATTGGTATTAAAGGCTTTATTGGATGCGATCACATTTCCCAATGGTACCATGAAGTGTGTATCCATGGTCACCATCGTTTCTATCACCCTGTTAACAAGCACCATTAAATGTTACAGAGTCGGCAATTAGAATATGAATCTGGAACCACTGAGGAGCACAGTCTTAACAAGGAAGCTCGTAAGTGGGCAACCCGTGTAGCACGAGAACATAAAACAATCATCCATGGCCAGAGGGTAAGTGAAAAATGTAAATATTCCACTACATTTTAATTAAATGAGCTTGTCTGTGCTCTAGATTGAATTTAGCAGTCTAGAGTAAAAAACTGACTTGCTCTAGTTGATATTCTGTTGAGAAAAATGTTTTTAAATTCATTTAAGAGTTTAATCTGTGATGCAAGCTCTGTATATGCATTGTATGTCCGTTGACCTCAACATTGGATCAGGTTATTTACATTTCCATAAACAAGGTTTTCGTTATCTTTTAAAGCATATTCCCATATGAAATATCCAAGTCACATAATTGGTGTGGTGACACTGGCTCATCATGCTTAGTTCTGTACTTGTTTCCCATTCAACTTTTGACAAAGCACAATCGCATATTTGACTTCATTCATTTATATGTTAATAATTTGATCTGTTGTTTGAACTTACAGACCCTGGAAGATCTAAAGGCTCATGGAACTGTCGTCTCAGAGCAAGGGCGAATTGAATTGGAACAAAAATTAGAAGAGGCGAGAGAAGCTATCAGGAAGGCAGAGGTAAGGGATATCTGAGAGCAAAATACAACAGAAACTTTCAAAAAGAAAGAACAAACTAATTAACACGCCTGGTAATTTTATTTGCTTGTTCCTTTGCAAAATATAGTAAACACAATGAGTGGAAAATGTAAGTCATGTTATTTTTGGTATGTGTGTTTGTGTACATGCGCATATGTTTATACTCTTTGCAGTTACCAGCAAGGATACTTTAGTTATCAAAATAGAAATACATACTGTGTTAGATTTAGTTATTATCTTGATTATTACCATAATGCACAGCCGTGCTAGTGAGTATACCAAACTTCACCAAAAAGACCTTTTTAAGTTCTGAGTTTGTAAATAGAGGCGATAAGTGTGCATACTTTAGCAGGTAATAAATAATTGCAACTTAGCAAATATAAATCTAACTCTAACCTTATAACTGAGAAATTTTTGTTTTCGCTTGTAGAAATGTATCATTTTGTGATTATTCTGGAGTTGCTCTATTGGTTTCAGCGGGAACCTGTGCTTTGGACAGTCCCAAGGAATAGTTAATAGCCACTAAGCTAAAAGAAACCAAAGCACCAGTTCTTAAAATTGATGGAGCATAATGCCTGCAATTAAATCTTATGAAAATGATTAACTTGTACAGGAGCTATCTGGAACAGATAGTTTCTTTAAAGGAACATGAATACATATGAAATTGCAGGTGATTCTTAGATTTGTGGATCCAAGTTATGGAAGAAAATTCAGAAAACTGAACCTCTTTTCTTGGGAAAAAGGCATATTGAAGCAAGAATTTATCTTATTGTTTAAAATGTACAAATCATACTTTTAAAACCTATGTTTCCAAATTAAGCTACAACTATAAAACCAAAGATGATAATGGTACCAAATTAGTCAGCGTCACGAAAGGTGATCCTTCTTCCCTTAACCAGCATAGCAGTCAATGGAAGAGACTCTCAACAAAAAAAACAGAATAAATACTTGTTTAGAAGCTAGTACAATGGACATGGTGAAAAGTACTATAGATTAATCCAATTTTGATATTGCCCTATGTCCTCCCACACACCTTCAAGCACTAATCACTGAATGGTCTCTGAAACGCTGGCTGATGTTTGTCTTCAGAACCCACTGATGCTTAAACCTATGGAACACCCTCATTGATCAAAGTCAGGAAAGGCTCGGCATTGAATTTGTGTCACATGGCTCATGTTACTGACTAACTTTATCACTGAACCATAAGGAGATGTATTAAATTAGTTTTGGTTTAAGCCAAATTAACTTATGGAAATTGACATTATGAAATAAATGTTGAAGTATACTTTTCCAACAAATAATAACGCAAAATATCCAATTGTGCAAAGAATAAGTACTAATGTTAAGGAATGGCTTTACTGCATGTAGCTACAAAATGGCCAAAGAGAGATATAAGTAAACGATTGTGCTGTATAACTGATGGTAATTTCTTATTATTCTTAATAGTAAGAAAATAAGCAAGAAGCTTATTTTCTTTGATTTGACAATGCTTAAATGTTATTTGACAATGTTTTTTAAAAAAAGTTTTGCCATTTAAATACTTTGCTACTTTCGTTAGAGGGACCTGGGGGTCCTTATGCACGAATCACAAAAACCCAGTCTGCAGGTGCAACAGGTGATCAGGAAGGCAAATGGAATGTTGGCCTTTATAGCTAGACGGATAGAATATAAAAATAGAGAGATCTTGTTGCAACTGTACAGTGTGCTGGTGAGGCTGCAGCTGGAGTACTGTGCAGTTTTGGTCGCCACATTTGCAGAAGCATTTATTGGCCTTGGAGGAAGTGCAGAGAAGGTTCACTACGCTGGTACCAGAGGTGAGGGGGTTAGCTTATGAGGAGAGATTGAGTAGACTAGGTTTGTACTGTTGGAGTTTAGAAGGCTGACGGGGGATCTTATAGAGACATATAAGATAATGAAGGGGATGGATAGGATAGAGAGATTCTTCCTACTCAGAAAGGAAAGCAGGACTGGAGGGCACAGCCTCAAAATAAGGCAGGGGGAGGGTGCGGTTTAGATCAGAGTTGAGGAATTTCTTCACTCAAAGGGTGGTGAATCTTTGGAATTCTCTGCTCATTGAAGTGGTGGAGACTACCTCACTGAATATATTTAAGTCACAGGTAGATAAGTTTCTGATAGACAAGGGAATTAAGGGTTATGAGGAGAAAGTGGGAAAGTGGAACTGATCCACTTCAGATCAGCCATGATCTTATTGAATGGCGGGACAGGCTCAAGGGGCTCGATGGCCTACTCCTGCTCCTACTTCTTATGTTCTTATTAGAAGTAAGTGTTTTTAGTCTCAACTACCATCCGATCTAAGGATTTTCATTTATAATAAGATCTGCAGTTTGAAATGATTGATACCAGTTGAGATGGTACAGATTTTTCTCTGTACATGCATTCCTGACAGAAAAAGATGCCATTTAGTATAGCGTCCAATGATGTAATTTGGAGATGCCTCACTGATTATGCCAGCTAAGTGGCTAATTGAAAAGAATGAGTCATGATTTTGAAAGGTGAAGAAATCATTAAAGAAGGTCCTTGTTAATGAGTTATAGACTCAAGCTATTGAAGAGAGGAATTATTTCTTATTAACAGGTGAAGAAAATAAACATCACCCTACATCAATCTCTATAGCACCATAGAAAATCTTACATTCTAGCAGTTGACTGTTGAGAAGCATTAATAGCTTTGTGAACAGGGTAATAGCAGTCTAAGAGATTGTCTTTAATTGGCAGCATACAAATATTTATTGTTATCTACCTGATAATGTAGGGAAATGTGAAATTATGCATTTTGGTAGAAGAATAATGGAGTTGAATATTGTTTAAATGAAGAAGGATTGCAGAAAACTATAGCAAAGAGGTTTTTAGGAGTCCTCTTGCATAAATCACAAAAAGCTAGCATGCAAATTTAGCAGATAAGTGGAAAGTCAAATGGAATATTGGCCTTTATTTTCAAAGAGAGTGGCGTATAAAAATTGGGGAGTTTTGCTAAGCCTATACAAGGCATTATAGGCCGCACCTGGAATACTGCAGTTTCGGCCCCCTTATCTAAGGAAAGATATTTTTTTAGGTAAGGCATTAGAAGCAGTCCAGAAAAGGTTCACTAGTTTGATCCCGCATATGGAGGGATTTTCTTATGAGGAGAGATTGAGGAGGACTTGTACTTACTGGAGTTTAGATGAATGAGAGGTAACTTTATTGAGACAAATAGGATTCTTAGGGGGCTTGGCAGGATAGAAGCTGAGATGTTGTTTCCTCTTGTAGGAGGGTCTAAGACCAGAGAGCATATCTGAGTGATTTAAGACAGAGATGAGGAGAAATTTCTTCTCTTGAGGATGGTGAATCTGGATTTCTTACTGCAAAAAGATGTAGAAGTTAGGTCGTTAAGTATGTTCATGGCTGAGACAGACAAATTTTTCATCAGTGAGGAAATCAAGAGTTACAGGGATAAGGCGGGGAAGTGGAGTTGAGGATTATTAGATCAATCATGATTTCATTGAATGGTGAAGCAGACTTAATGGGCCAAATGGCCTACTTCTGCCCCTATGTCTTACAGTGTTAAAATAGTGGTGTTATAATACCCCTAGTTTTAAAAGCTCGTGATCCTGTACACCTCAATCAGGTCGCCTCTTAGCCTTCACAGTTCCAAAGTGAATAACTCCAACCTATCCAGGCTTTCTCAGAGCTGCAATTTTTAAGTACTGGCAACATTGTTGTAAATCGACTCATACTTTCTCCATTTGATCATGGTCAAATTTATGGGAGCAGTAGAGAAAATAAAATGAAGGGTTCCGGAAAACCCTTAAGAAAGAAGATGTGGTAAATGTACTCATTTAAAGCATTTGTCTTTAATCCTCTTTAGTTTAAAATATTACATGATCTATAGCATAGCATAGAGGGCAGAGCTTGTACTAGATGGCAATTTCTTTTCTAAAGTCATTATCTGAGAAGATCAATAAACAGATGGAAAACCACAGCTACACCACACCAATTAACTGGTTTGTAGAATGCTGCCAGGAAATGTATTCATATCACCTAAATTATTTAGCTGGCAACAATTATATTAATCAAAAAATAACTGGTTGGTTAAATTGCTTTCATCTGTTCTGAAGCTATGTTTGTTGATCAATAATTTGTTTAAATATGTTGCACTCTTATCTCTACCATCTGTCCATGTGGCCTTAGTTTGTTTTATCTGATATTTTATCACAGTCTATAAGGCTGCTTTCTAATTTGCATCAGCCTAACTTGAAGCTGTAATGAATGGTGATTGTTATAGCTAACCGCTGCATTTGGCATCAGTGCTTGATCACATGCATCAAGAACAAATGTGAATATCATGAACACAAAAGTTCTATTTTGTAAATTAGATATTTCACAAGCTGTGATGATAGATTTTGGAAGAGGGTGTGTAAGAGAGGTGTAAGAGAATTCTTCCCACCTTTTAAACCCTGGGCCAGCCAAGCAAGACCTTAATTGCGACAAGCATAGTGATGCCATTTTGGACCTTGCCTCACTCCCCCCTCCATAAAGCAAGTTGGGGGTTAGTTAATACGTGGTAGACACTCGTGGAATTTTAATGGGTCATGTGGAGGTCAGTAATATTCTGCATTCTGCCCTGAGTTATTCAAGTCTATATTAAGGATCAAAATCTGCAATGTACATAATAGTAAGCTCAATACAGTTCTTTGCAGTGACATCATACTTCAATGGAATAACATAGAGCAAATATATGTGTCAATTAGACATCGGGTATTCAAGAGGAAAGGTAGAGACAAAGCTTGGGATTGCACTTCTTGGCAGAAATATTATTCTGCGTTTGATCTCTCCAATCTCCCATATCATGAGTAGCATGTACATGTAAGTTATTGAAACCATAGAATTCCTACAGAGAAGAAGCAGGCCATTCAGCCCATCGTCTTCACTGACCGCATGGCTAATCCACCTAACCAGCACATCTTTTTGACTGAGAGGAAACCTGAGCACCCAGAGGAAACCCACAAAGACATAGGGAGAATGTGCAAATTGCACACAAGAATCACCAAGGCTGGAATCGAACCCAGGCCCCTGGTGCTGTGAGGCTAACTGCTGTGCCACCAGGTTGCTATCTCATCCAGAAGATGTACCCTGGAGAATGTTCTGGTGTGATATGTCCAGAGAAAGAGAGCCTCCTGAGGAGGGAACCAAGTTATTAGAGGGCAAGTTCTCTTTGGAAAGTGGGAGAGAAGAAAATATTACGCTTCCTTGGCAGTTGCTGTTGAATGTTGCATCATTAGATCATGTGTGTGGGTGAAAGTGGAACTGGGAGAAAGGAATAAGGTCCTTGTCAGAAGCAGACTAGAAAGAATTATAATCTAGGTGGTACTGAATTTGTAATAGATGGCCATAATAAATCCATCCCTAGGGTGAACACTAAGAAGGGACAGGTTTGAAGTGAACCATATAAAATTAAAGAATGACTGGAATTTTGAAGCATAATTAATGTTTATCTGTATCAAATGAAAGCAAAAAATTTCACCATTGCAACTATCAAAGCAATGGAGGAAGAGTTCTTGGAATGCTGTCGGGATGGGTTCCTTGAATAGCATGTTACAGAACCGACGAGAGCATGCTATTCTTGGATCTGGTACTATGTAATGAGACAGGTAGAATTAGGGACATTCCTCTAGGGACAAGTGATTATAGTATGGTAGAATTTATGATGCAGTTGGAGGATGAGGTAGTAGCGTCCCGGACCTGTGTACTATATTTGAACAGAGGGGACTATGATAGGATGAGAGAGGAATTGGCAACTGTGGATTGGAGGAGTATGTTTGTTGGTAGGACGGCTGAGGAACAGTGGAGGATTTTTAAAGAGATCTTTATCGGTACTCAGCAAAAATATATTCCGATGTGAAGGAGTACTGTAGGAGAAGGGAAAATCAGCCGTGGTTCGCCAGGGAGATTAAGGAGAGTATTAAGTCAAAAGCTGAGGCATTCAGAAAGGCTAAAAATAGTGGGCGATTGGAGGATTGGGAAAGTTTTAAACAACAGCAAAGAATGATTATAAAAAGAAAGATAGAATATGAGACTAAACTAGCTCAAAATATCAAAAAAGACAATAGAAGTCTTTATAAATATATAAAGAATAGGAGAATGGCCAGAGTTAATATTGGACCTTTGGAGAATGAGAGGAGTGGTTTAATGGTGGATGATAAGGATATGGCGGAGACCTTGAATAAGTTTTTTGTGTTGGTCTTTACGGAGGAGGACGTAAATAGCTTGCCCGAAATTGAGGATAGAAGGATGGTAGGAGATGAGATCCTTGATGATATTACAGTAACTAGAGAGGTGGTTCTTGATAGGCTAATGGGGCTGAGGGCAGATAAGTCCCCAGGACCGGATGGAATGCATCCCAGGGTTCTCAAGGAAATGGCAGAGGTGATAGTGGATGCTCTAGTAATTATCTTTCAGAATTCGCTGGACTCCAGGAAAGTGCCGGAAGATTGGAAAGCGGCTAATGTTAATCCACTGTTTAAAAAAGGTAGCAGACAAAAGGCAGGGAATTATAGGCCAGTTAGTTTAACGTCTGTAGTTGGAAAAATGCTTGAATCTGTCATCAAAGCAGAAATAATGAGGCACCTGGATACGAACTGTTTGATCAAGCAGACGCAGCACGGATTTGTTAAGGGGAAGATGTGCTTGACAAATTTATTGGAGTTCTATGAGGAAGTGACTAGATAGAGGGAAACCGGTGGATGTGTTTTTTGGATTTCCAAAAGGCGTTTGATAAGGTGCCTCACAAAAGATTGCTGCAGAAGGTTAGGGTGCAGGGAGTTGGGGGTAGGGTATTATTTTGGATAGAGGATTGGTTGTCTAATAGGAAGAAGAGGGTAGGTATTAAGGGTGCTATTTCGATTGGCAGCTGGTGACTAGTAGAGTGCCCCAGGGATCGGTGCTGGGGCCTCAACTATTTACCATTTACGTAGCTGATCTGGAGGAAGGGGCTGACGAAATTTGCTGATGACATGAAGATGAGTGGAAAGGCAAATTGAGTGGAGGATGTGGAAGGCTCGCAGACTGACCTGGGTAGGTTGAGTGAGTGGGCGAGGACCTGGCAGATGGAGTATAATGTTAACAAGTGTGAAGTTATCCACTTTGGTAGGAATAATGGTAGGAAGGATTGCTATTTAAATGGCGAAAAGCTGCAGCATGCGACGGTGCAGAGGGACCTGGGGGTCCTTGTGCACGAATCGCAAAAACACAGTGTGCAGGTGCAACAGGTGATTAAGAAGGCGAATGCAATGTTGGCCTTTATAGCTAGGGGAATAGAATATAAAAGTAGGGAGGTACTTTTGCAGCTGTATAGGTACTGGTGAGGCCACAGCTGGAGTACTGTGTGCAATTTTGGTCACTGCATTCGAGGAAAGATATATTGGCCTTGGAGGGGGTGCAGAGTAGGTTCACTAGGCTGATACCGGAGATGAGGGCGTCGGATTATGACGAGAGATTAAATAGACTAGGTTTGTACTCTTCGGAGTTTAGAAGGCTGAGAGGGGGTCTTATAGAGACATATAAGACAACGAAGGGGCTGGATAGGGTAGAGGTTGAGACACTCTTCCCGCTTAGCAAAGATTGCAGGACTAACAGGCATAGCCTCAAGATTAGGGGGGGGGCGCAGTTCAGATCAGAGTTGAGGAGGAATTTCTTCACACAAAGGGTGGTGAATCTTTGGAATTCTTTGCTTGATGAAGTGGTGGAGGCTTCCTTGCTGAATACGTTCAAGTCAAGAGTGGATAGGTTTTTGATTGACATGGGAATTAAGTGTTACGGGGAGAAAGCGGGAAAGTGGTACTGAACCACTACAGATCAGTCATGATCTTATTGAATGGCGGGGCAGGCTTGAGGGGCTGTATGGCCTACTCCTGCTCCTATTTCTTATGTTCTTATGATCCAATTTTTCTACCTGTTGCCCATAAACCTTGACTTAGGGAGAATATCTGCTTATGAGTAGACCATAGCATGTTTGACATATCGGCATTTACCTATTTTTCTCCCAATTTCAATTGCTTTATCATTGAACCCACTAAGTTCCAAGCCACCCCAAGGAAAATTAGAACAGGTAGAATAACATTGGGATCCCAGTCGAAGCCAGGAAGTATAAGCCTGTGGAATTTGCTACGACAGAAAGCAGTTGAGGTCAAATGATTGTATATTTTCAAGAAGGAAATGGATAAAGCTCTTGGGGCAAAGAAGATCACAGGATATGGAGGGAAGGTGGGATCAGGCTGTTGAGTTTGATGATCTGTCATGAGCATGATGAATAGTGAAGCAGCTGACAGAGCCAAATGGCCTGCTCCTCCTATTTTCTATGTTTCGTTTTCTGGGGTAAGCAAAACACTACAGATGCTGGAATCTGAAACAAAAATACAGAATGCTAGTAAAACTCAGCAGATCTGGCAATATCTATAGGGAGAGAAAACAAAGTTAGCATTTTGAGACTATTGGATTCTTCTTTGGAACTAAAACAGAGGGAAAATGTGTTGGATATTAGATAGCAACTGGGAGAGATTACGTCTGATACCTTTGCTATCTCTTCTAGCCAATGGACAATGTGAGATCTTGAAAGTATGCGCATTAAATTAATTTAATAACTGAAGAAATAGATTGCTCCAGCTCTGTAAACAATCGTTCCTGATCTTCGGCCTCACTCCACTTTTTGCTTACCCCGTTATCTCTTGATTCCCTCAGTAGTCAAAAATCTGTCTCAGCCTTGAATATACTCAGTGATGGATATCCAAAATCAAAGATCAAATTCTCCAAATGAAGACATTTCTCCTCATCTCAGTCCAAAATGATCAACCCTTTAACCTAAGCTGAATCCCCATATCCTAGTTTCCCCAGTTAGGGGATAATGATCTCTCCCACCCTATAAAGCCACTTCACAAACTTGTGTGTTTCAATGAGATCACTTCTCATTGTTCCAAATTCCATAGGGGCCCATCTTTCATCAGAGCATTCCCCCTGTCATCCCAGGAATCAGTCTGGTGAACCTTAACTGTACCTCCTCAAAAGCAAGTATAACCTTCAATAAAGAGATCAAAAGTGTGCACAGTATTCCAGGTGTAAATTCACCAATGATGGTAGCAAGACTTCGTTATGTTGTTCTCCAGTTCACTTGCAGGGAAGGCCAGCATGTTGTTTGCCTTTCTAATCAGTTGCTGTATTTGCATGCTACCCTTTTGTGTTCCTTGTATGAATACGCCCAACGTTCAGTTTCATACCTTTTAAAGATTATCCTGTTTTTCTATATTACCGAAGTGAGTAACCTCAACACTTCCCACATAATGCTGCACTGCCATTTTGTTGTCCATTTACTTAATCTGTCTATGTCCCTATGCTGTGTCTTTCTCGCAAATTACATTCCCCGTAGCTTTGTATCATCAACAGACTTGGATACTTCATTACTCTTGGTCACTTTGTCTAGTAGATTGTAAATAGTTGGGGTCCTAGCACTAATTCTTGTAGCACTTCACTAGTTGCAGCCTACTTACTTGAAAGTGCTCCGTTTATTCCTAAACTTCGTTTCTTGCCCGTTACTCAATCCGTGTTAACAAATTTCTCCAATTATGGCATCTTATCAGTTGGCTTTGGCAATCTGAATATTTTATACCTGCTGCCTCATCTTTATCTACCCTAATGTTACATCCTCTGAAAAAGTCCAATGAATTCATCAAACACATTTTCCCTTACGTAAAATCAGATTAACCCTTTCTAACCATACTATGATTTTCCAAGCATACTTTCTTAAGAATAGACTACAAAATTTTCCTGAAGAAGAATTACTTCTCCAAGCTCGTTTACTTTCAAGTCGTAACCGTCTCTAACGCCAAAGAAGCAGTTTGAATTGACCAAATATCCACACATGCAAACCTTTTGTCTAGTATGATTTTAACCAGAGCTTTACTCCCATTACGCAGAACCGCTAAACTAAACTTACTTAAATCTATATCTTATTTCTAATATTTAACGAATATAGCTCATCTAAAGCTTTTCTGTCAGTATTGTTCAAGAAGCATAGTTGATAAAGTGCAGATTTCAGTACAAGATTGCAAATTAAAAATAGGAGATTGCTCACAAATTCTAAAACATTAATGCCATAAAAAGATGTTCTTAATCTTTGTCAAACTTATTTTTATGCTAATGGTGTTTTTATATAAAATAACTATAATTTAGCGATTGAACTAAAAGGGTTTAAAATTGCAAGTTAGATAAAGGAGCAGAAACATATTATTTTGCAGCATTTGCTCTGCTTAAATTAAAGTTTTTTTAAAAATTGTTAATTTTTTTTGCAGACAGTTAAGCTAAAGGCAGAAGCACGATTGGAGTTACTGAGGCAGATTGGGGTTGCTGTGGATACTTGGTTAAAAAGTGCCATGAATCAAGTAATGGAGGAATTAGAAAATGAACGTTGGGCAAGCCTCCCACCACTCACCAACAGTGAAACTGTGCACTTGGTAAGATATTGACATGCATGCTGACTGCCACCTCTCTTGAAAACTATTGTCTATAAACTGTCAGTCCCTTTTTTATTCGCAATTTCGTCCCTGGCTACTGACTCCATCAGTCCCACTGGCAACTGCCTGAGGCTGAAATGCATCACCTCCAATTTAATTTTTATATTTTACCTCGAGATGTGCCTTAGACCACACTTTCCACCACCATCATGATCGACTAAATCCACCTCAGTAACAGTACCTGATTCTGTCCCACTGTCAGTTCATCTCCTGCTGAAACCCCCATCTTTGTTATCTCTATACTTGACTATTCACATGCTCTCCTGGCCAATCTTCTATCCTCCATAAGCTCAAGCTCATACAAAGCTACTTCTGAATCCACATCATCGTCTGCCACATCTGTGCTCACATTGCTCCTGGTTATAGAATCATAGAAGGCCTACAATGCAGAAGAAGGCCATTCGGCCCAGCGAGTCTGCACCGATAACAATCCCAGCCTAAGCCCTTTCCTCACAACTCTACACATTTATCCTGCTAATCCCTGTAACCAAGATACTAAGAGGCAATTTAGAATGACCAATCAACCTAATAAAAGTCTCACAACAACAGGTTTATTTGCTAACACACACCACTAACTTTTGGGGCTTTGCTCACACACCTTTGGACTGTGGGAGGAAACAGGAGCATCTGGAGGAAACCCACACAGTCACAGAGAGGATATGCCACTTCCACCCAAACAGTCACCCAAGGCCGGAAATTGAACCCAGATCTCTGGAGCTGGGCAAGGCTTCAGTTTTAAAACTGTCAGCCACATTTTCAGATACTTCTTCACCCTTTCACTGTCCGCAACATTCAGTCCTGTAACTCTTATGATTTCTGTGGTGCACTAGTTCTGCCATGTTGTATGTATCCCATTTTAATTGTTTCAACATTGGAGACAGTGCTTTCAGCTGACTGTGCCCTTAACTATGGAATTCCTTCCCTAATCTTTTTTTCTACCTCTTTTTTTTTAAGACACTCCTTAAAAACTAACTCCTTTACCAAACTTTTGATCATCCGTCCTCAAATCTCCTTATGTGACATCCTTTCTAGTGTTCTTGAGAAGCATCTTGAAATGTTTTTCTCTGTTGAGATGCTATATAAAATTGTTGATGTTTTCATAGAGATTGGATTTGATTCAATATTTAAATTAATATTACCGCTATTCATGACAACTAGTGTGTGTGATGATCAATAATGTTGTGCAAGGAGAACTTCTGTATAATGAAGTATTTATATAAGTAACTGAATTTTATATGTATACCTAATAAGTTAATAGTGAGGAAGAAACATCTAAGAAAATTATTTATCAGAACAATAATGGAACTTCAATTATCGTTAACATAACATTGGCTTTTAATCCTTGAGCTTAGAAGTTTTGGAATTGATATAATTGTGTTTAATATTATTTTTATGAAACTTTTATGGGCTAGTTAGAAGTTATTTCCTCTAATGGGGACACCTGGATCAAAGGACTCAATGCCCAAGTTAGGACTGGGTCATCGAAGAATGAAATCACCTTTCACCTAAACATTAATGGAAATTTGCAGTTCTTTTCCAGAACAAGTTATAGATGCTGGATCAATTGAAATTTTGTAAGATTATAGAACCCTACAGTGCAGAAAGAGGCCTTTCAGCCCATCAAGTCTGCAATCCCACGCAGGCCCTACCCCCATAATCTTACATAATATACCCATTAATTCCTCTAACCTACATATCTCTGGACACTAAGGGGCAATTTCTTAGCATGGCCAATCAACCTAACCTGCACATCTTTGGACTGTAGGAGGAAACCGGAGTACCCGGAAGAAACCCATGCAGACAGAAGGAGAATGTGCAAACTCCATAGAGACAGTGACCCAGGCTGGGAGTCAAACCCAGGATCCTGGAACTGTGAAGCAGCAGTGCTAACCAGTGTGTTACCATGCCACCCAAATTATGACAGAATTGATTGGTAAACTTATCCAAGGATTTGGGTAAAAGATGGGTAAATGGAATTGAGATCAATGTGAACTGTTCGAATGGCAGAAAAGGCTTGAGGAGCTGATTGACTTTCTCTTGTTCCCTTTCACAAATGCTCTACTCATTACATAGTTATCCTATTCATAGATCAAATACGTATTTTTATTTTAAAAAATCATAACATTAGACTTACCTTAGGCAACTTTAGGTTTATGCGTACATTGTTTCATATGCAGTTGCAATCAAATGTATTTTAATTTATGGAAGAGGTGTGGTTACATGTAATCTACTTAATTAGTTCATGGGATGTGCACTGGGATGTGCGCATCACGGAATGAATAGTAATTATTCCCCATTCTGAATCACTACATCCATGTGGTTTAGATATATCCATAGTGTTGTTAGGGAGAAAGTTCCAGGAATTTGTCCTGGATACAGTGAATAAAGGGCAATATAGTTCCAAGTTAGAATGGTGATTTGGAGGTAGTCTTTTGGGATGGAGTTCTCAATGCATCTGCTGCTCTTCTCTTTCTATGCAGTAGAGGTTTGGGTTTGGAAATTCTGTCAAAGAAGCTTTATCATTATATCTTGTATATTGTATGCACTGTGCACAGATAGAGGAGACAGTAAATGTTTAGGTGGTTGTTGGGGTGTCATTTGGACAAGTGCTTTATGCCGGATGGTATTAAGCTTTTTCAGTGTTGTTAGAGTCACCCAGACAAAATGCCAAGTGTTCCGTCATACTCTTGACCTATGCCTTGTAGATGTTGGGCAGGCTTTGAGAAGTCAGAATGCGAATTACTCACCGAAGAATTCCCAAGCTCTGACGTGCTGTTGTAACCATAATATTTTTATGGATGCTTCAGTTCAGTTTCTTGTCAGCGGTGACCCCTCCAGTATGCTAATGGTAATTTTCATTTTATTTGATTTCATTCACAAATTACCTCTTCCTGTCAGGAATGTTACAAGGCCAAACTAAATCAAAGAATTACTTAATTTCAGAAAATTCCTTTCAGATGAGATAGTATAACTAGTAAAAGTAATAATTATAGCATTAATCTCGTATTATTGCTCAGCGAGTGCAGTTTCATTCTTTTAGTTGCTCAGGTGGAGCTTGTTTATTTAGCTTGTGCCTTTAAGGCCACAGTTCAACTATTCATGAGATGCATGTATAGAAACATCTTTTGGTTAATTTTGAGCCAAGTTTCTCTAGGTTCATAGCTGGTTATGTCTCACTTGGAGATAGGATTAGATTATCAAAGTCAGAAAGGCTAGCAAAAAATTACTTTTCTCTCAACAATTTCAAATACAGTTTTAGATACAACACTTTTATTCACTGAGGTAGGGATCTGTTTATCCTTTGTGTTGCTTCTCTGAGTCAGAGGATATGTTGTTTTGCTTTCTGCGCCACTGTGGGAATAAAGTACAGTAAAGTCACCACAGTCCCAGATAACCATAAGCTGCCCTTTGAGGGGGAGAGCTGAGCGGTGTTGATTTTACCCTGAGGATCATCACACCTCAGACAAGGGGCAGGGTTGAGAAGGCAGGCCTTCATGAATAACCTCAGCTGGTATGGCAGTTGAACCCACGCTGTTCGCATCATTCTGCATCACAAACCAGCCAACCGAGCCAACCAATCCACCAACGTGGAAATAATCCTCCCAGTGATAAATCATCTTGTAGCGTCTATGTTTATGTGGTCAGTAAATTAAAGAAGTGCTTTGTGTATGATTCCCCGTGCCACCCAGATTTGCTTGAAAAACAAGTTTTTTAAATATTCGATTAGTAACATTTGAGCCAAGAAAGAGGTTATTAGTTTGCTACTACATTTATAGTTAATACTTCTAACAAAATTTCTTGATTCAAATTTTCTTAATTTGATGGATGGATAATAGAAATTATTATATAATATTATAAAATACCAGCAATCAAGTGCAGTTCCACACACAAACAGAGAAGCGATATTGCCAGGAAAAGTCTTAACAACACATTTATAATAGAATTCCTTTTTTTGCTACCTGCACCATTACAAAATGAACTTTCACCAATGATAAATGTTCATATAAAGTTGATGCTAAGAAGCAAATGATTATCGTGGTTTGTAATATCAGTGGAAACCTTCACTCTGCAACATCCCTCCCCCGCACTCTGTCTTGAGTTGATGTTGCTCTGCCTATGGAAACAGCAAAATAGCATGCATGGTCCCTCTTTTTGACAAATGGCTTTCTTATTGTGACCAACGCATATCATTACAAGGCAGAGAAATCACCGTGATGGGTGTTGAAAATAATAAGACTCATACAAAGTGCCTGCATTTAAAACCAGAATCATTGCCAACTTTTTTTAAATACAGTAAATTTGTTCTATCAGAAGCAGAACCAACTGCATTTACTACACCACTGTCACTGATTCTTAAGCAATGGACCAATTCTCTGAAAGCCTGCAGGCAAGTTTTGAATGCATTGTCAGATTTAAGAAGGGAACCACTTTAATACCTAAGCCGTAGAAATAGCATTTATTAAGGCATTTGAACAATGAATTATATATCTTCACACACAAATTGTTTGTAAACAATTCGTTTTGATTACTCATACTTAAGCTTAGACGCTTGGAAAAAAATAATCCTGCAGAGGGAAGAGTGAAAAAAACAAAATTAGATTTTAAGCACCCAACAAGGCAAAAAAAACCTAGAAATAAGAGTGAGCTAATTGGCTGACTTAATCAATTTGCAGAACAGCACCATCTAGTGACAGTGAAGATACAACTGTGTGACTAGTAGCTTGTTTTTTCCATCACGAAATATTAACTTTAATGTTTTGCCATTATAAAATGTTAATGTGGAGCTAAGGAAGTTGATATAAAGCCATATCAGATCAAAGTCCTGAAAGTGCTTCCTTAGTATCACTGTAGGTGGACCTAAACCACATGGACTGCACTGGCTCCACAAGGCAGCCCACCACCAGTTTCTCAAGGGCAATTAGGTATGGGCAAAATGATGCTGGTCTTACCAGCAAAACACACAACTCTATGAGCAAATTTAACAAAAACACAATCATCATGATTCTGGTGGTAAGCATATCTGAACAGCCAGGTTAGATAATATGTAAATATTAAATCAACACTGTATTGCTGAAAATAAGATCAAGGAGGAGACAATGTTCCCAAATATACATCACCCAGCATCTACCTACTTTTTCGTTGTTAGCCAGGGGTATGTGTATATGTTCAAACTAGTGAAAGGTATATTTAGAATAAGTAAAAGTTATTCTTCACACAGCAGATTGTTGTAGGCTTCCAAAGCAATGCAAACATTGTGCAAACATTTGAAATTTTTAAGAGACTGTTTAAATACAATGGGAACAATTCTCCCGGCACCGCTGTGGAATGGGAGACTCAAGTGGAGTCGTTTAGAAGGCTTCCCACTGGACACCATGGCATCCATGGGTCTCCAAGAACCAGATTTCCAGCACCATCAGCTCCGCTCCACAGATTGGCATGGAGCTTTATAAATTATACAGATGGGCATTTAAGGTTCAGAACTGAGATCCCTGCCAGCACATCCATCCCCCACCAGGAGTGTTCAACTCCAGCAAGATTTACAACAGCTCCCCATAAGCGGGGAGTTGGCAGCCTGACCCTGCTGGAGCAAAGAGGGCCAATGTAGATCCCGCAAGGGTTGAAAGTGAGGCAGTGCTAGCCGGACCCTTTGACGCTGCTCAAGGGGCAGAGTGCCAATGCCCATAGATACCTTGGCTCTGCCCACTGGGCATCGGGCTGTCTCAATAGGACGGGATCTAATAGGAGCAGGGCTTGAGGGAGGGAGAAATGGCCGGGATTGGTGGGGGCGCAGTGATCCCACACCAATCTGCTTAGGGATTGGTGACAGAGCGCAGGAGGGAGGCCAGTGACTAAGGCCGGTCATTTGGGTTGAAGGGAGAGGGGATCAGGGCTTCCAGATTGGGGGAAGATCAGTGGGGGTTGGGGGAGTGGGGAGATCATAGCTAGGTTGGGAATCGAAGCTGGCCCGGGAGCCAGGCGATGGGTGGGGTGGGGGGGGTCATGTAGCCAGCGATGTGTTATCGTGGGACTAGCCAATGATCAGGAGGTTGGCAGTGTGAACCACTGTGCAAGTGCCAATATCAACACTGACAGAACGGCGCATGTGCAGTAGCCTGCTCAGTGCTCTACTGCCATCTCTCCAGTGGGAATGGGCCACTGAAGAGGCAACAGAATGATTCATGCTAGTGAACTCTGCAGTGCATAGAGTGTGGGAGATTCATTTTGAAAACCCCACTGGAAAAAAATGCGGGATTTACTCCAGTTCTTGCATGAATTCGACACTTAGAATTCTTTTGTGAGAATCGCCCCCTGTGTGTTTCTGGAATTTTATATTCCTATGTCCAATTCCCAGCATCTGCAGTATTTGGTGTTTGAATCAGCAGCAATCAGACAACTCCTGCACGCTACTGAGCAGTTCAGCAAAGTTTGGTTCAAGTTGGCCAGGCTGAGTTGCTGCAGCCTTGATGATTTTTACTCTGGAATTTGAGTTCCATTTTTAAATTTGTTCATGGTCAGGTGCCCCACAAGGCTCTGTCCTCAGCCATTTCTATACTCCTTATAAACCTATGACTGTATGGCTGAATTCTACTCCAGATCCATTTTCAAGTTTACTGATGACACCATTGGGTCTCGAACAATGATGAGCCCAATTACAGGAAAGAGATAAGAGAATCTGGTGAAATGGTGTGACAACAATATTCTTTCCATCAATGTCAGTAAAACAATGGAGGTAGTCATAGACTTCACAAAGTGTAATGGAGGGCACGCCCTATCTACATCAATGGGGAAGAAATGGAAATGATCGAGAGCTTCAAGTTTCTAGGTGTCCAAATCACCAAGAATTTGTCCTGGTCCCTCTATGCTGATGCTATAATTAAAAAAAGCCCACCTACCCTCTGCTTTCTCAGAGGCTAAGGAAATTCAACACATCTGCCACGACTCTCACCAATATTTACAGGTGCATCATAGAAAACATCCTTTTGGGATATATCACAGTTTGGTATGGCTCTTGCTGTGACCAAGACTGCAAGAAATTACTAAGGATTGTGAATGTAGCCCAGTCCATCATGCAAACCAACCTCCCATCCATTGACTCCATTTATATTTCCCATTGCCTCAGAAAAGTAGCCAGCAAATCAAGGATCCCATGCACCCTGGATATGCTCTCTTCCACGACCTTTTTTCTGGAAAAAGATGCAAAAGTTTGAGATCACGTACCAGCTGATTCAAGAACAGCTTTTTCTGCCATCAGTCTTATGAATGGATTCACCTTGTATTAAATTGATCTTTCTGTACACCAAAGCTATAACATAACACTACATTCTGCAGCCTATCCTTTCCTTCTCCCCTATGCACTCTATAGACTATATGTCTTGTCTGCTTGGGGAGGCACAGAGGTTAGAACAAAAGAACAAAGAACAACACAGCACCGGAAACAGGCCCTTCGGCCCAACGAGCCCGCGCCGCCGTCCTAACATCTTAATGACATATAGGGACCAATTTGTTACCCAATCAGCCTAAGAGCACATTTTTGGGATGTGGGAGGAAACCGGAGCACCCGGAGAAAACCCACGCAACCACGGGAAGAACGCGCAAACTCCCACAGACACAGGCCCAATTCCATGTGTCTGCACAGCAACAGCGATAGTCCCTGAGCTATCATGGTGCCCATCAGATGGTCCAGTTTAAGCATACACTAACGACGTGAAGCACTAGGCCACTCCTGAAACAACATCCAAAAGCAGCTCTCGCACGACCTGCCGCATGCATGCCCTTGTTGGTCAACAAGGTGGACTGAACATCCTGTGGAAACAAATAGGATATTTAAACAGTCCTACTATATCCCTCTATCTTCAGACCGCTCATGTGTCTGTCCAAGAGACCCTTAAACAGCCCTAGCATGCCTGCTCCCACCACCTTACTCGGTAGTGCATTCCACACCCCCACTACCCTTTGTGTGAAAAACTGCCCTCTAATATTCGTCTTATACATAGCCCCCCTTACCCTAAGGCCGTGACCCCTTGTTCTATCCTTTTGTAATGGTGGAAAAAGCTTACCACCATTACTCTATCTATACCCCTCATAATCTTATGTACCTCTAATAGATCCCCTCTCAGCCGACGTCTTTCAAGGGAAAACAACCCCAGTGCGTTCAATCTTTCCTCGTAAGACAGCCTTTCCATACCAGGCAGCATCCTGGTAAATCTCCTCTGCACTCTCTCTCCAGGGCATCCACATCCTTCTGGTAGTAAGGCGACCAGACTGGACGCAGTACTCCAAGTGAGGCCTAACTAACGTTCTATACACTTTCAACATTAGACTCCTACTCTTGTATTCTATACTCCTTCCTATGAAGGCTAACATACCATACGCTTTCTTTATCACATTCTCCACCTGTACTGACACCTTTAGAGACTTGTGAACCTGCACCCCCAGGTCTCTCTGCATCTCTATACTCCGGATAGTTTTATCTTTTATTCTATAACTCCCCACAACATTTTTCAGGCCAATATGCATCACCTCGCATTTATCCGGATTAAATTCCATTTGCCATCTATCTGCCCAATCTACCAGCCTGTCTATGTCCTGTTGTATTGCCTGGCACTGCTCCTCAGTTCCTGCCAATCCAAGCATCTTAGTGTCATCAGCAAATTTGCTGATCACACCACTTACCCCCTCTTCCAAGTAATTTATATAAACCACAAATAGAAGAGGTCCTAGTACTGAGCCCTGTGGCACACCACTAGTGACACACCTCCAGTTGGAAAAACAGCCTTCCACTACTTGATAAGTATGTCCCTGTCAGGCAGGGAGGAAATGGTCGAGTAAGAGAGCCTTGGTGTACGAAAAAAGTTGATTTGCTGGTTAAGAAGAAAAAGGAGGTTTATGTCAGGATGAGGCTTGAAGGCTCAGTTAGTGCAATGGATAGCTATAGATTAGCCAGGAAGGAGCTAAAAAGTGAATTGAGGAGAGCTAAGAGGGGACACGAGAAGATGTTGGCTGATAGGATTAAGGAGAATCCTAAAGCTTTCTTTCGATATGTTAAGAATAGAAGATTGGTTAGGCAAGATTAGGGCCAGTCATAGACAGCAGTGGGAAGTTGTGCGTGGAGCCTGAAGAGATTGGTGAGGCACTGAATAAATATTTCTCTTCGGGATTCACGCAGAGTGCTGGAAATGTAGCTATGGAGAGCACTGAGGTACAGGGTTGCAAATTGGGGAGTATTGTAGTAGATAGGGAGGATGTGCTAGAAATTCTCGAGGGTTTGAAGTTGGATAAGTCCCCTGGGCCGGACGGGATTTACCCTAGGATTCTGTGGGAGGCAAGAGAGGCGATTGCAGAGCCTCTGGCTATGATCTTCAGGTCCTCGTTGGTTACGGGTGTGGTTCCGGAGGACTGGAGGATAGCGAATGTGGTCCCATTGTTTAAGAAGGGGAAGAGAGACCTTCCAGGGAATTATAGGCCCGTGAGTCTTACTTCTGTTGTGGGCAAGGTATTGGAGAGAATTATTAGGGATAGGATTTAGAGTTATTTAGAGAGAAATGAATTGATTGGGGACAGTCAGCATGGTTTCGTGAAGGGTAGGTCATGCCTTACTAACCTCATTGAGTTTTTTGAGAAAGTGACCAGAGAGGTGGATGGGGGTAAGTCGGTTGATGTAGTATATATGGACTTTAGTAAGGCGTTTGATAAGGTGGCCCATGGAAGACTTCTACAGAAAATGCAGATGTGGGGAATAGAGGGTGATTTAGCTAATTGGATTAGGAATTGGCTGGCAGATAGAAGACAGAGGGTGGTGGTTGATGGGAGATATTCATCGTGGAGTTCGGTGACGAGTGGTGTGCCTCAGGGGTCTGTTTGGGGCCCCTGCTGTTTGTAATTTTTATAAATGATCTGGATGAGGGTATTGAGGGATGGATCAGTAAATTTGCAGATGATACTAAAGTCGGTGGAGGGGTAGATAGTGAAGAGGGGTGTTTTAGTTTACAGAGTGACTTGGACAAGTTGCAGAGCTGGGCCGAGAGGTGGCAAATGGAGTTTAATGTGGAAAAGTGTGAGTAATGCACTTTGGCAGGAACAATAAATGTGTAGAGTATAGGGCTAATGGTAGGGCTCTTAATAGTGTTGAGGAACAGAAGGATCTTGGTGTATGTGTCAATAGATCCCTGAAAGTAGGCAGTCAAGTGGATAAAGTTGTTAAGAAGGCATATGGAGTCTTAGCTTTTATTGGTAGGGGATTGAATTTAGGAGCCGCAGCATCATGTTGCAACTGTACAAAACTCTAGTGCGGCCGCACTTGGAGTATTGTGTGCAGTTCTGGTCCCCCACATTATAAGAAAGATGTGGAGGCATTGGAGAGGGTACAGAGGAGTTTACCAGGATGTTGCCTGGTATGGAGGGCAGGTTTTATGAGGAGAGGCTGAGGGATTTGAGGTTGTTTTCGTTAGAAAGAAGGCGGCTAAGAGGAGACCTTATTGAAACATATAAGATGATTAGAGGTTTAGATAGGTGGACAGTGATAGCCTTTTTCCTAGGATGGAGAAAGCTAGCACGAGGGGACACAGCTTTAAAGTAAGGGGTATGAGTTATAGGACGGATATCAGAGGTAGGTTCTTTACTCAAAGAGTGATTAGGGAATGGAATGCCCTGCCTGCAGCTGTTGGAGATGCGCCAAGTTTGGTGGCGTTTAAGAGGTTAATTGATAAGTATATGGAAGAGAAGGGAATGGTTTAGTTTGGAGGGGCATTGCTTTTTATTTTGGTTGGCACAACATCGAAGGCCGAAGGGCCTGTTCTGTGCTGTTATGTTCTATGTACTACCCACTGTCTCCTCCTCCCAAGCCAGTTCTCAACCCATCTGCATACCTGGCCCTGTATCCCATGCGCCTTCACCTTTTCTATCAGCCTACCATGAAGAACCTTGTCAAATGCCTTACTGAAATCCATGTAGACGACATCAACAGCTTGTCCTTCATCAACCGTTTTTGTCACCTCTTCAAAAAATTCCACTAGATTCGTAAGGCACGACCTCCCCTTAACGAAGCCATGCTGCGTATCCCTGATCAGATCGCAGCGCTCCAGATGTTCATACATCCTGTCCTTGAGGATCCTCTCCATTAGCTTACCTATAACTGAAGTCAAGCTCACCAGCCTATAGTTCCCTGGGTTATCCCTCTGACCCTTTTTAAACAACGGTACTACATTTGCTATCCTCCAATCCTCTGGGACCTCACCTGTGTCCAAAGAAGAGACAAAGATTTGCATCAGAGGATCAGCAATGTCATCTCTCACCTCCCTTAGCAGTCTGGGGTAAATGCCATCAGGCCCCGGAGCTTTATAAGGCTTTATGCTGCCTAAAAGCCCCAACACCTCTTCCCTTGTAATGGATATTTCCTTTAACGGTTCCTTAAATTACTCAAAGCCGGCACCCGACATCAGGCCCCTCTCCCGTGTGAATACCGACGCAAAGTATTCATTCAAGATCTCCCCCATTCCCTCAGGCTCTAAGCATAGTTCCCCTCCTCTGTCCCTGAGAGGTCCAATCTTCCCTCTAACCATCCTTTTGCTCCTTACATAGGAGTAAAATGCCGTAGGATTTTCCTTAATCCTACCTGCCAAATCCATTTCGTGGCCCCTTTTTGCCTTTCTGACACCCCTTTTAAGATCCCGTCTACACTCTCTATATTCTTCCAGCGCTGTCTCTGTCCCCCGTTGCCTAGATCTAACGTACGCCTCCCGCTTCTTCCTGACCAAGTCCTCGATATCCCTAGTAACCCACGGTTCTCTAATCCTACCTTTCCCATCCTTCCTCCTTACCAGCACATGTCTTTCCTGCAAAGATTTTAGTTTTTCCTTGAAAGACTCCCACACGTACTGCGTTGACCTACCCTCGAACAGCTTATCCCAGTCGATATTCTTAAGATCCTGCCTAATCCGGCTGTATCTAGCCTCCCCCAGTTTAACACCCTCCCTTTAGGGCAGGCTTCATCTTTTTCCATTAATATCCTAAAGCAGACAGAGTTGTGGTCACTAGTTGACTAGTTAGCACTGCTATCACAGCGACAGGGACCATGGTTCCATTCTAGCCTTGGATGACTCTGTAGCATTTGCACAATCTCCCTGTGTCTGTGTGGATTTCATCCAGGTGCTCTGGTTTCCTCCCACACAGTCCCAAAACGTGTGGGTTAGTTTGATTGGGCTTCCTAAATTACCTCTTTATGTTAGAGACATTGGCATGCTAAATAGTGAGGTTATAGGTTTAGGGCCTAGATGGGATTGTCGTTAGTGCAGGCTCGGTGGGCTGAATTGGCTCCTTCTGCGCTGTAAAGATTCTAATACTTTTCACTGTATACCAATACATGTGATATTCCAAAAACAAATCAATTGGGGGTATATTTACTGAAAAGGAAGCCTGTGACAATATCACACAATGGATCTAGCAAGCAGAAAGCAATTTGGCATGTCATTTTGGTGCAGGGTCTTTGCAAGAGCAATTCACCTAGGGCACTCTTCTACCTGGAACCATGCAATTTTTTTCCTTTTTAAATAATCCATTTTTCTCTTTGACTAATGGAATACTGGAAGACTTCCATAAACTTGAGAAATGTATGGATCTATATAAACATAACAGTGAAGTGGTACATTTTAGTAGGAAAAATGAGGCCCGGGACTTCTTGGATAATTAGTGTCTAAAGGGCAAAGGCACTTAGGGATACAAATACATGAATCACTCGAAGGAAGATCTATTCAACAAGATCTATGAAAACCATTTCTACTTTTAAGAAAAAGTACATCAAGAACTGGGGTACATTTTTAGAAGACTAGAATTTAAAAGCCAGAAGGTTATATTTATATTTATTGTATACTGGTTAGACCATGCTTGGAGTACACTGTACAAGTTTAGCTTTATTATAAAGTGAATATAGAGACATTAGATGCAATGCAAAAATAAATTTTAAAAATATCAAATTGAAAGGTTCTAATCATCAGAAAAGAATGAACAGGAGATCATTTTGTCTGTATAAGAAAAAGGAGGCTGAGGTATGGACTGATGAAGATCTTTAAAATAAGGGGTTAGAAATAGAAATGTTTCTCTTTGTATGGAAGTCAAAGTATAAAGGACTATAATGACAAGATAGTCACTAATCACTCCAATAGGAAATTCAGGAGAAACATTTTTATCCAAAAATTGGCAAGAATATGGAACATCCTACATTAAATAATTGATGCTAATAACAGATATGCATTTCAGGAGAAGCTCAATATACACATGAAACAGAAATGATTTTATACTTTGGTGATAGGATTAGATGGCAAGAGTTTGGAGGAGCCCTGTGCAGATAAGGAATGCTGCCATTGACTTCAATTGGTGCAAAGGAGATTGGGAACTCTAGATGGATGATTTATCATTGGCTTCCTCATCCATCCTTAGCTTGCAACTTTATAAACTTTGTTGTCGATGCCTTCAGCTATCATAATTGTGATTCATTTACAGTTATTAGGGACATTGTGTGGCCCAGTGACACTCACTGCCAAGTTAGAAAGTTGTGTGCTCAAGTTCCATTCCAGTGTTCAAAACCAGGATTTTTATTCCAATAAAGCACTCAGGCAGCACTGTTCTGTCAGAAAGTTCAGACTTTTGGAAGAGCCACTGAACCAAAACTGTCTTCCTTCTCCGGTGGTCCTAAAAATGCTGTGGCACTGAATAGGAAAGTTTTTCCAAATTTCCTAGACAATATCCCTTAACCAACATGACTAAAACAAATTCCCACGACATCATTATCACATTGTTAATTGTGGGAACTTCTGTTCAAATTAGCTGCTACATTTCCTATGTCACAAATCTTCAAAACGCTTCAAAAATGCTTCTCGAGATGGTCAAAGGCAGTGTTATTTTTTTCTTGTCAAAGGGGAAAGAATGTGCAAACTAAGCCAATGCTTCTCGGATGATGAAAGAAAGTAAGATGAAACAAGAAAAGAATGTCAGGTTGGGAATACAAGTGACACCCAGGCTGAATATTAAAAATTCAGAGGGAAAGAGAAAAATCAAAGAGAAAATATGAGAAAACACTGACCTTGTTCAAAACTAAATGTAAGGATGAGCCTAGCAACAAAACACAAGTCAGTTTAACCTCAGTGAGAGAGTTTTTCAAAGTGATCAGTTAAGCCAGTTAACAGTCACTCAAAGAATTGTGGATTAATTAAGGAATGTAAGCATTATTTGTTGAAGGCAAATTATTGAGCATTCTGATTAGGTTAAAAAATAGGATTAATGCACATAGCGTGGTTGAAAAAATGTACATGGACTTCCTAAATAACATACCACACAAGTTGAAGTCCACAGAATAAAAGAGACAGCGGCAGCATGGATACAAGATTAGCCGAGTTGCAGGGAACAAAGTAGTACTGAGGCAGTGCATTCAGATCCTAACCGTTTGCTGTATTAAAAAGTTGTCCTCCTGTCACCTGTGATTCTTTGCCTTTCAAGAACCTCTTGTTCTTGACTCTTCTGCCACTAATAGTGTAATAGTAATAGCGTCATCAACCTGAAATTTTAACTCTCTCTTTCCACAAATGCCACAGGACTTGCTGAGTATTTCCAGCAGTTTCTGTTCTTATTTCAAATTTTCAGCATCCAGAGTATTTACTTTTGATTTTGTATTGTAGTGAGTGACAGTTGTTTTTTGGATTGGGGAATGGTGCATAGTGGTGTATCCCAGAGATCAATTATTAGGAGCACTGCTTTTCTTGATTATTATTAATGACTTAGCTTGTGTGTGCAGAACATAATTTCAAAATTTGCAGCTAGGACAGAATTTGGGAATATTGTGAATTGTAAGTACAGTGAGAGGCTCCAAAGAGAACACAGATGTAACAGTTGAATGACATGGCATCTGAAATTTAATGTAGAGATTTGAAGTGATACGTTTTGGATGGTTGAGTTCAAAATGAGAAATCTGTACAAAGTAGATTGAGAGAAACTGTTCCCAGTGGCAGAAAAATCAAGAACAAGAGGTTCTTGAAAGGCAAAGAACCACAGGTGACAGGAGGACAACTTTTTAATGCAGCACATGGTTAGGATCTGAATGCACTGCCTCAGTATTGTGAAGGCGATTCACTTGTGGCTTTCAAAAGGAAATTGTTTAATTGTTTGTATCAAAATCCACAGAGCTATGAGGAAAAAACAGAGAAGGGACTATTTGAGTTGCCCTTGCAGGGCCAACAGACACAATGAGCCAAATGATTCTGTTTCATGCTGAAACCATTCCTCACACATGTTGCAGCAGCATACAGTAATGGGAGCCGAAATTAGCTTGGCAGGAACACAGAGAAAGATATTGTAAGCTGAATAATTTAGTAACATTTAACAGTGTTACTAAATGAATTTGCCCTTGTATTATATCTAATGTGACCTTTATGCTTGTTTTGATGAAACATTTATGTATATTTAATGACCAGCTAAAAGACATCTGTCTACAAAAACAGTCTAGTGATCATGACTGCCTTGTTCTTTCTGCAACTCTGAAATCTTTCATGTTTACGCTGACTCAGTTTTATTTGCTAGCTCTCTGACTCAATAGTGTTGTTTGCCAGTTTCCTGACTCTCAACTTGAGCAAGTATTGACTAATTTTGATTCTTTAAAATTGTTACCACTTTGCCTTCAATAGGTCATACTACCGGAAATGGGACAAGTTGATTGGAGGGATAATGTCAGAAATTTGGATTTGTTTAGTAATGTAGCATAAACCTAATTGACTATGGTTTTGCAGTAAATTAAGTAAATAAAAATACTTAATTATAAAGAAGAAATGATATTATGGTGGAAAATGATCAAGCCATTGCCTACAGTACAAAATCCTTCAGTAGGAATTGCTATTCCACAGCTCAAAATAAATGCAAGGCTACTGCATGAAGACCAGTAAATCTATAGTACATGTTCCCTGAATAGTAATTATTATTATCCGTGGTTTTTTTGCTGTTATAAATTACTATCAGCAAGTTCGACAAAAATAATTTGGCTATATTTGCTGCCAATGCCATGCATGCGCAGTTGTATTGTTTTACTTCATGACATCATTAAGTGATGGAATAGGCAGCAGTCAGGAGCAAAGATGCTATTCAGACGGCTGTTAAAACAGTGATTAAGAAATCTACACCTTTTTCGAGTCAGCGTGTCAGAGGGGAGGAATGGAGCTGGGGATGGGGATGAGAGATGGGGAGCTTCTGATCCACACAATGACAGCTGCAATATTCATATCCACCTTTGAAGCTCCAGGATTACTTCTGATTGGATCTTATCATAGAATAGAATCATAGAATTCTTACAGTGCAGAAGGCCATTTTGACTATCCATTCCTGGCCCTAACCACATAACCCTACTTATTTACTCTACTAACCCCTGACACTAAGGGGTAATTTAACATGGCCAATCACCCGCATACCTTTGGACTATGGCAGGAAACAGGAGTACATGGAGAAATTCACCCCATAAGATGTGGAGTGAGCTGGAGCTTTGAAGCGCGGCAGTCCATGCAACTTAAAATGGCCATAATGATGTTAGAGCAGAAGTTCCAGCATTAAGATCTAACATAGTGAACAAGTAACACTAAAGTTACAAACAAGGATTGTGCATGACTTGGAGGGGAACATGCAGATGATGGTGTTCACGTGCGTCCATTGTCCTGGTTCTTCTGGGTCAGGGATCTGAAGCTGCAGCTCTGGGGCTACATGCAACTCTTCATCTCATTTGGAGCTTCCAACTTTTTCCATTTCAATTGCATTAATGTGAAAAAAGTCCTGAAAAATCATGTCATGAAAAGTAGGAGCTTTTTTTTATTGTGAGGATAAAAGGCTAATCATTACATGGTGCTTCACAGTTTCAAATGATTATTTTAAGGGAAAACAATACTGTTCTAAATAAACATGTTAGATGTTACCAGTTGCAACATGTTATAAGATTGTTTCTTGTTCAAGGAATAAGTTTTATGGTTGCGACCATTATTGTCTCCAATAAAGATTCAATAATGAGTCTTGAATGTTTTATTAGAAGATTTTTTTAACACAAGGTTACCTGGAAAACATTGTTATTTGCAAGAACCAGACAAATCTTAAATTAACATTTATTTTTTAAAGGCGATAGAATAGAATCCTACAATGCAGCAGTGCAGAAGAAGGCCCTTTGGCCCATCGAGTCTGCACCAACCACAATCCCACAGTTGCCCTTACTCCTTAACCCTATGCATGTACCCTAGCTAATTCCCTGACACCAAGGGGCAATTTAGCATGGCCAATCCACCTAACCAGCGCATCTTCGGATTGTGGGAGGAAACCCACACAGACACGGAGAAAATGCAAATATCACAGAGACAGTGACCTAAGCCAGGAATCGAGCCCTGTGCTAACCACCTAATTTTACTGATAAAATTATCATTTTTCTAAGTAAATAAATACAATTCAAAATTTGGTCTATTTTAATTTTTTTTACTATTGATACAAAAATTCAATATATCTGTTCATTATATATGCAAAACATACATTCAGCTGTAAAAAATTAGAACAATTTTGCTTGTTACCTCCTGGTATGATGTGTCACTTTAAAGAGCAAAGAACAGTACATCACAGGAACAGATCCTTCAGCCCACTAAGTCTGTGCCAACACTGATGCCTCTCTAATCATCTCTCCAATTGTTTCATTAAAATTGGGGTCTGTAATATGTACTTAACAAGTACTCGTTAGAAGTCTGTGTTTACGTAAGTTTGCTTTGTAATTATTTCTCTACATTTTGTATATTTAGCCCACGACAAACCAGCTGCACATCAACTCTGAAATTGGTAGATACCAGAAAATCATTAAATATTTAACATAAATGGGACATTAAAAAATTGTGCACATCAAATATAATTTTTCCCATATCAAAACTAATGCAATAGTTGTCTGGAATTTACTTTCTTGAAAATAAACAAAACGATTATTTATTGTTTTCGACTTTAGGTTTTTAGTAAGGAATGCTTGCCAAGAGAGTGTCTTGAGACTATCCAGTAGTTCCATATGTAAAATTTATGTTCTGAGTTCAAAGAACAGTTGATTAGTCATCGTCAATGGGAAAGCTCATGGATTCTGGGTGGTTATAATGCCCTCCTCAGTGGTGAATGAGTTCGGCAGCGAGGGCATTTAATCAGGTGGGAGAGTGGCAGAAACTTCCTCCCTGCCATTAATCTGTCCATGGATTTAGTCTGTGACAGGAGGGCCTATGGGGATAGTTTTGGCATACTGCTGCCAATTGTGCAACTAGTGCCCTTTGAAGGTCCTTGTTCTTGCTGTTTTTTCCTTACAGGCTTCTAGTTGGCAGGGGGTACCTTGTTCAAAAACATTCTGTGCCTTACCAAAGGATCCAGCATCAGGTGGGATAGGGATACTGTTGAGATCCACCACCCTGCCTTTGCTGCCGAATCCCCACCTCTCCCATGATCTGGACTTCTCTGTCTTGTGCCTGTGTTCATGCCAATCCGAGGCCTTGAGTAGGTGTAATATCAGCAGCAGCTACCGTGACCTCAGTGACATAGCCAAACAATAAAGGTTTGCTGGGCACCGAATGGCCAGCAGCTCTTGACAGGCAGGACTTCCTCCTCTGTGTCCTTGAACTCAGGGAAAGCCGACCACTGCTCAGTTAGGGGTCTGATTAGTACTTAATATGGCAGGCCCTCTCAAAAAGTGGTGATGTGGAGCTATTGCTGACAGGCAAGATCTCATCACTTCCATTAAATAGTGCAAGGGAAACTATGAAAATAGGATGATTCTAAGTATATGGTCCAGATAAAACTACAGGTTATTTTAAAGAGCTTTAAAAATAAACTGAACCTGTTGAAGTTTCTGAGCAAGGTATCTCCCAGTTTATGCCATTCACCTTAATGCACTGACACAGACTGTAGCAATATAATATGTACTTTCTTAACTAAATGAACAAAATCACTTAGTTAAAACTTGCCTGGCAATTAGCAAGAGTTTAACCTGAGCCATATCAGTGTAAGCAAATCTCGAAGCAGATAAAAAAAAATTTGAATGGTTGAATTTTAATTTTACTTACAAGGAGGCTGCCTCGTGCATAATGTAATGTAATTACATGATTAATTATTAATCACAAGTAGGCTTACATTAACACTGCAATGAAGTTACTGTGCAAATCCCCTAGTCGCCACACTCTGGTGCCTGTATGGATACACTGAGGAAGAATTTAGCATGGCCAATCTACCTAACATGCACATCATTGGACTGTGGGAGGAAACCCATGCTGACATGGAGAATGTGCAAACACCACACACACATACAGACCCAACCCAGGTCTCTGGCACTCTGAGGCAGCAGTGCTAACCACTGTGTGTGCCACCATGTGATCCCACTGCTGTCTACAAACATGATGTTATTCAAAGCTCTGCTACCTATATCCTTTGTGCAAAGTCATGTTCAACCATAAATGCTGTGTTTATTGACCTACACTGACTTCTGGTCAAGCAGCATCTTGATTTTAAATGTCTCATCCTTCATTCTTTATTCTCAAGTCCTCTATGATCTCACTGTTCCCTATCACTGGGTTCCCCTCCATCCTAAAAACCTACCAAGGTATCTTCATTCATCTAATTCTGGTTCATGAGCATTCCTAACTTTGAGTATTGCTGAACAAAGAGACATGTTGTTGATCCTTTTGTCTTGTTTCATCAAAACAAAATTGAGAGTACCAAATCTCAAAGGGAACAACAGTTTATGCTGCATGAAACAAGGAGGATGGCTGGTGGCAAGTGGATGCTAATAATTAGAGTGTTGCCATGGATATATCAGAGAACAAATAGCTGTCAAGCTATTGTTTAAATTAAAACCATGCAAGTCAGCCATTGGTCAAAGCATTGCCATTGGTCAAAGCATTGCCACTGGGAATGAATCAGAGCATGGCTGTCACCCACTCTTTTGTTTAGTTGGAAAAGGTACAATGGATGGGCCTGTAATTTCTATTTCTGAAGACAAGGACCAATATGTAGTCACTAGCATGCATAAGTGGACCACACTGTGTGCCCCACTGATAAATTAGGTGGTAATGTAATTCTTAGCATGATCGAGAATGTTTCATTAGGGTTGTCCAGTCACAGCATCATATCTAATGCTGTGTTCTGAGTTTTACAAGCACAAACTACTTGAGTTTAAATTCCTACTACTCCATGCATTCTAAGTTTAGCCTCATGGACAAACTTGTGAGTAGGGCCTGAGCCATTTGCTCACTTTGCAAGCTTGATACTGAAATAGAACTCGAGAGAACTATCCCTGTGGGTTAATGGCTGCACCAAACAGATCATTGTTTGCTGTATATCTCTCAAGTTCTGGGATGGGCCTGGGGCTGCCATTTACAATCCTGAAAACTGGCACATCTATCTCAGATAACCCTGGAAGGGTAAGGTGTCTCTTAAAATTAAGCAAAAAGTGAAGCTAGCTGTTTCACGCTGATACTACGCAATAGCAACATGGTATTCTCCACCAACAAGATGCTACTGTCAAGCCAAAAGAGCCTTCTGCTAACTGCACAAATGAGTAATAAGGTCATTGAATTATAGAGCCTGTGTGATGCCAGGTGAGTAGACCATATCTCTCAGTGAATGGTGGATCATATCAAATAGCACAATCTTTTGGCTGTTCACAACAGGCAAAGTACTGGCCATCTTCAATCAGCCCATGCTTGCAAAACTCAAAACGCAGTGTCCAACATTACATGTGATTCTACCATTGGACAAGACTTAAACAATACAGATATTGCTAAGAATTACATAAACAATTGATTTAAGATTATCAGTGGGTCTCACACTGTGGCTTATTTATGTGTACTTAAAGCTACATGTATTCACATACGCAGCCCTGTTGTTTTAAGTAGAAATAACATGCCAGTGCATTGCCCTCTTTCTTTCAACCAAACAAAGACTTGGTGGTTGGGGCAGCCATTCCCCTGGGTCATTCCTCATGGCAATACCTTACCAAGAGTTTTCATTTTTAATTTTTTTCCCTGGTTTTAATTTAAACAAAAATTTGGCAGTTTACTGTAAGGTGTCCACCAGTCAGCAATCAGTCCATTTGTCAACTAGTAAGCACTCTCTTCTTGTGCTGTTTTTCTCATTGAGATTTGTTATTCTTCGAGATTCTGCCCTGGATAATACAAGATGGAAAGTTTCAATAGTGTGTCTCTTATTTTCAGCAATATTTAAATTCAAGACTGCAAATGACTATTGCCAATTTTAATTATTCCACCATTGGCAGTCATGCCTTAAGTCCTAAGTTCTGTAATTCCTTCCATGAAACCGTCTTATTTTTCTCTTTTTCATTTGCTCCTTAAAATCTAACTCTTGCCAAAGCATTTGGCCATGTGCCTTACTATTGCCTCATGTGGTGTGGTATCTAACTTTGCTTTATAATGCTCCAATGATGTACATTAGGGTGTGACATTGTATTAAAGGCATAATCTAAATACAAATTGTTATTGATGCAGAATATTTCAACAGAAGTTTATGTATTGTGAAAATAATTTTGAATGGATTTTAGTCTACTTCAAGTTTTCATATTGGAGTTCCAGAAAAGTAAATGTTAATTGGTTATCTGGAAGGCCTTTGTTGCCTTATTTGTTATATTTCTCAATGATACTAACTATGTACTATATGTAGACATCTACAAGTTTCCAATAAAGATTGAAAATATGCAGCGTACTTTTCCACTTGCAATAATGAAGGCAAAATATATTGTATTTTCCTGAACTTTTTTATATGCTTTGTGGAAAGTGCTGTTAAGAAAGCATACAGAATATTTTCCTTTGTTAGCCGAGGCATAGAATACAAAAGCAGGGAGGTTATACTGGAGCTGTGCCAAACACTAGTTTGGCCACAACTTGAATACTGTGTGCCATTCTCATCACTTCATTACAGAAAGAGAATATACAAGAGGGAATTTTGTATAAGGATTTTGCCAAGACTGGAAAATTGCACTTAGGAAAGATTGGATAGGCTGGGGTTATTTCTCTTGAAACAGAGGAGGCCAAGGGGAATGATATACTGTGTGGTAAATCTTTCTACATTTTTCTAACTTTTCTAAATACCTGAAAAGAACGAACATAAGGGGATGCAGGAAGAGGGCAAGGAAATGGGGGTACAGGAATTGCTCGTTAGGAGAGTCATCACAGACATGATGGGTGAGCTGTAATGGTTCTGTCATTCCAAGCTGTGTTTATGGAAGAACTAGCCTAAACTGACGCACTTACTTGATAAAAATAGCTTTCACAAAGAACTTCAACGTAAGCACCTTTTCAGTAATTCTATTGTCAACCTGCCATTAAAGATTCATCTTTCAACCCATATGTTTAATTGTGATGTTTAAAGTTTTATTCCATGTACAATACAGATCATTTAAAAAAGCATTTTAATCACCGTATGCATTGTATAAAATGTCATTTAAAATTATTGTAGCTTGTGAATAGTTTAGTCTCAAAATATCCATTATGATTTCCAGTGCAAGCTATGAGGACAGAATGTGGTGAGGTAGAAAGTCCATGACACGATGATACAATGAAATATCTTGTCACAGAAAATAAGCTAATTTCCATTCACATTGCACTTGTCACAATCTCAGGACATCTCAAAGTACTTCCTAATCTAATTAGTACTTCCAACATGAAGTCACTTTTTTGCTTGCAAATGTAACACAGCAAGATCCAGACAGCAACAGTTGAACATGACCTCAATCCCTTTCCCAGATTGCAAGAGTTTGAGTTCCTAATCGCTACCCCCGCTGGCTACTGTACGTGTGTGGATGAGGACGGCAGGGTTAGACTCTGTAGCAGTGGACCTCGTGATCAAGGCCCACATATGAAGAATGGCTATAAGAGTGTCTCTGGATACTGGATACCTCAAAAAATCTGCATTATCATGCTGTAATGTGTGAAAATGGAAGATTGTAACCTCAAAAAAGGAAGGCCAAGACATGTTGTATCAGACGTTCATTCATTCTAATGAAAGAAAGTGACATTGAAAAATTATTTAGGGAAAATGCTTAGGCATTCTGTCAAGGGTAATACATCAAGATAAAAAGAATCATTTTAAAAGAAAACAGGTTGAGGTGAGGATAAGTTTGACCTTCCAATTGGATAAAATGTGCAATCATATTAATCAGATGGTGGTCATACCAACTCACATTTTACACTTTATGGTCATAATTATCAAGATATGCTCATTAAAAAATAAATTGTCAGTTAAAAATAAAGGTGTGGCAGTAGTCAAGGGTAAAGATGTGCAAAACTCCTAAGTTAATATTACCATCTGTTTTTAAGTGAAGATGGATATGATGCCAGAGATTGAAAATGAAAAATCAGTGAAAGGCAGTATTGCAGGCATTAACATAACCAAAAAGATTTTTTTGGATGAAGTAACTAGATTAACTCTTAAAAACTCTCCAAGCCATGATAAGTTGCACTGGAGCCAGTTTCTACATTTCTGTTTGAGCATGTTAAAAGACAACTAAGTATGGATTGGCTGCAGTTGGACAAATTCACTCCTCTTATACTCGAAGCAAGAAGCCAAACTTGGGGAACATGTGGTAGAGATTTGCATTGCAGTAGTGTAGCACTGCTTCCAATCCTCACTTAATTCAAATCAAGCTTCTTGTTGACAGCATCACGACAGTAAATTTGCCTTAATTTTCCAAACCTGACTGGTTTGGAAAAAATACCAGAGAATTTTTAATCATGAAAGGAGGAAGAGCAAACCAGGTCGTGATGTTCTGACCCTGGACTGCACCCCAAATTCTTGGTACAATCTGATTAGTGACCAGTGACTTGAGAGAAATTTGGATTTTGAAGGCACTTGCTAGCAAGATTCCATCGGTTTTAAACAAACAAAAATAAACTTTACTAGGTAAGAAAGATAAAACAATTTGCGATATCATCCTTAGATTTTAACATTCATAATTAATAAGATTTACATGTGAATTACTGTCCCAAAAAAGACATAGTTTAAAATAATTGAGATGTTAATTGAGATACTGGGGATGTGGCGGTACTAAAAAAGATATAGCATTTGGGAAGCAGCATCAATACAAAATTGTCAAGTTGACCCAAGCTCATTGGCTTGAAAATCTTATTTATTTTCCTAGATAGATAAATATTAAAATTAGTCAACCTCTTAACATTCCTGCCGATCTTCAGTTGTCACACTTTGTATGATGAGATATATCAGTGAATTGGTGCAGTCGCTGACAAAGTTGCACTTTTTAATGCTCTATGTAGGGAAGTCTGGATCTTGAGAAGGAAGATGGTGAAGAATTTGAAGACAACATGGATGTATTTGATGACAGCAGCTCAAGTCCTTCCGGCACATTGCGCATGTATCCCCTAACCTGCAAGGTCCTCTATTCATATAAGGTTAGTAAATTGGAAAGTAACTTTTTGAGAATTATGTGAAATGTGGATTTGTTGTCTCTTTTTTTATTCATTCCTGGGACATGGGCGTCACTAGCTGGTCAATACGTGTTGCTCATCCCTAATTGCCCGAGTTAAGAGTCAACCACATTGCTGTGGCCCTGGAGTCACATGTAAGCCAGACCAAATAAGGACAGCAAATTTTCTTCTCTAAAGGACATTAGTGAACCAGATGGGTTTTTACAACAATCAAAAATGTTTTCATGGTCATAGATTCTTAATTCCAAATGTTATTTATTGAATTCAAATTCCATCAGCTGCTGTGGCAGGATTCGAGTCTGGGTCTACGGAGCATTAGCTGAGTTTCTGCGATAATAGCCTAGTGATAATACTACTAGGCCGTCGTCTCTCTGAGTAAAATTGTCACAGGCCTATGGGGATTGGTTTGGAAGTGTGAGTCATATCGGGACATCTCTCCTGAAATATTCTTGCTTCCGAAGGGACTTCCAAAAGCCGGCAGGGAGGAAAGTCGTCAGTAGCCAGCTCCAACAGGTGGAAGTCAATTATACCACAAAAGATTCTATTTTCCAAAGGAGATGCAATCTTCCTGCCATTAGAGTAGCCTCTTCTGCGTATGAAGCCAGCTGGGTTGAGGCCATCAAAGTCAAAAGGTAAAGACACTATTAAGACAAAAGGTCACCACTGAAGCAAAAACAGATTGTGTGGAAGAGTTTCCCCTCCATACCAATAGCCCTAGCAGCTATGGGCCTCTGCAATCTAACTTTTGCAAAAGGCATCAGATACACTGTCGTGGTTCCCTACCTGCCACAGCAGCACCAACTCTCCTGGTGGAGCTTCTGGCTCAACACATTGTGGGTTATCTGGAGTCGCTGCTTGCCTCATCTGTCCACTGTTCTTAATTGGACACGGGTCCTGGAAACGTTGTGTTAATTGACTGTCCACTTCCAAAAAGATCACACTTGATGTGCAACCATGTCCACTTCCAAGGACATGATCCGGCAATAAGTCTGACGTGAGGATCACAACTCAACCAAGACAAGCCGGTCATAAATATCCACAACAGTTAATGAAACTACTCATTCATTCTTACATTATACCAAGAGAAATATTCATGAGTTATCTCAGTTTACACTCTGAAACATTATACAAAATCTTTACTGTTCCTAATTCAATGTACAACTTTTGTGGTTAAAATGGCCAAGTATGTTCAATAACATACTTGTGTGGAATAGAGGGTGATTTAGCTAATTGGATTAGGAATTGGCTGGCAGATAGAAGACAGAGGGTGGTGGTTGATGGGAGATATTCATCGTGGAGTTCGGTGACAAGTGGTGTGCTCAGGGGTCTGTTTTGGGGCCCCTGCTGTTTGTAATTTTTATAAATGATCTGGATGAGGGTATTGAGGGATGGATCAGTAAATTTGCAGATGATACTAAAGTTGGTGGAGTGTAGATAGTGAAGAGGGGTGTTTTAGTTTACAGAGTGACTTGGACAAGTTGCATAGCTGGGCCGAGAGGTGGCAAATGGAGTTTAATGTGGAAAAGTGTGAGGTAATGCACTTTGGCAGGAACAATAAATGTGTAGAGTATAGGGCTAATGGTAGGGCTCTTAATAGTGTTGAGGAACAGAAGGATCTTGGTGTATGTGTCAATAGATCCCTGAAAGAAGGCAGTCAAGTGGATAAAGTTGTTAAGAAGGCTTATGGAGTCTTAGCTTTTATTGGTAGGGGGATTGCATTTAGGAGCCGCAGCATCATGTTGCAGCTGTACAAAACTCTAGTGCGGCCGCACTTGGAGTATTGTGTGCAGTTCTGGTCCCCACATTATAAGACAGATGTGGAGGCATTGGAGAGGGTACAGAGGAGGTTTACCAGGATGTTGCCTGGTATGGAGGGCAGGTCCTATGAAGAGAGGTTGAAGGCTTTGAGGTTGTTTTCGTTAGAAAGGAGGCGGCTAAGAGGGGATCTTATTGAAGCATATAAGATGATTAGAGGTTTAGATAGGGTGGACAGTGATAGCCTTTTTCCTAGTATGGAGAAAGCTAGCACGAGGGGACACAGCTTTAAATTAAGGGGTATGAGTTATAGGACGGATATCAGAGGTAGGTTCTTTACTCAAAGAGTGATTAGGGAGTGGAATTCCCTGCCTGCAGCTGTTGTAGATGCGCCAAGTTTGGTGGCGTTTAAGAGGTTACTTGATAAGTATATGGAAGAGAAGGGAATGATTTAGTTAGGAGGGGCATTGCTTTTTATTTTGGTCGGCACAACATCGAAGGCCGAAGGGCCTGTTCTGTGCTGTAATGTTCTATGTTCTAACTTTAATGGAGTGACCTTACACAGATCTTGAGTTTGAATTTCAGTCAAATTAACATTAATTTGCTATCTATTCTGTAATGGGTTTCTCTGCCACCTTGTTTTGGTACAGAAAAGCTCGAGAGAGAGGGAGACGCCCAAGAAAAAGGCACCAGACTGACTAAGGAGGTCACTAAGTGTTAACAGCTCAGGCTGTTACGTTGTTATAGCTGAACAAAAAGCCTTGACGTAGAAAGAAAACAAAGTATTGTTGGTTACTAGTATATTATATCCTCTCTTGCATCAGTCGGTGATGCCAACTACAATGACTCAACAGCTGCTCTGACCAAAAACCCAGGGCAGGCCAGGGACCAACCCTGGCATCTTCTTGATCTATAATTTCTCTCTGGCCTGAAGACAAACCAAATTTGTTGCCTAATAAGATTTGTCTGAAACAGCACGAAGAGCAATAAAGAAGCAAAGGATGACACAAATCTGCATAAGATTAAGAATTTTATTGTTAATTAGGAAAATAGTTTCACAATTGTGGAATTCAAGATAATCGACAAAATTTCAAGGCATTTGCTGAATTCTTGCAGTTGTGTAAATTTCAACAGAAATGTATCAAATAAGTCACAGATAGTGAGCTTAATAAAATTAGGTATTATAAGTAAAGAAAAAGCCAGTATTGAGTAGTAGAAACAGAAAAACGGTTCCATTAATAAAGAGCATATTGACTCCCCTAAATCCTTTGGTAGCTGTGTGATGCAGAAAAGCAAAAGTAAATTATTTCCCATCAGTTAGAACTGAACATGTGATTAAAAAAATAAACTTCTGGTCAGGATGTATGTTCCAGATAAAATCAATTAAGAAAAACTCTCAGCAATTTTACCCACTCCTTTCCTGCAGCCATTAATTGCTTACAAAGGTATAATCCACAGACAGTAGGTGCAATTATAATATCTTGCCAAAGTGGCTTTTATTTATTTATCAGCCTTAATGATCTGCCTTGTCTTGATTAGAACAAAACACAGGAAAAGCAGTTTGGAGCCAATAAATATTAAGGATTTCACAAGGTGAATTATGTTCATTCTTCCCATCACTGCACAGAATGGTGCTGCAAATTTGCAGAAATTTTGTCTTTATAATTTCACAAGAACAATGCAGAAAATACTTGAAAATTTTCTGTATCTGCACTACTTACCTGCATCATTTACATTACAACCACAACACTGATGCAAAACAATTTTACTCAACACCAGTGTGTGAAAAAATCATGGACAAGGTCATTTTAACTTCGTAGAGTACTTTGTTTTGTGCTGGCCCTATTCCTGAATTCTACATTAGCATCAGTTCAGAGCAAACTATTTTATATCAACTGTATAATCAAGGTATAAATACAATCTATTTTGTTCAGATCTTTTCAGTCGCTTTTTCCTGAAATAATTTTTCTGTTTTATTTGTTTCATGTTTGGTTCTGGTACTAACATGAAACCTTGAAATGATCATGTAATAATGCCATGTCTTTTGTAACATCAATCATTTCACTTGAGCAAGGTAAAAAATATTACTTCAGCTAAATAACTAATTACTATTTATTCGAGAAATGCCAAGTTACGGTTAATATCAAACTTTCATTTGTATGTGTCTAAGCATTGCTGCATGCTAAATACTTTTAATCAGCACATCAATACATTGCATGCCAAGTTATTTGTTTACATTTTAATGAAATTACCTTTTTAGAACTGAATTGGGAAGAAACATACTAAAATGTAATGAACTCAAGGAAGACATACCAGTAGAATCTCAACTTTTAATTTAGTGTAAAGTAACTGCAAATCTGCAAATATAATTACCATTTATTCTGTTTGCTTTCTGTAGGCTAATCAACCAGATGAACTCACTATTGAAGAACATGAACTCTTGGAAGTAATTGAAGACGGCGACATGGAAGACTGGGTGAAGGTTTGTGTTGCATTTCATATTAAGCTAGTCTCTATTATTAACCGCAAGTGCCAACCATGAGTCAGAACTTGTGGGTTGAAGTTTCACTCCAAAGATTTGAACACAGAAATATATGCTGACATTTTACTATAGCACCGAGGAAGCGCTGCACTATCAGAGGTGCCATCTTTTTGTTGTGATGTTAAACTGAGGTCCCATCTGCTTTCTCAGATGGACATAGAAGATCTCGAGGCAATATTTTGAAGAGCAGGAGAGTTATCCCTGGTGTCCAGGCCAAAACATATCCCTCAAACTGATTATCTGACCATTATTACACTGCTGATGTGGGAGCTTGTGATGTACAAATTGGTCATCAGATTTTCTGCATTATGACAGTGACTACATTTTTTAAAAATATCCCCATTGGTTATAAAGCACTTTAATGGATGCCCTGAGTTTGTGAAACACAGCACATAAAAAAAAATCAGTATTGCAATTATCATTTGTTTTTCAGCTATGTAGCAGCATTTTATTAAATGATCAGTTATTTTCAAGTGTAACTTCATTATCTGCTGGTATACATTTTTGTTAAGAGAAGCATTCTGGACAATTAAAGTTGACCAGCACATTGACACTTCGAACCAAGTACATTTTAACTTTAAAATATCTAGTAATTCACTTTTTTCTTTTTTGAAAGTGACTGAAAGGTGAAATTATCTACATATGAATAGTTACACGAGTAACATTTTGTTTCTTTTGTGAACTTTCTTTTTACTCTTTTGATTTTAATCATTTCATACCAGTGGACTCTTGCTTTTCTGTTGAAAATGGCATGCAGCTAATCGTTTAAAATAAATGTCACTTAAAATTCATTGTACATTTTTCTTCTTGACGTGCTTTGGATGTGGTTTCGAACCTTCCCATTTTTGGGAAGATTGAAAGATTGGGTGTGGCATTTCTTTTTCTTGCTGGTAAACTACTTGGATACTTTCCATCATTTAAAGGCGAGGAATAAGGCAGCTCAGGTGGGATACGTACCAGAGAAGTACCTACGATTTCCGACCTCCAACAGCCTGATCAGTATGCTTCAAACTCTGGGTTCCTTGGATGCACGATCTCATTCCTCAAGCAACTCTACAGAGCCTGAGCTGGTAACTGGTGGCATTAATGGAGATTCTAGTGGTATGTTTCTTCTTTTTAATTTTCATCCTAACTGGAAAAATGTACGGAAGCAGCATTGGTCAGCTTTCTGAATGTCTGTTCAGCTGGATTTCAAAATAAGAATAATTCAATTAAAGTGTGTATGATTAAAATGAATAATGTTTTAAAGTGCAAATTTAATATCTGATCATATCAGAACTAATATACTTTGATGCATAGTAATATAGAAGAAGCCTGGCAAAGTAGTCTTGTTGTAATAAGATGCTGTCACAATTACATCTGTTAGAATGCTGACAGAGCAATCTGAAGAGCAACTTGATTTTGGATCACCAACCATAAGACAGTAAATAAAGTCTGTTCTAGCAGACCTTAGAACAATGCCATTATATAACTCAGGCTTTGGTCATTTTACAATAAGATTTTATAGAACATAGAACACTACAGCACAAACAGGCACTTCAGCCCACAAGTTGCGCCGAACATTCTCATACCTAGTAGGCCATAGAACTATCTGTAACTCCCAATCCCATTAAATCCCATGTACTCATCCAGAAGTCTTTTAAAAGACCACAGCGAGTTCACCTCCACCACCACCGACGGCAGCCGATTCCATTCACTCACCACCCTCTGAGTGAAAAACTTACCCCTAATATCTCCTCTGTGCTTGCTGCCCAGCACCCTAAAACCTGTATCCTCTTGTAGCGACCATTTCAGTTCTGGGAAATAGCCTCTGAGAATTCACCCCATCTATTCCTCTCAACATTTTATAAACCTCTATCAGGTTGCCTCTCAACCTTCGTCTCTCCAGGGAGAAGAGATGTAGCTCGCTCAACTTACCTTCATAGGGCATGCCTCCCAATCCAGGCAACATCCTTGTAAATCTCCTCTACACCCTCTCAATACTTCCACGTCCTTCCTGTAATGAGATGACCAGAAATGCACACAATACTCCAAGTGGGGTCTGACAAGGGTCTTGTAAAGTCTTATATTTTTATCATATAAGGATCTTGTATTTTTATCATATTGATATATTGCTTTGTGTAGAAATTAATTGGGTAACTTTGCTCCAGTGGTAAAAGATACGATTGCCATAGTCCCAGATGACCATACGCTGCTCCCCCCTTTGAGGAGGAGAGCTAGCCGTTGGTGAGGACTACTACATCTCAGGTGAGGGGCAAAGTTGAAAGAGGCGGGAGGAAGTCTTCATGAATAACCCCAGTTGCTCCAGAAATTGAACGCGCGCTGTTGGCGTTACTCTGCATTCACTAACCAGCCAACTGAGCTGAACCGACCAATTGGCAATCTCAGCCTTGAATGCTTTGTTTAACCAAAATGCGCAGCTTTTTGGGGGTTGAGGGGTGGGGTGAGGTGGGAGAAAAAAATTCACATTTCCATTACCATTTCTTTGTAAAAATACTTCATGGTTTCACTCCTAAATGGTTAGTCCTAATTTTATTATTATGCCCTCTTGGTTTGGATGTCCCATGAGAACACACAATATATCACTACCAAACCCTTTTGCCATTGATATTAAAACTAAATTTGACCATCCTTTGACTTTGCTGACCTCAAAAGAATGCAAATTAAGCACATGCAACTTGCCCTCATCCTTTAACATTTGAAATGCCAGTTTCATTCTGGTGAATTTGTATCACCTTTCAGGCTAGTAAATCCTTCCTGAGGTGCACTGCCAGATGGGATCTGACTAAGGCTGTGTAGTCCCTTTAAGATAAAGCCCTGTATGATTCAGGGTATGGTAGTATAGTGAATGAAATAATAATCCAGAGGATTGTGTTTACAGCCCAAAGAATGGGGGTTCACACTCTACCATAATGGTTGACAATTTGAATCTGGAACTTAAAAGTGCCCATGAAGCTGTCAGGTTGTAAAAGCTCAACTGGTACCAAAAGGAAACCTGCCATACTAGACCCAGGCGAAATTGATTGATTTTTGCAAGATTGTGTCAGAACTACTACCAGCAGTTCCAATCGAAGGTCCAACAGCACCTTTTCAATTCAAAAAAGAATGGGCAAAAAGTGCTAACCTGATCAATGACACCATTCCATTGGATAGTTTGATTTAACCTTTGGAACAGTACACCAGCTTTTGGTGATTTGTGTATGTGGACATCCTCTGTAGCTCTCAGTCATTTGCCATGAAAAATAATTTCCAATTTGTCTTTATTGGATTTAGTGTCTCCCACAGATTGAACTCTATATGGCAGTTTTGCCACCAAATTAATCTTACTTATCAGTTATACAGTGAAAAGCTGAAACCCTATTATAAATCCTTGGGGAAACACCACTTGGCACATTCTGCCAATTAAGTCCATTCCCTTTATGCCTATTCTATCTTTTGCCTGCTGAGCAATTACTGTTTTCTTGATTTTGCCATTGAACACAAATAAAAATTGCATGCAAATTCATTTTGGCTTCTCTTCTGTAAAATTCTCACTAGTAAAAAGAACATTTGTTTCCTATTCAGTTTGTTTTGTTAAGGCACTTTACGATTATGAGGGGCAGACGGCAGACGAACTTTCATTCCCGGAGGGAGCTATCATTAGGATATTAAACAAAGAAAACCAAGAGGATGATGGCTTCTGGGAGGGCGAGCTTAATGGCTGCATTGGCGTCTTTCCTTCCGTGTTAGTAGAAGAACTGGCAGGTTCTGAGAATGGTGACACTCAGTGGATTGGAGATTCACAGGTATGTAAGAATTTAATGCCTACGTGCATTGCATTTGTGATAGTAGCATTGCCGTTAGGAAATGTTGCCATGATGTTGAAATAAATGGAACCACAGGAAAATGAGTTATCATTTTGAATGAGCAACAATATTTGGCATGCCTGTGTTAAGTTAGCCACCATTTTATCTTCACAAATCTAGTGCCACCAAATATAGTTGACCAAAGTTTTACACAGTGGAATTTTTTTGATTATCTGGTTTTCTGCCAAGTAAGAAGTCTCACAACACCAGGTTAAAGTCCAACAGGTTTATTTGGTAGCACAAGCTTTCAGAGTGTCGCTCCTTCAGATGAGTGAGGAATTGTGTTCACAAACAAGGCATATATAGACACAAACTCAATTTACAAGATAATGGTTGGAATGCAAATCTTCACAGATAATCAAGTCTTAAAGGTACAGACAATGTGAGTGGAGAGAGCATTAAGCACAGGTTAGAGATGTGTATTGTCTCCAGCCAGGACAGTTAGTGAGATTTTGCAGAAACTGATAGCGAAGTTCAGCACACATGAGGATGGCCTCAACCAGGATCTTGGGTTCATGTCACACTATCTGTAACCCCTCACAATTTGCCTGGGCTTGCAAAGTCTCACCAACTGTCCTGGCTGGAGACAATATACATCTCTTTAATCTCTGCTTAACCCTCTCTCCACTTTCACTGTCTGTATCTTTAAGCCTTGATTACCTGTAAAGACTCGCATTCCAATGATTATCTTGTAAATTGAGTATATGTCTATATATGCCCTGTTTGTGAACACAAATCCAACTCACAAGAAGAAGGAGCGACACTGCAAAAGCTTATGCTACCAGATAAATCTTTAACCTGTTGCTTGGAGCTTTCTTACTGCGCTTACTCCAGTCCAATGCCGGCATCTCCACATTATTTCCGTCAAGCATGGAGTTTGTTCACTTGTATTTGATACTGTCCAATAAAATGGACTAACATGAAATGCTGTCAATAAATCTGTTTGATCAACTGTCGAAAAAACATAAATCTTTGACATGGTAAACATTCCAAGTGCTTAATGAAGGGAGGAGAAGCTGATGTTGAGCATTAGTTTTAAAATATGAATCATAGAATCCCTACAGTACAGAAGGAGGCCATTCAGCCTGTCGAGCCTGCACTGACAACAATCCCACCCAGTCAACACCCTTCTAACCCCGGGTATTTATCCTGCTGATCCACCCAAATTTAACCATTTTGAGACTCTAAGGAGCAATTCAGCATGGCCTGACCTACACATCTTTGGAGTGTGGGAGGAAACCAGAGCATCTGGAGGAAAGCCATGCAGACACAGGGAGATTGTGCAGACTCTGCACAGTTAGTGATCCAAGCTGAGAATCGAACCTGGGTCCGTGGTGCTGTGAGGCAGCAGTGCTAACCACTGAAGGAAAGTTTTTTTTAACATGCAGTCGTGAATTGTAGAATTCACTTCTCGTGCTGATTGTTGAGGTAGGAGTTGCAACTTTCAAGATTAGATTGGAATGGAGAATGAATCATAAGTTATGAGACCATAAGACTTAGACGCAGAATTAGGCCGCTCGGCCCATCGAGTCTGCTCTGCCATTCAATCATGATTGATATTTTTCTCATCCCTATTCTTCCCATAAGCCTTTTTCCCATAACTCCTGATTCCCTTATTAATCAAGAACCTATCTATCTCTGTCTTAAAGACACTCAGTGACTTGGCTTCAACAGCCTTCTGTGACAAAGAGTTCCACAGATTTACCTCTCTGTTCAAGAAATTCCTCCCTCATTATCATCACAGTCATGATATCCCTATCATTCTGATGAGCTCCATATGTCTATCCAATAACTGCATAAAAGTTCCTAAAGTGTCCAACTCCACTATCATAGCAGGCAATGTATTTCACACCCCAACCACTCTGAGTGAAGAATCTACCTCAGACATCCTTCCTATATCTCCCACCATGAACCTTATAGTTATGCCCCCTAGTAACAGCTACATCCACCCAAGGAAATAGTCTCTGCACATCCACTCTATCGATCCCCCTCATTATCTTTTCAACCTCTATTAAGTCACCTCTCATCCCCCTCTGCTCTAAACAGAAAAGCCCCACTCTGTATTCCTTTCCTCATAAGACCTACCCTCCAAACCAGGTAGCATCCTGATAAATCTCCTGTGCGCTCTCTCCAATGCTTCTACATCCTTCTTAAAGTGAGGTGACCAGAACTAAACATAGTATTCCAAATGTGGTCTCACTAACGTCCGGTATAGGTGCAGCATAACCCCCCAACTCTTAAACTCAAACCTCCTGTTAATAAATACTAATACAGTATAACCCTTCTTCATGCCTCTATCCAGTTGAGTGATAACCTTCAGAGATCTGTGAATATGAACACCAAGATCTGTCTGTTCCTCCAAATTCTTCAGAACCCTGCCATTGACTCTGTAATCCGCATTCAAGTTTGTCCGACCAAAATTAATCACCTTGCATTTACCAGAGTTAAACTCCATCTGCCACTTTTCGGCTTGGCTCTGTATCCTATTAATGTCGCTTTGCAGCCTACAAGAGCCCTTCACCTCTACTCCACCAGTCTTGGTGTCATCAGCAAATTTACTAATCCACCTTTTAGCCTCCTCTTCCAAGTCATTGATAAAAATCACAAATAGCAGAGGACCCAGCACTGACCCCTGTGGTAAACCACTGGTAACTGGCCTCCAGTCTGAAAATTTTCCTTCCACCACCACCCTCTGTTTTCTATGAGACAGCCAGTTACTTATTCAATTGGCCAACTTTCCTTTTATCCCACACCTCCTTACTTTCTTCATGAACCTACCATGGGGAACCTCATCAAACGCCTTACTAAATCTATGTATATGACATCAACTGCTCTACCCTCATTTACACACTTAGTTACGTCCTCAAAGAATTCAATCAAATTTGCAAGGCAGGACTTACCTCTCACAGAACCGTGCTGACTATCTTGGATTAAACTGCATCTTTTCAAATGATCATAAATCCTATCAGAACCCTTTCCATTAACTTACCGACCACCGAAGTAAAACTAACTGACCTACAATTACCAGGGTCAATTCTATTTCCTTTCTTGAAGAGAGGAACAATATTCACAATTCTCTAGTCCTCTGGCACAATCCCTGTGGACAATGAGGACCCAAAAATCAAAGCTGAAGTCTCCGCAGTCTCATCCCTTGCATCCCAAAGTATCCTAGGATGTATGCCACTGGGCTGGAGAACTGATCAACCCTCAGGTTGTGCCCTCAGGTTTTAGTTTTCCCTAACTAGTGGAAACATCCTCTACATGTCCACTCTATCCAGGCCTTGCAGTATCCTATAAGTTTCAATAAGATCCCTACTCATCCTTCTAAACTCCAAGAAGTACAGACCCAGCGTCCTCAACCATTCCTCATATGACAAGCTCTTCATTCCAGGGATCATTCTTGTGAATGTCCTCTAGACCTTTTCCAAGGTCAGCACATCTTTTCTTAGATATGGAGCCCAAAACTACACTCAGTATTCCAGATGAGATCTAACCAGAACCTTGTACAGCTTCAAAAGTATATCCCTGCTCTTGTATTCTAGCCCTCTCGACATGGATGCTAACATCACATTTGCCTTTCTAACTGCTGACTGAATCTGCACGTTAACCTTAAGAGAATTTTGAACAAGGACTCCCAAGTTATAGAGGAACCCATACAAAACAGTTCACTGTGTGCAACTTTGTGCTGCAAGAATGGGAGCATTTTTAGTTCAGTCATCCAGTTTATAAAGTAAACACAAAAAATTGTGGCATTTTAGTGTTGATATGTGACAATGATATAGTTTTATATGTTTGGAATAGAAAATGACAATTAGTTTCATTTATCATTGGTTATTTACCCTTGCTTTTCTTTCATAGGTAATGTTCCATTTTTATATTTCTCAGCACAAAACTAAAATGCTTAGTTAGAATCATGGGTGTGCCGTTTAGTGCCCAGACTTGAAGTGTAGATTGACGCTTATTTCATTATAGTGATAAAAATCTTGTATTGTAAGCAACAAAGTTTTCCAGAAGTACAGTCACAGCAGTTTTAATTATTTGTTTTTTAAGTGAGCTTTGCACAAGGACGCCCTAAAAAGCTGCGGAAATGCAGAATAGAAGGAAATAACATAATCCTTCCTTCCTCTCCATTAACTTGTTTATGGAACAATGCAGTATTCAGAAAGATATTCTGACATATAAAGCTGATCCTACTAAAACGTCAGCTGATCACTTGGAATGTCATTGTGCTGAAAATTTCAATACAGTTACATGCAATTCTTATAAAGCAATGTAATGCGGTGCTTAAAGCCTTTACAGCCAGTAGGAGAGGGCACGTGAAGCCTTGAAGTGCTTTGTGTTCATTGATGCCAGCATTACCTTTTTTTAGCTAACTGAGGAGTGAACTGCAGTGGTGTGGGAGCACCATTTTTTGTGACCATGTGTCATATGGACACAAATGCCAATAACCTCCTAGACATGAACCGAGAATTGCAGGATTTGGTGACAAAATATTAAACATGTTTTGAAACAGCCTAAAATATAGTTGGCAGTGTGCTGTAATGTTATTCTTCTGTTTCAGTCCATTCTACCTGAAGTTCAGCATTTTTATTTAGTTTTAGCATAATGATAGTTAATCGAGTCACAGTACCCAAGAGTTGAACAAAAACAGCTATTGACTAAATCATGCCCTTCACCCTAACATGTATAAAGAAATGAAAATAAAAATCTAAAAAATACCTATCCTACATTTAATTGCTGGAACATCACAGCTAGACATTTCCTTCTCACACTGTTTATTCTACTCTCCTGCACCCCTCCTCGGCTCTCTATAGCCATTTAATCTCCTTGGAGAGGGAAAAGGAGCAAAGGGCCCTGAAGTGAAGATAGAATGAGGGAAGTTTTCCAACCACCTTAGAGGATCAAAACCAGCCCAGGATAATAAATTGATCACATATTTATGAACTACTAATCCACTTTTTTATATGGTGCAGTCTCTGTCAAGGAACTATCTTACAGTAGAGCAGAATGTTAATGTTTTTGTTCTGTGCTCACTTTCAAGCAGAGTTAGCATTAAAGATTGGCTTTGTACGATTAGTTCTTTTCCAGTAAGTTCTGTCTGACTAGTCGTTCTTCTCATATCTGTGTTTAGTAAAACAAATTGTGTCAACACTGGCCTTGTATAGAATTGCACAATGCAAACCATTTGTTTCATCATTTATAGAAGCTGAAGGAGATGCAAACTGTACAACATATTGTCTGTTTGAAGCAGAATTTGAACAAACATTGATGTTCCCTCAGCAAATCGCAACAACCCAACACGTATTCACACAATGGAGAATGCAAGAGGGCATGCCAGGAACAGCAAATGAGATGCCAAACTGGTGAAGCTACCAAACAGGACTGCGTGCATGCCAAACAATATAAACAGCAAGTGATAAACAGAGCTAAGCGATCCCACCAGTAACGGATCAGATCCGAGCTCCGTAGACCATTCACAACTGGATGTAGCAGGTGATGGACAATGAAACAACTCACTGGAGGAGGAGGCTCCACAAACATCCCTGTTCTCAGTGATGGAGGAGTCCAGCACATCAGTACAAAAGGTGCCGAGTGGATGATTCATCATAATCTCCAACGGCCCCCAGTATGACAAATGCCAGTCTCCAGCCAATTCAATTCATTCCACATGATATGAATACTGCAAAGGCAATGGGCTCTGATAACATTCTGGCAATAGTACTGAAGACTTGTGCTCTAGAACCTGCCATTCCTCTAGTCAAACTCTTCCAGTACAGTTACAACACTGGGCAATTATCTAGCCTACAATGTGGAAAATTGCCTGGTTATGTCCTTTACCTAAAAATCAGGACAAATCCGACTCTGCCAGTTACTGCCCTTGATCATCAGTAAAGTGCTGGAAGAGGTGGATCATCGACAGTGCTATCAAGCAGCACCAGAAGTTCAGCATTTTTGTCTAGCTTTAGCAGAATAGTTAATTTAGTCACAGCACCCTAGACTAAGTCTAGGGTGACTAGGTCAGCAATAACCTGCTAAGTCACACTCAGTTTGCATTTCGCCAAAGTCACTCAGCTCCTGACCTCATTACAGCTTTGGTTCAAACATGGACAAATCAACTGAATTCCAGAGGTGAGGTGAGAGTGACAGTCTTGACATCAAGACCATGTTCAATCGAGTGTGGCATCAAGGAGCCATAGCAGAGTTGGAATTGTTGAGTATCAGGGCGCAAAGTCCACTGATTGGAGTCATACCTGGCATTTAGAAAGATGGTTGTGGTTATGGGATGTCAGTCACCTTAGGTCCAGGACATTCCTGCAGGAGTCTCTCAGGGTGATGTCTAGGCCCAACATCTTCAGTTGCTTCATCAATGACCTTCCCTTTGTCGTAAGGTCAGAAGTGGAGATGTTCACCGATGATCACACTATGTTCATCACTATTCGTGACTCTTCAATAGTTGAAGCAGTACACGTTCAAATGCAACAAGGTCTGAATAATATCCAGGCTTGGGCTGACAAGAAGCGCTCGCGCCACACAAATGCCAAACAATGACCATCATCAATAAGACAATCTAACCACTGCCCTTGACATTCGATGTATCCACCCACCATCAGCATCCTAGGGTTTACCATTAACCAAAAACTCAACTAGACTTACCACATAAATACAGTGGCTACTAGAGCAGATCAGAGGCTAGAAATGCTGTGGCAAATACGCCATCTACAAGGCACAAGTCAGGAAGGAATACTCCCCACTTGTCTGATGGGTGTAGCTCCAACAATACTCAAGAAGCTTGACAGAATCCAGAACAAACCAGCCCACTTAATTGGCACCACATTCAGTCCCTCCATCACTGACATTCAGTAGCAACAGTGTGTACTCTCTACAAGATGCACTGCAACAATTCACCAAAGATCCTTTGCACCTTCCAAATCTACGTCTACTTCCATTTAGAAGGACAAGGGCAGCACCACCTGCAAGTTCCCCTCCAAGCCACTCACCATCCTGACCTGGAAATATATTGCCGTTCCTTCGCAGTTGCTGGATCAAATCTTGGAATTCCCTCCGTTATGGCATTGTATGTCAACCCACAGCATGTGGATTGTAGCTATTCATGAAGGCAGCCCACCACCATCTTGTCAAGGGCAGCTAAGGATGGGCAATAAATGCTGGTCAGCCAGCGACACCCATGTCCCACGAATGAATGCAAAAAACAAACTACTTAGAAGTCCTCTTGACATCTTCATTTTGATTGCAAACAGACCGGTGTGACCTTCCAAAGAGTAAATTTAACAAAGAAGGAAAATTAATAGGATAAATATTTAAGAAAGGATATTGAGATACTGGAAAGGGTGCAAAAATGTTTCCCTGGGATGATCCCAAAACTGCAAGGTTATAACTATTAGGAAAGGATGACCAGACTAAGTCCCTTTTGGCTTGAAAAGAAAAGATTGGAAAGGTGGGGGTGTGACTGGATGGTTTTTAAAATTATGTAAGGCTTGATAGAGTACATACCAAGAACGCTCCCACTTATGGAAAAAAGCGAAACTAGAAACTTCAATTCAAGAAATTAAATTGAAAATTCGGAAAAAATTTTCTATTCCAAAAATGATGAGCATTGGAACTCTGCCACAAGGAATAGTCTGGGCAAATAATATGGTTCTGAGGCAAAAAAGGAATTGAGGGATCAGCCAATAATTGGATGGGAGAAGGCTTGAGTGAAGCAATGCGTTTGGACCAAATGGCCTGTTTCCGTGCCATATATGCTATGCAATTCTATGATTAGACTACTACAATGAGAAGTGGGGGGAGTTCAGCTTTATTGCTCAAGAAGTTGAACAAATTCAATGCACTTGGTGGAATAGAAGCACAAAACTGAATAGAGAAAGAAAATGTAAATATTATTGGAGAGAGAAAGACTTTGAAGTAATGACTTAAAAAAAAAGACTTTATAGAAGGGGCAGTGGTGCCAAAACATTGAGTAAACTATGGAAAAGAAACAAAACTCTTTGTTTGGTATGTCAGTTCATAAAATATTTAAATTGAAACTGTATTGCTAAAATTCCTCCATCAATATAGAGGTATTTAGTAACAGTAGATAATACAGGTGGTAGAAAAATAGGAACAGAAGTAGGCCATTCAGTTTTAAGATTGATGGGTCATCCTGACTCGAAACATTGGCTCTATTCTCTTTGCACAGATGCTGTCAGACCTGCTGAGATTTTCCAGCATTTTATGGTGTAGATAATAACTTATCTACCTTCATCTATCTGTCTTTGTTCTCTAACCCACAGTATCCTTATCTAATAGCACCTCTCGATCTAAGTTTTGAAATTTTCAATGGACCTAGTGTTAGCAACTTTTTGGGGAGGAACTTACAGATTTTTCCACTAAGGCCTAACTTTATTTTAAGGTTGCAGCCCTTGTTCTGGATCCACCCACCAAAGGAAATAGTTTCTATCTATCCAATTAAATCCTTTAATCATCTTAAACATCTCTATTAGATCACGCTTTAATCTTCTACGCTCAGGGGAATACAAATCTAGTTTATGCAACCTGTCCTCCTAATCTGACCCTCTTAGCTCTGGTATCATTCTGGTGAATCTGCACTCCACCCTTCCAAGGTCAACACTTCCTTCCACAGTACTCCATCTGTGACTTTTTTCACCATTTCAATGCTGTTGAAGGTATAGGCCAACATTTCATTAGCCTTTATATTATTTTCAGTGATCTCTTTGCTTGAACCACTAAATCCCTTCTGCTCATCTGCAGTTTTTAGTTTCTTATTTTAGAATTAGACAAGCATGAACCCATAATAATACTGGTTACAGCATTTCAGAAGAGTGAAACAGGAGAGTAGGTGGCAGTATTTATGAAGGATTCCTTTCCAGCATTAGAATATAACCCTTAGGGATCGCTTTAAAATAGATTCTGTATGAATAGATTTAAGGAATAATAGGGGAAATGGTATGATGATGTACATTATAGACCACAAAATAATGGACACCATAGATTGTACAGAACAGAAGGAGACCATTCAGCCTATTGTCTATGCCAGCAGCTTTGAAGACAATTCAGTTAGCCCCACTCACTTGTTTTTCTTTCCCCCCACAATCCATTGATATTTATTGAATTTGTACCTGTTACCCTGCTAAGCACTGTGTTCCAAATCTTAACCACTTGTTGGGCGATTTATGTTTCACACAGTTCTTTTGTCAGTCACCTTAAGTCATGTATCTTAATAATTGATCTTTGAAGCAGTTTTCTCTTTATATAATCTTTCTAAATCCTTTATGATTTCAAACACCTCTATCAATTCTACTTTTAGCCTTGATGCAAAATATAATGAATGCTGATTATCTGAAATGCAAACAGAAAATTGTGGAAATGACCAGCATCTGTAGAGAGAGGAAAAGTGTTAGCATTTTAAGTCCATGTAATTGTTGAAGTATCTACAGCATTTTGCTTTTAAACAATGGTTGTGGCTGGTTTCTTATAAAAATTCAGCTGCAAAAGGCAACAGTCTTGACATGTGCTGATGACAAAAGTATAGACGCTTTAGTAATCAGTGAGGAAGACTATTGAAAACCTAATAGTCTATGGGTACCTTGGACTATATCCAAGCACAGCAATGTGCATAGATGTGGGTCTGCTGAGGGTACAGAATGAGATTTTTTACCAAGCTTCTAACCTTTCAGCCTAAGTTTCCATTCCACCAGCTTTGTGTATCGTACAATACATGAGGAGGCAGACTGTTCTTGCAGGCTTTTTCATATGTGTGTGGGGGTGGGGGCGGGGGGGGAGTCTCCCAGCCCACTGTCTCCAGCTTCAAGATTTTTGGAGTCATCAGTATCGTGCCAGAAATCAGCACGGAGATGATTTAAATACTTAAATTATCATTTAAATTTTGTTAACCGTGGACTAGAGTCTCCAGGGTTGAGGCTTGCTAGTGTTTCTCCCCCTCCAGAAACCCTCATCTTAGCCAGGAGTGGTTCACCCAGTACTCCAGCGGGATTTATAACTGCTCCGCAGTAACAGGGAGCAGGCAGCCGTTTCCCTGCTGGAGGGCAGAACTCATGGCACTGACAGTGTCTAAGAGGCAAACTGGCAATGCCCAAGGGCATCTTGGCACTGTCCACCAGGCATCGGGCAGTGGTGAGAGGGCAGGACCTATAACAGGGGCTGATCAGCACGGGTGGGGGCACCCGCTGCGCCACTCTGCGTAGGAATCAGTCACAGAGGAAGGGAAGTGGGTGATCAAGGCAGGCCATCTGGGGAGGAGGTGGGGTGGAGGCAGACTGCCAGGAGGAGATTGGGACTAGCTCAGAATGCAGGAGATTCAATCTGAAAATCCTGTTTAAAAAATCAGAAGTTACTCCAGTTTTCAAATGAATTTGGCACTTAAAATTCTTTTGGAAGAATCACGCCTGTGGTGTTTTAGCAATTACATTCCCGCCCCCACCCCGCTTTTATATACACCAACATTTTGAACTGGGTGTTTATCATTCTCTGCTTTAAGTTTCTGAACTGTCTTTGTTCTTACATGTCTCCGTTGCTTTATATTCACGCTACCTAAAACATCAAAAGCAAAGCATGCTGGGATACTTTGACCATTGTTAATCTTATTAAAATATTTTAACAAAAGATAAACTTAATTTAAAATAAGATGCAATATTATTATGCATCCCTATTATTGTTGTCTTGATATCATTTGCTATGACAATGGCTGGTATTATTCTCATAAATTTATATATAGATTTATTTGTCAAGTATGAACTAATTTTATTAAAAAATTAAAAATCTTTTAATAATACATGTTGTTTGAATAGAATGAATGATAAACAATTTCACAGGTGAGTTTGAGGTTTGCCTCATTCATGAGCTGATAAAATCAGTTGTCCGAGGAACCATTATGATTCAAGCACAGCTTGAGTCTTTCAGCATCATTAAAATAATATTCCCAATTCTCTGAATCAGACCCCTTTACACATAACAGCAGCTGGTTTCCTGGCCTTCATTACCTGTTTAGCCTCACATATAACCATGAAAAAGCAGTTGCATTTTGAGTTCTGCTTGAGAAAATGATGCAATGACAGGCTGCTGTTGTACTGAACAATTTGGACTTAGCAATTTATTATGACAGAAGAGTAAACAGACATTATTCATTATAACAATGTTTTGGACTAATCTACATAATTATGGATATAATAATATCTGAGTAATATTTGGACACTGTCAATTTCTGTTTGTTGAATCTGATGTGCAGGTATCTCCTTCCTCAAGACCACAAGCTAACCTTCCTTCATTACCATTGTATGATCAGCCACCTTGCAGTCCTTTCAGCAGTCCAGACAAGACCGGATTGCAGTCTTTCCCCAGATCACCATCAGTAACAGGTAAAGTATGGCAGCTATACTAAAGCATACTAGCTAGATTTTGGGATAACTGGTGCTCCAAACCTTTCAGTCTGGAGGGGCAGGGAATATGACCCACCCAAAAAGTCCAACCCAAAAGCTGAAGGTGGTGTTGTAAGTGCATGTGTTGGTATAGCTGGAAAGAGCTTATCATAGTAAACAGCTGAAAGTTTATTTATTATTATTTATTATAACTTCAAGCTGTTTACTTTGACAAGTTCCTTCCAGCTACCCCAATACACGTACTTACAACATCACCTTCAGCTTCTGGGCTGGACGTTATAGGGGTGCCATATTCCTTGCCCCTCTGCACTGAAAGATTTGGAGGGAGACATGCAGCCATTTTATGTTGAAAGGAGTGTTAATTGTTGAGACTTCCACCCCCACCTAGAAAGTCGAACAGTGCCAAATTTGAGCAGTAGTTGCTCTTGGCACCGCAGGCAGTCCCTGAAGAAGAAAAGGTTATAAGACTGGGCTATTGGCAGTGCCAGGCTGGCAGACACCAGCACGGTGGCGTGAGAGGGGTGGGGAGACAAGTTTGAGAGGCTTGAGTTAAATGGAGGGAATGATGTGGGGGAGGTGCTGTGTGATTCCAGTGGGTACAGGGGATTCTCAGGAACATTTTCCCCTCACTTTGCCCAACACCAACTTGAGCAGTAAAGGCTGTTGGGTTCCCCACTTGGCATAGACCCACCCCATGCCTAAAATAGTGGCAGAGGCACTGAAGTGGCCATTAACTAGAATATCTAACAGCTGAGGGCCCACCATAGAACAGGAAACAAGTCAGGAGTGGGCAGGAAGGCCTCATGTTACATTTTGCAAGCTATCTCCAACCTTCCAACATGCTGGTTGGGAAAGAGGTGGGTGGTGCAAACATAAAATTTAGCCTTATCTGTTCATAACCATGTGCTTGTTCTACAAATATAATATTTTGAATTCTTTCTGGAGTTAAAATAGTACAAATGGAGTATAAAATTTCATTTTAACTTATCAGAAAGCATGTTTTCGATAACATTATCAGAATGTACTACTTGCGTTCGATTTTCAGATCATGAAAGTTTATTTGTAGAAGCATCTACAAATCCACAACCACAGAGAGACACTCCAGAAACTTCAGTTGGAAAAATCCGACCGGTAAGTTCTATATGTTGATTCTCAATCTTGCCTTGCTGCAAGTAACGTTGCTTAAGCTTAAAAACAATGTTATTGCCTCATCCTCCAGGTCTCTTTTAAAGACATTGGTTCATATTGATGTATAATTCCATAAAGTGTTCACAACTGTTCAATTGAGAATCCTGTCTCACAGGCACAGACAGCCTTATCAGCGATGGCGACAGTGGTCACCAGTGGGAGGGAATTGCCTTAAGAGTCAGGACAAGAGGTCAACCATAAACATGGAACATCTTGCTACTCAATTGCCTGCCAACCTAACTACCTCTCAGCTGGTGAATCAGTGCTCTTCCATGTTGAACACCAACATTAGGTACATGGGAACACCACACCTGGAGGTGATCCTCCAAGTCACTCACTATCCTGACTTGGAAGTATGTCATGATGTAAAGATGCCGGCGTTGGACTGGGGTAGTAAGAACTCAGTAAGAATTTAGCAAAACTATCAAATAAATCGGTTGGATTGAAAATTGGTGTTGCTAAATTCTTACTTGGAAGTATGTCACCATTTCTTCATGGTTGTTGGGTCAAGTGCCTGAAACTCCTTCCTTAGCAGTACTGTGGATTTACCTACAGCTCAGGAATTGTAGCAATATAAGAAGGCAGTTCACCACCACCTTCTCAAGGGCAACTAGGGACGGGCATTAAATGTTGACCGAGCTAGCATTACCCAAATCCCGTAAATGTATTTTTAAAAAACTGGAAGAATCACTGAGGGTTGCAAGGGCACAGAAAGGAGTCTGGATGGGAGACTTTGAATATCTGTCACCAAGAGTGGCTTGCTCAGTGGCACCACTATTGATCGAACTGGCCAAGTTCTAAAGGATTTAACTGCTGAGGACATTGCAAAAGATAGCAAGGGAGCTAACAAGTGGGAGAAACCTACTTGATCTTGTCCTCGTCTATCTGTCACAGGTGCATCTGTCCATGCCAGCAGTGGTCAGAGAGTCTACAGCACAATTCTTGTGAAGCTAAAGTCCCATTTTCACATTGAGGATGTTGCGTGGGACTACCATCTTGCTAAATAGGATATACTTCCAACAGATCTAACAACTCAGAATTGGACATCCATGAGGCACTATGGACCAGCAGTGAGCAGAGTTGTACTCACCCATACTGTGTAACCTCATGGTTTGCATATTTCCCCCCACTCTCCCAACTTTCATGGCGGCTGTATCTCACAGAATTATTATTTTATTCCGCCGCAGAGCAACAACCATTAGAAATGACAGTTAGTATGTTTCTGATAAAGGGTTTGAACAAAGCTCTGGGATCTGGGTTATTCTGGTTCTACTATCCAATTAATTAAAGGGACCCAACAGCACTACATGACATTTTTACAGAGACTTAAGACTTTAACATAATCTGTCCTAAAATTAAAGCAAAGGATTAATTTCAGAGATGACTGTTTTTGCAGGTACGGGCTGCTCCACCTCCGCCTACCCAACACCATCGCCGAAAAGCAGAAAAGACAGAGGAAGTAGAAATAACTCTGGTGTAACCTACAGATCCTTGTCTAATCAGACTTGAGACTGAATTATTCAGCATTTTCAATATTGGATTCCTTTACGTTCTCTGCCCCATCAGTGCAAAGGAATCTGCAATCAAGGAGCAGTGGAAGACAACAGAAAAAGGCAATTATGAAGTGTGCGGATCATGAGGAAAGTCGGCGTTCCTTCTTTGATTTACAAAATCTTGTGCCTTTGTAGCCACTATATCTTTCTGGTCATTTAAATTGGACCATATTTTTTTTTTGCCTTTGTTTAGTTCAATGAGGGGAATAGTGCTTGGCCAATCTAACTTTGGATGGTCCAATCCTGTTTCAGTCCTCCATTTAAAAGACACTTAGCACACTGCTTCCTCTGTCCCCAAAGCAGCAGAGTCTGGTACTTCTGTAATTATATGCCTAAAGTCCTGTGCAGGACACAGTTTTGAACTAGAAACATATGTTTCTCTGATACAATTCCAGTACGTAGCTGCTGATTTCTGTACCAGTGCCTGTAGTGCCAGATACAGATACGATTGTTATATCAGTCAATCACTCATCGTTGTTTTGAGGCTGAAGAATATAGATAGAAGCAAAGTTTCTTTTAAAAAAAAGGCACAAGGCATGTACTTCATTCAATTTATATCATACGTTCAGTAGCACATTACTGTAGCCTGAAGGTTGAACATATCTCCCTTTAGTATTAATCCAGTCTGTATACATATATCCAGCTGTAATGTGCAGTAGTATGGAATGGACTAGAAAAATTGTGGGGATAGGCAGAAATTATTTTAAGAGGGGCTGGTTCCTCTCAGTAGTTCCAGTGCAAAGAAAACAAATCAGATAAATAAGGGAATAAATACAAAGAAATGCCTCTATCTTAACTCAAAAGAGTCTTAGTTTTCCATAATTGTGTATGACTAATATTTATGCAATGTTTCCAGTCAAGAAAGAAAAGACAATAAGGCCATGCTAAAATGGAAAACTGCATACCCATGTTTCCAGTGAGCATGAATTGTCTTCAAATAAGAGAAAAGGATCTGCTTGTCTTCTGGGGTGACATTTTCTTTCCTTTTAGTTTAAAACAAACCCTTTAAGATCACTATCTTTTAGATTGCATATATTTGTTAACTCTTGACAGGCTAATTATTCTTTCATTCAAAAAAATTGATGTGCTCCCTGAAATATTAATGACAGTATTAAGCTGGAAGAGAGGCTTTATCGATTGCTGAGTAATGCAACTTTATGATTGCAGTAAGCCATTTGACTTGTTTCTTGGTGAGTTAATTAAATATTTAATTGTCACATTTAAATAGGGCTGGCAGGTTTGAAGTTTATAAGTTTAAAAATATCTCCACTGTTACAGTGAGAACGAATGTTTAAATTGCCTTGTGCTGTAGCGCACTTCAGTTTTCTGAATTTTATGCATACTTCAGCTTTTATTTCACAGTCAGGGGGTTTCAGATTTACTATACTGAATGTACTAAAGGGTTAGAAAACTGGAGAAACAGGACAAGAAGCTAAGAATAACATTTCAATTGCTGCAAACTATAAACACTAAATAAATAACTTCCAAGTGATTTCATAAAGACTGGTAAATTGGAGTGACAGAGACGATACAGCTCAGAAATTAACTCTTCACATAGGTTGTTCTTGAATGATCCAATTTATTAGTTTTAGACTTCTAATCTGATGACTGCCACTTGTTCAAAATCTTTGCTGTCTCTTATCTTCTCCTTTTACAATAAGAGTGCTATTTGTCAGTGTTAATACATGTATTCCAATACTCTTTGAGAAAAAACTGAGGTTGGCAATTGCATTTTTGAACTCAACTGCAGATTTGGTTATTTGACCTCATAGTAAGAACTTCAAAACCACTTCAAATTATCTCCACTGGGAATTAGATTTGAGCCCTCCAGCTGATTTATAACATCCAAGCAAAACTACAGTGTTCAGTTTCTGCATTTTGACCTAGCCTTGTATTAATCTTTCAAAAGTTATGTAAACATTGGAAAGAGATTTTTGCTTATGATCTATCTTGATATTCAACACTATCTTTTCAACCCTCAAAGCCTACTTTCCTTCATTCAAGCTTGATTTGCATTGTTTCAACCAATAAAAGTCCTGACAATTCATTTTTAACTATCTCTCTTTACTTTGTCATTGCATAAACCCTCGCTTGGACTTAGCAGCCTGTTCAACTTGTGCTTTTCTTTTCAAACTGATTAATTTCTGTAGTACATGTATATATAATATATGCACACATCAACATAATCATGTAGTAAAAGCACTGTATAGTATACTGAAATACAATCAATCATATCACTGTTCGTTTACAACAGTACATGTACAAGTATGATGTTCCAAATAATCATCGTGTACATGTTAAATCATCAGAAAACTAAAATCTGCAGGACAGGCTTGTCGTGGTAAGCAGAGGACTGGCATTAAAGGGCTAGAGTTTGAATGTCTTCTGCCTCAACTTCCCTCCCCTTCTCCCCTCCCTCCAACCTCCAAACCAAGTCTGACTGGGGCTAAACTCTCATTGATAAGTTCACTATTCATTTCGTTGGGAAAGGTGGTAGAATTTACTGGGAAATATTTTTTGTCTTGAAAGTTTTGCTTTCTGGCAATCAGTGTAATCTGATGGTGATGATCCTGGAGATGCTCATTACTGATGTGCGGTGCCTTTCCAGCTGAAGAATGGTGTCAAATCAGAAAAGCAAAAAAAATGTAAATTCCAAAAATAAGACGTGTAAATTATTGTTGTTAGAGTTGAATCTTAATGACTACACAAGTTGGTTGAGAATTATGATTGAATCAGAATTTCTGCTTAAAGATGAAAGTAAAATGTACGATTTGTATGCTTGCATCAGGTATATGGTAGAATTTCTAAATGCTTGTCATGGTTAATCAAGGAAGAAGTAAGCTTTGTATAAAAGCTTTGAGGGTAGCATAGATTTTACATGCATCAGTTTGATCTCCTAAAATTGATTTGTGATTACAAAATAATAGCAATCGTGCACACCTTACACAAACTCTGATCCGGAAAATTGACATGCTTGTGTAACTGATTCAAGACAGCTTTTGATTTCAGCTGTGGTCGCGGTCACAATGCCCAAAATGCGCTGCATTTTGCCAGCTATCAACTAAAGCCTACAGGTGTTAACCAAGTGAATCCAAGTGAACATGGTTTTTGTCTCACCATGACATGGGAGTACTTCTGTTGATCAAGAAAGGGAAAACACTCAAAAAAAAAAAAAAGATTGGAAGTGGCTGATCTCTGTTCAATCCACCATATTGGAAAGGATTGTTAATGAGAATATCTGCCATTAAAGAACGCCAAGGTACTAATTGGTCAATGTTTTCGTTCATTTACATGGTTTTGAAGCACCAGTTTATTAAATTTGCAAAGAATGTTTAAGCCTTCCCAGTGGATGAATATAAATTTTTAATGATCACCTGATTAACCAGATAGTTTGAGGAAGGAGAGTGATGCAGCTTTATAAATGAGTTAATAACTCACTGTCCCTGTGTGATTTGACCCATCTTTGATCTATGAGTATATGAAACTAGACAATTACTTCTAAGGCTGCTATCATACAACTTCTGGAAGCTGTATAATAGTTTAGAAATTAGCCCCAAAGGCATAGATCTGACTTCTTAATCTGTTTTGTGTAGATTAAGTGAAGTCGTGGCAAGTCATTGAACAAATAATGCTTAGTGTGAACAGATAACTGTGTACATTCTTTGAGTAATTCTGTAAACCCTCGTTAAATAGTATACCACACAGAAAATTTCTGATAGATTGTCATTTAAAGAATACCCTACTCATAAATGTTTTATCTGCTTATGTTTTAAATGTTTGGCTTGAAGAGGTTAAGTATAAAACTAGAAAGGTTGTGAAATACGTGTTTGTGTGTACATGTGGCTTAGTTGAAGCTACTGAAGTCATGTTGAGAGCCTTTTAACTGGAGGCCACATATTTTAGTTGTGTTTTGCAGCTTCAGATATACATATACTGCCAACAACTAATCCTAAGTTCCATCACCTTGGTCGTGATGCTACCTGCTACATACCTCGTGAGCTGTAAATTAAAATCCTGGTTAAAAACCCATTGTCCAAACCTACTTAGTAATATTCAATGACTGAGTTTAATCGCCAAGCCAAGAATTGTTACCTTGAAGAAACATGACCCTTTGTAATGGCATTTGCAAGAAGAAAGCACAAATAGTTGTTGTAACAGGAAAGGAATAAAAGCAGGGACATAAATAAAGTACACATTGAGTTATATTACAATAAAAAGGTTATTGTTTCTTTAAAACTGCACTCAGATATTGTTAGCACAGTTTTAAATTCTTTTGTATTCTGAAGTTCTTTTGTTTACTTTTATGATGTTTACAGACCATATTTTTATAACCTGACAATATTGCTGTTGCCAATTCATCCAAACTTCATTGACTTCCTCTGTCCCCTTCAGTTGCCTATTGATTATTTGCAAGTTTGCCCATGTTTTATATTTTTCTCATATTATTGCTCTAAATTAAGAACCAAGAGTTTTCAAACTATATGTTCCCTTTTAATTGTCTATACATGGGGCTAATTATCCATATTATACATTGTACAGTGTCAGCACTTCAAGCAGAGAAAGCAAATGTGCAAAATGTTTTCTGCAGTGTATTGGCTGTTAAAACTTGTATTTATTATGTACAAATGTTAAATAAAAATTTGAAACTTTATGCAAGATTAACTTTTTTTAGGTTTTATCTGAAATTTTCATATTTCAGCCATAATCATGGGATGTATAAAGCCACACAGTCCTCTTTAGTACAGGAACATAGGAATTTGAAGCAAAAGTGGGCAATTCACCCTTCAAGCTCGCTCCACCATTCAGTCAGATCCAGGCTAATCGCTTTCTGGTCTCAAATTTGCCTTCCTATCTGTTTCCAGATAGGTAAGGAGGTCAAAACTGCACAATATTCTCATAAAGACTCTCTCCAATTGCAACAATATCTATTTGCTTCTGCTCTTAAATCCTCTTGCAATTAATGTCACTTACTTTACTAATTTACTGTTGCACCTACATGTTAGCACTTGGTGACTTAAGATCAAGGACATCCAGGCACCTTTGGATATCAATCTCTCACCATTTAAGAAATGTGCCGCGCTTCTGTTTTTCTACCAAAATGTGTAACTTCACATTTTTCTACATTATATTCCATCTGCCATGTTTACTTATCTAAATCCTTTTGAAGCCTTTTTGCATCCTCACAATTCACATTCCCACCTAGTGATTGTGTCATCAGTATGAAAATCTGAAATGCTGGACTCTGGAATATATGTTCTAATGTGTGGCATTAGAACATATGAAATAGCCATTCGGCCCCTTGAGTCTGCTCCACCATTCAACTAGATCATGATTGATCATCTGCTTCAACATCATTTTCCTGCACTATCTCTATATCCCTTGATATCTTTACTAGCTAGGAATCTACTGGTCTCTGTCTTCATTACATTCAATAACTGAGCTTCCACAACCTAGAGATAGAGAATCCAAAGATCCACCATCCTCTGAGGAAAGAAATGCCTCATCATCTCAGTCCTAAATATGGTCTATGGCCTTATTGTGAAAAAGGTTTCCTGGTCTCTCCCTCTCCCTCTCCATTTCTGCCCACTCCCCCCCCCCCCCCCCCACCAACACACACACACCCACACACACACACACAGGGGCAAACATCCTTCCTGCATGTAGCCTGCGAAGGGCTGTAAGAATTTTGTACAATTCAGCCATCTTGGGAATCAGTCTGGTGAACCCCTGTTACACTCCTATAGCAAGTGTATGCTCAGGTAAGGAGGTCAAAACTGCACAATATTCTCATAAAGACTCTCTCCAATTGCAACAATATCTATTTGCTTCTGCTCTTAAATCCTCTTGCAATTAATGTCACTTACTTTACTAATTTACTGTTGCACCTACATGTTAGCACTTGGTGACTTAAGATCAAGGACATCCAGGCACCTTTGGATATCAATCTCTCACCATTTAAGAAATGTGCCGCGCTTCTGTTTTTCTACCAAAATGTGTAACTTCACATTTTTCTACATTATATTCCATCTGCCATGTTTACTTATCTAAATCCTTTTGAAGCCTTTTTGCATCCTCACAATTCACATTCCCACCTAGTGATTGTGTCATCAGTATGAAAATCTGAAATGCTGGACTCTGGAATATACTCAGTAAGAATTTAGCAACACCAATTTTAAATCCAACACTGACCAGAACACTGCATCTGCCTGACAAAGACACAAGAGTGTTGAAAGCTCGCAATTTTACTATCAAATAAATCGGTTGGATTTAAAATTGGTGTTGCTAAATTCTTACTGAGTTCTTACCACCCCAGTCCAATGCCGGCATCTTTACATCATTACCTCTGGAATATACTACAGAGCTGTCATGTGGAAAGATGTTATTACATTACTATTAACCTTTTACCCATAGAAGGAATCAGAAAATCCATCGTGCAGAAAGCCATCGAGCCTGCACCAATCACATTCCCACCCAAGTCCTATCCCCATAACCCCACATATTTACACTCCCAACCCATCTTGACACTAGGATTAACTTAATGAGTCCAATCAACCTAATCTGCACATCTTTGAACTGTGGAAGGAATCTGGAGTACCTGGAGAAAACCTCTGCAAGTACAGGGAGAATGTGCAAACTTCATACAGAAAGTGACCCGAAGCCAGAATTAAACTTGTGTCACTAGTGTTGTGAGGCAGCCATGCTAACCACTATGCCACCATGCCCATATGAGTAATGATTCTGATTCTTGATCTTTGCAGCTGAGATTTGGGTGAAATGACCCTTGAGAAGGAAGAGCAGGCATTTTGTTTTCAGTTTTTAACACAGTATGTTTACCCTTCATACTGGCACATGAATGACTGCTGTCTTCACCCCTTGCATCTATGGTCACTTTGTATCATTATTCAGTATGTTCTTTAAAAAATACAGTTTTGAAGCCTGCAGGAGCTTCCTATACAGAAAGTAGCAAGCACGGTGACAGAGGTTAGCATTTCTGCCTCACAGCACCAGGGAGCTGCCTTCAATGCCTGTCTTCGTTACTGTGCAGAGTCTGCATGTTCTCCCCATGTCTGCATGGGTTTCCTCCAGGTGCTCCACTTTCCTCCCGCAGTCTGAAAGATATGCTGGTTAGGTAAATTGGCCATGTTAAATTCTCCCTCAGTGCACCCAAACAGGCGCTGGAGCATGGTGACTAAGAGATTTTCACAGTAACTTCATTGCAGTGTTAATGTAAGCCTACTTGTGACACAAATAAACTTCAAACAAAGAATGCAGAGGATCATGTCTAAGAAAATCATAAGTTGTAGCTCTTATGGCTTTAGTTGAACTGAAGAAGAAGTAGAGCATTTCAAAATGATTCTGAAGGGGAAATATGCCATGGACACCATATTGACTGATTAATGTGACATTGTAAGAAGTCTCACAACACTAGATTAAAGTCCAACAGGATTATTTGGATGCACAAGCCACTAGCTTTTGAAGTGCTGTTCCTTCATGAGAGTGAGTAGATTTCAGTTCACAAAACCAGGCATATAAGGACACAATCTCAACTTACAAAATAGAGGTTGAAATGCGAGTCTTTACAGGTAATCAAGCTTTAAAGATACCGACAATATGAGTGGAGAGAGGATTAAGCAAGGTTAAAGAGATGTGCATTGTCTCCAGCCAGGACAGTTAGTGAGATTTTGCAAGCCCAGGCAAATTTTGGGGGTTACAGATAGTGTGACATGAACTCAAGATCCCAGTTGAGGCTGTCCTCATGCATGCGGAACATGGCTATCAGTCTCTGCTCAGCGTCTCTGCTCAGCGACTCTGCTGTTACAAGACTGCTTTGGAGAGCGCTTACATGAAGATCAGAGGCCGAGTGCTCGTGACCACTGAAGTGTTCCCCAATAGGAAGAAAACAGTCTGGTGATTGTCAAGCGGTGATCATTCCTCAATGTACCGTGCCCCAGAATATCCTTTCCTGCAGCATATCAGGTAGCCAATGTTGGTCGAGTTGCAGGAGTGTGTACCATGTACCTAGTGGGTGGTGTTCTCATATGAGATGATGGTATCCGTGTCAATGATCCGACACAGCTTGCCGAGGTTGCTTGTGACAGGGTTATATTGGGTGCTCCAGCTACTGAAAAGCGGATTCAGAGCTTCCAGCGGCTCTCTGACTCAGATCAATGATTGGGGCTGAGGAGGGCGGTGGGTCAGATCAGTCTCTGGTTGGAGAGGGGGGAGTGAGGCCAGATTGTTGTCTGGTTGGGGGGTGGTAGGAGGAGGAGGGGGTGTGTCAGATGTATCTCTAGGGCACATGGGGGCGGGGGGAGGGGGGAGCCTTGATCACTCACTGATGGAAGTGGATCTCTGGTGGGGGGGGGGAGGGGGGGCGGTCAGATAGATCTCTGGTAAGGTACGGGGGGGGGCAGTCTGTTGCCACTCTGCGACTGATCATTGGGGAGGCAGGGAGCAAGGGTGGCGATCAGTCTAGGAAGCAGGGGTGGGGGCTGATAAGAGGAACAATGGTGTGTGTGAGTAACGGGGGTGGGTGGATAAGGAGGACAGTGATGTGTGTGTGGGGGAGGCGCCATTGCTCCCACTTTTTGCTCCCAAGCTGCTTTCTCTGCTTTCCATGGCTCAGGAACGATGGACACAAGTGCGTGTTTTCTAATTTTTTTTCTAACTGCGCATGCGCTGTTCAGGGGTCCAATCGGTTTGGGTGCGCTAAGCCCCACCCCCCAGGGCCAATGGGATGCACTTCTTTTTCAGGCTGACTACATATGGGGCGCCTGAAAGCAGATTCTCAAGTTGGATCTAAGCCCAGATTCAGCGCTTAGAATGAAAATGGTAAAATCGGGCCCATTGTGACATTGCCAGAGATCATTCCTCAACTCGGAGAATAATGTGCAGCATGTATACATCATGGATGTCAACCCCCAAGCAGAAATATCGAACACAATCCCAGCAAAGACAGTTAATGCTGAACGATTAGAGATTTACTTCATTGGAAATGAGTGTTTTTTGTTCCCAAGATATATAGAAAGTGCTGTCCTATTGCCTTGACATTTGAGTAGTCTTATTGGAGAGGGAAGTATAGATTGAGATGACCATGTAATGTATATCTGTGATGTACTCCTCAGAGTAGGGCAAAGTATTTGTGTCAAAACGTTAGCAGCTAGGATTAAATTATACAGATATGAGGATAGATGAATTGCCTGTTGAAATTTGTAGATCTGCACAGATCAGTTATTTGGATTGAAAGAGCTCCGTATGTTACTGAGAAATCTATCCAAATTTAAAATTGAAGTTGGCAGTTTAGGATTCACTCGATTTGATTATTATTGTCACGTGTAATGGGATACAGTGAAAAATATTGCTTCTTGCACCCTATACAGACAAGACATACCATTCATAGTGTATATAGGGAAGAAGGAAAACAGAGGGTGTAGAATATGATGTTACAGTCATAGCGAGGATGTAGAGAAAGATCAGCTTAATATATAGAACATATATATATAATATATAGAACATATTAACATATAGAACAGTACAGTACAGGCCCTTCAGTCCTCAATGTTGTGCTGACCTGTGAAACTAATCTAAAGTCCATCTAATCTACACTATTCCAATATCATCCATATGTTTATCCAATGACAATTTAAATGCCCTTAATGTTAATGAATCCACTACTGTTGCAGGCAGAGCATTCCACACCCTGACTATTCTCTGAGTAAAGAACCAACCTCTGAAATCTGCCCTATATCTATGATCCCTCAATTTAAAGCTATGTCCCCTCATGCTAGCCACCCGAGGAAAAAGACACTCACTGTCCACCCTATCTAATCCTCTGATCATCTTATATACCTCTATTAAGTCACCTCTTAACCTTCTTCTTTCTAACAAAAACAGCCTCAAGTCTCTCAGCCTTTCCTCGTAAGACCTTCCCACCATAACAGGCAACATCCTGGTAAATCTCCTCTGCACCCTTTCCAATGCTTCCACATCCTTCCTATAATGCGGCAACCAGAACTGTTTGCAGTTTGAATACTTCAAGTGGAGCCGCACCAGAGTTTTGTACATTGCAACACGACCTCATGAAACTCAATCCTTCTACCAATAAAAGCTAACACACTGTATACCTTCTTAACAACCCTATTAACCTGGGTGCCAACTTTCAGGGATCTATGTATATGGATATCAAGATCTCTCTCCTCATCCACACTACCAAGTGACTTACTATTAACCCAATACTCTGTATTCCTGTTACTCCTTTCAAAGTGAATCACTTCAAACTTTTCCACATTAAACTCCATTTGCCACCTCTCAGCCCAGCTGTGCAGCTTATCTATGTCCCTCAGTAACCTGCAACATCCTTCTTCCGCTGTCTACAACTCTACCAACTTTAGCGTCATCCACAAATTTACTAACCCATCCTTCTACGCCCTCATCCAGGTCATTTATAAGAATGACAAAAATGGGCCCCAAAACAGATCCTTACAGTACACCACTAGTAACTGAACTCCAGGTTGAAATTTCTCATCAACCACCACACTCTGTCTTTTTACAGCTAGCCAATTTCTGATCCAAACTGCTAAATCTCCTTCAATCCCATACCTCTGTATTTTCTGCATTAGCTCACCGTGGGGAACCTTATCAAATGCTTTACTGAATCCATATACACCACATCAACTCCTTTACCCTCATCCATCTCTTTGGTCACCTTTTCAAAGAACTCAATAAGGTTTGTGAGGGATGACCTATTCTTCACAAAACCATGTTGATTATCCCTAATCAAATTATTCCTTTCTTGTTGATTATAAATCCTATCTCTTATAATCCTTTCCAAAACTTTGCCTACAACAGAAGTAAGGCTCACTGATGTATAATTACCAGGGTTATCTCTACTCCCTTGCTTGAACAAGAGAACAACATTTGCCACCCTTCAGTCTTCTGGCCTGGAGGCAATGATGATCTAAAGTTCAAAGCCAGAGGCTCTGCAATCTCCTCCCTAGCTTCTCAGAGAATTCTAGGATAAATCCCATCCGGCCCAGAGGACTTAACTATTTTCATATTTTCCAGAATTGCTAACACCTCCTCCTTATAAACCTTGGTAGATAGTACAGCACAAGTACTGATAGAAATGTACTCTCCTCTCTGGTACTCATACTTAAATAGTAACTTCCCCTGAATCAATGTTGGAGGGCGAGTTTGTCTATTTTGATCATTTTCTTTTATCCCAATCTAACTGCCATGAGCATTTCTAGGAAATCACCATAATGCCACAATCAGAAGTACTTGCTTGAGGTGATTGATCATTCCTTTAATGAACTGCAGGCTTCTCTTTAGATTGGTAACATTAGCTGTCATCTGCGGTGTCTGGGCCTCTGGAGTTCCACTCAGGGATTCTGCACAGAAGAGGTTTGATAGGTGGCAAGCTGTGAATAATTAATACATCTGCTCATTTTACTATGATTGCAGTGGGCTAATTATACCTTTTCAATAAACTATAGTAATAATTGTTCTAAATTTACAAGAGGATAAGCAGACCCGAAACCAAACTCAGTGCTATGTCTAGAATCTACAGGAAGATTTTTTTTTTAACCAGGCACAAAGATGTTCTTTAAAACCGATTTAAATAAACAGCTTTTACTACATCACAAGCACTTGCACGTTGTTGGCAACAGCTAAGGTTTCTCAAGAATTCTTTAACTTTTTAATTCACTTATTGGCAATGATGGAGTTCTACTGGGTTTGTTTTTGTCTTGACTTGAGCATTGAGCTGTAAAGTTAAATCTCCTACTCATGCCTTCATCGCTGGCAGCTCAGTCACAGTAAGTGTACAATCTTTTTTTGACCACATTGCAATAATTAAAGTGAATTATAGAGATATTTGTTCTCTAGGAAATATTTGAAGAACGAGCTTAGAATTAAAAGTAAAAACCTGAGGCATTGCATCCTTTGGCTGCTTTGGCCAACATGTTAAAGCATAAAAGGAATCAAGGCTGTCTGGGTCTCAGCCTGATCATTCCATAAACTATCTAGCTCTGTGGTTCATATCCTATTTGTGTAACACATAAATGTTGTGTTAAATATTCTTCCTAGGGCTCTGGATTAATCGCACAAATCATTCTGGACTTGGATGCCCATTATTAGTATCTGGCAGGTTGCTTTCCGCAGTTGACCCTTCTATAATTCCAGCTGTACAGGATTCTTTGAAAGCCATCATAAATCATTGTCTCTGTTTCCATTTATCCTTTGTAACTTCAGGGAGTTAATTGACACAGTGTAGCTTTTGCTAAGTATATCCATTAATCTTTGGGACAGAGAGAGGAAAACTTCTAATCTTTCATGTTGCTTTGAGACATTAATTTTATACTCCCTGCCAATTCATCCCAACTCAGATTATATAATTAGGAACGCTTTAGATTTAGTTTGTCATTGCTCTGTAAATCAGCACACAGACCAGGATTTTCCACCTGAAGTCACCGGATCTCTGGCTGGTCCATCAAACCTTCCCCCCTGCCCGTAATGATTCCAACCTCAGACGAGACCAAAAAATCCCTGTCGGCACAATTCAGCAAACTCTCTGGTTCAATCATTGCTAAAACTGGTCCTCCTGATCATTTGGGACTTGACAATTGAAAGACGTCCAGTAAGCAGCCACTGGAGCTGCAGCCAAGCATTAGGAAAATGTATGCTGACCACTGATTTTTTATTCAACTTGAATAAACTAATACAGATATTAGGCAGAGAAGCATATTAAAATTTGAGCATATTCAGCTTCAGGTCACTGTCTGTGTGGAGTTTGCATATTTTCCCCAAGTCTGCAAATTCTCTGGATACTCTAATTTCCTTCCACAGTCCGAAGATGTGCAGATTAGGTGGATTGGCCATTTAAATTACCCTTTGGTGTCCAAAGATGTATGGGTTAGATGGATTGGCCATGTTAAATTGCCCCTTAGTGCCCAAAGATGTGTAGGTTGGGTGGGTTGGCCATGCTAAATTGCCCCTTAGTATCAGGGAGCGTAGCAATACATGGGTTACAGGGATAGGGCCTGGGTGGAACTGTGGTTGGTGCAAACCGGATAGGCCAAATGGCCTCCTTCTGCACTGTAGAGATTCTATGATTCTACGAAATTTATCAGTTGAAGGAATGAAGAAAGATTGCAGAAACTAAGTCTGTATACTTAAGAGTTTAAAAGAACGCAAAGCAATCCCATTGAAAGACACAATTTTTACGGGGCTCAACAAGGTAGTTGGAGGAAAGAGCTTTTCCCAGGGGACAGGTCATTTCAGTCCAAGATGAGGAGGATTTTTTTCATTTAGAGAGGGTAAATCTTTGGCATTCTCCACTACACAGTGCTATAGAGACTTGGTCATTTGAAGATGTTCAAGACAGAGATAAATAAATTTCTGGATAGTAAAGACATCAAGGAATATGGGATAGTGTAGGTAAATAGCATTGATGTTGAAGTTTAGCCATAGTCTAATTGAATGGTGGAGTAGGCTTAAGGGGCCAAATGGCCTATTCCTATTTCCTATGAACAGAATCATGAGAATAAAAGGGAGATGCGCTATCTTTACCCTCAAATTCCTAAAGTTATTGGCCTAGCTATTAGGCGACATTGTGTCTGAATTTTGATTGCTAAAATCTCTAATGTGATGGGCAGGAAACGCATGATCTTTGAGGACGTATTTCACTATATGGGTGTAAGTTGGGGAAAAAATGATGTCCAGACTCCAAACTGAAACAGGCCTTGGCTTTGTATATTCAAATTACCAGCCTAAAGTCTGTTTGAGGAGCCTTCTGTGATATTTGCATTGTCCTCATCATTCTGACACTTTGAAATTTGGAACTAAGTTTTTTTTCCAGGTACCTTACACCCTCGTAAAAAAAGTCAATCTTATGTAAATGTCGAACCCTTTAACTTTGGCCTAAAAAACCCATATCTTTTCCTGCACCATATGTTAAAGCCTACCTTAGTGTGTCAGGGATCAGATGACATTGTGATTATTAATTACTCATTGGTTATTGCCATGATTCATTAATTTAGTAGCATGCAGTTTTCCTCTCAAATTCCAGTGGCAATAATCTCCCAGTCGGTCGCCAAAACTAATACGTACCACAAAATCTAAATCCAAGTACGTGGCTCAGTTTAAACAGAAGAAGAAAGTGGCAGAATGAGTTAGCAAACATCAGCAAAATGATAACATCGTCACCCATGGAGACACCCGATTCTATGCCCTTGGATGGTATTTCAGAGTTTAGGGTCCATGCCAGACAGTGTATTAGGTTCATGAAAATGCATGGCTTAGCACCTAAAATGTTCACAATGCTGCAAACTGATCTGGACAATTAAATCGTCAAATTCCACTGCTTTGTCATCTGTCTTTGAGAAATGAATGCACATCAATTGGTCTGCATTAGAAATGTAAGCAACAAGATCCATGACCAAGATTGGCGGGAAACAAACGTCCTTGTGAAGAAGCCTGACCATGAGAAGTCACAGTTCACTGTTCACCTTGGATGGAGGCAAGCACACATTAAAACTGATGGTCCGACTCAAGTGAAAGATTCTCCCCAGAGAGGAATAATATCTGGAACGCGCTGTCTGGGGAAGTGGTGGGAGCAAGTATGATAGTGACATTTAAGAGGCAACTGAACGAATACATGAACAGGATGGGAATAGAAGGATACCAACTCTGTAAGTGCACATGGTTTTAGTTTAGGCAGGCATCTTGATCGGTGTAGGCTTGGAGGGCCAAAGGGTCTGTTCCTGTGCTATTTGTTCTTTGCGTTTCAGAAAGGCATTGTCATCCCTGTTCAGAAGAAAGGCTGGATGAATGGATTAAAGCAGTTGCAATAATGAATCAAGTAGTGCAGAACTTGAGACCAGGAGAAGACTATATGCTCGTCTGAGACATGTTCATATCCCACCTTGATCAAGATGTAGTCAGTGATGCGAGACAGGCTAACTGTGGCTGATATCCTCTTTGGTCTTCTAATGATTGTTCAGCCTTTCTATAAGGAAACCTCTTAACAAAGGTATCCAAAAGACATAGAACGATTGGGTGTCAGAAGGTGAAAACACATTCGCTAAGAGCAGAAATTTCAAATATGCTGAGTACCTTTACATTATAATGCATTCCAGGCACATATCATCACAGTAGATGTGTAAAATGAAATAGATCTCAAAATAATTTCTGAGATGCAGAATATTGAATTTGTTGGACACTGGAGAGGATGATTACTTGTGGGATGATGATGAGGTGGAACCAGACAATTGCTAAATTGCAGGCAATTGAAACAAAACATTCAGTGATTCAGGAGGTGATTCAGAGTGATTTTTGAAGCATTTCAGTGTGGTACTGGATGAAATGTATGTAGTTTGTGCTGTTATAAAATAAACAGATGTTAAATTTTTTAAGCGTTGTTGGTTTTTACTTTATTCCATTGTTGATTTGATTTTTTTGCATTAGTATACTGTGAAAATTATTATTGTGCAATACTTTTGCAAATGCAAAAGCATTGTGACGGTCTCTTTCAGATTTCACTTGAGCCCAAATCAAGCATTGGAGTCAAATCCCCAGAAACATTGCCCAGGAAACAGTCAACGTCATGACTTTTGACCTGATGAAATTGGGCTCAAAATTTGACCTTTACACAGGTACATACAATATTTTTCAAAGTTCAGCTATTGCTTCCACACCCTTTGGAAAATCACCTAGCGATGACATATCCACTTTCTAACATTCTGGTTGTTTACTCAGCTACTAAGACCCAATCATTAACCTTGAAATCTTGACAAAATTATCACAACATGGGTCCCAAACCTAATTAGGAACATTTGGTAACTATGTGGGAGTCTTTAGTCCTTCATAACTTTACTACAAAACTTTGTCCTCCCTAAACTATGGAAAAAAAAACCCTTATTAATACTTTAATGCAACTGATATACCACACAGGGTACACGTATGTGCTCCCTGTGGGATTACTCCAAAGAAAAGTCCCTCCCAGGTTCCAGTGGGTTCACATCCCCCCGCATTGTCGAGCTGTAATGTTGCGTGACCATCAAAGGACACTTGCATCAGTTTTTGGGGAATTTCCAATCCGGCAGTAAGATGTACTCCAGCCAATTCCCAGTCCAGGCTCTTCACGGATCATCTTTCAGAGTCTTTAGAATAGCTAATAGCTAACCACGGAATGTATCCAGATGAGTGACCAGAGTGTGTCCTTCCTCCCGTATTCTGCCCGGTAGCTCACAGAGAACTTGCAGAGTTGCCTTCTCGCTGCTGATCACAGCGGCTGCAGCTTTTTGCCTTCCTGAGCCTCTGGAGTCACCCGTTGGGTGGTGGGGTGCTGGATGTTCATCGCGAGCTCTCTGAAGATTTGGCAGGTATACCGAGGGGGGGGGGGGGTTGAAGCGTTGTTGTTGAACGCTCTTAATTGGAATATGGTGCTGACCATCCAAGCCATGTTCACTGTGATCACCCCCCTCTTCAAAGCATCAAGCTCCCAGCACGGACAGATTGACTCTCCTGAAGGGACAAACTGAATGCATTGCAGACACCATTTTCTTTTATTCATTCATGGGACGTGGGTGTCATTGGCTGAATGGGCATTTATTGCTCATTCCTAATTGCCCGGAGTCAGTTGAGAGTCAACCATGTTGCTATGGCTCTGGAATCGCATGTAGGCCAGACCAGGTTAGGACAGCAGATTTCCTTCCCTAAAGGGCATTAGGGAACCAGATAGGTTTTTTCAAGAATCGACAATGGTTTTATGGTTATCAGTAGATTCTTAATCCCAGATTTTTTCACTGAGTTCAAATTCCACCATCTGCTGTGGCAGGATTTGAACCCAGCTCCCCACGAGTTGAGTTTCTAGATTAGTAGTCTAGTGATAATACCACTAGGCCATTGCTTTGCCTTATGGCTTTATAATATGTGTCTGACGGTTGAGGGAAGAAATCAAAGGTTGAAGGAAGGCAGGAGGAATTGTATTCTTGTGTGAGGTGACAAGACAACATTTGGAAGCAGGGGCTATAGGATTTTAGCATTGCAACTGGGATGAGATTTTACTAAACTCCTCCTGTGGTTTAGCTCTAGATCTCTTCCCAAGGCAGTTGGGTGATACTTACCCTGTGAGCATCTCACAAAGTGATGTCAACATCAACCTTGAGAGACTAAGTTGTCTTCTGCACCAACAGTCAGTTGCAGGAGACTAACTCATTGCCTGTGTACCCTTGTGGTGGCATAAATTTATCTCTGAATCTGATGAAGGTTTCTGGCTTCCTCTGACCTTTGGAGTCTGGTGCCCTTCATGAGAAAGCACAGTATCCAGAGCTTTCCTGTCTCCACATTGTCTCCTAATCCTTCTCCCCATCGCAACTGGAGGGTTGCATCTCCAACTGAGATCATGATCTCCACCTGCCTCAGATACTTTGTAGCCTTCAATCCTTAGCTAGGGACTGGAAAATATACAATCACCCTCTCAATCACAGCCCTTCTCCTGAGTGAAAGCCCAACAGGTTAATCTGCCCATTCAAACGAGCCATCTCTGTAGTCATTAGTGTATTGGACCGCATCTAGAATATTGTATACAATATTCATCTCAAAATGTATTTATATCCTTCTTTAAATAAGCAGTTCAACAAAGGTTTACTAGACTAATTCCAGCAATGGGGGTGGACTGTCTTAAGAGGAAAGGTTGGAGAGGTCAGATTTGTATCCACTAGGCTTTAATGAGTAAGAGACAACTCGATCAAAACATTTCAGATCTTATATAGAAACTTATAAAATAGAAGTAGGAGTTGGCCCGGGCTGGCACTGCCCAAGCAACCCTACCACCCCTCCCCCCATCTCATACACCCCCAATATCCTGGGAGGGGGGCGGGGGCGGCCTCAATGGCCTCCATTCCCACAAGTGAAGCCATCATGACATCTGTGATTCCCTGCTGGTGAGAATCTTCACCATCGAGGTCGGAAATACAAGTGAACCTGGAGAATACTGTCCAGAGCTCAGCAAAAGGATTTAAATGAGGAAATGAATATTTAAATCAGTCTCACACCATTCCCCAGTAAGAAGCTGATTACGCAAAACAAAGTGGCCCAGATTTCCGAACTCCCAGCCACAGCTGGGAATTGGATTTTTGACTCCCTCTTATATTTCCCAGCGTAGCAGGGTGGGGAAATCGTCCCCATAGCATCCATAAAGAGAGGATAGAGCAAATGTTTTGAGTCTAGATATTCCTTTGTCAGAACTGACTCCAGACTTGAAACATTGGTTCTGTTGTCTCTCCATGGAAGTTTTTTTTATTATTAAATCACAAGTAGGTTTACATTAACACCACAATGAAGTTACTGTGACAATCTCCTAATCCCTACACTCCGGTGCCTGTTTGAGTACACTAAGGGAGAATTTAGCATGGCCAATCCACCTAACTAAGCAGGTGCTGTCAGACCTGCTGAGATTTTCCAGTATTTTCTCTTTTTGTTTCAGATTCCAGCATCTGCAGTCATTTGCTTTTATTTCACTTTAAAACTGTGCCCTGGGGGGGGGGAATGACTGCATTTTTTTGTTTCAAAACATAAATATGTTCAAATCACAGGAGGCCCCACTGTTACTATACTTAAGTTTTAGTTGGATTTAAATTGTAAATAAACATTAAAGCTGGGGGTGTGGGCTATAAAACAACAGTGGGCAAGTAGGTCGTTGCTAATTGCGTAATTGAAATGACTCTTGTCTCTTGAACTTTTGGCTAAGGTCAAGTTTCAGATCAAGCCCAAGATGAACAAAGCCTCATTTTGTCAATTTGGAACTTGTTTGTCTCTCTTATAGGGGATCACAGAATCCTTACAATGCAAAAAGAGACCATTCAGCTCACTGAGTTTGCGCCAACAACAATCTCACCCAGGTCCTATCGCCATAGTCCCACGTATTTACTCTGCTAATCCCCCTACCCCACACATCTTTGAAATGTGGGAGGAAACCAGAGCATCTGGAGGAAATCCATGCACATGTGGGGAGAATGTCCAAACTTCACACAGTCACCTAATCCCAGAATCGAACCTGGATCCCTGACACTGTCAGGCAACAGTACCAGCCATCTTGCCATCCACTATACATTTGATTCAATTGGATTTGGAGTTTGGCATGTCCGCTACTAATTTCACCAACATTTACAGATACAGCATGGTTATATCACAGCTTGGTACGGCTCCTGCTCTGCCCAAGACCACAAGGAACTACAAAGAATCATGAATGTGACCCAATCCATCATGCAAACCAGCCTCCCACCTATTGACTCTGTCTACATTTCCCCTTGCCTCTGCAAAGCAGCCAGCATAATTATGGACCCCACGCACCCAGATATTCTCTCTTCCACCTTCTTCCATTGGGATAAAGATACAAAGTCTGAGGTCACGTACCAACTGACCCAAGAACAGCTTCTTCCCTGCTGCCATTAGACTTCCGAATGGACCAATCTCGCACTAAGTTGATTTTTCTCTCCACCCTAGCTATGACTGTAACACTACATTCTGCACTCTCTCCTTTCCTTCTCTATGAACAGTATGTTTTGTCTGTATTGCGTGCAAGAAACAATATTTTCCACTATATACTAATACCTGTGACAATAATAAATCAAAATCAAATCAAAGAATTTGGTTTTTGGAGCAAATGGAAATGGATTTGGATTTGCCTGGTCCACTCTGAGCATTGGCTTTGTAACTTTAAGGAGGGAGTTAAAAAAATTTAAAAAGAAATGACACAAGATTTACATTACAGCGTCCAGACACCAGGACATGGCACAGCTATTAACAGTAAATGGAACAATTTGTTTTAAGTGTAACTACTCCTAAAGAAGCAAATGAACAAAATACAGAGCTTGTGTAGCAAAGTTTGGGAAGTCGGTGCAACTACTCATTTTGCTGTTTAAGCTCTCTCGCAGCCACACTTTGCAGGCACTGGGATGTCCTGTGAGTATTGCGACTCGCTTTTCCTTGTTACCAGGAGGGGCAGTACCATTCCACCGGATTGATCCCAAATCCCGGAGGGAGCAGGAAAAGCGATGCAATTTCGTGGTTGCTAATTTCGCCACTCTCAAAGCAGGGAGTGGGGGGGAGGAGATTCCTCGAAGCGGTTTATTTGGGTGAATCCCGTGTGGAATTTTCCCTTTCCAGATGTTGCACGCTCCTCTGGAGACTGCCGGTGGTCCAGTGGCCAAAGACAAGGCGGCTGCTAATTCCTCTCGCACCTCAACGACCCGAGCATCCAGATGTGTCCAGATATTCATTTGCTGCAACCCAGAAGGTAAATAATCTGAGGGATTTTTGTCTGAATCACTTGGATTTGATGTTGTTTTAAGTGGAAATGTATCAGGCTTCCCAGTGTGTGTCAGTTCGCTTATTGATTCTTTTGTAAAGGCATTGTATTAACTTCCCTCCAGACTTGTCCGGAGCACATTGAGGATATCGCCAGCAGGGCGACTGTCAACAGAAACAGGACCTGTTTGATATAGCGCCTTTCACAATGCCCCAGTCAATTACAGTCAGTGAAATACAAAGTAAGGTTTATTTATTAATCACAAGTAAGGCTTACATTAACACTGCAATGAAATTACTGTGAAATTCCTCATGTTGCCACCATCCAGCACCCTATTGGGGCCAATGCATCTAACCAGCACATCTTTCAGACTGTGGGAGGAAACCATTTAAATTGTCACTTTTATTGTCATGTAGGAAATGTCACACCTACATTAGGGACATTTCACTAAAAGCAACAACTAGTATTTATACAGCATATTTAACACCATAAAGTGTTTCAAGGGGCTTCACAGGAGCAGTAAGACACAAAATAATACCCCAAGCCACTTGGAGAGATATCAGTTCAGATGACCACAAGTTTGGTCCAGGAGGCAGATGGTAATGGAAGAAAGAGAGGCAACTATTTATTTATTTGTGTCACAATAGGCTTACATTAACACTGCAATGAAGTTACTGTGAAAATCCCCTAGTGCCACAGGAAACCCACACAGACACAGGGAGAATGTGCAGACTCCACACAGACAGTGACCCAAGCCAGGAATTGAACCCGGGTCTCTAGCACTGTGAGGCAGCAGTACTAACCAGTGTGCCACCACCCTATGTGAGTCCTGTCCCTAATGATGTATGAGTCCTGACTATCTGCAAGATCTCCCCAGACTGGCAAGAGTCATAGAGTTTATAGCATGGGAACAGACTCTTCAGCCCAACTTGTCCACGCCACCCTTTTTTTAATCATTAAGCTAGTCCCAGTTGCCCATGTTTGGCCCATACCCCTCGATATCTACCTTACCCATGTAACTGTCTAAATGCCTTTTAAAAGGCAAAATTATACCCACCTCTACTACTACCTCTGGCAGCTTGTCCCAGACAGTCACCTCTGTGTGAGGCGGGTAAGGCAGCTTGTTAATGGGTCAGCTCCTGGAGCTCTATCTAGTTAAGGATATTGGATAGGTTGCTGATACCTCGGGTCTGGCCAAACGGCCTGCAGCTTTAGATGGCTGGCAGCCTCACCAGCAGAGGTGGCTGCTACCAGGGCAGGAAGGAAAGGGTGAAGGTATCCTCGAAAACATGTATCAAAATTACCACACCCTGAGGGCCAGGGTAGGTCCCTTGGATCAGGGAGAGGAGGAAATCCCTCTGGTGAGTCTGCTTGGGCATTTATAGCCTTCCCTCCCCAAATCCTCACTCCTCTGGCTCCATCTTTGGGACATGGACTCTCCATCTCTGTTTGCTGCTTGGCTGATTCCATGGAGCTGCTTGGCTCAGCACCCAGCCCAGCGTCTCTGCCACCTGGGAGATACCCATGTAATCCTCCCACCCTCCCTAATTATCCTCAACTGATATTTCATAGAATATAGTAGAATCATAGATTCCTTACAGTGAAGGAAGCCATTTGGCCCATCAAGTCTGCACTGACCACAATCCCACCCAGGCCCTATTCCCGTAACCCCACATATTTACCCTCCTAGTCCCCCTGACGCTAGGGTCAATTTATCATAGCCAATCAACCTAACTGCACATCTTTGGATTGTGGGAGGAAACCCGAGCAGCTGGAGGAAATCCACACAGACATGGGGAGGACATGCAAACTCCACACTGACATTGACCCAAGGCCAGAATTGAACTTGGGTCCGGCAATGCTAACCACTGTGCAACTGTACCATCACGGTGGCTATTGCCCACACATCACTGACGGACAGGGATAGCCCCTTTGATCACCTGCCTCCAGTAAGATTGACGGGGGAGCAGAAATGCACCAGGCCCCTGATCCAACATTAGTCTTTTCTATTTTCTTTCAATCCTGCCTCTAGATCAGCCTCAGCATGGGAATTGTAAAATTCTGCCCCAGTGAGTGCAAGGGGTAGATTGGTGAAGACATTGTCGAGTAGGCTACCTGACCTTCAGGATACAAGGCTTTGTATAGTACATGAGAATGAGTATCTGGTGAAAGACAATTAAATATTGTTGTAACCATATTAGGCATTGGTGAGGCCGTACCTGAAGTATTGTGCACAGTTTTGGTCTCCTGATTTGAGGAAAGATGCAGTGGCATTGGAGACAGTTCAGAGGAGGTTCATTAGATTGATTCCAGAGATGAGGGATTTGTCGTGTGAGGAGAGATTGAACAGTTTAGGCCAATACTCTCTGGAATTTAGAAGAATTTAAGGAGGTCAAATTGAGGTATTCAAGATGATAAAAGGTATGGATAAAGTGGATGTGGGGCAGATGCTTCCTCATTTGGGGCATTCTAGGACAAGAGGTCGTAGTCTTAGGATAAGGGTTAGCAAATTTAAAACTGAGTTGAGGAGAAACTACTTCTCCCAAAGAATTGTGAATCTGTGGAATTCGATACCCCAAAGTGCAGTGGATGCTGGGTCAGTAAGTGAATTTAAGGAGGAGTGAGATAGATTTTTAATTGGTAATGGGTTGAAGGATTATGGGGAAGGCAGAAAAATGGGGATGAGGGGCATTTCAGTTATGATCGAATGGCGGAGCGGACTTAATGGGCTGAATGGCCTAATTCTGCTCCTATACCTTATGAACTTGTGGAAGCGATAATTAAACAGTCTTGTTGTGCAGTACTTGGAGTTCTGACCTATTTCATATCACCTTCAGCAGAATGACCAATCCTCAGGTTTTGATACTGGGTGATATTATGAGAATTATGTCCCTCCGCTGACATCCCGTCTGTTTTCACACACACTCTGTTTCCTTCTCCAATTCTCTCCTCTGATGGTGCTGACTCACAGTGGAGCTTACTGTCTCCCCCTGGTGGCTAATCTCTCCATGGGCGAAGTGGGAAAGTGAGCATCGACTCAGAGAATCTATAGTGCAGAACAAGGTTGTTTGGCCAGTACTGACAACAATCTCACCCAGATCCTATCCCTGTAACCCCATGTATTTACCGTGCTAACCCCCGATGCTAAGGGGCAATTTAGCATGGCCAATCAACCTAATCTGCTTGTCTTTGGAGCATGGGAAGAAACACAGAGGAAACCTACACATCTGGGAACTGTCCATATACTGTCGGGAAAATTAGAACGCAGCCTGATTCCATTTTCACATTGCATTCAGAAATGTGCATTTTCCTACAGAAGGAGGGATGGACACTTCTATTCTTTGCCTTCCCTGTGGCTCACAGTGCACACTGCACTGTGGACTTACTCAGTGAGCTATTACAGAAAGCCCCACATTTCATTTGTGCTGAGGATAATTTTCTTTCTTTAAAGAAAATCAAGTCAGTCCTAATCTCCTTCCTGCTTCCTTCTTTCTGATCTCGACAGGGCCCAGAACTTCCCGTTTTCTCATCAGCTGCATGCGTTAATATTCCAGTACCATCTCACTTCGTAAATAAATAATGTTTTAAATGTCACAGATGCTGACACCCACACTGGCTTTGCTGCTGATTTACCGAACCTATCTTTCCTCAGATACAGAAGCAGAGAGAAAGGCCTTGAGGGAACATGTTTATCCAAAACTGCGAGAATACTGCAGACACAAGCACGGACTGGAGTTCCAGGTAACGACCAAAAAGAGGTTTAATAAAGGAAGGAGACAGAAGGACTTGCATTTGAACAGCACCTTTCATGATGTCACGGTGGCACAGTGGTTAGCGCTGCTGTCTCACACCGCCAGGGACCCGGGTTCAATTTTGACCTTGGGTGACTGTCTGTGTGGAGTTTGCACATTCTTCCCCGTGTCTGCGTAAGTTTCCTCCCACATTCCAAAGATGTGTGGGTTAGATGGATTGGCCATGCTCAATTGCACCTTACTGTCAGGGGAACCAGCAGAGTAAATTAGGGTGTTACGGGGATAGAGCTTGGGTGATATTGTGGTCAGTGCAGACTCAATGGGCCAAATGGCCTCCTTCTGCACTGTGGGGATTCTATGATTCTATGATCTCAGGGCATCCCAAAGAGCTTGACAGTCAAAGAAGTATTTTTGAAATGGAATCTCCCTCTGTTGTAAAGTCAGAAACATGGCAGCCAATTTGTATTCAGCAAACTCCCAAAAAACCAACAAAGAACTAAAAATCAGTCTAAATTTTAGTGATTTGGGGTAAGGGATTAGTACTTTTTAAACTTAAGTTTATTTATTAGTGTTACAATGCAGCTTAAATTAACACTGCAATTAAATTATTGTGAAAATCCCCTAGTTGCCACACTACGGCATCTGTTTGGGTACACTAAGAGAGAATTTAGCAATGCACCTAACCAGCACATCTTTCAAACTGTGGGAGGAAACCGGAGCACCCGGAGGAAATGGGGAGAACGTACAGACTCCACATAGACAGTGACCCAAACCGAGAACACAGATCCCTGGCACTGTGATGCGGCAGTGCTAATCACAGTGCCATCATGCCACCCCCTGGGTTAGGAGAGCCAACCAACAGAAAATAAGAAGTTTTGTTGCAAGTTGCAGAAATGATGAATTGAAGAGTATTAACAGGGTAAGTGGGTATTGTTACTTTTGGGGCGTGTGTGCATGTGCGTGAGTACAGGGCAGGGCTCTTTATACCAACAACCAGAGATTCAGATGAACCTTATACTGGAATCCGTGGACCTGGCAAGGCTTTGTTCCGGTTCATTCCCGGCTTTCAGCAGAAATGAGGCATTCACATGGTGACATTCTTCAGCAGGTTTGCCTGATGCCCGTAAGTTCAACAACAATAACAAATAATTTAGAGGGCGGGCGGGGGAGGAGAATTAGTCAACTCTGGGGAGATGTGAAAGCAGCCAGGATTCCTGCTCCCGGGAATGACTTTGTGGAACAAGGAAACACAAAGTCACTGCCTCTTGGGAGAAACCATGTGATTCTGCTGACCATACACAAACAAGCAAAATAAGTTTTCAAAAAAAGGATTGTCAACCTTGCATTATCTCAACCTGATCATCGAGAAAGAAGCAAAATAATTCACTAAGACAAGGAATTGGATTACCCACAACCCTCCTTAGTTGCAGCAATACCTCGTAACTGAAAATGTTCTCCACTGAGAGTTTATATTCCCATGTAAATAACGATAGCAAATCCATACCCATTGAGTATTTTGGTAGTTCATTTCTGAAACCAGTGGCTTTTTGTAGGGGAAAAAATATTTGCTGATATCTAACTTAATTCTAAGGATTTTAAATTCTAGTTCTATTAAACTTCCCTGCTCATTTCAAGTAATGGGGTAGGGTGGGTGCGGGGGTGAGGCGATGGTCTAGTGATATTATCACTAGACTATTAATTCAGAAATTCAGGTAATGTTCTGAGGACCTGGGTTCAAATCCTACCATGGCAGATGGTGGAATTTGAATTCAATGAAAAATATCTGAAATTAAGAATCTGCTGATGATGATGGAACCATTGTCGATTGTCGGAAAAACCCATCTGGTTCACAAATGATGTGTGGAGTTGTCGGCGTTGGACTGGGGTGAGCACAGTAAATAATCTCACAACACCAGGGTTAAATCCAACAGATTTATTTGATAGCATGTGCTTTCAGAGCATCGCTCCTTCATCAGGTGAGTGCAGGATTTGTTTCACAAACAGGGCATATGTAAACACAAACTCAATTTCAAGATCATGGTTGGATGGTGAGTCGTAACAGGTAATCAAGTCCTTATAGATGTAGACAATGTGAATGTCACTAATGTCCTTTAGGGAAGGAAATATGCTGTTCTTATTCTGGTCTGGCCCACATGTGACTTCAGAGCCACAGCAACGTGGTTGACTGTCGTTTGAAAAGGCCTAGCAAGCCACTCAATTCATAGGCAACTAGGGAGGCGCAATAATTGCTGTCCCAGCAGCGACACCTATTTTCCACGAATCAATACAAAAAAACCTATCCAACCAAATTGATTCCAATCTTTCATTCTGAATTTATATCCATCTGATTAATGTTTCTCTAAAGTATATTGCTCCAACTTATCCTGCTGATTTTCTGCAGCTTCACTGTGTATAGGATCTAAAATTAGAAGCACTACTTAGATGATCTAAACCTCTCTATCTATTTTACACTGCATGGCCCTCAATAATATAACCTAAAACTCTATTTCCTCACATATTGTCACCCTGCATTGCTTGTGCATCAGTAGTTACCCCCAGATCACTGTCTCAATCAGATCACTATCTCTTTCTTCTGAATCTCTGCCAATATAAATGTGCCCACTAGAATTTCAACAACAACTTAAGTTAATGTAGCACCTTCCATTTAATGAAAGGTTCCAAGGCTTCTCAGGAGCATTGCAAAATCAAATTGTGGCACCCAAATCACATCAGGAATTATTAGAACAAATAACCAAAATTTTGGTCAAAGAATGAGGTCTTAAGCAGTGACTTAAAGGAGGAAAGTGGGATAGAAAGATGGAGAAGGTTAGGGAGGGAATTCCAAAATGTTGGGGGCCAGACATTTTTTTTTGTTCATTTATGAGGTGTGGGTTTTGTTGGATAGGCCAGCAACTTATTGTCCATCCATCCCTAATTGTTCTTGAGAAAGTAGTGGTGAGCTGTCTTCTTGCACCACTACAACCCTTGTGGTCCAGGTACATGCACGTTGCTGTTAAGAAGGGAGTTCCAGGATTTTGACCCAGCCAAAATGTAGCAATGATGGTATATTTTCAAGTCAGGACGTGGGTAGCTTGGAGGGGAGCTTCCAAGCTGGTGGTGATTTCATTTATCTGCTGTCATGGGTTTGGAAAGTGCTGTGTGAGGAGCCTTGGTGAGTTTCTGAGTATATTTTGTAGTCGGTACACACTGTGCGCCAGTAATGGGGGGAATGAATGCTCAAGGAGCCAAATTTAGAGGAACGCAGATATTTTGAGGGTTGTGGTGCCAGGATGGGTGAAGAGGCAAGGCTATAGAGAAATTTGAAAACAAGGATGAGAATTTTAAAGTCAAGATGTTGCTTGACTTGGCGTGAATGTAGATCACTGAGCACAGAGACGATAGGTGTGAGTGAGTTCAAGTATGGGCAGCAGAGTTTTGGGTGACTTCTAATTAACAGAGGACAGTATGTGGGAGACTGGCCTGGAGTGCATTGGAATAGTCGAGTGTAGGGCTTAGTTGCAGCAGATGAAATGACTCATGGGCAAGCAAAGCTGGGTAATGTCATGGAGATAACATCGACAACATCTCAGCTCTCTGATTCTCTCAATTCCTTCATTGCCTATTGCTGTCTTACTGCTTGCCTGACATTCAGTTTCACCTAAGGAGTGATATCCTCCGTTTACCACTGGATGACCAGACATCGTATCTGCTTCAGTACCAACGTGAACTGGTAATGATTCCATAAATTCTTTACCCAACGTGAGTACCCGCTTCAACAATACTCAAGTTCAATGTTCCCAAATGATTTCTTCTTCTTCAAATCCATTTCTTCTCCGACAGAAAATCTATTTCCACTTTAACAACATTAGCTGCATCCACCCCCTGCCTCAGTTGCTGCTGTAACTCTTGTCCATGCTGCTGCCATCTCCAGATCTTCCTATTTCTATGCTGTCCTGTAAGAAGGCTCACAACATCAGGTTAAAGTCCAACCGGTTTATTTGGAATCACGAGCTTTCGGAGCACTGCTCCTTCATCAGGTGAGTGGAGATTAGTTCACAGACATGGCATATATAGACAAAGATAATTACAGACTGGCTCAGCCTGTATTGTAGGTCAACTTGAGGGTGTTCGTGATCTGTAGTTCTTTCGGGATGTTGTCTGCTTTCTCGCATCTTTATAGAAACTTGATATCTGTGTCGATAAGTGCGATCCTCTTGGAGATCCTCTCACTTTGAGCCAGTGGTTTGCGGTGTTGATGGTAGCTATGATGTGGAGATGCCGATGTTGGACTAGAGTGGGTACAGTAAGAGGTGTTGTGAGATTTCTTACTGTGCCCACCCCAGATCAACAGCGGGATCTCCACCTCATGCTATCCTGATTAGCCTCACATACTGCAAACCTCTGGGCATCTGGCTGTGTCCTGTTTTTATACCTTGGAGGAGACAATCAGCTTTGATGATGATAAACTTTATAATAAAATTGCTGACCAACACTTGGGTTAAATTGGAACCCCCAAGATTGCGTTTGTGCCAGATGTTACAATTTTAAAGATCTGAAATCCACCCAGATTAATGGAGGTGGGACAAGGGATGGCCAGCCAATCCACTCCAAGAATATGGGTTGACAATTTAATTATTTTAGCAGGGTTGCTGGTATCTGATTTAAGCTGCTTTGGGGTCAATTTTGAATCCTGGTAGCTAAAGGAACAGTGTCAGGGAGAAGATAAGATTCCCTTTTATAGCATTGCTTCGGGGCCAGGGAGAGAGCAGAACCAGAGCAACTTGCTCCCCCTCAGCTGTTCTGGGCCCATGGGTTCAAATCCCACCAGTGTAGCTGGGGGAATTTAAATTCAATTATTAATTCTGGAATTGAAAGATATTGCCAGCAATGGTGACTGCAAAACTACCATCTGGATCAATAATGTCCTTGAGTAAAGGAAATCTGCCATCCTTACCTGGTCTGGCAAGGAGGAAGTGGTTGAGGCAGGGACAATGACAACTTTTAAAGATATATGGGTAGAAAAGATTTAGAGGGAAATGGGCCAAATGCAGGCAAATGGGGTTAGCTTAGATGGGCTTTTTGGTCAGCATGGACCTGTTTGGGCTGAAGGGTCTATATCCATGCCATAGATTGTATGATTCTATGAACATGTGACCCACAACAATGTCCTCTAAACTGAACTGCCTCTGATATTGCCTAGCCAGACACCCAGTTTGTTAGGGGTGAACAAATTATGCTGCCTTGCCTGTAATGTCAACTTCCCATAAAAATATTTTAAATACCTCCCTGTACCCCATGGTAAAGAATTGCCACCCCTCCCTTGGCCGGGGATCAGAGCCCAAGTCCTATCCATTGTCTTAGATTGATTTGCTCTTGAACCTTTCTTGACCAACTAGAAGCTAAACCTGTTAGTCAGGCTGACTTTCTGAAAGGGAACACATCATTGCCTCCTGCCCCCCCCCCCTTCCACCCCCCCACCCACCCACCCACCACCCCCCCCCACAACCCCCCCCCCCACCCCACTCATCTGACACAATTAAGCCCTGTTAATGCCCAGGGCTCTTACTGTTCAGGCTTTCACATGTAGAAATACTCTTGGTAGAAAAGTACTGTGGATACCTTTGGAACAACACTCTGATTTAAGTTGCTGCCTTGAGGAAGATGAAAGCTCGGGAAGAGCAGATTTCCTGTGTCTGTACCATATTGGTACACTTGCATGTGCCAACTTCCCTGGCAGGTGCCTGGCGTCTCAGCGTTGTGTGGCTGACAGCAAGTGAATAACATTTCCGAACGTGTCCAATTCACAGGCAATTGACACTTATGTGGGAGTGGATCCAGATGATATCCACGATTCCAATGTCCGGAAATTCCGGATGAAGCTGTTGGATGAATGTTTAAAGTTTTCTGCTGGCCCGTGTTTTGTGGTGAGTAATTGTAATAAATAAATAAAAATCAGACAATGACGGTGCAGCCCAGTAGTGGAAAATAATTGCTAAGGTTATATTTTTTTGTATTTATAAATGTGCTGCAACACTGCCTGCTGCTCCTGCGGCTGTAGCATTGTCATTTTTATATAGCAGCACATGTATGTGCTTAGTCATTGCTGGCAATAATATATCTGTACTGCAGTGCAGTCACTCGGCTAACCTGCAAGCATTTTTTTCCCTGTAATTGCGCACCAGAAATTTACACCCAGTCCTGTCTGTGTGGAATTCTCCCCGTGTCTGTATGGATTTCTTCCGGGTGCTCCGGTTTCCTCCCACATTCCAAAGACGTGCAGATTAGGTTGATTGGCCATGCTAAATTGACCATTAGTGTCATTAGGAGGGCAGGTTAGCAGGGTGAATACATGGGAATAGGAGCTGGGTGGGATAGATGTCAGTACAGGCTCGAGGGGCTGAATGGCCTCCTTCTGCACTGTGATCATGTGATCAGCAAAGCCTCACTGAAAGATTATCGCAACCTCTGGGAGAAAGAAATGGGGATTCCTTTCTTGAACAATAAAGGTCAGGTTATTGGTGGGTCCACGTGCTATTATCTTCATTGTTAAACTGGCTCCCCTATCCTGTTAGCAGAATTGTAAAACATGTGAAAACAATGTTCACCATTCTCCATTAGGCTAAGTCAGTCTTTTCCCACAAATGTAACTCAGATTTTTGCACCAACATTACTGTCCCATGATCCGCACTATAGACACACTGAATGTGAAAGAAAGACATCTTGCTGTGTAAATGTGCAGTAACACATCCCAACTCACCTCACAGCAGCATTAATGAAATAAAAAAAACCTCTCACAGATTAGAGCAAATAATCAAAAGCTTGCTCCAAGAAATGGGTTTTACGGAGCATTTTATGAGGAGAATAAAGAGATGGAGAGCTTTCAGGGGGGAATCCCAGAGCTTAGAACCCCCCTATCAGTCAGTCTCAATGAGACTGGTGGCACAGTGGTTAACAATGCAGTCTCCTAACACCAAGGACCCAGATTCAATTCCAGCCTCGGCTCACTGTCAGTGTGGAGTTTGCACATTCTCCCGTGTCTGTGTGGGTTTCCTCCGGGTCTCCAGTTTCCTCCCACAGTCCAAAGGTCTGTGGGTTAGGTATATTGGCCATGCTGAATTGCCCCTTAGTATCCAAAGATGTGTAGATTAGGGAGATGGTAAATGTGTGGGATTACAGGGATAGGCTGAGCGGGAATGGGTAAGTGGGGGGGAGGGTTGAATACGATGCTCTGCTAGAGAGTCACTGTAGGTTCAATGGACCGAATGGCCTCCTTCTGCACTGTAGAGATTCTGTGATTGTTTCTGTGGGATCTGATTGGCTTTGACTGTAGGATCCTGATATCAACAACAGACATCTTGTGCAATAAACTCACAACATAACGGATAGTAAAGGATAATTCTTCAATAAGCCCCATATTCTGCCTTCTTCTTCCTCTGCCCTTAATTATTATGTTCTTTCTAATTAAAGGGGAGGAAAAGTTTGTGGTTTAGCATTTTCTATTGATGTGCTTAAATAAAGCACAATATTTCAAAAGTCTTTCTTGATGCTCAGCTGACAGCAGTCTCCTCTCAGATCCCAATCCTGGAGTCAGGATTTTCAGTGTAATTGATAGAGTTTCCCTGAGGCAGATGGGTGCCTCCCTGTCAATGAATTCAGTGGTGGGACCTACATGCCAGACATGGCAAGCAGCTCGACATTCCACAAGAACGTCAATGTTTACTTTTAAGCCCAATTTTTACATAAATAATAATCTCCTTCCATTTTAAGCAACGATCAGAATGTGATCATTTTGCAACGAAGTGATGTTTAACGATAAGTTGAACTCAAGTCCCATTGCAGCCAGGTGGCGAACAGCTAAACATCCATGCATGCTGGGAAAATTGGCCAACCTTACACAAGTACAAATAGTTGCCATCTAATGAACCAGCCCATTGAATAAGCAATGTGTGATAAGATATACTCAACACAGGGCTGCTAGGCAAGGGCAAATAAGAAGAACAAGAACAGCAGATGTATCCTTTTTGCAACTGATAGGGAGCAGACCAGTGACCCGCGGGTGTATCTGACTGAGAACATTCTGGATGCTGGGAGAAACTGGATAAAGAGGGGAGGCTACCCACCTCCACAAAGAAGACCTGCAGGAATAACCATCGAATAAGGAAGCTCTGAGTCCTGGACTCAGAGAAGAAAGCAACCCATCAAAGGGTGACTGATTATATTGCTACAGGTAGTATTTTAAGTTCAGGCCCTGAGTTTTGTAGTCCATTCTAACAAATGAAATGAAGAACAGTTCATTGTTCATCTAGTGTTTAAACATTAGTACAGAATCAGTTGTACCAAATAGAATTATAGAATCCCTATAGTGCAGGAGACCATTTGGCCCATCGAGTCTGCACTGACCACAATGCCACACAGGCCCTATCCTCATAATCCTACTTGTTTATCCTACTAGTCCCACTGACACTAAGTGTCAACTTAGCATGGCCAATCAACCTAACTCACACATCTTTGGAGTGTGGGAGGAAATTCACACAGATATCAGGAGAATGTGCAGACTCCACATAGACAGTGACCCAAGCTGGGAATCAAACCTGTGTCCTTAGTACTGTGAGGCAGCAGTGCTAACCACTGTGCCACTGTGCCACCCATTGGTATTAATGTTACTGTAAATGTTTCTTTGACCGCTATGTCAGTTGACACCCTAGTCAGAGGGTCAACACCATTCCTTAACATCTATTATGCTGACATTAATTGGGGAGCTTGTCTCCCAGCAGATGAGTTTGTGCACGAGGCCAGTGATTTAATTTCCTTTATAATTATTTTTTTCCTTTACAGCTTAATGCACAATTTTATTAAGGTGCTATACATTTGCGTCATTGACTCAAACGTACACGAATAAATTAATAAGCAGAAAAGCAAAACACAGATGCTGGAAATCTGAAATATTCATAGAAAATGCTTGAATAACTCAGCAGGCCAGGTAGTGTCTGTGGAGAAAAACAGAGCAGTTTGTGAGGACCTCAGACTGTTATTCCCCTTTATAATGAAATGTGTCCTGTCTGATCTGCTGATTATTTCCAGCATTTTCTTGTTTTATATTTGCAAGTCTACACTGAAGCTTCAAGAGTGAGCTTTAACTCATTTTTTTTAGTTTATTCATTAAGTGTCACAAGTAGGCTTACATTAACCCTGCAATGAAGTTACTGTGAAAGTCCCTGGCCACCACACTCCAGTGCTTGTTTAGGTACACAGAGGGAGAATTTAGCAGGGCCAATGCACCTAACCAGCACATCTTTCGGACTCTAGGAGGAAATCAGATCACATGGAGGAAACCCACACAGATATGGGGAGAAAGTACAGGCTCCACACAAATAGTGATTTCAGCCGGGAATTGAACCCAGGTCGCTGGTGCTGTGAGGAAGCAGTGCTAACCACTATGCCACCATGCCAAGGTCTAAAAGTTGTAGTATGGGCATGGGTATTAATTACTTGTGTATAAAGTTCATTACTGCAAATCAGCTCCCAGTCATTTCACCCTTCAGCTTTTTGTTCGGTTGAGCTGTGTTCCTGTCAGTCTGAACTGCAACCATGATTCAGCAAAGGTTTTGCAGTCCAGGGCTTTATTAGAAATTTGATTTATTTGAATTAAGATCTGTGGTTCACTTGTATGCAATAACCTCCACAATCATAATTTACAGCAGGTTTTAGAGACTTAATCCAGAAAAAACACTTTAAATGGTAAATTCTGAAAGTTTATTAACTATTAGAAAGGTAAAAGACAGAAAGGTAAAAAGCAAAGTCTTCTCATGATATTTTCCAATCCTGCCACCAGACATGCCCACTCTGAACCTTCAGCATGCAGCATTCTTTGATACTTTACTGTAAGAAATCCTCTAACACCCCGCCATGCACTGTGACTCTTTTTTAGGCATTAATAGGGGAGCAATACGGAAGTGTCAGCTTACCAGCGGAAATTGAGACCAGTGAATTTGAGACCATACTCCGCAAATCAGAAAATGAAGGCCTCAGCACCAGGCTACTGGAGAACTGGTACCAGAGGGATGAGAATTCTGTTCCAGCTGTTTACTATCTCAAGTCAAAAACTGATGTCCTCCCTGACTATTACAACAAGGTGAGTTTCCATGGATTGGACAGGGAGTGCATTCCAGCTCTTTGGTTACTTACAGTAAGGCGCCCGACACTAGTTCTTCACCATTAAAGGTAGGTGAAATGGACAAACATTTGGCAGATACGTTTAATTCAGATAAATGTTGAAGTGGTGCACTTTGGGACAGGCATGAGAGTATTTTGCATGAGAGTATTTTGAGAACCTGCAGGAGGGAGCTGAGGATGCGCAATCTTTGAAGGAGGCAGGAAAAATTGAGAAGGTGGTTCAGAAAATATATGGGTTACTTTTAAATGGTGCATTGAATACAAAACAAAGAGGTCACGTAAACTGTTACAAATCCTTGGCAAGGCATCAGCTGGAGTATTGTGGGTGCCACACGTTAGGAAGGCAATCAAGAGGGTAGAAATGGAGGTATACTGGGATGATACTGGGAATGAGGGATATGAAGAGATTGCAGTAGCTGAGATTATTCTCCTTGGAGCAGTGTCAAGCTCGTGGCAAAAAAGGAAGATTTAAGAATCAGTGAAATAAAAAATATTTTAAATTAAGATTTGGATGAAATAAAGTGAAAAAGTGAAATCAAGTGAAACCTCTGGGTGCTCCAGTTTCCTCCCACAGTCCAAAGATGTGCGGGTAAGGTTGATTGGCCATGCTAAATTGCCACTTAATCATTTGGGGAAGTAACAAGGTTAAATATGTGTAATTACTGCCTGGTTGGGATCTTTGGCAGTACAAACTTACTGGGCCGATGGCCTCTTCTGTGAGATTCTGTGATTCTATGAACTGCTGCCACAGTGCCAGGGTTCTGGGTTTGATTCTGGCCTTAGGTGACTGTCTGTGTGGCGTTTGCACATTCTCCCTGTGTCTGTGTGGGTTTCCTCTTGGTGCTCCAGATTTGATAGAAATGCATTGATGGATTTTTGATATGCAAATTAGTTTGGCAACAGGAAAACAAGTATTTACCTAAATTACGAGGGGCTGAAAATGGTAGAAGAGGTGAATTCAAAGTGAGGAGATAGAATATAATTTACACCCATATGTTAAAAGCCTGATCCAAAGTGTTATTAGGATAGAATAATATCAAAGGGAAGAAACAAAGTATTTACAACATTGTTAATTGCTGTCCGTGGGAGAGGCAACGAGAGTGGGAGAGAGAGATAGATACAACTAGTAAGCAGAACTCTCCCCAGTGTACAGAACTCCAGTATAATAGCCTCAGAGAATGATAATGCTGAGTGGAAGGAACATCCTTCCCAAACTTAAAGGTAACTCATAGATGGTTACTATTGGCTAGTTTTAGCTCACAGTTATAGTGAGTGGGATTTTGTTTTGGGACAAAGACTTTTCTCAGAGTTCTGCACGGTAGGTAGGCAGGAACAGGGTTAATTTCATGATGTACCTACGTGTTTGTGCGTGTGTGTGGCAGTTCTGAAGTGTATTGTTGTCTTCTATTGTGCTCTTTCTCATTGCCTGTTTCTTTTAAATTAATAAATACTCTTTTATGATTGATTACAACAAGACTCTGTCTTTCCTCACTGGTTTGCGCATCTTTCCTCACATTATGCCAAAGTGAAAATATATTCCACTAAGAACCGGTGTTCCAAGTTATATTTCTGGCTTTCAGGATAGTCTTGTATTTAACAGTAGAGATATGAAAGATTCATAGATATATAACAATGTACTGTTTAGTATGGGGAAATACTAGTGAATATCTAGTGAAGATATTGAAAACTGTGAGTGAGTGGAAAGGAATTAGTTCCTTGAGTAATTGAGTCAGCAAGCAGAGGTCAAAGCTTTAAATTATTGGCACAGAAACTGAAGGGAAAATGAGGAGAAATTGTTTCACATGGAGAGTTGTTAAGATCCAGACCTGAAAATGTCTCTATAGATTAACAAGGGTGTGTAAGATTAGCGGGGGTAGGCCAAAATGTGGAGTTGAAGTTACAATCAGATCAACCATGATCTTATTGAATGGTGGAGCAGGCTCGAGGGGCTGAGTGGCCTATTTATTGACTGCCTCTTCTCTCCTGTTATCATATACATAGTTTGTAATGTTACAGAGACCTCACAGAAAGAGACCACTCTGTCTATTGTGTCACCCGGGCAACACCGAGTTCCACTCTCCCACCTATTTCCGGCAATTTGTTTTCTCTTGAGGTAATCAACCAATTCTCTACCCAAAGCTGTGACTAAATCCTCCTCTGCTGTGAAGTCAGGCAGTGCATTCCAGATCCTAACCATTCTCTGCGTAGAAGAATTTATTCTCATATCACTGTTGTTTCAATTCCCAGTCACCTTAAATTTGTGCCTTTTGGTTCTCAATGCTTCCACCAGTGGGAACAGGGGATTTTCATAGTAACTTCATTGCTCTGTTAATGTAAGCCTGCTTGTGATACTAATAAATAAACTTTGTAACTTCCTTGCTGTTGTACTCTATGCCCCTATTTATAAAACCCAAGATTCTGCACCCTTTATTACTATATTCTCAACCTACTGACCCCAAGGCGACCATTCTCTTAGGAGAAGAGACATATGGGTGTGGAGGACCATATAAATGGGGGCTGTTGGTAATCTGTGAGAAGGGGTGGAATTGCGAATGCATGGGTACAAACTGCATGTGTGCAAAATTTTAAGGTCTGAATTAACGAGCAGCATAGTGGCACAGTGGTTAGCACTGCTGCCTCACAGCACCAGGGATCTGGGTTTGATTCCTGGCTTGGGTCATTGTCTGTGCGGAGTCTGCACATTCTCCCTGTATCTGCATGGACTTCCTCACAGTGCTCTGTCCTCCCACAGTCTGAAAGACCTGTTGGTTAGGTGCATTGGCCATGCTAAATTCTCCCTCAGTGTGCCTGAACAGGCGTCGCAGTGTGGTGACTAGGGGGATTTTCACAGTAACTTCATTGCAGTGTCAATGTAAGCTGACTTGTGACACTAATAAATAAACTTTACTTTTGCTTTCATGACCCAGCAACATACAACCCGGAACACAGGACAATCATTATCATCACAGGCCAATGCCAGGAAATCCAGGATAGTTAGTCACCCTGTCTGCCACCTTCAATGACTAGTGCACATATAAACTCAGGCCCCGTTTCTCTGTTAGAATTGTACCCTTTACGTTTTATTGCCTCTCTTCATTTTCCCAAACAGTACAATCACTTCACACTTTTGAACATTAAATTTCATCTGGCACTTGCCTAATTATTCCATCAGTCCCTCTGTCTTTTTGAAGTTTAACACTGCCCTCACGTTACACAAGACCTTCCTGACAGGCCTCCTAACATCAACCCCTGGGAAGCCCTTCCTTAAATCTTTCTCCAGTCTGCAACGCAACCATTCACAACTACTCTCTCTTCCTCTCACTCTGCCAATTTTATATCCATGTCGCTCCTCTCTCTTTTATTCCACATGCTCTAACTTGGTTGACAAGCTTGTCACGTGGCACTTTGCTGAATGCCTTTTGCAGGTCTGTGTACACCACATCAACAGCATTACCCTCATCGACCCTCTCTGTTACCTCAGCAAAAAAAACTCCAGTAAGTTCATTCATCTTGGGTCATATGAGTTTTCACTTCATTTTACCATCTATGAAGTGCATGAATACACTGTAAGAAGTTAATGAGTGTACTTGAGCTATGTGTTAATGCATCTTTTGACATCTACTTTAACAAAGGGATTACTCTGTTTACAGCAGCAGCTGGAAAAATTTCAAGTCAATGAATTAATGTGTTCATACACTCAGGCGGCTTTTGATGAATGAATTCAATTCCCTCCATGTCCAGATCCCTTCCTGTCTACAGAGCATCTTTATTTTACTTTGTTAAAGACCCTTTTTAATTGCAAATGTTGCTGATCATCGTGTTTTTAATACAAACACTGCATTCATTCATTTGATTTATAATCCTGTACAGCTCAGTTACTCGAGTAATAGCAGTGTCAATATATGCAAATATAGAACCAGTCTTAAAGTCCCACCTGTATTCTTTGTGTCATGTCTCAGCAAAGAGGAGATCTGTGGCCAACACTTGCATTGTGTTCTTGTCACAAAAAGAGTGAATCTGAACACTCTAAAAATTCCCATGTTCAGCAGATCCTTTCACCCACCCCTAACATTCTCCCTCCACCAGGAGCCCTCTCTCTGGCCTCTTACCTGCTCTTGATCTTTTCATCGAGAACTGTTGGCATGACATCGACCATCACAGCTCCTCTCAGCCACTCCTAACGTGCCTCCTTCCGAACTTGCTGCACAATCTGTAACAATCTGTACTTCTGCTCTGTCAGTCACACATTCTGATCACTTAATGGACACTTCTGGCACCTCTCTCAGTCTTCATCACCACCATTTACATTTCTTTTGTCCAATTACATCCCATCCAACCCCCACACTCATAATATGAATCTTGTCTGATTCTCTTTGCTCTCAGCTCTGACAAAGGTTTTCGAGTATAAGAGCAGGGATGTGTTTTTGCAATGAAACAGGACCTTGGTGAGGCCATATCTAGAGTATTGTGCGCAGTTTTGGTCCCCTTTTCTGAGAAAGGATGTTCTTGCTTTCAGGAGAGTGCAGTAAAGGTTTATCAGCCTGATTCCAGAGATGGCGGGACTGATGTATGAGGAGAGATTGACTAGGTTTGGATTGTTTTTGCTGGAGTTCAAATGAATGAGGGGGAAATCTCATAGAGACTTATAAAATTCTAACAGGACTGAACAGGGTAAATACAGGAAGCATGTCTCCAATGGTGCAAGTGTCTAGAACCAGCCGTCACAGTCTGAGGATTCAGAGTAGATCACTTAGGATGGAGATGGGGAAATACTTCTTCATCCAAACACTGGTGAGTCTGTGGAATTCATTACTACAGGAAGTAGTTGATGTCAAAACATTGAAGGAATTCGAGAGGCAGCTGGATATAGCACTTGAGACGAACGGGATCAAACATTAGGGGGGAAAAATGCAGGGTTGGTCAATTGAGTTGGATGATCAGCCATGATTGTGTGAATGGTGGAGCAGGCTCAAAGGGCCAAATGGCCTCCTCCTGCTGCTATGTTCTTTGTTTCTATGTCATCTAGACTCAAAACATTGGTTCTATTCTCTCTCCGCAAATGCTGTCAGACCTGGTGAAAATTTCCAGCAATTTCTGTTTTTGTTTCAGATTCCAACATCCACATTTTACCTTTATCCTAAAAAATCAACGTGTTACATTAAATACGATATTAATCTAACTTTTTTAGATATTTTCTCCCCTGGTTTTTAAATGTTGCAGTACAATATTCATCATTCAGATAATTCAAAGGGCATCCTGCCCCCAACTCAGCTCCTGTACAAATTAAAGCTCGTGAAAGCAATCTGATTGCTTTTCCTTTGATTCCCTTTACTGCTACTTCAAAATTCATTTGCCTTGTCTTGTTTTGAAGGTAACAATTGCAGAGTCAAAACGATCTGACCTTTTACAAATTCCTATCCATTGTCCACTGAACAGCTGAACCAACGAGCGGTGATCGACATGTTTTCCAATCTTGGAGAACTGTGAAATCAGAGACAAAATCATTCCTGAATTCATTCCCAACTAATAACAGCCAGTAACATTCCCTTTAATATTTTTCCAGGGCATGATGATGGTTTCTTTCAAGTGTGTGGCTCCTTTAAACAAACTCCAACTGCGTTAATATAGGGCTACCTTTGCTGCCAAAATAGTGCATGATCAGTGGTACTATTTTGTTCTGCGGCCAGGAGCGGAGATATTAATCGGATATCTATTAACGACAATGATTAAAACATCCCACACCTTCTCTGAGTCGGTGGGTCAGAGGGTAGGGTTTTGGGGGAGGTGACAGGGTGGGGATTGTTTAAAATTTAGTTGATTGAAAGTTCATTTATTTATTGTCACAAGTAGGCTTACGTTAACCCTGCAATGCAGTTACTGTGAAAATCCCCCAGTTGCCACATTCTGGCACCTGTTCGGGTACACTGAGGGGGAATTTAGCACGGCCAATGCACCCAACAAGTACATCTTTTAGACTGTGGTAGACACAGGGACACTCGGAGGAAACCCATCCAGACACAGGGAGAACATGCAGACAGTGACTTAAGCCAGGAATCGATCCCGGGTCCCTGGCATTGTGAGCACCACTGTGCCACTATGCACACCACATACCACTCTGGGGAGGAAGACTTCCAATCCACGCAGTGATGACCACACTTCCAGATTACAACCTCCATATCCTACCACTGGAGCTCGGGAACTTCTGGTTGGATCTTAGTCAAATCCTGAAGCTGTTGATGTGGGTTTGTGAGGTCACAGTGGGTTGGGCAGTTTCTGGATCTCCCACTCTGGAACCTCTTCCCCTGAACGCAGGTCTGGCACCAGGAAAAAGCCCTGGGAGCTGCAAGTGAGGGATATGGAGGTTGTAATCTGGAATTGTGGCCTTCACTGGGTGGCTAAGAAGCTTCTCTTCCCTCCCAATCCCGGTCCCGATGGGAATGCCAAGCCCACATGCTCCCCCGCCGGAAATTGAGTGAACGGTTTTAATGTTGAACTAGGAATCAGCACCGCATCCCCTGAAAATGATGACATTGGTTTTGTATTCATGTGTGCACATGAACGGGTAAGGAGCACAGAATGGAATTTTACTGGCACATCCGCCCGAGGTCCTTACAATCTCACCTGAGGTCCATACAATCCCGCCAAAGTCCATACAATCTCACCTGAGGTCCATACAATCCCACCTGAGGTCCAAATAGTCCCACCTGAGGTCCGTACAATCTCACCTGAGGTCCATACAATCCTGCCCGAGGTCCATACAATCTCACCTGAGGTCCATACAATCCCACCTGAGGTCCAAAAAATCCCACCCGGGGTCTGTACAATCCCACCCGAGGTCCGTACAATCCCACCCGAGGTCCGTACAATCCCACCCGAGGTCCGTACAATCCCACCTGAGGTCCATACAATCCCACCCGAGGTCCATACAATCCCACCCGAGGTCCATACAATCCCGCCCGAGGTCCATACAATCTCACCTGAGGTCCATACAATCCCACCCAAGGTCCATACAATCTCACCTGAGGTCCATACAATCCCGCCAAAGTCCAAACAATCCCACCTGAGGTCCATACAATCCCACCCGAGGTCCATACAATCCCACCCGAGGTCCATACAATCCCACCTGAGGTCCATACAATCCCGCCAAAGTCCATATAATCTCACCTGAGGTGCATACAATCCCACCTGAGGTCCATACAATCCCACCAAAGTCCATATAATCTCACCTGAGGTCCATACAATCCTGCCCGAGGTCCATACAATCCCACCAAAGTCCATACAATCCCACCTGAGGTCCATACAATCCTGCCCGAGGTCCATACAATCCCAACCGAGGCGAACAGAGAATGCTGTTCTCTGAGCCTCGCCCACTCCCGGAATCGGGACAGGTGTGCTGGTAAAATTCTGATAATCTAAATGGGTATAACCTGTGTGGGAACTTTCAAATCACTGCACGATCACACAGCTTAGACATTAGTCACTCAACTCCCCTTTCCGACTCCCAGACATGAAGATATCAGTTAGTGTTATTGGCAAAAAAATCATCAACCTGAAATGTTAGCTCTGTTTCTCTCTCTGCAGATGCTGTCTGACCTGCTGAGTATTTCCAGCAGTTTCCTGCTTGCCTCTTTGCCCCATGATGTAAAGGCATTATTAATTACTCAAGTTGTTTGTGAATTTTTATTGTCAGCAAATTTACCAAATCAGTGTATCTAATAACTGATGAATGTTGATGTCAGTCTTTAAGTTCCATATTAAATAAATCTGTTGTTATAGACTGCAGACAGGGTGAAGGAAGCTGCTCGTACAGCATGGCGTAACAGCTTCACAGAAATGAAAATGACCTTCAGGGAGACGGTGAAGCTGTGCCTTCAGGAAGGAACCCTGAAACCAGAGCAAGCTCAGAAATACTTCACCTCGGGTAAGTGCTGCCTATTCCTGACAGTGATGAATGCTGTAGAGTGATGGCTGCTTTTGTTATTTTCACTGGTACATGTATTTATTTCCCCATCTGCTTCTCTCACCACCACTGAAGTACCCATTCATATTGAAGTACGATTTGATGTGCGTCAGAGGCTGCTTTCAATCGGTATCCCCAGATAGAAAGCGTTAACAGACTGTCACACTGTGGAGACATCACAGCTGAGTACTGCTCACACACATGCCATGCACATCACACATATACACACCACACACACGCGCACACACACACGCCACACACACTTGCACACATGCCACACACACCACACGTACACGTGTCACACACACATCACACATGCATCAAACATACACATGTCTCACACATGCCACATGCTGCTACATACACACATGCCACACACGCACACATGCTGTACATACATGCATACTACACACAAACACACACACACACACACACACACACACACACACACGCAAGAATTGAAGATATGGCTGACTTTTCTTCAAAAATACATACCACAATATATACCACACATGCCACACCACAAAGACTTACTCAAACACACATGCAACCACATACATGCACACACACAAACCACAGATGTACACCGCAAAGATTTACTCACACACATGCACACTACACACAGGCATGCATATGCACACCACAAATACACATCACATACATTCACCACACACTTGCTGACATGATTGCCATCTTAAACTTCTACACTCAGTGACTATGAGAATAGTTTTCCCCCAATTATTAAATCCTTTATTAACAAAACCCACGATCATTTTGAATATCTATCTCCTTTCAAATTCCGTCCTATTCTGTCAAGCCTATGATCTTTGCCGACTTGTAGATAGTTGATGAGTGGAGTAAGGGCCACAGAAAAGCGGGAAAAGACTGTTGAGGGAATGTTGCCAGGCTGCTGTCGTATGCCTCCAAGCAATAGAACGGGGTAGCCGCATGGTGGCACAGTGGTTAGCACTGCTGCTTCACAGCGCCAGGGACCTGCGTTTGGTTCCTGGCTTGGGTGACTGTCTGTGCGGAGTCTGCATATTCTCCCTGTGTCTGCGTGGGTTTCCTCTGGGTGCTCCAGTTTCCTCCCACAGTCCAAAAGATGTGCTGGTTAGGTGCATTGGCCATGCTAAATTGTCCCTCAGTGTACCCGAACAAGCACCGGAGTGTGGTGGCAAGGGGACTTTCACAATAACTTCATTGCGGTGTTAATGTAAGCCTACTCATGACACTAATAAATAAACTTTAAAACATTAAACAAAGAAGCTTTGCATTTTCATCCTTAGTTAATGATGTGTTGAACAGAGAAACTAACTAGAAGCGGTGAAAATCAAATTTTTGTATGAAAAATTGGGGTGTAAGATAAAACTTACACTGTTACCCTGCCTTGCACATTGATTCCTTGGTAAATACATGCAGTTTATCACCAACTGACTCAGTACATTAGTCCAAAATATATCATTGCTGAGTAGCAGGTAATACTGCACCACCTGGTGGAGAAAATATGAAATGCATGTTGAGCTTCCCACTGGGGCAGAATTCCCCTGTATCCCCATCAGGTGGATTCAATAGCGGGGTGGGGGTAGAATTCGGTTGGAGTCCAAAAACTGGTTGTAAAGCAACCTAAATTCTCTATAAGATTTTCCGCTGATGCCTATCACAGCGGATCAAGAACCCTGCTGGAGGCTGATGTGAAACTCTTTGGGCACACTGAGGGAGAACTGAGCACGGCCAATCCACCTAACCTGCAACATCTTTGGACTGTGGGAGGAAACAGGAGCACCTGGAGGAAACCCATGCAGACATGGGGAAAATGTGCAAACTCCACACAGCCAGGAATCGAATCTGAGCCCCTGGCACTGTGAGGCAGTAGTGCTAACCACTGTGCTACCTCATCCCACTAAAAAACCACGAAGGTTTTTAACAAATTTTTCCGACCAGCCCCTGAGTAGGAGTGGTAATGTTTGTTACATTAATCACATTGACCTAATGTTTATGGACTCCACACCTCCCTCTTCCTGGGGGAAGACTAGGTAGAATCTTCTGGTCTCACCAGTCGTGGAAAGTTTGGCAGACGATGAAACTTAATCTGGCAAAAATCAGTTTGCTGACGGTAGGGTGAATTTTGGAATTATTTTCTCTGGGCTTTAAAGACGTGTTATAGCTGAGTTAAGCTTCTCAATGTCAGGAAGCCCTTTCTTTATGCATTAGAGTATCATGTGTGCACACTGAAGGCCAGCTTGCTGGAATTATGTTGCCTCCCAAATTAATTCCACACCCCCAACAAGAGATAAGAATGTTCACTTTTATCACTGCACATTAATTAGCATGCACTTGGTGAGGTAAACTTCTTCATCAGTGAGTTGCCACTACGTAGTCCACTGTGGGGAGTGTCCAGAATTGTCAGCCTGTGTTTGAGACTGGATAGTGACAGTGTAAGTTGGGAGATGACCAAGAAAGGGAGGAAGGGTTAATGGGAAGGGGTGGAGCAGTGATCAAGCAACGGTGGAAGAGACAGTGCAGGCTGGCCTAACCCCCTTTAAATGTGGCACCCTGACCTTTGACCTCAGGAGGTAATAGCAGGGTCAGCAACTTCCTGCCTGACCCCAGCCATGAGAATTAGCGAGCTCCTATTGGAAACATATTTGATGAGTTAACAGCGCAAGATTGCACGCGGTCAGTCACCGCGTGCTCCCGCCCTCCCACCCCCCTGCGAAATTACTCCCCCTCCTCCATCACTGAACTATTGGAGGAAAAGTCATTGATGAAGCAGCTGGAGATGGTGGGGCCTAGGACACTATCCTGAGAAGTCCCTGCTATAATGTCAGGGACAGAGATGATTGACCTCCAACTATCACAGCCATATTCTCTTGTTCAAACTAGCAGAGATTTTCCCCCAGTTCCGATTGATTTCAGTTTTGCGAGGGCTCCATGATGTCACACCGGTCAACTGCTGCCTTGATATCAAGAGTAGGCAGTCTCACTTTGTCCATTGAGTTCAGCTCTTTTACCTATGTTTGGATCAACGTTGTTCTAAGGTCGGTAGCTAAGGATTGAACCCAAACTGAGCATCGGTGAGCAAGTGCTGCTTAACAATGCTACTGAAATAACAACTCCTTCTAATGCTGGTTAAGAGTAGATTGATAGATGTGGTATTTGGATTGCATTTGCCTTGCTTTTTTTGGACAATGGGGCAATTTTCCACATTGTCAGGTAGATACCTGTATTGTATCTGAGCTGATACATCTTGGCTCAGGGTGTGGCTACTTCTGGAGCACAAGTCATCAGTAGAATCTACAGTGCAGAAAAAGACCATTTGGCCCAACGAGCCTGCACCGACAACAATCCCACCCAGGTTCTATCCCCTTAGCCCCACATATATACCCTCCTAATCCCCCTAACACTAAAGAGGAATTTAAGTGGCCAGTCAACCAAACCTGCACACCTTTGGGCTGTGGGAGCAAACCAGAACACCCAGAGGAAACCCACACAGACATGGGGAGAATGTCCAGATTCGGCACAGACAGTGACCTGAAGCTGGAATCGAACCTGGGTCCCTGGCACTGTGAGGCAGCAGTGCTAATGACTATACCACTGTGCTGCCCTATTACAGTCAGCAGAGCTATCAAAGTCTTTGCTGTGTCCAATGCGTTCAACGGTTTCTTCATCTCACTTTGAATCAAATTGGCAGAAGACTGGGAACTGTTCTGCTGGAGATCAACTCCAGGAGGATTCCTATTTCTCCATATTTAATTGGAATAGATTCTAATGAGTCCTGGGTCCCGAACAGAGAATTGGGGAGAGAGTTGTGGAGTGCAGTGATAAGACCGGGGATGTGGAGGCCTTGCTGATCATTTTAATAAGTTGCCGCAGATTCCCGCAGATCGTCACTCTCATTCTTGCTGATTCTTCCTGTGTCTGTGTGGGTTTCCTCTGGATGCTCCAGTTTCATCCCACAGCTCAAAGGTTAGGTTGACTGGCCACGGTAAATTGACCCTAGTGTCACGGGATTGCCAAAGTGTGGGGTTGTGAAAATAGGGGCCGGGTGGGATTGTGGTCATGCAGATGTGATGGGCTGAACGGCCTCCTGCACAGTAGGGATTCTAATGATCGTTGGCAAGCTGTCTGCTGAGCAGACGTGCTGATAGGCAGCAGGAGTCTGCAAGCGGGTTCCTGGGGTAGCTATGGAAAATAATTGACATCAACATTGCAAGCCTGAAATTCCGTCATGAAGACAAAATTAAAAACCAGAATAACAAATAAATGCCCATTTAAAAGCATAAGTGCTATAATAACTTTCTTTGTTGTATAGCTCTTGAAGATGAGTTACTGCACGCTGTCGTAAATCAACCAGCAAGTGTTCTCCAAAACTGCATTTGCTACATCTGTAAAGTTCCACATCTCACCCGCCATCTGAAGAGGATTCTCACAGACCAGACAGGACAAACGGGCTCAGACAGGCAGCTGCCGCAGGATGCCCTGGCCTATGCCCAACTACTCAGACTGCGCGATGAGATCCTCCCGACACTGGTGGTCTCCTCTGACTTGCAGGTCTACACCTCTACGCTGCTGGACAACCAACAACTGAACTGTACAGAGCAGGTGAAACAAGAGTACATCAAAGGCCTTTGCCAGCAGTTCTATGCTGACGTGATTCGGCTGCTCAACAGCAACGATGCAGGAAGACTGTCGGATGAATTGGACGGTGGGACGGAGGAAATGATGAAGCACACATCCCTGTGCAATTTATATGCATCCCTCTCTAACTTTGAGTGGAAAGAAATGGACCAGATTAAAGAATACGTTCTTGGGAAGCAATCCAATTCTCCCTTCATTATTGTGGGAGGGCCTTGCAGTGGGAAAACACTTCTCATGGCAACATGTGCCAAACAGGTACAGAATTTTATCTTTCACTTAGTCCTGTCACACCAACCGCACCCCCCCCCCCCCCCCCCCCCCCCCCACCGTCCCCAGATTTGGTGATTGACTACTTCCCAAATAAAAAAAGGATTTGTGCTTCTATAGAGCCTTTCATAATCCCAGCTTGTCTCAAAGCTCTTAGTAACCTCTTACAGAAAGGAGTGGGATTTTATTTAAACTGCTCTAATTTCTCCTCTGCCACCTGTCCATAAGCAGAAAGGTGTTTGGATTTTGACTTCCCCCTTTATAAATGGTGGCCATGATGTGGAGATGTCAGCATTGGACAGGGGTGGGCATAGTAAGAAGTTTCACAACACCAGGTTAAAGTCCAACAGGTTTATCTGGAATCACGAGCTTTTGGAGCGTTGCTCCTTCATCTGGTGAGTGGAGAGGTAGGTTCATAAACACGGCATACATAGGCAAAGACACAATTGCAAGATAATTACAGATCAGAATATGAAAAATGGTTGGAATGCAAGTCTTTACAGGTAATCAAATCTTTACAAGTGTGTATGGACAGAGGGTTAATCACAGGCTCAGGAAGTGTGGCTATTTGCCTATCAAATTCCACACTCATGAGGGCATCATTTGTTAGTCTGGATCTTGGGTTCATGTCACACTATTTGTAACTCCCACCATACTACAAAATCCTACTAACTGTCCTAGTTGAGACAATTCCCTTTAATCTGAAGGAGCAGCATTCTGAAAGCTCGTGATTCCAAATAAACCTGTAGGACTTTATAAATATATTTCCAAAACACTCAGTGTTGGTGAGATCTAATTTCTATTAATCCCACAACAAATCTGAGACAGGCTAAAATCAAGATTAGTTTATTCACACACACTCGAATGGAGGAGGAGAGTATCATTGTTGCACCTTTTTTATTCATACGATAAGAGAGAGGATACAGAAAGAAATATTTGCAGGGCAAAGAACGGAGAGAGAAGAATTATTGCTTCACTGAATGTAAAATCAAAGCTCCAAAGTGTATCCCTTCACAAACATCGACAGGCTGAAAACTGATTCTGGATAATTCACTTTCCATTAGAGTTGATTTCCACGATTCAAGATACACACAATTCATTAATATGAGTTGGATCTCAAACAATGATGAGATGAAGTTCAGGAAAGAGATAAAGAATCTTGCGGAATGATGCAGGGACAATAATCTCTCCTTCAATGTCAGTAAAACAAAGGAGGTAGTTATCAACTTTAGGAAGCTTGGTGAAGGACACACCCTTGTTTACATCAAAGGAATAAAGTGGAAATGGTCGAGAGCTTCAACTTTCTAGATATCCAAATCAGCAACAACCCATCCTAGTCCCTCCAAGATGATGCTACAGTTACCTCGTAGTCACAACAGTGATGTCATCGGCAAACTTGCAAGTGGAGTTGAAGCAGAATTTGGCAACACATTCATAAGTCTACAAGGAGTATAGTAAGGGTCTGAGGATGCAGCCTTGAGGATTATTATTGAGGATAAATGGAAAGGAGGTGTCGTTCCCTATCTTTACTGATTGTGATCTGTGGATCACTCCAAGATCCAGTCACAGAGGGAGAAGTTGAGTCCTAGGCCACGGAGTTTGGAGATTAGTTTTGTTGGAATAATGATGTTGAAGGCTGAGCTGTACTCAATAAATAGGATTTTGACAAAATTGTTCTTGTTATCCAGGTGTTCCAGGGTTGAGTGTAGGGCAAAAATGACCGTGATAGGCGGACTGTCATGAATCCAGGCAATTGGAAGGCTGGAATAGATATGTGCCATGACTAAGCTTTCGAAGCACTTCATAATGATGGATGTCAGAGCCACCTGGCAGTAGTCATTAAGGCACACTGCTTGGCTTTTCTTTTTACTGAGATGATGGCCATTATGAAGAGACACACTGAAATAGGTATAGGAAGAACATACTTCTGCTGGCAAAGACTGAATTTATTCTGTCTGCATTGAAAGTCATAGATGTCTAAAGATTACAAGAGCAACATTCCTTGTCCATTCCAACAAATAGTTCTGACCATATTTGCTCATCTTTCTTTCAAATCCTTCAGTTTATCTATCTTCATCCACCTTATCCAATTTAACCTTTAACGTTGATCTAGTTCTTGCTTCAATAGTTAACCCTGGAAGAGAATTTCACAGCCTCACAGCTCTGAAGATATTTCCATTGCTTCTGTTTGAATTCACACAGCATTTAATCTTGTGCCTATAGCCTTTATTACTAAGGGATTGGAGTTCAATAGTACAGATTTTTACTACAGATGTATAGTTGAGACCACACCTCATAGAATCCCTACAGTACAGAAGAAGGCCAGTCAGCCCACTGACCACAATCCCACCCTGACCCTATTCCTGCAACGCATTTTACCCTCCTAATCCCCCAGACACTCACGGACAATTTAGCATTGCCAATCAATCTAATTGACACATCTTTGGACTGTGGGAGGAAACCAGAGCACTGAGAGGAAACCCGGACAGAAATGGGGAAAATGTGCAAATTCCGTTCAAACAGTGACCCGAAGCCAGAATTGAACCTGGGACTCTGACAATGCTTGCTACTGTGCCACCCAAAAACCGGAGCACCTAGAGGAAACCCACATAGACACTGGGAGAACATACAAACTCCATACAGATAGTGACCCAAGTCCGGAATTGAACCCAGGTCTCACGGATTGGCTGATGAAGTGAGTGCAGTGAGACAGCAGTGCTAACCACTGTGCTACTGTGCTAACGACAGTACTGTGTGCAATTTTGGCCTCCACACTTTAAGAAAGAGTATTATTGCATTGGAAGCAGCGTACTGAAGGTTCACTAAATTGGTCCCTGGGTTGAGGGGTTTACCTAAGATGAGAAGCTGAGTAAATTGGGTTGATATTCTGTGGAGTTTAGAAGAATGAAAGGTGATCTCATTGAAACCTGCAGAACTCTGAAAGCGCTCAGTAAAGTGGGTACTGTGAAATTTTTTTAGCTGGATGGGGAATCTAAAACACGGGCATAGTCTCAGAATAAGGAGCCAATCTGTTAGAATGAGGAGAAAGTATTTCACTCAAAGGATTGGGAACATTTGGAATTCTCTAAACTGAGATTCTCTGAGGATTGTGGATGCTTCATTACTGAATATATTTAAGACTGGGATAGGCAGATGTTTTGACTTGAGAAGAATTAAGGAATATGGGGAGCAGAGGCAAAAATAGAGTTGAAACCCAAGGTCAGCATGATTGTGTTGAATGATGGAGCAGACTTGATGAACACAAATGGTCTATTCCAGCTCCAATTTATTGTCACCACTTTAAAGTTTATTTAATAATATCAAAAGTATGCTTACATTAATACTGCAATGAAGTTTATGTGAAAATCCCCTAGTTGCCGCACTCTGTTCGGGTAACACTGAGGGAGAATTTAGCATGAACAATGCACCTAACCAGCACGTCTTTCAGCGTGTCGGAGAAAACTACAGCACCCGGAGGAAACATGTCTCTTAATGTGCAGACGTAAGAGAGTCTGCACATTCTCTTAAGGAGAATGTGCAGACTGCACCGACAGTGACCCAAGCTGGGAATCGAACCCAGATACCTGGCACTACGAGGCAGCAGCGTAAGCACTATATCACCATGCCACCCCACTTGATGACAATGTTATAGAAAATTTTTGTGCTCAAAATGGTATGCCGGATGTGATGGAAGTGCCATATTATTCATTAGCAAGGCTGTGGCAGGACCTGAGTGGATTTTTGGTAGCAAGGCTACATAATGGCATGAAGTTACTTTTCTGGGCAATCCGGCATTTTCCATTGGTTGTCAACAGGCATTACCTAGGCAACATAGAAACTTCTATGATCCTCTTCTACGGTGTCTTACTGTCAAGGTGATAATTTCTTCCTTTATCTCACATTAGCTGGCTTACCCCTTATCTTTCCAACGTGACCCCTGATATTGTTCTGGTTTTTGTGCAGATGGTGTTCACCATTAATTAGCTACTTTGTTTGATTTCTTTACTCATAACCAAAGGTGGCTCTGCTTTTGTAGACTGACTAGTATGTTGGTTTGGGGAACAATAAAACATAAATATATAATCTTATTTTTCTGTATGTTTGCTTTCAGATAAGTTCATGGCTGAATAACTGTAACCCTGTGACGGTCAATCGCTTTCTCTCTTCCACAAGCAATAGTGCTTCCTTTAGAAACGAACTGACTGGAATCTGTCAGCAAATTGCAATCAGCTACCACAAATCGATCCAAATATATTCCAACAGTAATGCGGAATTGATGAACTGCTTTGTCAGTCTTTTAGAGGAATCATCTGAACAGCACCCCTTGATTATAATGATAGATGCTGTTGACCAGGTCTCAGGGACTCATAGTGCCCAAACCTTGTGGTGGCTTCCAAAGTCTCTGCCACCTTTTACCAAATTAGTTATTTCTACTACTCTGAAGAAGTATGGAATTGCACAAAAATGCTTGCCGTCATCGAACCCTGATGCATCAGTCTTTCTTGAATTAAAGCCAAGAGAGAGAAAGGAATGCAATAAAATTCTTACCCAAAGCCTGCTAGCCTCCAACAGAAGAATTACCTCTGGGCAGCAGGCATACGTGAATGCAGCCCTGGGGCAGTGCGCCCTCCCACTTTTTGTTAACTTGCTTTATAGTGAAGTGGTATGTTGGAGATCTCATGAGGATGTTGATGACCAGACTTTGGGAAGGAGTGTCCATGACAGTATCAAGCGACTATTTGAAAGGCTTGAAAGGAAACATGGAGAGAGTTTGGTTTCCAGCGCTTTAGGTTACATAACACTTGCAACTTCAGGACTCAGTGAGATTGAGCTGCTGGACATTTTGTCACTTGACAACAATGTTATAGAATATTTTTGGCCTCAAAATGGCGTGCCAGACGTGGTGAAAGTGCCATATTATTCATTAGCAAGACTGCGGCAGGACTTGAGTGGGTTTTTGGTAGCAAGACTACATAATGGCATGAAGTTACTTTGCTGGGCAAGCCGACATTTTCCAGTGGTTGTCAACAGGCATTACCTCGGCAACGTGGAAACTGTGCAACGAATGCACAGCATCATGGTGGAATATTTCAATGGGAGATGGTCCAATGGAAGAGGGAAACCACTTCTTGTTACTCTGTTGCATCGGAAACCAATCGAGGACCAACCAATACATAGTCAGATATCGGAATGTAATCCTTTAATGAAGATATATATTGATAGACAGCAGCCTTCACAGCCATGGCTTTTTCAGCTTCATTCTCCTGACCCCTGCCAAGTCTTTCCAAATTACAGAAAGGTTAATGAACTAGTTTATCATTTGAAAAAGACTGGAAGACTGGGAGAACTATACCTTGATGTGCTGTCTTCATTTATATCCCACCAAGCAATGGTTAAAGCTGGCCACTTGACTGAGCTCATAGCTGAATTGGAGGAAAATATTCACACGATAAATCGAAGGGAGATTAGATTTTTGGCAGCAGTTCTGAAAAGTGCATGGTGCTTATTACAAAAATCCCCTGATCATCTATCAACAGTTATTCAGATGAAACTCCTACCATTTATAGAGTGCTTCCCTCATCTGTTCAAATTTTTGAAACAAGCTTATCAAAAAGGGCTCAGGTCTAATGTCATTGCTGTGATGCAGAGTTCAGTAATAACTGTGCCAGAGGTGTCTGCTGCTTTGTGTACTTCTGAACTGTGTGTAGCAACTGATATCATAGAGATTCAGTCACAGTCTCTTGTTCTGGTGACACTGGAAAGTGGTTCCGTGTACGCTTGGAACCTAGAGATCCAAGCACCTTGGGAACAAATCAACACTAAAGGAGTTAAAGTTTTAGGAGCCCGAATATCAGAGGGTGACCGATTCCTTGTACTTGCGACTGCTCATAGCACTATATTAGTGTATGACTTTGCCCAGCTGTCCCTGCTTTATGAAGCTGATGTGAGAAGAAGTCTTGACGGCAACACAGCAGAAATTCATCAGCCAATCCGCGGTTTTGCTCTGTGCAACATAAATGCAGTCATGTGGTTTGAGAACAGTACAGAGGTGAGGCTCCTTGACCTCAACTCTTGTCACACAGTCAAACAGTTAAACTGCCAACATGAAGTTCAATGTGTATCATTTTCTGCTGATGGAACATATGCCTTGTGTGGGCAATTGAAAAGCACAGTGACAATATTTAATATTCATACTGCTCTCCAGATAGCTGTAGTCTTTTCTGAATTTCCTGAAGCGTGCATCCATTCCATTTTCCTGTCCGAATCCAATGAAGAAATGTACGTTGTAGACAAGATTGGGAATATATGTGTTTGGGGTACAGAAGACATGAATGAGCCACATCTTTTGGAAGAGATTGTTTGTAAAGGAGATGAAAATGAAGTTCTTTGTGTTGAACTTTCTTCGCGTTCATTGTTATTGTGCAAGGCATCTTGCATTGAACTGTGGGACACATTGAATTGGAATATGTCAAACAAGTTCAAACCACCTAAAAGTGAATGCTTCATCCAAGCTACATTGTCACAAGATTGTGATTCCATTATAGCTGTCATTAGCGGACCCCAGGCCTTGTTTGTATGGAGGAGAGAGACTGGGCAATGTGTTCTAATACTTGAGAACAGTCTTGGTAATCCATTGAAGCTCTCCAAATGCTATAAGCAAAAGGCTTTGGTCGCATTTACCTCAAAGGGTTTTTTGAAGTCCTGGGACCTAGACTGCATAGATTCAGCCTCAGCTATAGCAAGAACAGAAAGTACCATACAAATTCTCCTTTCGACACATGGGAAGCATTTCTATACCTCTGATAGCACCAGTGTTGTATTCAAATGGAGCCTGATTTTCTATCAAATAGAGGCAACCTTTACACATGCTGATCTTGTAAAACATTGTGCTCTGACAAGAACAGGCGCATCTCTTGTAACTGCAGATGTTAGTGGCGATCTTTACATTTGGGACACAAAAGCTGGTCAGAACCTACACCGCATCAGATGTGGTGACGTGGCACAATTACTAATTACACCAAATGACCACTTTGTTGTGTCACTATGTGAAGACCTCGTATCAAAGGTCTGGAAACTATCAACAGGACATATTGTTTGCAACATTCACATACATTTAAAGAAAGCAATGATATCACCAGAAAGTACCTTCATTCTGGGTCTTCACCAGCATCGTCTTCTTGCTACTAGCTTGTGGTCAGGAGACATAGTCAAGAGATTTGAATGCAATGATAGAGCAGATATTGTTGCCTTTCAGACACTCCGAGCTTACCCAGACTACGTCATGCTAGTCTCATCCTCAGGAAGTATTTATACCTGGAATGTAGCAGAAGAATCTCTTTACCGACAGATCCAAATCCCTGTCAAATTCTCCAGAGAATTAGATGTCTTTCAGGTTTCTGACAATGGGAGGACGGCAATCATTTCAGTGACCACTGAGAATATCAATGTTTTGGACATTCTCCATGGAAAACTGAGTGTTGTTAGGTCAGAAGGAGCTATCTTTAATCAACAGTTGACTCGAAATGGTCAATATGTAGTTTATATATGTTACAGACACCACTGTAGTTGTGACCTCCATTCAAGTGCAAAACTTAATATTGTTCAGACGACTGATGGGAAAAATATTGGAAGCTGTTATTTATGCAAAATCCCTTCGTGTATTGCTGTGTCTGAAAATGATTTCAATATTTTTGTGGGATTTGATGACGGGACTGTTGGAATGTACACAATTGTTGACCAATCTGATACTGAGAACAAAGTTAAAAACCGACTAATCAAGGTGGCTAATGGTGACTACCCTCCCAGAAAGAAAGACTATTTGTGTAAAAATATACCCGATACTTTTTGGGTGGATTCCAACAATGAGTATTCATTGTAATGGCTTTGCATTTCATCTAGTACACAGCTGGATGATCAATGAATGTGAACACAGTACTAAACCATTCCCCCAAAATTGTTTTATAACTTGGGGGCAACGTTGGAAATTTACAACATCGAAATTGCTTCCTGGCAAATATGGGCACAACCTACAATTGGTTTCAACTAGATGGATCAATTATGCTCCAAAAACGAGAATGCCTGGAAGAATGAGTGGTGACATCGAGTTTAGAATTCCTACAGTACAGAAGGAGGCCATTTAGCCATTGAACCTGCACTGACAACAATCCCACTCAGGCCCTATTGCTGTAACCCCATGTATTCACCCTTTTAAACCCCCTGACACTAAGGGGCAATTTGCCATGACCAATATACCTAACCTGCATATCTTTACATTGTGGGAAGAAATCAGAGCATCCGGAGGAAATCCATGCAGACACAAGGAGATTGTGCAAACTGCATACAGACAGTGACCCAAGGCTGAATTGAACTCGAGTCCCTGGTGCTGTGAGGCAGCAATGCTAATCATGTGCCACCATGCCACCCCAGAGTGTAAACTCACTACATCGTACTGGGCACATGGACTTTCTTAATGTTATAATCTATGTCAATCACATTCTAAAAGGTGGTTTTGATTGGAGCTGCATATCTGAATTCTGAGTCAGATTATCATTGTTTCTGCTATGACAACAATGAAATCAAAAGGTTTTGCATTTAAAACTGTGAAAACTCCGACCCAATATAACGAGTAAATCTTATTAAGGCCTAAAGGAACACATTGCAGTCACAGAATTAACAAGCTGATGCAGGAGCAAGGCACAACTTTGGTGCTCAAGATCAGTCCACTGATTAATAAAACAGAGCGAGAGGGGTAGTTTCTATCTCTGCTTCCATATGTGAATGATCTTGTATTGCTTCAGACTTTATCTTCATATTCCTTTGAGTCTAATTATTTTCAGTGATCAATGGTTGCAATTTACAGGAGATTGACAGCTTGCTGAAACAAATCAAGAATCTCTTGGCCTGCTGAAAAAGCATGCTGACACTTAGCGTTTCCAAAGAAGCATGTATAAGCATTCTAGGCTAAATCCTATGTAACCCCTCTCCTTTCCTTTCCCTGAAGGCATTGATTCCTTTGCTGGGATACAGTTCTCATCCTTTCCCCCCTTTACCTTAACTTGAACCTTGATTGCCAACAAGCAACTCAACAGAAAAAAAATCACGACCAATTGTAATCCTGTCTTCATCTGACATCCAAACAGTTTCAATTCCAGCAGCACATGCTGGAAAAGGATTAGGAATAATTGATTCGCTGATCCTTATACGGCTTTGTTGTGGACACTTGTAGTGTTGCTACCACAGTGTTGATTTCACATCAGTTAATGCAATGCAAGCTTGGAATTAAACCTGGGGCCTTACTACTCTGTGTAGTTGAGCTAAAGGTTATGTTCCCGTAAGATAGTAGACAGCTATCTTATTAGCATGGGGAAAATGGGTAGAAGCACCATTTTGGATACATTACTCATGCCTTCTAACCTATGATGACATGTAACCTCCATGAGCCACACATCCTTACGGATGGTTATTGCCTATCTTCATTCCCCGTCTCTGTTCATGGTCTTTGCATACCTAAGGAGACAAATTCTCTAAAAGTGATTTGGAAAAGGAGTGCAAAAAAGATAAAAGAAAATGATTCCACGGATGAGGGACTTCACTTGCATGGATTGATTGGAAAAGCAGAGGTATTGTTCTCCTTGAAAAAGAGTTTGAGAGATTTTATACAGGTATTTAAAATAATCATATAGGCAGGAGTAGACAGAGAAAAATTATTCCCATTGGCAGGAGAGTCAAGAACTGGGGACACCAATTTTAAGTGGTTAACAAAATAACCAATGGCAATGTGAGGAATAATGTTGTCGAGTGGTTTAGATTTGAAATATGCTGTCTGAGAAGAGGCAGATTCGATTGGGGGGGGTTTCAAAAGGGGATTGTTAGGAGCATCTAAAGACAAAAATAAAATGTGGGGTTACAGGGCAAAGCATGGGAAGCAGGACTTCATTCTTACAGACAAAGTGGGCTAGATGACCACCCCACCATGCTGTAGCCATTCTATGATCCTATGTAAAAATTGTTTCTCTTTGGGGTTCCTAATCTTTGAAGTCTGGGAGGCATCACCACTGTCTAACTGAGCCAAGGGAGCAAGAGCTGCCTTTCCAATAGATATAAGAGACCTCATGGCACTATTTGAAGGAACTCAGTAAGAATTTAGCAACACCAATTTATAATCCAACCGATTTATTTGATAGTAAAAAAGCGAGCTTTCGACTCTTGTGTCTTCTTCAGGCAAATGCATTTTTCTGAAGAAGACACAAGAGTCGAAAGCTCGCTTTTTTACTATCAAATAAATCGGTTGGATTATAAATTGGTGTTGCTAAATTCTTACTGAGTTCTTACCACCCCAATCCAACGCCGGCATCTGTACATCATGACTATTTGAAGGAGAGCAGGGAAGTTCTTCAAGGGTCTTGACTAATATTTAACCATCATTTAATATCAGTTAAAAATATTGTTTGGTTATTTATTTATATTTCTAGAATATGGTTGTTTGAAAACTGGCTATCGCTTTTGCAACTGTTAACTACATTCAGAGTACTCAACTGTCAGAAAGACATTCGGGGCTCGAAATGTCTTGTATGACTAAGTTCCCTATTTTTGATTTATGTATTTTAATTTATCTGTTGTAAGTTGGCAGCTCAGGGTTGAGTGTGATAAATGAATGTCAGTATGTTTTGTATTCAGACTGTTAGATTCTTATGCAGATATTTTTATATTCATATGATATATTGGGTGGGCATTCCTCAGTTTAGCCTTATGTGGCCTTTAATATTTTTTCCTTTCAAATAGATAAAAATGTAATTATATTTTTAAAATGTTCTGCTCTTCTTACATGAAAGTGGTGACTCATGTTGGGTACAATTTCATAGATACCAACAGTTGCCCTTTAGGTGGTCTTCCTTCTATATGAAACCTATAAGATTTTTATAGAAATTTTAGGATTGGATTTTATGGCCTCACTTGTCCTGAAACTGTAAAATCCTGCCCGAGGTCAATGGATCTTTCCATGGTTCACTGCCCTCTCAACCATTCCGATTCCCATGTCGGGCAGGATGATAAAGTTTCGTATTTGCAGTCTGTAACATGGCTTGAATTTATACCCTAACTACAGTTTAAATTAAATGGTTCAGTAAGATTTTCTGCCAGCTGGAATTAGTTACAAGAAGACTGTTGTTGGTGAGAAACACAATTGTTTTATGACTAATTGCCATTTAATCTTGAACGGTATGCTGCCTTAATGGCCCACAGTGCAATTAGGGATGGGACTTTTTTATGGCCTCGCTCATCCCAAAACCATAAAATCCCACTGAGGTCAACAGACCTTCCCATTGTCAGCTCTCCACTTGCTCTGATTCCTGGGGTAGCTGAGGCTGTAAAATTCCACCCTGGATGTTTTTCAAAATCAATTCAAAAGAATGGCTAAAAGCAGTCTGAACTTAGGAATGACACTATATTTTTAAACAAACCATGTATTGCTTTAATTGATCTGTACTATTTTCTGATAGCAGCAGGGCTTGCGTTAAAAAATGTTGACAAGAGAATGTGACTTTATTAATGGTTTCTCTATATCTGGGGGTGATTTATTTGTGATAGCATGTAAACTTTGAGAGGCACCTGGGGATAAGGGATGAATGCTGGTCTTTAGTCTATATGGCTCTAGTTAATGATGTGGGGTGACACAAGATGGTTTGCACTCTAAGGCCAATAGAAGAGCACCATCTCCAAAAATGGAAAGAGGAATAATAAGACTGAGGGAAAGAAGTTGACATAAGTTTTGTAGTCCTTGTTGACATGATATTGAAGTTTGACTCTTCTGGACACAGTTCAACATCCCTTTAAAGACAAAGAGGGAAAGGACATTGACTGTGCTGGCAGCACAAAGAACTTCCAGGATCTTGAGAGCTGAGAGATGAAAAAAGTTATGTTGTCTTCACTGCTTCTTGTTAAGTATATGTAAAATTTTGCTTAATAAATTCTACTTTGTTCATAAATACTAGTTATTTTTACCTTGTAGGTCAAGCAGAACTGAGAACCTGGTATTCAAAATTAAGAATTCTGATCAAGTTTTTTTAAATTGAGATTTATATCTCAAAATCTTAAATCTTACAGACCATCGAGTGAATAATGCCCATCAGCCTTGGGGGCCATCACTATTAAGTCTATGTTCCAGGAAGAATACCTTTGATTCCTAATGTATTTTCTCTACTCCATAAACTAGTAAAATTTATTTGTGTCACAACCTCCACTGCCAGTATATCCTCTCAAAATTTTATTTATTGTCTGCAGTCTGTTCATTTGAATATGCAGTACCTTTTGTGCTGTTGTGTGGCTACTTGCGTCTGCAGCTTACTAGGAAGATTACAATTTTCTTTTTTCCAGTAAATATAACATTCAGCCATTTCATGCAATATTTTTTAGCTCCTATTGCAAAGTCATTGTCCTTCAGGATATGAATGTTTTGGTTTCTATCCTTCTCATTCGCCTGACTGCTCTGGCTTTGATAAATCATTTAGCATATTCTTTGTCCTGCACAACTTTTGCTGGACTGGAGACCTGAAATTTGTCTCTCCCTCATTCCATAGGGATACTTCAATTTATCCACTCTTCACTCAGTTTGGGATTCTCAGTTTGGTCGTTGGATAAGACACCAAGATTTAAAAGGAAGAAGACAAACATCTGGATGCATCCATATTCTCTAAAAGTGATGATTTCATCATAATCCTGCACGTTAATGACAACACTGGTAGCAATTTTCTTCCATAAAACTGCAGCATTTTGCCATTGCAGAGTAAAGCTGTAACTTCAAGTAATTTCAAACGTTGATTAAATCTCAATTGTATCTACCAATGAACAGGCAGCACAGTGACAGAGGCGACATACGTGCCCCTTTGTATCCAAAGATGTGTAAGTTAGGTCGGTCAGCCATGAGAGGTTATGGAGGTGGTGAGGGCCTGGGTAAAATGCTCTTTTGGAAAGTCAGTGCAGATGCAATGGGCCAAATGGCCTCCTTCTACACTGTAGGGATTCTAAGAGTTAATGTTTTTGGCTTTTGCTGTTGTAGAAGCTTTCTGCGAAAAAGGTCCAACTGAGTATTTCCAGCATTTTCTGTTGTTAACTTCAGATTTCCAGAATAGTTAATCTTCTATCAAGAACAGGCGAGAATTTTTCAGTAATCTTAGCTCCAGCCCAACTTAAATAAAAACTACACAACCCACAATCCCTGGCGCGATCATTTGGTCACGTGCGCGGACATTCCTAAATCCCATTGGCGGAAGGCAGCGCACCGGAAACGGTCGCGCTGTTAAATCACTTCCGCCCGGGGGTCGACTTCCTTTTGGCCGGCCGCGGCTCCGTGAGGGGAAATGGCGGCGCAGATCTCCAAGAAGCGAAAGGTGAGCGGGAAAGGGGAAAGATGGCCCGGAAGCGAGGAAATAAGGCCGCGGGCGAGACCGGGGGACAGCTCCGAGTGTGAGGGAGGCCGGATGGCGGGGCGGCGGCGGTCGCTGGAGGAGGATGGATCCGGATGGTACTTCTACCCCCTCCTGCCTGGTCTCGGTCCTCTGTCACTAATATGGCGCCCGCCTCTCTGCTCCTCTCTTACAGTTCGTGGCGGACGGCATCTTCAAGGCCGAGCTCAACGAGTTCCTGACCCGCGAGCTGGCCGAGGACGGCTACAGCGGTGTGGAGGTGAGAGTGACGCCCACCAGGACTGAGATCATCATCTTGGCCACCAGGTAAAGAGCCAGAGAGAGGGAGAGCCAGCCTCCGCGGGGAAATTCCACTTATTAGTGTCACAAGTAGGTTTACACTAATACTGTAATGATACTGTGAAAATTCCCGAGTCGCCATATTCCGGCACCTGTTCAGGTACACGGAGAACTTAGCATAGCCGGTGCACCTAATCAGCACATCTTTTGGACGGTGGAAGAAATTGGAACACCTGATGGGAACCCATGCAGATCTGGGGAGAACATGCAGCTCTGCACAGACAGTGACCCAAGACAGTAAATGTGGAATTGCAAGCCAGGACCCTGTCATGCTGTAGCGGAAACATGCAGCAAGCCAGTCTCTCTATTAGAGACATGCAACTTGGGACTTGTTATCACATGGTGGTCTGAACTCCATTGTGGCCTCTGGAGTTGGCAGGTTGTGTTCTATCTGAGCAAAGTTTGGTCTAGTGTAGTAAAGAGCTTTGTTGGAGTTGCAAACACCGTTGAGATATGGGCTTCTAAGCCCGGATGTAAAGATGGCCATCGTGGGCCGTGAGCTTCATTCCTTGATTAGCATCTGACCGTAGAAGTGTTATGAAGCTGAAGTTTGCTGTTTGTCTCACTGCCTGTGTTGAACAGGAAAAAGAAAGTGGCCGCTCATGTTTTGCAGCGCTGGGTCCATAGCTTTATAGGTTACTGTAGTTCAGGTGCAGGCCAAGAGCCTTTTTAAATGGGCTGAGTGTTTCAGCCTCACCATCTTGAATGGTGAATATCAGGTGTCTGCCACCCTTTGGGTGCAAACGCTTTTCCTCATGACCTCTGTAACCCTTCAACCAGTCACTTTCAACCTAGCCTTCTGGAATTGACTCTTCAGCTAGGGGAAATGGGTCGTTCTGTTTACCTTGTGGTCCTGCATGATTTTGTGCATCTTATTGTCATTCTTAAAACAGTTATTTGTTATTTCTCTGCTCTTTGTGGGAGTTGCTGTGTAAGTTGGCTGTCATTTGAATCCCTACAGTGCAGAAGAGGCTACTTGGCCTATTAAGTCTGCACCAACACTCTGATGGCGTGTTAGCCAGGTTCCCTCACTCACACTGCTGCCCCAACCCCACATCACATCTTTGGGTGCTAAGGGCCAACCCGCTTGATCTGCACATCATTAGACTGTGTGTGGAAACCCAAGTAGACATGGGGAGAATGTGCAAACTCACAGTCACTCAAGGCAGGAATCAACCCTTCTGAGAGGCACCTACGCTAACTACTATGCCACTGTTTTAAGGTGGATTCTCAGAGCAGGTACAGAGGAGGTGTCAGGTAAGTTTTTCACTTGAGGGTGGTGAGTGAGTGGAATCGGCTGCTGTTGGTGGTGGTAGAGGCGAGCTCATGATCTTTTAAGAGACTTCTGGATGAGTACATGGGATTGAGTGTTATAGAAACACCTGGTAGGCATGGATATGATCGGTGCAACTTGTGGGCCGAAGACCTGTTTGTGCTGAAGTGTTCCATGTTCTATTCTGCCCCTTGCCATCAGAGCTCTGCTGAAGGGTCATCCAGACTTGAAATAGGTCTGCATGCAATGTTGGTTTTTGTAGCTCAAAAGCTGTTTTAAAATGGCGTCTGGTCTTATCCAATTCTGCATGTTGTGGGCTCCCAATCTATTTGACCAGCATCTGACCATAGAAATACTATACATCCCCATTGAAGCTAAAAAGCAGTTTAAAAGGGTCCTGGTCTATGATCCCACATTTACTGGCTTGAATTACTGTCTGTCAGAAGCTTACATGTTCTCCCCATATCTGTGTGGGTTTCCTCCAGAAGTTTGTTTCCTCCCACTATTTGAAAGACCACGCTGGTTAGGTGTAGTGACCATTCTAAATTTTCCCTCTGCGCCCAGACAGATGCCAGATTGTGGTAACAAGGCAATTTTCACAGTAACTTTGTTGTAATTCTTTCAGTAGCTTTGAATTACACTGAAACCTTACCCTGTGTTATACAGCACTTGACCTGCCCCCCAAAAAATTTGAAGTCTGCAGTTAAACAGTGGCAAAAGTTGGAATTTGTGGCCTGTTCTGTAACCCTCACCTGCAATTCCATGTATTAATACTGCAGTATATTCTCCAGTGGTCCTTAAGTAAACTGAGGAAATTATTGAGAATAGATTTGAGGCCAGCTGTAATATCCGGTTCTAATTTTCTAAGTTCTGCTTCATATGACAATAAATTGACTTTTTAAAATTTTGTGAATGGTAGAAATCTGTAGTCCTTGATGGAATAATTTCTTTTAGACTGAGTTTTAGAAAACCTGTCTTTTTGTGTTGCATGGATAGTTTGCTTAAAATACAAGTAACTTGTAAAATTCTTTAACAGGACTCAGAATGTGCTGGGAGAGAAAGGACGCCGAATCCGTGAGCTGACCGCTGTTGTTCAGAAACGGTTTGGTTTCCCAGAGGGAAGTGTTGAGGTAAGTTAACAAGATGATGACCTGTCACTTGATACTTGTTGGTCTCTTTTTCTGGCAATGCAAAGGTTGCACCCAGGCTGGAGCAATGGCTCTCCCTTGCTGCTACCTTCAGTGATGATGCTTGATGACGAGTCTGATGGGATGTGATCTGTATGTGATTCCTGATGCAGTTGGCATGTTCTGTGCTGCTGCTTTCAGGGTCCTGAACAGTACATCTACTCTTTTGATGACTTAGAGGCATTTGTCTGAGAAGGCATTGATGGGCATAACAAACAGAAACTTTTGAGAAAGGGCCACATATTTAGTGCCACCATTTGAAAAGTAATTCCCTAAATGAGATTAAGGTTTCCTGAGTGTATTCCCTTACCTGGGTGTTTTGGTTGTCCAATATATTAAAAGTACAAAATATTCTTTTAAAGTGCTACGGTTTAAACTGGAGCAAGTAACTGACCAGGTTTCAATTTGCAAAGTTCTCTGAACTAGCAACTACTTGCTTTGACTTCAAACAAAGTTGAATTGTAGAATAAAGAAACTGGGCTGATCTAAACAGAAATTATGGCATTTATGGGGACCCACATTATTTCATAATATGATGGGTTTTCACTTTGTCCTGGATTTTTCTTGTTCCACAGCTCTATGCCGAAAAGGTTGCTACTCGAGGGCTTTGTGCTATTGCTCAGGCGGAGTCCCTGCGTTACAAGTTGCTTGGAGGCCTGGCTGTACGTAGGTAAGATGGCAAAGGATTTGCTTGTACATTATTTCAAATATCTCTAAAATTGAGTGGAATGAGAATTTAGGGGCTAGTAAAGTTGAAAGCATGTCTACTCAAATGGAACTAATTCTAAAGCAATATAGTTACTGCACTATTTTACTGAAGCATTTATCTGAAAATACATGTAATTATGATACAGGTTTAATTTAAATGTAAATCATTTCTGATTCATAACAATGTAGTACAGCTTCTGGAAGATCCTCTGTGATAGAGGGTCAGACCCAGTTTGAATTCACCTTGCATTTTTACATTGATTTCAATTAAATTGAAGCCTAATATTCTGAGTGAAAGCTTTTTTGTATTGCTAACCAATTTACACTTTGTGGGCCATTTGATGTCCTCCTGAATTTAAAACCCCTGGCATCAGTAGTATTTCTTAACCAGCTAAAGCAAAAGAAAGGGTTCTGGCTTATTGAATTCCTTTCTTTTAATTGAGATGGTTTTACTTGATCGTTGCGATCCACTTGTTGTTTATAATGCCAGATGCAATACTTTGCTATCTTGATTCAGATCAGTTCTGCAAGATAATGATTGTATTGATACAATTGACCTTGATGTTTCTGGGCTGGGTGTGATGCTGAATGGGCCCTTTGGGGCTGGATGAATCCTTATTCCTGATTTATTTGTTGTATTAAAGTGTATGCAAATTAGTGCTGTGAGTAGCCAGTATGGAACCTGGCTGTGATTTCCTGTATGCATTGTGAAGAGTGGCCATTTTGATGGTGTAACCAAGTGCTGATGGCACAAAAGGAACTAATTTTTAAATTGTCATTGGCAGTAAAGAAAGGGGGGGACAGATGCATTTAAGATAAACGCGAGGTATTCTCTATTTATTCCAGGTAATTACTCTGTATTTAAGCCCATCCTCCTTTCTGCACCCCCCCTTGTGTTATGGTTGGTGCAGAGGGTTTTTGATAATGTTTGGGGTGCTCATAAACTGAAGACATTAAATTTGACCCTCCTCTCCCAACTCAGAGCTTGCTATGGTGTTCTCCGCTTCATTATGGAAAGTGGAGCCAAGGGCTGCGAGGTGGTAGTTTCTGGAAAACTTCGAGGCCAGAGAGCCAAGTCCATGAAATTTGTTGACGGTCTGATGATCCATAGTGGTGATCCAGTGAACTACTATGTTGATACAGCTGTGCGTCACGTATTGCTAAGGCAAGGTGAGTGAGGCGCTTGCACAGCTTTCCTGAAGATGTTGGAGCTAGCATCTCTGGTACCTTTCCTGTGTGTTTTGTTTTTAAGTGACTAATACATATAATTAGGGCTTTTGACACTACGAATGTGTGATGCTTGCGATTGTGTCCCATTTCAATATACATCACTGTCTCAGGACAGGAATGTTAGACTTGTCCCTCTGCTGGTGACTCAATAACACAGCTTGTTCCAATTTTGCTGAATATTGAGCTGTTTCAAATTTGCACAGAATAAAGTATCTGGCCCTTCCTGCTTTGCATTTTAGCAAACCAAATCTTGTTTCTACACTAAGGGAGTGACATATCAAAGGTGATTTTCTGTAAAGCCAATGGTTACTGTCATTTGAACTTGTTTTGACTGAATCTCCTTCCTAATTGAGGGCAACTACAATCAACTATCCAATTAAAATTGAATTTTTAGTTTTGATTTGCTGCAGCATTTGAAAAAGGAGTGCACCTTATTAACCTTACAGAATATAGTCACAAACATTTTAATAACATAGTTGATTTCACGTTTATTCTGAATCTGATTTATTCTATTGCAGGTGTCTTGGGAATTAAAGTTAAGATCATGCTTCCATGGGATCCAAGTGGTAAAATTGGACCCAAGAAACCTTTGCCTGATCATGTCAGCATTGTTGAACCCAAGGATGAGATCTTGCCAACTACACCCATTTCAGAACAGAAGGGAGGCAAACCAGAGCAGCCTGTGATTCAGCAGCCTGGACCAGTTCCAACTGCATAGTTGGTATAGTACTCTTTTCCTCTGTGGTGTCTATTAACATCTTTAGCAATCTGTGAAGCTATAGAAAAATCCAATCTATTGCTTCTGCTATATCAAATCTTGGCATCTTGATTTAACTTGGTTTTGCTTTAATTTTGATCTTTAATAGTTTCATTGTAAGGATGAGCTTCCCAGTTGTATGCTAATCAACAATAGTTACAGTACTGGGGCTATCAACTTTGTTTGAGAGTTGGTTTCATTGATTCAGGTCATTTGTGGGCTTGGCATTTGCTGTAAAATGGCCTGAACACTGATATAGTTTTGATGCCCTTCAGTGAGGTGGTAGACATCCATCTGTGGTCCAACCCACTTAAGACTTCAGCCTCCCACTATATGATTCCCTCTGAGCACAAGCCACTGCATTGTAAAGTAGTTTCCCACTACTTTCTTGGGAATGGGAGATGAGGAATAAATATTATTTGTGGTATAGATATATTGCCAGTATGGTTTTTAAAAATGATAGTTTTGGTTCTTTGTAGTTTTCATGCATCTAAAGATTGATTTTCGTCTGTAGCCCAAGATTGTGGTGAGGTAACAATTTTAATCAGTATTACAGGGTTTTGGATTGATTCCTTCAGTGATGATGCTTGATGACGAGTCCGATGGGACCTAGTTTGCCTTAGGTTTCTAGATGCAGTTGGCATGTTCTGTGCTTCTGCATCTGGACTCCTGGTTGCAGTGTCTCTTCTACTGACGACTTAGAGGCATTTGTCTGAGAAGGGTTAATAATAAATGTGTAGTTTCCTAGCTTAAGCTCAATTACATCTAATTTGTGCTTTTTCTGTCTCCACAGGTATGCCAGTGTCTAAAGAAACTTAATTTTCTGTATTTGTTTGAATAAAACAAGAAAAACAATTGCTGCTTATTTCACTTGCATTTGTTACATCTTCCCAGTCTCCAACTTGCAAATACCAGTGCTGCACTTTCAAAGTTGTGTTGTGCTGTTAAATGTCACATCAAGGTTAACCTGTGTGATTTCCATGCTCAGTTGTGGCTCAGTGGGTAGCACTTGCCTCAACATTACAAAATTCCAGGTTCAAGTCATTCAGGGCTTGAATCCCAGTGCAGTAGTGAGGAAACCCTATACTGTTGGGTATGCCAATCTTCTGATGTAATGTAAACTTTGGGGCTCATCTGTCCATTTGGGTAGGTATCAAAGATCTGTGTATTATTGAGCAGCTGGAGAGTTACTGCCAGTATTTCTCCACCAATAGATATTTGGTCATAGAAACTAGAAGCAGGAGTAGGCCCTTTAAGCCTGCTCTGCCATTCATTGTGACTGTGACTGATCATTGAAGTTAATATCCTGATCTCCCCTTCCATATCTATTGATCCTTAAACCTGTAGAGGTAATCTAATATTTTGAAATTGGACAGTCTCAGCTCCATTCTTTGGTTGTGAATTCTATTCACCATTTTCTCAATTCCTCCTCAGTTCCAAAAAGGTTTACAACTCTTCAAACTATGGCCCCTAGTTCTGGACTCTCCACCATTGGAAACATTCTTTCTGAACCTACTGTCTAGTGTTAGAATTTTACAAGTTTGAGATTCTGTCTCTTTTTTTATAAACGCTAGTCTACTCAATTACCAAGCAAAAGGCCCAAGTCTCATTAGTTTCAGCCTAAACCAGATGGATCTATTCAAGGGGCTTTGACTTGTGAATTCAAAACTGGTTTGCCTACAGAAGGTAAAGTGGTTGTGAATGGGTCTTTTTCTGATGGAAGTTGGTCACCAGTGGAGTGCCCTGGGGATCTGTTCTAGGACCCTTGCTTTTTGTCATTTTCATAAATTATCTGGATGAGGAAGTGCAGGGGTGGATTAGTAAGTTTGCTGACAACATGAAGGTTGGTGATGATGTGGATAGTTTATGGGGATGTCAGAAATTGCAGTGTGACATAGGGTGCAAGACTGGGCAGAGAAGTGGCAGATGAACTTCAACACGTGTAGTGGTACATTTTGGGATGTCCAATGGGATGAATGTACAATATCCAGGGTAGGAGTCTTAGTGTTGAGGAGCAGAAGGACCTTGGTGTCTGTCCATAGGACTCTTAAATTGGCCTTGCAGGTGGAGTATGTGGTCAAGAAGGTAATGATATACTGGCCTTCATTAATCAAGGGATTGAGTTTAGGAGTCAGAAGGTAATACTGCAATTTTATAAGACCTTTGTCAGACCCCATTTGCAGTACTGTGCGCAGTTCTGGTCACCTCACTACAGGAAGGATGTGGAAGCCTTTGAAAGGGTGCAAAGGAGATTTACAAGGATGTTGCCTGGATTGGGAGGCATGCCTTATGAAGATAGGTTGAGGGAGCTAGGGCTGCTCTGCTTGGTGAGATTTAGGTTGAGAGGCATCCTGACAGAGGTTTATAAAATGTAGAGAGGTATAGATAGCCTCCGAGAATGCACCCTATTTCCCAAGGCTGAAATTGTCGCTACGGGAGGACACAATTTTAAGATGCTGGGGAGCAAGTACAGAGGAGATGTTGGGGGTAAATTTTCCACTCTGGTGAGTGAGTGGAAAGGTCTGCTGTCAGTGGTGGTAGAGGTGAACTGGCTGGGATCTTAAACTTCTGAATGAGTACGTGGGATTGGAGTTACAGATAGTTCTATGGCCTGGTAGGTATGGATATGATCGGTGCAACTTGTGGGCCAAAGGGTCTGTTTGTGCTGTAGTGTTCTATGTTCTATTTGCTAGTCTGTCTTCTGTCAATCTCTTATCTGCATTCCTATGTGCTTTATCAAATATAGTTTGCTGAGTGTATAATTGACAAGATGGTGACTGCATCGAGTACTTCATCAGCTATCAAGGTGAAATATCAGGTGGTAGTAAAACACTACATGCAAGGTTTTTGATTACTTAGTGGACTGACCATATAAACTTAATGTATTGTTCTATTTAGGTGGCTGTCACCATCTTTTTTGAGTTTATACTCTTAAATCATTAAACAATGTACAGGTTGAATGGAAGCTCAGTAATTGCAGAACATTTGGTAGTTGATCTTTACTGGAGAAATGAAAGCATGTCTGTCAGCTACATTTATCAGGAGCAACCAAATTTTCTCCCATTGCAATATTGTACTTGGGATTTTGAGTAGAGGGAGATGATGCAAGCAATTGCATTGTTCATCAGATTTATAATAGTATTTGCACAAGGGGAATTTTGCATTGATTCCTTTGGTGACATGCTGACAGGTGTGTATTATCAGGGTTCATAAGTGCACCTTTCATAGAAACATAAGATAGGAGTAGAAGAGACCATTTGACCCTTCAAGTCTGCTCCATCATTCATTAGCATCATGGCTGATCATCCAATTCAATAGCCTAATCTTGCTTTTCCCCATAACTTTTGATCCCATTTGCCCCAAATACTATATCTAGCTGCCTGTTGAATACATTTGATGTTTTGGCATCAACTGCTTCCTGTGGTAATGCATTCCACAGGCTCACTCAGTGAAGAAATGTTTTCTTACGTCTGACCTAAATGGTGATATAACCTTAATCCAAAGGTGACAGTGACTACCCTTGTTATCAAGGTGGCATTTGACCTAGTTTGGCAACAGGAAGCCCTGGCAAAACTAAATCACTTTGAGGGTTGAGGGAGCTAGTGTTTTTCTCCCTGGAGAGATGAAGGTTGAGAGGCAAAGGTTAAGGGGGAAGATGTTGAGGGATACTCAGCTGGTGTCTGTAGACCCATCCATATTCAGATGCTTCATCAGTTCATGGACCATTTCTTATCCTGATGGAGTGTGATGGATTACTCCATTTGCCTGGTTAGCTTCTACAATACTCAAAGCTCAACAGCATGCTGGACAAAGCAGCTCGCCAAACTTGGAATCTGAAAAAAGAGCAAGGGCAACCTAACTGAATACTCTAAACCAGATGGATTTGTGGTTTAGGAAGATGGCTCACTGCCATGTGTTAGTTTGGTATAAACAACTGGCTGTTGGTGACACCCCATGAAATGTGATAACTTGGTCATTTGAGGAGTTAAGTAATAATTGGCTTTGAATCATAGGGTTGCTGCATTCTGATGCAGAACTGAAATTTGGCTTAGTATTGGAATTCAATTTATGCAGCAAGCTAATTGATTCACAGTTCCCATTAAAAATAAAACAAAAGCAGTTATTTACAGAAGTATAAGCCTCTAATTTGCACTGGGGTTCTACAATGAAATGTGAATACTATTTGTGATGGTCTGGGCTTTTATTTTAAGTTCACATGCAGGATGTAGTGGTGCTAGCTAAGCCAGAATTTATTGCCCTTGAGAAGTTGGTAATGAGTTGCCTTGAACAACTGCAGTCCACAGTGTAGGTAAACTCACAGTGCTGTTATAGAACAGTGGTATACTTTCATATTAGGACAGAGTACAAGCCCATGTCACTGTGGTGGAGCTTTTGCGGTTGAACAGAGTAAGGAGATCTTTGTTGTACTCATTTGCATGTGGTTTGCTTTGAATAAGCAATTAGCATCTTTGATGAGTAATTATTACAGTGCTAACAAGGTAAATTGGGACTACAGTTCCCAGCACCTGGAATTGATGGGAAAAGTTTGAATATTACAAAATGATCTTTTCAGGTCATTGGGTCTGCACTGACCTTCTGAAAGAGGCCCACTTCCCTCACTGTGCCCTTGTAACCCTGTGCATTGATCATGGCCAATTAACCTAAGCTGTACATCATTGGACTGAAGGGAAACTCTCTCAGACATGGGAAGAATGTACAAACTTTGTGCAGTTACCCAAGGCTGGAATCCAACTCGGGTGTGTGTTATTGAGTGGTGATATTGTTAGAGACAGGGAAAGGTGACTCAGGGCACCTGCATTCGACAGCTTTGGTTTGTGTTGGAAAGTGTAATTATATACTGCTAAAAGTAAAGCTCTCTGTTGGACTCTGGCTAATATGATGATTATTTTGGGAACTAAAATGCAAAATAGTTTGGGAACTACAGCTAACTTAAACACCAGTCTACTCAGTTACCAAGCAAAAGGCTAGGGCTCTCATCTCATGGGACAAAATTATGTCAATAAAACTAAATTGGCTAGATATCTTCAGTATATCTGGCAGTTCATAAGAAATTTTAAAAAAAGCTTGAGGTTTTTCAAAATGAATTAGACAAAATTTGGAGAAGCAAGGTTAAAATTAATTTGAATTCTACCTCATGTTTTTTAAGAGCTCATCCTGTGGCTAATACAGTTTTCTGAATGGGCTTCTCCCATTGTACCTGTACTGAAATCAGATGGGACTGTTAACAAGAAGCCAAGCTAGACAAATATTCAGTTGCACAGATTCAGGATCTTTATGCAAAGCCATTAAGAGACTTAACATGTACACAACCTGATATCAGCTGTGCCCATGAACAAGTAGAATTGGATCAGGATTCAAATAAATGTGAAACAATGCCCATGAGAGTTTCTATTTCCCCAATTTACCTTTTGGTGTGTCTTCAGTAGGCTCTATTTTTCAGTGCACCAATGGAAAGTTTACTTGTAAGACAAACCCAAAGTTGTGCCATAGCTGGAAAATATTTTAATAACAAATGTTTCCCAAGGAAAACATTTGTTAAATCTGAGGCTTTTAAGAGATGTTAAAGATGTGGAGGTGAGTCTAAAAAGAGATGTGCATCTTTCGGGACCACAAGGTCACTTATCTTGGACTTAAAATTGATGTCTAAGTGTGCACTGTCATGAAGAAAAAGTAAAAGCACTAGCATATAGAAATCATAGAATTTCTACAATGCAGAAGAGGGCCATTCGGCTCATCGAGTCTGCACTGACCATAAACCTACCAAGCCCAATACCTGTAATTAGACATCTTATGTGCTATTTTAGCAATCAACCTAACCCATACAGCTTTGAACTTTGGGAGGAAACTGGAGCACCTGGTGGAAATCATGCAGATGTGGGGAGGACATGCAAACTTGTGCAGACAGTGACCCAAGCTGGAAATCAAACTCTAGCGCTGTGAGGCAGCAGTGCTAACCACGGTGCCACTGTGCACTCTATGTAACAGAACCAAAATCTTTTGGGCATGGTTAATTTGGGCCTGTCTATACCAAATCTATCAATATTACTGACACCATAAGAAGTCTCTCAATACCAGGTTAAGGTCCAACAGATTTATTTGGTAGTATGAGCTTTCAGAGAACTGCTTCATTAGGTGAGTGGAAATAAGTTTTAGATATTTTGACTCACCTGATGAAGACTGCTCCAAAAGCTTGTGGCTTGCTCTAACAATTAAATCTGTTGGATTTTAACCTGGTGTTGAGACTTCTTAATGTGCTAGGTGTCATTTAGAGTTTAAAACTTGCATCTGTGTTACCACCTCTGTGTTTAAGGGCATCACTTTGTGATCGTCACTGATCGCAAGCCACTCGTTTGATTATTTTGGTAAGAAGTCTGAAAATTAGGTTAAAGTCCAACAAGTTTATTTGGCAGCACTAGCTTTTGGAGTATCAGGCTCTTTCATCAGTTGAGTGAGGATTGTGTTCACAAATAGGTCACATAGACACAAACACAATTTATCAGATAATGGTTGGAATGTGAGCCTTTACAGGTAATAAAGTCTTAAAAGTACAGACAATGTGAGTGGAGAGAGGGCCAAGCACAAGTTGAAGAGGTGTGCACTGTCTCCAGCCATGACTTACTCCCAGTGTTGAAGATCTCTGCTGTCTCCTGAAGATACACAAGGCCAACGCATCCAGCTGTCCACAGGCTACAGGACCCTGTGTGACAACCTCTCTGGCTACGTCAAGGGCATCATGCAAAGAATACCCAGCTTCTGTTGAGATACTACAGACTTCCTACAGAAGTTCAGCATATGTGGAGCAGTTGAACTCCTTGTCACAATAGAAGACTTGGCACTCTGCACTAGCATTCCCAAGATGATGGCATTGCTGCAACTGCCTCAGTTCTCAATACCGACAACTGCCAATCTCCAGATGCAATTCTACAACTCACCCACTTCATCCTGGACCACAGCGTCTTCACCTTCAACAATCAGTTCTTCATCTATACACGCGGAACAGCCATGGGAACCAAATTCGCACCTCGATATGCCAACACCTTTATGCATAGGTTCAAACAACACCTCTACCGCACAGGACCTTTAACTGATACTAGATATATTGATGACATTTTCTTCCTTTGGACTCATGGCGAACAATCATTGAAACAACTATCTGATGACATCAATAAGTTCCACCCCACTATCAGACTCACCATGGACTACTCTCCAGAACTGGTTGCATTCTTGGACATATGCATCTCCATCAAGAACTGTACTGCAAGCCTATGGATAACTTCACAATGCTCCACTTCTCCAGCTTCCACTCTAAATATGTTAAAGAAGTCATTCTCATTCTCTCTCTCTCTCTCTCTCTCTCTCTCTCTCTCTCTCTCTCATATATACACAGGATGTGCTCAGATGAGGATCGCAATACACACCTCCAGACACTGAAAGATGCTCTCGTAAGAACAGGATGTGGTACTTGACTCATTGACAATTCTGACGTGCCACAGCGAAAAACAGCACCCATCTCCTCAGATGACAAACACGGGATACAGTGAGCAGTACAATTCGATTTGTGACATCAGTGGCAAACCTGAAATGAACCAGCCAGGTCACAACATTCACTTTCGCCAGGAACCTCTTAGAGTAATGCAATATGAAAAAATGCTTTGTTTGTTTCTTCCACTTGGCCCTGAATTTTTTCCAACAATCACAGGAAAGAGTTGATGCCAAAGCATTGAATATATTGAAGAGGTGGCTAGATATGACACTTGGGGCAAATGGGATCAAAGATTAAGGAGAGAAAGCAGAATTAGGCTACTGAGTTGGATGATCAGCTATGATTGTGATGAATAGCAGAGTAGGATCTAAGGGCCAAATGGCCTCCTCCTCCTCCTCCCTTCTATGTTTCTATCCAGCACTTTTGCTGATCAAGTTAGAGTTTCGATTGGCGGCTACCCTTCATCAACCTCTTCCAATTCAGAGCATATTTTGAGACACTTATTTCATTGCTTCCGATAAATCTTTTCCAGTAGCTGTGTCTTTCATTGATTGTGTTGAAGCCAGTTCTTCAGTGAACTCAGAATCTGTGGTAATGCCTTACAGGAAAACCAGTAATCTTTTATGTCATAGCTCTCATTGAGAAAGAATAATTGTTTACAGTTGAATAATTTCAACTGTAGGTCCGGTTTCTCTGAGATTCCTTCCACATTTCACGTCTCAGTTTGCCTGGAAAGTGGAACCTTTTCAAACTGCATTTTCTTCTCTGAGCACTATCTGATAGCAGAATCAAACAAATGCTATTAGATCCATTCTTCCTCCAAAATCGATGTGCTGTTTTTGATAATTTTATGTGTAAGCACATCACTTGCTCTGCTCATTCCACTTGTAATCTGGTTAAAAAAACTGCTTTTTTTTTCATTTGAGCAACTATTTCATGCAATTGTCTAGCTTTATGTTTGTCAGCAATGTGTAATTTCCTGACTATTTTTGGAGTTGTGGGTTTTAACAAAAAAAGGGAAGACTTGGTTTGCACATGTAGATTCAAACAGGCACACAGCAGGTTTTATTGAAAATCTGTTCCTTGCTCTACCCAGAATACAAAACTGAAAGCCCTTGGTTCACCATCTGCGTGAAGAAATTTTTCTCCACTTCAGCCTAAAATGTTTACCACTTATCCTTAGGATCTCGGGTTAAGGACTCCCCTGTCATTAGGAACACTGACTACAGCTCAGCCTTCAATACAGTTATTCCAATGAAACTCATTTCCAAACTCTGTGGCTTGGGCCTTGGGCCTTGGACCTCCCTCTGTAACTGGATCCTGAATTTCCTAGTGCACAGACCACAATCAGAAAGGATGGGCAACAACACCCCCTTCAAGATCATCCTTAATACCAATGCACCACAAGGCTCAGCCCTCTACTATACTCCTTTTACACTTATGACTGTGTGGCCAAATTCCCCTCCAACTCGATTTTCAAGTTTGCTGATGACGCCACTGTAGTGGTGTTTGTCTCATCAAACAATGACGAGACAGAGTACAGGAACGAGAGAGAATCTGGTGAACTGGTGCAGCAACAATAATCTCTCCCTCAATGTCAACAAAACAATGTAGATTTTCATCGACTTCAGCTAGCATTGTGGAGAACATGCCACTGTCCACATCATAGTCATGATGTGGAGATGCCAGTGTGGGACTGAAGTAAACACAATAAGAAGTCTCACAACACCAGGTTAAAGTCCAACAGGTTTAGGTGACTGCCAAATAAACCTGTTGGACTTTAACCTGGTGTTGTGAGACTTCTTATTGTGTTTAAGTCCAACAGGTTTATTTGGTAGTCACCTAAACCTGTTGGACTTTAATCTGGTGTTGTGAGACTTCTTACTGTCTACATCAACAGGGACAAACTAGAAAGGGTCGAGCACTTCAAGCTTTTAGATGTTCAGATCACCAATAACCTGTCCTGGTTCCCCTATGCCAACATTATAGTGAAGAAGCCCACAAGTGCCTCTACTTTCTCAGAAGACTAAGGAAATTTGGTACGTCAGCTATGGCTGTCACCAACGTTTATAGATGCACCATAGAAAGCGTTCTTTCTTGTTGTATCAAAGCTTGGTATGGCTCCTGCTTTGCCCAAGACTGCAAGAAACTTCAAAAGATCATGAATTAGTTCAATCCATCAAGCAAACCAGCCTCCCATTGACTCTATCTACACTTCCTGCTGCCTTGGAAAAACAGCCAGCCTAATTAAGGACCCCATGCACCTCGGAATTCTCTCTTCCACTTTTCTCCGTACAGATAAAGATATAAAAGTCTGAGGTCACGTACCAATCGATTCAAGAATAGCTTCTCCCTGCTGCCATCAGACTTTTGAATGGATTTACCTTGCATTAAGTTGATCTTTCTCAACACCCTAAGAATGATAGTGCAGAATGTAGTGTTACAATCTTGTTTCCTTCTCTATAAATGGTATGCTTTGTATAGCACACAAAAAATAATACTTTTCGCTGTATGCTAATATACTTGATAATAATAAATCAAATCAAGACAATAACCAGAGCATGGACAATCGTCCAACTCACTAGCCTAATTCCACCTCCCCGCTAATATCCTTTAATACCTTTCACCCTAAGAGCTATATCTAACTCTTTCTTGAAAACATACAATGTTTTGGCCTCAACTGCTTCATGTAGTAGTGAATTCCACCAGCTCACCGTTCTGGGTGAAGAAATTTTTCTCCATTCCAGCCTTAAATGTTTACCCCTTATCCTTAGGACCTCGGGTTCAGGACTCTCCTACCATTGGGAACAAACTTCCTGTATCTAACCTGTTAGAATTTTATAGGTTTCTAAGAGATCCCTCCCTCATTCTTCTGAACTCCAGCGAATATAATCCTAATTGACTCAATCTCTTGAATGTCAGTCCTGCCATTCCAGGAGTCAATGTGGTAAACTTTCACTGTGCTCCCTTCTAGAGGAGGAACACCCTTTCTCAGATAAGGAAACCAAAACTGCACACAATATTCCAGATGTGGTCTCGCCAAGGCCCTATATAATTTCAGCAAGACATTCTTGCTCCTGTAACTCAAATTCTTCTGCTAACGTTCATCATCAGACTTTTACTTCTAGATTTTTATTGAATTGAAATTCTATCATCTACCGTGGTAGGATTTGAACTCTGGTCCCCAGAGCATTACCCTGGATCACTGGAATTCTAGTCTAGTGACAATAGCACTGCAACCTCCCTTCCCATACAATCTGATACCTTTCGTTTGAATTTGGGAACCTTTAATAAACTATCCAGATTTTATATGCAGTCATAGAAACTTTGATATTTAATTGTAGTTCCGCACCCAGTACTGCTTTCTCATTTAAGTGTGCACAGACCAGTGATAGTGGTTGTTTGGCTGCTTTCACTATTGTATTTGCCTGGATTCCTGCTCTAAATTGCTATCTTGTCAACAAACTTTGGACCCTCCCCCCTTTTGTATGAGAGAATAACATTTCTGAGTTTCAGAAGCATTCAGGAGTTCAAAATTGCCTTTGTGGTTCAAAACACGAGCAAGCCATTTGGGCCCTTGAGCCTGATGAGGTATTCAAGTCCACAAGATTGCTTTGTATTTCAACTCCATTGCTATGGATTTATGCCTTCTCACGAATAAATTGTTGATCTCATTCTTGAATTTCTATTCATCCTTCGTCTTTTGGGGAGGACTCTACACTGCGTTCCCGGAGAGGAGGAGGAGGAAGGGTTTCCCTATTTAACTTTCCCAGTTCCGATTTTAAATTTGTACCCCCTATTCTGGATTCACTCACCAAAGGAAACAAGGCAGCTTATGCCTTAATTAGATCTGCTTCTAAACTCGAGGCGATACAAGCCAACTTAGTGCAACATGTGCTTGTGATTTATCCCCATGTACTTTGGTATTCTGGTGAATACATCAGCCCCCCTCGAGGCTTGTTAGTGCCCTAGCTGAATGCAGAATTGCAGATGGGGTTTGATGAAAGGATTACAATTGAAACATAATTCTACCCCTTGAGATAAACCTAATGTCTCATTAACTTTTTTGTAACGATGCGTTTGTGTGTCTGAATGCTGATATTCTTTTCCTTTTGCATAGTTGCTTGTACATGATTGCAGCATCTGGTCTGCCAGCCTCTCCTATATTTCATTGCCAGAACATCTCTTCTCCCCCCACTATTCCCTGTATCCTGTTATCTGGGAGAGGCCAAATGTGACCACGGTCAATTATGGAAAAAACACAATTGAAAGTTCCTCTTTGATCCCTTCAGGCAATCTAGCCTGGCATGATGGCACAGTGCGAGGTACAATTCCTGCCTGGGAGTCATTGTTTGTGTGCAGTTTACACATTCTCCCCGCCCCCGTCTGCATGGGTTTCCTGCGGGTGCCCCGGTTTTCTCCCATACATTCAAAGATGTGTGCTTTGGGTTGATATGCCCATGTTAAATTGCTCCTGAATGTCAGGGAGATTAGCAGGGTAAATACATGGCATTATGGAGATAGGATCTGGGTGAAATTGTGCAGGCTCGATAGGCTGAATGGCCTCTTTCTGCACTGTAGTGATTCTATGAAGTCCATCCCGGGCAATGTATGAAGCACTCTTTAAGATGTGGACTCTTCTCTAATCAACTGTTTCAGTCCCTTGATGGAAAGAACCAGAGGAAAGGCATTTCTGAGGCTTAGTAATGAGGAAAGGAATCACTTATTATCCAGTCTGTTCCTAGTCTTCCATTGTTTAAATCCACCCCCAGTCATACTTAATTTTCACTTTAATAATCTCTCACTGGACAAATCCGGATAGTTAGTCCTCCCTATCTTTTCCTCACAGCCCTGCAACCATTTTACTTTCACCTACACTTCCAATTCCCATCTGAATGTTAATAGTTTGATCATAATGGCTATTTGGAGGCACAAAGTGGAGCTTGGTTCTGCATCAACCATTACCCAACAGATGAATTTATGCGTTTAAAACTCAGTCTGGGTGATAACTGATTAATTTACCTTGGATATGTTGTTGTTGTGGCTTTTCCTTCATTTTTCATTCAGAAGGAGTTTCTCTTTGTGTATTTTGCAGAATCTATCAGAATTGAATAAAAATCCAAGGGGTCCCCACTGTTCCTGAATATTAAATAGCAGGAACTTCTGCAGTGGTTGACTTGCAATGTAAAAGCACACAGTCTGGGGAACACTCAGGCATCTTTAACGATAGACCACCACGCAGTGTTTCAGTCTCATATTCTGCAATTCCTCTTCCTTTGGATCTCTAAGTACGTGCGAGCTTTGTCTTCCAAGCACACTTGCCTACTTATGACACTATTAAATAAACTAAACTTAAGAACAGACCTGTGACTGTGCTAAGCATAACACCTCTGCCCCTGAAAGGGGCACCTTTGCCTCAAAGTCCCTCTTTACTCAAAGTCTTCTCCCTGGAGCTCTTACTTTAACTTAACTGGGATCTCTGTGTGCTCTTGTCTCTGGCACACTTATTAGCTGACTCCCTGAGACTGATTGCCCCTGAACCAAAGTTAGCTAATGTAGTGACTTATCACAACACTTCAAGAAAGCCTCACCTATGTACTATACAGGAATCAATGTAACAAGCATGGGAACATCCTGCACCTTAAATTTACAATCTCCGTAGCCTGCCAAGTTAGTACACAGGGGTATGGTGATAAAAATGGATGTCACAACAGTTATGAGTTTTGTGCAAAAGTCTGCCAGCAGAGAAAGCCATGGTATGGAGATGCCGGTGTTGGACTGGGATAAACAGAATAAGAAGTCTCACAACACTAGGTTAAAGTCCAACACTAGCCTTCGGAATGCTGTTCCTTCATTAGGTGAGTGGAGAATGAACTGGCATTGCCCATCCCATTTGCCCTTTTTCCTAGTGCAGTTGGAGAATCAACCACATTGCTGTGGCACTATAGTCACATGTAGACCAGACTAAGTAAGGACAACAGATTTCCTTTCCTAAAGAACATTAATGAACCAGATGGGTTTTTCTGACGATTGACAATGGTTTCATGGTCATCAGCAGATTCTTAATTCCAGAATTTTTTTATTGAATTCAAATTTCACTATCTGCCATGATGGGTCCCCAGAACATTGGATTAATAGTCTGGCGATAATACCACCAGGCCATCACCTCCCCTGTGCTACCATTCTTGGGTAAATTAGGTACAACATTTATATATCCAGCCAAAAAACCCTGGGTTGCAAAAGCCACAACATTGTTAGCTAAGATTTCAGTTATGTCTGATGCTTCATGGTATAAAGTGAATGTTGAAATATTGTACAATTTTTTTTGAAGTAGGAAAGATGTAAGTATGATGGAAAAAGTGCAGATTGGACCTGCAAATCATGAGATAGTCATGCAAGAAACAAGAGTTTCACTAAATCTAAGGAAGCTTGCAGCTGGCTTGATCTGAGGCCTTAAGGATTATAAACAGTTGTGTTTTGACAAGCAATGATATTGTGTTTCCTTGATTCTTAAGGCAACAGCATACCTTCAAAATTATCTCAGAAAAGAATTGGAGGACACTTATAAAAAGATTTTTGCAGGACAGATGGGGAGTAAGAAATTACCTGTCATAAGTCATTGCTTAATCAGTGTTCATAAATCATTTTTAAAGCTGATTAATTTCTGCCTTGTGTGCATTCTTGCTGAAAATTAGGAATATTAAAGGATATGATTAACAAACAGGTGAGTGGGTTAACATATAGAGATCAATGCAGGCGTAAACATAATTTGACGAGTAAATGGCTCAGTTCTGTGGGTCAACAGTGGCGACATTGTGGCACAGTAGTTAACCCTGCTGCCTCACAGGAATCAGGGTTCAACTTCTGGCTCGGGTTACTGTCTATGTGGAGTTTGCACATTCTCCTCATGTCTGTGTGGTGCTCCAGTTTCCTCCCACAGACCAAAGATGTGTGAGTTAGGTGGATTGGCCATGCTAATTATCCCTTAGTGTCAGGGGATTAGCAGGATAAATACATGGGGTTATGGATTTAGGGCTGGGTGGGATTGTGATTTTATCTTTCACTGAAAAGGTATCTCACTGGTTATATAATTGCACATCCCAAATTTTAATTTCAAATTCAGAGAGAGTTCAGAGGTAACAGCCAGTGATATTTTTAATAATGCTACTAGTATCCCCTAAAATTTTTTTTGCTCATTCGTGGGACAAGGGTGTCACTGTCTGGTCAGCATTTATTGCCCATCCCTAATTATCCTTGCTTGAATGACTTTTTTGGCCATTTCAAAGGGCAGTTGAGAGTCAACCACATTACTGTGCCTCTGAAGTCACACATAGGCCAGACCAGGTAAGGACAGCAAATTTTCTTTTCTAAAGGACATTCATGAGCTAGATGGGTTTTTACGACAATTGACAATCGTTCCATGATTATCAATAGATTCTTATTTCCAGATACTTTTTATTGAATTCAAAATTCACCATCTGCTGTGGTGGGATTTGAATTCGCGTCCCCAGAACATTAGCTGAGTTTCTGGATTAATAGTCTAGCAATAATGTCACTTGATTATTGCCTCCCTCAATGTGTAATGCACTACATGGTGTATATAATTCTGAAATGCATGCACCAAGTAAGTCCCATATTAATGCTCATTTTATGAAAGTTTCTTATAACTTTATTACATAAATAATAATAGTTGGCTTTGGCCCCCTGCTATACAAAGGGAAAGAAATGAAGGTTATTCAGAATTTCCACTTCAGTTCAAGAATCTAGTTACATTTGCATATCATTTAAAAATGAAAAGTTTATGCAGCCATTTGCTGTTACTCTATTGCATTTACAATGAACACTAGGACTAAATTGTTAAAATTAGCAATTTATTGTCAACATACAATTCTTTATTATTCAGGTTTCAGTTTTTCAACTTCTTATTTTCAGTTTTAGCTGAGCTCAGTAATTTGTATACTTGCCTCTTGAGTCAAGAAGGTTCAAGACCCACTTGAATAGTTGGGCAAACATTTCAACAACAGTCTCGATTCATAAAGCACATTTAATATCAAAAAATATGCCAAGGTGATTTACAGAATCATACCCAGACAGCAGAGGCAGCGATAAGGAAGGATAACTTAAAATCTTGGTGAAGATGATAGGTTTTAAGGAGGGATGGGGATAAAACATGCAGATTTACACTCAATTCTCAATACATCAATTCTTTCAATAATCATCTTCCCCATCATGTGATTGTTTCTGGTATATCTTTGTACTTGAGATGCTGTCACAGACAAATGACTTACTGGCAAAAAATAAAGAATGTTTGCAAAATTAGTTACTGGTATCTGCTCAACAGGTAAAAGTAATCATGACAATGCAATAGCCTTGCACACAGATTGACGATATTTTATATCATAAGACTGTACGGGTAAAATAAATGACCATCTTTGTAATTGATGGTATGTCTTTATATGGCCCAAAAATGGTAGTTATGGGTCATTCAAATTCAGTCAAAAATATTACATTCAGTCAATAATGTTAATTGACAACCATTTAAATAATAATAAAACCTGTATACAGCACAAATTACACTAAAATCTTCTTTTCTAGCTGAGCATCACTAGATTCAGCACTAATCACAGTATGTGAAGCAAAAGTTATTTGCAGTTCTTCTCCTGAAGGCAAAATACATGGAACTATTGCTCCTACTCTGTGAGGTAAAACATTGCAAGCAAACAGTAATAGTAGTTTGCTATTAATCCAAAGAATTAAAAGAATCTTTTTAATTCTTTGGATTAAAAGAACGAATATTTCAGGCTTCTGCAAAGCATCGTTGTATGCTTTCTCGCATTCTGTTGTTTCATCCCACAATTGTCTGTAACATAGGAAATTATGCAGTAGTTTTAATGATGCACTAAGATAGAAACAAATTTGCCGTAATAATTTACTAATCCTAGAAAGGATCCCAATTGCATCCCATTCATTAGACATGGCAATTTAAAAATAGTTCTCATCTTTTTAGGTGCTTTGTGTAAGACTTTATTGTCAATAACATGACCCAAATACTGGCTGTCATCTGGAAAATGGCACAACTTCTTTCTTGATACGGAGACCATGTGCTCGAAGACATTCCAATGTTGCTTCTAAATTCTTCAATTGTAATTATATCACCCAGGTAACATTGTACACCAGACAGACCACTTAAAATCTGATCCATCAATCTTTGGAACAGGACTGGTGCACATTATCCCAAAAGGCAATCATTTTTCATGAGAAATAACTTTCTGTGTAAAGGTGGTAAGCAATGGTTTTGATTCAGTGACTATGTTCATCAGTAAACATATTTATGAAAAATCAATCTTGCTTAATTTCTGCCCACTTGATAACCAAGCAAACACATATTCAGCTAAAGGAATTGGATATTGATCAGACACAACACAGGATTTATGGTTGTTTTAAAATCACCACAAATATGAACTGAACCGTCTGTTTTCATGACAGGTACAATGGGTGTAACCCAGTCATTCACTGTAATCGGCTATAACATGCCAGTGCTAACAAGTTGTACTAACTCTTCTTCAATCTTGAAACAAACTGCATATGGCATCACCCTTGCTTTGAGACTTTTTGGAAGAATACTAGGCTTGATCTTGAGTTTCACTTGAACTCCCTTCATTGAACCAAATTCCTCTTCGAGTACACTCTTGTATTTAACCAGAAGTGCTATAAATCTGTTTTAGCAATATCATTCTGTTGACAATACTGAAGTTTAAAGTCTGTCTTCTCCAACAATGATTTCCCAAATAGAGCTGGAAAATTACCACAAACCACATGGAGAGGCAATTCCACTGTTTATTCACACAACTCTACCTTGACCAAGATGTAAACTTTTAACTGCACGCTCTCTCCTGTGTATGTCCTGAAATGATATGGAGATGCCAACATTGAACTGGGGTAAACACAGCAAGAAGTGTTTCTTGCTAGTGACTAGTGGCTTTTGTTACCAAATAAACCTGTTGGACTTTAACCTGGTGTTATTAATTTTTTTTTTATTAAGCAACACAGCACGGGAAACAGGCCCTTCGGCCCAACGAGCCCGCACCGCCATCATACTATATAGTAGCAAATACATTATCCTATTTTAATATTCCTATATAATAATATATATTGTGTTGTGAGACTTTGTCCTTAAAATCATATCAGCTGGTTTTAAAGGAAGATGCTTTATGTATTTGTGTATTTTCAGGAATTAAAGATACAGCAGCACCAGGATCAACCTCTATCCTGATAACTTAAACTTAGAATCACCCAGAATCTATGTGATTCATTCTGTATGGATAAGACATTCAATTGGAGCTCTTCATATTTCTGCAAGTTCTCTTCTTCACAGTTGTAATGTTTTTCTTCCAGGTTGTAAATTTTTTCTGTAGAATGCAACTTGTTATTCTTCTTGAAGGTATCCAGATTCTTCTTCTGAATATTCTTCTCAGGGGAAGCTGGTCTATCCCAGCAAGTTTTTGCAGTGTGACTCATTTTATCACAATTCTTGCATTGACTATTCTTCCTCCAGCATTAACTTGTTGAATCTGTGACATGCCTGTTGCTGTGTTTTAACTTCTGATGAACATTTCCCAATGTGTGGATCTTTATTCCTGCGCCAAATTGTGAAGCCTCTTCAGCTGCCAATTCTATAGAAACTGTGATTTTTACTGGTGTCTTTAAAGTCAAAGCATGTTCATTAAGCAATCTTTATACCTGCTTCTGTGAGTTGCTGGTCCTCAAGCCCTTTAACATCTCTGGATATCTACTGTTAAGTTTGCTCATTCTGAACAAAAGTATGTCGTGTCAGACCTAAAATCCTTTGCTGCAAATTCATGAGGTGATTTTTTAAAAAAATTAATTGATAGGATGTGGGTGTCATTGGCTAGACCAGGATTTATTGTTCATTCCTATTCTAGCTCTTCTTTATGGTAGGACCAGAAACTACAAAAGGTCATGAATGTAGCCCAGTCCATCACACAAACTTGTCTTCCTTTCATTGATTCTGTCTACACTTCCCACTGTCTTGGAAAAACAGCCAGCATCCCAAACATACTCTCCTTTACTTCCTTCCACTGGGAAAAAGATACAAAAGTTGATGTCACGTACCAACCAGCTCAAGAACAGCCTCTTCCAAGTCTGGCCATTGGACTTTTGCATGGACCTACCTCGCATTATGTTGATCTTTCTCTACACTTTAGCTATGACTGTAACACTACATTCTGCACTCTTGCCTTTCCTTCTCTATAAACAGGGTTGTGATGATCATTGAGAACCTGTGTTTTACTCATCGATGATCATTGAGAACCTGTGTTTTACTCATTGGCCCAAATACAATGAGCTCAACCAAGTAACTGTCAACAGGCAAAGGCACCCTGCTTTCAGAGCAATTAGAAGCCCGGAGACCAAGATGTACATTTTGTAATAAAGACCAATAAATGTGATTGCGTGAATCTGTTAGTTAAAAACAAGTAACATACGTGGTCTGATATTTTCTTAAAGAATAAACTTCATTCATACTTTGACAAGCCATCAAGATATTGCAATTGACTTTATTGTTCTCTTTGATTAGGAAATGTGGTGGATGCAGAATCAGATTCGAATCCAGCCCTCACTCCTATAGTTCACCAGATAGTGTATGTGCACATGGTGTTGGATGAAGACAGTATTGGGGAAAGCTATAATACACGTCCACCTAACCTTCCCCATCCTCCCCAACAGACAGAATGGACTGTGTACAATTCTAGTTGCCACATTATCAGAAGGATGTGATTGCATTGGAAGGGATGCAGAAGCTATTCACCAGGATGCTGCTTGGGATAGAATATTTAAGTTGTAAGGAGAAGTTGGATAGGCTCGGGTTGTTTTCTCTGGAGCAGAGAAGACTGAGGGGCGGCCTGATTGAGGTGTTCAAGATTATGGGAAACAGGAACTGAGTTGATAGGGAGCAGCTGTTTTCCTTAGTTGAAGGCTCAGTTACGAGGGGACACAAGTTGAAAGTAGGGTAGTGGGAGGTTTAAGGGGGATTTGAGGAGAAGCTTTATAACCCAGAGGGTAGTGATGGTCTGGAATAAACTTCCTAGAAGGGTGATGGAAGTGGGATGCCTCACATCCTTTAAGAAGTATCTGGATGAGTAGTTGGATGCCATAACATTCAAGGCTATGGGCCAAGTGCTGACAAGTGGGCAGGTCAGGGCCTTTTATGTGTCAGTGCAGATGTGATGGGCCGAATGGCCTCTTCTGCAGTGTAGTAATCTGTGACTAGCTTAACTCACTTAGGAGGTTGTTCATTTGATTACGATTTATTTTTGTATCCATTCAGGGGATGTAGTCATCGCAGGCGTGGCCAGCATTTATTGCCCATCCCTAAATGCCACAAAAACGTGGCAAGTAAGCTGCCTTCTTGAACTGCTGAAGTCCATCTGGTGCAAGTATACCCACAGTTAGGGAGGAAGTTCCAGGATGGTGACAGTGGAAAAATGACAATATATTTCCAAGTCAGGATGGTGAATGGCTTGGAAGAGGACTTCCAGGTGGCGATGTACCCAAATAGTAGCTATCTTTCTCCTTCTAGATTGTAAAAGTTGTGGGTTTTGAAGGTGTTATTTACAAAGAACAAAACAGCACGGGAAACAGGCCCTTCGGCCCAACGAGTCCGTGTTGCCACCTCGATGTTCCCACTTCTACCCGTGATCTCTGTCCATGTTTATAGATCTATGGATTGAAACCAAATTTGAGACAATTTAGGGAGAATTTGTTCTGCCATCAGCCTAAGAGCACATCTTTGGGATGTGGGAGAAACCGGAGCACCTGGAGAAAACCCACGCAAGCACGGGGAGAATGCGCAAACTCCCACAGACACTGGCCCAAATCCATGTATCTGCACAGCACAGCGATAGTCACTGAGCTGTCGTGTTGCCCATCAGATGGTCCAGGTCAAGCTTACACTAATGATGTGTAGGATACTCTCGAAAAAAATCCAAGAGCAGCCCTCTCATGACCGATTGCGTGTTTGCCCCTTGTTAGACAACAAGGCGGACCAAAGTACCCGTAGGATAAAAACAAATACATAAATATCATCCACTATTTACACACTTCCCAGGTTCTCGCAAGGCTCATGATCCCTATTTTAAATCAGTTTTCTATATCCCTCCATTCCCATTCTGTTCATGTAAGTATTTAAGAAGCCTTGGTGAATCCCTGCAGTGCATCTTGTAGATGGTACACACTGCTGTCACTGTGCATCGATGGAGGGAGTGATTGTGAATTTTGGGCCAACCAATCGGTTGTTTTGCCCTGGATGGTGTTGACCTTCTTGAGTAAAGCTGGAGTTACACCCATCCAGGCAAGTGGAGTGTATTCCATCACACTCCTGACTTGTGCCTTGAAGATGGTGATCCAGTTTTGGAGTCAGGAGGTGAGTTAGCAGGATTATTAGCCTCCAACATGATCTTGTAGCTACAGTATTCACATGGTTTAAAGTCAATTCCAGTTTCACATCATTTGTACCTCCAGGATTTTAACAGTGTGAAATTCAGTAAAGGTGGCCATTACATGTCAAGGGATGATGGTTAAATTCTCTCTTATTGGAGATGGTCATTACCTGGCACTTAAGTGACATGAATGTTACTTGCCACTTGCCAAACTAAGCCTGGATATTGTCCTGGTCTTGCTGTATTTGGACATTAGGCTGCTTCAATGTCTAAGGAGTTACAAACAGTGCTGAACATTGTTCAATCATCGGTGAACAAGTTCATTTCTCACCTTATGATAGAAGGAAGGTCATTAATGAAGAACTGAAGATGGTTGGGTCTTCTGCAGTGATGTTCTGGAATGAGCTGATTGACTTTTAACAACCGCAACCATTGGCCTTTGTACCAGGTATGATCCCAACCAGTGGAGTTTTTCCCTGAGTCCCATTGACCCCAGTTTTGTTGGGGTTCCTGGATGCCATACTGAGTCAAGTGTTACTTTGATGTCGAGGATTGAACACTCTCACCTCACCACTTAAGTTCAGCTCTTTTGTCTATTTTTGAACCAAGGCTGTAATGAGGTCAGGGGCTAAGTAGCTCTGGTGGAGCCCAAACAAAGAGTCAGTGAGCAGATTATTGCTAAGCAAGTGGCACTTGATAGCTCTGTCAATGACCCCTCCAATCTTTTTACTGATGTTTGAGAGTAGACTGATGGGGCAGCAATTGGTAATGGACTGGACTTTACCTGCTTTTTTGTGTACATAAAATCTGGGAGCAGGAGTTGGCAATTCGGCTACTTGAGTCCATTATGGCTGATCTGACTTCAGTCTCTTTCATTTTCTTGCTTGCTCCTCATCCCAGCTACTAATTAATAATCTATTTATCTCCAGGACATAGTTGGGCAACATTCTATATTGCTTGGTAGATGCCAGTGTGGTAGCTACAGCATTGTAGGAGCTCTGTTAAGATAAGCAGGTCTACCAAGACATGAGATGTGGATCAGGTCACAATGGTTCTCACTGCTGCCTGACAGTGCTGGGGACTCTGGTTCAATTCCAGCTTTGGGTGACTGTGTGGAATTTGCATATTCTCCCTGTGCCATAGAATGCTGTGTGGTTGCGTAGGTTTTCTCTGGAAGCCTGCTTTCTTCCCACAGTCCCAAGATCTGCAGTTTAGGAGGATTGGTTATGCTAACATTGCCCCTTGATGTCCCAAGATGGAAAGGTTAGGGGAGAATAGCGGGGTATATATGTGGGGTTAGGGGGATAGGGTCTGTCTGGAATCAGAAAGTTGGTGCAGACTCGATGGGCTGAATGACCTGCTTCTGTAGGGATTCTACAATTCTAGATCAATCATAATGTAATCTAGTGGCGTGACAGGCTGGAGGGACTGAATGGCCTTTTTCTGCCCTTTTGTGTAAATTCATTCAGCTCAGTTTCCTGTGGGGACTTCAGCCAGTTGCTTTGACAGAAGGTCATCAGATCCGAAACGTTGGATGGAATTTTCTTAACCCACCCACCATTATCATTAATGGGCAGGACAGAAAATTTGATGGACCTCAGTAAACCTCAAACAGGAATTTCCAATCTTGGGTGAGCATCTCAGGAAAATTCTTCCCGTTGGTCCTTTCCTCTCTCCAGAGAGAGAATGACACAGTGGTTAGCACTGCTGCCTCACAGTACCAGGGACCTGGGTTCAATTCCTGGTTTGGGTCACTGTCTTTGCACATCCTCCCCATGTCTGCGTGGGTTTCCTTTGGGTGCTTCGGGTTTCTTCCTACAGTCTGAAAGACAAGCTAGTTAGGTGCATTGACCTGAACAGGTGCGGGAGTATGGCGACTAGGAGAATTTCACAGCAACTTCATTGCAGCGTTAATATAAGCCTTACTTGTGGCTAATATTGTGGATCACCAGCAGAAGGGACAACAACCGGAGCAGCATCACCCGCAGAACGTACAGCAATACCAGCAGCTACTCCAGCAACACCAGCAGAAGGAGCAACAACACCAGCAGAAGGAGCAACAACACCAGCAGAAGTGGCCATGAGAATGGAGATGCCGGCGTTGGACTGGAGCGGAAACAGTAAGAAGTCTCACAGCACCAGGTTAAGGTCCAACAGGTTTATTTCGTAGAAAGAAGTGGCCACAGGTTTATCTGGAATGTTAACAGCGATGGCACAATCTCTGGGTTACAACTGATCGCTTGGGGGCGATCTTTGAACAGTGAACGCCACTTGTAAGACTATTATCACTGGAGCGTGTCACTTGGCAATAATTGATGTGATATTTATATATATAAAACACGTTTTCAGAGGTTGGGAGCGAAGCCTGGGTTAAAGGAAAGAAAGTGAGATTTCTTGCAGGCTGAATGATGAGAGTGACCATGCAAACTATGCCGCTGGGGGTGCGAAGGGGGGGGGAGGGGGGGGGGGGGGAGACATCCTCAAACACAAAGAAGTCAATAAAACTCTTAAGACATCTACAAGGATAGGGAACAAGAGCGGTGGGCTCAAATCCCGTTAACATGTCGATGTGAACATACAAGGCAACGCTAAAACAAAACACACAAAGAGCAATGGGAGCTTTCCCACCGTTGGAAAAGTTTCTTAAAATATTAACCGGGGGGGGGGGATCTTTCCTGTCTCTCTCCCCCCGCTACCACTCTGCTAAATTTTCACCCATAGGACGTCCCCCTGTTGATTTTCTCCGCCCCCTTCAGAGGAGTTTATTTGCATGTTTTGTTTTTTTAAATGTTTCTTTTTTTTCGGGGTGGGGGGGGGAAAAAGGAAAATAGCAAAAGTCACGCAAAAGTGGACAGATTGAGAAAGAGAAAGAGAGAGAGGAAAGAGACAAATCGGTGGGAGTAACAACAAAGGGACCTGAACAAAAAAAAATGCTGGTGATTTCCGCGTGGAAATGGACTGGAATTTGGGGCGAACACTGAGCTCGGGAGAGGGAAGCCGCAGCGAGAAAAGTTGGGAGCTTGAAGTTGATATTTCTTTAGCAGAAAGTTTTTTTCTCTCTCTCTTGTTGGTGTGCGTGCCTTGTTTGCGGTGGATGGCTGGCATCAGGGACCTAGCGAAGTGTTGGGAAGGTCACTGCTTGTTCCTTCCTCGCTTGGATTGCTTTTATTTACTAGTTTTGTGAGTATTTATTAACTCTGGGGAGGGAGGACAAGCTGAGGGTGGGAGAACAGATAGGTCAACAATGCGCTGACTGGTTTGCAAGGAACGACTTGGGGCAGCAGTGGATGTGAAGACTGGGTAGGGGGGCGGGAGGGGGGTTGCTCTGGGGTAGAGAGGAGAGAGAGAGAAAAAGGATATTTTAAAAGAAGAAGGGGGATACGATGGCGGAAAAGGAGCAGGGGAGAAAAGTCAGTGTTTACAGGAGTGTTTCGTTCCAGTATTTGAGTGAGTGGAGAGGCAGGAGGCCGGCTGATGGCGAGAGCCAGCAACACAGATCCAAAGTTTCTGCAGCAACTTGCGCCCAGCCCCCATCGGATCGCCTTTGTGCGGGAGACAGGAGCCAGCGGCTGGAGCAGCCCAGTGCCGCCGGTGCCAACAGGATCCGCTCGGTGTGCCGACTGCTGTCTGCCAGTACCCCCAAGGAGCAGGAACACCAGCAGCAGGAACAGCAGTCGGAGCAGCAGCATCACCAGCAGAAGGTGCAGCAATACCAGCAGCAACATCAGGAGCAGCTACTCCAGCAGAAGGAGCAGCATCACCAGCAGAAGGGACAACAACCGGAGCAGCATCACCTGCAGAACGCACAGCAATACCAGCAGCTACTCCAGCAACACCAGCAGAAGGAGCAACAACACCAGCAGAAGGAGCAACAACACCAGCAGAAGGAACAACAACCGGAGCAGCATCACCAGCAGAACGTACAGCAATACCAGCAGCTACTCCAGCAACACCAGCAGAAGGAGCAACAACACCAGCAGAAGGAGCAACAACACCAGCAGCAAAACCAACACCAGCAGAAGGAGCAGCAACACCAGCAGAAGGAGCAACAACACCAGCAGCAAAACCAACACCAGCAGAAGGAGCAGCAACACCAGCAGAAGGAGCAGCAACACCAGCAGCAGATCTCGCCCTCCATCCGCCAGCTCTGGGAGCTGTTCGACAGCGGGGAGGGAGACTGCCCGCCCTCCGATGCTGCCAGAGCCCCCCCGCCTCAGGGCATCGGGCCGGGGCTGAGGGTGGGCAGGGGAGAGGGGGAGCCCCCGGCCGCGGACGGGCCGCCTGAGGGCTGCCACGCGTGGGGGGATGAGGCTGGGCAGCGGGCTCCGGGTGCCCAGAGGATGAGCTGGCAGCAGGAGCAGCGCGGTGCCCCCCCCGGCCCGGCCGAGGCCGCCCACTGGCCCAGCGTCACCCAGATGCTGCGGCTGTTCGGGGAGCCGGGCTGCAGGAAGCCCCCCCGGCTGACCGCGGAGCCCCCGGGCTGGGGGGAGGCGGCAGCAGCAGCCGCCGCCGAGGGTGAGCCGGCGAGCCGGGCCAGCAGCGACCCCGCGGCCAGAGCGGCCGCCTCCCCGGAGAAGCCGGCGCCCGCCCCGCCGCCCCGCAGTCCCCGGCCGCTGGCGCTCAGGCTGCCCTGGCGCTGCACCGCTCCGGGGAGGCAGGAGCCGTCGGATAGTTTGCATTCCGCGCATAACTGTTCCAGACCGCACTCTGTCTGCACCAGCAGCGCCTTCCAGCAGAGCTCCAGCGACGAGGAGCAGCCCAGCAGGGAGCTGGAGCAGGCCGGCCAGCTCAGCAGGTCCCAGCAGGAGCCTTCCTCGGGCAGCGAGGAAGAGCAGCCCACCGCCCACAGGGATGTCAAGAGGAGGTCGCTGAGGAAGAAGAAAGCCAGCCTCTTGCTGGGCAGCAAGGACGACTCTGACAGCGATGCCCCCTTAGCCGAGCAGCTGGCACGCCACGAGGCGCAGCAGCAGCACCACCACACCGGCAAGGGCGAGGAAGCTGCGGAGCCGCAGCAGGCGGAGAGCTCCGGGCCCCTGGCACCGGGCTGCTCCCGCCCCCCTGCTCTCAGTGGCTTGGCAGCGCTCCCCCGTCAGAGGAAGCACTGCGTCTCAGCAGCCTGCCAAGCGAGCAGAGCCGAGCAGGGCCATAAAAGGCCTCCCGGGCCGCTCGGAGAGGGCGCGGCGTCGAGCCCCGTGAGTCAGCCTCCCGGCGCGGCGGGCTCCCCCATACCCACCGTCTCCCGGGTGGCGAAAGTCAACATCCAGTCCTTCCTGCAGAGTCCGGGCAGCTCCCGCAGCAGCAGCAGGTACTCCAGCACCGAGACGCTGAAGGAGGAGGACCACCACCCCAGGAGCTTCCAGGGGACTTCCGGCATGCACCGGACCCCGAGCTTTGGCCACGGAGACGAGGCGGCCAAGCATTTGAAGCCGCTGGTGCGCTCGCGGCCCAAGCTGCCGTTTGGGATCGTGAAGGTGACGGCCGACGGCTCCGCAGGTCCACAGCGCGACTGCGGCGCCGATAAATCCAAGAACAGGAAATCGGTGTCCAACCCCGATATCGCGTCTGAGGCGCTGACTTTGTTCAGCTTTCTTAAGTCGGACTTCTCAGGGCTGAGAGTGAGGAAGAAGGGAAAGGATGAGTTTGACAGTGAGGGGGTTAATCATGATCGCAGTGGAGACGCTCCCTTTCAGAGCACAAAGCGGCCACACCAGCTCTCCTCGGTGGGAAAAGGCAGAGGCTCTCTTCACTCTCTGAACCAGCAGCCTTCAGCCGGGCGCCCCACTCTCAAAGACCTCACTGCCACTCTGCGGAGGGCGAAGTCTTTCACGTATTCCGACAAGCCCGTGGCGCGCAGGCCCGCGGCGCGTGCTGTCATGAAGCCCAGTAACTCGGAGGCCACGCTGGCCAACATAGGACGCTGCGATTCCGAGGGAGAGAGCCAAGACACGGCCCAGCAGAGAAGCGAGGACTTGCTTCCCCTCGACGTGCAGGTCCGCTACATCCAGGAGGCTGGGCAGCTCTTTGAGAAAATCAACAGCATGTGGTCGCAGAAGGAGCCCCCGCCTCACAAAGTCGCCCAGTGGGACGCAGGACGCCACAGCCGTGCGGAGGAGGAGGAGGAGGAGGAGGCGCCGTTCCGGGAAGAGGCCCGGACTCCGCTCGCTGCGCCGGACGAAGAGATGGTGGATGTGAGACGGGGAGAGTCCGAGGAGAACTTATCAGGCGGGAAATCGGCCGACGACCTCTCGGGGCCCGAGTCCAGCATGACCGACGAAGGAATCGTTACCGAGCCGGAGACGGGGTCCAGCAGCACCCTGTACAGGGAAATTCCCGGCCGCCACGCGTTGGCGCGAGCACCGGCCAGCGGTAAGGAGGAGAAAAAGGAACTGCTCGTCAGCCCAGGCGCCTCTCCGGCAATGGCGGCGGTAAGGACCGGCTACGAGAGCGTGGCGGTGGGAGGGGACGTGGTGTACAATAAAACCACCGCGTCGGTCGCCCTCGATCCCCCTTCAACACCCAGCTCCATCCGACGCAGGAGGAAATTCCCCCCCGGCGGCAGCAACGGATCGGATTCCAGCAACGGAAGCAACGGGGAGTCCAGCGGCGACACCTTCCGGTCGTTCAGCGACCCGATGCCGCACAGGAAGTGCCCGGAAGAAACGGAAAACTTTTCCGTTGACAGCAACCTGTTGGGCTCGTTAAACTCGGTCAAAGGGGGGATCCTCGAATGTTCGACCACGGCCTTGTCGGAATGTACTGGCAGCGCTGCCAGCGACCTGTCGGTTTGCAGTGATGGCTTGAAGGACTACAACACGGTGATCCAGCGCATAGTTAGGGAGCCCGGAACGATGGACAAAGTGATCGACGAGAAAGGTAACGGGAAGCTGGTGAAGAAGAAGTCGCTCAGCGACCCCAGTCGCAGAGGAGACCTGAGTACCCCGGGGTTCACGGGCCCGAGCGAGCCCATAACCGAGATGGAGCAGGCGATTCCGACTTCCAGCAGCGAGCCCATCCTTTCTGAGCAGAGAGATGAAGTAGGGGACCTGGAGGAGTTTTCTAAGCAGGTCAGGAAGCCCCGTTCACAGTCTGAACGCACACTGCCCCTGCAGGTCATTGAGGAACAGGATAAAGCTAACTTGCAGAACTTCAGCTTGCACCCGAAGCTAGCAGAGGTTCTTTCTCCCCGGACAATGAGACGCAGCTCCAAGAAACGCAACAACAGGGTCACGCAGCAGGAGGGTAGGAAGTACGAGATGTTGGGGGAGCTGGACCAGCCGCCACCTCTCAAGACGCGGCCTTCAACCAAGCACGTAAGGCACACGAGCGAGCCCGCCAATTTTGTCCCTATTGCCTCCAAAGTCATTGCCCCAGAAACCCATTTATCTTGCAGCCAGCCAGTTCACGTGGCTACCCCTGAACCCACGAGACAGTCTAGAAAGCAATTACCCCTGGCACAAACTCCGTCCTTGGAAGATATCACCAAGCAGTACGTTTTGAAAAGTGACTCATCCCTTCAGCCACCAATGGATTTGTCCGTCTCGGCTCCTGGGACGCCAACCAGCACCGAACCCCGAATTCCCTCCCTATCGAAACCGAATGAGGATCTGGGAACAAGCGTCAACAAAGGCAAACCCCAAGTGGTGAGTGAACTGGCCTTCAGATCGTTTTTAAGATATTCCCTTCTGTATCAGTTTGGTCTTTGGAGTACTGAAAATGTCACACCTTAAAATAACTTTTTATTTGAACCTCCTGCAGTGTTTAAAAATGCCTTTTCGTGCAGAAGCAAAAACCTAAATGGGACGTTTTTTACTTTCAGGCATAGTTTTTGGATTTAAGCACGGATCACATACTTCATTCAAACCGTGTTTTTGCATTACCACAAAGGGGAAACTGATTAACTCAACAGGATCCATTATACTTTAAATGTTTTATTTCCCCTTACTTTTAAAATTCAGCCACCCCTTGACAAGTGTCTAAATTCCAAGATTAGTTTTCCGCAGTAGAGTTTGTGCTGCAATATTTTTGTTTAAAGTGAAAAAGATTTTACCAGCAGGAAACAAAATAATACAATTGATGCAAGAGGCAGGCTTGTCAGGGCTGTATCCGATAGAGTGACTAATGAAGACAATTATAGACTCCTTAGAACAAGCTACATAAATTGTACAATCTTCACAATACTTAAATCTTCAGAGTTCGTCATTTCCTTTATGGTCCATAACAGCAGGATATTATCAAGACTGTGTACATAAAACCTACTGACATTCTTCTAAAGCTATAGCATGACTTGTAGAAGTTGAGCAAGGTTAAGGCATTTTCGCAGAAAGTAAGCATCGACATTTGGACTGTGCAGTCATGAGCCGGCAAAGCAAGCCGGCTTCTCCTAAGTTGAGAGCATGGCGTTTCCTTTGAGTCATTGTGGGTTGAGGAGGCTGAAATGTGAAAGAAGTATTTGTACATTAAATGTTTGTACTGCACAGATAGAAATGTTCTGTCACGGAGCTAGAAACAAGGTTACGAAAAGCTCTGCACATCATGTGGCTCGCATATTTGGTGGTGATGTGAGACGGAGAGATTTAGAAGATTCAATATGAGAAATGTTGCTGAGAAGAGAAGGAATTGAGACGAAGGTAGGCAGGTCCTTGGGTGAAATATGCAAGTAGCCATTTGGACTGCATTGGGAGTCTGAGCTGTAATTTTCTATGGTTCTATGGGAGGGCAACTCTGAAGATTTGATTTGATTTATTATTGTCTGGCTTACAGTGAAAAATATTGTTTCTTGCGCTCTATACGGACAAAGCACACTGTTCATAGAGAAGGAAGCGTGAGGGTGCAGAATGTAGTGTTGCATTCATAGCCAGGGAGTAAGAAATTGAATTAGAGCATTGTTCGAGAGTTTAAAAGAGTTAGAATGAAGATTTAGAAGCATAGGACGAGAATTAAAAGGTATGCTGGGTACAGCTTGCAAGAAGCTGTCTTGAATTATAAAAGGAAGATAATCATATCAAAAATATAGTGTACAAAACTCTGGCTGTTTTGAATCTCAGATCAAAACACACAGGACCACAGTCAGCACACGTGACAAGAAAAAGCAGGTTAATGTAAGATACTTTGGGTTGGTTAACTGTAGCAGTAAATGAGCCATTCATGGTGGAAAAAAATCTCCCTTCTAAGGCTGCATGTAGTGCACTGCGTTGTGTCATGGCCTGACATTTTAAATTCCACAATCAGATTAAAACAAAATACCGCAGAATGCCAATAATTATGCTGACATAACGTTCTAATAAGAAGCTGTTCAAGTGGAAAGAGGATTCAGATGAAGAATTTCAACTTATCGTTTGATTATATTCGTCAAGGTGCATTATAGAATATAATGTAGCAGCCAAATACACTAACACAGCCAGACTGAATTTGAACTTAATAGGATGAGGCAAAGAGTGACCGCAGTTTGGAACAGATCCGCCTCTATTTTTACAAGTTGGTAAATATAAAGTGCAGAGCTTTTATGGCACTCCTTTTGGAGAGGGTGGCATCATGTATCATGATTTCAAATGGTGCTAGTGTGCATTGAGAACATTGCGTTTTTCACTTGGGTGACCACAAAAGCATTTGCCTGCGAAAGGATCTTTACAGGTTAATTAGCCAACTGCAGTCCTGTTTCCTTTCTGATGGTAGTTCAGGAATAAGCAGCAAAGTTCAGTTTGAGTTTGTCAGTACGGAGTGGGGTAGCCCTGTGCGCTGCAGTTAATTCTCAAGGAAAAAAAACTGTGTGACTGGCGATATGTTTTTTATGAAAAGACTTCTGTGTCATGCTGAATTTATGCAGTCAATTGTTGTAATGACCTTTGACCTGGGCAGGAAAAACAGTACAAGATGGAAGAAATTTTATTCCTCTTTGCTTTTGGCACAAATCTGTTGCATATAGATTGATCTGTTAATGGGGTATGCACCATTAAGAAGGTCATTATCAGCATATCCCTCTTCTATTGGCATGCATTTGAGTCAGGTTTTGAATGAGTTACCTTTTAAGGGAACATCCATCATTTGAAGTAAGTCAAATTTCTGGTAACCTTTACTGAGTTCCTATTCTATGGGCTTCATTTAGAAGTGACTCTTTGAAAATCTGCTGCAGTTAAAATTGTCACTGCAGATGGTTTAGCCATAACCTTCTGAAGATTTTGATTTGGGAATTGATCCTTTTTGCATTGGAATATTGTCACTGTAACTCCATTATTTAAGCTGGGCTAAGGAGAGGAATCAGGAAATTGTAGATTGTGAGACTAACATCTGTTGTGGGGAAGTTATGAAATCTGTGATTAAGGTTTGGGTGACTGAGCACTTAAAAGAAATTTGAGCTGATTGGAGAGAGCCAGCATGGATTTGTAAAGAGTCGCTCGTGTCCAACACACTGAACGGAATGTTTTGGGCAGATTCCTGAAGTACTGGATGAGGGAATGTCTGGATGTAGTTTGTATGGACTATCGGCAGACATTTGACATATAAAGAGACTGTTAGCTAAAATTTAAGCTCATGGAATTGAAGGCAAACAATTGACCTCAATCATACGTTGGTTAGCCAGTAGATACTGGGATAATGAATGTGTACCCAAATTGGAAATAACAAATAGGGCGGAATTTCACCGGCAAGTCTGCCTGAGGTCCATACAATCCCGCCCGAGGCTAGCGGAGAGTGCCATTCTCTGAGCCTCATCTGCCCTTAGAATTGGGATGGGTGTGCTGGTAAAATTGAGGCCATAGTGTACTATGAAGATCAGTGTTGGGGTATCGATTGTTCATTAAATTTGTCAATGATTTAGATATCAGACTGGAAAGCCATTTACCCAAGTTTCCCATAACAGAGATCGGTGGACATAAATGTGATTGGTGGGAGCATGAAATTGCAAAAAGGTGTTGATAGGATAATGTGTTGATGAAACAGTGGTAGATGGATCTCAACTCATGGTGAATTTTTTTGATATGTACCAGATGTGGGAGTCGCTGGCTATTCATGGCCCATCCGTCTTTGCTCTTGAGATAGATGGTGCTGAGCTGCCATCTTGAACTGCTGCAATTGTGTGGTGTAGGTACACCCACAGTGCAGTTAGGGAGGGAGTTTCAAGATTTTGGAAGTATTAAATTATTCTTTTTGTATCAAAAAAAGAACAGTTATAGGTAATATTTTAAACGGTGACAAGCTAGAAACAGCGGAGTATCTAGGAGATTTAGATTCCATGTGTACACATCACTAAAACATAGTAAAAGGAATCAAAAAGACTGATAGAATGTTAGCCTTTACAATGTGAGGGCTAGAATAGATAGGGGAGAAAGATCTGCTGCAGATCTTGGAAGAAGTATTGAACAGATTTCACAAAATGCTACTAGGGTTCTAATGGTTAAATTAGGTGGTGGAATCATATAAAGTAATAGTTTACCTTTATACCACATTCAGCACCTTCTATAGTCCTTCACACTACCATTAACACTTCCTCTGCCTTGTGCCTTACACATTTTTGTTGCAGTCCCTCCTACCTTCACCTGTCACTGAACTGCTGCTCCACCCTCTCTTATACAGTATAAAATCCATCACATTTCCCCCTCTGAATACGAGTTATACAGACTCTAAGCGTTAACTCTGTTTCTTTTTCCATAGATTCTGCCAGTCCTGTTGAGTTTTTCCAGCACTTTCTGTTTTTGTATTATTTAGAGTCGGGTTGCATTACGTAGGAATGTGGAAGGTTGATCTGTAGTTTGATTGAGCTTTTTGAATGTTGGAAAGTGTTGACAGAAGTAGATAGAGTTACAGCTTGTCCTCTGATTGGGGAAACTCGGACAAGGGGGCATAGCTTTAAAGATCAGGAAACACTCCACGCAGAGAGTGCTAAAAGTGTGGAACTTTCTCCGCAGGAGGATTCAGACTCCATTCATAATTTAACATCTGAGATTGATTGATAGATTCTTGCTACCCAAGGGAACTAAAGGATCTAGAGCAAAGGTAAATATAGAAGTGTAGAAAATAGAAGCAGGAAAAGGCCATTTGCCCTTCAATTCATTTTGATCATGGTTGATCAATTCAATATCCTGATCCCACATTTCCCCCCGCCACCCCTTAATCACTTTGGCTTCAAGAGCTATCTCTAATTTCTCCTTGAAATCACAACATTCTAGGGGTGGGGCGGCACAGTGGCACTGTGGTTAACATTGCTGCCTCACACTGCCAGGGACCCGCATTCAATTCCCAGCTTGGGTCACTATTTGTGTTGAGTTTGCACGTTCTCCCTGTGTCAGAATGGGTTTCCTCTGGGTGCTCCGGTTTTCTCCCACTGTCCAAAGATGTGTGGGTTGGGTACATTGGCCATGTTAAATTTCTCCCTCAGTGTACCCAGGCAGGTGCTGGAGTGTGGTGACTAGGGGACTTTCACAGTAATTTCATTGTAATGTCAATGCCAGCCTACTGGTGACACTAATAAATAAACTATACTTACCTTTGCATCCCTGATCACTTCACTGCAATTGCTTCAGGTTTTTAAACACCTATTGTAAACCTGGCCAATGTGATGTTTTGTCAGTGAGATGCGATTTCCTTGTCTGAGGTTTGGAGGGGAGAGCATATGGCAAGGAAGCCCTTTAAGGATAGAAACATAGAACATATGTTTCTGTGTTTCTATGTTGCAGGGAAGAGTCTTAAGGATATGTTAATCTGTTGAATGACAGCAGGAACTTCGTTAAGTCACCATTGAGGTGACAAGGAAAATCAGAGAACGAGATCTCATTACCAAGATTCTTGATCCTGTGGTCTGACAGGATTTTCCACCACCATCACTATTTTCACCGATGATAAACACCAGCCATGAATCCTGCCCCCCTCCCCGCCCCTCCCCGGATTCCCTGGAGTATTCCTTGGCAAGCTGCCAAGAAGTAGTAGTAGAGGCGGATACAAATTTGTCTTTTAAAAAGCATTTAGACAATTACATGGGTACAATGGGTATAAAGGATATGGGGCAAATGCGGGCAATTGGAACTTGCTTAGAAGTTTAAAAAAAAGGGTGGCATGGACAAGTTGGGCCGAAGGGCCTGTTTCCATGCTGTAAACCTCTATGCTGCAAACAGTGCCACAGCAGATGTATTAGTTTATGACTGATCAATCATAAAAAGATATAGTCCAACCAGACCATGTGGTCAAGCATCTGAGAGTGAAAGAGTTAAACTCACCCTGGCTATTAGTGTGAGGCAATGCTGAGCTTTGATTGCGGAGAACATTTTGTCTCAATTCTCTTCAATTTCTTTGTCGCTGAGAGAATTATTAATTTTTAATTTGTAAACCTTTTTTTGATAAATCATTCCCTCCACCTAAAATGACAGGAGCAAAATATATGAAATACATGGAACATGCTCGTATACTGAAGAAAAGGGACATTTTGGACTGATGTTATTCTTGGATCTGATAAAAGCACTGCTGCAGTTGTCCTGAGATGTTTAGCTTGTCGTGCACTCTGTGTATTTTTGCTAACTTTATTTCTTCCTTCTGAGATGCCCCACTATTTTCAGGGAGGTCGATAGGATCATCCTCTACATGGCTCTGAAAAATAATCTAGTAACGGCAGAGGTCACAACCCCAGCCAAGTATAAAGTTAATGTTTATTTATTTTTTGGTGTAACAGGTAGGCTCACATTAACACTGCAGTGAAGTTACTATTAAAACCCCCTTCGTTGCCACACTCCCGCACCTGTTTGGTTACATCGAGGGAGAATTTAGCGTGGCCAATGTACCTTCAGACTGTGGGAGGAAACCCACGCAGGCAATGTGCAGACTCCACATAGACAGTGACCCAAGCCAGGAATTGAACCCAGGTCCCTGGCGCCATGTAGCAGCAGTGCAAACCACTGTGCCACCGTGTCAGATGGAATTCCCTGACTTCATCTGCAGCTGGGATTCTCAGCTCCCACTATTATAAATGGAGATTTGGCTGAGTGCCAAATACTCTTTTCTTGGTGACAGCTGCGGTGGGGTGAACGAAATCAGGAAATCCAGGTCAAAATGTCTCTGGATATGACCCTGGTAGTTCTCCACGGTGCCATTATTCTTCTGATACCACTATGCTGGGCAGAGGGGAGGGCCTGCAGAGCGGCCAGCAAATAGGGAATATTTCTCTTGTGTGCAAAGTTCTAGAAATATAGAAACTAGAAGCAAGAGTAGGCCATTCGGCCCTTCGATCCTACTCTGCCATTGACTACGATCGTGGCCGATCACCAAATTCAATATCCTGATCCCCCCATTCCCCCCTATATTCTTTGATCCCTTTAGCCCCAAGAGTTACATCTAATTTCTTCCTGACATCACATAATGTTTTGCCCTCAACTACATTCTGTGGCAGTGAATTCCACACATTCACCACCCCCTGGATGAAGAAATTTGTCCTTACCTCAGCCCTAAAGAGTTATCCCTTTTCCTTAGACTATGACTCCTAGTTCTGGACTTGCCTACCATTGGAAGCATTCTTTTATATCTACCCTGTTTAATCCTGTTAGAATTTTATTAGATTCTATGAGATCCCCTCTCAGTCTTGTAAACATCAATAAATATAATCCTAAGAAAATTAGTCTGTCCTCACATGACAGATCTGCCATGCCAGAAATCCAATGGTAAACGTTCGCTGTACTTTCTCGATAGCAAGGACATCCTTCCACAGATAGGGACACAAAACTGCTCACAATACTCCATGTGTGGCCTCACCAAAGCCCCATACAATTGCAGTAAAATATCCCATTCCAATGCTCAAATCCTCTCGCTATGAAGGCCAACATGCCATTTGCCTTCTTTAATGCCTGTTGTACCGATGCTTACTTTCAGTGACTGATGCACGAGGACACCCAAGATCTTGCTGAGTATTCCCCTCAATTTATACCCATTCAAATAATAATCTGCCTTCTCATTATTGCTACCAAAGTGGATAACCTCACATTTATTCACATTATACTGCATATGCCCACTCATTCAGCCTGCCAAATCACACTGAAGCATAGAACATAGAACATAGAACATTACAGCACAGAACAGGCCCTTCGGCCTTCGATGTTGCGCCGACCAATTAGGAAAAAGCAATGACCCTCTAACCTAAACCATTCCCTTTTCGTCCATAAACGTATCTACTAACCTCTTAAACGCCACCAAACTTGGCGCATCTACAACTGCCGCAGGCAGGGCATTCCATACCCTTACCACCCTCTGGGTAAAGAACCTACCTCTGATATCAGTCCTATAACTATCACCCCTTAATTTAAAGCTATGTCCCCTCGTGCTAGCTTCTCCATCCTAGGAAAAAGGCTATCACTGTCCACCCTATCTAAACCTCTAATCATCTTATATGTTTCGATAAGGTCTCCTCTTAGCCGCCTCCTTTCTAACGAAAACAACCTCAAATCCTTCAGCCTCTCTTCATAAGACCTGCCCTCCATACCAGGCAACATCCTGGTAAACCTCCTCTGTACCCTCTCATATGCCTCCACATCTTTCTTATAATGTGGGGACCAGAACTGCACACAATACTCCAAGTGCGGCCGCACTAGAGTTTTGTACAGTTGCAACATGACGTTGCGGCTCCGAGATTCAATCCCCCTACCAATAAAAGCTAAGACTCCATATGCCTTCTTAACAACCTTATCGACTTGATTGCCAACTTTCAGGGATCTATGCACATATACACCAAGATCCCTCTGTTCTTCAACACTATTAAGAGTCCTACCGTTAGTCCTATACTCTACACATTTGTTACTCCTGCCAAAGTGAATTACCTCACACTTTTCCGCATTAAACTCCATTTGCTACCTCTCGGCGCAACTCTGCAACTTGTCCAAGTCTCTCTGCAAACTATAACACCCCTCTTCACTATCTATCACTCCTCCGACTTTGGTGTCATCTGCAAATTTACTAATCCATCCTTCAATACCCTCATCCAGATCATTTATAAAAATTACAAACAGCATAGAACATAGAACATGAACATTACAGCGCAGAACAGGCCCTTCGGCCTTCGATGTTGCGCCGACCAATTATGAAAAAAAAGCAATGACCCTCCAAACTAAACCATTCCCTTCTCTTCCATAAACTTATCAACTAACCTCTTAAACGCCACCCAACTTGGCGCATCTACAACTGCCGCAGACAGGGCATTCCACTCCCTAACCATCCTCTGGGTAAAGAACCTACCTCTGATATCCGTCCTATAACTATCACCCCTTAATTTAAAGCTGTGTCCCCTCGTGCTAGCTTTCTCCATCCTAGGAAAAAGGCTATCACTGTCCACCCTATCTAAACCTCTAATCATCTTATATGCTTCAATAAGATCCCCTCTTAGCCGCCTCCTTTCTAACGAAACAACCTCAAATCCTTCAACCTCTCTTCATAGGACCTGCCCTCCATACCAGGCAACATCCTGGTAAACCTCCTCTGTAACCTCTCCAATGCCTCCACATCTTTCTTATAATGTGGGGACCAGAACTGCACACAATACTCCAAGTGCGGCCGCACTAGAGTTTTGTACAGTTGCAACATGACGTTGCGGCTCCGCAATTCAATCCCCCTACCAATAAAAGCTAAGACTCCATATGCCTTCTTGACAACCTTATCGACTTGACTGCCTACTTTCAGGGATCTATGCACAAATACACCAAGATCCCTCTGTTCATCAACACTATTAAGAATCCTACCATTAGCCCTATACTCTACACATTTAATATTCCTGCCAAAGTGCATTACCTCACACTTTTCCACATTAAACTCCATTTGCCACCTCTCGGCCAGCTCTGCAACTTGTCCAAGTCTCTCTGCAAACTATAACACCCCTCTTCACTATCTACCACTCCACCGACTTTAGTGTCATCTGCAAATTTACTAATCCATCCTTCAATACCCTCATCCAGATCATTTATAAAAATTACAACAGCAGGGGCCCCAAAACAGACCCCTGAGGTACACCACTTGTCACCGAACTCCAAGATGAATATCTCCCATCAACCACCACCCTCTGTCTTCTATCTGCTAGCCAATTCCTAACCCAATTAGCTAAATCACCCTCTATCTCATACATCTGCATTTTCTGCAGAAGTCTTCCATGGGCCACCTTATCGAACGCCTTACTAAAGTCCACATATACCACATCAACTGCCTTACCCCCATCCACCGCTTTGGTCACTTTTTCAAAAAACTCAATAAGGTTAGTAAGGCACGACCTACCCTTCACAAAACCATGCTGACTATCCCCAATCAATTCATTTCTCTCTAAATAACTATAAATCCTATCCCTATAATTCTCTCCAATACTTTGCCCACAACAGAAGTAAGACTCACTGGCCTATAATTCCCAGGAAAGTCTCTCTTCCCCTTCTTGATCAACGGGACCACATTCGCTATCCTCCATCCTCCGGAACCACACCCGTAACCAACGACGACCTGAAGATCAGAGCCAGAGGCTCTGCAATCTCCTCTCTTGCCTCCCAGAGAATCCTAAGGTAAATCCCGTCCGGCCCAGGGGACTTATCCAACTTCAAACCCTCGAGAATATCTAGCACATCCTCCCTATCTACTTCAATACTTTCCAGTTTGCAACCCTGTATCCCAATGTTCTCCACAACTACATTTACATCTCCCTGCGTGAATACCGAAGAGAAATATTTATTCAGTGCCTCTCCAATCTCTTCAGGCTCCACGCACAACTTCCCACTGCTGTCTATGACTGGCCCTAATCTCGTCCTAACCAATCTTCTATTCTTAACATATCTAAAGAAAGCTTTAGGATTCTCCTTAATCCTATCAGCCAAAGGCTTCTCGTGTCCCCTCTTAGCTCTCCTCAATTCACTCTTTAGCTCCCTCCTTGCTAATCTATAGCTATCCATTGCACTAACTGAGCCTTCAAGCCTCATCCTGACATAAGCCTCCTTTTTCCTTTTAACCAGCGAATTAACTTTTTAACTTAATCTGTGCATCTTCCTTGCAGCTCACCCTCCCCCCCCAATTTTGTATCCTCTGCAATTATAAACCCAAAGTGTATCAAGTGCAAAGAATAGGCTTACAATAAATACAAGGAATAGTGGAAATCCAAAAGAAGGGAGAGCTATAAAAAGCAACAAGAGGATTAAAAAAAAACAATTGATATGAAAATGAAATCTGGGGACAAAAAGCTTGCAAGGAATATCAAAGCAAGTGGAACACATTTTTGGAACTCAATAGAAATAGAGAAACTATAATGAACAGTAAGGAAGTAGTGAACTTGTTAAATGAGTATACCATATGTGTATGAACTTTCAAAGTAGATGAAGGGGACTAAACACCAGCAATACAGGAGAACTTAAGGGAGAACGTCAATGGATTTAAATTATTTAAAACAATAAGTAATGGAGAAAATAATAAGACTTAAGATGATGAATCACCTGGTGGCTCCCACTCCAGGAGACTAAAAGAAGTGGGTGAGGAAATTATAAACGCGATAGTCAAAATTTCCCAAAATTCTTTAAATTTGAAAATTACATCTTCTTGGATTTAAAAAAATGCACGTCACTTCATGACATAAGGAGGGAGGAATCAGAAAAGTGAAGATCTGTCAGTTTAATATCAGTTGTGGGAAATTACTGGAATCTATCATATGGTTACCATGACTGGTACATCAGGCGGGATTTTACAGCCTCGCTCATCCCAAAGCTGTAAAATGCTGCCCAAAGTCAACAGATCTTCCCATTGTCTGCCCCTCACCCGCTCCGATTCCTGTGCTGGGCAGGGTGGTAAAGTTCCAGCCTTATTAATGGATCAGACTTGGGCATAAAGGGCATAATTTCAAAGTTTGCAGAAGTCATGGAACTCATAGATCCATAGAATAGTATTGCATACAAGGAAAACATTCAGTCTATCCAATCTGTGCTACCATTAATAGTAAGGAGTTCCACAATGCCAGGTTAAAATCCAACAGGTTTATTTGGAATCACAAGCTTTCAGAGCACTGCTCCTTCAACAGGTGAGTGAGCAGAACTCCGAAAGCTCGTGATTCCAAATAAACCTGTTGGATTTTAACCTAGTGCTGAGAGACTTCTCACTATTCCCACCTGAGTCCAATGCTGGCATCTCCACATTATGACTACCATTAATAGTCCAAAACTTACCTCATTTGAATGCTGACCTCCTTTACTGTTAGCCACTTAGATGCCATTCAACTGATGAACAGGTAGATCCAGATTTTTTTCCCTTCGAAAGTAACTTTTCAAGAATACACTTGCGTTTTCCAGTTTGTTTATCCCTGTACAGTTGTTGGACATTCTAGGTTTTCTGTTCTCAAGATCCTGGCGCAGAATTTTATTGCAGCTAGGGGTAGACCAGTAAAATTCCTTGGATAGCCTTCTGACTGGGCTATGTCTGCCTCAATCTTTCCACAATTTTTGAGTGGGGCAGTGGGACCAAAGCTGAATTGTCCTCCAACCCCCCTCTTAAGTCACCAATTAATGATCACTTAAGGGCCATTTCCCACCCCGCTTTAGTTCTCATGCTGGCAGGAAGGGTTCAGGGGAGGAGGGAAGCCTGGAAAGTGACCCTGCTCTGGCTTTGGGATGGCAGTGAGGGAATCCTTTCACCCCCAAGAGATCTGACCCCTGTGGGTGCGCTGTTGCACACTCCTTCTGCTCAAGCCTAGGTTTCACTTTCTTTCATGGCCATGACACTCCCAAACAGCCCTGGACCCCTGGAACCTAGATCCTAAGATCTGCTTGTTGCCTCAGTTCTGTTCAGTATCGCCTCTGTGACTGCTGGGGCACAGAGCTGCCAACCAATCAGATTTGCCAGCAGCTCTCTGAGGCGAGACTTCCTCCTGTCTGAGAGTTGGACATCCCAAGTCCAATCACTTGTGGGTCAGTGCTGAGAGTTCCAGCAGGCTTCTGGGCAGCCAGTGTTATCACCACCAACTGCTCAGATGGCAAGAACACAAACCCAACCATCCCAACAGTCTTGGCTTTGGTACACAATTGAAGTGGATTTAGTAGTCACATGTAGGTTTACATTAACACTGCAATGAAGTTATTGTGAAAATCCTCTACTCGCCACACTCTGACACCTGGGTACATTGAGGGAGAATTTAGCATGGCCAATGCACCTAACTGGCACGTCTTTTGGAAGGAAACTGGAGCACTCAAAGGAAACCCACGCAGACATGGGGAGAACATGCAGAATCTGCACAGACAGTGACCCAAGCTGGGAATTGAACCCAGTCCCTGACACAGTGAGACAGCAGTGCTAACCACTGTGCCACTGTCTAGCTCAAGCCCAACATTCAATCCCTTCTTAGCAAAGCTGAGCGAAGCCTTGAGAATACTTGAATTCATGGCCAGGAGTTGCTGAAATTGAATCTGAGATTGAATCATAGAATCGCTATAGTGCAGAAGGAGGACATTCGACCCACCGAGCCTGCACCGACAATCCCACCCAGGCTCCATCTCCATAATCTCACAGATTACTCTGCTAATCGCCCTGACACTAAGGGACAATTTAGCATGGCCAATCCATCTAATCTGCACATTGTTGGACTGTGAGAGGAAACTGGAGCACCCAGAGGAAACCCATGCAGACACAAGGAGAACATGTAAATTCCACCCAGAGAGTCACCCAAGGCTGGAATCAATCCCAGAGCCCTGAAACTGTGAGGCAGCAGTGCCAACCACTGTGCCACCTATTGAAGCCAATATAACATTATTTCTTATTTATAAATGATTTCACTTCAGAATTGTGGTTTTGTGTATTTCATGCCTTTAGGTTTAAAATATAACCAGTTACTTTGATAAATTGTGCCGAATGTGATCCAGCTTAGCTTAAATCGAATCTATCACTACATTCCAGAAAGGATGATATCACGGAGCAATCGCAAACATCAACAGAACTGAGATATTGGGATAGTTATTGTTTTGTTTATGTTTCACTCTAATCTGTTGATATCATATCAATTATTGTCAGTTACTGTGTAACAAATAACATAAAGAACAAAGAAAATTTCAGCACAGGGACAGGCCCTTCGACCCTCTAACCCTGTACCGACCATGCTGACTGACTGAACTGAAATCCCCCCTGCTCTCCCTCAATTCCCGTCCTATTCATGTATTTGTCAAGATGCCTCCCCTTCTTGAGTGTTTTCTTCCCTTATGCCGTCTCCAATTTGTGCACCAATTGGATCAGATTTCTTTTGATCATCTTGAACCAATGCTTGTGATTGGCGTGAGCAAATGGCGGAACTGTCACTTTACCCCTACTATCAAGGTATACCGTAAAATCCAGTGTATAGCTCGACCCTTTCCGTGTGCATTTTTATGATCAGCAAAGTTGGGAGTGCAACCTTTGCACAGAAGTTGGACAGGTCTTTTGCAGCTGTGAGTAATATGTTAGATTTTATATTGATTGACATTAACCTGCGCAAAAATGAGCGGATGCGGTCTGTTGTTAACCTGCTAACTGCAGACGCTGTCTTGTTATTACTTTGTTTCAAAAACTCTTCAGTTTCAGAGTGAGGGAGGCAAGTTTTAGCCTTGAACCTAGAGAGACAGTCTAAAGCTGCTCTAGTTTTTTGTTTTACGCACTTGTGCCACCCAAGTTGCTCATTAAAATGAGCAGACTGAAGAGTAAGTCTAATTGAACTGTTGCCACACCACATGTTGGCATGGGAAATGGATCTGACCCCCCACCCTTTGCTGTGTTGTGCACTGGTTTAGAACCACGTGTTGACATGAAGATGGATCTACCACTCTCTGTTGTACTGTGCACTGAAGCAGGGTAGACTGCAGGCAAAAATCAAACTGTTCCAGTCCATTCAGGGAATCGTCGGTTGGGGCAACAGGATTGCAATGTTGTCCCTTATCTCTTGTGCAGATGCCCCGATTTGTGTTCTACGAGTAGCAGTTGGATCCCAACGGAAGGCAGCGAGAAATATTATTGATAAAGTGGGCTACCTTTTAAAGGAAGGTCACTGGGCAGAGCACGAGGAGGTTTTCTGTAATCTGACCTGGAAGAGCCTAAAGCTGACATTGGGTGACTGAAATGGAAAGTATTCTATCCACTAACACCCTGAGCCAGAATTTACCAAACAAAAATACTTTATATGTGTACCATCATGGTTGTTGGTGTACATATCTCCATGGTAACGTACTACCTCCCATCCGCATGAATTTGGACTGCAATATAAACAGAGTAGACGTCAGTGATTACCGGCTTATAAAAATATCTTGCTAATGGCATACTTACCTTGATGCCAGGTCAGTTGTCAGACGGATATTATTTTTAGATGCTCACTGTTTATCCATTACATAGATTATAAAAGCACGAAACAGATGTCAGATTGTCAGCTGGACTCAGTGGAGAGAATGACATCAATTCCTGGGATGTTAAGATTATTGATGGCAATATCGACCCGCATCTTTTCGGTGAAACAGATCTTTCATATAAAGCTATGATGCCTTCCGATCCCATAAAGAGACCATATTTCATGTTGCCTAAGTAGAATAGAATCCCACATTACGTTATGTTTGGCTCTGCTATAACTCAAAGTGTCACAAAGTGGAAGCTGTTGGTTTTATTTTTAAACAGTAAATTTCCTTCTAACTCCAAGCATCATGTTAGACCTGATACTAAAGGGAACTTGGTGGGGAGGACGTCTGGCCAAGTGGCAATAGAGAAAAGGTCATCTCTTTATATGTGAAAGGACTCTCCCCTTTGCCTTGTATCTATTCCCGATGATGTTGGCTGTCTCTGGACTACAATTCTAAGGACATCAGTTCCCTCAATTACTTTATCAAATCGCATATGAACATGGGAATCATCTGTCTGTGATTCAGCAAAGGCAAAGCAATGGCCAAGTGGTATTATCACTAGACTTTTAATCCAGGAACTCAGCTAATGTTCTGAGGACCTGGGTTCGAATGCCGCCACAACAGATGTTGGAATTTGAATTCATTAAAAAAAATCTGCAATTAAGAGTCTACTGATGACCATTGTTGGAAAAATCCATCTAGTTCACTAATGTTCTTTAGGGAATGAAATCTGCTGTCCTTCCTTAGTCTGGTCTATATGTGACTCCAGAACTAATGCAGTTGACTCTCAACTGCTCTTGGGCAACTAGGAGGGGGCAATAGTTGCTGGCCAGCCAGAGTCACCTATGTCCCACGAATGAGTGACAATAAAAACTATGGGGAGGATCTCCAGCTTGAGGAGGAGAGGTTTTGTATGTTATGCTATGGTAGTGCTTCGTAAGGGGAAGGAAGGCTTGATGCTAACACCCATTCAGATTTTGTCAAAAAATGGCTGCAGCATTGAAGAAAAGCAATCATGGTTCTGCGTCACCACACTGGCCCCCGCCCCCGCCCCCAACCCTTCACACACACACACACACACACACACACACACACACACAGCAGCAGGGTAAAAGCAAAATGTTTACAATTTTGTTTCACAATTAACATACTCTTTTTACCGGCCCGATTATTACAGTGAGGAATTCGCCCCTCCTCTGGCTGTGCACCGTCATTCTCCAGTAACAGTCACTGGAGAGGGACCAGGGGTGGGGGCCCAAACTGCGTTTTCCTCCCCTCTCTATCCCAGACCCAGTGTAGCTTCTCAACACTTCTATTGCAGGCCGAGATCAAGTAATTCAATATGTCCCAGAGGCCAATGCTGGCACTATCTTGGTCTATATGTCTCTGCAATGGATCTGTCTGTGCAGCTATCAGATTGTGGGATATGTGAAAAAAGTGAATATTTTTTCCACCTCTAGGTGAAATGTCAAATGCGACATCAGTGTCCCTTTAAGAAAAGCTTTTTTTTGAACATGATTTGTGCAGCTCACAGGTTCAGTGATGTCATTGTTGCCAGGTTGACTATGATGAGTCCTTTTATTGCTGCTAAAGTGGTTTAAATAGCGATTTTTGTGTTTATTCTGGGATTGATTTTATGATCCTGCATTGTTAAGAGGACAGTCATATCTTTTTGGGCAGTTGTTTTTAATTTACAGTTCTGAGCTGAAATGAAAAGTGAGTTTCAGAAGGGACAGCAAGCTAAAAAGAAACATTTTCCCTCTCTCCTGTTTTAGAAATTCTATTGGTTAGCTGAAGACGAGATCTTGTTTTCTTCAACAGTGAAAATCTGCTGGGAGCTAAACCAGAGTTTCTCTGGTGCTTTGGGAAGCTGCCTTGTTTTCCATCTATTCAGAATCTCAAAAGCATTTGACTGCAGAATTCAACTAATGGCCTTGATTCCAGTATCACGTGAGCGTTAGTTTCTGCTGTGTTAAACCTGTGAAAAGAGTCTTTTTCTATGGGACTGGTTTGATTGGAACATTGTCGATATCTGAACGCAAACAACCCCATTTAAACCATTTCTTTTCCCAAAGGTAGGAGAGTTTAAAACTAGAGAGCATAAGTTTAAGGTGAGAGGGGAGAGATACAAAAAGGTCCAGAGGGGCAATTGTTTCACTCAGAACGTGATGAGTGTCTAGAACGAGTTGACAGAGGCTATAATAGAGGCGGATACAATTTTGTTCTTTAAAGTGCAGTTGGACAGTTACATGGATAAGATAGAGCGATATAGACCAAATGCGGGCAATTGACTAACTTAGTAGTAAAAGCTGATGGCATAAGCAACTTGAGCTGAAGGGCCTGTTTCCATGTTGTAAACCTCTATCTTTGTTAAGGGTTATTCATGATTATGATTATTTGTTTCTTGTTTGTTATTGATAAAAGATGTTGCTAATTTTCTCTCTATACATGTTAACAATAGTCTTAAATAAGCTTTGTTTGAGAAAAGCTCCCTACTGGGTCAGTTGAATCATATCTAAAGTGAAGCATCTCATGCTCGTCTGAGCCAAATTCAAGATAGAAAACTTATGATTCAGGCAATCTTCATAAAACACTTTGGAGTTTCTAACTTGAACATTAGCACAAACCATTAACAGAGTTAATTCATTTTTAGTAATTCGAATATTGTTCACATTTGTTTGCCCGTCTTTCTTTGGACCAAAAGAGTGATGACCTCAAGTTTGGATGATTGGGATTTCCCATCCACCCATCTCTTGTGCATTCCCAGTCTCCTTTACCCAGCCACTGGTGGCTGTGCCTAGCCCCCTTGTCCTCAAGCTCTGACATTACCTCCCTAAATCATTCTGCCTCTCCACCTTTTCAACCTACTTTAAAATGATCCTTAAATTTCTGCCTCTTTGACCAAGACCATGCTTTTAGTCGCCAGTCCCAATATCTCCTTGGGGTAAATTTTACTGTTCCGCCTGTCATGGCAGCTGTAACGGGCAAGTGGCAGAACATAGAAAGTTCCCTTGACCTCTGGCATGATTTTCCAGTTTCGGGGTGAGCTTGGCTAGAAAATCCCAGCTGATATGTCACTCAGTGCCAAAACATGTTTTGCTAAATTGAAGATTACCATATATGCACATTTTTGCATAAAATGTATAGAGTGTAAATTAACATATTGCCACCTTCCTCCCACATGTGCAGGGTTGGTTCATTGGCCATTCTAAATTGCCTCTTAGTGTCCCTGGATGCATAGGTTAGCAGGATTAGCGGGATAAATATGTAAGGTTACAGGGATAGGGCCTAGGTGGGATTGTTGGTGCAGACTCAATGGGCTGATTGGCCTCCTTCTGCACTGTAAGATTTTTATGAAATCTCTCCTGTTCTTACAGTCTGTCATTGGTATACATTAAAAGGATTGACAGATTGATAGTTAATTGGTCTGACCACGTTATGAACATATCTTCCTTGGCCATCAACTCCTGCAGTGGGACTTGAACCTAGAGCTTCTGGCTCAGAGACACTACCCATTGGGACACACAACCTCCTGCATGCACAAAATGTTGAGTCTAGGTGATCCTTCATTAGAGCTGACAAAGGGTCATCCAGACTCGAAACATTGGCTCTATTCTTTCTCCACAGATGTTGTCAACCTGCTGAGATTTTCCAGCATTTTTTGTCTTTGTTTCAGACTCCAGCATCCGCAGTATTTTGCTTTTATCTTAATGCTTTAGGTTGATGACTTTTCACCAGAACTGGGAAAAGATAAGGGAGGTAATGAGTTTTACAAAGACTGGGAAAGTGAAGGTGATGAAAGAACAAGAGCAAGGTTCTGTGATAGCGGTGATTAAGTAATAGAGGACCGATAGTGCAAGACACATGGGTATGGCAATGGGGCAAGGAAAGAATAGCACAGCACAGTGGCACAATGATTAGTGCTGCTGCCTCACAATGCCAGGGACCCGTGTTCGATTCCCGGCTTGAGTCACTGTCTATGTGGAGTTTGCATGTTCTCCCTGTGTCTGCATGGGTTTCCTCTGGGTGCTCCAGTTTCCTCCCACAGTCCAAAGATATGCAGGTTAAGTGGATTGGCAATGCTAAATTCTTCCTTAGTGTCAGGGGAATTAGCAGACTAAATAAGTGGGGCTACGGGGATAGCTGGATGGGATTGTGGTCGATGTAGACTCGATGGGCCAAATGGCCACTTTAAAGATTCTATAAGAAACACAAGGTAGTTCTGGAGGAGGATTGAATGGGAATGTCTGAATTGTTGAATGGTTTCAAGAAGGAAATAGATATATTTCTAATAAAGATAAAGGGATATGAGGAACACGTAGGGAGGTGGATTTGAGGGAGAGATCAGTCATGATCTGATTGAATGGTGGAGCAGGCTCCAAGGGGTGAATTTGCTGACTTCTCTTCCTGTGTTCTTACATTCCTGTGAAGAGCAGAATCATCACCGACAGCCCGCTGTCTGAAAAAGAGTTCTGGTTATGAAATTGTTGAGTGTTGAAGATTAGAATCGAGAAAGGAGTTGTTGTTCTTCGAGATCCCGTTGAACTTCATTAGAACAGTGTAGCAGACCGAGGACAGAGATATAAGCATGGGAATGGGACCACACTTGCGGGCTGAATGGATATGCTCTGAAAAAAGGTCAACCAATCCACTGAAGTCTTTCAAGCCTTTTTTGTATTTATTTCAGTTTCCAGCAGCTGCAGTATTTTGCCGATCTGGTAATTCATTCCAACCCAGCCCTGTAGGTGATCGAGGAAATGTAACACAACCAGATTAAAGCTTTCTGGTACTACACGTGGAAGTTGTACAGAATTCTGATGCAGGAGAATTTAAAAAAGGGGAACCCTTCAGAGGGTTAATTATTTAATTTGGAACATTTCAGGAAGTCATGTCCTGTGAGTGCAGAACACTGGCGTTGGGGAAGTTGCAAAGTGACGATTTAGTGCGTATTGAGCATAAAGTGAGTCGTGGAAAGTATGGATGGAATGGAAGCAGAGCTGTGTGCATTTGGAGTATCTGAGGGCAATCAAATGGAATGACATGCAAGTGCTGATGTTTTCTCTGATTGCGGCCCGTGATTAAGATTGGACAAAGCAAATCTTTCTTCCTTTTGACATATTGAAGCAATGGAAACGAGAGAGAGCAGAATACAAAATTCATTAACCCTTGGTTCTTTTAACTTGCTGAATTAACTAGAGCTGTAACTCAACAGAATGTCTGAAGGATGGACCAATTTGAAACAGGAAGAACTATTGTTATTTCTACCACTAATGGGGCAAATTGTCTTTTTTAAATAAACTGCCAGGTTTCGTCAACTCCTCACTATTTCAGGTACAGACCAAAGTGATCAGACTAGTCATTGGGTCAGTATGTTGTCTATCAGTGAGGTTGGAAAGGGCACAAACAGCCTGTGCCAGCTTTAATAGTGGAAATATTAATTCTCTGATAACTTGTTCGATTACCTTCTGAAAATCAGTCTGCTTTACTTTGCTTTTCTCAGATGAGTACATGGATGATGTTTGGTCTTCATTTAATTGGGTGGCACGGTGGCACAATGGTTAGCACAGCTGCCTCACAGTGCTAAGGACCAGGATTTGATTCTCGGCTCGGGTTATTGTCTGTGTGGTGTTTGCACAGTCTCTGTGTGTCTACATGGGTGCTCTGGTTTCCTCCCACAGTCCCAAGATGTGTGGGTTAGGTAGATTGGCTATGATGAATTGCCCCTTAGTGTCCCAAGATGTATAGGTTAGGGGGATTAGTGCAGTAAATATGTGGGGTTACGGGGATGGGGCTTGGCTGAGATGCTCTGTCACAAAGTCGGTGCAGACTTGATAGGCTGAGTGGCCTCCTTTTGCATTGTAGGGATTCAGTGATTAGATTGTGTTGCCCATTCACAAGTAAACTTCACAGTTCTACACAAAAGCAAAGATGTGTGTGTTTGTGTGTGTGGGTGTGGGTGTGGGTATGGGTGTGTGTGTATATATATATATGTATATATATAATATAACTTTCCCAATTCTGAAGAAAAGCCACCATTCTGATACATTCAAATCAAAGGAAGAAAACTATGGATGCTGGAAATCCACAATAAAAACAAAAAATACTTGGAAGAGCTCTGAAGAAAAATCAGACAGACTCCAAGCATTAACTTTGGGCGGAATTTTCCCAAAATTATACTGAGTGCTGGATCAGGCGAGAAAAGCTGTGAGAAGCTCATCACTTTCATAGACATTTTTTCTCACCTGATTTAACAGCACTATTTACAACTATGTGCAGGCATGGATCACACAGCCAGCTGGAGGGGCAGGGCCTAAATCCACCAATAAAGCTGGGGTTCAGAGGTTGGGAGGCACTTGTTTAAGGGCACCTTGATTTCTAAGTAAAGTTAAAAGCCTTCCCTTCCACCCTTCCCATAGAATACCCTTCCTCCCCATTCCACAAACATCAGCACCCCTCGTAGACAATAGGAACATCCCCAACCCTCGCACTGAGGCCTTCAGCCCTTCCCCTCAGACTCAACACAGGGTTTCGGCTGGTTCTCCAACCCGGGTTGCTAGAGCAGAATCAAACCCCCCATCTCTCAGAAATGTATACCTTTGTTAAAAATGTATAAATGTTTATCAATGTTAACCTTTTCAATAAAAAGCATTGATCCTGGAGAATATTTTTTGTCTTAGGGCAACTTGCCATCTGAGCCTCTCTGGTGACAGGGTTTGGAGTGGAGGGATCAATGTATTAGCGGCACAGTGGCAGAATGGTTAACACTGCTGTCAAACAGCGCTAGAAAAAAAGACTCAATTCCGGCCTTGGCTCACTGTCTGTGTGGAGCTTGCACATTCTCCTCATTTCTGCATGGGTTTCCTTGGGGTGCTCCGGTTTCCTCCCACTGGGCGGGTAGGTTGATTGGCCATGATAAATTGACCCTAATTACTCAGAGATTAGCAAGGTAAATGTGTGAAGTTATGGAGATGGGGCCTGGGTGGGATTGTGGTTGGTACTGACTCAATGGGCCGAATGACCTCCTTCTGAACTGTAGGGGTTCTATGGATTCTATAGCTGGAGACCTCCTGTTAATTCCAATGAGAGCCAGTACTTTGCATCATTTTGGTTAGACTGCATTCACAATCTGTGCGTCATTCCGCTGGCTGCATACTGCAGAGTTGACTGATTCAGTGCAGGCAAGGGGCCATCCAGCCAGTTAACAAGGGAATGCCTTCCAATTGAACAGTTGTTTTAAAAGTGGACGGTGGTATTGTTTTCTTATGGGATGATCATTTGGTGGGAAGACAAATTTGAGGTGCTTTTCAAGCGTGCGCCATTATTTCTCTCTCTGCCCCACCCCTCCCCCACTCCCTGCAGTGCAGACACAACATTCATGGTAGAAGAACAAAAGTCGTGCTTGTGCAGAGGAAGCCATAATGGACAAATGCCAAGTAGAATCTGTCAAATAGTGAATGCATGTGCATTTTTGCAAAACCCCCCCCCCCCACTGAATGTTTCACTCACTGGTATTTGGTGCAGGGGAGCTACTGTACCGTGTACCTAGCTGAAGAGTTAAATGCTCCAAGCGTTGCAGTAGTTTCATTGTTAAGAGGCCCTTCCTGGCTTTGTGCCAGCGTGATTGACCGCCCCCTAAGAGCGCTCCATAAAACAACAGTACTCGAGGAACCATTTCAGTGCAGAGACTTTGCTTTTGCAAACTAATTAATTATACCCATAAGCAGCCTGTCACAGTTTAGCAAGGGAAATAGCTGGCACTTCACTCTTCAAACATTTTTCTTGCATTTTCTCAGACATATTTTTCCTTAAGTGGTAGTGGTTTGACTTTTTTCTTCCTAGATGCATTTAATAATCTGATGGAAAGGAACTGGGAAAAAAAACCTCCCAGTGCATGGGAGCTGCAGTCGTACTATTTTTATTAACAATTCCCTATAAAGCTCTCTTGATTATCCTGAGAGGTTAAATCTTCTTGTCTTTCTTGAATTATGTGGAGAATAAACTCTTGTGTTGCAGTCTTGTACATTCCCAAATATTGTGTTTCTTAACGATTAAATCTTTTTTTGTACTCTTATCTCTTCGCTTTAGTGCTGCAGTCTCCTTGCAGTGGTACATTCAGTGTGAAAACTCTTATATTTTCTTTAGTATCTCAATAACAGCCTTGGTCCAAACATGAACAAAAGGGCTGAATTCTGGAGGTGAGGTGAGGTGAGAGTGAGAGTGACTGCCCTTTTCATTTTATATGCCTCCATCAAATCCCCTCAGGCTTCTTGGCGCCAGGGAGAGCAACCCTGGCTTTTCTGTAATCTCTCATCCCTGCAGCCACCTTCTCTGCCCCTGTCCAGAGCCTTCTCATCCTTCAGGCGCCCAGAATTGGGCATCACGCTCTCAACAGTTGAGTTGAATGGTTTGGTAGGTTCAGCAAAATGTTGCTATTATGCTCTATGGGTGGGATTTTCCAGTCCACTTGCCCCGAAATCCCACCTGAGGCCCATGACCGTTGTAGTGTTCCCCCCCCCCTCCCCCCGTGCCCTCTAGGATTCCCGTGGCAGGAAAATTTCCCCCCCTGTCTCGATTTTCAAAACCCAGACAAAGATGAAGATTCAGCATATTGCAATTTATTCAGGGAATTCCACAAGTTGGTCATTCAAGGACAGGGGGACTGGCAGAGGAATGACACTAAGTCATGCTGCTTGTTTGGAGAGCCAGTGCAGACATGATGGACCAAATGGTCTCCTTCTGCACTGTCATGATCCTATGATGTTAAGGCTGGCATGAGTGATGGACTGGACTTCATTCATGACGCTTTGTAGTTTCTTTCTGTCTTGGGCAGAGCAGGAGGCATACCAAGCTGTAATCCAACCAGGAAGAATGCTTTCTGTTTTGATCACCTGTAAGAGTTGGTGAGATTTGAAATGGATATGCCAAATTTCCTTAGGGGCCTGAGAAAGAAGAGGCTTTCTTAACCAAAAGATTGGTGTGGACGGACCAGGGCAGATTCTTGTTGATCTGAATATCTGGAAACTTGAAGCTTTCGGCCATTTACACTTCGTCCCTGTTGCTGTAAAAAGGGGCAGGTCCTCCACTACCCTTCCTGAAGCCGATAACTATCTCCTCCATTTTATTGACATTGAGGGAGAGAGATTACTATCGTTGCACCAGTTCACCAGATTCTCTATCTCATTCCTGTACTCCGTTTCAACATTGTTTGCGATCTGACCCAATGATGATGTCATTCACAAACTTGAAAATCGAGTTGGAGGAGAATTTGGCCACACAATTATAGCGTAATTTCCAACTTTAAATATGTCAAAACGCCCAGTAAATTACCACCAACCAATTCACCCGCAAGAATATCCTTTCTCTACCTACACAGTGGGTCTTCATAGAAAAGTTACACTTTGCATTGAGTGATGAATAATTTCTTATTTTAAATAAAAACCAACCACACTTACAGAAAAGGCAAAACCCCTGCCCTCGGTGTTGTACAGGAGATTGAGGAGGTCACGACTGGGGACAGTGATGGGAAATCCCTTTTCACACAAGATAATTCAGATAGGGAGATGGTGGGGGTTTGGGGGTGGTGGTATTGTGGTGGGGGGGGGGGGGAAGGAATGCACAGGCAGGCTGGATTAGCAGACAGGCCCATGGCCCCAGGACCAGTGTTCAGGGTGCCAAGTGCGGTGGTGGACAGGGTAGAAGTCATGCCTCTATGCTCTGGCACTTCCTTGAAATAAAAAGAGAAAATGAAAACCAGCCCTCAATTCAACCTCCTCGCTCCCTAAACACATCCTATGCACTGTCCATGTTCTCTATGTCAACCTATGCCCCCACCCACCACCATGCTGGAGTGTATAATAGAAAAGCAAAGTACTGCTGGAAATCTGAAACAAAAGCAGAAAATGCTGGAAATACTCAACAGACCAGGCAGCATCTGTGGAGAGAGAAGCAGAGTCAAACCTTTAGGTCCATGATCTGCACTAGTTCTGAAGAAGGACCACTGACTGCTTTCTTTCTGTACAGAAGCCGCCAGGTGTGCTGAGCATTTCCAGCATTTCCAACATTTCATATTTCCCCTGGGCCAAAAAATAAAAAATAACCCCATTTGGAACCAGCCAGACTAACAGATGTGATTCTTGGGAGCCCCTCACTCCCATTCGGCAAGTAATCCAGTGGCGAGCCCCTGGGATCTGGGTTGACATAAAATTAAACTTGAAGTGTCAAAGCATGAAGAAAACATAGACAACTTACTGAGCAAAAAACAATCATTGTCAAAGCATTACATTGGTACTTTAAGGCTACGCATGTGAAACCTGAAATGTGCAGATTAGACTGGGTGAAAGAAGGCTTGAAGTTGGCGGATAATATTGGAAAGTTAAGATATGTTGTTGGAGAGGTAAGAAACCTCTTTTGATGAGGTCCAAAGACACTTTGGGAGAGGCAGAGCCCCCTTTTGAATTGTTAAAACTAAATATGATTAAACACTTCTTACACACAAACTCATTGGAACTGTCCAATTATCAAAGCACTGTCAAGGAGATCTTAAATCTGTCAAGGGAGTATCAAACAATAGTCCATGAGTTGTGAAGGAGGGGTTGTGAGGGCATAGGTTGACATAGAGGACATGGACAGTGCATAGGATGTGTTTAGGGAGCGAGGAGGTTGAATTGAGGGCTGTTTTTCATTTTCTGTTTTTATTTCAACGAAGTGTCAGAGCATAGAGGCATGACTTCTACCCTGTCCACCATAGCACCTGGCACCCTGAACTCTGGTCCTGGGGCTATGGGCATGTCTCCTAATCCAGTTTGCCTGTGCATTCCTCCTCCACCATCTCCCTATCTCAACTATCTTGTGTGGGAAGGGATTTCCCATTACTATCTCCAGTCATGACCTCCTCAATGTCCTGTTCAACACCGAGGGCAGGGATTTTGCCTTTTTAGGGGGCATACATTTGGGCAATTGGAGGGAGGGATGGGGAGGTTGTCCAAGACCACTTGCCTCACTAGTGGAACTCTTTTGAAGGCACTTTAGTTGGACTCACTCATTCAACTGGCTTTTACAGATGTGAGGGTGGCAAAGGAGCTCCCATTCTCGGGATTCCCCTGTTAGAAAGCCCTTTAAAATCAAGCCAAAAATTCTGGGACCAGTAGAGATCCACAACACAACTGGGGGTTCACAGCTTCAGAGGGAGTTCTGCAGATGGGCAATGTAGAAATAGTGAAGACCAGCCAAGTTCCTGTGGAATTACTGTCTATAATAACTCAGGGAGTTGGCTGTAAAGGAATATTGCTTTCATTGCACAAAATAAGGTAAAACAACAACCACCAGTTGAAGGTGAATACCACTGGTCCCAACCAGAACAAAAGGAATAATGGATCCACTCACGGGCCTGCTTTATACAGAGATCAGTATACAAGCTCCACCTGGTTAGTTGTTACCAATCTCAGGAAGTTCCTATTTAATGGGCCCTACAGGAAAGTCAATCAGTGATTCCCCATGCAAGTCATGGGGGTTATCACACTGCCCTATTATGTTTTACATGGCCTAATGTTCCTGCCCTTTTAAAACATTACATCCTCTCACCTGATATTAGCAGTGCCCAAAAAGATTCAGGTACCACACTCCAAATGTCACACGTAGCTAATGCTGCTTATATATAATTTAATTCTGGAGACAGAATGTTTGCAGCTTCTTAATTAATCTCTCAAAGCAAACTCAAGCTTCCAATTTGCAACTTGACCTGTAACCTACAAAAGCATTTCTTATGCTCATATAGACATCACTTCTTGTGACCTTGAAGTGACAGGTGCCTACAGTTTAGCAACAAAACACCACAATCTTTGATATTTTACATTGCATTCCTCGATACTGTGAGTGGCTTTGCGTGAAGTATTATAAATCTTAATTTCCTGTGCACACACCTTATTTCCCTTAATGATTCTAAGTGACAGTGTTCTTTCAATATTCACCATTTATAGGACAGCATGGTAGCACAGTGGTTAGCACTGCTGCCTCACAGTGTCAGGGACCTGGGTTCGATTTCTGGCTCGGGTCACTGTCTTTGTGGAATTTGCATGTTCTCCTCGTGTCTGCGTAGGTTTCCTTCGGGTACTCCGGTTTCCTCCCACAGTCCAAAGATGTGCTGGTTAGATTGATTGGCCATGCTAAGAAATTGCCCCTTAGTGTCGAGGGATTAGTGAATATAATATGTAGGGATATGGGGTAGGGCTTGATTGGGATTGTGTTCAGTACAGACTCGATGGGACGAAGGGCCACTTTCTGCACTGTAGGGTTTCTATGATGATTCTATTATGATGATGAGTTTGGGTTTGTACTCTCTGAAGTTTGGAAGGATGAAAGAGGATCTGATCGATTAAAATTTTAAAAGGGATTGATAAAGTAAATGGAGACAAAATGTTTCTCCTATGGGGCAGTCTAGAACAAGAGGTCACAGGTATAGGTTGAGAGGCAGTAGATTTGAAATTGAGATGAGAAGGAATTACTTCTTGAAGACAGTGGTGGATTTGTGTAAGTTACTGCTTCATAGTGTGGTGGAGTCTGAATCATTGGATAGTTTCAAGGAAGAGATAGATATATTTCTAATAAAAAAGGGGTGGGTGATGTGGGGAACAAATGGGGAGGTGGATTTGAGACCAGGGAGAGTCATAGTCATGGAGTCAGAGAGACTTAGAGCATGGAAATAGGTCCTTTGACCCAACTTGTCCATGCTGCCCCTATTTTTTAACCACTCATTAATAATGAGGGGCACAAATCAGCTAGATAGTCAATATCTTTTCCCAAAGGTAGGGCAGTCTAAAACTAGAGGGCATAGGTTTAAGGTGAGAGGGGAGAGATACAAAAGTGTTCAGAGGGGCAATTTTTTCACCCAGGGGATAGTGAGTGTCTGGAACAAGCTGCTAGAGGTTGTAATAAAGGTGGGTACAATTTTGTCTTTTAAAAAGCATTTAGACAGTCACATGGGTAAGATGGCTATAGAGAGATATGGGCCAAATGCAAGCAACTGGGGCTAGCTTTGGGGTTTAAGAGAAAAGGGTAGCATGGAAAAGTTGGGAGGAAGGGCATGTTTCCATGTTGTAAACCTCACTGACTCTATGACACTAAAGTAATGCCAATTGTCTGCATTTGGCCCATATTCCTATATCGGTATATGGATATTGGTATATCCATATACCGATCAGTCATGATCTGACTGAATGGCGGAGCAGCCTCGAAGGGCTGAATTTGCCTACTTCTGTTCCTCATTCCTACGTTCCTATGTAAACAGAGATAAGATTTAGAGTCCATTGCGACTCCTCTTTGGGACTGGAGTGAGATAGGAGCATAATGGCTTTTGTGCGGTTTGAAGATTCTGGTTTTTTCTTGGAATTGTGATGTATTGGTAAAATGTGAGATCATGACATATCAGACTTGCCAGAAAATATCCTCTTTGACAGAAAGTAATAATAGCTGCAGATTAATGCACTTAGTGCAAAAAATATCACGACTGAGCCAAAGGATGGAGACGAGAGAGAACGTTTGAACAGGGCCGAGTCTACATTTGGGCTATGTATCACTACATGAAACAAATTGACTTGCCTTGACAAGCGTGACTTTGTTTCTTGGAATGTAAATTTAGTTTGCTGGTTATATCAGCACTCCATTAATGCACAAAGAATGTCAACATACTCCTTTTTATTCATTATCTGGAATTGTGTTACAATTATACTTAAATATAGCACATTTACCTATGAGACACTCAAATGCATTTTATTCTACAGCTGCCACCTTTAGCTTCCGAAGCCCTTGGCTGAGAACGGTATTTTCAGTTGAGTTATTTTTTGGAATCGTTTGAGTTTGGGGAATCTTTATTCTGTACAATTTTAATTTAAATCTAAATTATTATCAGTTTGGCACCTATGCTCATTTACTCTTTTCTTTCGAGCTAGCAGTTCATAGAATTCCTACAATGCAGAAGGAGGCCATTTGGCCCATTGAGTCTGTACCAATCCATATAAGAGCATACTTTCGGGCTCATTTCCGCCTCTCCCACTGCAACAGCCCAGCACAGCCACCTTGGTTAACCCACCTAACCTACACATCTTGGGACTATGGGAAGAAACCGGAACACGTGGAGGAGACCCACACAGAGAGGGGGAGAATGTGCAGACACCCTGAGGGCGGCACAGTGGCATAAATGATTAGCACTGCTGCCTCACAGTGCCAGGATCCTGGGTTCGGTTCTCATCATGGTCACTGCCTGTGTGGAATTTGCATGTTCTCCCTGTGTCTGCTTGGGTTTTCTCCGGATGCTCCAGTTTTCTCTCAGCCCAAATATGTGCAGGTTAGGTTGATTGGCCATGCTAAATTGACCCTAATATCATGGAATTAGCAGAGTAAATTTGTGGGTTTGTTGGGATAGGGTGGGATTGTTGTCAGTGTAAGCTCAACGGGCCGAATGGCCTCCTTCTATACTGTAGGGATTCTGCGATTCTGTCCCTTGCATTGTGAGGCAGCAGTGCTAACCACTGTGCCACTCTGCCGCCCAAACAATAGTTGTCAGGGTATAGTTCCACAGGTATTTGAAACCCTTCCAACCCCATCCCCAACATTACCATAGCCATTTAACCATTCCTCTCAGTTACGCATTTGAACCATGAGTGTCAACATGGTTGACATGCACCATGGACCATGGTTGAGATACACCATGCAGTGAAATTATAACAGGGCAAGATTACTGCCTCCTCACATTCACAGCACTCCAACCTTGACTGAGGAGAGTGTTGAGGTCAATTTTATCTTCCACTCTGGGCTGAGACCAGACAGTAAAATCTCTCTTCCATGTCAGTAGTAAATGTGCACATTCTGAATCGGAGAGGGGTTCCCAAAACCTTTAGCTCCTGTTAGTTATTTTTAAATCCATAATAAAGCCTAGGGAGTGTAGAAAGGAACCCCTAATTATGTATATATTTTTATTTGTAGCAGGCTGATGATTGGAGCTTTGCTTATTTCTTTTTGAACATTATTTTGCCCATTCCTGAAAGTTTAGACTGAGTTTAAAATGTTCTACTCTTAAGTATAACACCTCCACGTCCTGTGAAGATGGGCAATGCCTTGTTCCCGGGCATATTGTTCACAGCAGTGAACAGCGCAGGCAAACTCATTGTCTGGCAATTCTACAGGGCACTTCTGAGTTGATAAAGAACTCGCTTAAAGAGTCCAAGGATGACCTATCCTGTAGAAGGTCCTGGACACCTTTCTGGTAACCGTGGGTTACAGGCGTTCTTGAGCTAGTGAGTTATGGATCTTTCTCACTGGTCATGGGACAGTGGTAACTCACAAGGCTGCATTTTTCTCTTTGTTCTCACTATGTTAGTCCCTTAGGCCGTTTGCAGAGCCAAACACACTTAGCAGGTGCATTGAACCACGTGAGGGTAACTGACTTCACCAGTTTTGAATATGTGGGCTTACTGGAAGACACATGATCCCATTCCAGAAATTTCTAATTGCATGGGATAGGACATGCAAATCCTGAGGAGTGAACTTAGAATACTGTGAGGATTAATGCATTGCTTTATTTATATTTTAATATGTGCCAACATGTGTTCTGAAGTCATCAGTGAAAATATTGACTGATATTTTCTAACACTTTACACTCAGGCATCATCCTTTTTTTTAAGTCAATTCTGGGATATCGGTGTCACTGGCTGGGCCTTCATTTATTGTCTATCCCTCAGCACATTTAAGAGTCAACCACATTGCTGTGGCTCTGGAGTCTGTAGGCTATCCTGGGTAATGATAGCAGATTTCCTTCTCTAAAGGATATTAGTGAACCGGGTGGGTTTTTACATCAACAGCAGTTTCATAGTCATCTTCAGGTGCAAGATGCCATAGTGGCAAAATGGTCAGCACTGCTGCCCCATAATGCTAGGGACATGGATTTAGATTCCTGGCTTGGGTCACTGTGGTGTTTGCACATTCTCCCTAAGTCTTCATGGGTTTCCTCTGGGTTCTCCGGTTTCCTCCCACAGTCTAAAAGATGTGTGGGTCAGGTAGATTGGCCATGCTAAATTGTCCATTAGTGTCAGGGTTGATTAGCAAGGTAAATATATGTGGTTATAGGATAGACCTGGTTGGGACTGTTGACAGTGTAGGCTTAATGGGCTGCATTCCCTCCTTCTGCTCTGTTGGGATTCTATTCCATGATCAGACTTTTAAATTCCAGATTTTTTAAAATTAAATTCAAATTCCGCCATCTGTCGTGGTGGATTTGAACTGGGCAATACCCTGGGTTTCTGGATTATCACTCCAATGACAATTCTACTGCCTCCTCATTTACTGCTGATAGTTGGATTTGAATCTTTAATTTATACCCAATGCCAATCTTCCATTGCTCTTGACTGAATCTGTTTCCATAAGATTTTGTAGCTGCTGCTGTCTTCTCACAACTATTGGCAGGTGAAGCGATGCCAGCCTCCGGTGCAATATGAACTGTAAAACTGGTCTGTTATAGCACAGAGAATCCACTGCTTTCACACAGCACAGAGAGAGGAAGGTAGTTTAGACCTGCATGTTTTTCCCCAGGGCTCACCATCTCGTAGTTGTGCGAGAAGACAGAGAAGCAACTTAAGAGTTTGCAAAGAAGAGGCTGAGTAAGAGAGAAGCATTGAAAACAATAGGAGTCGAGAGAAATGGGAATTTGGTAGACTCCCACTTTTTTTTTTAAGCAACACAGCACGGGAAACAGGCCCTTCGGCCCAACGAGCCCGCACCGCCGTCATACTATATAGTAGCAAATCCATTATCCTATTTTAATATTCCTATATAATAATATATATATTATTCCTAATATGGAAAATTTTCACCATAGGGACAATTTGTTACCCAATCAGCCTAAGAGCGAATTTTTGGGTTGTGGGAGGAAACCGGAGTGCCCGGAGAAAACCCACGCACCCACGGGGAGAACGCGCAAACTCCCGCAGACACCGGCCCAATTCCAAGTGTCTGCACAGCTACAGCGATAGTCTCTGAGCTGTCATGGTGCCCTTCAGATGGTCCACATAAAGCACTCATTTACGACATGAGGTACCTCGCGATGCTTTGTTTTAATTAAACAGTCGGATTCCCCTGGTCCGCACCAGTTCTAAGTCAGCTGCTGGGCGCCGGCCGAGGCCACCCACCTGCCGGGAAGGCCGAAGGGCACCGCAGCTGAGGCGATCCACAGGAAGGGCCCGGCGCACGTCCAGAGTCGCCACCGCCACTGAGGGCGGCGCATGCTCCAGCCGCGGCACGTGCCCAGCCCCGCTTCGCACCCCAGCCCGACCGACCCAGCTCTTAGAGCCAATCCTTATCCCGAAGTTACGGATCTGACTTGCCGACTTCCCTTACCTACATTGTTCCAACATGCCAGAGGCTGTTCACCTTGGAGACCTGCTGCGGATATGGGTACGGGCCGGCGCGAGACTTACACCATCTCCCCCGGATTTTCAAGGGCCAGCGAGAGCTCACCGGACGCCGCAGGAACCGCGACGCTTTCTTCTTGCCTCCTTCATTTTCCTCCTTTAACTCAAGTCAAAATCCTGAAACAGGCAAGATTTTCTGGAGGGATGGATGCACTGCTGTAACATTCAGAAAGGCCATATTAACAGAACTGGAATTTGCTTTCATGTGTGTGTCCTTCCAGTAAAGAAAGATGTGCGGGTTAGGTGGATTGGCCGTGCTAACTTGCCTCTGATGTCAGGGGGAACTAGCTAGGGTAAATACATGGTCTGGGCGGGATTGTGGTCGGTGCAGACTGGGTAGACTGAATGGGCCTCCTTGCGCACTGTCGGATTCTGTGATTCTATTAAAAGCTTCTTTGAATTTGCGGAGGTATTTGTGAGTTCAGAGTAACAGTTCCAAGGTGCTACAATGGACCTTTGCCAGTTCAATCAGTGTTGTCAGTGATAATGTGTGTAATTCCTTCACTTTTCCTGATTTTTGCTTCCAAACTCTGTCTGACTATTGTGCAGTCTGCCGTCTGGTTGGAACGAAGAAAAGAGCTGACCTTTGTGTTGAGCAGGGTCCAGTGTTTCGGGCTCTGGAACATTGTCCTGATTTTCAGCGCCGCTTTATCTCGGCTCCTGGCAAATGCAGCTGGAAAGTGTTTTTCTTTTATTTGTACCAACTGTTGACTTGTGAATGATTGCAGTTCTTCCGAGTGTGGATGAGGTCTGGGAGCTCTGTGTCTGCCGCTCCGCTGATAAGGGGAAGCTCCAGAGAGCTTTGTGACTCACTGAAAGTAAGAGTTTGAGATAAGATGCTGCTTTGGGACTGTTTTTCTCAACAGTTCGTTCACTGGCACCCATCACAGATAACGCTTGTTGCATTGGCCAATATGAGCACTTTCTTGCATTGCATGTAACACTTCTATATTACTCAGTGTGAGTGAGAACTCGGTTCTTAATGCATTGCTATCGCAGGTGTAGTGGTGATCCACAGTTTTCATTACAAATGCATTCTATCTTTAGCTCTGAGCCTCGTTGAATTACACTTTGTGGCTGTGTTATATACAATTCTAAGATAATTACCTTTCGTTTCCTAGTCTTGACTAGTAAATCTTTTATTTAGTTAATGCTTTGTTGTGGAAGCTCGGTAATGAAATCATTGAGTGTGAGTGTGTTCCAAGACTTTGCCTGAATGGATGAATTAATTTGATTTGACTTATTATTGTCACATGTATTAGTATACAGTAAAAAGCATTGCTTCTTACTTGCTATACAGACAAAACATATTGTTCATAGAGAAGGGCAGGAGAGAGTGCAGAATGTAGTGTCATAGTCGTAGTGAGGGTGTGGAGAAAAATCAATTTACTTGCGAGGTGGGTCCATTCAAAGTCTGACGGTAACAGGGAAGAAGCTGTTCTTGAGTCAGTTGGTACATGACCTGAGACCTTTATATCTTTCTCGCAATGGGCGAAGATGGAAGAAAGTAAGTGCGTGGGATCCTTGACTATGCTCGCTGCCTTTCCGAGGCACCGGGAAGGCAATGATGGTCAGCTGGTTTGAAAAATAAAGGTCGGCACGGTGGCATAGTGGTTAGCACTGCTGTCTCACCCAGGTTCAATTCCGGCCTCGGGGCACTGTCTGTGTGGATCTTGCACGGCCCCCCCATATCTGCGTGGGTTTCCTCTGGGTGCCCCCGTTTCCTCCTGCAGTCCAAAGATGTGTGGGTTAGGTGGATTGGCCATGATAAATTGATCCTTAGTGTCAGGAGGGCCAGCACGGCAAATACGTAGGGTTATGGGGATAGGGCTGGGCGGGATTGTGGTCAGTGCAGACTCAAATGCCCTCCTTCTGCACTGTAGGGTTCTGTGATTCTGAGTGATGGACTGTGCTTCGTTCACAAACCTTTATAGTTTGTGGGGGTCTTGCTCAGTTTGGATGGTTTTGTAGATTGTCAGGTATTTTATCCTGCAGATGATGGTTCCTCATAATTGACGTTTGTACTTGCAACTCTGACAAACTAGCCTTATCACTGGGTTGTGCCATAATGGAAGACATTTCTATGCACTGATAGTCAGACTGTCTCCCAGCTCTGTGCCAGGGAGACCCAGTGCACTGCTTTCATTCTGACTCCTACATTTCAATCTGCCAGGCCTCAATGGCCCCACTGGGGCAGTCGTACCTCTGCCCACCATCGCCCTCAGGAGCAGACAGACCTCCTTGCCATGTGTGCAACCCCTATAGCAAAATAATCGAAGGGAAGAGTCTTAAACTTGTTTTTTAATAAGTCGGTGGGGGGGTGGGGGGAGTCCTTAGACCGCACAGTCTAGGACTTGGCTGGACCTAAATTTTTAAATTCCTTGTAACCCAGTACTATATTAATATCCAGGACTGGGACGGATTCCAGTCTGTATGACCACAGCATGAATCTAAACTTATTTGGCAGTTTTGGAAAGATGTCAGTGAAGTTAAATAGTGTGAGCTCCAGTGTGGAGAGAGTGACTGCAGTACAGTTTGTGTGATACTGCTTTGGATTGCTTTTGGGCCTTTTTCATAGGATCATAGAAACCTTATGATGCAGAAGGAGGCTATTTGACCTGCACTGATAACAATTCCACACGAACCTCATCCCTGTAACCCTATGTATTTACCCTGCTAATCTCCCTAAGGGGCAATTTAGTATGACCAACCCACCTAACACACAAACATTTTACATGGGACGTGGGTATCACTGGCTAGCGTGCCTTGATCAATAGGTATCCCTCTATCAACATCAGTAAAAAATATTTTCTGATCATTGTTGCTGTTGTTTCTCTTCCTCGAACCAGGTGGTTCACAAGTCAAGCTGACACCCAGAGCAAGTTCTACCTGGAACGGGTTACTTGCCTGTTATGAGAGATTTATAGCTTGAGAGGTTCCACTCAGGTCAAGTCTGTCAAACCAGGAGTCTCTCTCATCCTTACCGCCAGCCACTAGCATGTTGGAAGGATTTTGCAGGTTGGTGCTCAAGCTGTTGGCAATATTATGACCGCACCCTCCCTGGCTATCTAGTCTGGGGTGGGATGTGGAGATGCTGACATGATGCCAAATAGTGTGCGACGAGATGCCAAATAGTGTGCAATGGGTTCATGTCACACTATTTGTAACCCCCATGACTTGCCTGGGCTTGCAACATCTCACTTACTATCCTGTCTGGAGACAATACACATCTCTTTAACCTATGCTTAATGCTATCTCTACTCACATTGTCTGCACCTTTAAGACTTGATTAGCTATAAAGACTCCCATTCTATTCTGTAAACTGAGTGTGTGCCTTTATAAGCTCTGTTTGTGATCAGAACTCCCCACTCACCTGACAAAAGGGCAAAGCCCCGAAAGCTGGTGGCATTTGCTATCAAATAAACCTGTTGGACTTTAACCTGGTGTTTGTGAGACCTCTTATTGTGGGACTCGAGCCTAGAGCTTCTGGCTTAGAGATAGAGACACTACCTGCTGCGCCGTAAGACCTCCCTTTATCTGGTCATTATACATTGCTCTTTGAGGGAGATGCTTTGCACATCTTGCTTGCCACATGTTACAGCAGTTATGAGTGCATTATTGAATGTAAAGCAGTTTGGGATGTCCTAATATTATTAAAAGCACTGTATAAATGCAAATTCTTTTTAGAACATTTTCCCTACTCATCAGAGAAACCTGCAAACACCATGGGCGAGATTCTTCAGCCTCCCAGCCACGGGTTTCCCGCCAGTGGGAGGTGGCCCGCTGTTTGCTAGTGGCAGGATTCTCTGGTCCTGGGCATTCCCATTGACATTACTCCACGGGAAACCGTGGACGGAAACGCATTGCTGGCAAGAACGGAGAAACCCACCAGTATGAATGGCCAGAGAATTCCAGCCGCAGATCGGTTTTCCATAATTTTCCAGAAACCAATGCTTTGGTTCCTTTGGCAGAAAAGAATTATGGTTGTTGGAGGGTAACACCTTGCTAAAACAGGTGTCCACTTGGCAGCAGAGATAATCGTTTTATCCTTCCGTATTTTCATTTGAGTGCCTTGTGGTATGTAATATTAGAATAATAATAATTGAAGCCAATGGGAATCTGGTAGTCACTGTGCTTGTTTGGAGCCATATCAAGTGCAAAGGAAGATGGGGGCGGCATGGTGACACAATGGTTAAAACTGCTGCCTCGCAGTGGCAGGGACCTGGGTTCAATTCCAGCCTCAGGTCACTGTTTATGTGGAGTTTGCACATTCTCCCCATGTCTGTTTGGGTTTCCTCTGGGTGCTGTGGTTTCCTACTACAGTCCAATGATGTGCAAGTTAGGTGAATTGGCCATGCTAAATTGCCCCTTAGTGTCAGGGGATTACTTAGATAAATATGTGGATTTATGGGGATAGGGCCTGGATGGGATTGTGGTCAATGCAGAGTTGATTGGCCGAATGTAGAGATTCTGTGGTTGTGTTATTGGTTGATCATCTCAACCCCCCAGCATCAGTGCAGGAGTTTCACAGGGTAGTGTCCTAGGCCGAACCAGCTTCAGATGCTCCATCAATGAGGAGAGAAGTGGAGCTTTTTGTTGATGACTACGCAGTGTTCAGCACTATTCGCAATTCATCAGAGATGAAGAAATTGTTTGGTAGTAAGAACTTGAGTATCGCTGAAAAAAATACATGTTGAAGCTTTCATCTTATACTAATCAGGACATTAGCAAAAATGCCCCAGTATAAAGGGAACCACAAATGTTATGGCTTGGGTCACTGTCTGTGTAAAGTAAGCATGTTCTCTCCATATCTGCGTGGGTTTCTTCCGGGTGCTCCAGTTTCCTCCCACAGTTTAAAGGACATGCTGGTTATGTGCGTTGACTGTGCGAAATTCTCCCTCAGTGTACCCAGACAGCTGAAGCTTATTAAGCTTATTTATTAATGTCACAAATAGCTTACGTTAATACTGCAATATTACTATAAAAATTCTCTAGAACAGTGCCAGAGTGTGATTTTCACAGTAACTTCATTGCAGTGTTCATGTAAGTGTACTTGTAACACTTACAAATAAACTTTCAAAGAAGTTCTAAACTTTAAATATTTTGCAAGTGGACTTTGATTGGTAGAGGCATTGCCATAGACAGTGCTCCAGTTGACTGATGACTGCTAGTTAACTGCCAAACCTTGCTTAAATTTAAACCTGGCAGATTTACTTTGATTTATCATGTCATTGCCTTAGAGAATAGCTATTTCGTTTAGCTGAAATAGGTGCAATATGTGTACATGTTATTTTCTGTCTGCAAAGTGTTAATGCATGTAGTTTCTAGTACGTGTAAATGAGTCACGTTGCGAACAATTAGTTGTCAGTGTAATTCTCAGAATATTTAGAATTGTTGGAAAAATTAGTTTATTCAACTGTGAAATCACATCCAATGTTGGACACTGTACTTTGAGATTTGCAACTACAGGCTAGGTGGGTACAGTCAGTACCTTGCTGTTGCAAGCAGTTGATGGGACATGCTGTTTGAAATGACCTGTCAGTCTTGGCACTGAAATTCATATATTACATAATTCATTTGTGGGATAGGCAGAATGCCCTTTTAGCTTGGTGGAAGCATCCTGTCAGTAGTGGACCCCAATTGTGTTGCTACTGCATGGTAGCAACATGAAACAGCTATCTTCACCTGTTGCTCAAATATCTGAGGTACCTTCCCTGCCCGGGTGTACCTACACCACATGGATTGCAGCGGTTCAAGAAGATGGCTCAACATCACCTTCTCAAGGGCAATTAGGGGATGGACAATAAATGCTGGCCTAGCCAGCAATGCCCATGTCCTCTGAAAGAACAAATAAAAACAGATGGATGGATGTCATTTGATTGTCTGGTTCTTTTGACATATGTATTGTAACTTTCAATTTCCCAACACAGCCTGGAATTGGTCATGAAAAATTGGGATCCAGCAGTTTAAATACAACAAGTGTAAGCAGACTGACCAATATCATCGTATAAATGGTGAGAAGTTGGGTGCTAGCTGTCTTTCCTGCTGGTTTAATGGAAAACAAGTTGCCATTTGAAAAGCAGGCCTTAACTAGAATGGAAGAATTGAAGATTGGATCTGTTCATATTCCAATCAGAGCCCGTCATGTATGAGACTGATAACTTCTCACTTCCACATGAGTGCCAATATCTTGCGATTTGGCCAACCCTTCCCTCACTCACTTTCATACATGAGGTAAAGCCTGCAGTCTTCTGTTCTCTCATCGAGTAGACACATTAATTATTAAGATTTTAACTTCTACTACTCTTGCCTGAAGCCTGTGCTTTTAATCAATTGGACAAAACGGCTTCTGTTTGCATTGTCTGAAGTTTAGAAGGTTTGCAGTCTCTGAGTAATCGCTGCAGTTTTTCCAGGCAGTCTTGCATTCCATATGTTCATGAAAGGACTGAGACCTGTGGTAAGGATGTATGTGGTAATGATTTTTCTAGTCTTGTGGATTGATTAGGCAGTTGTCACCCTGTTTGGAGCTGAACTAAGTGCTTGAATCTCTACGTTTACATTAATGATGTCTGGTGTTAACATGCTGGAGCTCTTTTCAACTGTAAACAAAGATCAGTAACTGGCAGTACAAGGAAGGACTCCATATACAAAGGATATCAAGCAGGCTTGATGCAACAAATTGGACATTGGGCGTACTGGTGGCACAATTACTTCATTCGCTTTTCATGAGTAGTGATCATTTGGGACACTTAAAAAGGAAAGGATTGTAGTTGTATTATTCCAATAACTATGTTAGTACATCTGCACCAAAGTAGCTACTTATTTTGTCTAACTATAAATAGCTCAATCTAATCTCCATGTCATCCAGCGCCAATGTGATTCACAGATATTGCTCAGAATGATCATATTGCCATGGAGAATTTTTTTTAAAAGGATTCTCTGCTTCTGTTGTGGGCAGACTGGAGTTGTAAAGAGGCAGCAGAACTTGGAATGTTTGAGTTTTCCCATGGTATTGCTGGCAACTTGCCATGAACAAGAGAAGCAGCAAAAGAAGGAGGTTATGGAAAACAGTGAGAATGAGTGCGAAAGAGACAGCCACATAAATTTGTGGGATCATTCAAGTGAATCATCCTGTTTGCAGGACAGGGCCTTTTTTGTTAAAAAAAAAACATGTTTTCACAACCACCTGGCCCTTAAGTTGAGCCCAAGAGCAAATTTTTCCCTTCAGGGAGTCTACAGTAGCCTAGAATTGTGTCCTTGAGTCGGGAGGTTTCCCAGCTAGGCAAACCTGACCTTTAAAAATGGCTACCAGCGGGTTGTATTTCAGGGGTAGGCTGAATTAGGAGCTTAGGCGGGTGACCCTACAGCGAGTGGGGTCAGAGAAGTACAGAGCTTTAATGTCAGTTTGCTTAGAAGTTGTTTGGATTGCAGACTGAAGGCAGTGTTCCCTGTCTCTCTCTGGAATGAAAATTCTGCATTCTGTGAGGTGCAGCTAGAAACTAGAGGCAAGCAGTGTCCCTGGATCTCTCAAGGTGTGCTGGAAGTTCCAGGGCTGGGAATCTCAGCTGTGATCCAACATTTCAAAGGACCAATTTGGCTCCTGGATGCTGTTATGACCCAGCTGAAAAACTCCAAGGTGTTTTATGGAGTCAGCCGAGACCATTAGTTTTGCACTTTGAATCTGACAGGGGTAAGCATATGATGGTTCACTCCAGGCTTGATTCAAGTGACCCACTGGGGAACTTTAATCAAACAAGATTTACTTAAGAACACCATTCACATACAATAAGAAAATGAGCATAACTGTTAGCAATTACAAAAAAGAACAACCATGATATTGTATAGATGCTAATAGCTAGGTACACTGTTCCAAATCAAGCAAGCATATACCCAGTTTCATGCTTGGCACGGAAAGCAAGTGTGCTTACATGATGTTGGATTTTGCAGCTTGGAACACCTGCTGTGAATTGGTCCTTTGAAATGTTGGATCACAGCTGAGATTCCCAGCCCTGGAACTTCCAGCACACCTTGAGAGATCCAGGGACACTGCTTGCCTCTAGTTTCTAGCTGCACCTCACAGAATGCAGAATTTTCACTACAGAGAGAGACAGAGAACATTGCTTTCAGTCTGCGATCCAAACAACTTCTAACCAAACTGACGCTAAAATCTTGTATTTCTGTGCGGAAATGAACATCGTCCAACGGCAACTGACATTTCAATCGTTCTTGGTGTTAAAACTCCAGGACACTGCTTTAGCTGAGATTAAAAATAAACAAAATGCACATTATATTGCTTCAGCAACAATTAGAGGATACTAGTGCAGACAGCATGGTACCAAAATACAAAAAGGCCCGGCCTGCTTAAAAAACTGCAGACAACATGATTAGAATACATTTCCTAAATGCACAGTATCATTATTCACATGGGTGGAAGTCCTGCCTCTGTTGCTTAGCACCCTGTTTAAATTTTAAACAGAAATAAAACAAAAAATATTCCTCCAGCCCTAACTCTCACGCATTCCCTGTTCCACATCTACGACATCCCAAAATCCTATTCATCCCTCATGGACTCTCATATGCCCATGCCAACTTTGTGCTAACTCATGCTACCCCATATCCCAACCCACCTTGCCCACTCCATGCCAACCCACATAGTAATGTTTGACACTCGTGTATAGCTTGTCGGTTCTTCAAAAGCTTGATAGTATCCTGACAGCATTACGGTTCCTCAATAACTAGACACTTCATGGACAACTTGGCACTTCCTTCACAGCTTGACAGTTCCTTCACAGCTCAACAGTTCCTAGACAGTTTGAAACTTCCTTGGCAGACTGACAGTTTAAAGGTAGCTTGATGGTTTCTACACAGCTTGACAGTTCCTTGACAGCTGGATGTTTCCTGGACAGTTTGGCACTTCCTTCACGTGTTGACAGCACCTTGACAGCCTGACACTTGCTTGAAATCATTGAAATCTCTTGGCCCATTGCCCTGAATGTTATGATGTGCCAAGTGCTCCTCCAGATACTTTTTTAAACGATGTGAGATGACCTGCCTTTACCTTGATTTGATTTATGATTGTCACATCTATTCGTATACAGCAAAAATTGCATGCTATACAAACAAAGCGTACCATTCATTGAGAAAGAAAGCAGAGAGTGTGGAATGTAGTGTTATAGCTAAGGTGCAGCGAAAGATCAACTTAGTGCGAGGTAGGTCCATTTAAAAGTGTGATGGCAGCAGGGAAGATGCTCTTCTTGAGACAGTTGGTACGTGACCTCAGACTTTTGTATCCCAGCAGAAAGTGGTGGAAGGGAGTATGTTCGGGGTGCGTGGGGACTTTGATTATGCTGACTGCTTTGCCAAGGCAGCGGGAACAAAGAACAAAGAACAAAACAGCACGGGAAACTGGCCCTTCGGCCCAACAAGCCCGCGCCGCCATCCCGACGTTGCCATCTCTACCCATGATCCGTGTCCATGTTTATAGATCTATGGATTAAAAACCAAATTTGAGACAAATTAGGGAGAATTTGTTTTGCCAATTAGCCTAAGAGCACATCTTTGGGATGTGGGAGGAAACCGGAGCACCCGGAGAAAACCCACGCAAGCACGGGGAGAATGCGCAAACTCCCACAGATACAGGCCCAAATCCATGTATCTGCACAGCACAGCGATAGTCACTGAGCTGTCGTGTTGCCCATCAAATGGTCCAGGTCAAACGTACACTAACGACGTGAAGCACTAGGATACTCTCGAAAAAAAGTCAGAGCAGCCCTCTCACGACCCATCGCATGTATGCCCCTCGTTAGACAACAAGGTGGACCAAAGCACCTGTAGGATAAAAACAAGTACATCAATATCATCATCTATTTACACACTTCCCAGGGACTCCCAAGGCTCATGATCCCTATTTTAAATCAGTTTTCTATACCCCTCCATTCCCATTCTGTTCATGTGCCCATCTAAGTATTTCTTAAATAACTCCAGAGTGCCTGCCTCCACCACTTTACTTGGCAGCGCATTCCATACCCCCACCACCCTCTGTGTGAAAAAACTCCCTCTAGCTTCCAGATTATACTTTACCCCCCTCACCCTAAGCCCGTGACCCCTCGTGCTATTTGAGTCCATCCTAGGAAAAAGCTTAACCCTGTTTACTCTATCTATACCCCTCATAATCTTGTACACCTCTATTAGATCTCCTCTAAGTCTACGTCTTTCTAAGGAAAACAGCCCCAATTTGCCTAACCTCTCCTCGTAACTCAGACCTTCCATACCAGGCAGCATCCAGGTAAACCTCCTCTGCACTCTCTCCAGACTCTCCACGTCCTTCCGGTAGTAGGGCGACCAGAACTGGATCAGCATTCCAAATGAGGTCTAACCAACGTTTTATACAACTGCAACATTAATGGCCAGCCCTTGTACTCTATACTCCTTCCTATAAAGGCTAACATACTATATGCTTTCTTCACAACCTTCTCCACTTGCTCTGCCACCTTCAGAGACTTGCTCACCTGCACCCCCAGGTCCCTGTGCGTTTCTATACTCTTAATAGGTCTACCCTTTATCATATACCTCCCCCTATCTTCTTTCTCCTGAAATGCATCACCTCACATTTATCAGGATTGAATTCCGTCTGCCATCTGCCCAAGCTACCAGCCTATCTATGTCCTGCTGCATCGCCTGACAATGCTCCTCACTACCCACAAATCCAGCCATCTTTGTATCGTCTGCAAACTTGCTGATCACTCCACTTACTTCGTCTTCCAAGTCATTTATATATATTACAAATAGAAGAGGTCCCAGTACCGAGCCCTGTGGCACACCACTAGTGACCGACCTCCAGCTGGAAAAACACCCTTCCACTATTACTCCCTGTCTCCTATTACCAAGCCAGTTACTTATCCATCTAGCTACCTGTCCTTGTATCCCATTAGCCTTGACCTTCTCAACTAACCTCCCATGAGGGACTTTGTCAAACGCCTTACTAAAATCCATGTAGACGACATCAACGGCTCGCCCTTCGTCCACCGTTTTCGTCACCTCCTCAAAAAATTCTACCAGATTTGTAAGGCATGACCTCCCCTTAACAAAACCATGCTGCGTATCCCTAATCAGATCGAAACACTCTAAGTGCCTATACATCCTATCTCTAAGAATCCCCTCCAACAGCTTCCCTAAAGTGTAGACAGAGTCAAAGGATGGGAGGCTGGCTCGCGTGATGGACTGGACTTGGTTCACTATCCTTGTACCACCCTCCCAGACAGCGTATTCCAGACTGTCAGTGACCGAAGTGTTTGAGATTCTTACTGAAAGAGCATCTCTCATAGTTGAGTTTTTGTTGGAGCTGTATTCTTGTGGAAGCTCTGAGTAAAAGTTATTCATGGCTTGCGATCACAGTGAGTTCTACCCAATGCATCACAAGTGCAGAACAAATGTCACTCACCAATCCAAATTGGATATAAGTTAAATTATGGATCTCTCTTGCATGGCTGATTAATTTGGGAGATTGTTGGACACCAGGTTAGAAAAAATTCTGCTCATGAGAAGAGTGACTTACTGCGCAGAACGTCAGGACTTCCTTTTACTGGAATAAATTACATTGTTATGGTGCACTCCAACCAAATGGTCCGAACTTTCTCACATCAAGGCAGCAGCTTCTGTAAATTCATTGCAGCTGTGCAAAAGTACATAACAAACTATTGGGATTTTGACTACTGTAAGGCATTTTTCGTGGATAGAATTTGTTTTCCTATTTACTGATTTAATTCTCAATTAAAAACTATGTTGGCTGGAATTCTCTGGCAGTTGATGCCGGTGGGATAGAAACATAGAAAAACTACAGCACAAACAGCCCTTAATCCCACAAGTTGCGCCGATCGTGTCCCTACCTATTAGGCTTACCTATAACCCTCTATCTTACTAAGTTCCATGTACTTATCCAAAAGTCTGTTAAAAGACCCTATCGAATTCTCCTCCACCATCACTGCTGGCAGAGGATTCCAAGCACCTACCACCCTCTGAGCTAAAGTCGTACCGCTGACATCTCCTCTGTACCTACTCCTTCTGGAATCTTCCGGTTCCTTTCACGCCGTGGCTTTGATTTTTTGATTTTGATTAATTATTGTCACATATATTAGTATACAGTGAAAAATATTGTTTCTTGCATGCTATACAGACATAGAGAAGGAAAGGAGAAAGTGCAGAATGTAATGTTACAGTCATAGCTACAGTGCAGGGAAAGGTCAACTTAATGCAAAGTAGGTCCATTCAAAAGTCTGGCAGCAGCAGGGAAGAAGCTGTTCTTGAGTTAGCTAGGACGTGACCTAAGACTTTTGTGTCTTTTTCCCAATGGAAGAGGGTGAAGAGAGAATGTCCGGGGTGTGTGGGGTCCTCAATTATGCTGGCTGCTTCCTGAGACAGCGGGAAGTGTAGATGGGGCCAAAGATGGAAGGCTGGTTTGTGTGATAGATTGGGCGACATTCATGACCTTTTATAGTTCCTTGCGGTCTTGGGCAGAGCAGGAGCCATACCAAGCTGTGATACAACCGGAAGGAATGGTATGTCTGATGTATCTGTAAATGTTGGTGAGAATTGGTTGGTTTACTGGTGTGGTGAGGTTGAATCGAGGGGAACAGGGAATCAGAAGATTCCGTTGCCAGTGAGCGAGATGCTTCTCCCACTGCCGAGAAAACAGACTGAGAGGCCAGAGAATGCCCCTCCCCAACCCCCTCCCAAACAGCTTATAATTTCTTTATTTGTTTTAAGTGACCCATCACATAAATGTAGACAGAAGTTGACCCAAGGTTCTGTCGCTAGTTCCATATTGGATCTTTCCAATCATTATTTCCCTTCCCTTTCTACTTTTAGATATCTTTTAGTTGTGAAATTCCTCTTAAATGTCACATTTGGTACCTGGTCACCCTTTATGTGAAGACAATTCTTCTAACCTTCCCCTTCATGCTTAGAGGGAATTCTGGATGAACATATTTTCTTGAAAGTGTAGGTAGCTAATATATTTAAAAAAATATGCCAATCACATTTTAAACCTAAACCTGCAAGGTTTGCACAAGAAGTATGAGGAATGAGGGTAAACCCTTGGAATGAATAAGAAGTTGACTGAAAGTTAGGACACAGTGTAGGATCATTTAAAGAACATCGGTACAGCCGCAGCTAAGTTTAAGTCTATTTATTAGTGTCACTAACAGGCTTACATTAAAACTACAATGATGTTACTGTGAAAATCCCCTAGTTGCCACACTTGTTCGGATATACAGAGGGAGAATTTAGCGTGGTCAGTGCATCCAACCAACATGTCTTTCAGACTGTGGAATGAAACCGGAGCACCTGGAAGAAGAGCAGACACAGGGAGACTCCACACAGATAGTGACCCAAGCCAGGAATCAAATTCGGGTCCCTGGCACTACAAGGCAGCAGTGCTAACCACTGTGCCACCCAGATGATTCAGAAACTTAATACAAAATGGTTGATACTAAATTAGACAGGCAACAGAATCAAGAGAGGCAGCTTATAAATTGCAGAATGAATTGGACGCGCTTTGTAAATGATCAGAGCAGTAGCAGATTTATTGCAGGCAAGTGTAAGTGGGTCGGATAAATCTGTAACACTTAATTCCTGAATGGTGTTGAAAATCGCTGTGGATAAAGCCAGAAGGAAGCTGAGAATGAGCTTTAATGTCAAACATGTCCAAGTGGCAATCGGCAAAGACAATGGGATATTAAACTGCTTAATTAAAGCAGTGTCATAGAAATGAGAAGTGAACAGAATTTACAGTGCTTTGGTTAGACCACATCTTGAACAACCAGCAGAGACAATGAAGTGCCGGAGGCCAGAAGACAAGAGTCTCAAGGAAAATTCCCAGTTTCAATGATCTTGAATTGGGAGGAAAGACTGGAGAAATTTAGGATCTTCAGCACAGAAAGTGGGCATCTGAATCATGATTGTGTCAAGGTATGTCACATTGTTAAGGCACAGAGAAACTCTCCTGGAATCTCACTATGCATTAAACAGTGGCTGCAGAACAAGGGGACACAGATTCTAACACACCAAAGGTAACTTGAAGAGTGGTTTATCAGGAAATGCCTCTTCACACAACTTCAGAAAAGGTAGTGGGGACAAAACCTCAGAAACAATTGAGAAAGAACGGCCACTAACTAGGCAGAGTGTTAGATCTCTCTCCATGGATGAGTTAAAAATGGGTCAGATGCCTTCCTCATCTGTTGCTATCTTATGAACGAGTGAATGTACAGGATATTGCTCCATTGTTTCAATGATTCCTACGATGAAGTGCACCTTTATGGTCGCATCAATGCCCTGTGTTTTACATGGGGGAGGGGTGGGAATGAGAGTGGATTTTGTGTCAGGTGAGTTGGTTGAAGTCTGAGCAATCTGTTTCCAGAGTCAAACCGCATTCATTTCCAGCTGTAACTGAGGCTAGAATGTAGACATATGAATCACTGTATTCCAAGGGACATGTCTTTGGATGCTAAGGGGCAATTTAGCATGGCAAATGCACCTAACCAAGGGAAATTGAATAGTAGAGGATATATGTTTATGGTGAAAGGGGAAAGATTTAAAAGGGAACAGAGGGGCAACTTCTTCACACATTACATGTGTATATATGGAATGTGCTGCCAGAGAAAGTGGTTGTGGCAGGTACAATGACAACATTTAAGAAGCATTTGGAAAAGTACATGGATGGCAAAGGATTAGAGGGATATGCGGGCAATTGGGACGAGCTGAGAGGTCACCATGGTTGGCCCGTGCTGTATTGCTCTTTGACTCTAGGAAGAAACTGGAGCATCTGGAGGAAATCCACACAGACACGGAAGAACATGCAAACCCCGCACAGTCACCCAAGGCCGGAATCAAACCCAGGTTTCTGGGTGCTGAGAGGCAGCAGTGCGAACTGCCTGTGCCTGTACCACCCGAGGGAATGCTTTGCCAGTTTGAGTATTATCTGCAGACTACTCCACAGGAGTTGGGGGTTTCAGATCATTTGAAATTCTGGACTGTTAGATATGGTCAGAACAGATCTGCCCTTTTGCTTGTAGCTTGATTAATGGACATTAATGAACCCAGAGAAGGACTGTGGGAGGAGATTTAGTGAATCAGCAAAAGCAGATCTGACCAAATGTTAAGGTTTTTTTGCTACTGAACTGACAAAAAAAAGCATACCCCCATCCCGACTCCCTACCCTCAACACCAAAAACCAGAGACATGAGGCTAATAAGTATGATCCCCGATCTTTTGAAAGAGAACAAGTGATTGACAACAGGAACAGACTGGAAAATGTTTTTGTACAGCATTTTCAAATGTAATGATATCATTTTGATATAAATGTAATTACAATTTTAATATATTTATGGGGAAGCAGTAGTCTAGTGGTATTATCTCTAGACTATTAATCCAGAAACTCAGCTAATGTGCCGGGACCCGGGTTCAAATTCTGCCACAGCAGATAGTGGAATTTGAATTCAATAAAAACAAATCAGAATTAGGAATCTATTGGTGACCATGAAACCATGTCAGAAAAAACTATCCAATTCGCTCATGCTGTTTAGGGAGGGAAATCTGCCATCCTTACCTGGTCTGGCCTACATGTGACTCCAGTGCCCCAGCAATGTGGTTGATTCTCAACTGCCCTCTGAACTGTCAATGTGAGCCACTCAGTTCAACAACAACTAGGGATGGACGATAAATTCTGTAAGAAGTCTGACAACACCAATTTTAAATCCAACCGATTTATTTGATAGTAAACTTGCAAGCTTTCGGCCTTTGTAGCCACAGTGCTCAGTGCTCCTTCCACTCACATTGTTAGCCACTTTAAGACTTGAATAGCAGGTTAGGTGTAAAGATTCACATTCTAATCAGCAATCTGTAAACAGTCTGTGCTGATATGTGTGCTGTTACAGACCAGAACACCTCATTCGCCTGAAGAAGGCTACAAAGGCCGAAAGCTAGCAAGTTTACTATCAAATAAATCGGTTGGATTTAAAATTGGTGTTGTCAGACCTCTTACTGAGTTTATCCCAGTCCGACGCCGGCATCTCTACATCACGATCAATTCTGGCCAGCCATCGATGTCCATTTCCCATGCAGCAATAGAAAAAAAATTTCTTGTAAAGAACTTTGGTGTGTTTGACTAAGCATGTCTTCAATGAGGTTAATGAACCAACTGTCAATCTTCATTGGTTTATGAACCAAAACAGAAAATGCTGGAAAATCTCAGCATCTGTGGGGAAGAGAATAGAGCCAATGTTTTGCGTCTAGCTGACCCTTTGTCAGAACTGGTTTATTGGTTTATGTTGTGGTGGGGGATGGGGGGGGTAAGCAACTCATAATTCTCATGCCAAAATCTCTTCATTTTTAAGAGTTTGCCGTTTGATATCTGAAACAATAGGGCTGGCATGTCTGGTTCCATTCCTGTGGTTTCATTCACCATATAGTCCAGGGATGTAAAATCTTACGGTAAATTTTCAGTGGAACCGAGGAACTGGCACAGAGCAAGACGATAATTCTAACTGGGATTTGACCTCACTTATGAGGTGATCAAAAGTCTCCAGGATAATGTCAGTCGTATCCAAGAATTAAGTTTTCTTTTCCCCCACAGATAATAAAAAAATCACACTGGTCTGCTGCACTTGATTGAAGAATAATGAAAACAGATGTGCTTCAGGAATGCTTCCAGAAATACTTAAAAAAAAAATGCAATCCAATGGGACGCTCGCATTTATATCTAACCTGATCCCAATATTGCGGTGAGAAAGCTGACAGGACTAACAGAGAGCTTTAAAGAAGGGTGACAAACAGAACACTGTGCATCCACAAAGTGTCAACTTCGGCTCAGTGGTACTCAACACTGTTAGCTCCCTATCTCCTTTCTAACATTGCCATGTCGGACTGGGGAATTAGAACTCATCTGTCCTCTTTAAGTAGATGTAGAATAGCCCGTGGCACTGTTGAAAAAAGTGCAGGGAAGTCCTTCTGGTATCCGGTCCATTACTCATCCTTCATCCAACACCACTGCAACAGCTTAATTGGCCATTTATTTCTTTATTTGTCAAAACTTGATGTTTTCTTTGATGGGGTTGGTTTGGGAGAAAAGGTAACTGTCTTTTAATATTTATTTATTTGTGTCACACGTGGTCTTACATTAATACTGCAATGAAGTTACTGTGGAGATTCCCTAGTCAGCACACTCGGGTATCTGCTCGGGTACACTGAGGGAAAATTTAGCATGGCCGATGCACCTAACCAGTACATCTTTCAGATAGTGGGAGGAAACCGGAGCACCCGGAGGGAACACATGCGAAAGTAGGCAGAACGTGCAAACTCCACACAGACAGTGAGCCAAACTGGGAATTGAACCCAGGTCCCTGGCGCTGTGAGGCAGCAGTGCTAAATGCTATGTCACTCTGCCACCCCCAGCATAGCTGTGGCAGTTTTTCAAATCATTTGTGGGACATGGGCATCGATGGCTGGCCAGCATTTATTGCCCGTCCTCAGTTGCCCTTAAAATTGAGTGGCTTGCTAGACCATTTCAGAGAGTAACTGAGAGTCAACCACTTTGCTGTGACTCTGGAGTCACATGTACGCCAGACCAGGTAAGGATGGCAGATTTCCTTACCTAAAGGACATTAATGACCCAGATGAGGTTTTCCGACAATTGACAATGGTTTCACACTCATCAGTAGATTTTTAAATCCAGATTTTTTTTTATTGAATTCAACTTATACCATCTGCTATGGTAGGATTTGAACCTAGGTCCCCACAGCATTGACTGAGTTTCTGGATTAATAGTGTAGTGATAATACCACCAGGCCATCACCTTCTTTCTATCTGGGCCAGAACCTGTGAGTTTCCATCCTGTTTAAGTAAAGATCTGATAACATGACATAAAAACAGAAAGTGCTGTAAAAACTCAGCAATCTGGCAGTATCTACAGAGAGAGAAAAACAATAGGTATCGTTCAGAGTCAAGCGACTCTTTGTTGGAACGGGTTTCAGATTTCCAGCGTCTGCAGAATTTTTGTTTTATTTTGATAAGCTGAAGGTAGTGTGAGGTGAGCTTTTGTTCCCCTTGTTCTCCCATCCGATAGAATGTCATCATCAGTTGTAATCAAATTTGTTTATCTTGATCCCAGTCTATATCTCATAAGGGTCCACTTTTCATTTCCTAGATCAATCGTCGGTTCAGAGACGCATAGAATCTCTACAGTGCAGAAGGAGGATAGTTGACCCATCGGGACGACATTTGTGTTGAGAGGGCTAGAATACAAGAGCAGGGATATAAGGTTCTGGTCAGTCCCCATTTGGAGTATTATGAACAGTTTTGGGCACCATTTCTAAGGAAAGATCCGTTGGTCTTGGAAAGGCTCCAGAGGAGGTTCACAAGAATGATCCCTGGAATGAAGAGCTTTTCATATGAGGAAAGATTGAGGAGTGTGGATCTGTACTCATTGGAGTTTAGGAGGATGAGGGGGGATCTTATTGAAACTTACAGCATACTGTGAGGCTTGAATAGAGTGGATGTGGAGAGGATGTTTCCATTGGTAGGAAAAACTAGAACCAGAGTGTACAACCTTAGGCTAAAGGGGTGATCCTTTAAAACAGAGATGCCGAGGAATTTCTTCAGCCAAAGAATGGTGAATTTGTGGAACTTTTTGCCGCAGAAGGCTGTGGAGGCCAGGTCATTGAGTGTCTTTAAGACAGAGATAGATAGGTTTGTGATTAATAAGGGTTATGGAGAAAAGGCAGGAGAAGGGGGATGAGAAAAATGTCAGCCATAATAGAACATTACAGCACAGAACAGGCCCTTCGGCCTTCGATGTTGCGCCGACCAATATAAAAAGCAATGCCCCTCCAAACTAAACCATTCCCTTCTCTTCCATATACTTATCAACTAAGCTCTTAAACGCCACCAAACTTGGCGCATCTACAACTGCTGCAGGCAGGGCATTCCACTCCCGAACCACCCTTTGGGTAAAGAACCTACCTCTGATATCCGTCCTATAACTATCACCCCTTAATTTAAAGCTGTGTCCCCTCGTGCTAGCTTTTTCCATCCTAGGAAAAAGGCTATCACTGTCCACCCTATCTAAACCTCTAATCATCTTATATGTTTCGATCAGGTCCCCTCTTAGCCTCCTCCTTTCTAACGAAAACAACCTCAAATCCCTCAGCCTCTCCTCATAAGACCTGCCCTCCATACCAGGCAACATCCTGGTAAACCTCCTCTGTACCCTCTCCAATGCCTCCACATCTTTCTTATAATGTGGGGACCAGAATAATAATAATAATAATAATAATAATAGAATGGCAGAGCAGACTCGATGGGCCGAGTGGCCTAATTCTGTTCCTAAGTCTTATGGTCTTATGGGTCTGCACCGAATCTCCAGAAAAGCATCCCACCCAGGTCCTTTTCCCGTAACCTCGCTTATTTACCCTGTTAATCCCCCTAACCTACACATCTTAGAACACTAAAGGGCAATTTAGCATAGCCAATCAACCTAACTTTGCACTTCCACCGTCAAGTCATGGACTTATTGAGCTTTATACCATTGAGCGAGGCCCTTCGGCCCATGTGTCTGCACCAGCCATCGATTCTAACCCCATTTCCCAGCTCCTGGTCCATAGTTTTGTTTGCTATGGTGCTTCAATTACTCATCTAAATGCTCTTAAATGCCACTCAAATTTCTGGTTTAAACTTGGGCTGGGAATTCCTGGAAGCACAGCTGTCTTAACCACCCGCCCCCATTATGATAATGATCCTTCCATACTTTAACATATTTGGACTTATCAAGAAACCTACATTGCCTAACAAACTGTGATTGTTTGCATATGATTATGCAGTTGACAGAATGGGTTTCTTTTATCAAAAAACCTGCAGTGCTGAATGAGCCTACATCAACAACAATCCTACCCAGGTGCTGTTCTAACCCCATAACTCAACATATTTACCCTCCTAATCTCTCTGACATTAAAGGGCCAATTATCATTGGCCAATCAACTTAACACATTTTCAATTGTGGGAGGAAACCAAAGCACCCGGAGGAAATCCACACAGACATGGGGAGAATGTACAAACTCCACACAAAGTCATCCGAGGTCAGAATTGAACCCAGGTCCCTGGGCTATGAGGTAGCAATGCTAACCACTATGCCACCATGCCACCCCAGTGTTATATCTATAATATATCTACCTACGTTTATAGATGGCGAAATTCCGAGTGTACCATCACATGGTAAACACACTTTAGGCAGTGCCGTCCTGGCCTGTTTGTGAGCATGTAATAGTCAGTTTCGAATCTATATAATGCCTTTTAATGTAGGAGACCATTTGTATGCATTTCACAGAGTCATGATCAGACACTGATCCAAAAGAGATGTTAGAATGTTTAATTAAAAAAATACTCATTTTAAAGAGGGTTTTAAAGGAAAAAGGGGATGGCAAGCTTTAAGGAGAGAATTCCAGAGATTAGTGCCTAGATAACTGATGGCATGGGCATTAATACTGAGAGAGAGGCGATGGCCTAATAGTATTATCGCTGGATGGTTAACCCAGAATTTAGCTAATGTTCTGGGGATCTGAGTTTGAATTTCCCCATAGCAGATGGTGGCATTTGAGTTCAATAAAAATAGTTATCTGGAATTTAGAATCCACTGATGACCATGAAATCATTGGCGATTGTCGGAAAAACCCATCTACATAGAACATAGAACATTACAGCGCAGAACAGGCCCTTCGGCCTTCGATGTTGCGCTGACCAATTAAGAAAAAGCAATGACCCTCTAACCTAAACCATTCCCTTTTCATCCCTAAACTTATCTACTAACCTCTTAAACGCCACCAAACTTGGTGTATCTACAACTGCAGCAGGCAGGGCATTCCATACCCTTACCACCCTCTGGGTAAAGAACCTACCTCTGACATCTGTCCTAAAACCACTCCCCCTTAATTTAAAGCTATGTCCCCTCGTGCTAGCTTTCTCCATCCTAGGAAAAAGGCTATCACTGTCCACCCTATCTAACCTCTAATCATCTTATATGTTTCAATAAGGTCTCCTCTTAGCCGCCTTCTTTCTAACGAAAACAACCTCAAATCCCTCAGCCTCTCTTCATAAGACCTGCCCTCCATACCAGGCAACATCCTGGTAAACCTCCTGGTTCAGTAATGTCCTTTAGGGAGGGAAATCAGCCATCCTTACCTGATCTGACCTACATGTGACTCCAGAGCACAGCAATGTGGTTGATGTTACCCTCATGCAACTAGGGATGGGCAAGAAATGCTGGCCAGCCAGCGATACCCATGCCCTGTGAATGAATAAAAAAAAGCAAAGAGAATAGGGGGTGCACAATTAGTTTGAGTTAGAGAGTTACCAAAGGGTTGTCGGGCTGGTGAAGGTTATAGAGATAGGGAGGAGTGTGATCCCTGGGAGGGATCTAAGCTCTTTACAATTATTGCCCTGCAATACGCAATATTAGAAAATAATGTTTTATTATAATCCCTCTTCAGGATTAAAGTACAGTGACTGTACTTCTAGTTCATACTTGTCGTGAGCTTGTCTTCATGTGGTAGATGTTTATAGAAACAGCCGGTTTTAACTGGAGGATAGCGGTGCTGTTCAAAGGCACTGTTCCGTCAATGTCCTTCATCTCGCTGACTGGCGGTTTCGGATTTCACTGCAGAGTTCACTCCATTCCTTACTTAATTTCATCTCGCCCATTTAATTGCACACTGTTCTGTGTCTGAAACCACTTCCATTGAATACACCCCTTGTAATTGTATGGTATGGTTCAAGCAAAGCTTCATCTACCCTGTGTGCTCATAGCCTTTCTATCAGATTACTGGTGAGTGTATCATTTTAAATGCGAACTTCAGTAAGAAAGTGATACATTGTAATCTGTAGACTTTGTGGATTTCTGTTGTGTACAACCAGCATTGTGGAACTTTTTTCTTTCTCAAAGTGTGCAAATTAGAGGCATATTTCTCCTAATTTGCATGAATTTGATTTAATTCTGGGTTTTGTTTGAGACTTTAGAATGAAGAAGGAGGATGTGCTAGATATTCTTGAGGGTTTGAAGTTAAATAAGTCCCCTGGGCCGGATGGGATTTACCCTAGGATTCTCTGGGAGGTGAGAGAGGCGATTGCAGAGCCTCTGGCTCTGATCTTCACGTCGTCGTCGGTTACGGGTATAGTGCCGGAAGACTGGAGGATAGCGAATGTGGTCCCATTGTTCAAGAAGGGGAAGAGAGACTATAGACCGGTGAGTCTTACTTCTGTTGTGGGCAAAGTATTGGAGAGAATTATTAGGGATAGGATTTATAGTTATTTAGAAAGAGAAACGAATTGATTGGGGATAGTCAGCATGGTTTTGTGAAGGGTAGGTCGTGCCTTACTAACCTTATTGAGTTTTTTGAAAAAGTGACCAAAGAGGTGGATGGGGGTGAGGCAGTTGATGTGGTATATATGGACTTTAGTAAGGCGTTCGATAAGGTGGCACATGGAAGGCTTCTGCAGAAAATGCAGATGTATGGGATTGAGGGTGAGTTAGCTAATTGGATTAGGAATTGGCTAGCAGATAGAAGACAGAGGGTGGTGGTTGATGGGAGATATTCATCGTGGAGTTCGGTTACTAGTGGTGTAACTCAGGGATCTGTTTTGGGGCCCCTGCTGTTTGTAATTTTTATAAATGATCTGGATGAGGGTATTGAAGGATGGATTAGTAAATTTGCGGATGACACCAAAGTCGGAGGAGTGGTAGATAGTGAAGAGGGGTGTTATAGTTTGCAGAGAGACTTGGACAAGTTGCAGAGCTGGGCCTAGAGGTGGCAAATGGAGTTTAATGTGGAAAAGTGTGAGGTAATTCACTTTGGCAGGAATAACAAATGTGTAGAGTATAGGGCTAATGGTAGGACTCTTAATAGTGTTGATGAACAGAGGGATCTTGGTGTATGTGTGCATAGATCCCTGAAAGTTTGCAATCAAGTCGATAAGGTTGTTAAGAAGGCATATGGAGTCTTAGCTTTTATTGGTAGGGGGATTGAATTTCGGAGCCGCAACGTCATGTTGCAACTGTACAAAACTCTAGTGCGGCCGTACTTGGAATATTGTGTGCAGTTCTGGTCCCCGCATTATAAGAAAGATGTGGAGTCATTGGAGAGGGTACAGAGGAGGTTTACCAGGATGTTGCCTGGTATGGAGGGCAGATCTTATGAAGAGAGGCTGAGGGATTTGAGGTTTTTTTCGTTAGAAAGAAGGCGGCTAAGAGGAGACCTTATTGAAACATATAAGATGATTAGAGGTTTAGATAGGGTGGACAGTGATAGCCTTTTTCCTAGGATGGAGAAAGCTAGCACGAGGGGACATAGCTTTAAATTAAGGGGTGGTGTTTTTAGGACAGATGTCAGAGGTAGGTTCTTTACCCAGAGGGTGGTAAGGGTATGGAATGCTTTGCCTGCGTCAGTTGTAGATGCGCCAAGTTTGGTGGCGTTTAAGAGGTTAGTAGATAAGTTTATGGATGAAAGGGGAATGGTTTAGGTTAGAGGGTCACTGCTTGTTCCTAATTGGTCGGCACAACATCGAGGGCCGAAGGGCCTGTTCTGCGCTGTAATGTTCTATGTTCTATGTTCTATGAGTGCAATTGAAATCATGTTCTTTGTTTTTTTTCCTCCTTCTTACAGTTTAAATGTTGATAGGTTTTGGGGGTTGGGAGGATCCCGTTTTGAAAAGTGTGTGTGCAGAAGCTCAGAATCCTGAATCAACACTTAGTGAATTTTATTAATGATTCAGTGTTGCCTTCCATCCGTTCATAGGATGAATGGGTAAAATTCGCTCGGGTAAAAGTGGGAAATGGATTTGTAACAGTTCATGTGAGGAGATTGTTTTAGATTTACCTTATGGATACCAGGGCAATCCACATTAGAAACATAGATACTAGAAGCAGGACTAGACCGCTCGGCCCTTTGAACCATTCAATTTGATCATGGCTGATCATTGAATTCAATATCCTGATGCCTTCTTCCCCCTATTCTTTGATCTTTAGCCCCAAGAGCAATATCTAATTCCTTCTTGAAATCAGACAATATTTTGGTCTCAATCAAATTAAAGAGGGTTTATTTTGTTATCCAATCATCATGTGTCGTGCTTTCAGTCACACTGCAGGAAGAGCAATAGTTTTATTTGGAATCACGAGCTTTCGGAGCATTCCTCCTTTATCAGGTAAGACCCATCTGATGAAGGAGCAGTGCTCCGAAAGCTGTGATTGCAAATAAAACTGCTGGACTTTAATCTGGTGTTGTGAGACTTCTTACTGTGTCCACCCCAGTCCAGTGCATCTCCACATCACTACAAGAAAGAGGTTATTCCAAGGCGAGCAGTAGCTGGCAAGGCATGCTTGGCTGTCAATATGTCTGCAGACCATGACACTCCAACCAGCCAGAGACGATGAGGAACTGAATTTCAAGGATCTGCAGGGAGTGAGGTACAGAGGTATGCCATCTCTCTAAATAAGTTGTATAAGTAAGGATGTTGAGTTGGCATTGTCTGCTGGAGCAATGCTGATGTTCTGGGGTTTTTATGGACGAGATATTTGGAGTCCAGAGAGAGAGAGACTTCAGTCCCTCTCCAAATGCTGGATGAAGATTCTACTCACCTTCTACATCTGTTACGAAATAAACGGTGTCTCGAACATTGGAACCTCTTGTTTTGCATATTATCATTCACTTATTGATAGACTTAGATTGGCGTTAGCGGCAATGACTCAGTAAGGTGACATGGTGGCACAGTGGTTACCATTGCTGCCGCACACCATGACCAGGGTTCCATTCCAACCTTGGGTTATTGTCTGTGTGAAGTTTGCATGTTCTCCCCATGTCTGCATGGGTTTCCTCCACGTGCTCCGTTTTGTTCCCACACTCCAACGATGTACAGGTTAGGTTGATTGGCTATAGTAAATTGACCCTACTGTCAGGGGGGCTAGCAAGGTAAATACGTGGACTTACAGGGGTAGGCTCTGGGTGGGATTGATGTCAGTGCTGGCTCAATGGGCCAAATGGCCTCTTTTTGCACTGTAGGGATTTTATGATTCTACGATAATATTCTCACTTACAAGCCAGAATGCTGTGGGTTAAACGTAGAAACGTAGAACAGTACAGACAGTACAGGCCCTTCAGCCCTCGATGTTGTGCCAAGCTATGTCCAAACCCAAGATCAAGCTATCCCACATCGCTATTCTTCTGGTACCACTGCAAAGGTGGAACACAAAAGCTCAGCTGGTGCTTCAAATACAGTACCAAGGGAGTGCTGCACTGTCAGAGATGCTGAAGTGAGATCCCATCGTTCCTCCCACTTGGACATAAATGACCCCATGATGCTATCCAAGGACAAATGGGGGAAGCTCTGTCCAGTGACCAGATTTACAACATTTTTGTCATCTTTGTGGCTTGATGTGAATCGCTTCATTGCCAAGAGCTTGGGAATCAATTTACTCTGACCCCTGCTGACACTTAATCCAGCTGCTAAGTGTGGGAGGAATAGGCAGTTGATTTATTTAATTCTTTGGTGGCATGGTGCCACAGTGGTTAGCACTGCTATCTCACAGCACCAAGGGTTTTGGTGTTCGCTATCTATGCAGAGTCTGCACATTCTTCCCGTGCTTATGTATGTTTTCTCTGGGTGCTCTGGTTTCCTCTCATGGTCTGAAAGACGAGCTGGTTAGGTGCATTGGTCGTGCTAAATTCTCCCTCAGTGTACCCAAACAGGCGTTGGAGTGTGGCGACTAGGAGATCTTCACAGTAACTTCATTGCAGTGTTATTGTAAGCCTACTTGTGGCAATAATAAGTGGACGAACTTAAATCTAAAAACCTTCCATTGACTCCCCAGATATGTGCTGGTTAGGTGCATTGGCCATGCTAAATTCTCCCTCAGTGTACCCGAGCAGGCACTGAAGTATGGCAACTGGGGCAACTTTCACAGTAACTTCATTGCAGTGTTAATGTAAGCCTGCTTGTGACTAATAAATAAGCTTTAAAAATGTTCTAATCCTCACCCACTCCTGACCCCCTTATCATCCTCCACACACCTCCCTCACCTCCAATCATCTGCCACTTCCCTCATCCTCCTGAGACAATCCAAGAAGCAAGATTAGGATTTCTACATGTGGAGAACTGACATGAATCCTCCACCCTCTTTTTTTTATCCAGTTTTGCAAATTAACCAAAGATGGGTTTTACAGATGTGGCCGGATAGAAAACTCACATCTATATCTGCAAAAGTCATTGCTGACTCTAAAAGATGTCCATTGTCTGATTGCTTTACATTTTCTTCTGAGCATCTTTAAAGCTTACTCAGATAAATGCTTATTATTTAAATCATTTTCCCGATTAACAGGATTAACAAGTATCGAGTTACTTATTGCTTGAGCAGACAATTCCAGTGGAACATTCTCATCATAGCCAATAGGCTAATCACTGGGTTGAAACCCAATGTTTACACACTCTAAAAATAAGATTGACTGGTAGGATTGTCATATGGAACAGTGTATATTTTGCTGGATTTTACAAGCCCCACAGTGGGGTAGGATGGGAGGCGAGAGGCCTTGTGGAATGGGAGCAGGAGGGAAGCCCAATGTCTTTCTGTTACCATGGATATTACCAGCACTGTTGATTGGAGGGGCGTCCAATTTGTGATCATTTATCCAGCCCTTGGCAGTAATTAACTGGAAGGAGACACTGCAAATTCACTGGGTAAACCCCGCTGCCTCTCAGCAGCTTCCTGGTCAATGGGCCCTCCACCATGGCTGTCCCTTGGCCTGCAGAGGAATCCCTGTGGCATCCCAGTGGAGGGTGCAACCAAACACCCCTGGTCTAGGGTCTCCTGGCCTGACTTTGGCATGGCAAGTAACAAAAATCCACCTTGTAGCTCAGCATGGAGACACCTGGTTCCTCCTGCAGCCTCAGAAGTGGTCTGTAATACTGATGACGCTGCAGAGGTTGTTGAGCTGTCAGCCCTCCATCGTTAATCTGGAAGCACATGGCAAATGCAAGTTAAATGTAATGATGGGATAATGATGGGATGTGCAATGATGATATGTGTAATGATGGTGTGTGTAATGATAGTGTGTTTATTAAATATGTGTCTGCATAAAGCTTCAACACAGAACACTGTAAAACTCTATTTTAAAGATTTAAAGTTTATTTATTAGTGTCACAAAGTCACGCTTACATTAACACTGCAATCTACTAGTGGAGTGATATGGTGGCATAGTGGTTAGCACTACCTCACAACACTAGAGACTCTGGTTTGGGTCGTTGTCTGTGCAGAGTTTTCATGTGTCTGCATGAATTTCCACCAGAACACTGCATTTGCCTGACGAAGACGAAAAGTCGAAAGCTTGCTGATTTACTATCAAATAAATTGGTTGGATTTAAAATTGGTGTTGTCAAACTTTACTGAATTTCCTCCCACAGTTTGAAAGATATGCTGGTTGGGTGGATTGGCTGTGCTAATTTCTTCCTCTGTTTACCCGAACAGGCGCCAGAGTGTAGCAACTAAAGGATTTTCAAAGTACCTTCATTGCAGTGTAAGCCTACTTGTGACGCTAATAAATAAACTTTAAACTTAGTCACTGCACTCCGGCACAAAGATCAGTGCAGCCTGCAAGGTAAATGAACATGCCAGACCTGGTCCAGGTTGGCATTCACAGAGTGTAGTGCCAGGAAAGGCCCTTGTAGGAGCCCCATGAGGGGGCTGGTGGAGAGCTGGTTTCAAGTTATGTATCGTGAGGGGAGGTGTGGGAGAATGGGCAGTGAGGGGGGAAACTTGCAGGTGCGGGGGGAGTGCATAGTGAAGGGAGGAAGGGGGGAATGCCTACGATACTTCTGTGGTAGTGAGGGCAGAGCGGGGGAAGACTAGCTAAAAATTGTGGGGATGGGAGGGGCCCTGATATCTTTATGGAGGGCAGGGGGAAGAGTTCCACTTCAGTGCTGATGGAGGTGCCCTTTAAAGATGGCGTCTGACCACCGTGGAGGCAGTCTTGCCGTCCCTCTCAGGCCCTGCTGCAGTCCAAGGGACCTGTAAACACTGTCCACTCAATCTCTTTACTCAGAGAGGCTTACAATCTGGAGAGAAAGCTGGACCTTGCAGCTGGAGAGCTTGCTGGTTTTCAGTCTGAGCCTGACGACTTTGACAAAAACATGGTAAGGTTCTGCCCATGCTGGTGATGCGTATGTGAGCCTCGTCATGTGTAGCACTTAAACCAATAGAGTGACAAGGCAGGATTTTCTGCTCCTGGTCTGTGAGGCTCCTGCCCTCTAAAGTAAGTGGTCTGGTGAGCAAACAAGCCACAGGTTTTTATTGCAATATGATGATGTGGGCACGCACCAGCTTTGTGTTGTTATCTCCCGTCAAATTAAAGGTCAAGAAGTTATCCTTCTTTTAAAAAACTGAGTTTGAATCATTGTTAAAGACGCAGAAAATTTTACGTTCTATTGCTACAATTGAGATTTGTTTACCAAATGACACTGATCTTTGAGTTCACCCTGAAAACCAAACTCAAAAAGCAAAGAGGTTAGCAACATTGTTTTGAAGCATGTGCACTCACATGCTTTATTCTCTGTGGAGTTAGGCACGCAAGAGTTATAGTTCGTAATAAGCTTCACCTTTCTCGTCACTGTAAAAGGACATTGCCACTAGGAACCCCTTGGGGAAGATTCCTGCTTGCTTACAATCATAGAGCAGAAGGAGGCCATTCGGCCCATCGAGTTTGCATTGACCACAATCACACCCTGAACGTAGAACATAGAACATAGAACATTACAGCGCAGTACAGGCCCTTCGGCCCTCGATGTTGCGCCGGCCAGTGGACCCTCTAACCTAAACTATTCCAATATCATCCATATGCCTATCCACCGAACATTTGAATGCCCCCAAAGTAGGCGAGTCCACAGCTGCTGCAGGCAGGGCATTCCACGCCCTCACCACCCTCTGTGTAAAGAACCTGCCTCTGACATCCGTCCTATAACTACCACCTCTTAATTTAAAGTTATGTCCCCTCGTGTTGGTCATCACCATCCGAGGAAAACGGCTCTCACTATCCACCCTATCCAATCCCTTGATCATCTTATACGCCTCAATTAGGTCATCGCGTAACCTTCTTCTCTCTAATGAAAATAACCTCAGGTCCCTCAGCCTTTCCTCATAAGGCCTTCCCACCATACCAGGCAACATCCTGGTAAACCTCCTCTCCACCCTTTCCAATGCTTTCACACCTTTCTTATAATGCGGCGACCAGAACTGTACGCAATACTCCAAGTGCAGCCGCACCAGAGTTTTGTACAGTTGTAACATAACCTCACGGCTCCTAAATTCAATCCCTCTACCAATACCCTGAGCCTCATCCTCACAACGCCATGCATCTACCCTACTAGCCCCCTGACACAAAGTGGCAATTTAACACGGCCAATCCTTTAAAACAGAGATGAGGAGGAATTTCTTCAGCCAGAAAGTGGTGAATCTGTGGAACTCAAGTGCTTATCCAAATATTTGTTCAAGGTTGTGAGGTTTCCAGCCTCCACTACCTTCCCAGGCAGTGCATTCCAGATTACCACCATCCTCTGAGTGGAGAAATGTTTTCTCAAATCCCCTCTAAATCTCCTGTTCCTTACCCTAATAACTAACACCGACTCGTGATTGACCCTTCACCCAACAGCGAACAGCTGCTCCCTACACCCTGTCCATACCCCATACACTTCAATCATGAATCCCCTTAGCCTTTTCTGCTCTAAAGAAAACAGTCCAAGCCAATCCAGTCTCTGCTTACAGCTCATATGCGAATAGCAAGTAGAAGTTACACGTTTGTAAGTCAGAACTCTTGATCATACAGCTACAAGAATCCCCTCTGTTACATAGCTCCAATAACCTGCACCCTGAAAAAGACCAGAAGAAAACATGGGTTTAGTGGCCAAACAAACAGCAGTGATTAATGCCTGAATGCACTATCTAGAATGCACCTTAGTTGGAATAGATAGAGAAGAGCTAGATAGAGGGGAAGAGAGGGTCATACTCCTGTTTATTTGGATTGGGCAGATCAGGAAGTGAACCAAATTTTGACCAATTGAAAGCAAGGCGAGACTATCTGTGATAAAAATCTTCAAACTATTGAGTACTTTTTGCTAAGCCAGTTAGACAACTGGAACTGTTTCTTTTCTCTGTCCCAGAATAAATAGCAATTATTTTTGATTTATTCAGAGGACAGCATTGTGGGTGGCAGTGAGGGGAGTGAATATTGAGGCTGCAAGTTTGAAAAAATTCTGATAACATCCTGAAAGATTAGGGAAAAGTTTGTGATTAAAAGTCATCCCAAAGTTAAACTGCCTGCCCCAGCCCTTCTCCATACCATCTCTCATTTTGTGGTACAACTGAACTGTATGAACCATCAGCTCGGTAGGTCAGTGCAATGCCTGATATGGAGCTAAAGCGTGTACCAGTTTCTTTTTAATTGGCCTTCTCAGACTGACACTGAAGGTCTGGCCCATTCACTCTCACACACAGTTGATGTAGTTTAGGAAGACCTTGGGAAATAACAACCAGGGAGGTTGCAGATAGTTAGCAGAGGCAGAACAGTACGTCCGTCATCATGCCTCATATCTGAATCCTAAATTGAAATGACTCAAAAATGACTCAAGACCACAAGGAACTACAAAAGGTCATGAACGTAGCCCAATCCTTCACACTAACCAGCCTCCCAACCATTGACTCTATCTACACTTCCCATTGTCTCAGAAAAGCAGCCAGCATAATTAAAGGCCCCACGAACCCCAGACATTCTCTTTTCCACCTTCTTCAATCAGGAAAAAGATACAAAAGTCTGAGGTCATGTACCAACCGACTCAAGAACAGCTTCTTCCCTGCTGCCATCAAACTTCTGAATAGACCTACCACATATTGTGTTGATCTTTTGCTAGCTACGACTGTAACAGGATGTTCTGCACTCTCTCCTTTCCCTCTCTATATTCTCTATGAAAGGTATGTTTTGTCTGTATAGCATGCGAAAAATACTTTTCACCGTAACCAGTACATTTTGAATGGGCTTACCATATATTAAGTTGATCTTTCTCTATACCTAGCTATGACTATAACATTACATTCTGCACGCTATCTGTTCCTTCTCTATGAATGGTATGCTTTGAGTATATAATGCACAAGAAACAGTACTTTTCACTGTGTACTAATATGGGTGACAATAATGAATCAAATCAAGACTTTTGTGACTCTGAATATCCACTATTTCCTCAGCAATACTCAGTGTAGCTTATGATGTTATTGCTGTAAGGACAAAAGAAATAGACATAGGAGTAGACCGCGCAGCCATTTCAACCTGCTCTGCCATTTGATAAAATCTTTCACCTCAACTCCACTTTTCTGTCTATTTTGCCTTCCTTGATTCCTTGAATGTCCAAGCATCTGTTGATTTTGGGCTTGGAAATACTCAATGACTGAACATCCACAGTCATTGTGGATGGAGAAACCCAAAGAGTCACAAGTCTGAGTGGAAAGATTTCTCTGTATTTCAGCTCCTTTGAGGCAGAGCTCTGGTCTCTCACGCCTGGGGAAAGAGCCTTTGGTCTGTCAAGCCCTCTTAAGATTTTTATGAATTTTAACGAGGTTGTGTCTCATTCTTCCAAATTGTAGAATATCAGTGCATTCCATTCAATCTTAGAGCGCAATCCTATTCCTGGAATCAATTAGTGGACCTTTGTTGCCCTCCGTTTCAGGCAACTTCCAACTCTGCTGACCTACATTGTCTCAATCTCCCCAAATGTAAAATTCTTATCCCTGTCTTCAAATTTCTGCAACCCTGCTCTGTCCTATCTACCCTTTTACCTTGCCTTATAATTCAAAACAGAACTTCTTGTGGTTGAGAGTTGTGAGCACAAATTAAATTCAACTTTTGAAGTTTATTTATTATTGTCACAAGCGAAGCAATGAAATTAATGTGAAAATCCCCTAGTCGCCACACTCTGGTGCCTGTTTGGGTACACTGAGGGAGAATTTAACATGGCCATTGCATCTAACTGGTACGCCTTTTGGATTGTGGGAGGAAACCGGAGCACCCGGAGGAAACCCACATATGCGTGAGGAGAACATGCAAACTTTGCTCAGACAGTGACCCAAACCAGGAACCAAATCCAGGTCCCTGATGCTGTGAAGCAGCAGTGCTATCACTTTGGCACTGTGCAAATCGCCAGTTATGGTTCTCCTCAGTAAACACTACGGTAGAACCGCTTTTTTTAAAAAAGTGGTAGAGTTGGGAAGGTAGGTAGCTGACAGCGAAATATGTGTTTTGGATACCTTGGAATTGGTAAGTGGTTTCTATGACAGCAAAACTGATGCACAGCTTGTTACAGTAAATAATTTGAATAAGATTCCTGAATGATTTTGTTTTCTCCTTTTGATAATTGGAGTTCTGATCTGCCAGCCAGCTGCTACCAAGACCTTACTGGCTCTTCCCAAATATTCCTTATAAAGCATCGGGTGTTCTGGGTATTTGTAGGTGTTCTGGTAACCATGGTGAAAGATGGATGAGGAATTTGGGAGACTGTAGTTAAATTGTGGCTGGTAATGGACTCTATAAATAGAGTGTTTTGGGTTGTGTCCCTGGGAAACGAACATTTCCAAGAAACAAACTGGGTCCACAAGAGGTGTTTCTGGGAGAATTTGTCCTGCAACTTTTTTTAAAAAAAAGATGGTCGCCTTATTTGGGCTGCATTCTTGATTTGTATGCTGGAAGTACAAATGCACAGCATAAAGTTGTCAAAGATGCTTTTTGCTTTTTTGTATGATCTTGTTTCAGAAACAAAGGTTTTCTAAGCCGCAGTTATGTGCCGAGAAATGAAACTGGCATGTCTCATTCTGTACAATTCAGTAGCTCTTACCGTCAGAATCAGGGTTTGGTTTGGTGTTCCGGCTGTTTAATTTCTCCATTGCAGGTGCTGTTGTGTGAAGGAAGCTCCCAGGCCTCTCTGCTATTGCTCAGTTTTGATGTGTAGAGAATCCTGGGGTGATAAGTTCTCTGATTACTCTTCCAGATAGCTCCTAAGCCACTTCTAACCATTACTGCCAAGTGGCCATTTCTCTGCAAGTGCAGGTGGTGTGTGTTGGCAAAGTGTTCAAATGAGTGGAGAATCAAAACTTAACTCGAATTCTGTCCTATTCTGCCCACTTGGGAGCTGGGCTAAGTAGTTTTGACACATGGATTGAGAAACCTGGCTAATTGCCTCTCAGTGTCCAAAGATATCTATGTTAGGCAGATTAGCTATGGTAAATGCTTGGGGTTAGGGGGGGATAGGGAGTGGAAATGAATGGGATGTTCTTTCAGAGACTCTGTGCAGACTCAGTGGGCTGAATGGCTTCTTTCTGCAATGTGAAAATTCTGTTCTATGCAGTGCCATTCCTACCCTCCAGTCAAGATCAGCTTACTGATCAAACAACAAGAATTAAAATCGGGGGTCAGCTACATGTTGCCCTTTCCAACCAAGCTGTGGGAAAAAAAATCAGTTATCCTTTCTGTTGTGTAAAACAAAATCTCACTTTCAGCCAAAACGCTTCTGAGTTTTCTCATTTCTAACTCATGTCCAGTGGTATTTAAGATCTTGACATCTCTGGTTCAGTTTTGCCAGTCTTCCACGTAATCTTGGAAATATCTGTTATGTCACTGCTAAAGTCTCAGTTTTCAAAGAATAAGAAGTCTCAAACAGCAGAATAATGTCCAACAGTTTTGTTTGGAATTATGAGCTTTTGGAACACAACTCCTTCATCAGATGACTGAGGAGCAGCATCACTCGCCTCATGAAATAGCAATACTCTGAAAGCTCATGACATCAAATAAACCTGTTGGACTTTAACCTGGTGTTGTGAGACTTCTTACTGAGCCCACCCCAGTCCAACACCGGCATCTCCACATCACAGTTTCCAAATAGAATAAGACAAATTCCTTAATGTTTCTTCATAATTTAGGTGGTATTAATGATGTGAGTTAAAAACGATACATAACCAGATCAGGACCTGATTCTACTAATAGGTGTTAGATGCAGTTAAAGGTGAGTCAGTATAATGTGGCTTGTACGAGGGTGGGCATTACACTAGAGCAGAAACATTTCAGAATCACACTCTGAGTGCCCCCATTGCAGCAACAAATACACTAGACAGTGTATTTCAATATCACTGGACAGTGATAGCCTTTTTCCTAGGATGGAGAAAGCTAGCACGAGGGGACACAACTTTAAATTAAGGGGTATGAGTTATAGGACGGATATCAGAGGTAGGTTCTTTACTCAAAGAGTGATAGGGAGTGGAATGCCCTGCCTGCAGCTGTGTAGATGCGCCAAGTTTGTGGCGTTTAAGAGGTTAGTTGATAAGTATATGGATGAGAAGGGAATGGTTTAGTTAGGAGGGGCATTGCTTTTTATTTTGGTCGGCACAACATCGAAGGCCGAAGGGCCTGTTCTGTGCTGTATTGTTCTATGTTCTAGACTGGAGATGTTCTATCTGCTCTCTGGATTGTTGCGTGCATGCAGGAATGCAATTGCTTTGCAAAAAAATCTTCCTTTCAGTATCATCCATGATCAGCGTATGTGTCAAATAATAAATAATATTCAACCATGCATTGAATAAACCCAAAAGTATATCCTTTCTGCACATTCTGGAAGAATGGTTGGGGATACAATAGTTAATAAGTGGATTTTTCTTGATCCATGCATCCAAATTGGATAGAACAGTGGCACAGCGGTTAGCGCTGCTGTTTCTCAGCATCAAGGACCCAGGTTTGATTCCTGGCTTCTGGAAAATATAGCACATTATTAACAGCACCTAACCTTCGTTTTCAGTCCAGAAATCCAGATTTAATTTTGAAATAATTCAGAATGATCATAGATTGGGATTGTTTGGTCTCTGAGACAAAATTCTGGTGGCTAGGTTTTGGTAATCAATAACATGTAAAATATTAAATGTTGTTGTGTATAATATTTATGTGTGTTATTTTAGTAAAACTTTTATAGGGGCAAACTTTCCAAACACATGGCCTTTCTACTTGTTGTTTCAAGCTTTGGCTACACTTTTCCTTTGCCATTTACAATTGGAAATCACTGTCAGTTTTCATTCAGTATTGCCATGTTAGCAGTTGTATAGCAATTGTTGGCTTTGTCTGCTAAGTTTCACAGAATCTCTACAGTGCAAAAGGGTGCCATTCGGCCCATCAAGTCTTCTGTGCCAACCACAATCCTACCCCGGACCTATTCCCATAATCTCACATACTTAGCCTACTAATCCTGCTGACATTGAGGGTCAGTTTAGCATGGCCAATCAATCTGACCTGCATATCTTTGGAGTGTGGGAGGAAAGTGAAACACCTGGAGGAAACCCACACTGACATGGGGAGAATGTGCAAAGTCCACCTAGTCACCCAAGGCCAGAAGCGAACTCAGGTCCCTGGTGTTGTGAAGCAGAAGTGCTGCCCATGCACTGTGCTACCTATCTTCCATACACTGTCCCCACCCCGATTTTGGAGAATAGCGGAGAGTTAGCAGGCTGATCAACCTCTCAATTCAGTCCTCATCCAAGCAGAAATTAGCGGCCACCAGGAAAAGTGTAGAACTGAGCCAAAAGAAAGCACGGAAGCACAGTGGTTAGCACTGCTGCCTCACAGTGCCAGAGAATCAGGATCGATTCCAGCTTTGGATCATTGTCTGTGTGGAGTTTATTCATTCTCCCTGTATCTGCATGGGTTTCCTCCAGGTGCTCCGGTTTCCTCCCACAGTCCAAAGATGTGCAGGTTAGATGGATTGGCCGTGCTAAATAGCCCCTTAATATCCAAAGCTGTGTAGCTTAGAGGGTTGGTCATGCTAAATTAACTCTTAGCATCTCAAGATGTAGGTTAGGTGTATTGGTTGTGCTAAATTGCCACTTAATGCCTAAAGATGTGTGGGCTAGGTAGATTGGCCATACTAAATTCCCCCTTAGTGTTTTAAGATGTGTAGATTAGGGGGATTTATGATGATAAATACATAGTAAATGGGGTTATGAGGATAAGACATGAGGAGGAGTGCCTGGGTAAGATGCTCTTTTGAAGATTTAGTGCAGACTTGATGGCCTCCTTCAGCATTCTATGGAATTGATGGGTCTATGGTCGCTGTTTCAACAGGTCTTCCCTGGGAGCAGGAGTTGGAGGATGTGTAGGGAGTTGGGGGGGGATAGGGTTGCATGGGATGGATTCCTGTCTAGCGTATGTTACTATGTTAGTTAGGTTGCATCAAATTAAAGTAAAATAAATGTAAATTGCTGGTTCCAGCTGCAGAATTAATAATTTTGAAAATATTTGCCTTTTGTACATTGTGAAAGAAAATTAGTGTCAAGTGCGACATAGTGGTGAGTCATGGAACATTGACGATGGGATGTGAAATTTACATAGCAGTACAAGTCTTTGTACATCAGTGATCAAAGACATGGTGAGGAATGAGGGGTGAAAGTCCTGCCTTTAGAATGAGTCTTGCATTGATGCAGTCAGAGTTGTCACTGGAACTCTCTGTAGGTGGCAAGATAGTGGTACTTGCATACTGAGTTCCTCATTGTTCACTGGAGCTCTGTCTGTGGGCTCGAGGTGGCTGGGATATTGTTGCTGTTTGCACAATGAGTCTTGTACTTATACAAAGTTCAAGCAGATGATACCAGATAGCTGGAGTGATGGTGTTTTCTGCACAGTGACTCCTCTACAGGTAGCTGAAACTATGCCCCTTTGCAGTAGGCGTATGAACCGAGAGTGCTTATAGCTCCAGTGTGTTTAAAGTTTTACTACAGTCCAAAGAACAAAAAACATTTCAGCACAGAAAGAGGCCCTTTGGCCCTCCAACCCTGCGCCGCTTATGTGCCAAATGAGGCCATTTGTTTGTATAAATGATTCATTTTTAAACAAGTGAGAGTAGGGGCTGGAATCACATCAATGATTCTGTTTCCACCATTACAATCACGGCTGCAATCATGCTTTAGCAACCTTGAAAATAGATTCTGTATACTAGTCAGGATAAATTATGCTAATTGCACAATTTGCTTTGTTACATTTCAGTAAGTCATGAAATAGATTTGCCCTGTTGTAGGAATTAATTGGATTCATTTACAGTGTCTTGTCATCCATACTGACCAATCTTTCATATTCCTAGTGTGAACTCCTTTGTCAATTTTTCTCTAATTACACTCCTGTGAAGTGCTTTGGGATAATTTCCCATGTTAGAGGTGCTATATAATGCATCCTGGTTGAGGCCATGTTTGCGAAACCTGTCTCTCCACTCACCAGCTGAAGGAGCAGTACTCTGAAAAATTGGAATTCCAAATAAACCTGTTGGACTTTAACTTGGTATTGTGAGACTTTTTACTGTGCCCACCCCAGTCCAACACCAGCATCTCCACCTCATGGACACACATAACAATTAGATCCTGGAGTGGGATTCGAACCTGGAGCTTCCAGCCTCAGAGGCAATAATGCTACCATGGAATTAGTTGGTAGAAAGGGTTAACTGATGAGGTATTCCTTTAATCACTGACATGTCAGCGGCGTCAGGTCGTGGTTTTAATGCAGGTGGGAGAGCCAGTGCATTGGTTGCCTGGGGGTCTCTGCTGAGACTCAGCCAAAATTAATCTCCTATCCCGGTTGACATTTCCCTGGCTTCAGAAGGAAAGAAAAAGGAGTTGCATTTATATCACACTTGTCAAGACCATCAGGCATCCCGTAGGAGTTTACAGCCAGTGAAGAACGTTTTGAAGTGTATCGCTGTTATAATACAGGAAATACAACATCCAGTTCATGGAACTCAAACTCCAAAATGTGATAACAGCCAACTAATCTGTTTTTGTGATGCTGATTGGGGGATAAACACTACACACAGGGCAGAACTCCTTGCTGTTCCCCAGAATAGTGCCAAGTGATCTTTCAATTCTGGCCAAGCAGATAGGGCCCTGGCTTAATGCCCAACCAAAATGATGGCACCTCTGACAGTGCAGCCCCTCCTCAGTACTCCACTGAGGTGCCAGCCTTGATTTTTGTTCTCTGGTCCTGGAGGGGGCTATTGAACTAGAAGCTTTGTGACTCAGAGGCGGCTGTGCTATCCACTGAGCAACCGTTGACACTAAAAACACAGGCGGGTGGCTGTTGGTGAGTTAAGACTGGGTGGTCCGTGAACTAGCCTAGCGGAACTCAGCTAAGCCTGGGATATGGGAGGAAATGATGAAATAGTTTCACCTTCATTCCTCTACCTGCAACTTTATCCCGCAATTGATCACTCACTGGGGATAAAATCTGGCCAAATTGTAAAATACGCGATATTGCACTGAAATGTTGAACGATTGACCTGATATTGCACAGGTTACAAAAACAGAAAATGCTGGAAAATCTCAGCAGGTCTGACAGCATCTGTGGAGCAAGAATAGTGCCAACGTTTTGAGTCAGGATGACCCTTCGTCAGAACTCAAATGATGCTGTCAGAGCTGCTGATCTTTTCTGTTTTTTATTTCAGATTCCAGCTTTGGCAGTAATTTTGCCTTTTATCGCAGGGGTTACTCATTGGCTGAAGTCAAATGTCTCATTCTGTGTGAAGAAGAATTTCTTGACACCAGTCATGGAATGACTCTTTATGTTTCTTTTTAACCTGTATCCAATTGTTCTGCTCCTGCAGCTTAATTCAAGGTTGGAGCATTTTTTTTTCAACAATTATCTTTTTCCTCTAGGGTTCTAAACATTTGTCTCATTTATTGATTGAACACCAAGTTTCTCTAATCTTCCCACATCATTCAGAAGCCTGACACTAGTGATCAGAATGGCGGTTCTTTTAAGGACTGGAGGCAGTGCAATAATGCGCTCATGTTTCTTGGCAATTAGAACTGAATACATTATTGAAGTTATGCCTTGAACAGGCACGATAGAGTTTGATCACAACCTCCTCTGGCATATAGGCTACTGTTCTAGCTGTGTAGTTCTACATCCTGTTGGATCTACAGTGTTAGACACTACTTAGACTCTGAGGGGACATTCAGTTGAGTGTTGACTACTTTAACCTCATTCATAAAATCCATGTCATCTATTTTCCCACTCCCTCTGAAGCATTTTATACCTGTCTGCCTTAAATTTCATCTACTATGGTCTTGTTCTCTTAGATTCCCTACAGTGCAGAAAAAGGCCATTTAGCCCCTCAAGCCTGCACCAACAACAATCTCACCCAGGTCCTATCCCACTCACCTCATGGATTTACCCTTGACACTAAGGGACAATTTAGCACAGCCAGTCTACCTAGCCTGCACACCTTTGGAGTGTGGGAGGAAACCGGAGCACCTGGAGGAAACCCATGTAGACAACATACAAACACCACAGAGAGGGTAACCTGAGGCCGGAATTGAACCTGGGTCTTTGGTGCTGTGAGGCAGCGGTGCTAACCACTGTGCCACCCATACTGTGCATAGTGTCTAACTAAGTCTGCAATTTCTACTAATTCCACTGCCCAGACTGCTACGGAGAATGATCAAATTTCCAGATATCACAATACATGGACAGTGGAATTAATAGAAATTTCAGATTTTTCTCCCTAAAGGAGATTAGTGAACTAGATGGGTTTTATGACAATTATTTCATTGGGTTTCTTTAATTACAGTTTAAGAACCACAGCAATCTGTTTTGCAATAATATTTGCCTTGTTAGAATTTATGCTATTAAAAATGTTGAATAACAGTGGTGAAAATAATGCTCTTGAGCAAATAAGGAATATGCTATTTGGTCCTAGAATCTTAACGTCAGCTGGTCTCGGATTGTTAAGTCCGTCTGCACCTTGAAGGTTCAGTTCAAAATCAAAAATTACTTGCGGTTTGTCAACTCGAGTAGGAGCCAAGTTCTGCACATTTAGCTCCCAAGTAAACCCAGTAACCTAGTAACAGCATTCTTACACCTTATCACCATCAAATATCACAAAGTGTCATACCTGGATTGATTTTTAGTACAGGAATTGCTTATATCAGTAAAACATAGCAATGTTTCTTCAGAAACAACGTCCCACAAAGAAATGGCTGGTTAATCAATCCTTCTGGTATGTGGGATAATGGAAAAAAAGTAGGCTTTTCTTTGAATAGTGCCATCAGCTCTCTTAACAGATAGGACTCGGTGTAGGACTTGATACAGCAGGTGAGATCATATGGGATCCGAGATGAGCTAGAAGATGGATAAAAAATTGGTTTAAGTGTAGAAGGCAGAGACTAACAGTGGAAGAGTACTTTTCTAACTGGAAGTCTGTGACAAGCAGTGTTCCACTAGCATCAGTACTGCGGCCTCTGTTGTTTGAAATATGTATAAATGATTTGGAGGAAAATGTAAGTGGTTTGATTAGTAAATTTGTGAGTGATACAAAAATTAGGGGAGCAGGGGATAGTCAGGAGGATTGTCAAGAGGATGCAGCAGGATATAAATTGGTTGGAGATCTAGCTGAAAGATGGCTGATAGAATTAAACCTGAACAAGCGTTATACAATTTTGAATATCTACTGCAGAAGGAAGGTATACAGTAATGGTAGAGCCCTCAGAAATATTAGCATACAGAGGGATCTGGGTGTGCAGATCTACAGTTCTCTGAAGGTGGGCAACTAAGTTTTGATTTGATTTAATTTATTATTGTTACATGTATTAGTTTACAGTGAAAAGTATTGTTTCTTGCACGCTATACAGACGAAGCATACCGTTCATAGAGAAGGAACGGAGAGAGTGCAGAACATAGTGTTACAATCATAGCTAGGTGGACAAAGTGGTCAAGAAATGTATGGCATGTTGGCCTTCATTAGTCAGGGCAATGAGTATAGGAATTGGGAAATCATGTTGCAACTGTATAAGATTTTGATTAGGCCGCATTTGGAATATTGTCTACAACTCCGGTCGCCACACTGCCAGAAGAATGTTGATGCATTGGAAAGGATGCAGAAGAGATTTACCAGGATGTTGCCTCATTTGGAGGATATGGACCACGAAGAAAATTGAACAAACTTAGATTATTTTCATTGGAACGTCAAAGGATGAGGAGGGGAAGGAGTGGGACCTGATAGAGATTTATAAGATTATGACAAGCTTGGATAGAGTGGATAATTAGACTCTTTTTCCCAGGGTCAAACGGTCAATTATGCAGGGGCATAGGTTGAGAATGAGAAGGGGAACGTTTATAAGAAATGTGAATGGTATGTTTTTGCACAGAGGGTGGTGAATGCCTAGAACGCGCTGCCGAAGGAAGTGGTAGAAGCAGATTCTATAACAGCGTTCAAGCAGGGTCTGGATAGACACATGAATAGGCAAGAAATAGAGGGATTTAGGGCACATAGAGACAAGAAAATATTAGATTAGAGAGGCATCTGACTTGGCACAGACTTGGTGGGCTGAAGGGCCTGTTCCTGTGCTGTACTGTTCTTTGTTCTTTGTTTATATCATTCAAAGAACAAGGATGAAACTCTCCCAAAAAAACATTCTGAGTGTCGAATTGGCCTAAATTCTGGAGTAAATTCATGTTGGTTTTTTTCAGCGGGATTTTCAAAATGAATCTCCCACACTCTGTGCACTGCAGAGTGCACGAACGTGAATCTTATTAAAAATCAGGGCGCGGGGGCTTATTTCCACTGGACAGGCAGGTAGCATAGCACTGAATGGGCCACTGTGCATGCGCTGATCTGTCAGTGCTGAGATTGGCACACGCACAGTAGCCCCCCACTGCTGGCCACCCAGTCTCTGGTCAGCCCTGTGTTCCTCTGATTCTCCCCAATCACTGCGTTTCCAGATGTGTCTGGGTCAGCCCCACATTCGAACCACCCCCCCCACCATCTCATCCAACCCTGACCGCCACCCACCACCCCCGATGGTCAGCTCTCATCACTGGCCTCCCTCTCTCTGTCATCACTGAATGCAAAGTGGCAGCAGGTTCCTCCCACCCCCACCCTCTGAGACCCTGATCCCCATCAGAGCCCTCTTGCTCTGGTCCCGCACCTTTGGCACTGCCCAATGCTCAACGGATTGTGCTAAAGTGCCGCCCCCCCACCCCTGGCCAAGCATTGGCAGTTTTGCCCCTTGGACAATGTGAGTGTGCCAGGCTGGGAGCTAAAGCAGTGCAGTGAGCTGGGGGAATCGCCTCCAAGGTCTTTAATGATGAAGAACTCTCCCAAGACTGGACCAGAGTGTCAACCCACACCAGGAGCTCAAACTTACAGGCTTGTAGCTCAAAGCTTAATGAATTAACAGCAGAATAAAATGGACATATGATAGCCTGTTGTTGGTAAAGATAGTGACCGGAATTCTCCAACCGTTCACACCCAAGGGTTTCTCAGTTCCATCCAGCAGTACTTCCCTGCATGGAGGTTTCCCACTGGCATGGGGTGACTTCAACGGGAATTCCGCTGCTAGCAAACACACGCCACCTCCCACAGACAGGAAAGAGTGGTTGAGAGGCCGGAGAATCTCGCCCAGTTTATTGAAGCAATTCCTGTTAATGAGTTGAGGCTTGAAATTATGAGTTGACAATCTTGTCTTCTTCAAGAGAAGGTAATGGTGCAGTGGTATTGTCACTGTTCTAGTAATCCGGGGGACCGGGGTAATGCTCTGGGGACCTGCATTCGAATCCCACCATAGCCGATGATGAAATTTGAATTCAATAAAAATCTGGATTAAAAAAGTCCAGTGATGACCATAAAACTATTGTCGTAAAAAACTTTTGGGGAGGGAGATCTGCTTTCTTGCCTGGTCTGGCCTACATGTGGTAGGCCAGATCCATGGTAATATGGTTGACTCTGAAATGCCCTGGACTAAGATAGGTAATCTTGAGGGAAAACAATGAAGTTTATTTATTGGTGTCGCAAGCAGGCTTATATTAACACTGCAATGAAATTACTGTGCAAATTACCCCCTTGTCATACTCCGGCACCTGTTCGGGTACTTTGAGGGAAAATTCAGCGTGGCCAATGCACCTAACCAGCATGCCTTTCAGCCTGTGGGAGGAAACGGAGCATCTGGAGGAAACCCATGCAGACACAGGGAGAACGTGCAAGCTCCACATAGACAGTGACCCAAGCTGGAAATTAAACTGGAGCCCTGGCGCTGTGAGGCAGTAGTGCTAACCACTGTGTCACTGTGCTGCCCAATAATCAGCCAACAGGTAATACTTCGAGGTATTCCAACATGGTAAGGGCCATGTAATGGCAATTATTTCGCGCAGCAGCAAAATAATTTTGAAGCATTATCGCTGCTGATGAGTTCAGATAGGGACAGTGTTAGCTTTGTGTTACCTCCTGCAACGGGATAACTGTAGGTGCTCATTTACAATCCCTAAATGTAGAATGGTTTGGGCTACTTAAGGAAGGATGTGCTGGCCTTGGAGGAGGTCCAGAGGGGTTCATGAAAATCATTGCAGGAATGAAGGGTTTGTCATCTGTGGAACGGTTGAGAAGTCTGGGTCTATACTCGATGGAGTATAGAAGGAGAAGGAAAAATCTAATTGAAACTTACAGAATACTGAAAGGCCGAGATGGAGTGGACATGGAGAGGGTGTTTCCACTAGTGGGAAAAACTAGAACTGAAGGAACACTCCTCTAAAACTGAGGTGAGGAAGAAAATTCATCAGCTGGGATGGTGAATCTGTGGAACTCATTGCCAGGAAGGCCAGGTCATTGAGTGTCTTTAAGATAGAGATAGATAGCTTCTTGATCAATACGAATTACAGGGGAAAAGGCAGGAAATAGGGGATGAGAATCATATCACTGAAGAGTGGAGCAGACTTGATGGACTGAATGGCCTAATTCTGCTCCTATATTTTATGGTTTTATGGCTAACATTTTTGGAATTGCACCTTGGATAATGGGGGGGGGGGTGGCGGGGGTGGGGGGGAACACAGGGTAGCACTGTTGGGAAGTAGAAGTGCCTTATTGAATCACTGGGAACAATGACCTTGAAATCTAACAAAAATATTTTACCTTGGCATATTGTTGTGTGGCAGTTTCATAATCCCAAGTCTCATTGATGATTAAAACATAATAATCTGCTCATTAACCTCGCCTGCTTGAGTGAGATTACCACGTGTGCTGATTCACTCCTAACCGTGTTTGAACTGCTTCTTAAAAATGATTCAGAAAGCGTTTCAGTATGTGTGCTGTGTCAGCCGGGGGAGAGTAGGTGGGCGTGTTGGTGATAATTCGTTTGGGTCTCTAAACTTTCCACTTGGCCGTGTGTTTGCAGTTTTTATTCGCTGCTGATTGGGTTGTTCCAGAACGTTCCATTTCTTTGATTGGATTGGCGAGGGTCACACAGTGAGTGACTGTACCGCAGTTCTGCGTCACACATGGCTTGATAACGGAAGACTGAAGGAGGCTGTTATGTGACCTAAGAGACTTGTGCTTTGGCCCAAGGTCCATGCAGATGAACTGAGAGGAAAAGCTCTCCATATTTGGAAAAAAGAGAACCAGCCGTCTGTAGGCTTTATTCCCGAAACCAGTTTATGTAGAATCCACTTGGAATGTTATATTTAGAAGATTACTAGCTCATTTTCTGTCTTAAGTTTCCCATTGCTTGACATTTAAAGGAGCAGGCCATTGCAGAGTACAGAGTTAAGCTTTTAGAAACATTTATCTGCAATCATGAGATTGTCTCCATCAACAACTCTTTATTTGACTGAGTTCAGTGAAATTTGGATTGAATTTCTTTTATAACAGATTGGGATGTGCAAAACTGAAACCACCAAGCACTTCCACGCATTCCAGAAATCAACAGAGAGCAATTATAATCAGAATCCTTATCTTGGGCACAGTGACACAGTGGTTGGCACTGCTGTCTCATAGCGACAGGGATCCAGGCTCAATTCTGGCCTCGGGTTACTGTCTATGTAGAGTGTGCACATTCTCCCCATGTCTGCATGGGTTCCGACTGGACATTCTGGTTTCCTCCCTCACTCCAAAGATGTGCAGGTTTGGTGGATTGGCCATGCTAAATTGACCCTTGTATCGGGAGATTAGCAGAGTAGGTGTGTGGCATTAGAGAAGTAGAGTGGGATGTTGTTAGCATAGACTCGATGGGCCGAACGGCCTTCTTCTCTACTGTATGGATTCTATGGAGGATCTTTGTTTCTTGCTCACTCCCTTGCCCAGAGGTACTGAGGCCAACTGGTGTTCTGCTGATTTTCCATCTCAGAACAACTAACTGGGCCAATGAGCAAAATAAATCCATGGTAGATGTGGTTCAATATCGCACTGGGTGGTGCATTCACTCAGTAACCTATCGAAAAAGTTTATATACCTTTATAAAATCAATGAAAGGAAATCCTTGCTCCCAAAGCAAAACTTCCCAGCTTTGACATCTCTGAATCTTAATCTCTATGAAATTAATGTTCTTACATTAAAGCCGCGGTTTGTTTCAGACCTTCCTGTCACTTGTGTGCACATGATTGCCAGGTGGATTGCCATGGAGAAGTTAATTAATTATATTCATCAGGAAAATAATTAACTGTGAAACATGATTTCTGGAGCCCAATACATGTGAATATTGCAGTGGTGATGTCCAGGTAGAATACGTGAATTGCTCACATTTTTTATACAAAGTGTGCAGGAAGGTTTTTTGACTCAGTATGTAGATAGGCCAACTAGAGGTGAGGCTACATTGGATTTGGTGCTGGGCAATGAGCCAGACCAGGTGTTAGGCTTGGAAGTTGGTGAAAATTTTGGTGATAGTGACCACAATTCGGTTATGTTCACCTTAGTGATGGATAGGGATAGGCATGAACCTGGGGGCAGTAGTTATAGCTGGGGGAATGGTAATTATGAGGCTATTAGGAGAGAATTAGGGTGCATAGGTTGGACTAGGAAACTACAGGGACTGGGAACATCTGGAATGTGGAGCTTATTCAAGGAGCAGCTACTGCGAGTCTTGATAAGTATGTCCCTGTCAGGCAAGGAGGAAATGGTCGAGTAAGGGAACCATGGTGTACTAAAAAAGTTAATTTGCTGGTTAAAAGGAAAAAGGAGGCTTATGTCAGGATGAGGCTTGAAGGCTCAGTTAGTGCATTGGATAGCTATAGATTAGCCAGGAGGGAGCTAAAGAGTGAATTCAGGAGAGCTAAAAGAGGATATGAGAAGACTTTGGCTGATAGGATCAAGGAGAATCCTAAAGCTTTCTTTAGATATGTTAAGAATAGAAGATTGGTTAGGGCAAGATTAGGGCCAGTGAGGGACAGCAGTGGGAAGTTGTGCATGGAGCCTGAAGAGATTGGAGAGGCACTGAACAAATATTTCTCTTCGGTATTCACGCAGAGAGATGTAAATGTAGTTGTGGATAACACTGGGATACAGGGTTGTAAACTGGAAAGTATTGAAGTAGATAAGGAGGATGTGCTAGATATTCTTGAGGGTTTGAAGTTAGATAAGTCCCCTGGGCCGGACGGAATTTACCCTAGGATTCTCTGGGAGGCGAGACAGGCGATTGCAGAGCCTCTGGCTCTGATCTTCAGGTCGTCGTTGGTTACAGGTATAGTGCCGGAAGACTGGAGGATAGCGAATGTGGTCCCATTGTTCAAGAAGGGGAATAGGGACTTTCCGGGGAATTATAGGCCGGTGAGTCTTACTTCTGTTGTGGGCAAAGTATTGGAAAGAATTATTAGGGATAGGATTTATAGTTATTTAGAGAGAAATGAATTGATTGGGGATAGTCAGCATGGTTTTGTGAAGGGTAGGTCGTGCCTTACTAACCTTATTGAGTTTTTTGAACAAGTGACCAAAGAGGTGGATGGGGGTAAGGCAGTTGATGTGGTATATATGGACTTTAATAAGGCGTTCGATAAGGTGCCCCATGGAAGGCTTCTGCAGAAAATGCAGATGTATGGGATTGAGGGTGATTTAGCTAATTGGATTAGGAATTGGCTAGCTGATAGAAGACAGAGGGTGGTGGTTGATGGAAATTATTCATCATGGAGTTCGGTTACAAGTGGTGTACCTCAGGGATCTGTTTGGGGCCCCTGCTGTTTGTAATTTTTATAAATGATCTGGATGAGGGTATTGAAGGATGGATTAGTAAATTTGCAGATGACACTAAAGTCGGTGGAGTGGTAGATAGTGAAGAGGGTTGTTATAGTTTGCAGAGAGACTTGGACAAGTTGCAGAGCTGGGCCGAGAGGTGGCAAATGGAGTTTAATGTGGAAAAGTGTGAGGTAATTCACTTTGGCAGGAATAACAAATGTGTGGAGTATAGGGCTAATGGTAGGACTCTTAATAGTGTTGAAGAACAGAGGGATCTTGGTATATATGTGCATAGATCCCTGAAAGTTGGCAGTCAAGTCGATAAGGTTGTTAAGAAGGCATACGGAGTCTTAGCTTTTATTGGTAAGGGGATTGAATTTCGTCATGTTGCAACTGTACAAAACTCTAGTGCGGCCGCACTTGGAGTATTGTGTACAGTTCTGGTCCCCGCATTATAAGAAAGATGTGGAGGCATTGGAGAGAGTACAGAGGAGGTTTACCAAGATGTTGCCTGGTATGGAGGGCAGGTCTTATGAAGAGAGGCTGAGGGATTTGAGGTTGTTTTCATGAGAAAGAAGGTGGCTAAGAGGAGACCTTATTGAAACATATAAGATGATTAGAGGTTTAGATAGGGTGGACAGGATAGAGAAAGCTAGCACGAGGGGACATAGCTTTAAATTAAGGGGTGGTAGTTATAGGACGGATGTCAAAGGTAGGTTCTTTACGCAGTGGATGGTAAGGGTATGGAATGCCCTGCCTGCTGCAGTTGTAGATGCGCCAAGTTTGGCGGCGTTTAAGAGGTTAGTGGATAAGTTTATGGATGAAGAGGGAATGGTTTAGGTTAGAGGGTCATTGCTTTTTCTTAATTGGTCGGCGCAACATCGAAGGCCGAAGGGCCTGTTCTGCGCTGTAATGTTCTATGTTCTATGTTCTACTGTATAGAGATTAATGCAATTGCCATTGAATGTCTCAGGCACGCATCTTCTAAGACGGGTAAAGTGGGCGGCTTCTCATTGAGATTTATCCTTTCCCTGTGACTAGCTGAATCTTGAAGATCAGAGCTCAGCGTATGTTGCTCAAGCAATCATCAAAAACGTGCCCCATGATAGCAATGACACTTTTTAAAAATTCATTTATGGGATGTGGGTGTCAATAGTTGGATCAGGATTAATTGCCTATCCCTCGTCGCTCTTGAGAGGGTGGTGATGATCTGCCTTCCTGTACCATTGCAGCCCCTGAGGTGTAGGTATATCCACGGTGCTGTTAGGGAGACAGTTCCAGGATTTTATCCCAGTGACAGTGAAGGAATAGCAATATATTTCCATATCAGGATAGTGAGTGACTTGGAGGGGAACCTCCAGGTGGTAGTGTTCCCAGATATCTACTGCTTTTGACCTTCTAGATGGCAGTGGTTGTGAGTTTGGAAGGTGCTGCCTAAGGAAGCTTGATGAGTTGCTGTAGTGCATCTTGTAGATGGTATACATTGCTACTTCTGAGGATCAACGGTGGAGGAATTGAATGCTTGTGGAAGGGGTAGCAATCAAGCTACATTCAGCTACACGCGATTAATGGATTAATTGTCACTGCTGTTAGGGAATATTGCTCTGATTTCTCATTTTCTCACTTCAATTAGTTTATTCATTTATCTTTGTATTTGAAGGGTCTTCGATTAGCTAAAGCAGAAAAGGTGGCCGTCTCTTTCTTGGCTGTCTGCACTAAAACCAATCTGAAAATGGTTCTTCCACACTGTTGTGGAAATTGCAGATAGTCATCATTGCAATTGTTGCTGTAACATCGAGAGTAGGCAAAGTGCAGAAAACAAAGAAAGAATTTCTTTATTTAGGCTGTTAGGCTTGTTAGGTGTTAGGTGTTAGGTGTAAGGTGTTAGGCTTGGAAGTTAGTGAACATTTTGGTGATAGTGACCACAATTCGGTTACGTTCACCTTAGTGATGGACAGGGATAGGCATGAAGCTGGGGGCAGTAGTTATAGCTGGGGGAAGGGTAATTATGAGGCCATCAGGAGAGAATTAGGGTGCATAGATTGGACTAGGAAACTACAGGGACTGGGACCATCTGGAATGTGGTGCTTATTCAAGGAGCAGCTGCTGCGAGTCCTTGATAAGTATGTCCCTGTCAGGCAGGGAGGAAATGGACGAGTAAGAGAGCCTTGGTGTACGAAAAAAGTTGATTTGCTGGTTAAGAAGAAAAAGGAGGCTTATGTTAGGATGAGGCTTGAAGGCTCAGATAGTGCAATGGATAGCTATAGATTAGCCAGGAAGGAGGTAAAAAGTGAATTGAGGAGAGCTAAGAGGGGACACGAGAAGATGTTGGCTGATAGGATTAAGGAGAATCCTAAAGCTTTCTTTCGATATGTTAAGAATAGAAGATTGGTTAGGGCAAGATTAGGGCCAGTCATAGACAGCAGTGGGAAGTTGTGCGTGGAGCCTGAAGAGATTGGTGAGGCACTGAATAAATATTTCTCTTCGGTATTCACGCAGAGTGCTGGAAATGTAGCTATGGAGAGCACTGAGGTACAGGGTTGCAAATTGGGCAGTATTGTAGTAGATAGGGAGGATGTGTTAGAAATTCTCGAGGGTTTGAAGTTGGATAAGTCCCCGGGGCCGGACGGGATTTACCCTAGAATTCTCTGGGAGGCTAGAGAGGAGATTGCAGAGCCTCTGGCTCTGATCTTCAGGTCCTCGTTGGTTACGGGTGTGGTTTCGGAGGACTGGAGGATAGCGAATGTGGTCCCATTGTTTAAGAAGGGGAAGAGAGACCTTCCAGGGAATTATAGGCCAGTGAGTCTTACTTCTGTTGTGGGCATGGTATTGGAGAGAATTATTAGGGATAGGATTTATAGTTATTTAGAGAGAAATGAATTGATTGGGGACAGTCAGCATGGTTTCGTGAAGGGTAGGTCATGCCTTACTAACCTCATTGAGTTTTTTGAGAAAGTGACCAAAGAGGTGGATGGGGTAAGGCGGTTGATGTAGTATATATGGACTTTAGTAAGGCGTTTGATAAGGTGGCCCATGGAAGACTTCTACAGAAAATGCAGATGTGCGGAATAGAGGGTGATTTAGCTAATTGGATTAGGAATTGGCTGGCAGATAGAAGACAGAGGGTGGTGGTTGATGGGAGATATTCATCGTGGAGTTCGGTGACAAGTGGTGTGCCTCAGGGGTCTGTTTTGGGGCCCCTGCTGTTTGTAATTTTAATAAATGATCTGGATGAGGGTATTGAGGGATGGATCAGTAAATTTGCAGATGACACTAAAGTGGGTGGAGTGGTAGATAGTGAAGAGGGGTGTTATAGTTTGCAGAGGGACTTGGACAAGTTGCAGAGCTGGGCCGAGAGGTGGCAAATGGAGTTTAATGTGGAAAAGTGTGAGGTAATGCACTATGGCAGAAATAATAAATTTGTAGAGTATAGGGCAAATGGTAGGATTCTTAGTAGTCTAGATGAACAGAGGGATCTTGGTGTGTATGTGCATAGATCCCTGAAAGTAGGCAGTCAGGTCGAGAAGGTTGTTAGGAAGGCATATGGAGTCTTGGCTTTTATTGGTAGAGGGATTGAATTTCGTAGCCGCAACGTCATGTTGCAACTGTACAAAACTCTAGTGCGGCCGCACTTGGAGTATTGTTTGCAGTTCTGGTCCCCACATTATAAGAAAGATGTGGAGGCATTGGAGAGGGTACAGAGGAGGTTTACCCGGATGTTGCCTGGTATGGAGGGCAGGTCTTATGAGGAGAGGCTGAGGGATTTGAGGTTGTTTTCGTTAGAAGGAAGGCGGTTAAGAGGAGACCTTATTGAAACATATAAGATGATTAGAGGTTTAGATAGGGTGGACAGTGATAGCCTTTTTCCTAGGATGGAGAAAGCTAGCACGAGGGGACACAGCTTTAAATTTAAGGGGTATGAGTTATAGGACGGATATCAGAGGTAGGTTCTTTACTCAAAGAGTGAGTAGGGAGTGGAATGCCCTGCCTGCAGCTGTTGTAGATGCGCCAAGTTTGGTGGCGTTTAAGAGGTTAATTGATAAGTATATGGAAGAGAAGGGAATGGTTTATTTTGGAGGGGCATTGCTTTTTATTTTGGTCGGCACAACATCGAAGGCCGAAGGGCCTGTTCTGTGCTGTATTGTTCTATGTTCTATGTTCTATGTTCTAATTTACATATATTGTACCGTTTACAACCTTATGCAGTTCCAAGGTGGTTTGCTTCGGACGTATGGTTGCTGTTGTGATGTCGAAACCTGCAACATCTTATTGCAAGGCCCCACAAACAGTAATGAAATAAATGAGCAGATGATCTATGATGTTATCTGAGGGATGAATGTTGGTCATGGCATTGAAGAGAATGACTAGAATCAGGAGCAGGTGAAGGAATGTAAGTAATGATGGTTGTAATAAGTGTCACGAAGCAGAGTTTAATCCCCTTTATCTCACTTTGTAATCTAGTAAAAGCGCTTGGGAAGATGTTACCTGTTCTACATTAACATTTAGAGGTTTTTAATATAAAGACCTGATGCTCACTTTAAGTGAATAATTAACAAGTTATTTTATTTAACCAACCGGAACTTTAACTAAACAAATAACACATTAATTAAAGGAAAATTTGACTGTAATGCTATTCAAATAAATACAAAGACCATTCAGTATCAAAACAGTAATAGAATTTTAGTCACTCCCAAAAAATACATATACAACCATGCCTAATATTTTTAAGAAGTTTTTGGAGTTTTTCTGTTGATTTCTCTGTCTGTAAGGCCTTTCTGATTTGATATCTTTTTGTTAGATAGATAGAGAATTCTCTTCAGGATAATTCTTTAACTGGCAGAATAGAGAGCCACTCTGGAGATTTCCCTCTGTTCTGGCTAGCTTTCAGTTGAACTCAAATGAACTGCAGATCGGCAGTTGAGTTCCTGTTTATAGTCCTGATGATCTATCCATTGTATGTACCCAGATTGATCTGAGATTGACAACAGCAAATTCAAATTTGATAGGTTCCTATTAGCTGAGTGTTTTCTTTAAATGGATAGGCTGTCAAAAATGGAAAAACCTAGAGCCTGTTACCAAGGCAACCCTAATGTTTGGTCCTGATTATAAGGTATTTTACTTAATCAACTAGAACTTAACTAAACAAGTAACATATTAATTAAAGGAAAGTTTGACTGTACTGCTGTTCAAATAAATACAAAGACCATTCAGTACTGAACAGTAAAACCAGTCTGATGGCTTCAGAAGCTTTTGGAATTTTTCTGTTACAAATTGCAATCTGTGTACCCCATGTGCCTACATTTTAATCATCCCAACATTAAACACAAAACAAGCTTTTAAAAGGACTATGCACTGATTTTTTTCCCCTTCTAGAAGCTTTTACAATTCTTTTACATCTTTATAAACATTCTTTGCATCTTTACAAACTCAGCTGCACAACATAAGAGTGGTACTGACATGTTACTATCAGGATTGCACCAGGAACCTCCGACCCCCCACATCTGTGGTTGGTATTCTCCAGTGCTGCTGCAGCGAATGAAGTTATGGTTGAGTGCCAAATTTTCCATTCTCGCTGGCACCAGGATAGAAATGGATAAGATTGGAGAACCCTGCTTCTTAATATTAATAGTGCTACACTGGTATGTCTTATCACATCAATTTCCCCCTGTTTTGGAAATATTGATGGTTTTTATTCTTGGATTAATTTGAATGTTTGAGATTTTGTATTGTGCCTCTCATCTTTTTTTCTTAATACAAAATTGCAAATATGATTGCTGTTGTTTTGTGTTGGTCCAGAAATTTTGACTTTACTTAAAACAATAAATTAGATAAATAAGAACATTGAGCTGTTCAGGCATATCTTATCGCTTCATCGTGGAAGATCCATGAACATTGTGCACTCCCCAACTCAATTTGGTTAGTAATTGTCCATCTTTTAGAGAATGTAGCGCTGAAGAAACATGCCAGGAAAATATGCCTATTTTTGAGCCTTTCTTCAGCATTACTGCCCTTAAATTAAACATAAACTGACAAAGAGATGGTGGCTTATATTTCAACTATTTGATGCCTGCCTGCTTAGCTGCTAATGAAAGTTAGCAATGAAATCATACCAGTGTCAACTCTAGAACATTATCAGCTTCAGCAGAGGGCTGGGTACTCCAATTCCATTCCTCTTCCCACCCACATCTAGTGGACGACTAAGGCAGATTTGTGTCTGTTTCCATAGCTGATAATTGCTGGGACAGGTCATTAGTCAGTTGCCAGAACTTTATAGCTTGAGAGCCACCACTCCACATTAAGCATGGCTGACCAGGAGTCTCTCCTGCTTTTACTGCCAGCTGTTGACGTGTTTGGAAGGATTTGCAGGTTTACGCACTCAACCTGTTTGACCGCTTTATGAATGCATCTTCCTTGACTGTTAAATCCTGGAGTGGGACTCAAACCCAGATCCAGCTCAGAGGTAGAGATGCTACCCACTGCAGCACAAGATCTCGCAGCTGTATGTTAATGGAACATTGTTGTAAGTGTGGGAGAGGAGATTCAACTCAGTCAGGGGTCAGGAAAATTAGCATGTCAGCAGCATCCTCACTGTAGACTGGCTGTCTCTGCATGAAATAGACAACACAGGGAATAGTGCATGTTTCACTATATCAATCAACAGGGCACAGTTGAACATCCTTCCTAACAGCACCAAAACTGTAATAAAGATATGATTAAGTAACCATTGCCTGACTGGGCATTCTATCTGTCTACACTAAAGATTATGACATTACCAGTGAGATGTGATAAGCCAGCTATTATTTCAGGCCTATCTCTTTGTATATATGCAAATGATTTACCAGTGTGCGTGACTAGAAATAATTATTGTTATAGAAGTTGTAAGTGCCCTATAAAAAAGGCTAATGTACACAACTGAGTAGGACAGACTGAAGCTTAGGTATTCTCCAGTTCTCTTCTTATCGTTAAGAAGGCAGTGAAGAATCCATCATTCATGAATACTGTGTCCAAATGTCTTTTGAGCACTGACAGAAGGATGGGCAGCCCAACCCTGCCTTGGTGGGCCTACTGGGTAGGACATTTGCACTGAGTTGTATGGAGAAGATTCAAGCTCCATCCGGGGCAGCTGTAGATGGTGAACACCAAGCACTGTGCTGGGAAAGTGGAAATACCACGTCAGAATGTACAGCTTAGGAGCCGGAATAGACCAAATGTCCCCTTGCACCTGCTCCACTTTTCAGTGTGCTCATCGCTGATCTTCTGCGTTTATTTCATTTCCTTGTTCATTCCCCATATCACTTGATTCACTGAGACACCAGAAGTCTGTCAAACTATCTCATCTTTAAATATATTCAAAAAAGCAGGATGCATTACTCTCCAGGGCAGAGGATTCCAAAGGACACAACACACCGAGTGAAGGAATGACTTCTAATTTCATCCTAAATAATCACCCGCTTTTCCTGAGAAAATGCCTACTATTCTTGCAGCCATTGATAACAATCTTTGCTTAGTCGGCCTGCTTCAGAATTTTCTTTATTTCAAGGACTTTAGTAAGGCATTTGATAAGGTCCCCCCATGCAAGGCTTCTGGAGAAGGTGAGAGGGCAGGGATCCAAGGGGCTTTGGCCTCGTGGATCCAGAACTGGCTTGCCAGCAGAAGGCAGAGAGTGGTTGTGGATGGGTCTTGTTCTGCATGGAGGTCGGTAACCAGTGGAGTGCCCCAGGGATCTGTTCTGGGACCCCTGCTGTTTGACATTTTCATAAATGACCTGGATGAGGAAGTGGAGCGATGGATTAGTAAGTTTGCCGACGATACAAAGGTCAGTGGTGTTGTGGATGGTCTGGAGGGATGCCAAAAGTTGCAGCGGGACATAGACAGGATGCAAGACTGGGCGGAGAAGTGGCAGATGGACTTCAATGCAGATAAATGTGTAGTGGTCCATTTTGGCAGGAATAATGGGATGAAGGAGTACAATATCAGGGGTAGGAGTCTTAGCTGTGTTGTAGAGCAGAAGGATCTCAGGGTCCGGGTCCATAGGACTCTTAAATCAGCCTCGCAGGTGGAGGAAGTGGTCAAGAAGGCGTACGGTGTACTGGCCTTCATTAATTGAGGAATAGAGTTTAGGAGTCAGGAGGTAATGATGCAGCTCTATAAGACTCTTGTCAGACCCCAGTTGGAGTATTGTGCGCAGTTCTGGTCGCCTCATTATAGGAAGGATGTAGAGGCTATTGAGAGAGTTCAGAGGAGATTTACAAGGATGCTACCTGGATTGGGAGCGGGCCTTATGAAGATAGGTTGAGGGAGCTGGGACTCTTTTCACTGGAGAGACGTAGGTTGAAAAGCGACCTGATAGAGGTTTATAAAATGTTGAGAGGAATAGATAGGATGGACTCTCAGAGACTATTTCCCCGATATGAAATGGTCACTACGTGAGGACACAGATTTAAGGTGCAGGGAAGCAAATACAAAGGAGATGTCAGGGGTAGGTTTTTCACTCAGAGGGTGGTGAGTGAATGGAACCGACTGCCGTCGGAGGTTGTTGAGGCAAACTCACTGGGGTCTTTTAAGAGACTTCTGGATGAGTATATGGAAAAGAATAGGATAGGGGGTTATAGATAGGTCTGTGGATTGGTAGGTGTGATCGGTGCAACTCGTGGGCCGAAGGGCCTGTTTGTGCTGTATTGTTCTATGTTCTATGTTCTGTGTTAATGAGATCACCTCTCATTCTTCAAAACTGAAGAGAATGTAAGTCAATCTTATTCAGCCTCTTATCACAGGACAGCTTCTCAGTCTAGCAACCAAGCTGGTGTACCAGGGCGGTGTAATAGCACAGTGGTTAGTACTGTTCCCACAGGGAACCGGATTTGATTCCAGCTTCAGGTCATTCTCTGTGTGGAGTTTGCACATTCTCCCCATGTCTGTGTGGGTTTCCTCCAGGTGCTATGGTTTCCTCCCGCAGTCCAAAGATGCACTGGTTAGGTGGATTAGTCATGCTCTGTTGCCCCTCAGTGTTAGGGGAACTAGTTGGGGTAAATGCATGGAGTTATGGAGATAGGGGCTGTGTGGGATTGTGGTTGGTGCCGTCTCAATGAGCTAAACGGCCTCCTTCTGCACTGTAGGCATTCTATGAAATGTATGGCCTCCCAGTATTTCCTTTCTTAAATATAAGACCAAAGCACACTATTTAAAGTGTGGTTTGACCATTTGCAGCCAGACTTCCTTATTCTTGTACTCCAATTCCCTGTAATAAAGGCCAACATACCAATTGCCTTTCTAATTGTTTTCTGTTTCTTGCATGCTAACTTTCTGTGTTCCTGACACAAGTAAATCCAAATCACTGTGAACATTTACAGGATTCGTGACTTTTAAAAATAAAAATTCTGCTTCTGATTACTGCTAAAGTAAATAACTTCACATTTCTCCACCCCATACACTTCTGCCAACTTGCTGGCCACTTGTTTAAGCAGGTTACCTATCTTGTGTTCTCACAACTTACATCCCCACCTGTACTTGGATAGATTAGAATCATAGAATTCCTACAAGTGCAGAAGAGGCCATTTGGCCCATCAAGTCTGTACCGACTCTCTGATACCAAGTATCTTATTCAGCGCCCACCCCTCCCCACCTCACTCCCTGCCTTATCCCTGAAAACCCACACATTTACCATGGCCAGTCTGCATCTTGGGATACTAGCAGGCAACTTAGCATGGCCAGTCCACCTAATCAGCATGCCTTTCAAACTGTGGGAGGAAACTGGAGCATCTGGTAGAAATCCACGGGGTGCAGACATGGGGAGAATGCGTAGGCTCTGCACGGACAGTAGCCCAAGCTGGAAATTGAACCTGGGTCCCTGACGCTACGAGGCAACAGTGCTAACCATTGTGCCCATTGTGCCACCCCCTGGGACACAAAGGGGGCAACTTAGCATGGCCAATTCATCTAACCTCTTGATCTTTTTGATCTGGTTATTAATATAAATTGTAAATAACTGAGGGCTCAGAACTTATATTTGGGGCATATCCACTATTTGCAATCTGCCAACACGAAAATGTTACTTTTCTCGATTCCTATTCTCTGCTTTCTACACATTAACCAATCCCTTAACTCCATGAGGCCGAATCTTGCCTGTTGATCTTTTTGTGTGATGCCTTTCATGAATGGATATTATGCTGTTTGTTTTGAAATAGCCTGGGGAGTGATGGTCAGACCTTCCCACTCTCCTTAGCTCATTTTCTGCTTAACTGAGCCAATTATCGTCTGAAACCTTACCTTGAAAAGGTTAGTCAGTGATCTAGACACCACAGTACCACTGATGGCACTTTCTAATTGTCCGGTCCACAAAAGCCAGCCTTCAGTAGCTCTTCCCACCCTGAGGTGACCTTGTCCAATCTCCTTTGAAGGAACTCAGATCCATTGTTGAACCACTGGAGATACTCAAATCTATTAAATTTTAGAACTAAGCTGTATTTCAGAGCAAGATGTTTATCAAATATTTGCTTTTATTTTACTCAAATATTACCCGATTTTATCAAATATTTATGTCTATACCAGAGAGCACTTACCATTAGACAGCATCTTGTTTTCAAATTTAACTTGGACATTATAAGCCAAAGCCCAAATGGAAAGCCAAAATATATTATTAAGAATATAAATTTGGAATGGGGAAAAGGTCATTTAGCCATTTTTGACAAATTGCTCACTATGCACCAGCGCGCATCGGAAAAGAACAAAATCAAAATTGTTTGAAAAGTTTTGGAAGTGCATGAGTGTTTTTGTTATGTGCGGAAGTTTTGAAATTCTGCCAACTCAGTCTGGCAGTAAGAGATGGTGCCTCTTTAATTGTCTGCTATCTGATAATGTGTGAGATTAATCTTGCAAGCAAAGTTTGGTGAGAGTCATCACGTTGGAACTTTGACTAGTAAATGACTTTTTCCTGTAATGCATATTCTTGGTCCGACGTCATCGCTGGGAGTCAAGTCACCCGTACCTGAGGTGGAAATGATTTGTTTTCCAGTTGGAGCAAGCGTTCCACGCTGCGAAGCAATGACTTAAGGAGCTGGCACTGTTGTCCTCAAATTTACATGTTTTGCTTAATGCAGAAATGATTAAATATTTTTAGATTCATGGACTCCTACTTACAGTTAGTGGCTCTGAGGACCTGTTTTAGCAGGTTGCACCAAAGTGACAGAACTCCAAGTTAAAGGAATGGTGTTATTTGCCAAGCTTTTGTAGATAAAATAATGGTTGTAATTTTATTTTAGATAGTTACTTAATGCTGAGCAAGGAACCACACATCTTTTTTATTCTCAGATATCCTCACCTTTACAGTAACAACTTAAGACCATAAGACATAGGAGCAGAATTAGGCCACTCAGCCCATCAAGTCTGCTCTGCCATTCAATCATGGCTGACATTTTTCTCATCCTCATTCTCCTACCTTTTCCTCATAATCCCTGATCCCCTAATCAAGATCTGTCTATATCTGTCTTAAAGACACAAAATGACCTGGCCTCCACAGCCTTCTGTGGCAAAAAGTTCCACAGATTCACCACTCTCTGGTTGAAGAAACTCCTCCTCATTTCTGTTTTAAAGACATCGTCCCTTTAGCCCGAGGTTGTGCCCTCTGGTTCTAGCTTTTCCTACTCGTGGAAACATCCTCTCCACATCCAGTCTATCGAAGCCTCACAGCATCCTGTAAGTTTCAATAAGATTCTCCTTCGTCCTTCTAAATTCCAATGAGCGCACTCCCGGAGTCTTCAACCGTTCCTCATATGACAAGCTCTTTATTCCAGGGATCATTCTTGTGGACTTCCTCTAAACGCTTTTCAAGGCCACAAGAAGCACAGCCTTCCTTTGATACATGTGATTGTCCCTTTAAGGGACTCTTACTCTGCTGTGTTAGAACATAGAACATAGAACGTTACAGCGCAGAACAGGCCCTTCGGCCTTCGATGTTGCGCCGACCAATTAAGAAAAAGCAATGACCCTCTAACCTAAACCATTCCCTTTTGGTCCATAAACTTATCTACTAACCTTTTAAACGCCACCAAACTTGGCGCATCTACAACTGCAGCAGGCAGGGCATTCCATACCCTTACCACCTTCTGGGTAAAGAACCTATCTCTGACATCTGTCCTATAACTACCACCCCTTAATTTAAAGCTATGCCCCCTCGTGCTAGCTTTCTCCATCCTAGGAAAAAGGCCATCACTGTCCACCCTATCTAAACCTCTAATCATCTTATATGTTTCAATAAGGTCTCCTCTTAGCCGCATTCTTTCTAACGAAAACAACCTCAAATCCCTCAGCCTCTCTTCATAAGACCTGCCCTCCATACCAGGCAACATCCTGGTAAATCTCCTCTGCACCCCTTCCAATGCCTCTACATCTTTCTTATAATGTGGGGACCAGAACTGTACACAATACTCTAAGTGTGCCCACACTAGAGTTTTGTACAGTTGCAACATGACGTTGCGGCTCCAAAATTCAATCCCCCTACCAATAAAAGCTAAGACTCCGTATGCCTTCTTAACAACCTTATCGACTTGATTGCCAACTTTCAGGGATATATGCACATATACACCAAGATCCCTCTGTTCATCAACACTATTAAGAGTCCTACCATTAGCCCTATACTCTACACATTTGTAATTCCTGCCAAAGTGAATTACCTCACACTTTTCCGCATTAAACTCCATTTGCCACCTCTCGGCCAGCTCTGCAACTTGTCCAAGTCTCTCTGCAAACTATAACACCCCTCTTCACTATCTACCACTCCACCGACTTTAGTGTCATCTGCAAATTTACTAATCCATCCTTCAATACCCTCATCCAGATCATTTATAAAAATTACAAACAGCAGGGGCCCCAAAACAGACCCCTGAGGTAAACCACTTGTAGCCGAACTCCACAATGAATATCTCCCATGAACCACCACCCTCTGTCTTCTATCTGCCAGCCAATTCCTAATCCAATTAGCTAAATCACCCTCTATCCCATACATCTGCATTTCTGCAGAAGTCTTCCATGGGCCACCTTATCAAACGCCTTACTAAAGTCCATATATACCACATCAACCGCCTTACCCCCATACACCTCTTTGGTCACTTTTTCAAAAAACTCAATGAGGCTAGTAAGGCACGACCTACCCTTCACAAAACCATGCTGACTATCCCCAATCAATTCATTTCTCTCTAAATAACTATAAATCCTATCCCTAATAATTCTTTCCAATACTTTGCCCACAACAGAAGAAAGACTCACTGGTCTATAATTCCCAGGAAAGTCTCTATTCCCCTTCTTGAACAATGGGACCACATTCGCTATCCTCCAGTCTTCCGGCACTATACCCGTAACCAACGACGACCTGTTGTCTTTAAAGACACAACATTTTGGGGATTTCTTTGTCATGTCAACATATATCCAGGCAAAACTTAACATGCTCGACAAGATAGCCTAGTGGTATCATCACTATATTGTTAATCCAAAAATTCAGCTAATGTCTGGGGACTGGTTTCAAATCCCACCTATGGCAGGTTTTGGAACTTGAATTCAATAAAAAAATCTGAAACTAAGAATCTACCGATGACCATGAAATCATTGTTGATTGTGAGAAAAAACCCGTCTGGTTCACTAATGTTCCTTAGGGACGGAAATCTGCCGTCCTTAGCTGGTCTGGCCTACATGTGACTCCAGAGTCACAGCAAGGGCAACTAGGGGTGGGTAATAAATGCTGGCCAGCCATCCATGTCTATGTCCCACAAATGAATAAAAGCAAACTCCCAGGCCCCCAGCCATCTTCCTTCTTCAGCACACTCTGACATGCCAGTAGGTTCATGCTTTAATGTCACTGTGTATGATGTGGACACTGCAGGCAGATGTTGTAGATATGTGCATGTTGATGGTAGATGTGCCTCAGCGGCCAAGTTAGATTTACACTATACATGAGACATTTCCATGAAATCAGTGGAGATGAAAATCATACAGCTTTTATAATGGAAGGCCTAATTTTCCCTGGCCGGTAGGTTAAAAGTCTAACCACCCACGAACAAACCCTCCACCCCACCTCCAGCCCCCACCCCAGATTAAATGGTACAGTGGCTTTGTAGCAACTGACCATTTATCACTGTTGCAACTTAATTATGTGAAGCTTTATAGAACCTCAATTAGGCCGCACTTGGAATATAGTGTTCAATTCTGATAGCCACACTACCAGAAAGATGTGGAGGCTTTGGAGAGAGTACAGAAAAGATTTACTAGGATGTTTCCTGCTGTGGACCTGTCACAGTGGTAGGACAACTGTAGTGGATCCAACTTTGTTTGTTCTCACTGGAATGACAGAGATTGAAGGGTGACTTGATTGAAGTCTATAAGATTATGAGGGGCATGGACAGAGTGGATAGTTAGAAGCTTTTTCCCAGGGTGGAAGAGTCAACTACTAGGGGGCATGGACGAGGTTTAAATAGACGTACAAAGCAAGTTTTTGACACAGGGTGGCAGGTGCCTGGAGCTCGCTGGCAGGGGAAGTGGTGGAGGCAGATACAACGGTGACTTTTAAGGAGCATCTATAAATATACGAATAGAATGGGAATAGAGGGATATGGTCTCAGGATGAGTAGGGGGTTTTAGTTTGGTCGGGCAACGTGGTCAGTGCAGGCTTGGAGGGTCGAAGGGCCTGTTCCTGTGCTGTAATTTTCTTTGCTCTTTATTCTTTGTTCTTGCAGTTGGGTGAAAGAATTACATTTTTAAAATGCTTAAAGGTAACTTTGAAGATGTCACCTTTGCAGGAAAAAAATCACAACCCTTCTAACCGATGTTTCCCGCAAGTTGCACGTTCGTTGTCAGTGGCTCTTTTCCTAAGGGAGAGCAGGGCATATTGAGAGATACAGTACAATACAAAAGTAATTACAATTATCAGTCAGGACTTTCATTAGAGCTGTTACCACCTTCTACCACTGGAACTTTCCCGAAAATGCATCAAAAATCCTGTTTTATCCACAGAAAAGGGAATTGTGCGCTGCATCTCCAGAGAGGTTACGTTAGCAGAACGGTAACACGCAGCCCTGAGTGAAATCTAATTAGGCATAGTGGTTAGCACTGCTACCCCACAACACCAGGGACCCAGGTTCAATTCCAGCTTTGGGTCACTGTGCGGAATTTACATGTTCTTCCCATGTCGGCATGGGTTTCCTCCGGCTTTTCCAGTTTCCTCCCATGCTTCAAAGATATGTGAGTTAGGGGGATTAGTCATGATAAATTGCCCCTGAGTAGCCAAAGGTGTGTGGATTAAGTGGATTAGCCGTGGTAAATGTATGGGGATAGGGAGGAACGGAGAACCTGGGTAAAGATGCTCTCTCGGAGAATTGGTGCAGACTCGATGGACTGAATGGCCTCCTTCTGCACTGTCAGGATTTTATGGTCTTTAAAAAAAGTGCATATTGATATGACAAAACGCAGATCCATCCCCAACTTAGATCAGCCTGGCAAAGTTAATAAGACATGACAGATGTAGCAATCAGTGCATGCTACAGTACTGCCAACTGCCAGGCTTGGAATGGAAGCTTTATTCTTTTGGGACACCAGATTTTTTATACTGCAGGAGAAGGAAAATTCCAGAAATCCAAACAGATTTGAGCTGTTTTGATGTGTTTTGGTGAACACTGACTGTTTCCAAGGGCTCCTTGTTTACATCAGGGGACAGGCGGCCATCTTGGGCAGGATCAGTTTGATGCTTTGATTTCCCAGCACCAACTTCAGAATCATCAAAGAGCACTGGAGGAGGACCCTCGGCCCATCACTCCTGGGAACTGTTTGAGAGAGCTATCCCACAGCACTGCTGTTTCCTGTTACCAGAAAGTTCCTTCCTTTCAAGTATCCAATTCCATCTCTGAAGCTTTCCTGGTAAATCTCTTCTCTTTCTGGCAGTGAACTCCAGATTTAAACAATTTGCGGTGTTAAGAAATTTCTCCTCATCGTCCCTCTGTTATTTTGCCAGTCATTTTAAATGCGCTTTCTCTTTATTCATTCGTGACACGTGGGTGTCGCTGGCTGGCCGGCATTTATTGCCCAGCCCTAATTGCCCTTGAACTGGGTGCCTCGCTCAGTCATTTCGAGAGGGCAGTTGAGTCAGCCACACATTGCTGTGCCTCTGGAGTCACATGCAGGCCAGACCAGGTTAGGACAGCAGATTTCCTTCCCTAAAGGAAATTGGTGAACTCCAGATGGGGTTTTCCAGCAAGAGGCAATGGTTTCATGGTCATCATTAATTCCAGATATTTTTAATTCTAGATATTTTTTATTGAATTCAAATTCCACCTTCTGCAGGTTTCGAACCCAGGTCCTCAGGACATGAGCTGAGTTTCTGGATTAATTGTCTGATAATAATACCACTCGGCCACTGCTGCCTCCCTTTATTAACCAGTTATTTCAATTTATGCCATATATTTTCTATACATCCACCCTCCTCTCCATCCCATGCTGCCATCCTCACCCCCAACTCCCAGAAATAAGTTGCGCAGGTTTGACAATCTAGAAGTGGAGTTTTCCCAAACAGGTGGATTCTGGTGCATGCCGGGTGGAAAAGTACAGAAATTGACATTAGGTTGGGATCCCGCTATCATCCCATCCACTTCCATCTTTTCCTGGTCTCTGAGGGCTGGTGGGAAAGCAATCAAGAAGATTAAAAAGGCAGATGAGAGGCTTTTTAACCATCAGTCCCTTCTTTCCCATAAGCGTACTGCTTCCAAACTGTGTCCGCATCTCATCACAGTCACTGAAGTAAGTGTACAATGGGCAGAGCTTCTTGAGTGATTTATCCATGTGCCCTCAGGAGAGGAAATGACCTGGGGAAGAGCAGTCGCTAATCCAGATTCCCACCATCTTCTGAGTGAATAAGGGGATTCTTAAACCCCCTCTGAATCTTCTGCCTCTTAACCCTAAAACTATGCCTCCTCATCTCTGACTCCTCAACCAAGGAAACAGTTACTCCCTGCTTACCTGCTTTGGGTGGTACAGTGGTTAACGCTGCTGCTTCACAGCTCCAGGGACCTGGGTTCAATTCCCCGCTTGGATCACTGTCTGCGTGGAGTTTGCACATTCTCCTCGTGTCTGTGTGGGTTTCCTCCAGGTGCTCCGATTTCCTCCCTCAGTCCAAAGATGTGCGGGGGTTAGGTTGATTGGCTGTGCTAAAAATTGCCCCTTAGTGTCCTGCGATGTGTATGTTAGAGGGCTTAGCGGATAAATGTATAGGGATGTAGGGGTAGAGCCTGGGTGGGATTGTGGTTGGTGCAGACTCGATGGGCCAGATGGCCTCTTTCTGCACTGTAAAGTTTCTATGCTTCTATAATTACTCTGTCCATAGCCCTGATAATCTTATAGACTTCAATCAAGTTAAACAACTGTGGCAAGAACAGACTTTTCCAAACTTGCAAACCCCTATAAATAGGACTTACCCTGAGAACAAACACTTTCAATTGTACAGTGCTCTTTAGAAACTGAGACCATCTCAAAGCACTTTACAGTCAATGACCTACTTTGAAGTATAGTCGCTGTTTCGCTTGGGCACATGCAGCAGTCCTGAGTGGGCATTTATTGCCCATCCCTAGTTGCCCAAGGGCAGGTAAGAGTCAACCATGTTGTATGTTGCTGGAGTCACATGTAGGCCAGACCAGGTAAAGACAGCAGATTTCCTTCCCTAAGATACATTAGTGAACCAGATAGGTTTTTCCAACAATTGACAATGGTTTCATGGTCGTCAGTAGATTCTTAATTCCGGCTATTATAATTGAATTCAAATTCCACCATCTGCCATGGCAGAATTCGAATCTGAGCCCCCAGAACAGTAGCTGAGTTTCTGGATTAATTGTCCAATGATAATACCACTTGGCCATTACCTACTGTGAAGTGAAGGTGGGACGTACAATGGCCACAATTGGAGCACCGAAAGAAATGTGGGAGTCACTGGCTAGGGCAGCACTTCTATTGCCCATCCCTTACTGGTCTTGAGAAGGCGGCAGTGAAGTGTGGGAGGGAATGTGGTGCTGGGCATCTTACTGAAATAAGATGGGATGAAACTATAGGGGGACCTGAGGATGAGGGCAAAGATTATGAATGGAAATCTTCCCATCCCATTTGCAGCTGGATTGGTGGCAGGTTTCAATGGCGAATTTGGCAGGAGCCAAAATTTTTAAACATAAAATTACATGGCAATTCTCCCAATGGTGGGTTAATGGTGGGGTCTTTTTGTTTGTTGGCTGGTGGCACAAATGCTATTTGCATTAATTTGCATCTCATGAATGCTCATTTAAACAGTTGCCTGCCAGCATTCTGTGAGGCCTTTTCATCTTGTATCATGCTTGTGGGTAATTCAGGTCTAAACCTGATTGTTAAAGCATTGGGCAAGGTGATCCTCAGTCTGCCCAGGGACGTTGAAGGGAGTGCAACATTGCCACTTTGCTGCGCTGCTCCAGGGCAGATCGATTCCTGCCTCCATCTCCATGCCAATCTGTTCTTCATGGACAACACCTTGCTGCTGAACCCACGGAGCCTCCTGTGTCATCAGCTCAGACCAGTCCTGTGCCTGAGGTTCAGGGGTCTCCTTACCCCTGATGCAATGTACCATTGCCTATCTGGACATCATTGTGCTGCGAGACTCTTTCAACCATTGTAACAAAGATCTAGAGTTCACAAAGGGAGGTGGATTGATGAAGACAAAGAGGACAATGTGGAAGGAGGAGTTGGGGGAGGGTGAGGGCTCATGAAGGCAGGCAGACGGGCAAGGAAGATGAACCATGGAAGGTAGAGAGAAGTCATAGGATCCATAGAATCCCTACAGTGCAGAAGAAGACTGTTTGGTCCATCGAGTCTGCACTGACCACCCAGGCCCTATTCCTGTAACCCCATATATTTACCTTGCTAATCCCCTGACAAAAGGATTAATTTAACATGGCCAATCAACCTAATCCACACATCTTTGGACTGTGGGAGGAAACCGGAGCACTCGGAGGAAACCCATGCAGACACAGAGAGAATGTGTAAACTCCACACAGGTAGTGACTTGAGGCCAGATTTGAACCCGGGTTCCTGTGAGGTAGCAGTGCTATCCACACTGCCACCATGCCAGCCAACTGTGCCACGGTGTCGAGGGAAGGGAAGCTGCACCCTAACTCATCTGTATGAAAATTTCACAAACAACGGGCGGGGGGTGCTGGTTAAAGGGATACCACATCATTTACTGGCAGGGTATGCACAGAGACTCCAGATGTGATGGATAGACGTCCAAGTGGAGCATGGGTGCCTCACAAGTATGGATATGGGTGGGGAAGGCGGTTGAATTGAGGAACAGACCTCTTCTTGCAGTTACTTGCCTTTTCGCTCTGGGTTGCTGACATCCTGCACTCTGTGGTGAAGACAGTCGGCCTGGAGAGAGTGATATGAGATTTCTGGACTAGCATTGATGGACTGTGACCTTTGAACATCTGGCTGATGGTGGCCGGATGAATCAGCCTCTGGCCCACTAGGTGACTCGGAAGGGAACTCACCTGCGCATCATTAGTGAAGTTCCAAGTGCAGAATCTGGAACGGGATCCCGTCATTCCGCTCAGTGGGAATGACGCCATCAGAATCTCCCACTACTGCACTCAACCTCAAAATGGGAGAATTCCACACCCCAAATTTTATTTCAGATTTCACTGAGCTATTTCAATCAGTGAGGGGCAGGGGAGTGAGGATAGGCTAGTGGGACAGAGTGTGGAACAGGATACTTGAGCTTGTATAGGTTGTCAAAAGGAATATTGTGAAAAATTTGAACTTTTTCCCCATAGGGAACCTTTGATCTAGGTGATTCTTGCTTAAGGCATTCTTTAATGATTACAGCACACAGTCTGATTAAAGCAGCATTGTTTTCAAATGATCTCATCCAAAGTTAAGCACATTGAAACTTGAGTTTCATTACCCAGAAATTATTAAACAGTTCTGGATTTGTGGGGCCCTTCTTACTAACATTTGGTGCTTTGCAATACTTTGCAGTTCATGCTGCATGACAGCTTTCGAAGCTTCCTATGTTACAAAAGGTGACTTCACTTCAAAAGCACTTCATTAACTATAAGCAGTGTTAGATGCACTGAGGTCGTGAAGTAAGCTACATAATGGCAAGCCTTTATAAAAGTGATAGAGCCAGAGCGAAATGGCATTTTTTTGTCCAGCTTTTACTGAAAAGTTGCAACTACACTGGTAACTAGAGCTGGAATAAGAATGGAATGAGTTTCTCGATTGTAAACTCATTTGTTACTGAATGCAGAGAAAATAAATCTCAAATCTCTTTCATTCCCAGTTATCTTCCCATCTGAGGTAACAATGTATTTGAGAACTTTTGTTCATGTTATCTAATGTCAATATTTGCCAACGAGAAAAACCAATATGCTGTACAATGGACTTCTTTACTTGGAACTATCTTGAGAAAGGTGAGATGACCTCAGATAAAGGTAAAATTGTCATAGTCCCAGATGCGCATATGCTGTTTTCTTCTTTGAAGGGGAGAACTGACTGGTAGTAATTTTAACCTGAGGATCACCACATCTCAGGCAAGGTTGAGAAGGCCAAGCCTTTATGAATAAGCTGGCAATTGAACCCACACTGTTGGCATTGCTCTGCATCACAAATTACCTGTCCTGCCAACTGAGCTAAACCAATCCCCAGATAGAAATTAGAGGCACATAGTGTCATGCTAGTTCAGATCAGGAGTGTCTGTCTGCTGAGGAGTAGCTGAGAGTACAAGAGCTCATCTGCAGTGGTAAACACGAATATGATCTGACAAAAAGGATGCAGCATCAGTGGCTAACTAAGGACTTTAATGATTGCACTCAATTATAAAAATAAATGTGCAATACTGTAAAGTGAAAGCCCAGAAAAATGGGAAAATTTAAAACTCCAACAAAGGATGACTAAAAAGATAATGAAGAGGGAGAGTATGAGAGAAAACTAGCAAAACTAGCAAGAAATAAAGAAGACTTCAACACGTACATGAACAGGTAAAGAGTAATAAACCTTGGATGGTGGGATTGTGGAGTTAATAATGGGAAACAAGGAAATGGCAAAGAGTTTGAACAAGTTTTTCCACTTGTTTTTCCACTTGAGAGACATGAAAGGCATCCCAAGAAGGGTAAGAAATCAAGAGGCAAAAGGGAGGAACGTAAAAAAAAGTCACAATCACCAGAGAAAAAGTATTGAAAAAACTCATAAGGCCAATAAATCTCCTGGTCCTGAAGGGCTGTATTGTCAGCTGATTGAAGAGATAGTGGCTGCGTTTGTTGTGATCTCCCAAAATTCCTTTGATTCTGGAAAGGTCCAAGTGGATTGGACAGCCATCAATGTAACAACATGATTCAAAAAAGGAGAGTTAGGAAGCGGGAAATTACAGGCCAGTGCTCTGAGGGGAGATTGACAGAGCTCTACAAAATTATGAGAAACATAGAAAGGGTGGATAGCCAGAGGCTTTTTCCCAGGGTGGAAATGTCAATTACAAGAGGGCACAGGTTCAAGATGAGAGGGGAAAAGTTTAAGGAAAATGTGCAGGGAAAGTTTCTCATGCAAAGACTCGTGGGTGGCTGGAAACGCATTGCCAGAGGATGTGATAGAAACAGGCACATTTGCAATATTTAAGAGGCATCTGGATTGGTACATGAATAGAGAGGGAATAGAGGGATACTGTCCAAGTAAGGGCAGAAGGTTTTTTTTTAGTTTAGTTAGGACATCATGATCGGTATGGACTTGGAAGGGCGAAGATCCTGTTCCTATGCTGTACTTTGTTGAACCGATCACCAGGAATCACTGGGTGGTGATCAGGAGTAAGCCTTTATAGGTTTCCTCTTGCTTTGTCCGCGACAACTTGTCATTTTTTATATTGATGTACTGGATGTGGGCATCGTTGGCCAGGTCACTATTTATTGCCCATACCTAATTGCCCTTGAGAAGGTGTTGTCCTGAAATCAGGAACTTAGTATCTCTAATCACTTGACCCCTTTGGAAAGTGTTAGGACAGGATTGGATTTGGACTGGTCTATATGACCCTGTTTCACACTCTCAGGTGTTTTTAACTGGTTTATTATTTACAATGGAGTGCCTTTTTTGTGCTGGACTAGAAAAGCTGACCTACAGGAACGTCCAGCATCCAACTTTCATCATCTGTCGGAGTTCAAATGCTTTGTTAGATCAGAGCTGTGTTGCTTTGCTTGGGGCTCCGGTTAGATCTTCAAAACAGCTTTCATGATATCATATTCAAGTTGCTTGGACCACCCAGAGTTCTGTCAATTGTGAAATAATCTCAGCATTCAGTGAACCTCCATCTCCCTGTGGCTAAAGTGCCCTGGGCTTGAAAAGTTGTTGTGGGACTTTCCCAGGAAGGTAACAAGTGTTGGGGGAGGGTGTGCGGTGTGTGGATTGGAAAGCTTCTTTGCTGTTAAGTGGGCCATAAATAAAACTGTAAGTTAAGCAGTTGTTAGCTTTTGGGGGTGTGTGATTCATACACTGTTTCAGATCTATAATTGATGCTTTCTGTCGGGGTTTTTTTCCCTCACTAAGTGGCAGCTTCCATATGAGCAATATTTAATGAACAGCCCCAGAATAGCTGGAGCAATAACACCTCAAAGTTAACGTTTAACCAGTTCTGCAGAGCATCATAGTCGCAACACATCCCGATCATTCAAAGTTCATAGAATCATACAATCCCTACAGTGCATAAAGAACCATCTGTCCATCAAGTTTGCACCGACCACAATCCCACCCATGGGGATAACACTCCCTATCCCCGTTACCCCACATATTTACCCTGCTAGTCCCCTTGACACTAAGTGGCCAATCCACCTAACCTGCACATCTTTGTAGTGTGGGTGGAAACCGGAGCACCTGGAGAAAACCCACACAGATATGGGGAGAATGTGCAAAGACCCAAGCCAGGAATCAAACCTGGGCCCCTGGCAGCAATGCTAACCACTGTGCCACTGTGCTGTGTGAACAGGAGATGTTTATTGAAGTAAAATCAACTGAATCGACCAACAATTATACAACAGAATTAACAGCAAATTGTGAATTCAGTTCAAACATGTCTTCAATGATTAGATGATCTGTGATTCTGAATTAAGAGTAGTTTTTTTTTCTGGTTGATATGTCTCAAATCACTTCATATAACGAATGACCATTAAGTGTTGTTTATCAGACAAGTAAGTCGTCAAGATTGAGTCAAGTTACGAGAGGAGATGGCCTAATGGTCTTAGTTGGCCTGACAGGTAAACTATTAATCCAGAAACTCAGCTAATGGGACCTGGGTTCAAATCCTGCCATGGCAGTTGGTACAATTTGAAGTCAATAAAAAAAATCTGGAATTAAGAATCTATTGATGGCCATGAAACCATTATCGATTGTCAGAAAAACCCATCTGGTTCACTAATGTTCTTTCGGGAAGGAAATCCTTACCTGGTCTGGCTGACATGTGACTCCAGAGCCTCAGCAATGTGGTTGACTCTCAATTGCCGCAACATGGTTAGCACTGCTGCCTCACTGCACCAGAGACCCGGGTTCAATTCCCGCGCTTGGGTTACCATCTGTGTGAAGTTTGCACATTCTCCCCGTGTCTATTTGGGTTTCCTCCTACAGCCTGAAAGAATTCCTGGTTAAGAGCATTAATCCAAACAGGCGGTGGCTAGAGTGTAGTGACTAGCGGATTGTCACAGTAATTTCATTGCACTGTTAATGTAAGCTACTAGTGATACTAATAAATAAAATTTAAAGGATCCGCAAATGTTCCGTGATGGCACTTTGGCCAGTTTGAATTTTATACATATCTAAGGACAGCCCACACTGAAATTTTGTTCAAGACTGCACGGTTCCTTTGGTGAATGGCAGAGGACAGATTGAAATAATCTTATTTCTAAATGTTTTTGTGCGTGTGAAATGATTTGTTTCTACATAGTCTGATTCATATGAAAATCACACACACATGCACATTATATCAGTTACAAGTTACGGCACAGTGGCACAGTGATTGGCACTGCTGCCTCACAGCACCAGGGACCTAGGTTTGATTCTTGGTTTGGGTCTCTGTCTATGCAGAGTTTGCATGTTCTCTCCCATGTCTGCATAGGTTTCCTCCGGGTCCTCTAGTTTCCAAAAGATGCGCTGGTTAGGTGCATTGGCCATGCTAAATTCTCCCTCATTGTATCCAAACAGGTGTCAGAGTGTTGCGACTATGGGATTTTCACAGTAACTTCATTGCAATGTTAATGTGAGCCTACTTGTTACACTAATAATACTAAACTTTAATTTAAAATGAAGTCCCTTGGCACTTCACAGGAATGTTATAAAACAAAATTTGACACCATCCACATGAGAAGATATTAGATTAGATGCCAAAAGCTTGGTCAGAGAGGTAGGTTTAAAGGAGAACGGACAGGTTGGGAGGCAGTGAGGTGTTGGGAGGGAATTCCAGAACTCTGGGCCTTGACAATGAAGACACAGCCACCAATGGCAGAACAGGTCAAATTGGGGATGGCCAAGGCCAGGCTTCGAGAACCGCAGACTCCTAAGGGTCATAGACTAGTGGAGATGACAGAATAAAGGAGGGGCCAGATCATGGAAGTATTTCAAAGGAAGAGCGAGGAATTTAAAATCGAGAAGTTACTTAACTGGGAGCCAATGTAATTTGTGAAGCACAGGGGCGATAGATGAACAGGACCTGAAATGAGATAGGTCAAGTGCAGCAGAGGTTTTGGATAATCTCCAGTTTATGGACAGTAGAATGTGGGAGATCAGCCAGGAGTGCGTTGACTGGCCGGATCTCAAGGTAACAGAGGTATGAGAGTTTCAAGAGCAGATGTGTTGGGGCAGTGATGAAATGGGCAGATGTTACAGATGTTGAAATATACTGGCTTCATATATTTCATGTAACTGTCTAAATGCTTCTTAAAAGACAAAATTGTACTCGCCTCTACTACTACTTCTGGTTCCAGACACTCACCACTCTCTGTGTGAAAAAAACGCCTCTCTGGACACTTTTTTATCTCTCCCCTCTCACCTTTAACCTATGCCCTCTAGCTTTAGACTACCCTACCTTTGGGAAAAGATGTTTGACTGCCTAGTTGATCTATGCCCCTCATTATTTTATAGACCTTTATAAGATCACCCCTAAGCCTCTTATGCTCCAGGTGAAAAATGTCCCAAACTATCCAGCCTCTCTTTATAACTCAAACCATCAAGTTCCGGTAGCATTCGAGTAACACTTTTTTGCATTCCTTCTAGTTTAATAATATCCTTTCTATAATAAGGTGACCAGAACTGTACATAGTATTCCAAATGTGGCCTTATCGCTGTCTTGTAGCAGCTGTATAAGACTTTAGACTTTGGTAAGGCTGCATTTGGAATATTATGTACAATTCTGGTCACCACATTATAGGAAGGATATTGATGCATTGGAAAGCAGAAGAGATTTACCAGGATGTTGCCTAGTTTGGAGGATACGGACCATGAAGAAAGATTGAACAATCTTGGATTGTTTTCATTGGAGTGTCAGAGGATGAAGAGGGACCCGATAGAGGACAAGCTTGGGTAGAGTGGATAGTCAGAGTCCTTTTCCCAGGGTCAAATAGTCAATTACTCGGAGACCTAAGTTAGAAGTGAGAGTGGAAAAGTTTAAAAGAGTGGAAGAGGAAAGATTTTCACACAGATGATGGTGAATGCCTGGAACGCACTGCTGGAGGAGATAGTGAAAGCGGATTCTATATCAAGAGGCATCTGGATAGATACATGAATAAGCAGGGAATAGAAGTAAATGGACCATATAGGGCAAGAAAATATTAGATTAGAGGCTCAAGGATCTGTTCCTGTACTGTTCTTTCTTCTTTGTACAACTTCAACAAGACATCGCAATGAAACCAAGCATGCTTAATGCCTTTTTCATGATGTAGAGATGCCAATGTTGGACTGGGGTAAACACAGTAAGAAGTCTGACAATACCAGGTTTAAATCCAACCGATTTATTTTGACAGTAAACTCGCAAGCTTTCGGGGTTTGCCCCTTCGTCAGATGAATGGAGAGTTCTGGCCTCAGACAGAGCAAATAACAGTACAGACAATTTACAGATTACTGATTAGAATGCAAGTCTTTATATCTAACCTGCTATTCAAGTCTTAACGTCGTCAACAATGTGAGTGAAAGGAGCATTAATCCCAGGTTAAAGAGATAGGTATTGTCTTCAGACAGTACAGTAAATGAGGTTTAGCAAACCAGGCAAGTCATGGAGGTTAGAGATAGTGGAGCCAAGTTCCACACACATGAGGACAGTCTCAACAGGGATCTTGGTTTCATATCATACAATCTGTAACCTCCATGACTTGCCTGGATTTGCTGAACCTCACTTACTGTACTGTCTGGAGACAATACACATCTCTTTAACCTGTGCTGAGTGCTCCTTCCACTCACATTGTTAGCCACTTTAAGACTCGAACAGCAGGTTAGGTGTAAAGGCTCACATTCTAATCAGTAATCTGTAAACTGTCTGTGCTGTTATATGCTCCGTCTGAGGCCAGAATTCACCTGACGAAGGGACAAACCCGAAAGCTTGCGAGTTTACGATCAAATAAATTAGTTGGACTTAAACCTGGTGTTGCCAGACTTCTTACTGTGAATGCTTTCTTCACCATGCTGTCACCTGTGATTCCACTTTCAAAAGAGTTATGCACCTGTACCTCTAGATTTCTTTGTTCTGCAACTCTCCCCAACATCTTACCATTAACTGAGTAAGTCCTGCCCTGGTTCAATTTACCCAAATGCATCACCTTGCATTTACCTAAATTAAACTCCATCTGCCATCCATCTGCGCATGGGTCCAATTGATTGCCACTGATCTTGGTGTCATACGCAAACTTACTGATCATGCCTCCTAAATTCTCATCAAACCATTAATATAAATAACAAATAACAGTGGACCCAGCACGATTCCGGAGGCACACATGTCTCCAGTTTGAAAAGCAACCCACTGTAACCATCCTTTGTTATTTGTCATCCAGGGCATTTTGTATCTAATTGGCTACCTCATCCTGGATCCCATGAGATTTAACCTGATGCACTAACCTGCAGTACCTTGTCAAAGGCCTTGCTGAAGTCCATGTAGACAACATCAACTGCGTTGCCCTCATTTACCTTCTTGGTTACCCTTTCAAAAAACTCATTCATAAGATTTGCTTTTCCATTTTAAATGTGTTAGAGAGAAGTTGCAATTGGCTGAGCCAGTGATCTTAGAATCCCCCCGGTGCAACAGGATGCCATTCGGCCCACTGAACCTGACTGAATGTCCAACAGAATATCTACCATGCCCTATCCCCTTAATCCTATGTAATTACCCTGCCAATGCCCCTACCCACACATCTTGTGACACTAAGTGGCAATTTAGCATGGCCGATCCAATTAACCTGCACATCTTTGGAGCATGGGAGGAAACCGCGGCACCCGGAGGAAACTGCACAGACAGTTTTAGAGGGTGATTTAGCTAATTGGATTAGGAATTGGCTAGCAGATAGAAGACAGAGGGTGGTGGTTGATGGGAGATATTCATCGTGGAGTTCGGTTACAAGTGGTGTACCTCAGGGATCTGTTTTGGGGCCCCTGCTGTTTGTAATTTTTATAAATGATCTGGATGAGGGTATTGAAGGATGGATTAGTAAATTTGCAGATGACACTAAAGTCGGTGGAGTGGTAGATAGTGAAGAGGGGTGTTATAGTTTGCAGAGAGACTTGGACAAGTTGCAGAGCTGGGCCGAGAGGTGGCAAATGGAGTTTAATGTGGAAAAGTGTGAGGTAATTCACTTTGGCAGGAATAACAAATGTGTAGAGTATAGGGCTAATGGTAGGACTCTTAATAGTGTTGATGAACAGAGGGATCTTGGTGTATATGTGCATAGATCCCTGAAAGTTGGCAATCAAGTCGATAAGGTTGTTAAGAAGGCATATGGAGTCTTAGCTTTTATTGGTAGGGGGAATTGAATTTCGGAGCCGCAACGTCATGTTGCAACTGTACAAAACTCTAGTGCGGCCGCACTTGGAGTATTGTGTGCAGTTCTGGTCCCCACATTATAAGAAAGATGTGGAGGCATTGGAGAGGGTACAGAGGAGGTTTACCAGGATGTTGCCTGGTATGGAGGGCAGGTCTTATGAAGAGAGGCTGAGGGATTTGAGGTTGTTTTCGTTAGAAAGGAGGCGGCTAAGAGGGGACCTTATTGAAACATATAAGATGATTAGAGGTTTAGATAGGGTGGACAGTGATAGCCTTTTTCCTAGGATGGAGAAAGCTAACACGAGGGGACACAGCTTTAAAGTAAGGGGTGATAGTTATAGGACGCATATCAGAGGTAGGTTCTTTACCCAGAGGGTGGTTCGGGAGTGGAATGCCCTGCCTGCTGCACTTGTAGATGCGCCAAGTTTGGTGGTGTTTAAGAGGTTAGTTGATAAGCTTATGGAAGAGAAGGGAATGGTTTAGTTTGGAGGGTCATTGCTTTTTTCATAATTGGTCGGCACAACATCGAAGGCCGAAGGGCCTGTTCTGCGCTGTAATGTTCTAACTCTAACTCCTAACTCTAACATGGGGAGAAGGTCCAGACTCCACAGAGGCAATGACCCAATCCTAGAATCGAACCCAGGTCCCTGGCGCTGTGAGGCAGCAGTGCTAACCACTGTGTCACCATGCTGCCCTTATTGATGGTAAGAAGATTGCCGCTCTGCTGCGAAATGCGTAAAGAGATTGTCAATATTCCTCATGAGGCTGACCTACGATTGACCTGTTTGTTCTTGGTTCAAAGGGTCATTGCCTCGTGACTCAACCCCAATCATGAATCTGCATCCTCCATTGACGAAATTTAGGAAGGAAAAGAATGCCTTGATTTTTGGAATTTTATAATGCTTTTCTTGTTAAGGTCAGGATGCATGTGGATGACGCAATGTTTGCAGTGTGCACATAAGCCAGCTCTGCTGTTTGAACTGTTGATGCTGTTCCCACTCTAGTTGACTCCTGTGTGTAAATGGTATCGTATGCTTCACAGCTGGAACTAATTGAGATCAATGGATTCTTGGCCAAATCCGCACTTGTAATTTAATCAAAACTTTTGTTTCCTTCACCTCCTTTCTCTTCACTTTCTCCCATGGATGTGTCAGTGGGACACAGTATACGAGGGTTGGTTTATGTAATTGCGGATCGATGATGATTTATTTGTGTTTGTGTTCTGTGAACAACAAGTTGAAGGAAGGAAGTGTCAGAAACATTTTCTCTTCTTCTCATCCAATTCAACATGACTATTGACCAGGCTGCTGAAAGGAATCCTCCAGGGGGCAGCTCAACCTATCTTCGAGGAGCTCCCTATACCTGCCAATAATTGGACTCCCACAGAGAAGGGTCTCTAACTGATACTATCCATGTATGACCAGGGAATGAATGACTTTGGGTTTAAGATGGTTGAAAACCCCTACTTGCTGGACAGATGTCCCAAAGCAGGGCCGGAAAGCTGGAGGCAACCCGTCTCAGCTGTCCGGGGGACCCCAGCTGAATTTTTTCGGTACTCAGGCAACTAATGCCAGGGCTGTCTTCTACAAGGGATGCTGGACACTTGAAGGGCTGGTCACTTTTAGGTCTCAGCAGCGCCACCAGCAGTGATGGCCTCTGTTGGAACTGCAGATGAGGAAAATGCACTGGGAATCATGAGGCGCCGAGTCTTCCACAAGGTAAGTGGGGTCAGTATTCACTGAGCCAATCAGGTAGGCCCAGCGAATGGTCGGGTGGAAGGGTGAGTTGGAAGGGGCAGGGTTGTGATTTCCTCAGGGCCAGCCCTTGCTGAAGGGATTTCGCACCAATGGTCAGGGGGAGGCGATGGCCTAGTGATATTATTGCTACATTATTAATCCAGAAACTCAGCTAGAAACTTAGAAACTGGGGAGCCAGGTTCGAATTTTGACACAGCAGATGATGGGATTTGAATGCAATAAAAAAAATCTGGAATTAAGCATCTACTGATGACTATGAAACCATTGTTGATTACCGGAAAAGCCATCTGGTTCGTTAAGTTCCTTCAGGGAAGGAAATCTGCTGTCCTTACCTGGTCTGGCCTACATGTGACTCCAGAGCCACAGCAATGTTGTTGACTCTTGGTGCCCTCCTGATTGAGAGCAGCCGGTGATGGGCAATAAGTGTTGGGCTAGCCAAAGACACCCATTTCCCATGAATCAATAATTACAGGGAGGAACCTGCGCCACCCCTCCCCCCAGTCCCGTAGGATGGCACTAGGGATCAGCAAGCAGCCTGCCCAGGCAGCAGAGAATCCACTGATAAAATGCTAGTGGTCGTGGGAAGAGGCCATTAATTATCTGGGTGGCTCAGCTGACCTCTGCGCAGGAAGGCAATCCTCCAGCTCCCCTACCACTGGTAAAATGGCATGATATTGAGAAGGCAACACTTGGCACTCAAGTGTTGGAGCGTGCTCAAGTGGCACTCCATGCCCTGCCTTCCCTCATCATTTTACAGCAATCCCCACAGTTCCCAGCCCATCCCTAATGGGCTGGTAAAATTCAGCACAGTGTGGAACAATAACTAAAATGTCCAAGCTAACAGTCTTTAAAATGATGGCTTGATCTAAACTGCCATAAGAAACTTTTTTTTCTGGATTCCCTGAGGATTAGTAGTAGACTCCTGTGTCTCCATTGGAGTAATTTTGCCTACTGTTGGATTTTGGACAACCTTCTTATCCTTCTCTGCCCTTGCCCCGCTATTCCCTTGCTCATTCCCTCCTTCCTTTCTTACCCTCTCTCCTTGAGCACCTGGTTCACACTGTAAATAGCAACAGCGAACTTGGTTCCCTCCTAGCCAACGGGTTCACGACCTGCTGACCATGTAGTCACCCCAAAGCCTTGAAGATTAACGCATAGCGACTGGCCTGAGCCTGCAGGTAACTTCACCACCAGGTGAGTATTGTGCCCATTGCCTGGATGTGGAAATGGAGAGGCTGTTACAGAAAGGCTTTGCTTTGAAAAATCTAGTGCAGATACCATTCTGTTTCATGATGAAGTCACTCCCTGTATAATCAGATAAGTTTCCTGTCAAAGTGATCTTCTATGGAGGGTCCACCATTTATCAATGCAGAAATCACCATGGGGATCATTATGTTGTTCAGTTTATCAGTGTTTACCCAGAGCAGCAAGTGGACCAGTTCTTTCTGAAGCAGCTACCACTGGTATGTAGACAGATGTTTCTAAACATATGTGGGGATGTTCATCATCATTCATTTTTCTGGATTTGATTTCCCGACAATGACTCTCGATTATTTTGTAATGCAGAAACAAGCATTTTACAGTTACTTACATAAAAACCATAAGAATGGGCAGAATGGTGGCACAGTGCTGGGGACCCGGGTTCGATTCCAGCCTAGGGTCACTGTCTGTGCAGAGTCTGCATTTGCTCTCTGTGTCTGGGTGGGTTTCCTCCAAATGCTCCGGTTTTCTTCCACAATCCAAAGATGTGCGAGTTAGATTGATTGGCCATGCTAAATTGACCTTAGGGGCTTACCAAAGTCAATATGTAGGGTTTCAGGAATTGGGCCTGGGTGAGATTGTGCTCGGTGTAGATGCAATGGACCGTGTTGCCTCCTTCTGCACTATACGGATTCTATGAAGTGGGACCAGGAGTAGGCCACTCAGCCCCTCGAGTCTATCTGCTATTCAGTAAGATCATGGCTGACCTGATCAGTCCACATTTTTGTCTACCCTTCTCCATTAACTCTTGACTTCCTTGTTAGTCAAAATCTGCCCAAGTCAGCCTCGAATACACTCAATGACCCAGCTTCCACTGCTAGCCAAGGGAGAGAACTCCAGACACTAATGACTCTCTGAGGGGAGAAATTTCTCCTCAATCCAACTTGAATAGGAAACTTCTTATTCTGAAACTGTGTCCCCACCCCCAGTTCTAGAGTCTTGCACCAGCATCTATCCTGTCAAGCCTCTCCAGAACTGTACATGTTTTAACAAGATCATGGTGGCTCAGTGGTTAACATTGCTGCCTCACAGTGCCAGGGACCCAGTTACAATTCCTGGCTTGGGTCACTGTCCGTGCGGAGTCTGCACATCCTCCCCGTGTCCGCGTGTGTTTCCTCTGCTTGCTCCCGTTTTCTCCCACAATTCGTAAGATACATTGGCCATGCTAAATTCTCCCTCAGTGTATCAGAACAGGCGCCAGGGTGTGACGACCAGGGTATTTTCACAATAACTTCATTGCACTGTTAATGTAAACTCACTTGTGATACTAATAAGTAAACTTTTTTAGAAAATTACCAGCACTGCTGAAGGAAGTCAGTGACTGTTTACAGAAGGTCTGCAAAATGTAGAAAGCGAAGATGTATCGTATAGGATTGGTAATATGGAATTTTCCAGTCTTGTTCACCCCTGTGCCAGCGAGGAGGGAGAACTTGGCATTCAGCCAAATCTCCACTCACAGCAGCGGGATTGGATAATCCCAGTGTGCGAAATTGGAGAATTTGTGCGATAGTCTAAGGTTTCACTTATAGCACATACTTTCACAATTCCTCCCACTGCAGAAATGACAAGATCATTTATATGTCCTGCATCTCAGGCAGTACCTTTGTGGGCCCTTTTTGTGGTAACGCAAATAATTAATTGAATCCTCCGCTGAGTAGTTTCCAAAAATTTGCTGATGTGCCTGAACTAGTCATTAGTGTCTGAGACTCGTTAAAACATTTTGCTTTTATCTGCCTCAGGGAAATTAGACACGGGATTCTGCTGGCTCACTCAGTGAATGTGCCAAATTAAATTTGACTGCTGACCAGGGATTAAAGCTGGCGTTTTCTGTGTCTGCATGACTTACTGACACTCAGGTCACCCACTGCATTATCAACCGCTGTGATCATTGAATATCTACAGTGCAGAAAGAGGCCACTCAGCCCATCTCGTCTGCACTGACAACAATCCCACACAGGCCCCATCCCTGTAACCCTATGTATTTACCCTACTAATCCCTCTGACACATAGAATCATGTACTCCTAAAGAGGAGAAGGGGGCCATTCAGCCCATCGAATCTGCCATGACCACAATCCCACACTTGTCCTGTCCCCATAACCCCATGTATTTACCCTAGCCCGACCCCCTGACACTAAGGGGCAATTTAGCATGGTCAATCCACCCAACCTGCACGTCTTTGGGAGGAAACTGGAGCAACCTGGAGCAGACACAAGGAGAAGGTACAACCTCCACACAGGCAGTGACCCGAGGTTGGAATTGAATCTGGGTCCTTGGCACTGTGAGGCAGCAGTGCCAACCATTGACGAACAGCTTATCATGGAATCAGCGCACTCCCAAGAATTTAATTATGAATTTCATGACAGGAATGAAATTGGATGCATTTGTTGCATTGATTATACTTCACTGAATTTGGCACCCGCTCAGCAAACCCGCACGTGTATTTGGAGTGATGCTGCTCTTTCTTGGAGTGTTGCTGTTGTCGAGGGTGATGTGGGAAATGCTGGACCCCAGGGACCCAGTTTCAGCCTCACACCCAGAGTCGCAGTGAAGCATAATTCCAAGCATATACTGCCCTCTCTGTCAAGACAGCCAATCTGAAACCTGACCTCTCGGTCTCGGGAGTTTGTTTAACGCCTGTCATTCAGCTCGTATTTGGACAATAAAGCTTTTATCATTCCAGCGCCGAGGCAGAGATTCCACAATGCTGTGTGGCAGTGGTGTTTTTCTTTTGGGTAACTGCCTGGGGCTGGAAGATTAACATCAAAAAGATGACAACATAATGAGCTGCAATCGGGCTATTAATGAAAAATTGGTACAAACTATGTTCCAGATGAATAGTCCATTAAATACGTAAATCCAGCTTGTCAGTGTTGCATGGCGCTTGTTAGGAAGAGAGAGAGAGACATGGTCCAAGGCCCACTTGTATTGAATTCATGTTGGCTTGATTGAAATTTCTGCCTGGGAACAGTTTCTATCCAGCGGCTAAGCCTGTTTTCTTTAGCTAAGATGAGAGGGTCTCATTTCTGTTCTAAGCTGGTTCGAGCGTAAACTGGAACAGCAGTGTTACCAGTGAGTTGAGTTGGGTCTGATTGCTGTTGTGTTTTCAGCAATCTCCATTTTTGTTTTCAACTCTTTTTTTGTCTGGTTGAATGCAACATATAGCCTCCGGGGGTGGGATTGAAGCTAATGCAGAAGCTGGGCTAGAAATAAGGGGGTCCTAGAATCTCTACACTGCTGAAAGAGGCCATTCAGCCCGTTGGGTCTGCACTGACTCTCTGACAGGGTACTTTACCCAGGCACTATTCATAAGAACATAAGAACTGGGAGCAGGAGTAGGCCATCTGGCCCCTCGAGCCTGCATGGCTGTTCAGTAAAATTGTGGCTGATCTTTTCATGGACTCAGCTCCACTTACCCGCGTGCTCACCATAGCCCTTAATTCCTTTACTGTTCAAAAATTTATCTATCCTTGCCTTAAAAACATTCAATGAAGTGGCCTCAACTGCTTCACTGGGCAGGGAATTCTACAGATCCCATAACCCCATATATTTGCCCCTCAAATCCACACCTTTGGAGTGTGAGAGGAAACCGGCGCACTGTAAGGAAACCCGCGCAGACATGGGCGGAATGCACAAACTCCACACAGACAGTCACCTGAGGCCGGGAATCGAACCTGGGTCCCTGGAGCTCTGATGCAGCAGTGCTGACCATTGTGCCACCTGTTCTCATATGAAAGCGATTCAGGAGAAAAGAAACACTTCTCATCAAATTGGATGAACTGCTCCCTGAAGGGCATTCGCAAGTGTAAATGACATTGGGCAATGACGTGTTTTTAATTTAGCATCAACTGCGAATGCACTGTGTCAACTGTCTCTCAGTTTGAACTGTTTTTAAGTAAGTGCCAATGTGCTCAATAGCGAGCTGTGGTGGATGCTGGGCCAGTGTTCGCTGTTTGTTTTCGAAGACATTGATGTATTGGAAAGGGGCCACTTTAAGCTACTCCACGAGACTGACGGCCATTTTGTTGTGATGTTGCCAAAACCCCACCAATAGGCCCCTTTCATCAAAGACCAGGAGCACTTTCCAGCCAATGACGGGTCGGCATTAATCAAAACCTCCTTGACAGAGTGACAGCAGTGAAAAAGGGGAAGAAAATAAATGTTTTAATTATTTCTGAACAGAGCTTCGACGTGATCTTGCCCAGCCTCTTAAGTGCTTTTGTTCTCTGGATTATCTAAACATTGCTGATTCCATTCAGCTTTCCGTGTACGTTCTGGAAGGGGAAGTATGATTGACCCATCGGAATTCATTGCACCTGTTTTGGTTAGTTTGCAGTCAGCGTTGGCTTAAATCACCACCCCGATGAACCATAGCACCAACTAGGAAAAGAATTGAAACCCAGAAACATTGCAAAATGCTTTCCATTTAATTAATTATGCTGATGTGCAGTGACTGTCGCCATGAAGGCAAACAGTCCACAGATGTGCAGGTTAGGTGGATTGGCCATGCTAAATTGCCCCTTAGTGTCCCAAGATGTACATGTTAGGGGGATTAGCAGGGTGAAAATGTATGAGGTTAAAGGAATGGCACAAGGTGGGATTTCGGAATCACAGTGTAGCAGAGGCCCTTCAGCCCATCGAGTCTGCACCAACGCATGAAAGGTCTTAACCTGGCCACCTAGTCCCACTTGCCAGCACTTGGCCCATCGCCTCAAATGGTATGACATCCCAAACATTCATCCAGATCCTTTTTAAAGGATGTGAGGCATCCCACTTCCACCACCCTCCCAGGCAGTGCATTCCAGACTGTCACCACCCTCTGGGTTAAAAAAAAATTTCCTCAAATCCCTCCTAAACCTCCCAACCCTCACTTCTGTCCTCTCATAACTGACCCTTCAACTATGAGGAACAGCTGCTCCCTATCCAGCCTGTGAGAGAGTCTGTCAGAGAGTCAGTGCAGACTCAATCAGTTAAATGGTCTCCTTCTTCACTGTAGAGATTCTACAATTCTAAGGCAGTCATTTTGTATACAGTAAGATCCCACAGGCAACAATGAGACTATGCCTATTTGTGTCCTGGTCTAGGATAGCAGGAAGCTTGTAATGGGGATCTTTGACATTGAATCAGATAGGACCATGCTTTGACATTTTTTGCGAAGAATGGAAGCTTTTCAAAATGCAGCAGTTCTTCAGTAAAGCATTGGCGCGACAGACTAGATCACATGCCCAGTTAACTGCCAAAATTCTAAAAATGGACAGACAGCATGGACACGTGTTAGCTGTGGAACTCCTGTTGCACAGAAATGGTCAGGAAAGTGCACAAATATATTTTTAGTCAATGGATTTGCGAGATCATTCTGGGAGAGCTGGCATTCAGTCAACAATAAGAAGTCTCACAACACCAGGTTAAAGTCCAACAGGTTTATTTGGTAGCAAACGCCACTAGCTTTTGGAGATCTTGCTGCTCCTTCGTCAAGTGAGACTCCTAATGAAGGAAGAGCACTGTGAAAGCTAGTGACGTTTGCTATCAAATAAACACGTTGGATTTTATCCTGGTGTTGTAAGACTTCTTACTGTGTTCACCTCTGTCCAACGTCGGCATTTCTATATCATTTGATCAACAGGCCAGTAAAACGATACAAGGCAGTGCATTGGATCCATCTTTTAATGGAGCTGTCAAATCTCATTTTTTTTGGGATACTTGTTTAACTCTTTCATTAGTGAAGAGATTGTTAATTGGCGAGAGCTTATTTCACCTTTCTGGTTTGCCTTGCATACTGAAGTCTGGTTATTTAGTGACTGTCAGTATTCGAAGCTGTTGTGAAACCTAACTGTGGAGAGCTGAGAATAAGAACCGCATGCAGTGCTTCAGTGGTGTAGTAAAACTCTGAATAGTACCCTACCATCACAAGGGTTGGCCGTGAGCCGAACGAAAAGTGGTAGTGCCTGAGGGAAAAGGTGACACGTCCTCTCTCTGTCCAACCCCAGAAACCTGCACTGTTCTCAGTCATTGTTGAGATGGCTCCAAGCTTACAGATGACTCTTTGTTCTGTTGAATGAACTGGAACAGTTGGAATACTAACTGGCACATTAAAGGTAAACTCTCATTTACAAGACCTATATAGGCATGTGCATAGCCCACTGTTAGAGGTGCAGTCATCACTGCGCGTACAGAATGGATCTCTGAATGTGGGTAAAAGTTGAGTATTTGAACTCTATTGACCCCGTACGATTATGCAACTTGTCTGACCTGCACCATCTTTGTATATGATCAGTGTTTAGGCTAACAATTGGCTTTCTTTTAGAAACAAGCCCATTACTGAGAGAGGAAATGTAAGTGAAATGTGAGTTCACACACAGCGGTACTGTTAATCAGCAAGGGAAGAAAGCATATCCAGGGGCTGTATTTGTTTAAAACAAAAAAAAATCAAAGCTAAATGCACAAAGCGTTCATTTTAAAGGGTTGTTTGAAGCTGTGTTTATACTTTGCTCTCGTTTTGCTTTTTGAAAGGGTTAACTCTTTCCATGCCACTATACCAGGGAGGCATGTATAGCGGGGAACGCTGCTTCCATTTTCACATTGCACAGTGGATGCAAGGCCACTGTCCTGCACTTTGCTTCTGCGACTCTTTAAATGAGAGTGAGACATTCTCTCACACTCGCTGTTCCTCTCACACACATTCTCAGGCACGGCAGTCAGCTCAAACCAATTACTTTTTTTTGTAAAGCCATGGCCAAATCCCCCATTCCAGGTCGGGCAAGACTTGGTTCATTTTTCTCGAAGAAAGTAAAATTGCAGATAGTCAGTGCAGATTGCTTTAATTTTGAAAGTGTTTGGGTGATATTTCTCTGTTATTGTGGCTGTGTTGATTCTCAGATGTCGGTCTCCTACAGTTGGCGGAACTGCAATGCAAAACTTGTCCCTGAGAAGACGGTGGTGAGCTGCCTTTTCAAATGGCACGGAGGCACAGTGGTTAGCACTGCCACCTCACAGGAACCTGGGTTCGATTCTGACGGGTGACTGCCTCTTTGGAGTCTGCACATTCTCCCCGTGTCTGCATGGGTTTCCTCCAGTTTCCTCCCACACTCCAAAGATGTGCAGATGAGGTGGATCGGCTGTGCTAGATTGCCCTTTAGCAGCAGGAGATTAGCAGGGTAAATACATGGGATTACGAGGATAGGGCCCAGATGGGATTGTTGTTGGTATAGGCTTGATGGGCTGAATGGCCTCTGTTTGCGCTGTAGGGACTCTATGATTCTATGAGTTGTACTTCTTATGGTGACGGAGCCCCTATAATGGTTACAAGGCAGAGAACACCCAGATAGTGACGCGGTATTGATGAAATCACAGCTTCACAATCACTGGCTTCCATTTAATGGATTTGAAAATCAAGAGTAATGTATAATGAATAGCTGAATAAAATCACCTTCTATCTTTGTTTGGCCTTCACAATAGACTTGCCTTTTGCTGCAGTTTCCTCCAGTCCATTCACCTTCTCCAACAAACCCTTTTCCTTTGACTTTTGAACCAGACCTTTTGTGAACACCCCAATGCTATCTATCCCTTAACCCCACCACTGGCAGCTGTGAAGTGGAGATGCCGCCGTTAGACTGGGGAGGGCACAATAAGAAATCTCACAACACCTGAGTCACCCGATGAAGGAGCGGCACTCTGAAAACTTCCACATAAACCTGTTGGACTTTAACCAGATATAGAATCCCTACAGTACAGAAGGAGCAGTTCAGCTGATAGAGTCTGTACCGATCACAGTCCCACCCAGGCCCTATTCCTATAACCCCACACGTTCACCTTGCTAATCCCCCTGACACTAGGGGCAATTTAGCATGGCCAGTCAACCCAGCCTGCACATCATTGGATTGTGGGGGGAAACTGGAGCACCCGGAAGAAACCCACTCAAAGACGAGACAATGCGCAAACTCCACTCATAACTCTAGAATTGAATCCGGGTCCCTGACGCTGCGAGGCAGCAGTGCTAACCAGTGTGCCATTGTGCCACCCATTCTTACTCTGGACCTCCCTGCTCCCTTTGCTTTGCTACTTTTCCAAAGGCTCACAAATGACCTCTTCAGCACAGTGATTGAATAGATTGGGATTTAGTGTGTTGCTTCTGAGTGCAGAAGGATTAACACACACTCCCCGCCTTGTAGTTGCATCCTGTCGGGTTGCTATATTGAGATAATGGACATATTACATTGGCACATTAAGGGACAGACAGGAAAGAAGATCCGAGCTTCAGAGTGACTGATTTTGTCCCACAGACAGTAGCAGGAGTGTCTACGGAGAAACGCTTTTATCCCTGTGTTCAAAAAAAGACATTCACGCACAATTACAAAGACTGATGTTTAACGTATTGTAACCAGGGTAACAGGTTCAGTAAAAACTTCTTTGTAAAGTTCATAAATGATCCACATGGCTTCAGGCCACATTGAGTGTTTCTTGTTACATGAATAGAAAGTTACATAAAATACGCTAAAAGAATCTGTTGCCTCGGAGATAAATAGCAATGCGACTTAGGAATGCCAGATCATGTGTTTTCGTTTTAGGAAGCATGGCAGTGGGCTTTTTTTTATAGAATCCGCTTTAAAACAAACTGGTTATGATGCACTTTCCATCGTAAGATGACAAACGTGACCTAAGATATTGAATTCAAGTCAAGGAGACATCTTTTCCCACGTGGTAATGAAGAAATTATTTAGGAAAGGATCAGTGCAGTGGGGCGGGACACGTAATTAATTCTTGTTTACAATGCATTGTTCTAGAGTGTAAAATGGAGGTTACTGCTGTTAACAGAATCATTTGAAGAATCCTTTGGCCCATCGTATCTGCACCAACATGTGAGAACTACCTAACCTACCAACCTAACCCCATTTAGCAGGATTTGGCCTATACCTTTGAATGTTATCATGTCAAGTGCTAATCCAAGGATTTATTAAAGGACGTGAGGCTGCTTCCATGCTATCAGTGATGGAGGGAGTGGATGTTGAAAGTGGTGGATAGAATGTCAGTCGAACGGGCCGCTTTGTCCTGATTTTTGAGTGTTGTTGGAGCTGCAGTCATCCAGGCAAATGGAGAGTGTAAAGATCAAAGTACAGCAAAGGAACAGGCCCTTCGGCCCACTAAGCCTGAGCTCATCACAATGCCTGTCTAAAAAGCCTACAATCTAAGGAGATCCATCAAAGATGCCAAAAGACAGTACCAGACCAAGCTAGAGTCCCAGGCTATGGCAAGGTCTGCAAGACATAACAGGCTACTTGATGAAGTCATGTAAAATCGCCGGTTCCAATGCACCCCTCCCTGATGAGCGTAATGTACTCAATGCCTATTTTGAACAAGAGGTCAGTGAGAGCATGTCCTCCACTCTGAAAGCCCTAGATGAACCTGTATCTGAGGTCACCATTGCAGATGTCAGAGCAGCTTTTTTGAAGGTCAACCCATGGAAAGCAACTGGCCTGGGTGGGGTACCTGGATGAGCACTCAGATCCTGCGCAGATCAGCTGGTGGGGGTATTCGCAGACATCTTCAGCCTCTCTTTGCAACATTCTGAAGTCCCTATCTGCTTCAGGAAGATGACCATCATTCCGGCACCTAAGAAAAACCAAGCAGTGTGCCTTACTGACTATGAGCTGGTGGCTCTGACGTTCAGCATTATGAAGTGCTTTGAAAGGTTAATCATGGCATGAATCACTTCCAGCCTCCCGGACTACCTGGATCCACTGCAGTTTGCCTATCGCCGCAACAGGTCGACAGCAGACGCTATCTCCCTGGCCCTGCATTCAACTCAGAAACACATAGATAACAAGGACACTATGTCAGACTCCTGTTTATTGACTATAGCTCAGCCTTCAACACCATTATTACCACAAAACTCATCTCCAAACTCCATGGCCTGGGCCTCAGCACCTTCCTCTGCAACTGGATCCTGAACTTCCTAACTCACAGACCACAATCAGAAGGACAGGCAATAATGCCTCCTCCATGATCATCCTAAACACCGGTGCCCCACAAGACTATGTTCTCAGCCCCTACTATACTCCTTATACATCGATGACTGTGTGGCCAAACTTTCCTCCAATTAGATTTTCAAGTTTGCTGATAACACCACCGTGGTGAGTCGGATCTCAAACAATGACAAGATAGAGCACAGGAATGAGATAGAGAATCTGGTGAACTAGTGCAGTAACAATAATCTCTCCCTCAATGTCAACAAATCGAAGGAGATTGTCATCGACTTCAGGAAGCATAAAGGAGAACATGCCCCTGTCTACATCAATGGGGACGAAGTAGAAAGGATTGAGAGCTTCCAAGTTTTTAGGTATCCAGTTCACCAACAACCTGTTCTGGCCCTCCCATGCCAACACTTTAGTTATGAAAACTCACTAACGCCTCTACTTTCTCAGAAGGTGAGGGAAGTTTGACGTGTCAGCTCACCAACTTTTACAGATACACTATAGAAAGCATTCATTCTGGTTGGATCACAGCTTGGTATGGTTCCTGCTCTACCGAAGACTGCAAAGAAGTACAAAAGGTTATGAATATTGTCCAATCCATCACGCAGACAGCTTCCCATCCATTGGCTCTGTCAATACTTCATGCTGCCTTGGCAAAACAGCCAGCCCATGCACCCAGACATTCTATCTTCCATCTTCCATCGGGAAAAAGATACAAAGTTTACGTACCAAGAACAGCTTCTCCCCTGCTGCTGTCAAACTAACCACCATGCTGCCCCACATGGGAGTAAAAATTCTGCCCATTCAAGAGCAGTTGAGTGACACTGAGCAGCGACATCAATTCCTGGTTGGATGACGGAGGATGAGCTGAAGAGTTTTTATCATCTCTGTCCTGTCAGACCTGCTAAAAGGGCATTACTTATTCCCAAAAAGAATCTATTTCCTCAAGAAGTAAACAGTAAATCTCTTTTGTCTTAATGGGACGTATCGTGCTGGTAAATGAATGTTGATCTGTCAGATAAGAGTCCTCGATAAAAGCCCTGGCATTTCCCTTTAGCTCATTATCCCTTTACCAAAGACAACTGGATAATCAGACAGCCAAACTGTTAGCTTTTGCCTATAGCTTAACTGGAGGAGCAAATTACTGAAGCTCTTGGTTGGGAATAAACGTCTTCCAAAATTCTTACTTCAAAAGGCAAATGCCACCATTTTTCACAATACAGTATATGAGCAGCAGTGCGACTTGAAAGCTTAAAATCTGTTTATTAGTATCACAAGTAGGCTTATATTAACATTGCAATGACGTTACTGTGAAAATCCCCTAGTCGCCATACTTTAGCACCTGCTTGGGTATACTGAGGGAGAATTTAGCATGGCCAGTGCACCCTAACCAGCACATCTTTTGGACTGTGGGAAGAAACGAACGCCTGGAGGAAACCCACGCAGACACAGGGAGAACGTGCAGGCAATGCACGGATAGTGACCCAAACTGGGAATCGAACCCAGGTCCCTGGCGCTGTGAGGCAGCAATACTAACCACTGTGCCACTTACCTGTCTGTTCTTTGATTAAGCTCTTTTATTTGACTGATATTCAGTAATTAACTCTCATTTGATTTTATTGTCATGTGTTGCATACAGTGAAAAGTATTGTTTATTGTGTATTATACAGGCAAAACATATTGTTTGTAGAGTACATAGTCATGTGTCCAAGGCCTATGTCACATCTTAACCATGAAAGTGTACTTGTTGTCTCCTGATGTAGTTCTGCAGTTACCCAATAGGGGAACACAAGAGCACCTGAAACAACTTTCCCTCTGATGGTTGCTGTATACCGGGGATGTCTCCAGCTTGTACTTATCCCATTACTGTGACCACGATTGGGAGCTTGCCATATCAAGAATTGTGAGTGGTTAATCCAAATCCCACAATTCCACGGAAAACTGCTACTTATGAGCTGACTGCAATTTCATAATGACCCTCTTCCCTAATTGACCTTGTACCTGCAGACGATGAAAAGATGTCAGTAACTATTACATCTGAGTTCTTGTTACTCAGCAGTGTTGGCATTGCACGAACCTGGAATGTTTTAAATTCCTATCTCATGATTTGGATGGGTTATGTTGGCAATGCTAGATGCCAGTATGCTTCTGTCCCCTGCCTGAAAGCTCATCACAGCTTCCTTACTGTTGGTTATTAAGAAGTAATGCTATTGCATGTGGCAAACATCTAATCAAGAATTCTGTACCATTTGGGATTCCTTGGAATACATTTATAGAATCCAAACTTCTACCTGCGCTTGCAAGAACAAACAATCCCATTGGGCTAATATTAAAAGTTGAGTCCTGTCATCTATCCCAGGGAGCAGGTAAAGACCACGTTTAGTGATTTTTTTTGCTAATAATTCTGTTAGTAATTTATTAACTACGGAAAAGAGAGTTGAATGATTTTTCTTGGTATTTCAATGGCCTGGATTTTGCTTTGAGCGGAGTGCTGAGGCTAGCAGTTGATCAGGTTCTTCTGGAATAAATAGAACTTCAATATATATTAAGGCCCAGGCCAAAAACCCCAAGGTGCTTTATGAAGTTAGCCTAGACCCTCATTCAAGTGACCCACTAGAGAGCTTTCATCAAGCAAAGTTTATTTAAGAACACAGAACATAATGTAATTACTGTGCTGTATTATAATATAACATGGCAGCACATTGACACAGTGGTCAGCACTGCTGCCTCACTGTGCCAGGTTTTCGGGTTTGATATCCGGCTTGGGTCACTGTCTGTGCAGAATTTGCTTATTCTCCCCGTGTCTGCATGGGTTTCCTCTGGGGGCTGTGGTTTCCTCCTACAGTGGAGACGCAAGTGTTGGATTGGGGTAAATGCAGTAAGAAGTCTTGCAACACCAGGTTAAAGTCCAACAGCTTTATTTGATAGTAAACATCACTAGCTTTCAAGGTTTGCCCCTTCGCCAGCTGTGTTCCTCCTACAGTCCAGAGATATGCAGGTTAGATGATTGGCCACGCTAAATATTGCCCCTTAGTGACAGGGGGATTGGAAGGGTAAATATGTGGGGTTGCAGGAATAGGGCCTTGGTGGGATAGTTGTTCATGCAGGCTCAGTAGGCAGAATGGCCTCCTTCTGCACTGGGGATTCTATGGTAACAAAAGAGAATTGGCATAACTTTTATCAATTACAAGACTTAAAGTATAATTTTTAACAGCTGGCTATCTCTTTTGTTCCAATGTAAAGCAATATCCCATAGATATACACATCTTTAGACTTATCGCAAAAACATGTTTGCTCCCGTGATGCTGGATTTCCAGCTTTTTAACACTTTCTGGATAGAAATCTAAGCCAGCAGTTTTCAGAGAAGTACATATGCTCCAAACAGCAAAACCTCAGAGAAGTAAAGCCAGTCCCTGGTAGTGTCCAACACACTAACACTTACACAGCATAAAACTCCAACTCCAAAGAGAAGGAAAGACACTGCTGTATCTCTCAGCTTCAAGCAGCTTCTAACAACCAAAACTAAAATTGGAATGCTCTGTGAAAGACAGCTTTCCCTAACCACATGACCTGACTTGTCGATCATCCCCAATCAAGCCCTACCTTGCAATCCCAAGGGAACATTGCATTAGTTCAGACTAAACAACTATGATGTCAATTATACTAACAATAAAGGACACCGGCTACAGATAACACAGTGCCAACCAAAATACCAGGACTGCTAAAACATCTTGCAGAGAAACATGACTATAATACATTTTTCAAAGGTGTAGTATCGTCACACATGCCTAGTTAAACAGTGAGATCTGGAAGCTGTGATTCCCACTACCATGCTTACCTTCAGGCAGTTCTTTGGTAATACCTTACCAATAGACTGACCATTGAAATCAATGTTAAAACATGCAGTTCTGAACTGTACCCACCGGTTACCCAGTAATCACCTTGGAAAAGGTGAAGTTGCTGTATTCAAATGTAAGTGAATTTTTTAACAGTGTGATCACATATAATTACTACCAAACCACTGGCTTGGCCCTGAATTTTTCAAGTGTGGATGCTATTTTCTTTAGAATTTAGTCAGTGTTAGAGATTTCACTTTTTTGCTGACATGCGAGTGTGTGAATTGGGAGCAGTCAGGCCACTCTGCTCCTTGAACCCGCTCTCCCATTCAATAAGATCATGGTTGCTCTGATCATAACCCCAATTCCGCATTCCTGCCTACCCCTTTGTTAATCAAAAATCTATCTAGCTCTGTCTTAAAAATATTCAGAATCACTGCTTCTACGGCCTTTTGAGGAAGAGAGTACCAGACTCACTGAAAAATTCTCCTCACCTCTGTTTTAAATGGGCGACTCCTTATTTTTCATAGTGACCCCTGGTTCTAAATTCTCCCACAAGAGGAAATATCTGCTTTACATCCCCTCACGACCTCTCAGGATCTTATATATTTCTATCAAGTTGACTCTTAGTCTTCAAAACTCCAGTGGCCACAGGCCTAACCTGCGCAACCTTTCCTCATAAAACAAACCCACCAATTCCAGGTAATAGTTGGGTAAATTTTACTTTTATTCTATTCCTTTTATCCTTATCAATTCCATCTGTTTTCCCAATCTTTATTTTCTTTCTGTACATGATTTCATTTTTATTCATAACTCCCAGCTTATGTATGATGGGTTGCACTCCAGGGGAAGAATATCACCAGCCCCACAGAGGCTGTTTGGGAAATGGGTCCATGGGAAAATTTTAACTGTTGTGTCCATAGATCTATAAACATGGACAGGGATCGCGGGGAGAGGTGGGAACATCAGGGTGGCAGCGCGGGCTCGTTGGGCTGAAGGGCCTGTTTCCCGTGCTGTTTTGTTCTTTGTTCTTAGGTTAGCTCCCTGGCACATTGCAATTGTGTAATGCTCCACCCTTGAATATTACATTGGCCTCTCCCTCCCCGGCTGATCGCCACCCTGATCTCCACCCCCAATGCAGAGTACCACCCCCCCTCCCCATGGAGCCACTGCTTACTTCCCCATCGTCCTGTCATAACTCTGCCCCCCTGTCATGGGCTCACATCCCCTTCAAGCTTCCACTCCCTTAAGGCCCTGCCCATCCTCAAAAGCCCCACCCCTTGGTACAGCCAAGTTACTGGTGGGCAGTGCCAAGGTGCCCAGTGGGCAGTGCCAGGCTGGCAATGCCAGGGTCCCACTGCCCAAGGGACATTGAGTGCTGCTGACCATTTGGAGGACCTCACCTCATCGCTGGTAGGGACCACAGTGATCCTTATTGGTGAGGACATCTACTGGGGAGCAGATGAGGAAAAGTGAGCCTCAGATGATTGTGTCTGGGATATACTAATTAGATTTAAAATACCTAATGAATCTTTAATTTAGTTTCGTGCCCTTCTGATTGCAGGCAGAACAGGGGCTTGGTAACATCGCGAGAGGCGAGAAACTGAGCACGAACCTGATTTTTCGCCTCTCGTCCAATCTTACTAGCTTGCTGATCAACTAGCGTGATGAGCCAGCAAGATCTTCCCCTTAATGGTTAGCACTGCTATCTCACAGCATCCGGTTTCAATTCCGACCTCGGGTCACTGTCTGTGCGGAGTTTGCACTTTCTCCCCATATCCGCATGGGTTTCCTCCGGGTGCTCCGGTTTCCTCCCACACTCCAAAGATTAGGTTGATTGGCCATGCTAAATTGTCCCTGAGTGTCAGGGGATTAGCAGGGTAAGTATGTGGGGTTACAGGGAGAGGGCTTGGGTGGGATTGTGATTGGTACAGACTCAATGGGCTGAATGGCTTCCTTCTGTATTGTAGAGATTCTAGGAAAATGGGAGAATTCCGTCTGAAGCGTTTGCTTTTCTTTGGGCACGCCAGACTGCAAATCTATGAGCAAAAAATGGATAAGGCCCCTTTAAGAGATCATGTCATTTAAGTTGGCTCCAGATCACTCGTTCAGTATACTTTTTTTTAAAAAAAAGTTCAGGTCCAGCCCATTTTTGCTTGGCTGTACGAGGATCGAATTCCACGAAGACTGTTACCATAGCAGCTGGGATCGCCTAGCAACATGTCTACCAATAACTTCAATTTGTCTTGTAGAGAGTGAGGGGAAGGGAACCTGCTGGGCAGAAGCTCTGTGGAATGCAGGAGTTGGTGAAATGAAGTACTTACGAACCTTGACCTTGGCGAGTGTTTCGATTTTGCAGTGATGAAGTTCCTTTAAGAGTCTGGCCCTGAGTGCTGCTTTTGAAGCAAAGTATAACATGGATTGTGCTTTAATTTTCTTCTTGCTCCCTCTTCTTTTCAGAAAGAGTGCTGCTAGAGGAACCTCGTACGCTGGCTCTTTTTCAGCCTGTTGTGATTCCCAGGGTTGGGTAGAGCGGATAATTCCCTAGCAAATATTTAACTTCCTGGGGGTCTCCGTTAGGGAAGGTCATTTTGGATCAGGCCTGGCAAAATGCTCTGGTGTGAACTTGGAAAATGTCAGGTTAAGCTGGAGAGCGGTCTTAGGGATGGCATTCTGGGATACGCAGTAATTAATTGGATGACTGTAGGAGAGTGATTTTACACAATCTTGGGCTTGGTGTCTAAGAGTTGATGCTCTGAGGACGTGCTGATGGTCTTAGCTATTGGCCCCTGTATGTGAGAACATTGTCATAGAAACATCACAGTGGAGAAGGAGGCCGTTCAGCCCATCGAGTCTGCACTGACAACAATCCCATCTATGCCCTATCCCCGTAACAACACATATTTACCCCACCAATCCCTCTAATCTATATATCTGGGAGAACACTACGACAATTGAGCCAATGCACCTAACCTGCACATCACTGCTGACTGGTTTCCTCGATGTAGGCTGGCTGTTAGCAATGACTTTCTAATGATAACTTCTCTGCTCCTCGCTTTCTAAAGACAGTGGTGGGGGTGAGGGACACTTTGTGCTCCCGTCTTTGGGATGGGAGCAGAAAATCCTTGCGGGAGTCTCAAATTGGGCAGGATTTCCTGCAGCAGAGGTGGCTTGCCATTGGCTGCCAGTGGGATCTCTTGATCTGGCTGAAGTCGATGATAATTTACATGGCTGCGTCTCCGCTAGGTTGAGATGTGCCTTGGCAATAGTTTGAACATGTTTGCAATGTTTTGGATATTCCAGGAGAATGGACCTTGTACTTCAGTACTTTCCCAACTTCCTCCAGCTACTCTACCCGATTACTCTCAAAGTGTCAACTCTGATTTTCTCTCCTCAGATATTGCCTGGCGTTAACCTTTATCTTCTGTATTTATCTCAGATTTGTCACATCTGCAGTATTTTACTTGTGACAGACACATGTCGCCAAGCTGACGTTTTGCAAGATCATGAGGTGAAAGTGAGAAACCTAGTCCAGAGTGTCATGTGGAGTCATGGGGTTATTATGATAAAAAAAGAGGCTATTCGGCCCATTGAGTCCATGTTGGGTCTCTAGAGAGCAATCCAGTCAGTCCCATTAAGCCAATCTATTTCTATAACCATAGAAACATAGAATATAGGAGCAGGAAGAGGCCATTCAGCCCTTCAAGCCTGCTCCACCATTCATCACGATCATCCAACTCAATAGGCTAATCCTGTTTTCTCCCCATAACCTCTAACTCTATTCACCTCAAGTACTACATCCAGCACCTTTTGAATATATTCAATGTTTTGGCATTGTCATTCCAATCTTTACTTTCTCGGCCATATTTAAACATTTTGGATAAGTTTAAGATTTATAAGATTGATTCCGGAAATGAGAGGGTTCGCATATGAGGAGAGACTAAGTGCGCTACACTCATTGGAGTTCAGAAGAATGAGGGCAGATCTTATAGAAACATGTAAGATTATAACGGAAACAGATAAGATAGAAGCAGGGAAGTTGTTTCCACTGGCAGATGAAACTAAAACTAGGCGGCATAGCCTCAAAATAAAGAGAAGCAGATTTAAGACTAAGTTGAGAAGGAACTTCTTCACATAATGGGTTGTGAATCTGTGGAATTCCCTGCCCAGTGAAACAGTTTGAAGCTACCTCATTGAATGTTTTTAAGGCAAGGATAGATGTATTTTTGAACAGTAAACGAATTAAGGGTTATAGTGAGCGGGTGGGTAAGTGGAGCTGAGTCCACAAAAAGATCAGCCATGATCTTATTGAATGGCAGAGCAGGCTTGAGGGGTCAAATGGCTTATTGCTGCTCCTTGTTCCTATGTTCTTCAGATGGCTCACCATCACTTTCTGAAGGTAGTTACAAATGGGAATCAAATGCTGCCCTAGCTAGCAACATCCGCATCTCAGAAATGATTAAAAATAATAAACCTATGGTGACCTTGTGCAAATCATAGAATCCATACAGTGCAGAAGGAGGCCATTCAGCCCATTGAGTATGCACTAACTCTCTGACAAAACATCCTATCCAGGCCCTGTACCCGTAAAGCTGCATATTCACCCCGCTAATCCCACAAACCTACACATCTTTGGACACCAAGGGGCAATTTAGCATGGCTAATCCACCTAACCCATTCATCTTTGGAGTAGGGAGGAAACGGGAGCACCCAGAGGAAACACACGAAGGGACGGGATAGAACGTGCATACTCCGTACAGACAGTGATCTGAGGCTGGAATTGAACCTGGGTTCCTGGCACTGTGAGGCAGCAGTGCTAACCACTGTGCCACCGGAAAGATATTGAAAACTCCCCTCAATTTCCTCTGCTCCAAGAAAAACAACCCCAGCTCCTCTAACCTAAAGTCGCTCATCCCTGCAATCATTTGGTAAATCTCCTCTTGCACCCTCTCAACAACCCTGAAGTCATTCTTACAGTGTGGTGGCTAGTACTGTGTGTAATCTCCCTGCTTTTGCATTCCATTCTTCAATTTGGGAAGACCAAAGTCCCATAGGCCCTCCTAATTACTAAAGTAAATTAAAAATTTATTTATTTGTCACAAGTAGGCTTACATTAATACTGCAACAAAATGACTGTGAAAATCCCTTTGTCGCAATACTCCGGTGCCTGTTTGGATACACTGAGAGAGAATTTAGCAGGCCAATTCAAGTTAAAGTTTATTTGTTTTATTAGTCATAAGTAGGTTTACATGAACACTGCAATGAACGTACTGTGAAAATCCCCTAAAAGCCATACTCCGGCGCCTGTTCGGGTACACTGAGGGAGAATTTAGCTTGGCCAATGCACCTAACCAGCATGTCTTTCAGACTGTGGGGGGAAACCGGAGCACCCAGAGGAAACCCAAGGAGACACAGGGAGAAGATGCAAACTCTACACACTCCTAAGCAGGGAATTGAACTCAGGTACCTGGTGATGTGAAACCACTATAATACTGTGCTGCCCTTCTACTGCCAAGATGTCTGCTGAAGCATCTGTGTGTATGGACATTGAGTGAGGACTGGGCTACCTTGCCCCGGTGAATTGCCTACTGATGTTGTTTAAGTGATTGGGAAGTCTGCAATGGCAATAAGTCACTCCCTGAAGGAGAGGAGGGATGAAGAAGAAATAAGTACAACTTCCAGCTGCTACGTGACTTGCAGTTGTAAAAGGCGACTGCCATTCACTGCTATTTCACAACAGAAGTGAGTCTTACTTCTGTTGTGGGCAAAGTATTGGAGAGAATAATTAGGGATAGGATTTATAGTTATTTAGAGAGAAATGAATTGATTGGAGATAGTCAGCATGGTTTTGTGAAGGGTACTTCGTGCCTTACTAATCTTATTGAGTTTTTTGAAAAAGTGACCAAAAAGGTGGATGGGGGTAAGGCGGTTGATGTGGTATATATGGACTTTAGTAAGGCGTTTGATAAGGTGGCCCATGGAAGACTTCTGCAGAAAATGCAGATGTATGGGATAGAGGGTGATTTAGCTAATTGGGTTAGGAATTGGCTAGCAGATAGAAGACAGAGGGTGGTGGTTGATGGGAGATATTCATCGTGGAGTTCGGTGACAAGTGGTGTACCTCAGGGGTCTGTTTTGGGGCCCCTGCTGTTTGTAATTTTTATAAATGATCTGGATGAGGGTATTGAAGGATGGATTAGTAAATTTGCAGATGACACTAAAGTCGGTGGAGTGGTAGATAGTGAAGAGGGGTGTTATAGTTTGCAGAGGGACTTGGACAAGTTGCAGAGCTGGGCCGAGAGGTGGCAAATGGAGTTTAATGTGGAAAAGTGTGAGGTAATGCACTATGGCAGAAATAATAAATGTGTAGAGCATAGGGCAAATGGTAGGATTCTTAGCAGTCTAGATGAACAGAGGGATCTTGGTGTGTATGTGCATAGATCCATGAAAGTAGGCACTCAAATCGAGAAGGTTGTTAAGAAGGCATATGGAGTCTTAGCTTTTATTGGTAGGGGGATTGAATTTCAGAGCCGCAACGTCATGTTGCAACTGTACAAAACTCTAGTGCGGCCGCACTTGGAGTATTGTGTGCAGTTCTGGTCCCCACATTATAAGAAAGATGTGGAGGCATTGGAGAGGGTACAGAGGAGGTTTACCAGGATGTTGCCTGGTATGGAGGGCAGGTCTTATGAAGAGAGGCTGAGGGATTTGAGGTTGTTTTCGTTAGAAAGGAGGCGGCTAAGAGGGGACCTTATCGAAACATATAAGATGATTAGAGGTTTAGATAGGGTGGACAGTGATAGCCTTTTTCCTAGGATGGAGAAAGCTAGCACGAGGGGACACAGCTTTAAATTAAGGGGTGATAGTTATAGGACGGATATCAGAGGTAGGTTCTTTACCCAAAGGGTGGTTCGGGAGTGGAATGCCCTGCCTGCAGCAGTTGTAGATGCGCCAAGTTTGGTGGCGTTTAAGAGGTTAGTTGATAAGTATATGGAAGAGAAGGGAATGGTTTAGTTTGGAGGGGCATTGCTTTTTATATTGGTCGGCGCAACATCGAAGGCCGAAGGGCCTGTTCTGTGCTGTAATGTTCTATGTTCTATGTTCTATTTATTTGATTGGCACAGCAAGTCCAGATGAGGGGCAGATTTGTGCTTAAATGTGGGAATCCATGGGTTCCTGTTTGGATTACACCACTCTGCTCTGATCTTTGGGAAACCACCAGCTTGCTGGATGCCTCCATATTCACATGCAGTACATTATTACAAACTGTATATTTTCAATGGAGATGGGCACTGTTGGCAAGGGCAGCATTAGTTGCCCGTACCTAATCGCCTTTGAGTTGAATGGCCCATTTCAGAGGGTTAAGAATCAACCATGTCGCTATGAGTTTGGAGCCACATGTAAGCCAGACCAGGTAAAGATGGCAGATTTCCTTCCCTCAAGACATTGATGAGCAATAAAATCCACACAGAGTGCAGAAGGAGGCCATTCAGCCCATCAAGTCTGCAGTGATACGCAAAAGAGCATCTTACCCAGTTCCACCCCGTGGCCGCCACAGCCCTAACCCCGTAACCCTGCGTGTTACCATGACCAATTCACCTAACCCGCGCATCTTTGGACTGTGGGAGGAAACTAACACAGACAGAGAACATGCAAACTCTGCATAGACAAGGCTGGATCCCTGGTGCTGTAAGGCAGCAGTGCTAACCACTGTGCCACCCTGGGCCAAAGGCCAAATGTGTCGAGAGAACAGGGACTAGCCACTGGCCTGATTTTGCAAACCATGCATAGCAATGGCTTCTCACAAACTGTCAGAATGGTTATACCACTACCAGAGACGCAGTGAGCATAAGTGGGCCGTGTCAAATCCTGACACCACCGGGTATACCCAGCCGTAACAAACTTTGGCCCCAGGTGTCACGCCAAGTGCGACCTTCAGTTACTAGTTAAAGTGCTAAAAGTTATTCATTGGTATTGGTTCGAAAGGAAGTTCAAGGAAGGATAGATACTGATTCTGCAGTTCTTGTAACAAACAGTCTGTAAGAAATCCTGGTGGCGTACAGCATTTCTGCTTGCTCTGTGAATCTGTGAAGAAGCAGATGTCTTTGATGTGGTCTGCATACAAAGTAAGCAGCACTAACATGACAAGACGGAAAATCATGTTAACAGCATGTGTGGCATTTCCATCTGGGGGATTGCTGGAGCAGGATCTCGGTGGCTGCGTTCTGTGAGAATGACAGACAGCTCCATGAGCCAGTACCTTTCAGTGTGTGATGCTTTTGTTCAGCCTCTGCTGACTAATCTCCCTTTCTCAGTGTTCTAAAGCAACGCTTGTTCTGAATTAAACCTTTCTTCTTTTTATTTTGCTTCTTTGTTTCATGGGAATCTTCATTCAACTCTTGATTTCTTAGGCTGGAGAATGTCTCAAAACTTTACAAAGGGGAGTGAGGGCGGGCAGGGGAGAGGGGAGGGTGGAATGTGGTGGATGCGAAGCAGGAAGAAGAGGGAGTCTCTGGAAGAACTGATGACATTGTCAGACTCTCCATTTCTTTTCCTTCTTAAGGAGACAGGGAGTAGGGAGACAGATACTGAGGCGGTGTGATTTTTGGAAATGGGTGTAAGAGGGTAAGGAGGCAGGTGCTGACAGAAAGACTGACCTCCAGTGAGGGAAGAGGGAGGCTATGAGATGAGGAGTAATCCAGAGCGGGTGGGGGGGCAGGTACACAGAGGACAGATTGAGATGTATTCACAACATTCAAGCAAAACCTGCTGGAACTGTGTTCGCCCCCTCCCTGTCTGGCTGAAAAGGCCAATTACTGTTACAGAAGTTGGAGGAATTCTTTTGGTGTCAGATTACTCTCTATATTAACTTACCATGTTCTCGAAAGCTAACATGCAAATGTAACCATTCAATTTCAAAGGCTTGTAATGCCATTACTTAAATGTAGGAGGGGGAGAAAAAACTGATTAGGAGTTGCTGATTTTTCCACATGTCTCCTTGCATCAGATTCCTGATTTGTTTGTGAAGCTTTTGCCTGTCTCAGTGCTCCCTGCAATATCTGTATCTTGCTTGGTCATAAACCAGGGCAGGACTGTCTCATGGCACTAAATGCAAATGAAGATTTGATTTGATTTATTGTGACATGCATTGGGATACAGTAAAAAGTATTGTTTCTTGCATGCTATACAAACAAAGCATACCATTCATAGGGTACATAGGGGAGAAGAAAAGTGCAGAATGTAGTGTTACAGTCATAGCTAGGGTGTAGAGAAAGATCAACTTCATGCAAGATTAGTCCATTCAAAAGTCTGACGGCAGCAAGGAAGAAGCTATTTTTGAGTTAGTTGGTATGCATTCTCAGAATTTTGTATCATTTCCCTGACAGAAGAAGGTGGAAGAGAGTATGTCCGGGGTGCGTGGGGTCCTAGGTTATACTGCCTGCTTTGCCGAGGCAGCGGGAAGTGCAGACTGTGTCAGTGGAAGGGAGGCTGGTTTGTGTGATGGACTGGGCTATGTTCATAACTCTGTACTTTCTTGTGGCCTTGGTCAGAGCAGGAGCCATACCAAACTGTGATACAGTCAGGAAGAATGCTTTAAGTGGCGCATCTGTAAAGACATCACGAAGTGAATGCCCAAATGTTGCAATAACAAGCAATTAGTTTGCTTTATCCAAACTTCCATCGGATACATTTTTCCTTTGAATTTTTCCTTCTCTCTGAACATCATGAATAACGCTGTGGTATAATTCTGCAGTAACTGGTAGTTCTTATGTGCCCTGCTGTGCATTCACTGACATGCCCAGACAGTCAGCGTGAGGAGGGTATTTGACCTGGGGCTGAGGGAAGGGTATTGCTGATTGATCCTGTGCTGCCCCCAAACATTTGCAGCCTGCATTCCCAGAAGGCATTTAGAAATTGGGACCTGACCACATTTCTCCCTTTCATGAAACAGCGAAACAGATTGCAGTCTGGTCGACAATGGCTCCCTCCTGGCACGTACAGCGTCACTACACCACACGGTGTGTTTAGCCACTGAACCATCAATGAGGGGGCAAAGCATATCTTGAATGGTGTGAGTCCCATGTCCTTTCAATGCTGAACATATAGGTCCAATGAAAAAAACAGAGCCAAACACAATTGAATGAAACTGCATACCGTCCAATAGTTGGTGACACAGTGGTTAGCACTGCTGCCTCACAGCGCTAGGACCCAGGTTCAATTCCTGGCTTGGATTACTGTCCGTGTGGAGTTTGCACATTCTCCGTGTGTCTATGTGAGTTTGCTCCAGTTTCCTCCCATAGTCCAAAGATGCATGGATTAAGTTAATTGGCCATGCTAAATTGCCTCTTCGTGTCAGGGGGACTAGCTAGAGTAAACGCATGGGTTATGGGGACAGGATTGTGATCGGTGCAGACTCAGTGGCTGAATGGCCTCCTGCGCTGTAGGATTCGATGATTCTATAACTTTGTGTTGAGATCCCTGGCTTTACTAAGTTGTGTTGAGATCCCTGGTTTACTAGCTTTACTAAAGTTAGTAAACTAGCTTTACTGCCCTCCTTTTTCAGAATATAATTTAACCACACAACAAAAGAAAATTTCCTCTATGCGTAACAGCCAGTATGAATCACAAATGCAGACCCTCTGTAGCTCATTAAACCATTAACAGTAGACTAGGTGAAACGATGGTGGTATGTCTCCCTGGAGCTGGGATTCGGGATGTCTCTGGACGCGTCCCGGACATCCTGAAAGGGGAGGGTGAGGAACTGGAAGTTGTAGTACATATAGGTACTACTGACATAGGCAGGAAGAGGGAAGTGGACATGAAAAGGGATTATAGGGAACTGGGTAGGCAGCTGAGAGAGAGGAAAGCGAAGGTAGTAATCTCAGGATTGCTGCCTGCGCCTCGGGAGAGTGAGAACAGGAATAGTATGAGGTGGAGGTTGAATACGTGGCTGAGGGACTGGAGCAGGGGGCAGGGATTCCGGTTCCTGGATCATTGGGACCTCTTTAGGGGCAGGTGTGACCTGTACAGCAAAGATGGGTGGCACCTGAATCCCAGGGGGACTAATATCTTGGCGGGAAGACTGGCTAGGGCTACTGGGGGGACTCTAAACTAGAAAGGTTAGGGGGAGGGAATAGTGATGTGGAGACTGGGAGCAAGGAAGTTAGCTCCCAGGTAGGGAAGGACTCTAGGCAGGATGAGAGGCAGGTTAGACGAGTGGGGGAGAAGGGAAATGTCCAGTCTGAGGGACTGAGCTGTGTCTATTTTAATGCCAGGAGTGTAGTAAATAAGGTGGATGAACTTAGGGCGTGGATTGCTGCTTGGGATTGTGATGTGGTGGCCATTACAGAGACTTGGATGTCTCAGGGACAGGACTGGGTACTACAGGTCCCGGGATTCAGATCCTTCAGGAAGGACAGGGAGGGAGGCAAAAGAGGTGGTGGAGTGGCACTGTTGATCAGGGACAGTGTCATGGCTGCAGAGAAGGTGGATACCGAGGAGGGAATGTCTACGGAGTCTCTGTGGGTGGAAGTTAGGAATAGCAAAGGGTCGGTGACGTTGCTGGGTGTATTCTATAGGCCGCCCAATAGTGACAGGGAAGTTGAGGTGCAGATAGGGAAACAGATACTGGAGAGATGTAGAAATAACAGAGTTGTTGTGATGGGAGACTTCAATTTCCCAAACATCGACTGGAATATCCCAAGGGTAAGGGGTTTGGATGGGGAGGAGTTTGTTAGGTGTGTTCAGGAGGGTTTCCTGACACAGCACGTGGACAAGCCTACGAGAGGAGAGGCTGTACTGGACCTGGTACTAGCTAATGAACCAGGACAGGTGATGGATCTCTCGGTAGGAGAGCATCTTGGGGATGGAGATCATAATTCTATCTCCTTCACCCTTGCATTGGAAAAGGATAGGATCAGGCAGGCTAGGAAGGTGTTTGTCTGGAATAAGGGGAAATATGGAGACATCAGGCAGATGTTGAGGCAAATAAACTGGAAGGAGGTGTTCTTGGGGAAAAGCACAGAAGGAAAGTGGCAGATATTCAAGGAATGCTTATCTGGAGCTTTGCACGACAACGTTCCGGTGAGACAAGGAGGTTTTGGTAGGACGCAGGAACCGTGGTGCACGAAGGCTGTGGTGAACATAGTCAGGAAGAAAAGAAAGGTGTATAAAAGGTTCAAAGAGCTAGGAGATGTTGGGGATCTAGAGAAGTATAAGGCTTATAGAAGAGAGCTTAAAAAGGAAATTAGGAGAGCCAGAAGGGGTCATGAGAAGGCCTTGGCTGGTAGGATTAAGGAGAATCCCAAGGCCTTCTACAAATATGTGAAAAGTAAAAGGATGAGAAGAGAAGGGATAGGACCTATAAAAGGTGAAGGGGGAAAAGTCTGACGGAAGAAATGGCAGAGGTGCTTAATGAGTACTTTGCCTCAGTATTCACAGTGGAAAGTGATCTGGGAGGATGCACTACAAGTTTGCGGCAGACTGAAAAGATTGAGTATGTAGATATTAAGGAAGCGGATGTGTTAGAACTTTTAAATGCTATCAAGATAGACAAGTCTCCGGGACCAGATGGGATGTACCCCAGGTTATTGTGGGAGGTGAGGGATGTCATTGCAGAGCCCCTGGCGATGATCTTTGCATCGTCGATGGAGACGGGAGAGGTTCCGGAGGATTGGAGGATTGCGGATGTGGTCCCTATTTTCAAGAAAGGGAACAGGGATAGTCCTGGAAATTACCGACCGGTGAGTCTGACCTCAGTGGTTGGTAAGCTGATGGAGAGGCTTCTGAGGGACAAGATTTACGAGCATTTGGAGAAGTTTAGGTTGATTAGAAATAGTCAACATGGTTTTGTAAAAGGCAGGTCGTGCCTTACGAGCTTAATTGAGTTCTTCGAAAATGTGACTGAACACATTGACGAAGGAAGAGCAGTGGACGTGGTGTACATGGACTTCAGCAAGGCATTTGACAAGGTCCCACATGCAAGACTTCTTGAGAAGGTGAGAGGCCATGGGATCCAAGGGGCTTTGGCCTTGTGGATCCAGAACTGGCTTGCCTGCAGAAGGCAGAGGGTGGTTGTGGATGGCTCTTTTTCTGCATGGAGGTCGGTCACCAGTGGAGTGCCCCAGGGATCTGTTCTAGGACCCTTGCTGTTTGTCATTTTCATAAATGACCTGGATGAGGAAGTGGAGGGATGGGTGAGTAAGTTCGCCGATGACACGAAGGTCGGTGGTGTTGTGGATGGTCTGGAGGGATGTCAGAAGTTGCAGCATGACATCGACAGGATGCAAGACTGGGCGGAGAAGTGGCAGATGGACTTCAACGCGGATAAATGTGTTGTGGTCCATTTTGGCAGATCCAACGGGATGAATGAGTACACTATCAAAGGTAGGAGTCTTAGCTGTGTGGAAGAGCAGAGGGATCTTGGGGTCCGGGTCCATAAGACTCTCAAATCGGCCTCCCAGGTGGAGGATGTGGTTAAGAAAGCTTACGGTGTACTGGCCTTCATTCATCGAGGGATTGAGTTCAGGAGTCAGGAGGTAATGCTGCAGCTTTATAGGACCCTTGTCAGACCACACTTGGAGTACTGTGCGCAGTTCTGGTCGCCTCACTATAGGAAGGACGTGGAAGCTATTGAAAGGGTGCAGAGGAGATTTACAAGGATGTTGCCTGGATTGGGAGGCATGCCTTATGAAGACAGGTTGAGGGAGCTGGGACTGTTCTCCCTGGAGAGACGAAGGTTGAGAGGCGACCTGATAGAGGTTTACAAGATGTTGAGAGGATTAGATAGGGTGGACTCTCAGAGACTATTTCCCAGGGCTGAAATGGTCGCGACGAGAGGGCACAGATTTAAGGTGCAGGGAAGCAAGTACAGAGGGGATGCTAGGGGAAAGTTTTTCACTCAGAGGGTGGTGAGTGAATGGAATCGGCTGCCGTCGGTGGTGGTCGAGGCGAACTCGCTGGGGTCTTTTAAAAGACTTCTGGATGAGTATATGGGATCCAGTGGGATTGGGGGTTATAGATAGGTCTATGGCTGGGTAGGTTTTGATGTGTTCAGCACAACTTGTGGGCCGAAGGGCCTGTTTGTGCTGTAGTGTTCTATGTTCCATGTTCTATGATTATTTCTTCATGTTGGTTTCGTGATGGGCGTGAATGCTGCATTACCTCAGATGGCTAAAGGTGACTTCCCATATCTCCGTCTTTCATGAATTGTCTTTGAAATCAAGCAGCGGGAGGGAAGAATCAGTTAATGGTTTTTCCCTGACCTTCCTCACCAATTCTACTTTTTAGAATGCCCAGTTCAGTCACTGTCCTTGACATCGAGGCCACATTTGACCAATCAGCACAAAGGCTTCTTGGCAAAATGGAAGTCAGCGGGAACTGGGGAAAAGGCTGCAGTGCTTGGAGTCATATCAGACACAAAAGAACTTGGTTGTGATTGTTGGAGATCAAGCATCTCATTCCCAGGATATCACTGCAAGAGTTTCCCTGGGGAGTGGCCTAGTCCCAGCCATCTTCATTCATGATATTTTCTCCAAAATAAGGTATGGATGTTTGCTGATGATTGCACATTGTTCAGCACCATCCAACAGCTGCAGCAGTTTATGCCCATATGCAGCAAGATCTAGACTATATTCAGGCTTTGGTTAATAAGTGCAGGTAACATTCGCACCAGACTAGTGCTAGGCATTGACCATCTCCACCAAAAGAGAATCTATCCATCTCCCTTCGCCATTTAATGGCCTTAGCAACACTGAATCCTCCACTCTCAAAATCCTGGGGTTGCCATTGACTAGAAACTGAACTGGACTAGCTACTTAAATACTGTGGCTGCAAGAGCAGATAAGAGGCTGGGAATTCGGCAGAGAGTAATTCATTTCCTGATTACTCAAAGCCTGTTCATCATCAACAAGGCATAGTTAGGAGTGTGATGGATTACTCTCTACTGGTCTGGATTAGTGCAGCTTCGACAATATTAAAGAAGCTCAAAAATATCCAGGACAAAGGAGCTGTTTGATTGACACCCCATTCGCCACCTTCAACATGCACTCCCTCCGCCAGTGCACAGTGGCAGTAGTATGTACCATATGGAAGTTGCACCTTCAGTAAATCGTCAAGCCTCCTTTAACAGCATCTCCTAAACCTGAGAATTTTACCAGTGAGACGAATAAGGATTGTGGATTCATGGGAACACAAACATTTGCAAGTTTCCCTCCAAGTTCCAAATTATCTTGACTTGGAACTATATCGCCGTTCTTTCATTGAATGTCGTTCCTTCCTAACAGTACTGTCGTTTACTTTCACTGGGTGGACTGCAGTGCTTCAGGAAAGTGGCTCACTGTCATCTCCCTTAGAGTAATTAGCGAGGTGGCTGGGACAATAAAAAGCTGTCCTTGCCAGCAATACTCACATCCCAATAATGAATTTAAAAAAGAAAAACGTACTTACATCAAAGATGAAGAGATATTCAGCTAAGTTCTATTTGTGTCACATTCCTACTCCTATTCCACACGGGCTATGGCTGGCTACACGGACGAACATGCTGATTAGTTGCTCAGTGACTCTGATGGAAGCCTCAATACATATTGAGGGCCAGGCTTCCCACTGAAGAGGCGCCTGCCCAAGACTGTCCACTTTTGGGCAGCACATTGCTTCTCAGAATCATAGAATAGAATCATAGAATCCCTAGAGTGCAAAAGAGGCCATTCAGCCCATCGAGTTTGCACTGACTCTCTGACAGAGTGTTTTATCTAGGCCCTCTCCCCGACCTAGCCCTGTAACTCCATACATTTCCCATGATCAATTCACCAAATGGACACATCTTGGGACACTAAGGGACAATTTAGCATGGCCAATCCACCTAATCTGCATATCTTTGGACTGTGGGAGGAAGCTGGAGCATCTGGAGGAAACTCACGCAGACCAAGGGAGAAAGTGCAAACTCCACACAGACAATGACCCGAGGCTTAAATTTAACCCGCTTTATCAGTCCTCCTACCCAAACTCTGAGGCCGGAAAATGATGGCTCCATTTGGGTGGGAGCAGTTTCCCAATCTTTGTGCAATAGGGGAACCCATAGCTCAGACTGGTCTGTGGAGCTCTGGATGAGCGATTCTCAAAAACAAAGGAACACTTGCATTTGGTTCCTTGAACTGCTGGACAAATGATTGTGAGGGTGGGATTAGCTCCCGGATCCGATTGATGTTCCAGGATACCAATTTGAATATGTAAATAAACTGAATGTTTAGAGCGGTGAACGGGGTGTGAATTAAACATGTTGCTTTATCCTGGATGGTGTTGAGTTTCTCGAGTGTGGATGGAGCTGCACTCATCCAGGCAAGTGGAGAATATTCCATCACGCTCCTGACTTCTGCTTTGTAGATGGCGGACAGGCTTTGGGGAGTCAGGAGATAGGTTGTTTGTCAGAGAATTCCCAGATCCTTGACTCAGTTCCAGCTCTGATTAAGCAGTGGAGCCTGACACGTGGAAGCAGCTGTTAATAGCTCTGCCTGTGCTGTATTTTGGAGCTGCAATACAAACGGCCTGATGGATTACATGTCCCATCTCCTGCTGCATCAAATGGGGATTATATGGTGTATAATTCATCTTGATCCATCAGCCTAAAAAAGATTTAACTCCATACACCATACACATTAACTCCTTATGGTTACAACTATGGAGCTCGGTGATTGGGGGGAGTGTTATCTGAGTGAGCTATGTGTCTTGTTTCTCACTGCTGGAGATCATAGGATGCCATTTTTAACTCTAGTAGGTAGTCTCGCAACAGCAGGTTAAAGTCCAATAGGTTTATTTGGTAGCACGAGACTACTTGCTGTGCCTACCCCCGTCCAGCGCTGGCAACTCATTTCATTTTAACTCTGGCAAAACAGAAGCCAGCTTCAAGTGAACTGAACCAGAGATTTGGGGAATTTTTTGCCCAGGGTTTCCTGACTGTTGACATCAGCATGCTTTTCCCATCCCGCTGCAGCGGGAGCGTGGGTGTGAGCGGGCAGTAACGTTGCATCCTCTAAATTTGTCCTGAATTGGTCATTGATTTTTCTTTCTCGTTTTCTGATTTTCTCTGTTCTTTTACTGTTCTGAAGTTGCTGTTTTATCCGTGGGTACAGTCTCACAAGCAGATACAGTGATCCAGTATGGCGAGCAGGTGCCATTATTATGTAGTGATTCTCGAATGGAGGGGGTGTTGGTGATGGAATGTCCCCAGCCAATGTCTACAACTGTACACTTTCCAGCAGGGATTGTTGGATGGGTCACTATCTGTGCAGAGTCTGCACATTCTCCCTGTGTCTGCATGGGTTTCTTCCGGGTGCTCCGGTTTCCTCCCACACTGCAAAGATGCACAGATTAGGTGGATTAGCCATGCCAGTTTATCCTTTAGTGTCCCAAGACACTAAGGTTTTGGGTTAGATGGATTAGCTATGGTGAATGTGCGAGCCAAACAAGTTCCTTTCCTTCTGCCTGTTTTGAGTGCTGGGGTCACAGTAGCACAGTGGTTAGCATTGCTGCCTCACAGCTCAAGGGACCTGGGTTCGATTCCCGGCTCGGGTCACTGTCTGAGTGGAATTTGCATATTCTCCTCGTGCCTGCGTGGGTTTCCTCTGGTGCTCCGGCTTCCTCCCACAGTTCAAAGATGTGCAGCTTAGGTTGATTAGCCATGCTAAAAATTGCTAGTGTACGAGATTGCTTAGGTTAGAGGGATTAGTGGGTAAAATATATAAGGATATGGAGGTAGGGCCTGGGTGGGATTGTGTTCAGTGCAGACTCAATGGACCGAAGAGCCTCTTCCTGCACTGTAGGGTTCTCTGATCCTATGATATCCCGCATCCATAAGAAAAAAGTGGATAAAAGCAAAATACTGCAGATGCTGGAATCTGAAACAAAATTGGAAAATGCTGGAAAATCTAGGCAGGTCTGGCAGCGTCTGTGGAGAGAGAAAAGAGTCAAGATTTTGGGACTCCAATTGGCTCTATTCTCTCTCTACAGATGCTATCAAACCTGCTAAGATTTTGCAGCATTTTTGATATTGTGAAAGGAAAAGTGAACCTCGGCCTGTCCTTGGGTTACGGCTGAGTTCCAGAGTTGCAGCTACCTTTAGCAGTCGAGTCACTGGTGAGCTGTGGTACTCTATTATCTATACTCTTGATTACTATTAGTTATAGTCCAACGAAAGGAAAGATTATCATCCACACAAAGCAAAATAGCCTCTTTCATTGGCCATTGGTGTAAAAATAACACCTTTTAAAAGTCAAAATAACTTGGAATACTAAGAAGAATGATTCATTTGCTTAATTTAGGTATTTTATTGTTAGTTCAGGCAGTTAAATATTTGGGCAGACTGAATAAAGCCTCATAAAAGTGACACAGTCTATCATTATATGTCTGTTCAGTGAGTAACACAGTAAACTATTACAGTCACCTGGCTTAACCGCAGCCTGTTTTCCAAATGTTGTCTCCTCAATAATGTGTACCTCATTTGTCCGAGTTAACAAATTGGAAGAAAAGCATGGTGGCACAGTGGTTAGCACTGCTGGCTCACAGTGCCAGGGATCCGTGTTCAATTCCGGTCTTGGGTCACTGCCTGTGTGGAGTCTGCACATTCCCCTGTGTCTGCATGGGGTTCCTCTGAGTGCTGCTGTTTTCCTCCCAGAGATATGCGGTTTAGGTGGATTGGCCATTCCAATTTGTTCCTTAGTGCCCCAAGAGATGTAGATTAGATGGATCAGCCATGATGAATGTATGGAGTTACAGGGATAGGTTCTGGATAAGATGTTCTATCAGAGAGTTAGTGTAGACTCGATGGGCCGAATGGTTTCCTTCTGTACTGTAGGGTTCCTATACCAAAATGTCAGAAGTAGTTGTCAGTTTTTGAATGTGAAAGTTAAGGTGGTGCTTCAGGAGTCTGTCCTTCACTAGAGCATTTGTCCCAGTCGATTTTATGTCTCTGCCTCCTGGGCAGTAAGCTGGTGGTGCCATCAGCTGGATATTCTAGAACCCACCTGGAATAGGTTGGGTTCTACGCTTACACACAATCCACCCAGCTAAATAATAATCCAAACAGCGACGGTGAAAATGAACTCTTCTGCCTTTAATAAAGGAAAGATATTTTTGCGTTTGGATTCATGATAGACTGTCCCAAGATTTTGTGAGATGCAAAACAACCGACAGAATTGATTGGTATTTGGAAAGTAACCAGGTCATTTGACCATCAAACCCAATTGTTCCACTGTCATGATTACAATCCACCCCAATCTGAAACTCACTGAGTTTAAAGTTTTCTGTTTAAACTTTATTTATTAGTGTCACAAGTAGGCATACATAAATGCTGCCATGAAGTTACTTTGAAAATCCCCTAGTCGCCACATTCTGTTTGGGTAGACTGAGGGAGAATTTAGCATGGCCAATCTACCTGACTCATATATCTTTGCACTGTGAGAAGAAACCAGAGCACCTGGAGGAAACTAACACAGATACAGGGAGAATGTGCAGCCACAGACAGTGGTCCAAGCCGGGAATTGAACCTGGATCTCTGTGTTGTGAGGCTGCAGTGCTAACTACTGTGCCATCATGCGACCCATGGAAATCTCCGCAAAGTTTCTCACTCAGTAGCAAAATTTGGCTGCTTGCTTTTCCCTGCAGTTTTATAGTGCATTTAATTATTTGTGCATACACCAATCTTTCGTTCTCAATCTACTACCTGATTGAAAGATCCTGAACAGGAAAGGTTGCAGGATGCACCTTCACTATTGAACTCCTCATCCATCATGATTAATCTCTCTGCAACATCTGAATTGTCAGGATGAAGAATATGACTAAGAGCAGAGATATCACCTTGTCTGTGAAGGGGAAGGAGGGCAACAGCAAAGGGTGGCTGTTGTAATCTCCTAACTGCGGTTGATAGATGGCTTTTTTGGAGGAAAAGCTGTTTGAACTTGGCATAACTATCTGACGAAAGCTTGGGGAAGAATTTAATGTCCTCGGCACATTTGGGGTTGAGGAGTAGTTTATTGGGTGGGAGGATGCTGAGTGGGCTTTCTGCTGCTTGCCTGTTGCTGCCCAATTAAGTCCAGAGTGGGAAGACTTGTGGGCGACCTTACCGGCCAACTCCAATTGAGGCCATTGACAGGGTCATTAATGCCCACTTAAGGCCCTTTTCCCATCTCCACTGTAATGGATGGGAGAGTTGCCACATTGGAAGCTGGAAGAGCAAGGACCCCCTTCACTCTATACCTCAGCTGGATTAAATTCCATCCTTGATGTGGGTATAGTTAGCAATGTGGGTAATGATTAGATTAGAGATTAGAGCAACACAGCACGGGAAACAGGCCCTTCGGCCCAACGAGCCCGCGCCGCCGTCATAACTATATAGTAACAATTCCATTATCCTATTCTAATTTTAGGTTATTCCTAATATGGAAGAGTCTCAATGTAGGGACAATTTGTTTCCCAATCAGCCTAAGAGCGAATTTTTTGGGTTGTGGGAGGAAACCGGAGTGCCCGGAGAAAACCCACGCAACCACGGGGAGAACGCGCAAACTCCCGCAGACACCGCCCCAATTCCAAGTGTCTGCACAGCCACATCGATAGTCTCTGAGCTGTCATGGTGCCCTTCAGATGGTCCACATAAAGCACTCATTTACGACATGAGGTACCAGGCAACCCATGAATCAACATCCAATAGCTGTACCCGCACCACCTGCCGAATGCATGCTCAATGTTGGTCAAGTATGGACCGAATTACCTGTGGGAAAAAAAGCCATAGTTAAACAGTCCTACTATATCCCTCTATCTGCATAACGCTCATGTGGCTGTCCAAGAGACCCTTAAACAGCCCTAGCGTGCTTGCTCCCACCACCTTACTCGGCAGTGCATTCCACACCCCCACTACCCTTTGTGTGAAAAACTGCCCTCTAATATTCGTCCTATACATAGCCCCCCTCACCCTATGGCCATGCCCTCTCGTCCTATCCATTTCTAAAGGTGGAAAAAGTTTACCTCCATTTACTCTATCTATACCCCTTATACTCTTATACACCTCTATGAGATCCCCTCTAAGCCGACGTCTTTCAAGGGAAAACAACCCCAGTCTATCTAATCGTTCCTCATAAGACAGTCCTTCCATACCAGGCAGCATCCTGGTAAACCTCCTCTTCACTCTCTCCAAGGACTCCACATCCTTCTGATAGTACGGCGACCAGAACTGGACGCAGTATTCCAAGTGAGGCCTAACCAACGTTTTATACAATTGCAACATCAAACTCCTACTCTTGTATTCTATACCCTTTTCTATGAAAGCTAACATACTATACGCTTTCTTTATCACCTTCTCCATCTGTGAAGACACCTTCAGAGACTTGTGAACCTGCACCCCAAGTCTCTCTGCGTCTCTATACTCCGAATAGTTTTACCTTTTATCCTATAACTCTCTTCTACATTTTTCCGGCCAAAATGCATCACCTCGCATTTTTCCGGATTAAATTCTATTTGCCATCTATCTGCCCAGTCTACCAACCTGTCTATGTCCTGTTGTATTGCCTGATACTGCTCTTCTGTACCCGCCAATCCAGCATCTTGGTGTCATCAGCAAATTTGCTGATCTCACCACCTACCCCTACTTCCAAGTCGTTTATGTAGACCACAAATAGAAGAGGACCTAGTACTGAGCCTTGTGGCACTCCACTAGTGACAGGCTTCCAGTCGGAAAAAGAGCCTTCCACTACTACCCTCTGTCTCCTCCTCCCGAGCCAGTTCTCGACCCATCTAACTACCCGGCCCTGTATCCCACGCGCCTTCACCTTCTCTATCAGTCTACCATGAGGAACCTTGTCAAACGCCTTACTGAAATCCATGTAGACGACATCAACAGCATGTCCTTCATCAACTGTTTTTGTCACTTCTTCAAAAAATTCCACTATATTTGTAAGACAAGACTTCCCCTTGACGAAGCCATGCTGCGTATCCCTGATCAGATCGCAGCGCTCCAGATGCTCATACATCCTGTTCCTGAGGATCCTCTCCATTAGCTTACCTTTAACTGAAGTCAAGCTCACCGGCCTATATTTCCCTGGGTTATCCCTCTGACCTTTTTTAAACAACGGTACTACATTTGCTATCCTCCAGTCCTCTGGGACCTCACCTGTGTCCAAGGAAGAGACAAAGATTTGCGTCAGAGGCCCAGCTAGGTCTTCCCTCAACTCACTTAGCAGCCTGGGGTAAATGCCATCAGGCCCCGGAGCTTTATATGTCTTTAAGCTGCCTAACAGCCCCAACACCTCTTTCCTCGTAATCTTTATTTCCCTCAACGGATCCTCAACTTTGTCAAAATCAGCAACAGACCTCTGGCCAGTCTCCTGCGTGAATACCGACGCAAAGTATTCATTCAGGATCTCCCCCATTCCCTCAGGCTCTAAGCATATATCCCCTCCTCTGTCCCTAAGAGGTCCAATCTTGCCTCTAACCATCCTTTTGCTCCTTACATAGGTGTAAAATGCCTTTGGATTTTCCTTAATCCTACCTGCCAGAGCCACTTCGTGGCCCCTTTTTGCCTTTCTAACACCCCTTTTAAGATCCCGTCTACACCCTCTATAAGCTTCCAGCGCTGTCTCAGTCCCCAGTTGCCTAGATCTAATGTAAGCCTCTCGCTTCTTCCTGATCAAGTCCTCAATATCCCTGGTAAGCCACGTTTCTCTAATCCTACCTTTCCCATCCTTCCTCCTTGCCGGCACGTATCTTTCCTGCAGAGAATTTAGTTTTCCCTTGAAAGACTCCCACATATACCTCGTCGACCTGCCCTCGAAAAGCTTATCCCAGTCGGTATCTTTAAGATCTTGCCTAATCTGGCTGTATCTAGCCCTCCCCCAGTTAAATACCTTCCCTTTTGGGCAGGTCTCGTCCTTTTCCATTAATATCCTAAAGCAATCAGAGTAGTGATCACTATTTGACACATGCTCTCCTACCTCGACGTCAACCACCTGCCCTGGCTCATTCCCCAGAACCAAATCCAGTATAGCCCCCTCTCTAGTCGGGCCATCCACATACTGCTCCAAGGACCCTTTCAAAAGACACTGTACAAATTCCTCCCCGTCCACTCCTACAGCTCTGGGCTCTCTCCAATCTACTCCAGGAAAATTGAAATCTCCCACTACTACTACCTATTTTTCCTTTACTTATCTAAAATGTCCCTGCATATCCCTTCTTCCACGGCCCGCGGGCTGTTGGGCGGTCTGTAGTAAACACCCAACAGAGTAACCACTCCCTTCCTATTTCTCAACTCCACCCATAGAGATTCAATTCCTAAATCATCCATACTTCCCTCCCTCTGCACTGCTATGATGTTGTCCTTAACTAATAAAGCCACTCCCCCGCCTCTCCTCACACCAACTCTGTCATGCCTAAAACACTTATATCCTGGAAAATTCAATTGCCAGTCTTGCCCCTCCTTCAACCACGTCTCGGTCACCGCCACCACTTCTAAACTCCTCGTGAACATTATTGCCTTCAGTTCATCTGTTTTGCCAGTCACACTCCTCGCATTAAAACACATGCACTGAATACCCTCAGCTCTCGGATATTCCTTTCTACCTTCTGGTGTTACCCTATCATCCCTCTCTCTCCCACTCCCAGTTCCCTCTCTCTCCCCACCCTCCCTCCCTATTAGTTTAAACACTTCTGAAACACTCCAGCTAACCTCCCAGCTAAAATATGTGTTCCCCTCCCAGTCAACTGCTCCCTAACAAAAACAGAAAGTGCTGGAAAATCTCAGCAGGTTTGACAACATCTGTGGAGAGAGAATAGAGTCAATGTTTCCTGTGTCATCCAGATTCAAAACTCTATTCTCTGTCCACAGATGCTGTCAGACCTGCTGAGGATTTCCAGCAGTTACTGTTTTCGTTTCAGATTCCAGCAACCACAGTATTTTGACTTTATCGCTATATTCTCAAATTTCTTTTCAAACACATGACTGTTTGATGATTGAAAATAAGCAACTATAGCAATGCAGGAGTTTTGCTTGTTGCAGTTTTGATGTTTGGTAGGTCACAGAGGAAAGTCTGTTCTTGGAGCTCAACTCAATATAGTCCAATACTGTGCAGGTCAATAGACTGGACATGAAAGCAAGGGGTAGTGTGGGTAAAAGGCATTGCAGTGTCTCATCTGCCATTTTCGCATTGCTTGAGGGCTGAATGGCCTCATCCTGTTCCTATGTCTTGGCACAGTGGTTACTACTGCACCTCACAGCGCCAGAGATGTGGTTCGATTCCTGGCTTGGATCGCTGTCTATGCAGAGTCTGTACATTCTCCCAGTGCCTGTGTAGGTTTCCTCTGCGTGCTCTGGTTTCCACTCACAGTCCAAAAGACATGCTGGTTAGGTGCATTGGCCATGCTAAATATTCCCTAAGTGTAACCGAACAGGCGCCAGAGTGTGGCAACTAGGGGATTTTCACAGTCCATTGCAGTGCTAATGTAAGCCTACTTGGGACGCTAATAAATAAACTTTAAACTCTTAGCTAGAGTTAATCCTGTATTGTAGCAGTGGGATGTATCTGGACTGTTTGTTCTTCAGAGCTGGTCCACTTGCACCTCAGCTTTTTTTAATCAATCCCAAAAGTGTCCACACCCAATATCAATGGTGAAACTCATGAAAGTCTCTCCCAGGCAGTGTGACTGCTTGGATGTGGTGAGTCTGATGAAGGGGCAGTGCTGCAAAAGCTCATGCTATCAAATAAACTTGTTGGACTTTAATTGGTGTTGTAAGACTACTTACTGTGACTTCCACAGTGTTAAGCACATAGCCAACATGTGAATGTCAGGTTAAGGCAGAATCTGGATCAGATCGAAATCTCTTCCAGTTGAAGACTTTATGATGGCCAGTGAAGTGAATCATCGACAAGCAAAGTGCTGAAAATTAGCTAACTGTAGCCGCACAATAGTATATCCCAACAAAGAGTCAAGGCATTTCGGAGAGAAAGGGAGAAAACTCTTATCAAAACATGTCAACAATTCAAAGTGGATGAACCATTTAAATGTTTCACCATCACAACTTGTCGATAACTAATCAAAGCATTTTTTTCCCTTTCAGTGGTTGATATTTCTGATGTCGAAAATCAAGCTTTAAACGCAACGTAAAAAAAAAGTCATATTCCGTAGAAGTGTAGTGTGAGGGCTTGACACTTGTAGGGTTAATGTGGGACTGAGTAAAGTAATTCCCACATAGTGATGTAAGAGAGCACATGACCCCATCTGGGGTCAATTGTGTGTTCAACAGAGCTGTGTGTAGCAGCAAGCGTGGAGACAGCCCCTGGATTGTACCTTTTATATTGTATATTTGTAAATAGTTCGAAAAGTCAATAAAATCTTACAGTTAATCTGAGTGAGTACGGAGACTTCTTCAGGCTACCAAATGGTATCCATCACCCTACAATGAAATATATAATTGAACTTACCTATTGCAACTTCTTTGGTACTTTCTAATTTCTTCATTGAGGCCTTCAATGCCTTATTGTAATTCAACATCCTGAACTTTTAGTGGGGATTTTCACCTCAACCATCAGAATTTTTAACCAAGTATTTGAACATGTGGAGTTGGCAGAATTTCCAGAAAATCCAGAATAAATTCCAGGATTTAAAAAAAACCTCCATTGTGGTGGTTGCATTGTAAATCCAAACACTCAGGATTCTTGCTATTCAGGGGTGGCATGGTGGCACAGTGGTTAGCATTGCTGCCTCACAGTGCCAGGGTGCCTGGACTCGATTCTTGGCTTGGGTCACTGTTTGTGTGGAGTTTGCCCATTCCTCTTGTGTCCGCATGGGTTTCCTCCGGGTGCTTTGTTTTCTCCCACAGTCCAAAAGATGCACTGGTTAGGTGCATTGGCTATGCTAAATTTTCACTCAGTGTACCCAAACAGGTGCTGAAATGTGGCAACTAGGGGATTTTCAGAATAACTTCATTGCAATGTAAGTCTACTTGTGACACTAAAATTTAAGCTTTTCTGGCCTAAATGTCTGAAAGCTGACCATTGCGCACAACTAGAAATGGAATTACTGTCCTGGAAATTCAACCAACCATCACCTCTTTATCGATGGCCAATTGGATTGCTAAGTTCCCAATATGGCTGACAGGAAGTACATTTTCAGCTCCTCACTATGAGGTGGATGTACTATGGGTTAGGAGTGAGGGTCCGAATTATTTAAAAAAAATGTTTTATTTATACTATTGATCAGTTCTTCTTGTGGGATCTACTTTTGAATGCTGAGGCCTGTTTAAATGCTGCCTGAACAAATCGTAACATTCGGAGGTGATTGGATTTATAGTCATAGACCTTACTTTAAGCGCAATAATAATGCAACTTGCTTGTGAGAGGAAAAACATAATAAGTAAAGATGTGATTGAGACTGACATATTTTTCATATCCTGGTATTTCTATAAATAGGACACAGGAATGTTTGGAATTTCCAGTATTTTCACATTTATATAAAAAACAAAGTGATTCACTTCTGACTGTTCTGTCCTAACAGTGATTTATGCCAGAAATGTAGACACATGATTCAAGCTTTCTACCTAAAGGAATTTAGGAATGTGAGATTGTCAGTACATTTGTCATAGTTTGACATGTGTGGCAGGCAAAATCTCTTTTTATGGCTCCATTTTACTTACGGTTCACAGTTGTAGGCAGCTTTTACCTTAAAGCTCATGAATTCAATTGGGAAGAGAGGCTGGAGCTGTAAAGTAGCTCATCTTTGGGGAGTCTTAGGGAGTGGGTTGCTCTATTTAATTCCTCCAAAGTGGTCTGCATGTTCTCCCAGTGTTTGTGTGGGTTTCCTCCGGGTGCTCTGGTTTCTTCCCACAGTCCGAAAGGCGTGCTGGTTACGTGCATTAGCCGTGCTGAATTCTCCCTCAGAGTACCTGAACGGGCACCAGCATGTGCCCGGTAACTTCACTGCAGTGTTAATATAAGCCTATTTGTGATGCTAATAAATAAACGTTAAACCTTGCTCCTCCATATATGGTTGTCTAGCCTGAGGGACTTTGGTGCAATACTATATGTACTTGATTGTTGCCTGATTAATCTCAGTGAACATCGGTGCCAGAAATCCAGACTTTGCAATGCATTGACACAGTGGTGTCAAAGGGCTAGTAACTCCCAAGGTAACAGATCAGCTCAGGTTATCCCTGACTCATTGCCAGCAATGATATGTTTGCTAAATGCTACGTTTATACCACCCTGAGAATCTTAAGGGTACTTTCTTGCTTCCCCCTCCTTCAATGCATTGGTGCTACCAGCATAGTTTAAGGTTTATGTATTAGTGTCACAAGTAGGCTAATATTAACACTGCAATGAAGTTACTGTGAAAATCCCCTATTCACTGCACTCCGGTGTCTGTTCGGATACACGGAGGGAGAATTTAGCACACAGCCAGTGTACCTAACCAGCACTTCTTTCAGACTGTGGGAGGAAACTGGAGTACTCAGAGGAAACCCATGCTGAATGAAAAGATGCTGCATTGATAAGCTGGGAATTGAACCTAGTTGTCTAACCCTAACCCCACATACTTACCCTGCTAATCCCCCTGACAAAATGGAGCAATTTAGCATTGCCAATCAACCTAACCCGCACATCTTTGGACAGTAGGAGGAAACCAGAGGAAACTCCCGTGGATACGGGGAGAATGTGCAAACTTCACACAGACAGTTACCCGAGGCCAGGAATCGAACCCCAGTTCCTGGCACTGTGAGGCAGCAGTGCTAACCATCGTGCCACCTGGAATGGACTGTGGCTGCTCCTTCCCTGTCGCTGGGTCAAAATCCTGGAACTCCTTCTTAGTGCACTGTGGGTGTACCCACAGCACACGGACTGCAGCAGTTTAAATAGACGGATTTTCTTCACCTGCTCAAGGGCAATTGGGGCTGGGTAATTAACTGCTGTACTTGCTGCTGACATTCACACCCTGTGAAGAAATAAAACAAAATTACTGAGTGATCTCTGTTAGAAATATGTTTCAGTGTCGAGTATGGAATGTACTGGGTGCTGTTTAATTCCAGTTGGATGCTGTGATTGGTTCTAGAGTTAAAAGCAGCTCCTCCCTCAAAAGACCCACATTCCCTGATCATCATTTAACTATAACGTCAGCTGGAAGATCCATGTTTTACTGTCCATGCTTGTTCATGCGGTCTGTAAGGTGAGCTGCTTAATGCAGTCCTCAGTGAAAACAAATCGCAAATTTCAGAGAGGGGCTGAATGTACCTCACAAAGTTAAGTGAGTGATGGTTGTGAATCAGTGCAGACTAATTTCAGCTGATTCCTTGTTTGCCTTTAACAATTTAATCTTTTGGCAGAACAATGCTGGGGATGGGGTTGGGCCTGTGATCTCTAAAGCTAGAAAATTGCTCCAAATGCGAATAGCTGGTTAGAATCATAGAATCCCTACATTTAGCTCATTGAGTCTGCACTGACTCTTTGACAGACCATTTTATCCAGGCCCACTACCCCACCCTCCCCATCCTCACCCTGTAACCCCATGTATTTACCCTACTAATCCATAACCATAGCCATTTACCTAATCTGCACATCTCTGGATTGTGGGAGGAAACCAGAGCACCCGAAGGAAACCCACGCGGACACGGGCATAATGTGTAAACTCCTCACAATCAGTGACCCAAGCCAGGAATCGAACCCGGGTCCCTAGTGCTGTGAGGCAGCAGTGCTAACCACTGCTGCCCTCTACCTTAAAATCAAAGTGGGTACTACTTCTCACATGCAAAGCAAGCGCTCTACTATTTGAACTAATTCCCCTGATTACAAGACATCCTTGTCCCAATGCAGATAGTAACGAGTATGAATGCTACTGTGTCTATGTATGAATGATCCCTCTGCTAATCTGTCTGTTTTCCCAGCTGCTTCTCGTACAACAGGGCCACAACATCCTCTGCTTGGAGGTTGCGTGTGGTGTATGGAGTGAGAAAGAGAGGTAAAAGAACAAATGATGCGGTACTAAAATAGATGCACTTATTTTTAACACAAATTGATCATTTAGAACTTTATTTATTTATGTTTGTTCTAGTCACGTGTAAGTTGTCCAAAACCTCGCGGCATGGTGGTGTAATGGTTAGCACTGCCACCTCACAGCGCCAGGGACCCGGTTTGATTCCCGTCTTGGGCCATTGTCTTTGTGAAGTCTGCACATTCTCCCTGTGTCTGCGTGGGTTTCCTCTGTGCGCTCCGGTTTCCTTCCACAGTCCATAACTCCACAGCTGCCTCACAGCACTAGGGACCTGGGTTCGATTCCTGGCTTGGATGACTGTCTGTGTGGAGTTTGCACATTCTCCTCATGTCTGTGTGGGTTTCCTCAGGGTGCTCTGGGTCCCTTCCACAGTCAGAAGATATGCAGGTTAGGTAAGTGGCCATGCGAAATTGCCCCAGGATGCGTAGAGATTAATAGGGTAAATACACGCGGGGTTATGGAATTTGGGATGTTTAGGTGCATTGGCTGTTCTAAATTCTCCCTCAGTATACCCGAACAGAAGTATGGCGACTCGGGGATTTTCATAGCCTACTTGTGATGCTAATAAATCAACTTTCATCTCAAGTGTTGTATAGAGTTAATAAAGTTGGAGTTTTGGGATTCTCTGCCCTGGAGGGTTTGGAAACTCAATCCCTGAGCATGTTCATGGTAGAAACTGACAGATTTCAGGATACCAATGGCATCAAGGGATACGGGGATGGTGCGGAAAATGGCAGAGTTAACTGCTCCACCATGATCTGTTTGAATGGCTTAATGGGCAGAATGGCTTAGTATCCTGCTGTTACGTTCACATGCTTCTTTCGTGTCCATATTACTTTGGCAAGGCATTAATTTTCATAATATTATGTAGTTGTTTCACATAACATGAGATATTGTGATAAATCGCACTGACAAAACATTGGCTCTAGGTATTGAAGTACAAAACAGGAATCAGGCAATTGGGAAAGCTTCAATAAGCAAATTTCTTTACGGTCAAATTGTAGCCTATGCCAGGAATTCTTTCACTGTTACAGGCCCTCCTCCAATTCCAGTGGAAAGTGCAACTTATAGACGAAGGAAATTCACAGTTTTATTTGTCACTGTCATGAACCTGATTGATGTTATCTGCAAATTTGTCCCAATTTGGTTCATAGTAGTGTCTCATTTTGTTTACAGGAATGGTATGAGGAGTCACGTGGAAGACCCAGTGAGAAAATAACCAGTCCAGTCGTAATATAACACTCATTAAAGATTATTTATTGCAAGAAAGAAAATTTGCATATACATAAACAGGACTATAGTGATCTAAGACAGTTACAGCCTAGGAACTACTAAAAACACCCATACAGCTTATTTAGAAACTACCCTTTTAGATCCAAAGTGTATTCATGTGATCTGAACTCTTTCAGGATTTTCCTCTTCCCAAACTATGTCCATTTCAATAGATCTATAGTCATACAGGTTTACAGCATGGAAACAGGCCCTTTGGCCCAACTTGAGAAAAGGCCAACTTATAATTACCACGCTGAATATGATTGAGGAGTTATTCTGTGAAAAGTCTTTTCAGTTTAGCAAAGATGTAGTTTAAACTGTCTCCACAAAGGTTTCTGCACTCTTGCTTTTTGCCAGCTTGCCAGAACTGGCGAGTGAATTGTGGAATCTGCCTGCCTACTTTCCTGAGTGTTGGCAATTATACTATTTTTTTCCCTTTGATTGTTCTCTCTGTGTATTTGCTGTCTGTCCCCTCTGCTTCTGTGGCTGTAGAAACGAACATATGTGTGCCTCCCCTTGAGGGTTCAGTTCTTGACCTAATGTGTTTCCTATTAGCATGATGATGTATTCCTCAGGTAAAGCCTGTTAATCTTGTTATTGGGAGACTCACATTCTGTGAAATGCCTTTCAAAAAGCTGATGGCTCCTACCTGTTGGTTTTATTACATTCTTGGCATTGCTTGCTACTGGCTACATTCATGAAGTGGAGATGCTGGCATTGGACTGGGGTAAACACAGTAAGAAGTCTCACAACAGCAGGTTAAAGTCCAACAGATTTATTTGGTAGCAAAATCCACTAGCTTTTGGAGCTCTTGCTCTGAACATAAACATGTTGGACTTTAACCTGGTATTGTGAGACTTCTTACTACATTCATGAAGCCATACTGTTGGTCTGTAGGCAATCCAGTTAAGTGTCCTTTATGCATCCTTTCGAAAAGCCTTCCTATAAGATTGTGCCACATTGTGAAGATAATGTCTCAGTGCTGCAGCAAGGTGAGACTCCTATAAAATGGATCATTCTGATTTGACTTCAGTGAGGATGGGGAGTGCATACAGCGCGGAAGATAATAGAACAGTGTATGGCAACCTCTACATTTATGCAATAAATGCATAAATAAAATAATGCAATAAAAGAAAAATCACAAATGTGTCAGGACAATACATTTTGTAACAAGTTATCATCGCCGTTCAGGCATTGCCAGGAGCTTAGTGGAACATTCTGCCAAAAAAACATTCAGCAATCTTTCTTTTCAGTTCATGGTGGAAAATCGTAAGATCCACAGGAACAACCTGGATCTCAGAGCAGTGAACAGCTATGGTTTCCTAGCGAGACCAAAGTCCTTAGGAAGAGCAAGATGACGAAAGACAAATCCATCAACCTAAATAAAATCTCCTTAGCTCTCCGATTCTCCTTCTGGCTGCATCTGTCCCAGTCAGTGTCGGCATCTGTCCCTTTGTGAAAAGACAGGAGAGCAGCCAGAAATCATACATACAACCCCTACAGTGCAGAAGGAGGCCATTCGGCCCATCATGTCTGCACCAATATCAATCTTACCCATGCCAATCATAGAATCACTTCAATGCAGACCCATTGAGTCTGCACCAATCACAATCCCACCCATATGTAACCCCACATATTTACCCTGCTAATTCCTCTGATACTGAAGCGCCAATTGAGTATGGTCAATCAACCTAACCCTCACATCTTTAGAGTGTGGGAAGAAACCAGAGCACCGGGAGGGAGCCAACGCAGACACGAGGATGTGCAGACTCCACACCGACAGTGATCTGAAGCTGGAATCGAACCCAGGTCCCAGATGCTGTGAGGCAGCAGTGCTAACCACTGTGCCACCATGCTGCCCGTAAAATGTATGCTCAGTTTGTGGATCGATCACTCTTGAGTAAGTCTCCAAGCTACCGAGCTCTGTACTTGCTATCTCGTTTCCCCCTGTAGTTTCCAAAATGAATCCTCCTTGCGTCCATCCTCAGCCTACCTGTAGACTAATCAGGAAACATTGTTCCTCTTGTGAGTGGGGTCAGCAGGCCTGTCAGCTTACATGCTATAACTTGGGAGGTATTTATAGTCACTGATGTTTCTTTTGGAGCAGTTTGTTTACTTTTCAGCCTGTTGTTGAGATGTAGCCCAATTATACTGCAATTGCTGGTTAATTTTTGAGAGAAAAAAATCCATTATGTAAAACATAGGCTGAGAACATGCGATAACTGCTCCGAAATCGGGCTCCAATGATTGATCGAGCAGTCATTAGGTCAGTGTAAAAATATTCCAATTCCCGATTTAAGCATTTCTAAATTTCTGATTTATTTTTTAAGGAATGTGTAAGTGCCACAGAAGTTGCACTGTATAATGTGATTGGGCGTGGTTTCGGCTACTTTCAGTTAGGTTGAATTTACAAAGGGAAGCAAAACTATTTGGAAATTGGCTTCAGAAGTGACCCATGGCATAAACATACTGCTTTCTCACATCTTGTTGCGTGGCCATTATGTCTCAGAGCACAAACATTGCAGTGGGAAGGGAGCAGATAGGAAGGATGGTTCAAAGTCCTAGCCTGGACAACCTCTTCACAAGCCTGAGATTTCTATGCATTTAAGGCTGTCCATTGCACACTATGATAGCAAACAGGGTGAGCCTGTTATGATTTCACTGAGGAATAGATGATGGAATTTTCCAGAAAGGAGCCAGCCATGCCCCAGACCAGTGCAAATTCTGAAAGTTTTAGAATTGCAGCATTGCCTCCATTTTTGGTCTTATGAATGATAACCTGTCTCTGCTGGTCTGGGAGCTTGACAACTGTTTTAAATAACAGCAGCTATTTTGGTTCTGTTGCCTTCTAATAATACATTGCTACCAGGAGTTTGGAAAAAAAAGCAGTAGAAAATTTGAGACCGTTGCCAAAATGCGATGCCTTTACTAATGGAATGGATGGAAATGGTATGCACTGGGAAAAGGTATGGCGACAGCTTAAAGTTAGAAGCGAAAACGTTCTGATTCTGAAGACCACACATTCACCATCAGATGTCCCATGACCTTGCAAGGCCATTTATAACTTGTGAGTCAAAGAAATAAGGAATCCCTAGAATGCAGAAGGAGACCATTTGGCCTATTGAGTCTGCACCAATAACAATCCCACCCAGGCTCTATCCCCGTAACCTCACATATTTATCCTGTTAACCCCCCAACACTAGGGTCAATTCAGCATGACCAATCAACCAAACCAACGCGCCTTCCTCCCTGTGGGAGGAAACTGGAATACACAGAAGAAACCCATGCAGACACAGGGAGAACGTGCGGACTCCGCACAGATGCAGAATTGAACTCAGGTCCTTGGCGCTGAAAGGCAGTGGTGCTAACCTCTGTGCCATCATGCCACCCCCATACTGCTAACTTAGACACTGTGTGAACTTATGTGAGCTGGACAAAGACCACAGGCTGGATTTTCACTGTGTAAGGAGGGTAACTCGCATTAGGTAATCTGGGTAACCTGGACTAGTTCACATCCTAGATATGTGCACCCCAGTATGTGCACTTTTAGCTCTGGGGAGCGGGGGCCGGTAGAATGTGGCCACCAGAAGCAGAGCTCACTGGGACTTAGCCACAGCTTTTTTTTGCAAGTAATTAGCTCCCCAGCTCTTGTCCTCACAATCATCCTCTCCCAACCATCCACCATGACCCTTCATTACTCCCATGCCAACTTAATGCCAACTGATGCCTCCACCCAACCTCTATGTCCCCTCATTGCATCCCATGCTACCTCAATGGTCACTCACCCAGCAAAGATAAAGTCGCTATTGGGTGGAATTTTACCATCGCGCCTGCCATGGGAATTGTAGCAGGTGGGACACGGACTATGCGAAGGCTTGTTGACCTTGGGTGGAATTCTCCAGTCTTGGGGCGGAAAATCTCTCTCATTGTCTCAAATGACTGTCGATGGTGATTGGTGGTGATTTAACCTCAGACAAGGGGCAATGTTGAGAAAGCAGGGCCATAAATTGCCCAGTGTCCGCCATGGGAAGACCTCAGCAACCTTATGGAGATGAAAAAAATAAACTTGTAACAATTTCATGTGGCTCACATTTATACATACTTGATAATGAAAGAACTGTTCATGCACTCCGCTTAAAGTTTTTAAATCTCAAGTGGTTAATCTCTTGTAAAAACAAGTAAACTTCTATTCAGATAGCCAATACTTTAATAGCCTCTTTGAATTACAAGTCAAACTGAAGTCAGACCTCCTGCAGCGATAATTGTAGCTTTCTCTGCCCATTGAAGCAGTCGAGGCTATGTCGTTAAATATGTTTAAGTCACAGGTAGATAGATTTCTGATCAATAAGGGAATTAAGGGTTATGGGGAGCAGGTGAGTAAATGGAACTAAACCACTGTCAGATCAGCCATGATCTTATTGAATGGTGGGGCAGGCTCAAGGGGCTAGATAGCCTACTCCTGCTCCTGTTTCTTATGTTGTGTTCAAAACTCAGCCAAGATTTCAAAACAACACGAATATAGCCCTTCGGGAAATGTTTTGCTGACTGTGTGAATCGGGCTTAAGAGTTCATCTGGTTGGCCTTCTATCGTCTTAGTACTCGCAGAAATGACTTCAACAAGGCCATTGAGATTGGAGTATGAGCTCTTTGATTGAGGCCATAATTGCCTGTCTAGTTAGGGAGCCTCATCTGTATATAAATATATGAGTGTCAGGTCCATTAACACTCCTGAAACTGACTGTACACCTGAATCACTCTAGCAGTGGAATAGAAGTTTGCAAATAAAGGGAATCTGGTGACGGGACATAAGCCTATGTGGAATTATTTCAATCGCGTGATGCATGGATTTGAGACATTATTTATTGTGCACTATATTTTTAAAAAATGCCTGATTATGTTTTCTCATGAATTTTCTCTGGAATGTTATAAAATAAGTGGGACATTTTCCCCCTCAATTCTGTTTTCCCATTCAGCTGCATCATGGCTAATTATATCCTAATTCCATCCAACTGCCCTGGTTTCATAATCTGTGCGGAATAAAAATCTATTAACCTGAGTTCTGAAATTTTTACTTGGCTTAATCTCAGTAGCTTTTTTGCAGACACTGTCCTATATTTCTACAACCCATGGTCTTAATGGATGCTTGACATCTGAATAGTCAAGATTATTCTGGACTCCCCCCCAGTAGAACAAATAGGCTCTCTCTATCCAACCTTTCAACTTGTTTAATCATCTTAAACATTGTTTAAAAGAGAGACATATTGTTGAAGCTTCACGTTCTGCATCATCAGGACAAATGCAAGAATGCCCAATTTCAAACAATCACAATTTATACTGCAGGAGAAAGAGATGTTGATTGGATTGTAAGTCAACTCTGATTGACTGAGGCATTGCCACGGAGAAAGAGACAAGAGACTATAAGCTAACACTTAATTTAGAAAAGACACACGGCTGAAATTCCTTTCTTTTTGTTAATTCATTCGTGGGACACAGGCATTGCTGGCAGGTCACCATTTATTGCCTAGATGTCCTTGAGAAAATGGTGGTGAAATGCCTTCTTGAATTGCTGCAGTTCATGTTCTGTAGGCTGACCCACAATGCCATTAAGAAGGGAATTCCAGGATTTTAACCCAGTGACTGTGAAGGAATGGCGATTATATTTCCAAGTTAGGCTGGTAAGTTGCTTAGTGGGGAACTTGCAGATGTTGGCATTCCCATGTATCTGCTGCCCTTGTCCTTCTAGATCAGAACGGTCGTGGGCTTGGAAGGTGCTGTCTAAGGATCTTTGCAGAGATTGAGTCCATGAATATGAATATATGTTGCTTTTATCAAGCATGAATGAGCTACTTTATCAAGCTCGACTGATTACTTTAAATTGGTTGTTAATATAGCTATTAGCACACTCAGAATTCTTCAGCAAGTGTGGCCTACTTCCATCTTTATCGTTGGTTCCGACATGGACCACAACAGCTGAATCCTCCTCTTCTCACTCCAGGTTTCTCTGAAGCTGCGAGGAGATGTCCTGAACCCTGATACTGGGCAGGCAACACAATCTTTGGAGCTCCCAGTTACAACTGTGCAGAGAACACTAGCCAGCCCCATATTACCATCACATTCTTTTTCATCCTCCTCACTTTAATGCTGCCATGGCCAATCTGCTCATCCACCATGAAGTTTGCCGATCCACCTCATTCTCAGAGGTAGAAAGCATCTTGTACCTGTTGGTCAAAGTCAAGAGCCGAGACGTCTCCATCATTATTTGCTGGATCCTCATACCAGCGTGCAATCCCTTGTCCCTGACCATTGACCAGCCCTGAAAATTGTATTAAACCTGGGGACATGACTGCCTAATGAATACAGTGTCCAGGTACCTCTCTCCCTGGTGAAATAGTTTTTGAAGAAGTGTAAATTTTTCTATGCTCCTAGAAGCCAGCAGGTAAAAATTTGAAAAATACTTCCCCATGGCTTGCCTCAGGGAGATATAAAGTCTTAGATCATCAAAGGAATTTGGAGGGGGAACTGGTGAATAAAGAAATGAAAATATCTCTTTCCTGCCACTGACAAACGCTAATTGTATATGGTTTGTGTTTAATAATACGCAGCTTGAGGGCAGGAATTATGATTTCACTTGAGCCCATGTAGAGAAACATTTAATGAAACTAAAACAGAACACGCTGGAAAAGCTCAGCGGGCTTGCACAGCAAAATAGAGAAGATGAACTAGTAGCATTATCACTAGACTACTGATCCAGAAACTCAGTAATGTTCTAGGGACCCAGGTTCGAATCCCATCACAGCAGATGGTGGAATTTGAATTCAGTAAAAAATATCTGAAATTAGGAATCTACTGATGACCACAAAATCTTTGCCGATTGTTGGAAAAACCCATCTGGTTCACTAATGCCCTTGAGGGAAGGAAAGGTGTCATCCTTACGTGGTCTGGTCTGCATGTGAGTTCAGAGCCATAGCAATGTGGTTGACCCTCAACCATATTTGAAATACCCAAGCCACTCAGTTCAAGGATTGGGAATAAATGCTGGCCAACCATCAACTCCCATGACCCACACGTGAATTTTTAAAAATATCTCTGCTTCCTCAGGTGCTACCAGACCTGCTGGGGGTTTTTCCAGCATTTTCTGTTTTTGTTCAGAATTCCAGCATCTTACAGTATTTTGTTTTCAATGAAACTGGTGAGGTTGAGTCAGGAGGCGTACGCTTGCAATATTTAATTCCTTAAGTAAATGTAAATCTGAGTAAAGTTTGCTTTGGTACAATCCTTCACCAACCAGAATTGACCAAATGTTGTCTTGGTGATCATTAAATGGTAAATTTTGATGAATCACTCAAATTTTAGGAAGTATCCCACAGATTTGGATTATTTTTTTATTAACTGTTTGTGGGACATGGGCATCGTTGGCTGGTCAGCATTTGTTGCCAATCCTTAGGTGAAGGCAATTGAGAGTCAACCACATTGCTGTGGCTCTTGAGTCACATATAGACGAGGTAAGAATGGCAGATTTCCTTCTCTAAAGAACTTTAGTAAACCAGATGGGTATTCTTGACAATCAACAATGGTTTCATAGTCATCAGTAGATTCTTAATTCCAGATATTTTTTATTGAATTCAAATTCCACCAAATGAACCCAGGCCTCTAGAACATTAGCTGATTTTCTGGACGAGGTTGAAGTCCAACAGGTTTATTGGTAGCATGAGCTTTTGGAGTGCTGCCTCTTCATCAGGTGAGTCATTAACCTGGTGTTGTGAGACTTCTTACTGTGCTTACCCCAGTCCAACGCTGGCATCTTCACATCATGAGTTTCTGGAGTAATATTCTGGTGACAATATCACTAGCACAACTCCCCTGCAGCAGCAGCAACACCCCCCCGCCTCCACCACCACCACCACCACCAGCACTATTCCCATATATTGATAAATGGATGGAGTGTAGTAGCAGAACAAGGTATTTACACACTCCGAGCTACACTGTCTCGTGCTATGTAAAGTTGGGCTACATTTTAGCTTGACCGTTCTTGGGCTAATCCACGTTGACACTGGGAATGAGTCAAAGTGCGGACTCAGCTCTTGCCGATGTAAAGGAAAGCAGTGGATATAATTACACTGTGGGAATGCTGGCACAATAATATAACAGCACCATTATCTTTCCTTAGGATCCAGCTTCCAATGCCAGGAGCCCCAAAAAAGGTAATGGGGCTCCTAGTGTACTGATTCTAGCAGGAGGACTGAAGTAAACAAAACACAAGGGACAAGGGACAAAATACAACATAAGGAACATGGCTGTAATAACTGGGCAATGGAGCTGAAACACTTTGCTCTGGAAAAAAAAACTCTGGGCAGCGTGAGACAACTTTTAAGAACATTCCAAGCAGTTTAGCAAAGATGGGCAGTGTCTCATAAAAATGGCATGGTAACAGTAGCCACGTTATTAAAGACTTCATTAATCTTGTTAACCAATGGTTTTCCTGAGTAATACCTCATTGTGAAGGGGCAGAGAGGTTACCATGGAGATTGACGTGAAAGGGCACTAAGACCAGTACCATCCAGTTCACTTTTCTTATAGTGACAAGCTTATTTATCAATTTGGAAATTTATGTGACCATTGTAAGTTGCCAACTTCCACCCTTCTGCACTGAGGAAGCAGTACATGCTTCATTTATATTGGCCATGACATTGTTTATGGGATTCAGACCAGCAATCAGCATTGAATTAGCATCTGTTGTGTCAAACATCATATATTTTTATACAGAGTATTGACTAAAGGTTACGTAATATCCTGTTCAAATTATGCTGCAAGTTCATATTTGCAGTTTTGCTGAAAATAGGGACATTTTGCTGAAGTTTTTTTGTCTGACACTCATCAGGACAAGTGCAAGAACGCCAAATTTCAGAATCAACTTGCCAACCATTCTCCATCCTTTTCTCAAAGAATAAGAACAAAGAACAAAGAACAAACAGCACAGGAAACAGGCCCTTCGGCCCAACGAGCCCACGCCGCTACCTCGATGTTCCCACTTCTACCCGTGATCCCTGTCTATGTTTATAGATATATAGATTGAAACGAAATTTGAGATAATTTAGGGAGAATTTGTTCTGCCAATTAGCCTAAGAGCACATCTTTGGGATGTGGAAGGAAACCGGAGCACCGGAGAAAACTCACACAAGCACAGGCAGAATGCGCAAACTCCCACAGACACAGGCCCAAATCCATGTATCTGCACAGCACAGCGATAGTCACTGAGCTGTCGTGTTGCCCATCAAATGGTCCAGGTCAAGCGTACACTAACGACGTGAAGCACTAGGATACTCTTGAAAAATCCAAGAGCAGCCCTCTCACGACCCATCGCGTGTATGCCCCTTGTTAGACAACAAGGTGGACCAAAGCACCTGTAGGATAAAAACAAGTACATCAATATCATCATCTATTTACACACTTCCCAGGGACTCCCAAGGCTCATGATCCCTATTTTAAATCAGTTTTCTATACCCCTCCATTCCCATTCTGTTCATGTACCCATCTAAGTATCTCTTAAATAACTCCAGAGTGCCTGCCTCCACCACTTGGCAGCGCGTTCCATACCTGCACCACCCTCTGAGTGAAAAAACTCCCTCTAACATCTAAATTATACCTTACCCCCCTCACCCTAAGCCCGTGCTATTTGAGTCCTGTGGTTAAAATTTGGCATTCTTGCATTTGTCCTGGTGAGTGCAAGATGAAAAGCTTCAGCAGCACGTCTCCTCAGCAATGGTCAAGCTCTGTATCAACAAGCAAATATTCCCAATTCCTCACCCGACTCTTCCGGTCAGTGGGATGGACTATCTCAGTGTGTGTTCGGGCGTGGGGGGTTAAGATATGAAGTGGAAGCAAGGTACTTTCCCCATGAAGAATGGTGGAAGTATACTGGCACATTTTAGATCTTCTGCCAGGCATCCTCGACAGTAACTTTTTCGAAGAAAGACTGTGCCCCAAAACAGTTTACACTTTACGGTTTTCTAAACTCAACGGGCGGAATTTTCCCATTCCGTCTGCAACCGGAATCGGAAGGGGTGGGACACAGATCATGCAATGGTCGTTGCTTTGGAGAAGCATGGTCAGAAAATCTCAGCCAGCGTTGAGTTTAATCATTTCAGGTTGCAATTTCTGCCCCCATTTTGTTTCCTTTTCCTTTGCAGCTTTTATTTTAACTTGCAGTTTTCTTTTGTTTTGCTTACAACAGCTGTCGATCATTCTGCCATTCACACCTCCTCTCATCACATCTTTTGGTTCTTGTGACATTTGTCTCTTTGATCTTGCACCTCTTGTCCATCACTTAATCTCTCCTGTCCTTCACTCTATCACAGAGCTTCCTTTGTCATTCTTATTCCGCTCTGCCCCCTTTCATTTGCTTTAAACCATTTCTACCTTTTCCCAGCTCTGATGAGAGAAACAGAAACATTGGACAGGATTTTCCAGTTCTTTCAGCTGGTGGGATCTTTCAGTCCTGCCAAAGGTGACCCCCCTGTGTGGCAGGTTCCTCGGTGGTGGGACAGACAAACCACACAAAAAGCCTTAGCGATCGGTGGGACTGAAAGATCCCACTGGTGGCCAAGGGCGAACTGCTGGAAAACATGTGGTGGGGGAGGCTGGAAAACTTTGCTCTTTGATTCTGTTTCCCTATCCACAGATGCTGCCTGACCTACTGACTACTTCCATCGTTTTCTGTTCCCATCTCAGATTGCCTGCATTTGCAGTATTTTGTGTGTTAAATGTCATTCCTGTATACGAGCCAAGATATGAAGCTGATGTTGCAATGTGACAGCACAACACCAAACTTCATCAGCATGTTCATCTCAGTTAAAGTACAAACTTGTCAGTGGCACAACACTTACACTTCCCAGTGAGGATGTGACGCAAATCATCTTCAAATTTGCTGCAGCTTATCGTAATCTGGAATACATTGCCTGAAGGATTGTTGGATGCTGATGCGATAGTGACCTGCAAGAATTAATAAATATTGGAAAAATCAACTTTTAAGTTTATTTATTAGTGTCACAAGTATGCTAGTAGTAACACTGCAATTAAATTACTATGAAAATACCCTAGTTGCCACACTCCAGCAGCTGTTCGGATACACTGAGGGAGAATTTAGCATGGCCAATCTACCTAACTAGCACATCTTTCAAACTGTGGGAGGAAACCCACACAGATATGAGGAGTATGTGCAGACTCCACACAGATAGTACCCCACGCCAGGAATCAAACCTGGGTCTGTAGCGCTGTGAGACAGCAGAGCTAACCACATGTTGCCCAAACATTTGCTGAACCATGGAGAAAAAAACAGGTGAGTGGGACGAATTAGAAGCTCATTCAAAGAGTTGACATGAGCACGATGGGCTGACTGGCTTAATTCATAGATCATAGAATCCTTACTGTGCAGAAGGAGGCCATTCAGCTCATTGGGTCTGCACTGACTCTCTGACAGAGTATTTTAACCAGACACTATCCCAATAACCCCACTAATCCCCCTAATCTATGCATCTTCGGACACTAAGGGGCAATTTATCATAACCAATCAACCTAACTTTCTCATCTTTGGACTTTGGGAGGAAACTGGAATACCCGGAGGAAACCCATGCAGACATAGGAGGAATGTGCAAACAATCACCCAAGGCCAGAATTGAACCCATGTCCCTGATGCAGTGAAGCAGCAGGGCGAATCATGCTGCTTCTATTCCATGTTTAATGATTCAAAGTTGAGGCAGATAGTAAATCGCAGTAATATTGAATTGCTGAGATAAAAACAGAAAATGCAGGAAAAACTCAGCCAATCTGGCAGCATCTGTGGAGACAGAAACAAGAGTTAGTGTTTTGAGTCTGGATGACCCTTCTTCACAGCTCAGTTGTTGTTGCTTTGGAAATGACTTTATGGTTTAGCTTTTGCTGCTCTTATACTGTGCCTGGTGCTAGATTAATGTGCTGTAAACTCTGCACACTTTACATAGCTGGCAGCAACATAGCAGTGGACTTGCCTGTGGTGGCTGATACTGAGGTAAAATTGCTGTAAATTTGACAGGATTTTCTCTCCTACCAAGATGCATGGTGTTTTGCTCCAAAACAATCCCACCCACCAGGAGGTAACGCTTTCTCCCGTTTTCTCTCTGAGATCTACCATCTATTCAGCAATTATCCATACTCTGGCCGTTAGTTTTGGAACCTGTGTCCTCACATTGTACCAGCGCTTTGTAGTTCAATATCATCTGATCTAAGGATGGATTTGACAGATAACTGCATAATAATTTAACATGGAATTGAAACATCATAGCATGCAAGGCTACATACCAAATAGAAAATAGAATTCAAATCGATAGGTGCTTGATGGCTAGCACAGACACAATGGGCCGAAGGGCCTCTTCCTAAGCTGTAAAACACAATGGCGGAATTTTCCTGTCCCAGTTGCCATGGGAATTGCAGCAGGCGGGACAGGACCGTGCAAAGGTCCGTTGACCTCGACGATGAGGGTGGTGGGTAATTTTTGGCTTTGGGGTGAGCGCAGCTGGAAAATCCTGCCCTATGATGTTGTCCAGGATATAAATTGTGTAGGACGATTGTTAATATGGTTCAGTGTCAGTTAATGTATGGGACGATGTTGTTATTGATGGTAAGTATGCCTTGTATACGTACAGCTTTGAGCAATGATTGTGAGTCTTTGTATCGTCCAGCATGTGGATAGATTTGGGCAGTAGTGGTCTGGTTTAGTATCAGTCTGTAGGCAGATTTAATTGTGTGATTTAATCTTGCTCATATGTTATCTGCTTATATAAATGGTAACTCCAGTTTAATAGGACCCAGCTTGTGAATAGGTTTGGACATTGATGGTGAAGCTTAAGGTGTACGAAGAACAGGCTGTGACTGATTTGGAAAGAGCAGATTTGGATGTTGGTGCAGTTTAATGATCAGGACAGATCTTGTGCAGTGCTGGTGACATTTAAAATACTGCTGGCCTCAGGAGTCAGAGCAAGTGTAGCGAGCCAGGAAGTGCAATAATGCAGCCGTATTCCTCACTCCGGCCATTCACAGGAAGTCACTGACCTTATCAAAATGTTTACAAACAATAGATTTACTTTGATGATGCACCAAGTTCACAACAAATTGGAAATTGAACTAATTTCCTCGTTTGTCAGGCCAGCCCACTGTGGAACATCATGGGGAAGTGAACAGAATAATCTTTCCCTCCATTGCCTGGAGGGCAAGTCTTCTAAAGCTGCTGCAAGTAGCATCTTTGCAAACTGCAGTGTGGCAGTGACATGTTGGGTCAGGAACATTGTTACTACCTGGACCTTTAAAACAAATAAATCTGATAGTGTTGGCTCTTTAGGCTATGTGCCCTGCTGGAATCTTGGGTTCATGTCACACTATCTGTAACCCCCGCGACTTGCCTGGGTTTGCAAAATCTCACTAACTGTCCTGTCTGGAGACAATACACATCTCTTTAACCTGTGCTTAACCCTTTCCTCTCACATTGTCCGTACCTTTAAGACTTGATTACCTGTAAAGACTCGCATCCCAACCATTATTTTGTAAATTAAGTTTGTGTTTTTATGCAAGACTTCCACTTACCTGACGAAGGAGTAGCACCCCGAAAGCCAGTGGCTTTTGCTATCAAATAAACGTGTTGGATTTTAATCTGGTGTTGTGAGACTTCTTACTGTGTGAAGAGACAGCCCCATGATACCATTATGAAGAAGGGTGGCAGGGTACTCCGTCGTCCTGGGCTACATCCACCTCGGTCACATCACCATAAATAGCTTCTCTGGTCATTGATCTTTTTGCCGTCTGTGGGATCTTGCTGTGTGAAAATTGGCTGCAATGTTTTCCGCATTCCAGCAGTGACTTCGCCTCGAAAAGGACTGTGTCAGCTATACGGCGCATTTGGCCTGTCTCAAGGCTGTGAAAGATACTACAGGAAGGCAATTCTTTCTTTGGGATTTGCACTTTAAAATTGATTACGTTGCTTTGGTTACCCTGATTTCACAATTGATTATTTAACAGTTGGGAAATGAACAGAGAATTGGAGCTATTTGCTATGTGAAATGGAAAAGACAAAGGGAAGGGGTGGTGCCAATGCCATTGTCACAATATCGAGGTTAGAAGTTGGCCTTTCTCTACACCCTATCTGTATTGTGACACTACATTCTGCACTCTCTCCTTTCCTTCTCCCCATGTACTGTATAAACAGTATGCTTTATCTGTGTAGTGTGCAAGAAATAATACTTTTCACTGTATCCCAATACATGTGACAATAACAAATCAAATCAAAATTAAATTAAATTAAAGGTTATAGCATGAAAAGAAGTCACTCATTGTGTCTTGCCCACTTCCACCAATCTTTTACATAATAGGGAAGTTATGTGGTGTAATTGGATAATCCCCTTCCTCCAATGCCTGGAGGGCAATCTTTTGAAGGTGCTTAAAGCATTTGCTCTCAATTCAGTTTTGCAAATAGCAGTGTGGTCGTGACAGATTGGGTCAGATGCATTGATACAATCTGAACCTTTAAAACAAATAAATCTGATAGTGTTAGATTGTACACCTATACCTCCTACAATGTGTGGGGTACTGTCCAACCAGGCTAACCTCACTCACTTCCAATTGGCTTTTGTGCCAAAGCTCCTTTGTTTCTTCCAAATTGTACCCTCTTTTGCTTCAAATATTTATTGATTCAGTCTTAAGAAATGCTGCCCTCTTCAACTCAGTCACTCACCTGTGACAAAGCTGTCTGCATAAAGACATTTCTTCTAATCTCTTTCCTCGTTCTCTTAGTGACAGTTTTTAAAAATTTGATGATCTTAATCACTGACTAGGCCATTTCAGAGGACAGTTAAGAGTCAACCACATTACATTGCTGTGGGTCTGGAGTCCCTTCCCTAAAGTACATTATGGCTGGCACGATGGCACAGTGGTTAGCCAGGGACCCAGGTACAGTTCAACTGTGTGGAATTTGCACTTTCTCCTCATGTGTGCGAGGGTCCCCTCCGGGTGCTCCAGTTTCCTCCCACAATCCAAAGACGTGCGGGTTAGGCTGATTGGCCATGCTAAATTGATCCCACCGTCAGGGGGATTATCAGGGTAAATGTGTGGAGTTATGGGAATAGGCTCTGGGTGGGATTGTGGTCGGTACAGACTTGATGGATCGAATGGCCTCTTTTGTACTGTAGGGATTCTATGGTTTTGGTGAACCAGATGGATTTTTACAACAATCAACAATGGTTTCATGGTCATCATTAGACTTTTAATTCCATACAAAGAAAAAATTGTGAATTGAAGTTCCACTACCTGCTATGGATTTGAACCCAGGTCCCCAGCGCACAACCTTCGGTTTCTGGACTGTAAGTCCAGTGATAATTCCACTATGCCACCACCTCCCCAACATAATGAAACCAAAATGCTACTGTGAGGATGATACAAAGCAGCTGCAATAGGATGGAAAGCAGGTTAAACGAGTGGCCAAAAGATTGGCAGATGGAGAATAATGTAGAAAAATGTGAGTTTGTCTTTTTTGGCAGGTAGAATAGAAAAGCCAGATATGATTTAAATGGTGAGAGACCACTGCTCTACAAAGAGAATCTGGCAATTCTTGCATGTGAGTCACAAGATGTCAGCATGCAGGTGTAGCAAGTAAATTAGGAAGGCAAATAGAATTTCAACCTTGATTGCAAGGGTGTTGGAGAATAAAAGCAGCCCTGCTACAACAGTTTAGGGCATTAGTGGGCCTCAGCTAGGTTTAACTTTATTTATTAGTGTCACAAATAGACTTACATTAACATTGCAATGAAGTTACTGTGAAAATCCCCTAGTCGCCACACCCTGGCACCTGTTCGAGTACACTGAGGGAGAATTTAGCATGGTCAATCCACTTAACCTGCACATCTTTGGACTATGGGAAGAAACCGGAGCAGCCAGAGGAAACTCACACAGACATGGGAGAATGTGCAAATTGTACTGTACCACTGCTCCGCTAGGGTACTGTGTACAGTTTTGCTGTCTTACTTTGGAAGCAGTTCAGTGAATGTGCACTCGGACGATTCCTGGAATGAAAAGGTTGAAGGAAAGGTGAAGCAAGTTGGGCTTATACCTTTTCGACTTTAGAAGAAGAAAAGGTGATCTTATTGGAGCATGAGATTCTGAGGGGGGTTGTGGTGACAGGGCATGTGCTGAGAGGAAGCTTTCTCTGATGGGGGAAGTTAGAATGGGAACATATAATTTAAAAATAAGGAGGCTCCCATTTAAGATTGACTTGAAGAATTTCTTCTCGTAAAGTGGGTTGTTACAGTTTGGAATTCTCTTCCATCGAGAGCAGTGAGGGCTGGGTCATTGAGTATATTCAAAGCTGAACTAGACTCTGGATCAAAAAGGGAGTCAAAGATTATGGTGGACAATTTGGCAAGTGGAGCTAAGACCATAATTAGATCATCAATGATGTTACTGAATAGTGTGCAGGCTCCTTCGGCCTATATCTGCTCTTATTTCTTATGATATTTTTAGCCTTTTATGTTGCCTTCTCTATCTTGTGATGTATTTTCACCCCAGTATCATTGTTTCTTCTTATCCTTCCACATCTTTTCTTTTGATTTTCCCCAAATATTAAAATGTTTTGAAAGTGTGTTAAAAGCAAAACAGCAATTGCTGCTCTTGACATCAGTTTTTTTCAGTAGGTTAACACTGTTTAATTGTCAATAATTTTTCTCATTGCCTCTTGTACCCACATGGTAGATGACCACACTCAACTCTTTGCCAGTGTTGTCCTGATCTTGCTTTTTAATTTCTTTAATGGGATCTGGGTGTTGTTGGCGAGGCCAGCGTTTATTGCCCATTCCTAATTGCCCTCTAGTTGCGTGGCTTGCCTGGTCATTTCATAGAACATAGAACATAGAACATTACAGCACAGAACAGGCCCTTCGGCCTTCGATGTTGCGCCGACCAATATAAAAAAAGCAATGCCCCTCCAAACTAAACCATTCCCTTCTCTTCCATATACTTATCAACTAACCTCTTAAACGCCACCAAACTTGGCGCATCTACAACTGCTGCAGGCAGGGCATTCCACTCCCCAACCACCCTTTGGGTAAAGAACCTGCCTCTGATATCCGTCCTGTAACTATCACCCCTTAATTTAAAGCTGTGTCCCCTCGTGCTAGCTTTCTCCATCCTAGGAAAAAGGCTATCACTGTCCACCCTATCTAAACCTCTAATCATCTTATATGTTTCGATTAGGTCCCCTCTTAGCCGCCTCCTTTCTAACGAAAAACAACCTCAAATCCCTCAGCCTCTCTTCATAAGACCTGCCCTCCATACCAGGCAACATCCTGGTAAACCTCCTCTTTACCCTCTCCAATGCCTCCACATCTTTCTTATAATGTGGGGACCAGAACTGCACACAATACTACAAGTGCGGCCGCACTAGAGTTTTGTACAGTTGCAACATGACGTTGCGGCTCCGAAATTCAATCCCTCTACCAATAAAAGCCAAGACTCCATTTGCCTTCCTAACAACCTTCTCGACCTGACTGTCTACTTTCAGGGATCTATGCACATACACACCAAGATCCCTCTGTTCATCTAGACTACTAAGAATCCTACCATTTGCCCTATACTCTACACATTTATTATTTCTGCCATAGTGCATGACCTCACACTTTTCCACATTAAACTCCATTTGCCACCTCTCGGCCCAGCTCTGCAACTTGTCCAAGTCCCTCTGCAAACTATAACACCCCGCTTCACTATCTACCACTCCACCGACTTTAGTGTCATCTGCAAATTTACTAATCCATCCTTCAATACCCTCATCAAGATCATTTATAAAAATTACAAACAGCAGGGGCCCCAAAACAGACCCCTGAGGTACACCACTTGTCACCGAACTCCAAGATGAATAACTCCCATCAACCACCACCCTCTGTCTTCTACCTGCTAGCCAATTCCTAACCCAATTAGCTAAATCACCCTCTATCCCATACATCTGCATTTCTGCAGAAGTCTTCCATGGGCCACCTTATCAAACGCCTTACTAAAGTCCATATATACCACATCAACCGCCTTACCCCCATCCACATCCTTAGTCACTTTTTCAAAAAACTCAATGAGGTTAGTAAGGCACGACCTACCCTTCACAAAACCATGCTGACTATCTCCAATCAATTCATTACTCTCTAAATAACTATAAATCCTATCCCTAATTATTCTCTCCAACACTTTGCCCACCACAGAAGTAAGACTCACTGGCCTATAATTCCCTGGAAGGTCTCTCTTCCCCTTCTTGAAACAACGGGACCACATTCGCTATCCTCCAGTCCTCCGGAACCACACCCGTAACCAACGACGACCTGAAGATCAGAGCCAGAGGCTCTGCAATCTCCTCTCTTGCCTCCCAGATAATCCTAGGGTAAATCCCGTCCGGCCCAGGGGACTTATCCAACTTCAAACCCTCGAGAATATCTAGCACATCCTCCCTATCTACTTCGATACTTTCCAGTTTGCTACCCTGTACCTCAGTGTTCCCCATAACTACATTTACATCACCCTGCGTGAATACCGAAGAGAAATATTTATTCAGTGCCTCTCCAATCTCTTCAGGCTCCACGCACAACTTCCCACTGCTGTCTATGACTGGCCCTAATCTTGTCCTAACCAATCTTCTATTTTTAACATATCTAAAGAAACATATTTCAGAAAACAATTAAGAAAACAACCACACTGCTGTGGATCTGAAGCCACGTATAGGTCAGGCCAGGTAAGGATGGCAGATTTCCTTCCCTAAAGGCAAGTGAACCAGATGGGTTTTTATGACAATTGACAATGATTTCATGGTTCACTTTTAACTCCAGATTTTTGTTGTTGTGGGATTTGAACCAGAGTCCCCAGAGCATTTCCCTTGATTACTCAGTGGCACCTCAGTGCCAGGAACATGTGTTTGATTTCAGCTTGGACCATTGTCTGTGCAGAGTCTGCACATTCTCCCTGTGTCTGTTTGGATTTCCTCCATGAGCTCTGGTTTCCTCCCTCTGGAAGATGTGCATTGGCCATGTTAAATTCTCCCTCAGTGTCCCTGAACAGGCATTGGAACGTGGCGACGAGGGGGATTTTCACAGTAACTTCATTGCAGTGTTAATGTAAGTCTACATGTGGCAATAATAAATAATTAAATAATGACAATATCACTATGCTATAATGCTGCAAGATTCTCTGATGTTTCTGCACTCCTCCCTATCATTTCTCTCCTTATGTCTCGATCTTGCTCTCCGTCACAATTTCTGACTGTGATTTTGCTCTCCCTGCTGTACTACCTGATCTGATGGGGGAATTGGGGCTGTGAGGATCTTGGATGTGATACTCATATTTGATAATCAGAAGTTTGCATTGTGAAAGCATTGATTAGCAGTGGCAAATCAATAAGCTGTGATTCCTGACTGTGCGAACGTGAACAATTCACAAGTGTTCTAAGATTGCATTTGATACCACAATGTCCTTAGTTACTTGTTGATAAGATGAACAAGCTGTGGTTATGGGAAGGATGATAAGAATGTGGGAATTTAATCTTAAATGGGACAAAATGTTGGGCATCAAAATTTTGATATTTAGCAGAAGTTTTCCCTCCTTGACTTTCATAAATTTGAATGAAACATAAGGGAACATTAACTGATTTATATTATCGTTCCTGGGTCCACAAAAGGCTCCAGCCCATACAGTGCTCACCAGCTGAGCAAAGCCTGAAGCAGTGTTCTTCTCCAGGGGTCACTCGGGTATGGTCAAGACCAGCCATTGACTCTGTCTACACTTCCCACTGCCTAGCAAAGCAGCCAGCATAATTAAAGACCCCACACGCCCTGGACATTCTCTCTCCCATCTTCTTCCGCCGGGAAAAAGATACAAAAGTCTGAGGTCACGTAGCAACTGACTCAAGAGCAGCTTCTTCCCTGCTGTTGTCAGACTTTCGAATGGACCTACCTCACACTAAATTGATCTTTCTCTACACCATAGCTATGACTGTAACACTACATTCTGCACTCTATTGTTTCCTTCTCTATGAACGGTATGCTTTGACTCTGTAGCACGCAATAAAAAGTATCTTTCACTGAATACTAACATATGTGACACTAATAAATCAAATCAAATCAAAATCCAAGATTGTGGATGAGAGGTAGCCAGAATAATTCCCCCCATCCACCCTGCATCCTGCACTGTCTCCAACCGATTGCGGGAAATTTGCAGGAATGTTGGTTGTATTCAACTGCGACATTTTTGCTTGTCTCTGAGGAGTAATGGCTGGTAATGGGATGTGAGTTGACCCATAATAGCTGACACAGCATCAATGCAAGTGTACAATGAATGTTCCTTTACTGCGTACTCTGCCTCTCTCCTTGTAAGTTTCAGCATCCAGTTTACCCAGCTGTATCCCTTCCTTTCACAGGAACTATTCAAGCCTGACCCCAATGCCACCAGCATGCTCTCTTCCCTGGCAATTATCCATTCGATAACACCTGATGGGACCCAGGTATAGGGTTCTCACCTTAGCGGAACAGGGAAGATCATTCCTGCACTTTGAGCACTGCAGGTTCTCCAAAGGGCCCCACTCAGCTCCTCCACTGCCTCAGGCCTGGGGATGTAAGGTAGGGAGGTCTCCTCCTTATGTCCCTGGGGAATAGGACCTCCGGTCTTGCCCGTGTAGCCCAGAGGACGACATGCAAGGAGTCGCCAATGAACTGTGGTGTCACCCGGGATCTGCTCTCTGTCGTGCTAACAAGTGCGTCATTGTTCAGGCCTCAGAAGGCCTGCTTCATTGAACCCTTAGCCTTCTCCCATAGCAGGCCTGGACAGCTGGATGGATCTCACATTGGGGAATGCTTGCATCAAGGACAACTGGCTCCAGGGAAGATTCCAGTCAGGGGAGATTTGGGTTGTCACACACATACACATACACACACACACATGCACATGTACATGCACACATTAGCAGCAAACAGGATCAGTTCAGGACCACCAATGCCACCTGCTTCCATATCTTTACAGGAACATGTATTTGTTCAATGAATCTTTTAGCAAAGTTCTTTTTAATGTAGTAGGGAGATACAGCATTGGGGCAGAAGGGGGAATCAGAAGGGGGAATGGGTGTGGCCAGGCAGAGTGCTGGTGACCTGTCCTGTCTCATTGGACCTTTAGGCTTGACTACTTTTTTTGGTGCCGGCTGGGTGTGCTCCAATCTTTGTTCCTGAGCAATACAAGTCTGTTCCTCTTCAGAGGTACATAGTGGATCTGGTCACAGGGAATCACAGAATTGTTACATTTCAGAGTGAAGAACGCAGAAAGGTATGCCAGGAGCACTTCTGGTCATACCTAAAAGTGAGGTGTCAACCTGGTGAAGCTACAACACAGGATTGTTTGCATGTCAAGCAAAAGCAGCAAGTGATAAACAAAACTAAACAATTCCATAGCCAACAGATCAGACCTAAGCTGTGCAGTCCTGCTACATGTGTGAATGGTGGTGGACAATTAAACAACTCATTAAGTGGGAGCCCATCAAATAGAATCCCATTCGGCCCACTGTGTCTGTACTGACCATAATTCCACCCAGGCCCTTCTCCCGTAACCCACATTTACCTGCTAATCCCCCTGACACTAAGGTCAATTTAGCATGGCCAATCCACCTAACCTGCACATCTTTCAGACTGTGGGAGGAAATCGGACCTCCCTCTCTCCTTTAACCTTTCCCCCTCTTTCCTTTAACCTTTCTCTCTCTCTCTCTATTTTAACCTCTCTCCCTCGTTTCTTTAACCTCTCTCCCTGTATTTTAACCTCTCTCCCTCTCTCCTTTAATCACTCTCTCTCTCTCCTTCAACCTCTCTCCCTCTCCTTTAACCTCTCTCCCTCTCTCCTTTAACTTCTCCCCCTCTCTCCTTTAACCTTTCTCTCTGTTTTAACTCTCTCTCTCTATTTTAACCTCTCTCCCTCTCTTCTTTAACCTCCCTCCCTTTCTCTTTAACCACTCTCTCTCTCTCCTTCAACCTCTCTCCCTCTCCTTTAACTCTCTCCCTCTCTCCTTTAACCTCTCTCCCTCTCTCCTTTAACCTTTCTCTCTGTTTTAACTCTCTCTCTCTATTTTAACCTCTCTCCCTCTCTCCTTTAACCTCTCCCCCTCTCTCCTTTAACCTTTCTCTCTGTTTTAACTCTCTCTCTCTATTTTAACCTCTCTCCCTCTCTTCTTTATCCTCCCTCCCTTTCTCTTTAACCACTCTCTCTCTCTCCTTCAACCTCTCTCCCTCTCCTTTAACTCTCTCCCTCTCTCCTTTAACCTGTCTCTCTCTCTCTATTTTAACCACTGTCCCTTGCTTCTTTCCCACTGTTTCCAGTTTGTCCAATCAGAAGCTGGCTTCTCAGCACCCTGGCTGCTGATAGGCTGACTATATTTACAGGAGGCCATTTGTCTGCGTAACCTCCTTTGCATGAAGCAGTGATGTGCTCTCTCGACCCCAGCCTTTCCCTGGGGCTTTTCAAAAGATCTCCCTTCAGATAATGAACCAGTTCCCTTCAGAAAGTCACCATGAAGCTGTTCTCTGTCACATTCTGAGGGAGGGAGCACATCCTGACATGAACTCCTCATGCCATTTGTTGTGGCCTCTTTAATGATGTAACTTTCTAACCCCCACTGTGCACAATAAGAGCCTTTGAACAATGTTGTGCTGTGATAGCTGGATGATTCGACACTGGGCATGTCGAAGAGATCACATTTGCGGGTAGTTGCCTGATGATAACAGACCAGCAGACTGTGAAAACTCAACGCTCTCCACAGCCAAGGAAGCGAATTGAAAGTTCCTGGCAACCTTTTGTTCCGTTCTCCCACTGGTGCCATCTGCTGGCTTTCGCGGACAAGAGCCCCGTCTGTTCCAGCGAGCAGCCTTCCCCCCCCCCCCCCACCCCCCACCCCCCCACCTCGTTGGTTACAGCCTTTCTTCCGTGACTGTGTGATCCCTCTTAAAAGGCTCCGAATGATTTCCTTAATCGCATGATCAGCTTGGAAAAAGGGAGAGTTGTATTCGATTGCATTCCACAACCCTGGCAGCAGGAATGTGCCCATAAATGGACGTCGGAGGATTTCTCAGCATTGCGTGAGAGTGCTCTTGAGTGACAAGGTGTGCGTTAGTTGGTAATTACTGAACTTTAGGCCTCCGGATGAATCACCAAGGACTGCGAACTTTTCAGCTGGAGAACTTGTCTTCTTGTCTCCAGCTGATTCTGCAGACAGCCCCTGACACTGCTCAGAATAAGACTTTAATAAGCAGTATGGAATTCAAATTTAGACTTTCCCACTGCCTCATTTTGAAGCTACAGTTTGGACTATTTGACCGACACTGGCCATGACATTGGTCCCTAGTTTTTTGGGGGGAGGGGGTTTTGCTCAGAATCATAGAATCTACAGGGCGATATGGTGGCACAGTGGTTAGCAATGTTGCCTCACAGCACCAGGGACCCGAGTTCAATTCTGGTCTCGGGTCACTGTCTGTGTGGAGTTTGCACATTCTCCCTGTGTCTGCATGGGTTTCCTTCAGGTGCTTTAGTTTCCTTCCACCGTCCAAAGATGTACAGGTTAGATTGATTGGCCAAGATACATTGCCGCTTAATGTAGGGGGAATAATGTAGGGGTTATGGGAATAGGGCCCGAATGGGATGTGGTCAGTACAAACTTGATGGGCTGAATGACCTCTTTCTGTACTGTAGGGATTCTATTATTCTACAGTGCAGAAGGAGACCATTTGGCCCATCAAACCTGCTCTAACCATAACCCCACTCATGTCCTGTCCTCTCTCCGTAACCCCACATATTTGCCCTACTAATCCCTCTGTCACTAAGGATCAATTTAGCATGCCCAATCAATCTAACCCATACATCTGTGGACTGCGGGAGGAAGCAGGAGCACACAAAGGAAACCCACACAGAGGTTGGAATTGAACCTGGGTCTCTTGTGTTCTGCTAACACTGCCGCCGTGCTTCTTGAGGTAACTGCCCCAAAATTGCATGTTTCTTGAAACAAAAAGTGCAGATAAAAATGAAATCACAGTCCAAAAACCCAGCTTCAGAATTTTTCATAGACAGATATGTTTATTTATTAGCGTCACAAGTAGGCTAACATTAAAACTTCAATGAAGTTAGTGTGAAAATCCTCTTGTTGCCACATTTCGATGCCTGTTTAGCTACATTGAGGGAGAATTTAGTTTGGCTCATGCACCTTTTCAGACTGTGGGAGGAAACCAGAGCACCCAGAGGAAACCTACACAGACACAAGGAGAATGTGCAAACTCCATACAGACAGTGACCCAAGCTGAGATTTGAACTGGGTTCCTGGTGCTTAGTGAAGCCACTGTACCACGTGTCTTAAATGGAGTGCAAGATGCTGATCTGATCCCTGGAGCACAGCCTCATATCAGACATGTTTATATTGCTGTGTAGAAGACTTAATAAAGATTGGGCAGTAAAACAGAGGGTGCAAGTGATTGTCTGCTCAGTAGTCGCTGTTGAACTGGTGAAGCTTACTCTTGTGATGGCGGTTTAGAAAGCAGATGAGGGACAAGCAAGAAATGTTTTTGATCCTGTCGTCTTCACCTGCCAAACCATGTCGCAAAAAAATGTTGCCTCAGACCTGTTTAGCTGAGGAGAGAAATATTGAAAGAAAAGGAATGGGACAGCAGCTGTTCCAGTCACACAGGAACAGGAGCAGGCCATTCTGCTGTTCAGTGAGACCATGGCTGACCTGTATTTCTACTCCCATCTATCCGCCTTGATTCTTTAAGCCTTAGTATCCTTACCAAATAAAGACTTATCACTCAGCCTTGACATTTTAAGTTCACCAGCATCAGTGACATTTGGGTGAAGGAAGCTTGAATTTTCGGAAGGTACGTAGGAAACACATTCCCACAGACTCCCAATATCCCCAATGCCACCTGATGCTTTGATGTCCGTTGTTTGGCAAAAGGTGTGAGTGCCGCCCATTGCGTGGGAGTTAGTCCAGCCTTGGAGAGCTGCTGGCCAATCAGATTAGCTGGCAGCTCCCTATGGTCCTTCCAGCTGCAGCGCTGCAGTGGCCGGAAGAGGCACTGCAGGGAACTGCCTGGTACTAACCATTATCCCCCTCTCCCCAAACTAGAGAACAGGTAAGTAGCAATGGTCCCCAGGTGTAGAGGGTAAGGAATGCCTGGCAAGGCTGCGAGGGAGCAGTTTGAGTCTCGGGAAATAGGCTGAGTGGGGAGAGAAGTGTGGAGGTCACTGGGCCTTAAGAAGAGGGTGCCCCTAGTCAGTCGGGGACTTCTGATACAGGTTCCCCCCCACCCCTCCTTCCCCTCCAAGATCAAATTATGATTATTTGTGCATATCCCCCACAAATTATCATCTATCCGCCGGCCTAAAAATTGAGGCTGGCTAGGGAAAGGGCATTAAGTGCCCATTTAAGTGTCTTAATTGGAGCAAGAGTGAACCTCCCAATACCATCCCACTCCCCAAACCCCCACCGTAGGAAATGGTTTCTCTCTGTCTATCCTGTAAACCCCTTCAGTTATATTCAAAACCTTGTTTAGGTCATCCATCGATCCTCCGTACTCAGGGAAATAAAAGCCCTCTACGCAGTGTGTCCCTCGTGATTCAACCATTTTAGCCCCGGATACCATTCCGATGAATATATCCTGCACTCCCTCCAAGGCCAGTGAATGTTTCCTGAACTGTGATTCTGAGAACAGTTACCCCAAATACAGTCTAACTGGAGGACGACCTCAAACCTTTGTACACCAATGCCTTTAAGGTGACGGCTAATACTCCATTTGTCCTTTTAGTGAATTTTTGTGCCTGGTTTCTGTATGTGGATACCTGAAATCCCTTTGATCTTCACAGTTTATAATTCCTCACGAATTAGAAAATATAGGTACAATGTCCAAATCCAGCCTGTGGATTTCCCTGGATTAGGGAGGGCCAGGGCAGAGTGACCACAGTGGACTCAGCTCCTGTGCTGTGAGTAAAGCCCCTCTTTTTAAAACAGGGAAATGGACATTGACTTCACAGCTCATGGCAGTGAAACAGTGCCACCATCGAAATGTAAAAGCACAATTTGCTCTCCACGGATCATTCCTGCTCTTTCCCGATAGTGTGATGTTTGTGTCACTGAAGGCCCAGCCTTTCCAAAACATCTTACAGCACCAACAGAGAAAACAGCATTTTTTTTGGTTCTTGTGTCGATCATGATTCTGCTGTTTCTCTTTCTTGTGCTCGCTGTTTTGTATAAGCCGCACCCTACACAACACAAGTACTGTGTAGCTGTTTGAATTACACTGCCCTGTCTGTGCACAACTCTCGCTGATTCCTTCCTCAGGGACCAGTCCAAGTGAGAATGGCCTCATCATTCCCACGCCTAGTCTATTCCAGGGATGGCATCAAGATCTCCCAACAGGAAGATGTCTGGTTTTAAAACAATTCTCTTTTTTTTTGGACAGTCAGTTGTGGCACGTTGTTAGCTGGACTCTGACCTGTCTTGCTTCATTCCAAAATGGATGACCTCACACTTACCCACATTGATTCCCATGCGCCCATAGTGATGCCCTCTCACTTGACCCTTCAATGTGCCTCTATTGCTCCCGACCCCATTGCTCCCGACCCCATTGCTCCCGTCCACATTGCTTATCATGCTACCTAAATAATGTCGCAACTTTCCAATTTTTCCCATTGACGGAACCTTACAGTTCCGCTGAAATAAGTGGACATTTAGAACCACACCATGGAATCTCAAATGTGCAGAAGGAGACCATTTAGAGTAACAGTCGTACAGGGCAGAAAAGACCCACGAGAGTCTGCATAAACAATATCTACCACTAAATGTGCACTAATCCCTGCACTTGTCCCATATCCTTGAATGTTATGATAGTTCAAGTACTCATCCAAATATTTTTTAAAGCTTGTAAGGTTCCCGGCCTCCACTATCTTTCCAGGCAGTGCATTCCAGATTCCCACCTGATCTGATCCCTGGAGCACAGCCTCATATCAGACATGTTTATATTGCTGTGTAGTGAAAAGATTTCTTCTCAAATCCCCTCTGAATTTACTGCCCCTTATGCTAAGACTATGCCTCCTCGTGATAGACCCTCAACCAAGGGGAGCAGCTGCTTTCTATTCACCCTGTCTATGTCTCTTGTAATCTTACACACTTCAATCATGTCCCCCTCCCTCAGTCTTCTCTGCTCTAGAGAAAACAATCCAAGCCTATCCAGTCTCTCCTTATAGTTCAAGTGCTCCATCCCAGGCAGCATCCTGGTGAACTTTTTCTGCATCGCTTCTTGTGCTATCACGTCCTTTCTATAGCGATAGACCATCTGATCTGCACTGCCTCTCCAAAGGAGCACCCCGGCAGTGTCAGGCAGCAGCCCTTACCACTGTACCACTCTGCTGCCCTAATAGGTTGCTGATTCCACCATGGGTTTACCTATCTCAATGGGACCAGACAATTCCAGCCTCAAGGTCCAAAGCCGAGAAACAGTGAACCCATATCAGGCGATTATCATTCCATGGCTTTAGCATAGACGACATTTTCCAGACTCCTCAGGCAGCTGTGCACCTGATAGAAACTGGCTGTCTGCTAGTTCAGTAAAGTATTTCCATCTGGCATTCTCACATATAGACTCTCTTGTGCACACAGAAAGTGGACGCTTGGGGCGTACAAGTTAGACAGTATCCCACTGCAACAGAATCATTCCCAACACTAACTTTCCTCACTGTCTTGAGCGTGATAGGGCTCCTGCTCTGCCCAAAATAGTAAGAAACTAGAAAAGGTCATGAATGTAGCCCAATCCATCAGGCAAACCAGCCTCCCATCCATTGGCTCTGTCTACACTTCCTGCTGCCTTTGCAAAGCAGCCAGCAGAATTAAGGACCTCATGCACCCCGAGCATTTTCTCTTCCATTGTCTTTTGTCAGAAAAAAGAAACAAAAGTCTGTGGTTGCATACCAACCAACTCAAGAACAACTTCTTCCGTGCTGCTATCAGACTTTTGAATGGACTTACCTTGCATTGAGTTGATTTTTCTTTACACCCTGGCTATGATAGTAACACTACATTCTGGACTGTCTCCTTTCCAGCTCTATGCTTTGTCTATATAGCATGCAAGAAACAATACTTTTCATTGTACGCTAATATATGTGACAATAATAAATAGAATCAAATCAATTAAAGAAAAATCTGGTGTACAAGCCAAGTGTTTCTGCTAACAAACAGAACCTTTATTTTATTTAATGACCTTTTTTATTGTGAGAGCGAGTACATGGCAACTAGCTGTATTCACTGGCAAGGTAATTTTACCAATAATCATTAGACTTGTGAATACTTGCAAAGGAGGAAGAACATTTCTCAATCGAAGTATTTAAATGAAAGTATATTCATGGAATCCTAAAGTGGCACAGCAGAAAAAGAGGCTGTTCAGCCTATCGGAGCCATGCTGGTACTTATGTAGAGCTTTTCAATTAATCCCTTTGTCCTCCTCTCTCCCCATAGCCCTTCAAGTATTGATCCAATTCTCTTTTACGTGTTACTGTTGAATCTGCTTCCTTTGATTTGATTTGATTTAATTTATTATTGTCACATGTAAAAGTACTGTCACACAGTGAAAAGTATTGTTTCTTGCGTGCGATACAGGCAAAACATACCATTCATAGAAAAGGAAATGAAAGACTGCAGAATATATTGTTACAGTCATAGGTAGGGTGTAGAGAAAGATCAACTTAATTCAAGGCAAGTCCATTCAAAAATCTGATGGCAGCAGGAAAGACATTGTTCTGGAGTCAGTTGGCGCATGATCTCAGAATTTTGTATCTTTGTCCAGATGGAAGAAGGTGGAAAAGGGTATGTCTTTTCCCTTTAATTATGCTGGTTACTTTTCTGAGGCAGCGGGCAGTAGCTACACATTCCAGATTGCAACAACTAGAAATGGTTCCTCATGTCATTTTTGTGTCTATTGCCAATCTTCTTTAATCCGTAACCTCTGCAGAGGTTCAGCTGACCTGCTCTAAACCAGCCCACCTCAAAACCAGAACGTACAGCGAGGGCCAAGTGAGACTTCCAACCCTCACTAGGGGGTAGGTCCCACCCTTTGCAGCACTGTCAGTCCCAGCAGCACCAAGAACATGTTAATAGCTGCTGTCTCAACTGCAAGAAGATGTGGAAAGAAGTCCAATGCAATGCTGAAGCAGTAAAGTCCAGGTTAGGGAGGGTTTGGGATGGGGAAGGGGTTTAAGCTTGTGAAGTTCTCCCTCCCTTCCCACCCTTCGATGAATGTAGTTAAGACATTGGCTTTCCATTGGGTAGCACATAAAATGCAGCCACTTATTCAAGATCATTTCTGATCTTGAACATCTGAAATTCTTCTCTGAACTTCCTTTGCTGTTCAGGAGAACGATCCTGACTTCTCCAATCTCTCTGCAAGAACCGGAATCTTAACACCGTTCAAGCTAGCGAGATTTTCCCATCCCGCCACAGTGAATGGAAATTTAGCTGGCCTCCAAATTCTCTGACCTTGCTGCAGTGGGAGTGTGAACTGGGGGGGGGGGGGGGGGGGGGGGAGAGATTGCACCCAGAGAACCAATTCCTGTTGCTACTCTCATAAATCACTTCTGAACCCTCTCTGAAACCTTGGCATCCTTCCCAAAATGTGGTGCCCAGAAATGAAGGCAGTTCCCCTCGTTGAGACATGACTTGTGTTTTATGAAGGTTTAGTATAATGTCTGTGCTTCTTGCCTTACTCTATATGTGAAATCCAGTAACCCTAACCCGTGATCCTGACCCTGAACCTGAACCTAACACTAACCCTAATCCGTAACCCTAACCCTGACCCTGGCCCCTGCCCTAACCCTAACCCTCACCATAATGCCTAGCCCCAATCCCAACCCTAACTATAACCCTAACCTTAACCTCTAAACCTAATCCTCACCCTAACCCTAACGCTAACCCACTGTGTTTCTGCGGGACCATTTCTCATTCTTTCCCAGAGCGATGAAATGAACTTCCTGTTCAGGGAAGCAGGATGAATGATGTAGAAAGTTCATTCTGTCAAAGCAGAGCTCTCTTGTTTTTTAGCATATCTTTACGCTCTCATTTTTTTCTTCCTTTTGGGGAATAGTGGGAGTCATGGAGGAATGATTCCTGAGCTGATTAGTAGTCTATTGAACCATTATAGTATATAACACTCCTTCTGTGGCCATCAGATCCTGGGACTGGATTTGCTGCCTGTGCCAACCCGAAGGCTGGAAAGTCTCGCCCAAGGTCAATGGCCCTTTGCGTGGTCCGTCCCCGTTCGCTACCATTGCTGTGGTGGGCAGGACGGATAAATTCTGCCCCTGGTGTTGGACTCGAACCACAGTGCACTGAGATCCAAGGCTTCTGGAGAATAGAACATAGTCAGGTACCAAGCCCCACACTCTGATTTCGCAGCATTCTCTGCACAGTCCTCCACAAGATGGTGAATCCCACTCATTCCTCTCTCTGCTCACTTCCCATCTCACCTGAGTATGTTCTCACACTCAATGGTTGCATCCTCTGGGAGAAGAAAGGTTTTGAACAGTGGTCACTCAATGACCATGGCTGGAGCTCTTCAATGTAACCAATCAAAGCCTTCCCCGCTTGTCAGTTTCAACGAAGAAGTTTTTCCCACCGTACACTCACCTCAGCGAGCCTGGCGAGCAGCTGACGGGTCTGGAATAGGACTTCTTGTCTGGAAAATCTAAGGAGAGTTAAAACCGTGTTTGATTGGCTTCTTAACTCCAATTACTAGACAGACTCAAGGGAGTTCCCCACGTGCCTTCTATCCTGCCCAGGGAAAAGCCGGAAGAGGGAAGGATGACATCGGAATCCTGACCTGACATCAATCTCAGGGTTTAACTTGTCGCCCGCACACAAACATGTTTCCACTTGACTGAGAACATTCTCCGTAACGAATCTTTGAATAACGCTGTGGCTCCCATGCAGTTTTTAACAACCTAATCAACTTGTTTTCCCAACTTCAATCATCTGTGTGTCTATATTCACAATCCTGAGCTCTCTCTCTCCCACAACTCCTTTAATATTGCATCACGTCATCCACATTGTCTCATTCCAATCTTCAGAGAATCACAGAATCCCTACAATGCAAATGGAGGCCATTCTGCCCAACTGAGCTTGCACTGAGAGTGATCCCAACTGGTCCTATTCGCGCCACCCCGTGCATTCACCCCAGTAATCACCCTGACACTAAGAGGTGGTTGAGCATGGCCAGTCCACTAACCTGCACATCTTTGGAGCGTGGGAGGAAATTGGAGCACTTAGAGGGAACCCAAATAGACATGGGGAGAATGTGCAAACTCCACACAGACAGTGACCCGAGGCCAGAATCAAACTCGGGTCCCTGGCACTCTGAGGTAGCAGTGCTGACCACTGTGCCACTACAAAATGTTACACCAAAATGTGTGACTCCGCGCCTCGCTGAATTAAATTCCATCCTCCGCATCTCTGCCCGTTTCACCTGTCCAGCTCCTCCAGGATTCTGTCAGGGGCACTGCTAAATTTCGCACCATCTGCTACTTTTAAACCCTTTAAACCCCAGGCCCAGATCATTAGTATGCTGGGTAACTTGAATGTGGAAAAGGGAGCAAACTCAAGTTTTAAAAATAAAGCTGGCGACAGATCAATTGTTAAAGCTCCTTGCTGCTTCGAGGCAGATGTGGCTCACAGTGAGTGCTCTCCCCCAGACTGACTTCCAAATTGGGAAATGCTCTTAGCCTTCCAGGGACATTCTGTTCATGCTGGGCTGTTTATATTAGTCTCAGGAAATGTGGTGGAACAGGGATATTTTGGGAATAGGGAAACTTCGGCCATTTCACTTTAAGGCCTACTTTTAAGTCTGATTTGAGCCTGGGTAGAGAGATTTTAATTTGAATGTGATTGTGCAGTGCTCTATAAATAGATTGCTGTCTTTGAATGGAGAGATTCGGGACACTCCGTTATAATGTTTAATTACTGTGTCCCATTCATTTTCCTCTGAAGTAAATATTTTAATTCATGTTCAAACCTCGGTGTGGATTTATAGTAAATATTCTTCATACGTTCACAGTGTGCTTGGTTGCCAGCTAAGGGATGTTACAGGTTGCAAGACTTTAAAAACAGAAGAAATGTCAACTATAGAAACAGGCCATTTGACCTATCAAAGCTCCCCTCCCCCTCTTTACTCAGGCCTCAGGCCTGCCTGACTCAGAGACGAGTTTCACTGGTGACTTATGGAATGATTCACTACGAGTCCTATACTTTTGTAATAAGACCTCAGAGGCAGAAATCCCTTCACCAAAATACCTTTATTTACAAGTCTGACAACAGCATACAGAATGCTTTTAGTTAGCAATCTGACTAGGAGTCCCAGAAAAACTGACACATGTAGTCAAGTAGAAAGCAAGAGGCTCCTTGATTGGCCCTGTAATTTGGTCCTTAATCAGGGAGTCCATATTCTGACAGGCCCACCTCAGTTAAAGTCGTCACAATTTTTAAATTCATTCATGAGATGTGGGCGCCACTGGCAAGGACACCATTTCTTGCCCGCTCCTAATGGCCCTTGAGTGGTTTGCTGGGCCATTTCGGAAGGCAATAAAGAGCGAACCACACAGTTAATTCCACCAAGGGCCAAGCAAGTTGAGTGTCTTGTCAAGCCCAACACTTGGGGGGATTTACGGTTTTGTCCTGAACTGTGCTGAATGGGTTGATCTGAGCCAGGGCAAACTACGTTGGGCAAAGTGCCACTGAAGGGAACGAAGTAATGATCACAAGGTTCCTATCCTGATCATTATCCAGTAACTCCTGCTGAAAAAAATGCGCCTGTGCATGTGTGAAGTGAGAACAGATCAAACTCATGATGTGATGCCCCCACATCTGTTAAGATGTGGCATCTCTCCCGACATCAACATCTAAAAGGGACCGAACACAGAAGGAGAGTGCCAGAGAAAGTTGGCAGTAAGATGGTTGTGGAGGGGAACGTACATCTTAATTTTAAGAATTGAAATAGCTTTTGTCTTTATTTTAAAAAATACATGTGTTTTTAAGATGGGCTATTAAAATTTATTAGTCACAAGGAGGCTTATGTTAATGCTGCAATGAAGTTACTGTGAGAATCCTGTAGTCGCCACGCTCCGGTACCTGTTCGGGTACGCTGAGGGAGAATTTAACATGGCCAATGCACCTAACCAGCACGTCTTTCAGACTGAGAGAGGAAACCGGAGCACCCGGAGGAAACCCATGCAGACTCTGCACAGAAAGTGACCCAAGCCGGAAATCGAACCCAGGTCCAGCGCTTTGAGGCAGCAGTGCTCACCACTGAGCTGCCACATGTTAAAATAATGCATTAGATTTGAATAAATCGTCTTGGTGCCTGCTTCTTGGGTGTCTTTCCCCCTCAACATGGAACGAGTAACCGTATGACAGTAGCAAGTCGGGGTGGAGATAGGGAGATTTTGAACTGCATACCAGGCTAAAATTATAGGGAGCAGAGTGTGAAGGAGATTATCTGTTAGAAAGCAGGCCTACTTCGTGTGATGGGCTAAATGGCCTACTTTGGCCCCTATCACATATGTTTATATGTCTTCTGCTGATAGACTGGGAGTATGAAGTTCCTTTGCATCAGTATCAATGTACCCAAACAGAGTGTGATGACTCGGGGACTTTCACAGTAACTTCGTTGCAGTGTTAATATAAGCCCATTGACGACACTAAGAACAAAATTTTAAGTAAACCATGTAGGCTAATCTGATGTTCTCCTATGCGTGAACTGTTCCTTGGCTGTTTCTTGGCCTAGTCTGCAAAGTGTTTGAGAACACGGGGTCACTCAGACTTGCTACTTCCCCCTGAAATTGTTGTCAGAGCAAAAGCGTGACCTCGTTGACAAGGGACGCAGCTGATGGAAAACTCAGGCACCAACCTTGACCAATCAATGTCCTGGCAACATTTTCCTTATTTTGCCCTCAAACATTCTGAAGCACATTGAGCCCTGGTTCCGGGACCGTATTCAGGACCGACCACCAAACAAGGTACGGCTGAGGCAAAGCTTATAGAAGCAGTTTGCTGATCATCGGAAGACAAAAAATAATATTGCCCTTCATCGGTATGGTGGGGTGGGGGCAATAGTTGCAGCCTCCTCTACGTACCAAGGGTGGGACATACAGAGACGGGAATGCCTGCCAGGAGGGAGGAAAAGAAGAGTAATTTTTTATTAATTCATGGGACATGGGCCTTGCTGGCTGCTATTGGAGGGAGTTTAGAGTTAACCACATTGTTGTGGCTCTGGAGTCACATGTAGGCCAGACCATGTCAGCATGGCAGATTTCCTTCCCTAAAGATAGTGAAACAGATGGGCTTTTTCAACAATGGTTTCATGATCATCAGTAGATTCTTAATTCCAAATATTTTTGATTGAATTCAAATTCCACCATTTGCCTTGGCAGGATTTGAACAGAGATCCCAACAACATTAGCTGAGCTTCTGCATTAATAGTCTTGTGATAATACCACTAGACCATTGTCTCCGTCCAGACTGGCATTGTACAAGTTCCAGTAGATGGTATGCCATTCTACCTCTCTCTTAGTGTCCCAATGTGATTATTGAGTCGCTTCAAGTGCTCTGCTGCAACTTTCCTTTTAAAGGGACTGCTCCTTTTAAAAGGGAAGGCTGCCTGGAGCAATGGGGCTGGGCCCCCTGTTGTGTGCAGTGGGTGCACACAGCGCAATGGAGACTGGGTGAAATGTGCGGGAATCACATTGTGCCCACACTATAATCAGGGAGATTCGGCACATTTTACTTGGTGGCTGTCCACCTTGTTGCCAAAGAGGCACCCCCAAAACAAACAAACAAATTTGAACTACTCCCCACCAAATAAAAAACAATATGATGAGGGGTCCGGACAGTGTAGATAGACAGAAATTATTCCCACTAAGTGGAAAGGTGGGATTTAAGGTGATTGGCACAAGGCTCTCAAGGCAACATAGGGAAAACCTTTTTAACGCAACGAGTGAGGATTCGGAATGCACTGCCTCGGGGAGGGGGAGGTGAAGGAAATAGATTCAATCGTGGCTTTCGACATGAGAATTGGGTCACTACCTGGGGAGAAAATAAACTCCAGAGCCGGAGGTAAAAGGCAGCGGAGTGGAGTGCGACTTGGTGGCAAGAAGAGCCAGTGACAGTATAACAGACAAATGCACCCCCCGCCGACCCTGACCCCAACCTCGCCCTGGGCTGGGATTCTCCTCTCCTCACCAAGATCTCGCCGGGAATTCCGGCCAGTGATTGTCTGTATTTCTCACCCAGCACCGTGGTCAGAGCCACAGGAGATCAGCTAGAATTTCAGTGGGGAATCAGGACAGAAAGGTCCCTCTGGCTTTAAAAACTAGGCTTGACTGTACTGCTGCTATCTGTCTCTGCAGTGGCTGTCGACAGCCCTTCATGTGTTAACATGCTGTGAATGCCTGTCACAATGGGAAAACAGAGGACCAGGACACGGCTCTGGAAGGTTTGGCAGGAGATGTGATGTTGTCGACTGCCTGCCACTTACGATTTGTTTTCAGATTGTTGGTTGGAGTTGGCGAAGGCAGGGGGGAGGGGGTGTGGGGGGTGGCCTGGGTGAGTGGGAGAGAGTGATCAGCAGAAATTGGCAATGGAAAAATCATCTGTTACTTTCCCGACTGAGATTGAAATTCTTGCTGGGGAATTAGTGCCCACATTGCATTCTGCGCCGAAACTCTCAAGAGGATCTGGAAACACTGTCCCTAAAGTCTGTTGCAGAGTCAGAGCCAAGTGCCATAATGAACCATTTGTCTACCTATTGTTCCTGCATCAGCTTTACACAGGATTATCCGCAGAACCCGTTGACCCAGCCACTTTGTTGAGTGTCTTTGTTAGCTCCGTGTAGGTTGGCAGTGGGGTCTGCGTTGGATCTGTGCCACAGGCCACATGTGTGATGAACCATTAGCTGCAAGCAGCCTCACTCATTTCCTTTGTGGTCCCATTTATACTACTTATTAACGAGGCTCACATTAACACTGCGATGAAGTTATTGTGGAAATCCCCTAGTCGCCACCCTTTGGCACCTGTTCGGGTACGCTGAGGGAGAATTTAGCATGGCCAATGCACCTAGCTGGACTGTGGGAGAAACCGGAGCAGCCGGAGGAAACCCATGCAGGCTCCGCACAGACAATGACCCGGGCTGGGAATCGTCCCTGGTGCTGTGAGGCAATAGTACCAGCAACTGTGCCACCGTATTAGTGTACAAATTGCTCGGCACCACTGTCATAAACTGCTGCCACATTTCCTCCGCAGCAGGCACACTTTTCTTATTCTTCCCTCTTTACATCCATGAATCAGAAAGAAGGGAAAACTACCTATAAAACCGAATCAATGAACAGGGGGAAGTCGGTCGGTGGAATAAAGCATCTCTGCAGTAAATGGGCACAAGCTGTGTACGTTTACACAGAGTTATGAAATGTACACAGACAATAGTGTGGACACAGTGAATTGTATGGCCCCACTGCAGGTTATCATTGCTGTGATTCAATGACAATTTATTACATCTAACAACCATTCAGTGCTGCATTCTCACAGCAGCGCTGTGTGGCCATCAGTGGCATGTCTTTATTAACTGGAACAGCACAGTGTGTGACCAAACCCTTCTCCATGCACAGAATCATGCAGCATAGAGGGAGGCTATTTGGCTCATTGTGTCTGTGCCGGCTCATTGCAAGAATGCCCAATAAGTCTCCCTTCTCTTGTCCTTAACTTGTAGCCCTGCAATTCTTTCCTCCAACCACCCCCTTCAAATTTCCTTTTGAAAATTATTGTTGAACTTGCGTCCCTCACTTTTTCAGAAGTATAGACCAATTCTCTTCATCTGCCCACCGGTGCTTTTTCTAGTTACCTTAAATCTGTGATCTCTGGCTGTCAACCGTCCTGCCAGTTGAGTGGAAGAAGTTTCTCCCTGTTTGCATTATGAACATCCCAAATTTTCAACGACTCTGAGAGAGAGCAGGCACACACACTTGGGACAAGAGATTTCCTCCATTAAACAGCACACTCAGTAAGAGGCTGAGGGAGGCAGGGTGAGGGAGAAGGCAATGTAAAGAGAGGATTCTTCAGGGAGAAGGGATGGGAATGAAGGGGAGAACAGTGGCACAGTGGTTAGCACTGCTGCCTCAGAGCGTCAGGAACCCGGATTCGATTCCCAACTTGAGGTACTGTCTATGCAGAGTCTGTACATTCTTCCCTGTATCTGCGTGTGACTCCTCCGGGTGCTCCAGTTTCCTCCCACAGTTCAAGAATGTGTGGGTTGGGTTGGCTACATTGCTCCTTAGTGTTAGGGGGATGTGGAGGGATTAGTTGGATAAATATGTAAGGTTACGAGTGTAGGGCATGGGTGGGTCATTGTTGGTGCAGGCTTGATGGACCGAATGGCCTCCTTCTGCACTGTAGGGATTCTAATTATTGGGAATAACAGGGAGAATAGATGGGAATGAAGGGGGAAGGCCAGAACAGATGATGGGCCCACCTTTGGAAGGAAAGGGGTTGAAATAATTGGACGCAACACCTATTTTCAATGGACAGAAACTGTCTATGGTTCTGTGTATTTGATAATCCCAGAAGGAAAGGAAGAGTTGGCACTCGGACAGGAATAGGAAGAGAGGGTTTAGGAATGGTGAGCAGTTGCATTTCCCCACATTTTGCATCGCTTTTACAGTCATTCTCTGGTGTGGAGATTGGGGAAAGTATTGATGATAACTATTGGCTTCAGAAAAAATATCAAAGAAAGAAGATGTAAAGTGTTGCACTTAAACAAAGGAAGTGAACCACCCTTCCCCACCATACATCCTGCAAACTAATGTTCATCGTGGGGCTGTAATGCCCTCAGGTGGGCTGGAGGGGCAGATGAGAGGGAAGAGTTATGGCCCAGGCAGGACAGGAGTTGATGGAGGTCCAGCCGAATGGTCAGACCAGGAGAGAAAACCCCATAAGAATGGGGTTGGGGAACCCCATGGACGGTTGGGAATACCATGGCGAAGAGTGATCCTGACTTTTTCAGAGTAACTATTAGTGTAATCCTTCCGGAAATGTCTGAAGTTGGCTTTCAATTACTTTTTCAGACGGTTCACAGCCCAGTGCAATTGCCCAGGAAGAGTTAATGCTTGAGGGCAGTTGCAGTGCACATGCTTGCCTGGGAAGATTTGAGGGAATCTCTAGTACATGTTTTGGGTCAGGGCCCCCAGGCAGTTGAAAGTTAAACACATTGCATGGAACAACAGACTTCACTTCCTAAAGCATTTTAGTGGATCAGATGGACTTTTACATCAATTGATATAGCTTCGTGGTTACCATAGCTGTGATTAGCTCTATATTCCAGATTTTATAAAATATTAATCAGTTGAATTCAAATTCCACTGGCTGCCGTGGTGGGATTCAAAATGGTGTCCCCAGAAATATTACTCAGTCAGTGTCATTATTACAATGCCACTGCTTCCCCAGAGCTGGCAAATCATCTTTTATTGCAATGAGCCGATCCGTAGTCCAGGGTTAGATTAATTAAAGTTAAGCGGTAAAACGAGACTGAGGTGTCTGGCTCCAGTTTAATTAGGGTTGTGTAGACCCTGCTGTATCTCCGGAAGATGTGACAGAATCTATCTAAAAGCCAGTTGACTGGAATAAACTCAAGATCAAAATTCTGATGGAACATCCGTCCCTTGTGGCAGAAAGACTCTCCTCTTTGCCGTGTGTCTTTCATGTCTAATGATAATTACCGCAGCGCTCAGCGCTGTACTTCCTCATTCACTGTTAAATTTTAGTTAATCAAACCTGACACAGCTTCGCACAGTTATTATCATTCATATTTGGCCATCTGTGTTGCCTTTCCTTTTGCAACAGACCAAAGATCACTGAGACCAGAATTTTATGTCGGTCAAATGGACAGTTTCCTGACCCAAAAGCACACGAACTCATGCAAGATCATGTCACAGTTGACAGGCGTGTTTGGAAACCCGCAACAAGCCCACAGACAATTTAGCCCTTATAGGAGGCAGTGTTACTTTTTGATTTGAGTTAACTTGATTTATTATTGTCATGTGTATTAATGTAAAATGAAAAGTATTATTTCTTGTGTGCTATACAAACAAAGCATACGATTCATAGAGAAGGAAAGGAGAGAGTGAAGAGTGTAGTGATACAGTTATAGCTCGGGTGCAGAGAAAGAGCAACTTACTGCAAGGTAAGTCCATTCAAAAGCCTGACAGCAGCAGGGAAAAAGCTGTTCTTGAGTCTGTTGGTATGTGATCTCAGACCTTTGTATCATTTTCCTGACGGAAGAAAGTGGAAGAGAGAATGTTAGGGCTGTGTGTGGTCCTTAATTATGCTGCTGCTTTGCCGAGGCAACGGGAAGTGTAGACAGAGTCAAGGCTGGTTTGAGTGATGGACTGGTTCGTTCATGGTCGCTTGGTAGTTTATTGGGATCTTGGTCAAAGCAGGAGCCACACCAAGCTGTGATACATCCGGAAAGGATTCTTTCTTGAGTGTGTCTGCAAAATGTCCCATCAGCTTTTACAATTGACGGACAGGCCTCACTCAAACTTCACGTTTTTGCAACAACACATCCCTGGACAGGATAAAATATCTGGGATGATTTTAAATAAGAGATGTTTGCGAGCTGAATGTTGTGTTGTTTGTTCTCAGGTGCTTGAATTTGCAGTGTGGTTACAATTTTTTTTTGGGCCTCATTCCCTCATCCCCCGTGCCTAACCTTCCCTTGTACTTCACACCGGCTGCCAACAGCAAGAATTTCATTGATTGGGCCTTCATTCTATTTCCCTCTCACTTCAACCTTGTGAGGAGAGCTGGTGGCACAGTAGTATTGTCACTGGAGTAGTAATCCAAGGCCTCCAGAGTAATATTTTGGGGACCTGGGTTCGAATCCCACCATGGTTGATGGCAAAATTTGAATTCAACTAAAAGTCTAATGATGACCACGAAGCCATTGTTGTAAAATCTCAGCGGATTCAGTAATGCTCTTTAGGGAAGGAAATCTGATGTCCTTACCTGACCTGGCCCACATGTGACCCCAGATCCACAGCAGTGGACTCTTAGTTTTCCTCAGGAATGTGCAATAAATGCTGGCCCAACCAATGATGCCCACTTTCCATGAACAAATAAAAAAAATTGCACTGAAGTATTTTGTATTATATAAGGAGCACGATGAACTTGTAAGCACTGTTGTTGTTGCAGTCTTGAGAAAAATTGACAGCAGTGAATGCACCTTTAGAGGGAGCACATACTCTCTGATGCAGTGCAAATGCTAAGTTGTGAAAGTCTTCTTTAATATTTGGTATTTTCTAGTAACAGCGTTCAGGACTGAGGAATTGCCATCTGCTTTTTAAAAAACGTTCACTATTTGACTTCATCAAGATTCTTTAGAATTGTATCACTCAAGTTCTGCCGAAAATTGGCTTCGGAATATGGTATTTGCAAATCAATATTTAGATTCTGCAATGGGGAGTGATGGATTTTAATTAACAGTCACATTTTCTTACTCATTTTTACCTGACTTAATTTGTGTTTGCTGAAGTGATAAAGTTCATGGTTGGGCACTGAGTGACTTTGCTACTCAACATTACAATCCCAAAATCATACAATAAAGATGGGTCAGCCATGACTGGAGTTCTAATCTGTTATTCCTTCAAAAATCGGGCAGAGTCACAATGGAAAATGATAAGAGAATACAGGCACCAATGTCCACTCTTCCTTTACCTGTAAAGATAACTAGTAATTTTTTTCTTCCTCTCTTACAATCCCATGACCTCTGCAAAGGCAGCAGATGCATGGGAACATCAGCATTTTTAAGTTCTCCTCCGAGCCACTCAACATCCTTACTTGGAAATGGTTAAGGAAATACCTAAATGGAGTCTGGATATGAAGAGTTTTATTCCTATCTTTCTCTGAATTTACTCATTCATGAGATATGAGCATCACTGGCTAGGCCAGTATTTATTGCCTGTCCCTTAGTAGCCCTAGAGAAGTTGGTGACAAGTTGCCTTCTTGGATCGTTGCAGCCCATGTGATGAGGGTAAACCCAGAGTTAGAGAGGAAAGTCCAGGATTTTGACCCAGCGACAGTGAAGAATTGGCCATATATTCCAAGTAAGGATGCTGAGTAGCTTGGAGGGGAACTTACAGACAGTGGTGTTCCCATGCATCTGCTGCCCTCATTCTTGTGGGTAGTAGAAGTTGTGGATTGGGTGGTGCTGCCTATGGAGCATTGCTACTGTGTATTTTGTAGATGGTACACACTGCTGCCACTGTGCAATGATGTTGCTTAACAGGGATCTTGGCTTCATGACACACTATCTGTAACCCCCGTAACTTGCCTGGGTTAGCAAAAAACCTCACTTACTGTGCTGTCTGGAGAAAATACACAATTCTCTAACCAATGCTCAGGATTCCCTTCACACACATTGTTAGCCACTTTAACACTTGAATAGCAGGTTAGATGTAAGGATTCGCATTCTAATCAGCAATCTCTGACTGTCTGTGCTGATGTGTGCTATTGCAGACCAGAACACTGCATTTGCCTGAAGAAGACACAGGAGTCGAAAGCTCGCTTTTTTACTATCAAGTAGATCGGTTGGATTATAAATTGGTGTTGCTAAATTCTTACAATGATGTTGGAGGCAGTGAATGTTGAAGGTGGTATATAGGGATAAGAATCAAATGCGTTGCTTTGTCCTGGGATGGTGACAAGCTTCTTGAGTGATGTTGGAGCTGCAGACAAGTGGGAAGTATTCCATCACACTCCTGACTCATGCCTTGTAGATGATAGGCAGGTTTTGGGGAGTCAGGAGGTGAGTTACTTACTCACTGTTAGCTTTTGACTCGTCTTGGTAGCCACGTATTTATATGGCCGTTCCAATTTAGTTTCTGGTCAAAAGTAATCCCCAGGATAATGATAGTGGGGGATACAGTGACAGTAATGATACTGAATGTGAAAGTTATTCCAGTCTGTCCAGTTAACCTGTGCTTTCTGGGGCTGACATTAGGATATTGGGGTGATGCCTAAGAAACAGAAGGAAGGGTTATTAAGTCCTCTGTGAGAAGTGAGAGGCCAGCATTGGATTGGGGTGGTAAGAACTCAGTAAGAATTTAGCAGCACCAATTTTTAATCCAACCGATTTATTTAATAGTAAATCCGCGAGCTTTCAACACTCTGTGTCTTCCTCAGGCAAATGCAGTGTTCCGGTCTGCAATAGCACACATCAGCACAGACAGTCAGAGATTGCTGATTAGAATGCGAATCCTTACATCTAACGTGCTATTCAAGTGTTAAAGTGGCTAACAATGTGTGTGAAGGGAATCCTGAGCATTGGTTAGAGAATTGTGTATTTTCTCCAGACAGCACAGTAAGTGAGGTTTTTTGCTAACCCAGGCAAGTTACGGGGGTTACAGATAGTGTGTCATGAAGCCAAGATCCCTGTTAAGACCGTCCTCATGTGTGCGGAGCTTGGCTATCAGTCTCTGCTCAGCGACTCTGCGCTGTCGTGTATCACGAAAGCCCCCTTGAAGAACATTTATCCGCAGGTCGGAGGCCGAATGCCCATGACTGCTGAAGTGTTCGCCCACAAGAAGGGAACTGTTTTGCCTGGTGATTGTTGAGCGATGCTCATTCATCTGCTGTCGTAGTGTCTGCATGGTCTCCCCAATATACCATGCTTCGGGACATCCTTTCTTGCAACGTATTAGGTAGACAACGTTGGCCGAGTTGCAAGAGTATGTACCGTGTACCTGGTGAATGGTATCCTCATGTTTGATGATGTTGTCCATGTCGATGATCCGGCATGTCTTGCAGAGGTTGCTGTGGCAGGGTTGTGTGGTATTGTGGTCACTGTTCTCCTGAAGGTTGGGTAGTTTGCTGCGAACAATGATCTGTTTGAGGTTGTGCGGTTGTCTGAAAGCAAGAAGTGGGGGGGTGGGGATGGCCCTAGCGAGATGTTCATCGTCATCAATGATATGTTGAAGACTCCGGAGAAGATGTCGTAGCTTCTCCGCTCCGGGGAAGTACTGGACAACAAAGGGTACTCTGTCCACCGTGTCCCGTGTTCGTCTTCTGAGGAGATCAGTGCGGTTTATCGTTGTGGCACGTTGGAACTGTCGATCAATGAGTCGAGCGCCATATCCTGTTCTCACGAGGGCATCCTTCAGCGTCTGGAGGTGTCTGTCACGATCCTCCTCATCTGAGCAAGTTCTGTGTATACGGAGGGCTTGTCCATAGGGAATGGCTTCTTTAACGTGTCTAGGGTGGAAGCTGGAGAAGTGGAGCATTGTGAGGTTGTCTGTCGGTTTGCGGTACAGTGAGGTGCTGAGGTGACCGTCCTTGATGGAGATGCGTGTGTCCAAGAACGCACGCTTTGCAATCTGATGCCATCAGACTCACCATGGACTATTCTCCAGAATCAGTTGCATTCTTGGACACACGCATCTCCATCAAGGACGGTCACCTCAGCACCTCACTGTACCGCAAACCGACAGACAACCTCACAATGCTCCACTTTTCCAGCTTCCACCCTAGACACGTTAAAGAAGCCATTCCCTATGGACAAGCCCTCCATATACACAGAATTTGCTCAGATGAGGAGGATCGTGACAGACACCTCCAGACACTGAAGGATGCCCTCGTGAGAACAGGATATGGCTCTCGACTCATCGATCGACAGTTCCAACGTGCCACAACGATAAACTGCACTGATCTCCTCAGAAGACGAACACGGGACACGGTGGACAGAGTACCCTTTGTTGTCCAGTACTTCCCCGGAGCGGAGAAGCTACGACATCTTCTCCGGAGTCTTCAACATATCATTGATGACGATGAACATCTCGCTAGGGCCATCCCCACCCCCCCACTTCTTGCTTTCAGACAACCGCACAACCTCAAACAGATCATTGTTCGCAGCAAACTACCCAACCTTCAGGAGAACAGTGACCACAATACCACACAACCCTGCCACAGCAACCTCTGCAAGACATGCCGGATCATAGACATGGACGACATCATCAAACATGAGGATACCATTCACCAGGTGCACGGTACATACTCTTGCAACTCGGCCAACGTTGTCTACCTAATACGTTGCAAGAAAGGACGTCCCGAAGCATGGTATATTGGGGAGACCATGCAGACGCTACGACAGCAGATGAATGAGCATCGCTCAACAATTACCAGGCAAAACAGTTCCCTTCTTGTGGGCGAACACTTCAGCAGTCATGGGCATTCGGCCTCCGACCTGCGGGTAAATGTTCTTCAAGGGGGCTTTTGTGATACACGACAGCGCAGAGTCGCTGAGCAGAGACTGATAGCCAAGCTCCGCACACATGAGGACGGTCTTAACAGGGATCTTGGCTTCATGACACACTATCTGTAACCCCCGTAACTTGCCTGGGTTAGCAAAAAACCTCACTTACTGTGCTGTCTGGAGAAAATACACAATTCTCTAACCAATGCTCAGGATTCCCTTCACACACATTGTTAGCCACTTTAACACTTGAATAGCAGGTTAGATGTAAGGATTCGCATTCTAATCAGCAATCTCTGACTGTCTGTGCTGATGTGTGCTATTGCAGACCAGAACACTGCATTTGCCTGAGGAAGACACAGAGTGTTGAAAGCTCGCTTTTTTACTATCAAATAAATCGGTTGGATTAAAAATTGGTGTTGCTAAATTCTTACTGAGAAGTGAGAGGGCCAGTTGTGGTCTCTTCCTTACCAATAGCTGGAAATACTTCACTGCCGAAAGCATAGTCCTCATTCTGATGGGCTCTCTCGGCAGCAGGAATATTTTATCCAGTCAGACTGAAGAAAACCAATATATATTGGGGCAAATTTGGGGGAACTGGGAGAAGAAAAGATTCCTGCTGCCGTGACCCAATAAAGTGGCTATGCTGTGTTAGCATGAACTTGTTCTCTTTTACGTAATGGTCACATTAGTGGCCTTTTTGAGCAGAACGGTCAAATTAATGCCAAATGGTGAGCCGCTTCATCGTCCAGGCCTGACCTCACTCAGCACTACTTGCTTTGAAACCACCTCCCCGCAACATTAGGGCTCAATCTTACCAACTGTTGACCCCACACTCCAGCTGAGGTGAGGTCAGAGAATTCGGCAGCCAGATGAATCTCCGTTTACTGCGGCAGGATGGGAAAATCCACCCTCCCCGGCCTGAATGGTGATAGGAATCCGGCCATTGTTCTTTTGTTCGAAGATTCCTTTGAGCACTTACGCTGATGAGTAATAAAATTATCAACAGGGAAGAGGGGGGAAAATTGTTTTGCCATTTGTGGGGTAGTCAGAGGTAGGTTAAAAAGATCCGGGGACTGTCCATTCAGATGCATATTTGGGTCTTCCCGTTGTGACAAGCTCACGCTGCCCACGAGTTTCACTCAAACCCTGCTGCGCCTGATAGTCCAGTTTGATTCAGTGGAGAGAACATGTAGCAGACAGCTGCACAATTGAGGGCACGCGCTGGAAGGCTGACGGTTTTTGTTTTTGGGTCCTGTAACTAGTTAGGTTTTATAAGTGTTACATTTATTTGATTCAGATTGCATTACTGCCCAGATGATCGAATTGGACGTGACACAAATATTTTCGAATTGGCTTTCTATAAATCTTCAGCTCATAAAAGAAATGGTGACTCAAACTTTATAAATGACTTGGCGTGCCAGTTCTGCGTGTGCTCCTCGGGGCTTTTAGTGGCTTTGAAATTCAAGGACTTAGGACAAAAATGCACTTGTCATTCCAAGTGAATTTTTCTTTCCCACTGTATCCCCCACTATCATTACCCTGAGGATTACCATTGACCAGAAACTAAACTGGAACAGCTATATAAATGGCTGTCAGGACAGGTCAAAAGCTAAGAATACTGCAGTGAGTAAGTAACTCACCTCCTGACTCCCCAAAGCCTGCCTATCATCTACAAGGCATGAGTCAGGAGTGTGATGGAATACTCCCCACTTGTCTGCAGCTCCAACATCACTCAAGAAGTCATGAAGTTTCTTTATTAAACCCTTTATTTGATTTATAAATTGATGTTTCTCTGATGTAGGCTTGTTCACGCTCAGCTCATAATGAAAACTCAAGGTAAAATTCACCTCCTCGGTTGAATATGCTAACTCCAACAGTGTCGGCACGCTGGCACAGTGGTTAGCATTGCTGCACCACAGCGCCAGGAACCCGGGTTCGATTCCCGGCTTAGATCACTGTCTGTGTGGAGCCTGCACGTTCTCCCTGTGTCTGCATGGGTTTCCTCCGTGATGTCTGGTTTCCTCCCACAGTCCGAGAGATGTGCCGGTTAGGTGCGTTGACCATGCTAAATTCCCCCTCAGCGTACCCGAACAGGCACCGGAATATGGTGACTGGGGGATTTTCACAGTGACTTTGCTGCTGTGTTAATATAAGCATACTTGTGACACTAATAAATAAACTTAGACTCACCAACACCTCCTCGTATTTCATTGGCAGAACTTTCCAAAGGAAAAAAATGATAAAGCATCAATTTCTGGTTGAAAACTGGCATCCTTTTCACTCCAGGTCTTTTGATACTTTGTCAAAGAAAAAGCAGGAAGGGGCGTTCTGATGGGGGTGAGTGGGGGTGGGGGGAATCTCAGGCCTGGGCAGATCGACTTCATTGAGATCAGTGTGTCCTTTAAGTGACAGTGCTCCCTTCTCCCCCCAGACATCACAACATCCAGCAGGTAAGGGAAGCCACTCTCCAGCCACTGAAGGGCAACCTCCCCTGCACCACTAAATGCTCAGGTCACCCCCATGCCCATCCCTGTTTCGCTCCTTGTTCCACCATTCAGTGTGATCATGGCTGATTGGACATTTCTCAAGTCTGTTTGAATGTAGCTGATGATAACATTGGATCTGTTGTAATGCGACCAATGGCAACAAGCTGTAAGGGTCAGCTGACCCAGTAACCAATGACAGAATGATGTAATGGCCAGCTGACTCGGTATAAATTAGAACATGTTGGGAATTGTGGGAATTTGGAGTGGGCCAATGTGCGGCCTCAAGTTTGGAGTAATGAAGTTTCTTTATTAAACCCTTTATTTGATTTATAAGTTGGAGTAAGTTTTGTTATGTATTTATTGACCACACTGGGAGAGTTCCTTCTGAATCAACAAAGTCTACTTTCTTGTTTTTTTCCCATAACCCTTGATTCCCTTACCGATCAAAAATCTATCTCAGCCTTAAATATACACAAGGATTTTCCCCACGGCTCTGTGGCAGAGTTCCAAAGACTCGCAACCCTCTGGGAGAAGAAATTCTCCCTCATCTCAGTCTTAAATGGGCATCTCTTTATACTGCATCATGCCCCCTGGTCCTAGACTCTCCCACGAGTGGAAACATTCTCTCAGCATTTATCCTGTCAAGCTCCTTAATAATCCTTTATGTTTCAATGAGATCTTCTTTCATTCTTCTAAATACCAATGAGTAGAACCCCATTAAGATAAAAGCAAGATGCCATGGATGCAGGAATCTAAACAAAAACTGAAAATGCTGGAAAATCTCAGCAGGCCTGACAGCATCAGTAAAGGGAGAATAGAACCAACATTTTGAGTCTGGATGACCTTTTGTCAGAGCTCAGTCCCCAGTGATAGCTGCACCCTCATTCAGGTCCCACGTCTCCAAGTAAGCCCCGTACCCCTGCACTGCCCCGGCACGCTTGTAGTGCCTAACTGGGCATGGTTAGCATGTTAGGTGGGCACTGTTGGGGTTCCAGGTGCCAAGGTGTCAGATGGGCACTGCCAGGCTGGCACTGCCCAGTGTACACTGCCCTGCCATGCCCCCGATCACATGGGGGCATCAATGGCCTATGATCCCCCTTGTGCAGACATGGCACCTAGTTTCCATTGGTGGAGACCAGCAGTGAGTTTCGCTGGCACGAGGTTGTGCTGGTGAGAGGGGAAGCGATTGGGAGGCTGGAAAACACCACCCTAGATGTGCTAATAGGATTGAAATATATTCATTCCCATGCAAATAAGCTTGAATGGGTGCAAAGCTGATCTTGCTGGCAAAACAGGGCTGGGGAGATCGTGTGCCTGGCGCTAACCAGACGTTTGGCCCCATACGCAATCTTCCCAACTCGCTACACTATTGACTGGCACAGCGAGCTAGTAAGATCGTATCCCTATTTTTGAATTGCCACACAAGTGCAATGATCTATTAAACCCTTTTATTACCTTAAAAACCAACCTGAGACCTGAGCTTTCAGACCTGAGAAGAATTTACTGAAAGTGGCAGGCCAGGAAAGTGCTTACAAAAGGCATACTGGATGCTGAGTTTTTTTAAGTAGAACCTTAGGGCCAGATTCTTTTTCAAAATTTACTTTTGAATATTTTAATGTAAGTTGGCTTTGCTTTATTCATGTGTGTTTCATTCTTGGTCAGAAGGTTAAACGTTTTAACGCACCTCATATTTGGCACATATTAATGGTTATGGGGACATTTCCTGTTTTGTGTGGAAGAAACAAAATTGTGTTCTTTTGGCTCATTCTTTATTGAATGTTCATATTACTATCCGGTGTTGTACTCGTCACTCTGAAGCATGTGGCTAAGCTTGCAGGCTCAGCTAGCTCTCTCTTCCGCATTGTAAAGGACATTGGTTGAGAGCGATCTAATTGAAATGTTCCAGGTGAATTCAAAGCCATGCAAGGACTCTGCCTACCGAAGCAAATTTGAACAGGATATTGACATCACTCCTTGTGCCTCTGATTTTTAAAATCTTGATGACTGCCCTCACCACACTCCTAGGAGGTGGTGGGAGCAGGTGTGATAGCGTCATTTAAAGGGCAACTAGCCAAATAAATGAAGGGTATGCACTCTGTAAATGCATATGGTTTTAGTTTAGGCAGGCATCATGATCGGTGCAGGCTTGGATGGCCAAAGGACCTGTATCTATGTTGTTTTTTTTTGTTTTTTGATGCCAGCCCATGCAGATTCACTCCTCGATACTTCCAATCCCACCCTCTGTTCTCCCTTAGATCCCTCTTTCACTTTCCTACGCTCCCACTACACATTACGCCTCCCCCCCCCACCCGCTCCCATTACTCCCCTTCATCTTGGCAGTCCCCAACCTTCATACAAGTGTCCATTTGTTTGCTCTTCTTCCTTAAAGTTGAATAAACCTTTGAGCTCAGACACAACTCCACCAGCTGACTGGAGAATGCCATTTGGACATGCAATTGTGAAAAGAGATTGGGGAAACTGGCCCTGTATTCTCTCGAGTTTTGAAGAAAGAGAGGTAACCTCAATGGAACCGACAGAATACTTAAAGGATTAGACAGGGTAGACACAGGTAAGGTATTTTCCCTGGTTGGGGAGTCTAGAACTCAGTAAGAATCTAGCAACACCAATTTTAAATCCAACCGATTTATTTGATAGTAAATTTGGTTTAAATTTGTTTTAAATTTGTTTAAATTTGATTTAAAATTGGTGTTGCTAGATTCTTACTGAGTTCTTACTACCCCAGTCCAACGCCGGCATCTCAACATCATGGGAAGTCTAGAACCAGGGGCACAATTTCAGAATAAGGGGGCAACCTACTTAGAATCAAAATGAGGAGAGGTACTTTTACACTGAATCTTGTGAATCTTTGGAACTCTCTGGCTTGAAGAGCTCAGTTATTGAGTGTGTTGAAGGCAGAGATTGATAGATTTCTAAATGCCAATGACATAAAGAGATTAAGGTGATAGTGTTGGGAGAAAGGCATTGAGATAGATGATCAGCCTTACCACACTGAATGGTGGGGCAGGCATGATGAGCGAAATGTTCCAATCATCCTATTTCTATGTTCCTATGTAAGCGTGTATCTGGTACCTCAAGATTCCCGTGTTTCATCTTAAAGGTGAGAATTATTAGAAATAAAAGTTTTATGGTAATGGATATTCCTGACATATAAATGTTTTGCAGGTACAAACCTCCCACAGGCCAGCGTTAGGCCTGATGCCACCAACATTACGCTGAGATCAACCCACCGTCCTGAAATGGAAAATTTCCATCCCTCCAATTCAGTCATTCCAAACTTGCGTGTCATGGTGGCACAGTGCTTAGTACTGCTGGCTCAAAGCACTAAGGACCTGTGGTCAATTCCAGCTTCAGGTGACTGTGTGGACTTTGCACATTCTCCTCATGTCTGTGTAGGTTTCCTCTGGATGCTTCTGTTTCCTCCCACAATATGAAGATGTGTGGGTTAAGTTGATTGGCCATGCTAACTTGACGGTAGTGTCAGGGGATTAGCAGGGTAAATATGTGCAGTTACTGGACAAGACTGTGGTCAGTGTACACTTGATGGGCCAAATGGCCTCCTTCTGCACTGTAGGGATTCTATGACACGCCATTCTTCCTATTCCTGTATACTCCTTAAAATCCCCTCCCACCTCCCAGCAGCAGGAAGAGGTTAATGTGGAGGAGACACCCAGGAGAGGCCCAGATGCCTGTTTGTGGTCAGGAAATTTTGGTGTCATGAAGAGAAAGCTGAAACCCACTGCAGTTTCTCAGTAGTCAATAATGACTCACAAACAGAGGACATTTTGCTGGGGCCACCGTTTCCCAATGGCTGGGAGAAATTTAAACATTGCAGGAGTTAAAAGAGAGAGCTATAATTTGCATGTTGCTAGTTTTAAACTTAAGTCGGAAAGGTTTAATGGAACAGTGAAATGAGAATTTCCTTTGATTCCAATCCATGCTGTTATCTAAGCTGCTGCTACTCCATGCTGATGAGTGGGAAGGAATGTCATTACTTGGGAATGGCACCTCTCAAATTGATCCCCAATTATCCCTCAAAATAAGCACTTATTGTTTCAGACAATGATGTTAAAAATCTCTCATCTGTGTTCAGTGCTAATTTATGCAAATTTGAATTCGTGCCTTGCACTGCAGAGAAACAACATATCTGTGTGAGATCCAGGAAATTTATCTTGAATATCTGGTTATCATTGCATCTCAGGGATACCTGATAATGTTAAAGGGGGGCTATCTTCCACAAGTCAAACACTTGTGCTGGAGATTGTGACATGCGTACGACTTTTAGAACATAGAATGTAGAAACATTTGTGAGACTAAACATTTGTTTAGTGGGAGGCTGGTAAGGTGAGTGTTGGAGTAATGAGGAGTGTTGATGATAAAGGCAGGGCAACGGTTATAGCAGCACAGTGACGGAAGTGTGAGCACAGATACATGATGTTGAAGAGTTGGAAATCAGTGGTCTTGTCTGTAGTGTTACAAGTCAGGTCAGATATTTAAAGGAATTCTATGAAGGTCGCCTGACCTGTAACATGTTATGTTGAATTTGGCTAGGATGAGCATGAAAAGTTTCACTCCAGGTGTGATTGAACTGACCTACGAGGAGCGTTTATCAAGTGAGTGCACACTCACCTGGTGAAGGAGCAGCGCTCCAAAACCTCGTGATTCCAAATAAACCTGTTGGACTTTAATCTGGTGTTATGAGACATCTTACTGTGCCCATCCCAGTCTAATACCAGCATCTCCACTTTGAACAAGAGAAGACCAATGTAGTGGACAATATAACTTGAGTTACTCCATTTAGCTTCAGAATCTCCTGAATAACTAACTAAAAAACTGAACCGGTTCAAAAGAATTGGATAACTTACAGCCTTCAACAGCTCTTTAACAGCGAGAATAGTAGCTGGATTCCGTGACCTGTAAGAGATTGTGGGAGCTATCAGAAAGGAATATAAAGTGATACATTGGTGACTGAGGACTGGGCAAATGTTAAATCCTTTAAAGGATATGGACCATGCAATGTGAGAAGCGAGCTTTGTTATCCTCCATTATGGAATAGCAGGAGGAGGCCATTCGGCCCTGAAGGAGTGGCAAGCACGGGATTGGGGAAAGAATGGGCTATTGCTGTCAGTGGTGAGAAGGGCGGATTATTCCTGTTGGCCTTCGTTAAGAGCAGAACTTCAGGCTACTGCTATTATAATTCAATATGCTAATTACATATTATCTCCCACAAAATTGTCCGGCTGTACGTTCTGTAGGCTTAGAAGTAATTGCGGACCATGTGATCATAAAAATTCCAATTTAATCACCATGCACAGAATTTATATTTAGGCAATGAACATTCCTCCAGGCCACAGTAAACTTTCTTTTGCAGGTGGCCGAGTCTATTTTTGTGCAGTAATGACTGAGCAAATGAACAGCCACAGGAAATGACTGCGGTAGACAAAATCATTGTGCCCGTATCCATAAACAAGTCCAATTGCCCACCTAACTACAAAAGAACAGTTGATGGGAATGAATTTTGGTTGAGTTGTAAAAGGAGAGAATGGTGGAAAGTTTTTTGACCCCTCGCTGGCTCCCCTCTGCTCCTCCATGCCCCAGGGATACGTTATACCAAGTGTCCCGTCCAAATGGCCATTGTTAATCTCTGAACCTGAACAGCAAGTGCTATAATTCAAAATAAATCTTGATTAAAATTTCAAAAGAACCAAGGCAAAATTACAAAAATTACAAGTTCCAATTACAATTAAATTGTGGATAATTTTTCACCATCTCCCACATTTCCCAACTCAATTCAGGAACCGCACAAAGTATTAAGTAGCTGAGTTAGAGGGTTGTGGGTTCAAATCCTGCTCTAGGAGTTGCACAGACAGTCTTGCCATTCCAGCGACTGCTGCACTGACTGAGTGGCTGTCTTTCAAGGTCAGATGTTAAACCACAACTTCCCGATATCTCATGCTTGTGTAAAAGACCACATGTTGTTCGACAAGGCTAATCTATGTCCCTCAACCAAAACCATCATCTATCTTGCTGCTGAATGTGCGACCTTAATGTGTGCAACACAATGGACAAAATTTTCCCTTTATTTGACTAATAATTCAGGTGGGAAAAAGCGGTGTGTAGCTCATTAGCTGCATTACTGGCTTTTCGCGCTATGTTGTTTGACAGATGGTCAAAAGATGAGCTGGAGATGGGGTCTATCGTCCTGTCAGCAACTTTGGCCCTGGAGAGATACACACACACACACACACACACACACACGCACCCCACCCCAGAACTATACTTACATGTAAGGCCCGGTGGGTTATCTTTTGTCAGCCCTTTTGTCCAGGTCTGGTATACACTGTGTCGATGTGGTGCACATTGGTGGGAAAGAGGGAAGTGGAGGAAACTCTGACATTGGAAGATGATGGGTTTTCCGACCTTTCATGGTGGGAAACCCCATTCCAGCACTGGGGGAAGAGGGATGGCAGGATGAGCAGGGACAATCTGAACAGGAAATCCTGGCAGTGTAAATGCTTTTTGAGATTCCTGTTGGATTCGTAGCACCCCCCTGCCCCCCCAAACCCTCTGATGCAACTGATGGGCTACGCACCACCTTTCCTGCCCGAATCAAAAAAATGAAAGTTCTGCCCGTTGTATTGCAAACATTAAGGACAGCACAGTAGTACACTGGTTAGGGTCCACAGCTCGAGGGACCCAGGTTCCGTTCCTGGCTTGGGTTACGCGCTGTGTGGAGTTTGCATGTTCTCCTCGTGTCTGTGTGAGTTTCCTCCAGGTGCTCAGGTTTCCTCCCACAATCCAAATATGTATGGGTTAGTTGGATTGGCTGTGCTAAATTGCCCCTTAGTATCCTGGGATGCGTAGGTTAGGGGGATTAGCAGGGTAAATACGTGGAGATACAGGGAAAGGGCCTGGGTGGGATTGTTGTTGGTGCAGACTCAATGGGCCAAATGGCCTTCCTCTGCATTGTAGGGATTCTGTGATTCCTGTCCGCTGAAACCAGGAGTGGGATGGAAAAGCCCTCCAATGATTTGTTTGCCCACATAATATTTGGGATCTATTTCATTTGCTATGATGGGGCAGTCAGAGGATGTGACAAGTGTTGTCAAAGTACAAATTCCTGCACACCTTTAGACACACGTAATTGTAGGGCCGGGATTTTCCAGACTTGCCATGGTGGGACCCGCTGCTGGAGATTCTGTGGCCCTGTTAAAAGTCCATTGATTTTTGGTGGAACTGGAAGATCTTGGCTGTGGGCAACGCTGGAAAATCCTACTCTGTGAGTATATTTATACTGTATACCAAAAGACCCAGTTCATTACTCTGATTGTTGAATTTAAATTTGTTTTGTGTCCACGCTGAATCTAGGGCTACAAATAGTTCTCTGAATTGGAAATTCCAAGAAACAGTTCACTCCTGATGTTAAGTGAAGTCTCATGTGGAGTATTGTTAGTCAGTGTACTTACAAAAGATTTATTTTTGGACAATTCTGTACAGTTTTAAACCAAGCTGGTATTATGTATCAGAAAAATTGCAGTTACACCAATTATTAGCCTTGATGTTGACACTCACCCAATGAAGGGGCAGCTGTCTGAAAGCATGTGATTCCAAATAAACCTGTTGAACTTTAACCTAGTGAGCCTTCTTACTGTACCAATTATTAGAAACTGGAAGCTTTTGTGATGAAATATTTATCTTACAATAAAATTAAAGAGCCCCCCAATATATATCAAGAAGTTTGTTTATTGGTGTCACCAATAGGTTTACATTAACACTGCAAAGAAGTTACCGTGAAAATCCCCCAGTCGCCACACTGTACGGCACTTGTTTGTGTACACTGAGAAAGAATTTAATATGGCCAATGCACCTAACCAGCATGTCTTTTGGTCCATGGGAGGAACCGGGGCATCTGGAGGAAACCCACACAGACATGGGGAGAACATGCAGACTCCGAAGATGTGCTTTTAGGCTGATTGGCAAAACAATTTCTCCCTAAATTGTCTCGCAAATTTGGTTCCAATGCATAATTCTGTAAACATAGACAGGGATCATGGGTAGAAGTGGGAACATTGAGGTGGCTGCGCAAGCTCGTTGGGCCGAAGGGCCTGTTTCCTGTGCTGTTTTGTTCTTTGTACTCTGCACAGACAGTGACCCGAGCCAGGAATTGAGCCCAGGTCCTTAGCGCTGTGAGGCAGCAATGCTAACCACTGTGCCACCGTGCAAGCCTCAAATCATTTAGTTTTGTTCAGATCACCTTCAAAAAAAGTAGAAGTTGCATTTCAACATCACTGTCTCACCGAAGAATAGGAATGGTTGAGTTTGAATGGCTGGAGAATGGGGATTCTCACTGGTAATCGCGTCAGGAAGATGAAAATGTATTTCCTATACAATTTCTGCAAACTGTCTTTTAGCAGCTCGCTATCATTGTACACACCAAGTGTAGGATGCCATTCATATTATCAACTGTGTAAATGGATAGGACAAGATTACATGCAATTTAATATGGATGCAAGTATTGTCCATATTGATAACATACATGAAACTTATTACTTTATGATGAATGTTGCCACACGATAGAAGCAGAGAGGTTGTTTCCACTGATGGGTGTTACTTGAACTAGGGAGCATGGCCTCAAAATGAGGTGGAGCAGATTTAGGACTGAGTTGAGGAGGAACTTCTTCACCCAAGGATTGTGAATCTGTGAATTTCCCTGCCCAGTGAAGCAGTTGAGGCTACCTCATTGAATGTTTTTAAGGCAAAGACGAGTAAAGAAATTAAGGGTTATGGTGAGCAGGAGGGTAAGTGGAGCTGAGTCCACGAAAAGATCAGCCATGATCTTATTGAATGGCGGAGCAGGCTTGAAGGGCCAGATGGTCTACTCCTGCTCCTAGTTCCTATGTTTTTATTGAGTTGAAAGAGATCTAAGGCTTCTGGCAGATTTGGCCTTTAGCAAGTGCAATGACTGCAGAGCAGCAAATAACCAAGCCAGAAGCAAGCTGAACTACATTGCCAAAGTAGTAAAGAACAAGTCAGAGAATATCATGTTTTACAGCACCATGATCAGACCGCACTGTGAATGTTGTATCCAGCTCTGGTCATCAGGATGCGACAAAGTCATTTGTATTGTGAAGCAGTAAAGCGAATAATCTAGTGAATAGAGATCATGATAAAAGGTTAGTGAAACATGAGATTTCATGGGTTGTCAAGGTGCTATCGGATGCATTAAGCCTGTGCCAGCTCTTTATAAGAGTCATCCGTTTGCCCCCATCCCCTCTCCATTTTATTTTCCATCCATTGACTCCATCTACACTTCCCGCTGCCTCAGTAAAGCAGCCAGCATAATCAAGGACCCCACGCACCCAGACATACTCTCTTCCAACGTCTTCTGTCGGAAAAAAGATACAAAAATCTGAGGTCACATACCAGCCGACTCCAGAACAGCTTCTTCCCTGCTGCCATTAGATTTTTGAATGAACTTATATTGAGTTGATCTTTCTCTACATCCTAGCTTTGACTGTAACACTACATTCTGTACTCTCCTTTCCTTCTCCCCTATATACGCTATGAACAGTATGCTTTGTCAGTATAGCGTGCAAGAAACAATACTTTTCACTGTATCGCAATGCTTGTGAGAATAATAAATCAAATCAAATCCTGACCTATATGGAATACTTCACCAAAAGAGAAAATACTGGAAAATCTCAGCAGGTCTGGCAGCATCTGTAAGGAGAGAAAAGAGCTGATGTTTTGAGTCCAGATGACTCAAATTTACCAGCATTTTCTCTTTTGCTTTCAGATTCCAGCATCTGCAATAATTTGCTTTTATCCAGAATTCTTCACAATTTATCTTTTTAGAGCTGGTAAGGAAGTTGATTTCACCAGTTTTCAGAAGTGCACCCCATGCTCTAACTCCTGTATATAACACATTTCTTAACCTTATTTTTCATTTCATTAAGGAGGCTATTTAAGTGATTTTTTTTTTTGTTTTTATTCCAATTCAATCCAATCAAGTCCAATTCAGAATCCCAACAAGTTGAGACATTCCCGATCCAAGCTGACAAGACAGGACTCTCACCTCCTGTCTTGGGCTTGATATACATGATCCAAGCTGATTGGAGTAGGTATAGCTTCTCCTCCAAGGCTTGATCTCATTTGCATCTTAGCCAAAACATCAAGATGCCGCTTTTAAAAATTGCTTCAAATGAAGCTAAAACGTAACCTAATGACTTCAACCAAACACAGCATGTCAATACTACACTTGATCTTAGCCAAAAGGCCGAGCTCTTTAAGTGATGTGCTCCAGTTACTGGTCCTCACTACCGATTAGGGCAGATCTCTCAATCCTTCTCACAAGGCTGGATGAAATGAGCCATTGTATCCTGATGCTAATTTCCACACTGATGATAAATTCTGTCATATTACACATGTCCTTATAAATTAATTTCACCACCCTTCACTTACTAACAGAGCACACTTCTCCATTTCCATTGCTAGAAATTGAAGGAACAATCAGCCAAATGCATCAATAAAATCGCTGCAAGTTTGAAATAAAATTTCAAGCCAAGCTTCCAGTATGGGCAACGTAAGCAGCGAAACATCCCCATCTCCCAGCACCGGTTAACAAGGCACCCATGGACTGATAACACACTGATTTAACATTCTACAAACTAGAAGCAGGAGTTGGCTCATCAAACCTGCTCCACATTCATCTTGATCATAGCTGAACATAGAATTCAATATCCTGATTCCTTCCTTCCCTCTATACTCCTTGATTCCTTTAGCCCTAAGAGCTAAATGTAATTTATTCTTGAAATCAGCCAAATTCTGTCTTCAGCTACTTTCTGTGGGAGTGAATTCCATACATTCACCACCCTCTGGGTGAGGAAATGCCTCCTCACCTCAGTTCTAAGCCTTTATCCCTTATCCTCAATTTATGGCGCCTAGCTCTGGACTCTACACCATTGGGAGCATTCTTTCTGAATCTACCCCATCTAACCTTGTTAGAGTTTTGTAAGTTTCTATGAGATCACACTTCTAAACTCTGATTTCATCTGTCGCTTCCACTCAGCTGGGCTAAAAACATGTCAGGCTTAGCATTAACAAAAGATAGTCAAAAAAAGCATTGCTTCAGCATTTTTGATAAGGCAAGTGCTATATTAAGGTGACTGCACTGTGTGTACCATGTCCTGCGTGCCAGCTTTATTCCTCTGTTTAAAGAGTCAGATCGTCTACAAGATTATGAGAGGCATGGACGAAGTGGATAGTCAAAAGTCACCCTTTTTCCAGGATGGAAGAGTCAATTACTAGGGGGCATATGTTTAAGGTGTGAGGGGCAAGGTTTAAAGCAGATGTACGTGGCAGAATTTTTATACAGAGAGTAACGGGTGCCTGAAACTTGTTGGAAGGTAGTAAATTTACTCACTGTCTCAACATCCACCTCAGTTTGGGGTAGCGAATTGCAAAGATTCACAACCTCAACTCTGTTTTAAAGTTTCTCCTCAAATTTGCTACCTTTCATCCTAAGATTATGACCTCTCATCCTAGAATGCCCCATTAAGAGGAAGCATCCACTTCTCTACACGCTAGAGAAACTTTATTCATACCTTTGATCATCTTGAATAGCTTAATTCGATCTCCCCTCATTCTTCTAAATTCCAGAGAGTATAGGCCTAAACTGTTCAATCGCTCTTCATACAACAAATCCCTTCATCTCTGGAATCAATCTGGTGAACCTCCTCTGAACTGCCTCTGAGGCCACTACATCTTTCCTTAAATAAGGGGACCAACACTGCACACAATGCTCCAGGTGTGGTCTCACTAATGCCTTGTATAGTTGCAACAATACTTCCCTTACCTTTATATTCTATTCTTTCAGCTATAAATACCAACATTCCATTCACTTTCCCTATTATCAATTAGTAATCCCACCCAGGCCTTATCCCCACAATCCCACGTATCTACCCTGCTAATCCGCCGAACACTAAGGGGCAATTTAGCGTGGTCAGTCAACCTAATCCGTACATTTTGGAGTGTGGGAAGAAACTGGAGCACCCGGAAGAAACCCACTCCAGGAGAACGTGCAAACTCTACATAGGTGATGATCCAAGGCCAGAATTGAACCCGGGTCTCCGGGAGCTGTGATATAGGGGTGCTAACCACGGTGCCACTGTGTTGCCCTATTATTTTCTCCACGTATTCTTTATCAATTATATCTGCACTTGTTAAGAATTATTATGGGTACCCACAATCATTGCTTCTGGTAAGAGGTTGGTAACAAACCACTACATAAAAATGTTATTTCTAACTTCTTTTATTCTTTTGGCAATTATCTTAAATTTATGTCCCCTAGTTACTGACTTACTGCCTGGTGGAAACAATTTTTTCCCCATTTATCTAGTCAAAACCCTTCAAAATTTTAAGCGGCTTCATCAGATCACTTGAATGTCTTGGTAAGAGCTTGTTTCTCTAATCTCTTCTCATAATTGACGTTTTCCAAGGAAGAAGTCACCATTTATGCTGCATTATCTCAGGAACTGACGAGGCCAAAGAAAGGGAGATATCAAAATAAGTAAAAGAAGATTTTTTTTTATTACAATGTGCTCGATAATTTAACAACCAGTGTGGATAAGTGCAGAATATTTTTGTCATACTCAGGTTAGCTTTAACAGGTAGATTTTCAAGACGGGTGGTATAATTTGGGAAACTTCCTGACGTGGCCAACTGGCCTTAGGAGAAATGGAAGTGAAGAAGGGATTTCCGTTCTGGAGGCTGGAGATAAGAACATAAGAAATAGGAGCATGAGTAGGCCATCTAGCACTTCGAGCCTGCCCCACCATTCGATAAGATCATGGCTGATCTGAAATGGATCATAGTGGGTGCTAACTAGAATCAGACCTACCCTAATGCCTCCTCACCTCTCAATTCCTCAACTAGGCCACCTCATGAACATAAGAATTAGGAGCAGGAGTAGGCCATCTGGCCCCTTGAGCCTGCTCTGCTATTCAATAAGATCATGGCTGATCTTTACATCGACTCAACTCGGGGATTCACGCCTCCCGTTCATCTCCCATGCTCCCTCATACCTACCATTTCATGCTGTATCCCCACCACCTAACTCTCCCATGGCCCTTCATTTCCTGTATACCCAATCTGTAGCACTCACATATCCTTTCACCCACTACGTACTTTGTTTAAAACCAATGAACTCTATGCTGACAATAGAATGTGTTAAAAAAAACCTTTAGGGAATAACGTAATTCGTTCATAATTTCCCAATTACTTAAAAAAAATCTCCTTTCACTTCAGCCCAATAAAACTGTCAACCATCCAGATTCTTTAAAATATCAACAGCAGAAACTGCAAGCACTTGAAACTTCTTCATCTTTTATAAATACACATTGTGCAATTGACAGAATAGTTCAGAGAGCTAAAAATTAAGCACCGTTGACTGTAGGGCAAAGCTGTTTCAACACTTGAGAGTAATGTCTAGGTGCTCAATTTTATTGAGCTGCGGTGAAAGGAATTGGAGGGGTGGGGAGGGGAGCATGGAGAAGTGTGAATAAGACCTTTTGAACTTACCTTTCAAAAGGTTCCCTCATTCAGATTGTTGTTTGTGGCACCTTTGAAGGGCTGGCACAACTCCATGAAAATTCCAGAGGACATGGAAATTCCCATTCCTGCAAACGAACCGGCCAGGTTGGGAGTGCAGGGTGCGGGTTCGCAATCTGCAGCAGCCCCTTTCTCTTGTCCTACACAGGTGAAAATTGGGAAGCCTGGGATTGAAGTCAGGAAACCTGGAATTAGGTCCTGGCTGTTGTTTTCGGACCCCGTTAAAGTGTCCCTGATTCCATGAAAATCCAGGCCAAATCTCCCTCTAATCTGCTGTAACAATGCAATTGAAGAAGAGCATGTCCTGCTGTGCTAGCACAAACTTTCCACATGCTACACAGACAAAACATGCTGTTCACAGGGTACACAGGGGAGGAAAGGAGAGGGCACAGAATATAGTGTTACAGTCATAGCTAGGGTGTAGAGAAAGATTAGCTTAACATATGATGGGTCCATTCAAAAGTCTGATAGGAAGAAGCTATTCTTGAGTTGGTTAGTACATGATCTTTTGTATCTCTTTCTGTCCTCTCCAAGTGAGATTAAACGTTTGTATTTGCCAGTTTGTCATTTTACTGTGCGAGTTTACGAACCTTAAGAACTAACCTTACCTTGCCTTTTTTGCCCAGAACCATAATGGGGGAGTGTTTGTGAGAAAGGGCAGAACAAGCTGTAAAGTTTGAGGAGAATCGAGAAAACAAAAACAGGAGGGGACTACAGTCTGATGAGCGTTCAATTGGAAATACACACAGCTAATTGTGACTTATTTCAGCCAAGTGTCTTCCTGTGTGTTAAATTGCTAGTTATTTCAACACACAGAAAAATTAAGCTTAAAAATTACCATCAAATAGTCAACACTGAATGGGAAAAGTGTTTGTGAATTTGGATTTCCATCTGCTCCAGCAAAGGAGAACATTTCACAGTTTGTGCTAATGGGAAAGCATAAACTCTGTGAGAATTAATGGACTTATTTATATTTTTAAGAAGTGTAAGTTGGCTATTTATAAGTTAATAAAAAATAAAGAATCAAGTAAAAATTATATTTCTGAACTTTCGATAAGCTCGTTTGAATTAATTCATTATTTTTAAAGCTCACTCAGTGCCCCTGTTTTGTGCACATGGTTTAGGTTATATTTTTGTTATGCATTTTCTAGTTTGATTTGGTTGGGAGTGGCACAGTGACACAGTGGTTAGCACTGCTGCCTCACAGCTTCAGGAACCCGGGTTTGATTCCTGGCGTGTGTTAATGTCTGTGTGATGTCTGAATGTTCTCCCTGTGTCTGCATGGGTTTCCTCCAAGTAATCTGGTTTCCTCCCACAGTTTAAAAGACATGCTGGTTAGGTTCATTGGCCACACAAAGTTTTCCCTCAGTGTACCCAAATAGGTGATTTTCACAGTAACTTCATTGCAGTGTTAATGTAAGCCATACTAACAAATGAAGATTTAATTTGTTATTGTTATATGTATTGGTATACAGTGAAAAGTATTGTTTCTTGCATGCTATAGAGACATAATATACTTTTCATAGAGTACATAGGGGAGGAAAGGAGAGAGTAGTGTGTATATTATTATAGTCATAGTGGGATGTAGAGAAAAATCAGCTTAATATAAGGTAGAGTCATTCAAAAGTCTGACTGCAGCAGGGAAGAAGCTGTTTTCGAGTCGATTTGTATGTGATCTTTTGTATTTTCCTTCTAATGGAAGAAGTTGGAAGAGAGTTTGCCCCGAGCATGTGGAATCCTTGGTGATGCTGGCTGCTTTTCTGAGACAGGGGGTTATGTAAACGGAGGCAATGGCTGGAATTTTACCTCTACGCTTGCCCCAGAATCAGAACGGGTGCTGGTCGCAGAATGGAATTCCCCGTTGGCCTCAGGCAGGATTTGGCGAGCCTTGCCCGAGCAAGATCATAAGATGCTGGCCAATGGATGGGAGGCTGGTTGGCGTGATGGATTGGGTTACATTCATAACTCTTTGTAGCTTCTTGTGGTCTTGGTCAGAGCAGTTCATTAAGTAATTAAAGAAAGAGGGGACCTATGTTTATATGGAGCCTTTAATGATCTCTCAGATTGTCCTAATGTGTTTTGCACACATTACTGTGGATGTATGACACAGACATAAGTCTTTTATTGTAACTAATGAGCTTTCTTTCACAAATTGCCTTTGCTATAAGGTAAAGAAACATGACTATCAGTTTGCAGAGAGCAAGGCCCTGCCAGTGGCTGGCTGAATATCAGTGGTGGCAAGATCAGGCCTTCAAGTGGCTATTTAAATGCCTCAGCTGGTTTCATAGAGTCCTTCAGTGCAGAAGGAGGCCATTTAGTCCATTGAGTCTGCACCAACAACAATCCCACCCAGGCCCTATCTCTATAACCCCGATTATTTACCCTTCTAATCCACACATTCCGGGACACTAAGGAGCAATTTACCATGGCTAATGCACCTAACCTGCCCATCTTTGGACTGTGGGAGGAATCCAGAGCACAGATACAGGGAGAATGTGCAAACTTCACCCAGATAGTGACCCAAGCCAGGAATCGAATCTGGGTCCCTGGTGCTGTGAAGCAGCAGTGCTATCCACTCTGCCATCATGCCACTTCCTTATCCTTGAATTTAGTGATATGTGCAAATTGTATTCCAGATCCAAAAGTGGTAGAATATATGATTATTGATAACTGGGCACTAGTGATATTTCCTGGCACGGTCCAATTTACTCATGAATTTGCAGGTAATTAGCTTGTTAAGATCCAGTGTCTGCTTAGGAAGAAGGCATTTCAATCACGGACTACGTAACAACAAAATTAAATAAAGTCCCTGCTGTGTAAATAGCGAGCATGAAGACCATTACCAAGGCAACAGTCCCTAAAAAAAAACTAAACAATCAAACAGATCACTTATAGTAAATTTTACACTGTAATCACACATAAATATGAAAATTGGCCAAGGAGCAATGCTCGCTAAAGTGGTAAAATTACCATAAAGACTGGAGAAGAAGCTGTATCTGCAATGTAGGTGTCCACACACTAAATCCTTGTTTGGAACGTAAGTGGTGCCAATTGGTTTCTAGGTCATATGGAACTGAGTGTAATCATGGTGTTAGTACGGTTAATACCTTTCACCTTGAAGCTCTTTGACATGAGACAGAAGCCAAAGCCAGTGCAGAACAGTGCAGTATTATAGCATATTAGTATAGGTCTCAGAGAAAACAGGCCCATTCTCAGCTACTTAGTAAAACTAACGAACGACATTTCTCTCACCATTTTGTGTTACTGTCTTCATTCCTTCGAGTGTTCTTGTTTCTTCTCACAGTTCAAAGGTGTGCAGGTTAGGCAGATTGGCCATGCTAAATTGACTCTTGGTGTAAGGGGGATTAGCAGGGTAAATATGTGAAGTTGGAAGGATAAGGCCTGAGTGGGATTGTGGTCGGTACAGACTCGATGGGCTCAACGGCCTCTTTCTGCATTGTAGAGATTCTATGATTCTATTACTTTGGTACGGAGCCGTTGCTGTAAATGTTTACAAGGCCATTTATCGCAAGTCTTTTCCAAATTTCGGACAGTGTTACTTTCGCTTAATATGCGTGACTGGTATCCTGTAGCCTTTTTGGCCTTTTCTCCACATTATAACATTATTTTGCTCACCTCATGGCTTTCTTTATTGGGTGCTTTTCCCTTATTTAAATACATGGTCAGATTTGTGTGTCAGTGGAGAAGTATCTATCCTCTTCTCTGTGACACATTTCTGATTCAGCAGATCCCTCTGCTGCCTCCATTCATTATGAGCTGACAGTGTTCATTTAGCTACAAAAATCAATGTTCCCGGCTAGAGAAAGCGCACAGGCATTTCACAGAATCACAGAGTGCAGCCAAGGCCCTTCAGCCCATCGAGTCTGTACCAATACATGAGAGACGTCTGACCTATCTAACCCTATTTACTAGCACTTGGCCCATAGTCCTGAATGTTATGGTGTGCCAAGTACTCATCCAGATACTTTTCAAAGGATGTGAGGCATCCCACCTCCACCACCATCCTAGGCAGCACGTTCCAGACCCTCACCACCTTCAAACCTCCCTCCCCTCAACTTGAACCTATGTCCCCTTATGACTGACTCTTCAATAAGGAGCTGCTCCTTTTCCACTCTATCAATGTCTCTTGTAATCTTGAACACTTCGATCTGATCGCTTCTCAGTTTTCTCTGCTCCAACAAAAACAACCCAAGCCTATCAAATCTCTCTTTATAGCTTAAATATTCCATCCCAGGCAGCATCCTGGTGAATCTCCTCTGCGCCCCCTCCAGTGTGTTCATATCCTTCCCATAATGTATCAACTAGAACTCCACTCAGTACTCCAGCTGGGTCTCACCAAATTCCATCACAATCTCTCTGCTTTTGTAATCTGTACCTCATAAAGGCAAGTGTCTTTTTTCACCACCCTACTAACATGTCCTTCCACCTTGAGAGATCTGTAGACAAACAAGGTTCCTTTGTTCCTCAGAACTTCCTCATGTTATGCTATTTGTTAAATGCTTCCTTGTCAAATTACTCCTTGCAAAGTGTACTACCTCACACTAGGTTATCCTCTTCCAATTGATAAATGATAGGATTTTCCCTACTTCTACCAGCCAGTGCTTTCTCACATTCCCTCTGCTCTCCTAATTACTTTTTTAACCTCCACCCTGCACTTTCTGTACTCCACTGATCCCTCCGCCTTGTACCTGCTAAAAGCCTCTCTTTTCCTTGTCATAGTATCCTGAATATCTCTGGTCATCCATGTCCTCTGGGTTTGTTATTCCTTCCTAGAGGGAAGATATTGGACCTGTACCTTTACCCATTTTCTTTTTGAATGGCTCCCCTCCCACTAATCTCCTGTCACTTTGCCTACAAATAACTATTCCCACTCTACCTTGGCCAAATCCTGTCTTATTTTGCTAAAATTTGCTCTCCTCCAATCCAATTTTTTTTTGCAGCTAATCTAGTTCCTTGTCCATAACAAGTTTAAATTTTACAATGTTGTGATCGCTATCACTGAAATCCTCCCCCACCTCCACGTCAACTACATGTCTGGCTTCATTCCCCAGAATTAGGTCATGCACCCCTTGTCGTACTTGACATATTGACCTAAAAAGTTCTCCTGCAACATTTCAAGAAATCCACTCCATCCATTTGTTGGCACATTGTGTAGCATCTTATTTTCTTCATGGTTTAGAGATTATTGTGGGGTTGGTAGAGTTGGTAGACTGAGTGATGCAATGAGCACCATCTCTATTAAAGTAAAGTTTATTTATTAGTCACAAGTAAGGCTTGCATTAATACTGCAATGAAGTTACTGTGAAATTCCTCTAGTTGCCACACTTCAACACCTGATTTGGATCAATGCACCTAACTAACTAGCATGTCTTTCAGAAGGTGGAAGGAACCAGAGCACCCAGAAGAAACCCATGCAGACACGGGGAGAACAGATAAACTCCACACAGACAGTGACCCAAGCCGGGAATCGAATACAGATCCCTGGTGCTGTTAAGCAGCAGTGCCAACCACTGTGCCATGTGCTGCCCAGGACGGTACTAATGCCCTCCAGTTCATCCTAGTACCTTTCTGATGACACTATGAACAGATTTCCTATTCTGTCTGCAAGTTGTTAGGCTCAGTGAAAGTAAAATGGGGAAAGGTGGAATTAATTGTGTCAAATGTCTGTACCCAAACTGTTGCCTCACTAATCTGAGGGATTCCTAAATTGATTTACTAAGTCTGGATCAGCAGTAGACACAAGCTCATCATAAGTGTGGTGGTTGTCACATTAAGGGCAACATAGCAGAAAGGGGTCATATGGCTTAAAGACCAGTTGAAACTGAGGATGGATAATCGCCCTAGAAGATGGATTCCTATCTTGGGCAGAAGACAGTCTGAAGACAAGTAGAAGACATGTGAGGAATGGGGTAGCCAGTGGGCTGGTCCAGGGAAGTCTGGAGGGCTATTTGCTTCTACATGCTTTTTCCTTGTTAATAAATACCCTTTGCATTCCTGATGATGTCTATAAGCGTGCATCATTACATGGGTGTCAAGGACGGGATGGATTATAAGAACACTGCTTGTGGCCCAACATGTTTGAGTATATGTGAGGTTGACCTGTTATGGACATAATTGATATCTCTGTGGAAGTAAGTAGCAATGAACCACCTGTGCCAGAGGCGGTGTCTGTTAGTGTCGATCCTGTGGAAATATCTCCAACTACAGAATTACACCATTCTATGACAAACAGAAAAAACCCTCATTCCTAATTATCCAACTTATTTACGTAGATTTAGGACTGAGTAACTTGGTTATTGGAGACTGTATAAAAAAGTTAGTTTGTATAAAAAAGCCAGTCCTAAATCTATGTAAATAAGTTGGATAATTAGGAATGAGGGTTTTTTCTATTTTCGGGGGGAGGGATGTGGTGATTGTCCTTTTAAAGGCAGGTAAAGGTCACTGGCTTGAGAGAGACTAATTGAAACTAAGTGAGTAATAACCCCAGGGACTAGAATCCTGTATTAGGCAGAAGGCATTTAGAAACAAGAAGGTACTGTGACAGCCATTGGTCTGCTGGCGTCTACAGTTTTTCCTTATTAATAAATATCTTCTGCGTTCCTGATTAAGTCTGTGGAAGTGATCTTACAAAAAGAATCCTTCATCCTAAACAACTGTCAAAACAAGAGAAATTCACGCTTTTTTGGGCAACTTAAAAATCAAATCTGACCTGACTTAGTCAAAAGAAATCTTGCCAAACTTGAAATCTGTCAACAACTGGGGACATGGGCGAGGCCTAAACTGCCCAGAAGCAGATTGATAGCAGCAGAGAGCGCAATTGCGCATGTGTGGATTTCTGTGTTCTGAGAGCATAGAAATCTGTCACTGCCTCCTTCAGCTGTAGCCAGCCAACTTCATGGTCCATCACCAGAACTATCCCGCTACTGCAGGGCTCACAACCAAACTCCACCGCCCCCTCCCCGCCAAGCGTGAGGTTGATCTCGCTAGATAACTGGTGTTGGGCTCGGAAGTGGGGGGGAGGGGCGCAGAATGGTAAGATTACCCTCCATGAGTGTGCATCATTACAGTAAGTAAATAGTTTAGATGTTGGCCTCAGCATGTGGCAGCATTCTTGTCTCTAAATCAAAAGGTTGGAATTTGAACACGTAATGTAGGCTGATGCTTCAGCGCTGTACGGAGGGACTGCTGCACCATTGCTGGAACCACCTCCGAGAAGAGGCACTAAACTAAGGCCTCATCAGCTCACCCAGGTGAATGTAAAATATCCCATTATACTTTTGGAAAAAGAGCAGGAAAGCTTTCCTCACAGTCCTGGCAAATGTTTGATCCTCACTCAACATCAAAAAATAGATTCAAAGCAAAATACTGCAAATAATGGAAGTCTGAAACTAAAACAGAAAAAGCTTGATAAATTCAGCAGGCCTGGAGGCATCAATGGAGAGAGAAACATGAATTAACTTTCTGAGTCCATATGACCCAAAACAATTCTGTAGAAGGCTCATGCTAAACTCAATGTTAATTCTGTTTCTCTCTCCACAGAGACTGGGAGACCTGCTGAGTTTATCCAACATTATCCAGAAAATGTTGGACCCGGTTGCCAATCTCATTTCCGTTGACGTGCACAAATTGATTTCTGAGTTTCGCTACATGACTATGGGCAGGATTCTCCCACTATTCATTGCCAGTGAGATTCCCCTGTCCCGCTGCAATGAACAGAGATTTGGCTGAGTGTCAAATTCTCCATCATTTTTGGCATTGGTGGCAGGATGTGAACAGCCAGAGAATTCAGCCTTGACTTCAAAAATACTTCATTAATTTGGGGTGCTTTGAGATATTGTGAAAGGAGCATTGACAGTTTGCTCCCTCTCTCTCTCTCTGTGTCTCCCTCCCTCCTTCCTTTGCACCCGCTCTGTTAATGAGGCTGGTATGAGGGAATTGTCCATGTAATAACTCCAACTGGAAAGGAACAGCATTTATGGCTAAACACAAAATTAAGCTGCCTCTTCATGATGCAGATACACAAGTCTCACCTTTCCTTTTATTTAAACAATTCATCCAAATACTTTACTTGCAAATACATTATAATTTCAGAGTGATAACTTATTATAAAGCACATTGATAAAATGTCAGGAGTAATTAAACCATCCATAATACAGCAAGAAAACAACCTCCCTTCCAATCAATATGGAGTCCATTATAAGTTATCCATCACATCCCAGGGAATTTTGCTGCCCACCTTATAAGATTTCATCTTTTAGCCGACCAGAATAATGATTCTCATACAAGTCCCAATCTGGGACATCAGTTCGAAGAACAAAGAAAATTATAGCACAGGAACAGGCCCTTCGGTCCTCCAAGCCTGCACTGACCATGCTGCCTGACTTAACTAAAACCCCCTACCCTTCCGGGCACCATATCCCCCTATTCCCATCTATTCATGTATTTATGCAGACGCCTCTTAAAAGTCACTATTGTATCTGTTTTCACTACCTCCCCCAGCAGCTGGTTCCAGGCACCCAACATCCTCTGTAATAAAAAGGAATCTTGCCTCGTACATCTCTTTTAAACATTGCCCCTCACACTTCAAACCTGTGTCCCCTAGTAACTGACTCTTCCATCCTGAGAAAAAGCTTCTGACTATCCACTCGGTCCATGCCCCTCATAATCTTGTAGACTTTTATCAGGTTTCCTGTCAACTTCCAGTGAGAACAAACCAAATTTCTCCAACCTCTCCTTGTTGCTAATGCCTTTCATACCAGACAACATCCTGGTAAATCTTTTCTGTACCATCTTCATATCCTTCTGGTAGTGTGGTGAGTTAAACCGACCCCTCCTGTTGTCTACCTTATAAAAGGCTCAGGTGACCAGTTTCACCTGCGAGGTCATTATCTGTCACCAAGGGAGTTCCTATATAACGAGACGCACAGAGAGATCAATTCAAGATTCCCATTGGAATCCATGGTGAATGTCACAGTGCGCCCTCTCTCTCCTCACATTCCTGTGTCCACAAATGGGATTCCTGGACCTTCAGAAGAAATGACAGGGCAGCATGGATGGCACAGTGGTTAGCACTGCTGCCTCGCAGCGCCAGGGACCTGGGTTCGATTCCTGCTTGGGTCACTGACAATGTGGAGCTTGAACGTTCTCCCCATGCCTGCATGGTTTCCTCCCATAGTCGGAAGATGTGGAGATTAGGCCATGTTAAATTGCCCTTTTATGCCAGGGAGACTAGCTAGGGGTAAATGCATAAGGTTATACAGATAGGGCCTGGGTGGGATTGTGGTCGATGCCGTCTCGATGGGTCGAATGGCCTCTTTCTGCACTGTAGGATTCTATGAATTGGGAACTGAAAGTTAGGACCGCCTTCCTGTTTTCCCAACTGGACGATCCTTTGGGAACCTGGGAATAGTTTACGGTCAGATCTGGTGTATGGTAAGTGCGTTCCTGTTCCCCTAGGCCAGCCGGAAGACTGTGAGGCTGCAGGGTTGAAGTAGTCTACCCTCCCGATTCCTATAGCTTCATTCCAAGGCCCAGCCAGCGATGGGAAACCAGACCAGAAAAGTTGGCCCCCAGCATTTGCCAGCAAAATGCCTTTTCACTCGGAATAACTTTTAGCTGGTTCCAACTCATTTAATGCAGCACTGATTCCATTACACACGGAAAAGAAGGGTCCTTGTGTTAATCCTCAAGAAGTTGGCTATTTTTCTCCCAGACTTCAAAGAGACGACTGAGGTGAGACAGTAGCTGGAGTGTGCCTTGTTTTGGAGATAGAGATGAACTGTGGATCTGCCAAAGATGTGTGGATTGTGTGGATTGGCCATGCTAAATTGCTCCTTAGTGTCAGGGGGAATAGTTAGGGTAAGTGCTATGGGGGTAGGGTGGGATTGTGATTGGTGCAGACTCAATGGGCTGAATGGCCTCCTTCTATGCTGTGGGATTCTATGATTCTATGCCCTTTGCTCCAGCTGTCCGTGAGGAGTGTGTAATGATACAGGCTGGCTATACAAAGTCTTCAATTTCCTCACATTGGTGCTCCTTGCTTGGATGAAAAAGCAAATCACCCTCAAAACACTGCTGCCAACATTAAAAAGTAAAGGAGGAAAAGAGCTGGATTGTTATGGAACACACACGCTGGCATTAAGTCATCCAGCAAATAGAATGCAGCAAAATTATTCATTTATGATGATGTACAATGCACAAAGCTCCCAAATGGCAACATTGCACCAGCCATAATGGTTTGTATTATCCTCACTGTAATTTTATGAGGTTAGGAACATACTTGGAACAATGTGTAATATACAGCAGTGTCATTACGCAGCACAGGGAGGAGGGATTGCTTTTCATTAAACTGTGCTCTTTATGCCTGCTATTAAAGTCAAAATCATAACAACCTCCACTTCTTACAAGTTACAGCGCTGAGAAAAGCACTCACATTTGCTCGCTTTTTTTCCTTCTGTTTCTACAGCAACAGTCACTTTGTTCTTTTTTTTTAAAACGGTGTTTCTGCAATGAGGTAAAAAGTGGGCAATCTCCCTGTGCCACTGATTTAGTGGGATGTGAGAGGCTGCACTCATCCCTGGCAGAGATTTGATGCTTCATGCCTTTTCAAAGAAGCAGCTCCCACTCTTGACAACTGATTGCTCTAGCCTGCCGGCTGCCTCTCGTTACAGCAGCAGAGCCTCACACAGACATACACCTGCCAGGAGAGTGCTCTGTCTGCCTCTCGCCCGTTCGCTCTCTCTCTCTCACCCAAAAAGAAAAACGCCCGCGCGGAGAAACAACAGCGACGGCTGTTCTTACCATTTCGGCGGCTGCGAGTGGCTGGAACCCCGGGAAAACGCATGCTTCAAATGGTCAGGACACTCGCCCAGTTCACCATTGCGTTGGAGGACATGAAGGACACTGGGGAGGCTCCTGACTCTGCTACCCCTCAAGTCTCGGAGCAATGTACTACTACCGGCAGCATCTCTGAGGTGATGAGGGGGCTCCGAATGTGTGCCTTGTGGCAGCTCTGTGCCTGGAGAAGTGGCTGACATTGGGAAGGCAGGCATAGAATATTAATCAGGGTTTATGAAATGACAATGCTGGCAATTTGTTCTGCAGAGGACAGTGCTTTTATTTATACATTTCTCCATTTTTTTCTTACGAGCATCGAGAGAAAGCTTACTCGCAGATAATTTAAACAGACATGGACAGAAAGAAATGTAGAAATGTTTTGCGGTTTGATATATTTCTGTTATTATAACATTTAATGCCAGGAATTCCCTTATTAATCTGGAAATGTAAATACCTTGCAAGCTGTGGATGTACAGTTCCATCCCTTTAATGCTTTCCTTTTATTTTTGAAAAGTATGGTTGGCAGCAGAAATGTCAGAGTGTAGAGATCCGCAGCATTCTGTGTTACTCACGAGCCCGGGTTCATGGCTGTAAGTGTGAATTTGAGCGATTTTAGGTTAAACTGCTGGTAAAAAATAATATAGAACAGAGCTTGTCAGTCAAATGTGCAAATTTGGAGCTGTGCAGTGCAACAGTGAGGAAGAACAAACCACATTTTGGGAGCGCGCCAGTTAAATCAATTAAGGCAGAATACAAAATGTAGTCAAATTAGATATCATGCAGTCAATTTGCTGTCAGGCCATGCAATGTGGGAATGGACAATCTCCATGCACATCTGGTTCAATCTCTCAGGTCTTTTTTTCCCCCCTGAACAGCAGATTAATGATGCTGTCATAATGATGAACCAAAGATTAAAATAGCATCCCTTTATCAGCTGGGCACCTGATTTTTATGCTTTGTGTGCTGTCTCGGTGAGTTTGGGTTTGTTTACGGTGACACTTGCCCTCTGCTGTGCCGGTTACAATGTCTTAAAATTCTGTGGCAGTTGCCCCAGGTCAGATTCACTGTGGTTGCTACATTGTCGTGTGGGGTTTGGTGCACATGTACTCACTGCTGGCTGAGCGTGTTGTTTGGGAAGGACTGTTGTTTAATTGAATGATGGTGCTATTTTCCTCATCCTCTTTCCACACCATCTTCAGCACCGGATAAACACCGACTTGTAGCGCAGTATTGCTTTGCTGTTTTTTTTTAATGATCAGCGTATCATCTGTGCATCGACCAATCCAACCCACTAAACCTGATAACTTAGACGCAACCTTCTTGCCAAGGAACCGTGTTGGCAGTGAGAGTGTGTTGCAACAATTAACTGTTCCTAACAGAAATGTTTTTTGAGGGGTAGAATCTCACTAATTTCAGAGATGTATCTGAGCTGTTTTCGTGATAGTTCTCCACTATGCTTTTGTCATAGGTCACAAGGCAATCTTTCTCTTTTGTATATGATATCCCAGTAATGTGTTATGACGGGAAGCTCAGATTGACACAATGCACTTTGTCTACCAAGGTCCGCATCTTGAGGATTAAGTAATCCCTAGACTGCATTAGAAATATGATTGATTTAATTATGTGCAAATATTTCGATAATATTTTTGGTAAGAAAAGTAATTGGTGGAGTTATAGTCAATCGAGCCACAAAATAATTTCACAGCTAAAGAATAGCATGGTGGCACAGTGGTCAGCACTGTTGCCTCACAGTGTCAGGGACCCGAATTCGATTCCTGGCTTGGGTCACTGTCTGCGTGGTGTTTACATACTCTCCCCATGGCTGTGTGCGTTTCTTCCCACAGCCGGAAGATGAGTGGGCTAGGTGAATTTGCCATGATAAATTGCCCATTAGTGTCAGAGGGACTAGCTAGGGTAAATGTATGGAGTTATAGAGATTGGGATTATAGTCAGTGCTGACTCGATGGGTCAAATGGCCTCCTTCTGCGCTGTAGGATTCTATGATATGTTCATGAGAATGCTCCAATTAATAATTAATATTTTGTAGAGTCCATGTTTGATCTTTGCCTGTGTTGATATGGTGGCTGGGGTTGTTATCAAGATGCTTTTAGGTCCAACCTAAAGAGTTGAGGGCTTTGGGTGGTTTTTTTTGGGTGCTTTTAGTCTTTCTTAATTCAGTGGAGCAAGCTGCTCTTGTGGCTTTGAATTCTGTCAACATTGATGAGAGAAGGTGGTGTACTGGCCATGTAACTGGACGAATACTTTAGCAGGTCCAGGCTCACGCTCTGGGGAACAAGAGTTCAAATGCCACAATGGCTACTGGTGGAGTTTTAGTTCAACTAATAAATCTGGAATATAAAATTAGCCTCTGGAATAGTGACATGTGGCATCTATCATCGATCATCATAGAGCTCTACCAGGTTCACTCATGCCCTTTAGGGAAAGAAATCTGTCTTCCTTACCTGGTCTGGCTAAATGTGACTCCAGGTTCGCAATAATATGGTTGTATCAGTTCAAGGCCAATTGAGAATGGCAACAACTGCTGGCCTTAAATAAAAAGGAAATTACATCTAACCCTTAACTGTATAGAAGCTGAAATAACTCCTCAGAGACTGGTGTCCCTTCACCAGATTCCCTTTATTTACAAATTTGTCTAGAGTGCTTCGGGCCCAATGTCACAATCCGGAGTGCCGTTGGACCTAACAGTCTCACAGACTCCTTGAATGGTCAGGCAATTATGACCTCAATCAGGAGCTCATACTCAAAGTGGCCAACCTCATGGGCCTTGTTATAGTCAGTGTTAATTTGGTAGAATGCATGATGGCACAGTGGTTAGCTGCCTCACAGCGCTAGGGACCCAGATTCGGTTCCCAGCTTGGGTCACTGTCTGTGTGGAGTTTGCACATTCTCCCGATATCTGCGTGGGTCTCCTCCCCACAGTCCAAAGATATGCAGGTTAGGTTGATTAGGGGGAGTAGCTAGGGCAAATGTATGGGGATAGGGCTTGGGTGGGACTGCGGTGGATGCAGATTTGATGGGCTGAATGGCCTCCTTTGTATCATATGATTCTATGATGTGTATGATTTGGAGATGTCAAAGGTCAGACCTGTCTTCACATACCTGTCCCTCACATCCCACCAGGTCATTCAGTCCATCCAGAGGAGACCAGAGAGATCCAAAATTGCCAGCTAGCTACCTCCAAGAATGCTTCGTTGAGCGTGAGCTAACGCAAAGCGGTGGCTGATTGTGTTTCCAGCACTGCAGAAATGCTGCAGTGGAATTTTGTAACGACAAATATAAAATCTGGCAGTGGAACCGATGACGGCGTGTGTGTGTGTGCGTGTGCGTGTGCGCGTGCATGTGCGTGTGTGTGTGTGGAGACAGGCTGAAAATTTGAGCATCAATCTGAATCTACATTAGCTACACTTAACAAGTGTTCTGAGTGTTGACAGGCAAAATGGAAAGGCTGACATCAAATCTCGCAGGTCAGCTAGCAATTTTATTATAGCTCTGCTGCATGTATGTTTTATTTATGTTCAAGATAAAAGAGAAGAGGAAAGAAGGCAGGCGGTGTTTTGTTTTAATACATAGTAGAATCTAATATAGAATTCTTATAAAAAAAAATCACAGGGGCATTACAATATCATTCTTCTACCTGCTCTTAATTGGTGATTGTTTTTACTTGCGCGCTTTCTGGATGTCTATTAGTGACAGATGGTCTTTATATTGAGAGAGTTGGCAAGTTCATCGTATTCATACGAACAGATCTGTTTGTTTTATTTTTTTTAAAAAAAACTTCTCTCCACATATTGCATCCAGCTTGAAAATGGATTGTACAGGGAACCAGGCAAAATTAAAAAGCTGTGGGTCCGTGCCAGACAGCTTGTCTTGCCTCTAGTGTCAGGAGAGGCTATCATTAGTAAAACTTTCACTTTTGGGTTGGGGCCCTGACTTTCTGGGCCGATTCTGGGTGCCAACCCCACATGGCATTGACGCCTGACCTTCCCAACACAGTTTTCAAGAAGATGGCCAATTTGTGCCCAGTTGGCACATTGGCCATCCAGTAAAAGACAGCGCGCGGGCTGTACAGGCTGGAGGAGCCAGGAGGAGGCCCTCCAACACTGCACAATTAGCAACCCAGATGAGGAAAGCAAGGGATCCTGAAGATGGAAACAGCCTCTGAATTATCTCCAAAATATTGCTGGAAAGACAGACATGTTGCCAGAGGGTTTTGTCTGGCACTCATCAGGACAAATGCAAGAATGCCAAATTTCAAGTGATCACACAACACTTGGTACTACAGGAAACATGGTGCCAATTGGCTGGCAAATTGACTGTGATTGGCTGAGGTGTTGCCATGGAGAAACCAGGAGCCACAGGCTTCCCAAGCTCCAGGGCAATCCAAAATAAATGCAACGATCGAACATAATCCTTTTGTGTGCAGAGACCCTGTGTATGAATGTATATCACTTCTTGCAAGCATACATTTTGAGCCTGACTGATTAACTTAAATAGTGCAGCTATAGCGCACTCAGGATTCTTCCATAAATGCTGCCATTCATGGAATCACATGCTGTTGCTTCAGTTGTCGGTGCAGTTGGTAATAAGTATAGACCTTGCTCAATCTGCCCACCTTTGCAAAACCCAAAATAAAACTTCAACTGTTAGCTGTGTTCCGGAAGCGTGCTAAGAGCAATCAACTGGGGTTCCAACTCTTAATAATTACTAAGTAATCCCTGCTAAGAAATGGAAGGCTTACGCAAAGTCAAAGTAGCGTAACTTTGACTTTGCTCAGTCCATCTATCCATCATTTCTTATATGCCAAAAGACACATGAGGCAGACAGGGCATGTCCTGATGTCTATTCCCATTGCTAGAATATTCTGGGATAGTTGTTAGCCTGTAGCTAAAACTAGAACTACCAGCTCAGAGGCAGGGATAACACCCCCTGCACCACTAGACCTCCCCACCCATGGTCAGTGGGTTTGATATTTACCATCAGTGTTTCTCAACCTATGGTTTGCACTCTGTTAAAAGACTGGGAACAGTAGTTAGGAGAATCATCAATCCTAAATCCCATTCTCACTCCTAACTGTGGCCCCAGCACTTAATTGAAGCTTCCTTTCTTTGGAACAGGGCAGAACAGTGGCACAGTGGTTAGTACTGCTGGTTCACATGCCGGGAACCCAAATTCGATTCCAGCCAGACAGTGCAGTCTGCATGTTTTCCCCATGTCTGCGCGGGTTTCCTCCGCGTGCTCCGGTTTCCATCCACAGCCTGAAAGATGTGCTGGTTTGGGTGCATTGGCCATGCTAAATTCTCCCTTAGTGTACCCGAGCAGGTGCCAGAGTGTGGCAACTAGGAGATTTTCACAGTAACTTCATTGCAGTGTTAATGTAAGCTAACTTGTGACACTAATAAATAAACTTTAAACTTTAGAACATAGGAATTAGGAGCAGAAGTAGGCAATTCAGCCCCTTCGAGCCTACTCCGCCATTCAGTTAAGTCATGGCTGATCGCGTCCTGGTCTCAAATCCACCTCCCTATCTGTTCCCCATATCCCTTCACCTGTTTTTTTAATATCAGAAACATATCTTTCCCCTTCTTGAAACCATTCAATGATTCAGACTCCATTGCGCTATGGGGCAGTGAGTTCCACAAATTCACCACCCTCTGCGAGAAATAGTTCTTCCTGATCTCATTTTTAAATCTACCGCCTCTCAACCAATACCTGTGACCTCTTGTTCTAGATTGCCCCATAAGAAAAAACATTCTTCCTGCTTAGAAAGGAAAGCAGAACTAGAGGGCACAGCCTCAAAATAGGCAGGGGGTGGAGGGGCTGCACAGTTTGGATCAGAGTTAAGGAGGAACTTCTTCACTCAAAGAGTGGTGAGTCTCTGGAATTCTCTGCCCATTGAAGTGGTGGAGGCTACCTCGCTGAATATATTTAAGTCATGAGTAGATAGGTTTCTGATAGATAAGGGAATTAAGGACTATGGGGAGAAAGCAGGAAAGTGGAACCGATCCACTTCAGATCAGCCATGATCTTGTTGAATGGCGGGGCAGGCTCAAAGGGCTAGATGGCCTACTCCTGCTCCTATTTCTTATGTTCTTATTATGTTCTTATTTGGTCTATGTTTACTTTATCAATCTCTTTGAATATTTTATGTGGTTCAATCAGATCTCTTCTCATTCTTCTAAAATCCACTGAATACAAGCCCAGACTGTTCAACCTCTCCTCATACGTCAACCCTTTCATCCCCGGAATCAATCCTGTGAATCTCTGCTGAACTGCCTCCAATGCCATTAAATCCTTCCTCAAGTAAGGAGACCAAAACTAAACACAATACTCCAGATGTGATCTCACCAACACCCTGTACAATTGCAACACTTCTCTACTTTTATACTCCACTCCTTTTGCAATCAATGCTAACATTTGATCTCGCTTATTTATTACATGCTGTACCTGCATTCTGATTTCCTGTGATTCATGAACACAGACATTCAGACCCTTCTGCCCAGATGCATTTTGAATCTGCCTTTCATTTAAGTAATAATTTGCCTTTCTATTTTTTTGGGCAAAATGAATAATCTCACAATTACCCATATCTAAACACCATCTGCCACGTATAGGCCCATTTTTCTAACTTATCGATATCCGCTTCTAAAACCTTTATCTCCTCTTTACTGCCTGCCTTCGTCCAACAGCAGCTCTGGATCTTGGGTTAGCAATTTTTGTTGTTGTTTTAGTTTCAATTTTGTGTGTGGAAAATGGGATCGAAAAACCAGGGGTAGCTACCAGGAGTATCAGGAGGTGTTTGAACAGCAAAAGGAGAGCTTCTTGCTGTTATGTAAGTGGTGGTTATGTAAGCTCAGTGGTTATGTTGGTGGACTAATAACTGTGCTGAGTCTGCATATTCTCCCTGTATCTGCGTGGGTTTCCTCTAGCATGGGGTGGTGCGGTGGCATAGTGGTTAGCACTGCTGCCTCACAGTGTGAGGGACTCAGGTTCAATTCCCGGGTTGGGTTTGCACATTCTCCCTGTGTCTGCGTGGGTTTTCTCCAGGTTCTCTGGTTTTCTCCCACAGTCTGAAAGACATCTTGTATTAGGCGCATTGACCCAAACAGGTGCCAGGATGTGGTGACTAGGGGAATTTCACAGTAACTTCATTGCAGTGTTAATGTGAGCCTTACTTGTGACTAATAATAAATAAACTTTAACTTGGATGCTCCAGTTTCCTCCCGCAATCCAAAGATGTGTGGATTTGGTGGATTGGACATGCCAAATTGCACACTTAGTGACAGGGGACTGGCCTGGGTAAATAGGTGATGTTATGGGAACAAGGATTGTTGTTGGTGCAGGCTCAGTGGGCCAAATGGCCTCCTCCTGTAGGTATTCTCTGACTATGAGAAAAAGATTGGGTAATAAATGCTGGCCATGATGGAGGCACCACATTCTAGAAATGAATAAAAGTGAAAGCAAGGGTAACATGTTGCTATTTTTGGTGGTTAGGATGCCATTTGGTTCAGGGAATGACCTCTGCCCATTGACTTAGAATTTTCAAATGGGGCCCTGATCCAAAAAAGAATGAGATTTTTAGATGAATTATGCGACTTGCTTGAGGGCATCTGTGGAATTGTAACTCCACACAAACGAACATCCATAGGAAAAGAGAAAAATTGAAGGGAAAACTATTGTTGTGACAATTAGCAGCACTCTCCTTCCAAATAAAACGTCTGAAAAAGTGAGAGGTTCCCTTGAATGAGATCTGGGCTTAAAGGGTTAAACTGTGAGATGAAGTTGCATCGAGCAAGTTTGTCCTCCCTTTGAATATAAAAGATTAAGGGGTAATCTCACTGAGGTTCTTTGGATGATTACAGGAGTTGATGGGACAGACAGAGAGAAACCATTTCCTCTGATGTGCAAAACAGGGGGGCATAACCTTTAAATTAGTGCTCGGCTATTCAGTGCTGAGGTCAGAAAGCATTTCTTCATACAGAGAGAAATGGAAATCTTGAACTCTCTCCTCCAAACATCTGTCAATGGAAAACCTGAAGACTTTGAGATTTATGAAGATTTGTTTTATGGTGTACGGAATATAAGTCGAGGAGGAATATAGACCAATTGAGGGAACAGGCTGGAGGGGCAGAATGGCCTACTTCCCTTTTCCTACATGATGTGGAGTTGTCAGCGTTGGACTGGGGTAGGCACAGTAAGTAATCTCATAACACCAGCGTTCTGAAAGCTCGTGCTATCAAATAAACCTGTTGGACTTTAACCTGGTGTTGTGAGACCACTTACTCTCCCTGCGTGAGATGCAGAATAAATGGGCCCCCCTCAACCCTCCGGCTCCCAATCTGAAGAGATAGATTTTAACTGTTGAAAGAATTCCGAGGCTTTTTGTTAGTGAGATGCCAGTTGCCATTGGAATTTTATTTCAATCTGAAGAAATTAAACAAGCCATTTCACCATGAATTGAGAACAAGGTTCACTCCGCCACTTTAGCATCAGAAAATAACTTGTGCCGGCAAAAATAATCAGAAACAAATGAATTATAGTCCTTGTGAGGCGGGAGGAAAGGAGCTTGTAATTTATTTCTTGCTGTAACTGAACTCTTGTACTGTTCAGCATTAGAAATTTCCAGAAATATAACTTTTAGCAGATGTTTCCTGATCAAAGGCACATGTGGATTTAAAGCAGTAAAGGGCATTCAGAGGTGATTTTCAGTGTTATAGTGCCAGGTAGATGCTGGCTTTTCCTGACTCTCTATACGTTGCTGTTTTAATCTCTGTGAGGGCAACAGAATGGGCAGCACAGAAACAGGCCATTCAGCCCAAATAACCCAGACTGGTATTTATACTCTGCACCAGTCTCCTGTTCCCTCTACCTCCTCCAAGCCCTTCAGTGTAGTTTTCTACTCCCTTTGCTCTCATGTACTCGTATATTTCCTTGGAAGGAGCAATTAACCTCAAACACTGCAAGTGGCAACTGGTCCCACGTTCTGAATAAGGAATTTTATTTATGGAGTATTTACGGACCCATAATTTGGATTTTCCCACAGGTCGAAACGTTCTCTCCTTTTTCTTTTGCTTTGAATTCGTTCACGGGTTGTAAGAACATAAGAAATAGGAGCAGGAATAAGCCCCTCGAGCCTGCCTCACTATTCAGTAAAATCATGGCTGATCTAATAGTGGTTCAGTTCCATTTACCTGCCTGCTTCCCATAACCTTATTGATCAGAAATCTATTTACCTGTGCCTTAAACACGTTTAACAAGGTAGCCTCCATTGCTTCAATGGGCAGTGAATTCCAAAGATTCACTACCCTCTGAGAGAAGAAGTTTCTCCTCAACTCTGTTCTCAATTGATTCCCTCTTATTTTGAGGCTGTGCCCTCTAGTTCTGGTTCCCTTTCTAAGTGGACATAATCTCTTTGCCTCCACCCTATCTAGCCCCATCATTATCTTATATATCTCTGTAAGATTTCCCCTCAGCCTTCTAAACTCCAACGAGTACAGGCCCAATCTACTCAGTCTCTCCTCGTAAGCAAACCCCTTCATCTCCGGTATCAGCCTGGTGAACTTTCTCTGCACTCACTCCAAGGCCAATATATCCTTTCGCAAATAAGGGGACCAAAATTGCACACAATTGTGCAGGTCACTGCCAAGCAATACTTGTGTCCATCCCTCATTGCCCTTGAGAAAGCGGTGGTGCATTCGGAACTATTGCAATCTTGGTACGTCCAAACTGTTTATCCAACTTTTCTGCAATTTGATGCAACTGAGTAGCTTGCCAGGCCACTTCAGAGAGAAGCTAAGAGTCAGTCGTGAGTCTGGAGTCAAATGTAGGCCGCACCAGATAAGGATGGTAGACTCCACTCGATGAGCCAAATGGCTTTTTTTTTTGAAAAAACAACAATCTGATAGTTTCATGATCATTGTTGCTGAGATTTCAGCTTACGGTTGGAATTCTTCAGTCTCTAACACCCCGCTACCGCTGTCAGTGAGAACAGAAAATTTAGCGCCCATCCAAATGTCCATTCACTGCAGCGAGACTGGAAAATCCCTGCTATGAGCGAGGTCAGAGAGCTCCGGCCTACATCTCTTAAATATTGAGGCTGGATGTTTGGATTACCAATCTTGTAACACAATCACACCATCCTCGATCTATCCTGTTCAACTCGCTCGTAGGCCGGGATTTCGTCATGTTGCCAGAGTCTCGCACACTGATCCAACAACCAGCTGGAAATCTCTGTCAGTTCCATGGGGGAGGCCCGGCAGCACTGAGCACTTCTCAGGCACTTATATGGCCACCGTCAGGCCTCCCCTGGGAGTCAGGACCCCAGTGGCCGAAACCCTCCCTCCTCCCGCCCCACCAAGAGCTGCCAGTCAGCCGGAGCCTGCCCCCTTGCCATTGCTGCCAGCACCAGTGGGAATGGTGGTCGTTGGATATGATGCAACCACCAGATTCCCAGAATCAACACTGAACTCTAAACCTTGGGATAAAGGCAGCTGAGGGATGACTTGGTGAAGGTGTACAGAGTTATCAGGGGCAGTAATGGAGTAGATAGGATAAAAATGTTTCCCTTGGCGGAGAATTCTAGAATCAGGGGTCATAGATTCAAGATAAGTAGCAGTCACTGAAGAGGGGGTATGAGGAAGAACCTTTTTACGCAGAGGATGCTGGGTGTCTGGAATTTGTTGTCCAACTTGATTGTGGATACGGAGACTCTAAACTCTTTTAGGAAGTATCTGGATCTACACTTTAAGTGCTGTAAGCTACAGGGCTATGGATTGGGTGCAGAAAGATGAGCTTAGAAAGAACATCTGGTGTCTTTGGACAGGAATGGACAAGATGGCCAAATGGCCTCCTTCTGTGCTATAACTTTTCAACGGTTCTATGGAATGAGGGAGATCACATGAGAGGGGCGTTGGCGGAAAGAAGGCAGGGGTGGGGAGTTTCGGTGACAGCCCCCCTGCCTGATGCTGGGTCTCTTGATGGGAAATAGACTCTGCTGGTAATCAGTGAGAGATTGCTGGAAAATTTGATATGATTTGCTGGGTGGAATTCTGAGTGTGGGAAAACTGTGAGCTTTCGTTTAATCCCTGAGGCAATAAGGAATTGTGGCGGGCTCAGGGTTGATTGGCTTATTAATGAGGCTGATGGACACCCTATCAGCCCTGTCTGTTCCACCACTATATAAGGGAGGTTTTGCTACCAGTGGGAATCTAATGTTAATCCTCTCTTACACCATTTCTCTGCCAATATATATATAGCCCAGTATTCAAAACATTTCTATCAGATCTCATCAAAGTCTTCTTTTTTCCTGAATAAAAGTGTTCTCAAGTTATTCAGTCTTCCCTGACATAAACAGAAGACCATAAGGTATAGGAGCAGGCCACTCAGCCCATCAAGTTTGCTCCGCCATTCTATCCTGGCTGATACTTTTCTCATCCCCATTTTCCTGCCTTCTCCCCATAACCCCTTGTTCCCCTTATTAATCAAGAACCTATCTATCTCTGTCTTGGGCCATTTGAGCCCAAAGGACATTAGTGAACAAGATGGGTTTTTCTGACAATCGACAATGGTTTCATGGTTCTTAATTCCCAATTTTTTTGTTGAATTTGAATTCCACTATCTGCCGTGACAGGATTTGAACTCGGATCCCCGAGACATTAGCTGAGTTTCTGGATTAATAGTCTAGTGATAATACTACTAGGCCATTGCCTCCACTGTAAACAATACAATAATCATTGCCTGTGGGTGAGGGAGACTTATCAGGAAACGGTGAGCGAGGTGGGCTATGTGCTGCTGCTATCTCTACCCTAGCAGCTTCTGAGATCCTCATCCCGTTATATGTGGGATATAGAGGGAGCAATGTATGATCATATTTATCTCAAATCAAAGTCAAATCAAAAATCAAAGCTCATTACTGATTCACTCCCGAGATGGGAAAATGACACATCTGGCAGGTTTTTAAAAATGAGTTTCAATCTGATTAGTGGTGAGCCAAGCGTAACTTCATCTGCGACCCACAACTTTTTTATTTTTTGACTTCCCAAGTGTAAAGATAGCAGTTGGCGACGCTTTTGAGAAATGATTAGCATTTTGGTGCTGCTGAATTAGCTCCCTTGTTGATTCGATGCATGGAGAACAAAAAATGCAAACTCAGCTTCGAAATTCACCAGCGGGTGCCCGATTTACACGTTGAAACCACCCCGGCAGATCCCCCTTTTCAAAACGGTCATCGGTGCCACCAAAGAAAACCTGTGAAGGTCAACAAAATGTCAGTGAAGCATCGCAAATCCGGAAAGGGTTGAGCAGTGAGGCTTGCTCTGTTATCTTTTCATAGAAATAAAGAAAATAGGAGCAGGAGGGGAGGCCATTCAGCCCTTCGAGCCTCCTCCACCATTCAATGTGATCATGGCTGATTGTGCAACTCAATAGCCTAATCCTGCTTTCTCTCTATAACCATTGATCCCTCTGTGCTATATCTAGCCATCTCTTGAATTTAATGTTTTGGCATCAACTACTTCCTGTGGTAATGAATTCCACGGGCTCACCACTTTTTACATGAAGAAATGGCTCTTCACTCCATCCTAAATGGTCTACCCTGAATCCTCAGACTGGGGCCCCTGGTTCTGGACACACCCACTCTTGGCAACATGCTTCCTACATCTACTCTGTCTAATCTTGTTAGAATTTTATAAGTCTCTATAAGATTCCCCCTCATTCGTCTGAACTGCAGTGAAAATAATTCTAACCTAGTCAACCTCTCCTCATACGCCAGTCCTGCCATCCCCGGAATCAGCCTGGTAAACCTACACTGCACTAATAGCAGCTTGAAAAGCAGCAACGTCCTCAAAATCCTCATCAGGAATTCCCTTCCCATTCTTCCCATATCCCTGCATCCTTCATTTTTTGGTTGCATGAAAAGAGATGGAACTTATCTTTTCGATGAGTTCTCAGCAATGTTTATTTGACTTATTGGGATCAATTGTTTGCCCAGAGGGTGGGTTAGGAGTTTGTCTTTCGACACTTATCTCTGATCTTCACAGACAAGTGGAAAATGCTGCCTAAATAAAATGAGTTATATTTCAATAGTTCTTTAATCCTGCACTCCAGCATGTACACCTGCTTTTCATGTAAAAAAGATAGGTTGGTGCAGACTTAATAGGCTGAATGACCTCCTCATACACAGTTTGGTTCTATGATTCTATGCACTTGCTGTCTTTCTCTATGTTTCTTCACCCCATAGAAACATAGAAGATAGGAACAGTAGGAGACCATTCATCCCTTCGAGTTTACTCTGCCATTCTTCACAATCATACCTGATCATCCAACTAAATAGCCTAATCCAGCTATAGAAACATAGAAGATGTTTGTTCGGTCCCTATGCTCTTACTCTCTGCAATTCGTTTCCGAATGTCCAGAAACATCGGCGGCACAATGGTTAGCACTGCTGCCTCACACTGCCAGGGACTTGAGTTTGATTCCCAGCTTGGGTCACTACCTATGTGGTGTCTACATGGGTTTCCTCTACAGTCTGAAAGACATGCTGGTTTGAGTGGATTGGCCATGTTAAATTCTCCGTCAATGTACCCGAACAGGCGGCAATGGGATTTTCACAGTAACTTCATTCCAGTTTTGACGTAAGCCTACTTGTGACATGAGTAAATAAACGTTTGCTTCAGGACGGACCAAGACATGCTTCCTCATTGATCTGTTGGGCTCTGAAATGGCTGCCAAGTCCAATGTGCCATTTGCAGATTCAACCACATGTGAGGGGGATGGTTCTTGAAGAATTACAGAAAGATGCATTGTTTGTGTGGTCTTCCCAGTGCCTCATCTTTGCCTCTACATGATCCCTGCATAATTTCTCTAGTCCATGTAGTGTAGGTAAACTCATGGTACGGTTAAAAAAGGAGTTACCGGATTTTGAACCAGTGACAGTGATGTAGTTCCAGGTCAGGATGGTGTGTGACTTGGAAGGGAACTTGTAGGTTGATGTTCCCATGCATCTGCTGCCTTTGTCCTTCTAGATAGTGGAGATCGCAGGTTTGGAAGGTGCTGCTACCACTGTGCATTAGTGGTGGAAGGAGTGAATGTTGAAGGTCGTGGCTGGGATGCCAAACAAGCGGGCAACTGTGCTGAGATTGTTCTTTATTTGTATGGCTTACAAACCCCATCCAGATAAAAGGTAGCCCCAGACTGCTCTCCTTTTGAGGGGAGAACTGACTGATGGTGATTTAGAACAATAGAATAGAATCATCAAATTCATACAGTTCAAAAGGAAACTATTCACCCAAGTCCTATCCCTGTAACCCTCCGTATTTACCCTGTTAGTCTCCCTGACATTAAAGGGCAATTCAGAATTTAGTTGATTGAGTTAGGCCAATCAACCCACACACCTTTGGACTGTGGGAGGAAACTGGGGCATCCCAAATTTAAGCTTTACGGATGAAAAGGACTCTTAACAAACAACAAAAAACTATTTGGTTGGTGGCTGTCTGAGGGAAGGATGTCTGTGAGATACCTTCCTCATTGGCTTATAACCAGTCCAGCTTTTTGAGGTCCTCTATTAGAAGTGCGGTGGTTAGTACTGCTGCCTCACTGCGCCAGGGACCCTGGTTCACTGTCTGCATGAGGTTTGCACATTCTCCCCATTGTCTGCGTGGCTTTCCTCTATTTTCTTCCCACACTCCAAAGATGTGCAGGTTAGGCTGATTGGCCGTGCCAAATTGACCCTAATGTCAGGGGGATTAGCAAGGTAAATGAGAGTTATGGGAATAAGGCCTGGGTGGGATTGTGGTGGGTGCACATTTTATGGGCCAAATAGCCTCCTTCTGTACTGTAGGAATTCGAAAATGGCAGCCCCTATTTCAACAGAAGAACAGCAAAATAAAAGCTGTTTCTTTCCCAATGGCTGGGAGCCAGTGCTGCAGCCATTTTAAATGTTGCTGGTTGCAGAAGGCCTGACAGTTTTGCATGGAGTCACAGGTTGTATCTTTAGAAGAGGGAAACATACAAGAAAGTCAGTGCGAGTGGGATTCAGCAGCATGAGGAGAAACTTGTTGAGTGTTTCTACAATGGGAAGGAGCCACAAACTTCAAAATGCCCCCTGGGCACACTGCGGTGCTTTTTATTCTTATTACATCTCTCCCCTTAGTGAAACGAGATAATTATTTATGTAGGATGTGATTCAGCGCTTACCATGACTGTGGGTTATAATTATGTGAAGCGAGCACTGAAAAAGGAATGACGACCTGTTCACTAATGTCAAGGGCAGCCTTGTTCTTTAGCTATTTATACCCAACTGCAATGGGCTTCCATTTGATCTGAAATTAAACTGGGTTGGCGTTATTTCAGTATTGACCATGCACCATACAGCTTAGCCTGATTTTAACCCAGAATCAGGAGTCTGTGGGCTGGAGGGAAGCTCTCACATCGTTGCCAAGTGTGAGGTACCACAATCTTTGCTCCTCGTTGTAAAATTTTTTTTAATATTAATTCGTGGGAAATGGGCATCGCTGACTGAGCAAGCATTTATTGCCCATCCCTAGTTGGCCTTGAAACTTGAGTGTCTTGCTGGACCACTTCAGAGGATAGTTGAGAGTCAACCACATTGCTGTGGCTCCAGCGTCACACGTAGGCCAGACCAGGTAAAGACGGCAGATTTCCTTCCCAATAGGACATTCGTCACTCAGATGGGTTTTTTCAACAATCGGCCATCAGTAGAATCTCAGTTACAGATTTTTTTTATTGAGTTCAAATTCCCCCATCTGCTGTGGCAGGGATTCAAACCCGGATTCCAAGAACTTCAGCTGAGTTTCTTGGATTAATAGTCTAGCAATGATACCACTAGGCCATCGTCTCCTCCTGCTCTTACTTGAAGTTGGTGAGTTGAGGCAGAAAATGTGTAATTTGACTGGTTGTTGGGTATTGCCTGGAACTAAGGAACCAAATCCTATACAAATGAGGAGGTGGGATTCCTGGGTCTCAATGATTAGGTGTAATCCAGGGACAAGGAGGCCCCTAAATTCCTCGTTGGGTCACGAAAAATAATTTTTAAACCAGCTTACCTGTGCCAATCCTTTTTGCAAAGGAGCACAGGAACCAGAGAAGCCATTCAGCGAAACCATGGCTCATCAGTTGGCAGATTGATCGGCGCAACTTGTGGGCTGAAGGGCCTGTTTGTGCTGTAGTGTTCTATGTTCTATGTTCTATGGCTGATCTGGGGCCTAACTCCATATACCTGCCTTTGGTGCATATCCCTTAATGCCTTTGCTTAATGAAAATTTATCTTTTTGAAATTAGTTACTGATTGAGTGTCAACTGCCATTTGTTGTGGAAGAAAATTCCAAACCACCTTTTGTGAAGTTGAATTGCTTCCTAACATTCCTCCCTGAATGGTCTGGCTCGAATTGCCACCATCTTTCATTTCAACTCCAAGACTCCATGGCAGACGTTGGTATTTGAATTTCATTAAAAATATCTAGAATTAAGAATCTACTGATGCTCCAATTTTTGCATTTTAAAATTCAGAACTATTTTAATACCTTATCAGCCTTTTAAATACCCACCAGCCTCAGCCCACTGAGTATCCTGGAGGTTAAAGTGGTGAGGGCAGGATGCAGGGGTAACTCTTGCCCTTGGTGTACCTGCTGGATAACTAAGGTTAAAGGTCTGTCTTGATGAATGGACCTGAAAGGTTAACACTGTTTTCCTCTCTTCACAGATGCAGCCTGACATGCTGAGTATTTCCCACATTTTCTGTTTTTATTTCAGATTTCCAGAGTTTAATTTGTGTTCAATTTGATTTTTTTTGACACTTTGGAATATTTCATCATTGAATTCCAACAGTGCAGAAGGAAGTCATTTGGCTCATGGAGCCTGCAACAACCACAATCCCAACCAGGCCCTTAGTCTATAAACCCACATGTTTACCCTGCTAATCCCCTCACAGTAGGGTCAATTTATTATAGTCAATCAATCTAATCCTCACATCTTTGGACTGTGGGAGGAAACTGGACTACCTGGAGGAAACCCACACAGACATGGGGAGAATGTGCAAACTCCACATAGACAGTGACCAGAGGCCGGAATTGAACCTGCGTTCCTGGGACTGTGTGACTTATTGACTAATAATGTAAAAAACAAAGAACAAAACAGGCCCTTCAGCCCACCAAGCCTGTGTCGACACAGATGCCTCTCTAATATTTTCTTGCCTCTATGTCGTCCATATCCTTCTATTCCCTGCTTATTCATGTACCTATCCAGATGCCTCTTGAATGTTGTCGTGGAATTCGCTTCCACCACCTCCTCCAGCAGCGCGTTCCAGAAATGACCTCCCTCTGTGTGGAAAAACATGCCTTTTACATCTCTTTTAAACTTTCTCCGTCACATTTTCAACCTATGCCCCCAAGTAATTGACCCATCGACCCTGGGAAAAAGTCTCTGACTATCCATTCTATCCAAATATACCATAATCTTGTAAACCTCCATCAAGATCCTTTCATCCTCTGATGCCCCATTGAAAACAATGCAAGTTTGTTCAACCTTTCTCCATAGTCCATATTCTCCAAACCAGATAACATCCTGGTAAATCCCTTTTGCACCCTTTCCAATGCATCAATATCCTTCTGGTAGTGTGGCGACCAGAATTGTACACAATATTCCAAATATGGCCTAACCAAAGTCTTATACAACTGCAACATGATTTTCCAATTCCTATACTCAACACCCCAACTGACAGTTGCTGGCATGTCATGTGACTTCTTGACCACCTTGTCCATCTGAGTTGCCACCTTCAGGGAACTGTGGCTGCATACTTAGATCCCTTTGTATTCTAATATTTCTAAGGGCTCTACCATTCTACCATGTATGTCAGGCGTACACGGATCTGTTAATTTAAGTTGCTATTTTTGTCTTCTGGCACTCTATAAAAATCAATAACAGAAGTAAATATCTCTCGCTCTGTGTCGACTTTGTATAAATAGCTGGCGCAGTGATTTTTTAAAAAAACATTTTCCTTCGTTCTTACATCATTGAATCAGTGGAGGGAGAAGGAAAGGACATACTTGGATATAGTGACTCGTGTTTTTCAGTTCACATACAATAGCCCTACTTTTAACTTGGATTGTGAGTGTGGGTTGTGGAGCAATGTGAATGATGAAATCGTAGGGACAAGACATAGAATCATGCAGTGCAGAAGAGGTCCTATGGCCCATCGAGTCTGTACAGACACATGAAAAAGACCTGAACTCCTGTCTCATCCCATCTACCAGCACTTGGCCCATAGCCTTGAATGTTATGACATGCCAAGTGCCCATCCAGATACATTTTAAAAGACATGAGGCAACCCACCTCTACCACCCACCCAGGTAGCGCATTCCAGATCATCACCATCCTCTGGGTAAACAAGTATTCCTCATCTCCTGCCCCTCACCTTGAATACATGTCCAGGTTCAATTTCGGCCTCAGGTCACAGTATGTATGGAATTTGCATATTCTTCCTGTGTCTGCATGGGTTTCCTCCGGGTGCTCTGGTTTCCTCTTATGCTCCAAAGATATGCAGGTTTGATTGATTGGCCATGTTAGATTCTCCTTACTGTCAGGGGGTTCAGCAGGGTAAATATGTTGGGTTACAGGGATGGGGCCTGTATGGGATTGTGGTCAGTATAGGCTCAATGGGCCGAATGGCCTTTTTCTGCAATACAGGGATTCTATGAAGTAAATCTAACAGATTTTATGAGCACAGAGGATTTGCATGAGGAACAATGGAATAAATGGCCAGTTAAAGTGTTCTTCGTGGTGCAGTTTGATTGAAGAATATTAACCAGCAGAGCTCCTTGAATAGTGCAAGGGGATGTTTCATGTCCACCTCAACAATATAACTGACAGATGATGCTTCTGCCAATAGATCAATACAAAGGATGATATCTCCATCAATGAAGCAGTTGTACAGCACACACTGGAGTCTCAGTGTAGACCATGTCATAGAATCCTCACAGAAGGAGGTCATTCGGCCCATCGAGCCAGCACTGACAACATAGAATGTAAAACATTACAGCGCAGTACAGGCCCTTCGGCCCTTGATGTTGCACTGACCTATGAAACCAATCTAAAGCCCATGTAATCTACACTATTCCAATATCATCCATATGTTCATCCAATGACCATTTAAATGCCCTTAATGTTGGTGAATCCACTACTGTTGCAGGCAGGGCATTCTATGCCCTTACTACTCTCTGAGTAAAGAACCTACCTCTGACACCTGTCCTATATCTATCACCTGTCAATTTATAGCTACGTCCCCTCGTGCTAGCCATCTCCATCAAGGAAAAAGGCTCTCACTGTCCACCCTATCTAATCCTAGAATTGTCTTATATACCTCTATTAAGTCCCCTCTTAACCTTCTTCTCTCTAATGAAAACAGTCTTAAATCCTCACCTTTCTTTATAATTCTTTCTACCATAACAGGCAACATCCTGGTAAATCTCTTGTGCACCCTTTTCAGTGCTTCCATATCCTTCCTATAATGCGACGACCAGAACTATATGCAATACTCCAAGTGCAGCCGCACCAGAATTTTGTACAGCTGCAATATGCAGAGAGATTAGTAACAATATGCACAGTTAGTGAGATTGTCTGTCCCTTTATGACTTGATTACCTGTAAAGACTCACATTTCAACCATTATTTTGTTAATTGAGTTTGTGTCTTTATATGAACAGAACAGAACTCCCACTCACCTGATGAAGGAGCAGCACTCTGAAAGCTAGTGGCTTTTGCTACCAAATAAACTTGTTGGACTTTAATCTGGAGTAGTAAGACTTCTTACTGTATTTACCCCAGTGCAAAACAGACATTCTTGTTAAAATCAGTGCCTTTGGTCAAGACGTTCAGTGGATCATCTAGATTGTAACCTATTGAGTGTTCTGGCCTTTTATGAACTTTGTTTGATCTTCCAGTGCTGCAGCCGGGAGCTCTCACCAAAAGTGGGGCAATCTCACCAAAACAATTCTAACTAGTGTGAAAAGAGGAGAGAATCGCACCTGTTGTTTTGGGTGAGATCCCAGTTGCAATTGTATAGCACTTAGAGAAAAAAAGGAGCGTGATGTGATTCTCGCTATTCAGAGGGCTGGGCAGAGTGGGACAGAGCATATTCTTGCCGGGAGGCCAGCTGCTGAGCTCTAGGGATGCCATTGCGCAGGTGCACTAATCTCTCAGTGCACTGAGTACTCAATTTGTCCCCTCTTGCCCAACCTTACTGGCTCACCTCATCAATCAACCAGCGGGACAAGCCATTAAGATTTCCCCCTCTATTTTTGGACTGACAGGAGTCCACCATGCATGTACTATAGTCCCCGACTCAGGAAAAAGATACATATTGGCAAGCAGAAATTGCCCTGCCTGCTGGCTAGGTTTGATTTATATATTTTCTAAATTTCAGGAGAGCCTGGCTTTAAAAAATTGAAGCATCCAGGAACAAACTAGGCCGATGTGAAGGGTAATGTGGCGCACAATATGGAAATGCGGTAATCCCCTATGATCCTCGCTGAGATTAAAAACAGACAGCAACATATCTGTTGCTTCTGGTTCTGTCAAAGTGAAAGCCGTAAAAGAAAACACCCATTATGTAATATTGTCCATCAGGACTGGTGGAATGGAGAAAAGAAGGCAGTGAACTCACTCTCTCCATTTTCTTCCTCACCGCCACAAAACATGGGAGTACAGTGAACTGTGAGGTGGAGATCTTTAGACCTCAAGAGAAGGTAGACAAAGTGGAATGATTGGGCAAGCAGTAGATGAAATTTAATGCAGAGAAGTGATTCATTTTGGGGGAATGAAGAGAGGCAGTAAAATATGACGGGCTCCCTTCTCAAGAGGTTGCAGGAATAGAGGGAGCTGGCAGTATATGTGCAGATATCATTTAAGGTGGCAGGCAAGTCGAGGGAGCAATTAATAAATTTAAGTTCATTTATTTATTGTCACAAGTAGGCTTACATTAACATCGCAATGAAGTTATTGTTAAAATTCCCTAGTTACCACACTCCAGTATCTGTTAGAGTACACTGAAAGAGAATTTAGCATGGCCGATGCACCTAACCAACACATCTTTCGGACTGTGGGAGGAAACCAGAGCACCCGGAGGAAACCCACGTAGACATGGGGAGAATGTGCACACTTCACACAGACAGCGACCTAAGCCTGAAATCGAACCTGGGACCGTGGCGCTGTGAGGCAGCAGTGCTAACCACTATGCCATCGTGCTGCCTTAAGGCAAGAGTATTCCACAGCTTTACAAGTAGAGACATAGGGTACAAAAGCAAGTGAACCTTTCTGAAACTCTGGTTCAGCCTCAACTAGGGTACTGTGCCTCATTCTGGGCACCACACTTCAGGAAGGCTGTGAAGGCATTAGAGAGGGTTTCAGAAATGACTTCCGAGCATGGGGATTCCGAGCACGGATGAGGGACTTTCGTTACAAAGATAGATTGACAAAGCAGGGACTGTTCAGCGAGAGAAAGGAAGGTTGAGAGAGTTTCAGTCCCATAGGGGGTCTGCACAGTGCCAATAAGAGAGTAAATGTTCCCATTGGTGATAGCGTCAAGAATCAAAGAACACCTATTTAAGGTGATTCGAAGGGGAAGCAGAGGCAACAAGGGGGAGCAAGTAGTTAGGATCTGGGATACACTGTCTGAGAGCAGATTTAATCCTGGCTACCCAATGGTAATTGGATGGTTATTTGGAGGGAAAACAGGATACAGCAGGAACATAGGATTGACCGTGTTTTATGGAGAACGGGAAAATTGTGTTGGGCCAAATAGCCTCCATCTGTTCTGTGACCACTCAATGATTCTAAAGATGGATGGATCTTTAATCTCTCAGAGATTCAAGAGATATGAAGTGCAGCTAGAAAGATAGAGTTGAGGCTAAAGATCACGACTGTATTGTCAGGCAGTGCGGGCTTGAGGAGTGGTGTGGTCTAGACCTACTGTTTCTTTTGTTGTTACAACATGGCCAAATGTGGGAACCAATTTAAACTCAAATGTGCTATTTTTAGAAGGATTTTATTGAAAGAATCAATGGAAGAACAGTTGTTCTGTTCAAGGAATATTCCAGAGGAAGACAATAAATTCCTGGAGACTTCATGTGCTAATCACAGCATCTGTATCTAATTCTGCTTTACATTTTGAGCAAGGATTATAATACAAGACATTTGAGATCTTAAGAAGTTGATAGAATCCAGACTTAAACAGTTGAACACCAATTTAGAATCTCACCAGAGGTTTTTATATTGCTTCCTACACCTTTCATCACCCCTTCACACCAATCCCTGCATTGAAAGGGTGGGGTTGCCAGGATTTATACCCATTCCATTCAGTGACATTCCCCTGGAACTGTATCTTGCTGAGCATTCGTGCGGGATCTTATGGAGCTTCTGAAATGTTCCAGGCCTCACAATAATGACTCCTTGAGGAGAAATCAATTCCTTTTTTTTTCTAGTGGAATAGCTTCACTTAGTCCTGAAGACCTGTACTGCCATTTTTTAAAGAATTTTTGATTTGATGTATTGTTGTCACATATATTGGGATACAGTGAAAAGTATTGTTTCTTGCACGTTATACAGTCAAAACATACCTTTCATAGACTACATAACGGAGAAGCAAAGGAGAGGGTGCAGAATCTAGTTTACAATCGTAGCTAGGGTGCGGACAAAAAAGATCAGCTTAATGTGTGACGGCACAAACTCATGCTAAAGGGACGATCCTTTACAACAGAGATAAGAACAAATTTTTTCAGCTAGGGAATAGTAAATCTGTGGAGCTCCTTGCCACAGAAGGCTGTGGTGGTCAGGTCATTGAGTGTCTTTAAGATAAAGATAGATAGGTTCTTGATTAATAAGGAGATCAGGGGTTAGGGGGAAAAGGCAGGAGAATGGAGATGAGAAAAATATCAGTCATGATTGAATGGCAGAGCAGACTTGATGGGTCCAGTGGTCTGATTCTGTTCCTTTGTCTTAAGGCCTTTTGGTGATGGGACTGTTCAAAAGTCTGATGGCAGCAGGGAAGAAGCTGTTCTTGAGTTGGTTGGTACGTGACCCCAGACTTTTGTACCTTTTTCCTGATGGAAGAGGGTGGAACAGAGAATATCCGGAGTGTGTGGGGTCCTTGATTCTGTTGGCTGCTTTTCTGAGGCAATGGGAAGTGTAAATGGAATCAATGAAAGGGAGGTTGGTTTGTGTGATGGACTAGGCTATGTTCAGAACTCTTTGTAGTTTCTTGCAGTCTTGGTCAACACAGGAGCCAGATGAAGCTGTAATAATCCAGAAAAGAATATTTTCTATGATGCCTCTGTAAAAATTGTTGACAGTCGCAGCAGACATGCTAAATTTCCTTAACCTTCTGAGAAAGTAGATGCATTGATGGGCTTTAACTAATGTGTCATAGAGCCATAGAGGTTTATAGCATGGAAATAGGCCATTTGGCCCAACTTGTCCATGCCATCCTTTATTTTTAAAACTAATCCCAATTGCTCCCATTTGGCCCATATCCATCTATTCCCACCATACTAATATCTAAATACTTTTAAAAGATAAAATTGTATCTGCCTCTACTACTACTTGGCAGCTTGTTCCAGACACTCACCATCCTTTGCGTGAAAAAATTGCCCCTCTGGACATTTTTGTATCCCTCCCCTCTCACCTTAAACATATGCCCTCTAGTTTTAGACTCTTCTAGCTTTGGGAAAAGGTATTGCCCTTGTTTATGCCCCTCATTATGTTATAGTGTCGACATGGAGGGACCAAAACAGATTGTTGGTGATCTGTACAGCTAGAAACTTGAAGCTTTCAACCATTTCCACTTCGCCCCCATTGATGTAGACAGGGGCACGTTCCCCTTTACGCTTCCTGATGCTTTGTTCAGTAGAGTGTCAGTACACCTCAGGCAGATTGCTGCTGTGATACCCGGCTTTACAGGATCAGCTTTGATATTCTCTTGCAGCTGCCTGTGCCCCTTTCACCCAGGTAAACATCTGTAATGTTTCCTAGGGGCAGATGAGAGACTTGCACCAAGGCATATCTGCCAACAGGGTATGATTCCCAGAACATTATAGCTCAATCTCCAGCCTCAAAACACTACTTTAGTAAGGTTCCCATTTCGGAAAGTAATTGAGTTCAATGAATTTTCCAAAAATACATAACTTAATCCTCTAAAACACGTAGGCTATATTAGAAAGAGTTTTTTAATGATACACTGTCCCAAGGTATTTTGTAAATGAATATTTGATGGTACTTATAATTCTCATGCAATATCAAATAGACCATTTTTTATTGTATCAACAAGAGGTTCAGTTGGAACATCTGTCATCCTTATAAGGATACTTATATAGCATGTCAATGGCCCATTAGACCTTCCTGAAACCGGTTAGGTCTAACATTGGGGTTCTATGTTATAAAGCATGCATTTACTTTGCTGTTTGTTGGTAGCAAAGCCAAACACATTAGCGAGTTGGTGCCAGTGTGAACAGTGCACATGATCAAAAGGATGGCCCCAAAATTTGTTTACCCACTCCCATCCCTCCAGTTAGACTTTGGCCAGACATAGAACACCCACATTGAACTCCTCATTGAACTCCAAAGTGCTTGATGAGCCCCGTCATTTTGGTTTGACCCGGTCGCATTATTGGCAGAACACGGCCTACTCCCTGGTCAGTCTCGCTATGGAAAATAGGCAATAACGTAGGTGAGGGGAAGAGCTTTCGGTTTCCTGGATTTGCCTCAGGCACGGTGACATTCAGAGACCCTGGAGGTAGGAACCTGTGTCTTCTCAGTCCATCATTGCCTTGTTATTCAGATCCTCAGGACCTCTGACTAGAGGGGTTTTGGATGGATGGCTAGATGCCAGTTTTTTTGGTTGCTGTTAAAATGGATGCTCTTCTGTTGCTCCAACAAAAATGACTGAAAGTCCAATGGCAGAAAAGGGTCCTTTCTGACTCATTTCCACTGCTGCTGTGGCACTGTGCCAGAGAGAGGCTCTGGAAATCCTAGTTTGTGGGAGGGAGAAAAGAATCTCTACTCCCCTCACCCTCCAGGAAACTATTAAAGGGAGAGGGCAGACGTTCATTGATGGACAGAGTTACAGGGAACATAAAGCACAGATACAGGCCATTGGGCACAACTCATTTATATTCCACTGGAGTATCCTCCCACGCTGCTTCATCGAACCTGAACTGCAGGTCCTTCTGTCCCTTTCTCTCTCCTGTATTTATTTAGCTTACCCTTGACAGCATCTGTACCACTCAGAGAAGCAAGCTTCCTCGCTGCGACTGAGGACTAATTTGCTAACTGATCCCTGAGTGGTCGTGAATTGAAATGAAAGCCAGCTGATCCTCAGTGCAGTGGAGGGAGAGCGAGAGGACTGCAATAAGTTGCTAATTTGAAATAATTACACCTTTTCAGTTCCTGTTGAGAATATTGTGAATTGGAAATGGTAGCATGGTTTCTGCACTCTCTGATACCCTGTTTGTTGTTTGGAATGAACACGGGGTCATGTCGGCAGCTGTTGTTTGGAGGCTATTCAGTGGCAAGTCATTGACGGCTGAACTTATCCTGTAAGAAGCAACTTGAGAAGTATGGAGGCTTTCTCATGAGTGGGATGAAGTTATGCATACAGCAGTCTGTTTTTGATTGCTATTCTTATTATAGTGCAGCAAGCTATGAAATGCTGTTTCCAATTCAATTTTATCCTTCAGCTTGGTTCTCATAGAATCCCTACAGTACAGAAGGAGGCCATTCAGCCCATCGAGTCTGCACCGACCTCAAGCCTACCCATGCATTTACCCCAGCGAGTCTCCTGACACGAAGAGGCAATTTATCACGACCAATGCATCCAACCCGCACATCTTTGGACTGTGGGAGGAAACCGGAACACCCAGAGGGAACCCACGCAGACACTGGGAGAACGTGCAAACTCCACACAGACAGTGACCCAAGGCTGGAATTGAACGCGGGTCTCTGGCACTGGGAGGCAGGAATGCTAACCACTGTGCTACCATGCCCCCCTCAAGATAATGATACAGTTGCGTTTGTGCATCCACTGTGCTTACGTGCTTATCACCCTAAAAATCCCATCAGTATGAAATGATATTATCCTCTGATTTGATCCTGCCTGAATCGTGAATGGTTCTAGGTGAGGTATTTGTAAATTCACAAGTGCTTGCTTCACCCTTTCATTGTCTGCTTAGCACGTGTTTATTTGAGGTAGTATGGGTGGCACAGTGGCATAGTGGTTAGCATTGTGCCACCATGTCTAAGACCACTTAAATTGTGCCAGGCCTCCACTACAGTATGAGGCCAGGGTGTCAGTACTACAAAGTGAGGGGGCAGTGCACCCTGGTGCCTGATTTTGGGGATGGGTGGAGGGGGGCTGAATGGAATGTCTGAGTGCAAGGGAGCAGAGCAAGGGTCTGAGTGGGAAGGGGGATGATTGTGGGGCTGAGTAGCGGGGGTGTCACCTTCATGTCTATGTGGTGTGGGGGTGGGCAAGGTGACCCATCATGAAGGGTTGGCAACCCTCTGCCCTGACCACTGGACACCTGGTAAGTGACAGGCTTTCAAAAGTGTGTTAACCAGGGTTCAGGATAAGCATGTTCCTCTTAGAGTGAAGGGCAAGTCTGGTTAAAGTAGGGAACTGTGGATAATTCGGGATATTGAGGCCCAGGTCAAGAAGAAAAAAGGGACACATGACATGCATGGGCAGCTGGGATCAAGCGGATCCCTTGAAGATTATAAGGGGTGTGGGATTAGAGTTAAGAGAGAATTCAGGAAGGTAAAAAGGGAACATAATATTGTTCTGGCAGATAAGGTAAAGGAGAATTCAAAGCGCTTCTACAAATATATAAAGGGCAAAAGAGTTAACGAGGGAGAGAGTAGGGCCTCAAGGGTCAACAAGGTCATCTATGTGTGGATCTACAAGGGATGGATGAGATCCTAAGTGAATATTTCTCATCAGTACTTACTGTAGAGAAAAGCATGGATGTTAGAGAACTTGAGAAAGTAAATAGTGATGTCTTGAGGAATGTACATATTACAGAGAAGGAGATGCTGCAAGTCTTACAGTGCGTCAAGGTAGATAAATCCCCAGGACTTGATGAAGTGTATCCCAGGAACATTGTGGGAGGCTAGGGAGGAAATTGTGGGTCCCCTAGCCAAGATATTTGAATCATAGATAGTCATGTTGAGGTGCCTGAAGGTTGGAGAGTAGCAAATGTTGTGCCTTTGTTTAAAAAAGGCTGCAGAGAAAAGCCTGGGAATTACAGGCCAGTGAGCCTCACATCTGTGGTGGGTAAATTGTTGGAAGGTCTTGTGAGAGACGGGATTTACAGGCATTTAGAGAGGCAAGGACTGATTAGGAACAGTCAGTATGGCTTGTAAGTGGAAAATCATGTCTCACAAATTTGATTGAGGTTTTTGAAGGGATAACCAAGAAGGTAGATGAGGGCAGTGCAGTTGATGTTGTCTACATGGACTTTAGCAAAGCCTTTGACAAGATACCGCATGTTTTTGCATAAGGTTATATCTCACAGGATCCAGAGCAAGGTATCTAAATGGATACAAAATTGACTTCTTGACAGAAGCAAGAGGATGGCTGTAAAGGGTTATTTTTCGAACTGGAGGTCTGTGACCAGCGGTGTGCCTCAGGGATCAGTGCTGGGTTCATTGTTAGTTGTCATTTATATTAACGATTTGGATCAGAATATAGGAGGCATGGTTAATAAGTTTGCAGATGATAGCTAGATTGGTGGCATAGTGGACAGTGAAGAAAGTTATCTCCGATTGCAATGGGATCTTAATCAATTGGGCCAGTGGGCTGACAAATGGCGGGTGGAGTTTAATTTAGATAAATGTGAGATGATGCATTTTGGTAGATTGAACTAGGGCACGACTTACTTAATTAATGATAGGACGTTAGGGAGAGTTACAGAACAAAGAGATCTAGGCATTCTGATGGCCAAGGCGTTTATAGCTCCTTGAAAGTGAGTCACAGTTGGACAGAGTGGTGAAGAAGGCATTCAGCATGCTTGGTTTCTTTGGTCGGAATACTGAATACAGGAGTTGGGACATCTTGTTGAAGTTGTATAAAACGTCGGTAAGGCCATACTTGGAACACTGTGTGTGTAGTTCTGGTCACCCTATTATAGAAAGCATATTATTAAACTAGAAAGAGCGCAGAAAAGATTTACTACTAGGATGCTACCCAGACTTGATGGTTTGAGTCATAAGGAAAGGCTGGAAATTTTTTTCTCTAGAGTGTAGAAGGCTGAAGGGTGATCTTATAGAGTCTATAAAATAATGAGGGGCACAGATCAACTTGATAATCAACATATTTTCCCAAAACTAGAGAACATAGGTTTAAGGTGAGAGGGGAGAGATACAAGAATGTCCAGAGGGGCAATTTTTTCACACAGAGGGTGTGAACGTCTGCCAGAGGTAATAGTAGAGTTGGGTATAATTTTGTCTTTTAAAAAATGTTTAGACAGTTACATGGGTAAAATGGGTATCGAGGGATATGGGCCAAATGCAGGCAATTGGAATTAGTTTAGAGGGTTTAAAAAAAAGGGCAGCATGGACATGTTGGGCCAAAGGGCCAGTTTCAACACTATAAACCTCTTTGACTCTATGACTCAGTGGGTCTGCCTGGCAGTTTGCATGAATCTGCTTCCATCAGGTACGTGAATCCCACCTGACAGATGCTGTCAACGCCATTGGGAAACACTCCAGTTTTCCTGGTAGCGTGGGCACTTAGGCGAATATTACCCGATGCCTCTTATCACTCAACATCATCCATATCAGGCACAGAAATTAACAGTCAATGACATCAAACAGGATAACAAGAGGTTGTTCAGAATCATTGCTAATTGTACAGTAACTCTTCATAATCATTGTTAAGCACAAAGATGGCACAATGGTTAGCATCGCTGCCTCAAGCATCAGGGTTCGATTACCGGCTTGGGTTACTGTCTGTGTGGAATCTGCACGTTCTCCCCATGTCTGTGTGGGTTTCCTCCATTTTCCTCCCACAGTCAGGAAAACGTGCTGGTTCGGTGTATTGGCCATACTAAATTCTCCAGTGTACCTAAACAGATGCTGGACTATGGTGACTAAGGGGATTTTCACAGTAACTTCATTATAGTATTAAATGTAAGCCTACTTGTAACTAATAAATAAACTTTAAGTTGTTATTTTCACTTCAAAATTGGATATTGTGAGCTGGTCCAACAGAAGCAATAGTGCATTTGAGAACATATCATAGAATCATAAAATCCCAACAGTGCAATAGGAGGCCATTCAGCCCATCGAGACTGTGCTAACCACAATCCCACCCAGGCTCTATCCCCTTAATCCCACATATTTTATCCTGTTAATGCCCCCTGACACCAAGGTTAATTTTGCACTGCCAATTTTACGGAGGTGACTTGAATTCCAGCTCTGTTGCATGAATATATTTCAAGTTCTCTGGAACATGATCATGCTGCTTTGCGCCAGGAAAGGCCTTGTTTTAGTTACTTCCTCAATCTTGACAATTTAATTTAATTTTTATTCACCAGTGTTTATGGTGAGAATGGGTCAGTGAGTTAGATGTTTAAACTAACCCATGATGTGTTGTTAAAATTGAAGTGAAGCGGAGGAAAGATGTGTGTAAAATCTAAGTTTACATGAAATCTTGGGCCAGATGTGTCTGGGCAGTCATTTGTGTAACTGTATCTTGACTTAAGCTTGGATTATATGTTTGGATTTACGACCACACTGCATACTGTAAGGTTCAGAAATGTAGACACCCTTTCCAACATTCTTTGAGATTTTGGGCAGGATGGATTTGTTTGCAAGAATTCGCATTACAGGCGGAGCATCTGCCAGTCGACAATCACAGAATCGCAGAATTCCTACAGTGCAGAAAGAGACCACTCAGCCCATCGAGTCTCAACCACAATCCCATGTAGGCCCTATCCTTGTAACCCTACATATTTTCCCTGTTAACCCCCCCTGATACTAAGGGACAATTTATGATGGCCATCTTTGGACTGTGGCAGGAAACTGGAACCACCCAGAGGAAACCCACGCAGACATGGCGAGAATATGCAAATGCCACAGTGACCCAATCTGGGAATCAAACCTTGGTCCCTAGCGCTGTGAGGCAGCAGCACTAACCACTGTGTCACGGTGCCGATGAGACCATTCAGTTGAGTCCAGAACAATGAAAGTAATAAATGACATTAATATAGCACCTTTTACAACCGCTAATCAGCCAATCTGCAGCAGTTTTGTAGTGGCAAACTATTTTAGCATTGGAAACATGACATCTAAGTTGTGCACAGTAAGATGCCACAGCCAGCAATCTGGTTTAGTGACGTTCATCGAGGGACCAGATACTGGAAAGGGCTCCAAGGAGAAGTCACCTGGTCTCCTTTGAAATAGAGTCAGAGCTCTTTTATGTTTACCTGAGAGAACAGGGGAGGACAGCCTACAAGTCAAATGGGCCATGAGCCAGTGGGTTCTGGCATCAGGAATCTGCAGTTTTACATTTGGAGGGCCACAGGTTGAGCTGCAGTGTAACTGAGAAAATTGACAGCATCATTAGGTGTGTAAAAGAACAGTTGGTATCTAGGCTCACTCAGACTCCTACAGGGCGGAAAGGCAAATAAGAATGTGATTAATATCATTCTAAAAAATCACTGTTGGGAGATGGTTGGCAGGACTGGAAGGTTAACAATGGCAGCTCTTTAACATGTTTAACATGTTTAGCTCAGAACTCTGTGGTTTACAGCATGGAAACAGGCCCTTTGGCCTAACTTGTCTTTGCCATTCTTTTTTTTTAAACCCCTAAGCTAATCCCAACTGCCCATGTTTGGCCCAAATTCCTCTAAACTCTTCGTACCCATGCAATGTCTAAACGCTTTTTAAAGACAAAATTGTAACCTCCTCCACCACTATCTCTGGCAGCTCATTCCAGACATTCTTCATCTTCTGTGTGAAAAATTTGCCTCTCTGGATCCTTTTGTATCTCTCCTCTCTCACCTTAAACCTATGCCCTCTAGTTTTAGACTCCCCTATCTTTGGAAGCAGATACTGACTATCCAGCTGATCTGTGCCCCTCATTATTTTATAGACCTCTATAAGATCACCTCTCAGCCTCCTACACTCCAGAGAAAAATGTTTCAGTCTATCCAGCTTCTCCTTATAACTCAAACCATCAAGTCCTGGTAGCAAGTTTAATGATATCCTTTCTAGTTTAATAATATCCTTTCTTTAATAGGGTGACCAGAACTGTACACAGTTCACTGTACACAAATATTAGCAACACCAGTTTCTCAGCTGGATTATCTCATTAGTAAACTACATCATGCTTTTCCATTATCTTTTGATGGTCTACTTACCTGGTAGGGGTGAAACCATGATCAGGCAGGGAGAGAGGGGGCGCGGTGAGGCTAACCCATTGGACTGTGAATGTGCTAACATCTATGATGGTTTGCCCCGGCTGGGCTAGAGTAAAGGTTGAGGGGAGCCAATGAGGTCAAACTGAGGCTTCACCTGATGCAATTTTTCAAAGCCATCTCAGCCTTTGGACTAAGATGAAGTATTAGATCAAGCCCGGGAAGGGGGTGCAATGCCTCATTCTGTCAGCTTGGATCTTGTTTGATTGAGCACAAGGTCAGAGACAGTGAGTCAATTTGGATCTGGTTGTATCTCAGGTGGATGACCGTGAATTGAATTCAATTTGAATTGGGCTTTTTGAATGGAATAAAAACTTGAAAAAAATTGTCACTTCTGTTTTGTCTGGTTTGGGAAGTGGGGAGAAGAGAGGGGCTGAAGGGTTGACTGACTTGTCATGTTTCCAGCCAGTGTGTTGGCAGCCAGGGAGATGAGCAAGTAGATAACTCTCTGATTTTTACCTCTCCCGTGACCTCTGTTGATACCTGCTCACAGTGTCACTGAAGCAATTGCCCATTTCATGATATCTGATCAGCAGATTCCATCAGTTCTAACTGGGCCTATTCATCTCATCAGTGGGGTCACTTTTTTTAAAAAAACTACCTTTTATTTAGACTCTTTGGCTTCAATTTTAATTTGGCTGCTGCCAAACCCATCCCATGTCCTGGAAACAGGATCATTTAATAACCATGGAATCTTAGAAAGGTTACAGTGTAGAAAGAAGCCATTCATCCCATTATATCTATGCAGCTCTCTGTAAGAACAAATCAGTTCGTCCCACTCCTCTGCCCTTTATGCATTGCCTTGCAATTACTTTGTCTTCAAATAATCATCCAATTCACTCGGAAAGCTATGATTGAACCTGCCTCCACTGTGCTCTCAGACAGCGCATTTTAGATTCTGAACACTTGCCTGCTTAAAAAAAAGTAGTTTTTAATGTCAGCTTTGGTTCTGTATCAGTGTTGTCCGGTTCTCCAGCCTTCTACCAATAGAAACAACTTCTCTTTCCCTTCTCTGCCGAGATCCCTCAGGACTTTGAACACCTCTACTAAATCCCTTCTCAATCTTCTCATCCTCTGAAGAGAATAATTCCATGTAAGTGAAGTCCTGGAACTATCCTCATAAATTTTTCCTGCATGCCCTCCCTACTACCTTCAGATTCTTCCTAAAGAATGATGCCCAGAATTAGTCACAATGCCGCAGTTGAAGTTGAACTGGTGTTTCATATAAGTTCACCGTAACTGCCTTGCTTTGGTAAGTTGTCATTCTGCTAGGTGCCCATGCCTGTGCCTGTAACAGTGCAGTGACACCTGACCCATGTAGACATTGGCAGTCCCAGGCCATACTCTGCCATTCCAAGAGATGAAGCCTAAGGTCAAATCAGCCCAAAAGGTGATGCCACTCACAAATATTTTCCTTTACCATTTCAGGGTGATGGTACAGAATGGAGGAGGAATCAGTCCTTTTCATTACCTGTATATTTGTTACTGTTGGGGACTTTCTGTTCCTATTGCATAATCTCTGGAGATAGATGCCTCCTGGGTCGATCTGTGATCCATTGAATGTGATGAAATACCGAGAGTGCCCCATCAATGTTAAACAAATACAAAAGGGACAGCAAAATATCTCCAGAATGCAGGATTTGGAGGATGCCAAGAGGGGCTCCACAAATTGAGACCTCCACGAGTGGTCCAAGAAGTGGATTAAGAGGTTTTCCAAGCAGCTTGCTTTAACTGGATCCACTTATTCTTTATTGTACAATTTCACCTTGTAAAGTAGTGGAGCGATTTTCCAGAACCCAGGAGCATGCCAAGGATTATCCTCGCCAGAGGAAGGGAAGTTTATACATGGTAAGGGAAAACAATGTCCAAGGCTTCGTATTGGCTATTTTCCTTTCCTCAATACACTAATTCATGCTGGAATATAATTGCTCCTGTACTCATCTCAATCACCCTCCTGTACCAACTACCTCTACTACCAATCAACTTCGGTATTAACCTCCTTCTGGTATCTATGTTAGCTGATATGTTAACAGATCTGTCTGATCAGGTGATGTCCCACTTGCTTTCAAGTCTGCCATCACCAGCCCTCTCTTCAAATACCCAATCCATGGCCACATTGTCCTTATAAGCTAGTGTCCTGTCTCTAACCTTCCTTTCCTTTCCAGACTAGTTGAATATATGTCATTTTCCAAACCCACTGTGCCCAAGCCAGCTCTCTGCAAGAACAAATCAGTTAATCCCACTCCTCTGACTTTTAAGCATTGTCTTACAATTTTTTTCTCTCTTCAAATAATCATCCAATTCATTTGAAAAGCTGTGATTGAACCTGCCTCCACTATGCCCTCAGGCGGTAGATGCTGAACACTTTTTCAATCCCTGCAATCAGGTTTCTGCCCTTCCTACAACACTGAAACATCTCCTACCAAAGTCACAAATGATATCCTTTGCAACTATGACAAAGGCAAATGTCCCATCCTTGTCCTCCTCGACCTTTCCGCAAGCTTTGACACAGATAATCTTACCCATCCTCCTTTAGCATCTCTTCTCTTTCATGTGGTTCCGTTCTTTTCTATCTAATTATAGCTACAGTATCCCTTGCAAAGGCTTCACCTCCTGCACCCACACCTTGATGTCTGGTGTCTCTTCACTAATTTCCACTTGTTTCCCTCCTATTTCTACATGCTGCCTTGGGAAACACAGTTCGATTTCATCAACTGGTGATGACAACCAGCTCTCCCTTACCACAGTCTCCCCTGACTCTTCAGTATAAATTTCCATACTGCTTAGCTGACATCCATTATTGGATGAACAGAAGTTTCCTCCAGTTAAATATTGGAAAGATTGAAGCCATTGTTTTTGCACACTCCATTCTCTGGTTCCTGACTCCATCCCTCTCCCTGCTAAATTGCTGATATTACATCAGACCATTTCCAACCTTGGTGTCATGTATGATCTCACAGGTTCGTGCCATCACTCAGACTGCTTGTTTCTACCTCCACAACTTAGATCGACATCACCCCTGTTGTGGATCATCTTCTATTGAGATCCTCATTCAATCCTTTGTTACCTCTAGATTCAACCATTCCAATGGACTCCTGGCTGGTCTCCCACATCCCACCCTTCCTAAACCTGACATGATCCAAAGTTCCCTTAACTCTGTCTTAGCCTGTTCCATACCCCTAGCACCTTGTCAAGTAGATATACGTTGACTTTCGTTCAATGGCCTAGTGGTATTATTGCTGGACCACTAATCCAGGAATGCAGTTAAATGTTTTGGGGACCTAGATTTGAATCCTGGCACAGCAGATGGTGGAATTTTTCTGGAATTACGAATCAACTGATGACTATGAAACCATTATCAGAAAAAGCCCATTTGATTCACTAATGGCCTTTAGGGAAGGAAATCTGCCATCCTTAACCGATCTGGCCTACATGTGGCTCCAGAGCCACAGCAACATGATTGACTCTGAACTACTCTCTGAATAAGCACAATTACGGATGGGCAATAAATGCCGACCAGCCCATGTTCCATGAATAAATTAAAAAAGTCCTGATTTTAAGATTTTCGTTCTTGTTTTCAAATCCCTACGTGACTTTGCTCCTCTCTGTCCCTGTAATCTCCTCCAGCCCCATAACCCTTAACCTACCTCAGCTTCTGTAATTCTGCCCTCTCCACCATTGGTGCCTTCAGTTACCTAGGTTCCAGGTTCTGGAATTCCCTCCCTACATCTCCCCTCCTTTCCCTTTTTGGTGAAGTGATTGAATTCGGGGATGCTCCAAAGGTCAGAATGGGCGGGATGCGGATATCTCGGAGAGGCTGAAGAAGATGAAATAAATACAGAGAAGTGAGACCAAGGTGGGCGGGAGGGAATTTTTGAGAATTTTAAAATCACAATGTTGTTGGATCTTCTTAAAACGTGCCTCTTTGACCAATATCCCTCTTGTGGCTGGGTGTCGTACTTAATTTTATATAACTCTTGTGAAGCACCTTGAAATCTTCCATTACTTTCAAAGGGGTATGCATGAATTTCAATTAATGTTAAGGTGAGCTTCTGAACATCTACTTGTATCATTAAAAGATCTGTATTTTGAGCTGCTTAATATAGTCCTACTTCATCACTTTCTCAGCTCACATGCTGCAGAAAACCTCATCCAGGCCTTTGTCATGTCTAGAATCAACATTCTCCTGTCTGATCACTCACATTCTACCCTCTATGTTGTGATCATCCAAAACTCTGCTGCCTATCACCTCTGTGCTCACCTGCCTACGGCAGCTCCTGATCAAGCAACATTTTGATTTTAAAATTCCCAAATCCCCCCAAGACCTCACTCCTCCCCATTTCTGTCATCTTCTCCACCCCCACAACCCTCGGCACTCCTCCAATTCTGGCCTTTTGAGCATTCCGCAATTTCAGTCACTCCACCATCAGTAGGCATTCCTTCAGTTGCCTAGGCTCCAAGCTTTGAAATTCCCTCCTTATACCTCTCCACCTCTCTATCTCACTTTCCTCTGTTAAAACACTCCTCCCTTCCTTGACCAAGCTTTTGGTAATCTCCCCATGGATCTCTTTCTGTAGGTCTGTGGCAGGTTTTGTTGTAAAGTGGTTTTGTGACATGCTTTAGATGTTTCTTACCTCAAAAGATGCAACTATGTTCTTTAGGGAAGGAATCTGCCATCCTTACCAGGTCTGGCCTACTTGTGATTCCAGAACCACAGTAACGTGGTTACTCTCAGCTGCCCTTGGGCAACTAGAGATAGGCAATAAATGCTGGCCAGCCAGCAACACCCATGAAGAAATAGGAAGAGAAATATAAGTTGTCATTGTTTGAGCCACCATCTCTCCTCTGACTGGAGAAGGAAATCAGGGCCAAATTTGGTGATTGAACCATGGGGCTCCACAGTCTGTATTGTCTTCATTATTCTGTAGGTTGTGGATTTCTCGAATATGGTTTAAATTCAGGATTGTCCCACTTCACAGTATTAGCCTGCAATGCTCCAGTTAATGTGGATGAAACATCTGTAAAATAACATGGAAATATAATTTGGAAGGCACAGGGTGGCAACAGATTAATAAAAAAATATTTTATAAATCAACTATATCCTGGATTCATAATCTGTCCAACATGGCCTAGGTTTCTTAATGAACAATAAATGCTGATAAGCACACAAACCCATTTGCCAAAATTTAGGATCAGGATTTCCATGGACCTCATTTAAAGAGGCACTCATCGATTCCAAAGTTGATTACTTTTGCCATGGAATATTGTGTTGGCTATTAAAATTATTATTCAGATATTTGGAGATGAGGCTTTGTTTATTGTGACATTAACACATGATGTTCATTCGAACCTAACAACAAATGCTCCAAATGGGGCAGAGATTGTTCAAACTACATTTTTTCAGCCATTGCCTGGTTAATGAATTAAAAACTAATTATTGTTCAGTTATTGAAGAGCTGTTGACAACATGTATTTATGAAAAAAATGACCTCATCCCAAAATGGATGTGCATTTATGACATCCTTGTAGAATCACAACCCATCGAGTCTGCACCGACAACAATCCCACCCCAGACCCTAACCCCACAGCCTCACACATTTATCCCACTAATCCCTCTAACCTACACATCCTGGGACACTGAGGGGCAATTTAGCATGACCAATCAACCTAAGCCCCACAGAATCAATCTATAGAGCCGTACTGGAGGTCAATTCCAGTCTGTTTAAGAGTCTTTTTCTTCATTCTGGCTCAACTGACATTCAGAAAGAAGAAATGGTGGAAATCAAGTTGAGAAGGGGTAGGGTTGGGGCTGGGCCAGTTGTAGCAGATGAAAATGCAGCTCCATTAATTAAAATGTTCCATTATCTTGTGAGTATTTAACATTTAAGCTTCATGCGGAACATTTTAAGGAGATGATGCGAAGTGTTGACGATGCTTATTTCTGGAATATTTAACATTTTGCAGTTCACACCACAGAGTAATAGTTATTGGTAATTATCTCGGTATGGAACTTTTATAGGATGTCATCCAATATAACAAAATATTCACGCTGGAAAACTTGACCTTCATCGTATTTTCTCCTGATGACAGATCAGTGCACTGAAGATGAATAGAGACTGAGGGAAGAAAGGGTCACTCCCTGCTGGGCAATCCATCATTGTTCATGCATGCTGTTACGTGGGGTTTATAGTCATTACAAGACGAATTACTCATTATTTAATTCTTTGCAGTCAAGTCAAGTTGTTGATTGGTTCTGAAGCATACACAACGGTATCTTTCCCAGCGACACTGTACGTGGTGTTCCCATCAAATGTTCCCTTTCTGTCACAAGGTGCCTTCCTCAGATTGCTTTTGTCTCAGAGGCTGTCTTTCTTGTCTTCCTGCAAATAGATGCTGACAGTGCAATGAAGGATTCCCTTCCTCACAGGGGAATGATATGAGCAATTCATTTAATTCATAATCATTCTGTATATTCTATCTAGAACACCAGCTGTCTAAGGGGGTGGTGGAAGGAACCATCACCTACTTTCAGGGAAGACTTCAAATCCTTTTTGAAAGGTCCAGGATATTATAGAACGGCCTGTTGGCACAGTGGTTAGCACTGCTGCCTCACAGCACCAGACACCTGGGTTCAATTCCCGGCTTGGGTCACTGCCTATGCAGAGTGTGCACGTTCTCCCCATGTCTGCATGGGTTTCCTGTGGGTGCTCTGACTTCGTCCCACAGTCCAAAAGACATGCTGATTAGGTGGATTGGCCATCTAAATTCTCCCTCAGTGTACCCGAACAGGAGTGTGGTGACTAGAGGATTTTCACAGTAACTTCATTGCTGTCTTAATGTAAGCCTACTTGTGACACTAATAAACTTCAAAGCTTAAAAATATAACACTGGCCATAACCTGGGACTGTTTGCCAGTTGCTGACATGATTATAGAAAATTGACATATACCTCCTTATTGGTCTGCATCTTTAATTAAATCATTGTCAGGATACATTGATAATAGCAAAATACTGCGGATGCTGGAATCTAAAACAAAAACAGAAAATGCTGGAAAGGTTCATTGAAATATAGAAACTAGAAGCAGGAGTAGGCTATTCGGCCCTTAGAGCCTGCTGCTCCATTTATTACGATGATGGCTGATCATCAAATTCAGTATCCTGATCCCGCTTCCCAGCATTTTCTGTTTTTGTGTCAGCGTACTTTGCTTCAATTTAATTTAAAAAAAAACAAGTTTTCAGGAAGATGTTTAAATAGATGACAAATCATATCTGGCATTGAGAACATTCAGCCCTCTAAACAATGAAATCCTCAGTACTCCGTCCCTGTAGTGTGAAAGCAAACACTCAATGAAGCCAAGCAGATGCTATGGTGTCATTAGGAGGGCAGACAGTTTGGAAACAATTGGAAAACTGGAATGTCTTCGTGATGCATTTTGGTAGTTGCCTGGGCTTCTTTACTGGAATTATTTTTATCCATCCTAGGGATGTCTCCGCCACTAGCAAGGCTGCATTTGTTGCCCTGTAGGTGCCAAGAGTCATGTATGTTGGTGTGGCTGTGGAGTCACATGTAGATCAAATCAGCTGAAAGTGGCAGGTTCCTGTCGCACAAGGGCATCTGTGATGCAGCTGGGTTTTTGTGACAATTCATTAGCTTTCTGGATTATCTCTTCTGATGCCAGTCCGCAAATTACCAGCTTTTAGTGAATTAATTTGGTCAATTTGCCGTGATTGGATTTAAGCCCAATGCATATCACCATTAGACTGCTGCGCCCTGGGGAAGTGTGACAAGAGTCTGGATCAGCGTTGTTGCCGCAGCCTTAACTTCAACATTGGGCATCTCTGAAGAGAAGCTCGACATCTGTAAATCGCTGCCTTGTGAGTCAGAATGGTGCTTGGCTTCAGCTTGGCTAATGGAGGATAAGGTGAAATATAATGGAAGCTGGAAACTCCTGTGTAACAGTCTTCAAAAACTGGCTGCATTGTCCAGGCATGGATGTACAAGATAACATATCAGCATAGTCCATGTCGGTACTGCAAATACACTTGAAAATAATAATTGGTTTCAGTTTAAGGTGAAACAATGAAATTGCTAGCTGTATTGGATGGTCAAAATTACATCGGTTGGCTATTTTCAAGAATTTGAAATTCCATACAGTGGGATTGATTAGAAAAGCATATCCACATAATGCATATAGAATTTGTGATGTGATTAGCTTTGTGCCTAACTGGAGTTGGATGAAACAACAGGTTTCAATCTTAATATACGCTCATAGATTATGACCAGTGTCAACTTTCAGATCCATTCTTTCCTTGGTGTGCACAAGGTAGCATGGTGGTTAGCATGGTGGTTAGCATGGTGGTTAGCATGGTGGTTAGCATGGTGGTTAACCTATAAGCCTCACAGCGCCAGGAACCCTTGTTTGTCTGGAATCTGTACGTTCTCCCCATGCCTGCGTGGGTTTTCTCCTAGCGCTCTGGTTTCCTCCCACACTCCAAGACATGCTGATTAAGTGCGTTGACCATGCTAAATTCTCCCTCAGTGTACCCAAACAGACACTAGAGTGTAGCGATGACTGGGGGATTTTCACAGTAACTTCATTACAATGTTAATGTAAGCCTACTTGTGACTAATAAATAAGCCTTAAACTTTATTTCAATGTAATTAAGATAAGGGATTGGATCTCAATTCAGTGATGTGCAGTTGGCAAATTCACTATCTGTTACTGTGCAGAACTGTAGAGTTTATTTATTAGTATCATCAGTAGGCTTACATTAACACTGCAATGAAGTTACTGTGAAAATCCCATAGTCACCATACTTTGGCGCTTGTTCGGGTACACTGAGGGAGAATTTAGCATGGTTAATGCACATAACCAGCAAATCTTTCGGACTGCGGGATGAAACCGGAGCACCTAGAGGAAACCAGTGCAGACACAAAAAGAACATACAGACTCCGCACAGACAATGACCCAAGCAGGGAATCAAACCTGGGTCTCTGGTGCTGTGAGGCAACAGTGCTAACCACTGTGCCACCGTGCCCCCACATTGTCCAAATTTGATCTCCCTGGTCTGTCTTGATTGGAGGATCTTAACCTATAAAAGCCATAGATGTCTCAAATTGACCTCAGTACCTTTGTATTGATCAGTCAGACAGGGTCCTCATTCCCGATTGCTGCCTGCTAAACCTGTTTCACAGAACAGAAGAAATAGAAATAGGAGGAAAAGCGAAATACAGCAGCTGCTTGAAATCTGAAATAAAGCAGAAAGTGCTGGATACACTCAGCTGGTCTGGCAGTATCTGTGGAGAGAGAAACAGAGTTAATGTTTCGACCCTTCTTTTTGATTTGATTTGATTTGATTCATTAGTTTTACATGCATTAACGTACAGTGAAAAGTATTGTTTCTTGCACTCTATACAGACAAAGCACACTGTTCATAGACAAGGAAGGAAGAGACTGCAGAATGTAGTGTTTCAGTCATGGCTGAGGTGTAGAAAAAGATCAACTTAATATAAAATAGGTCCATTGAAAAATCTGATGGCAGCTGAGAAGAAGCTGTTCTTGAGTTGATTGGTACGTGAATTCAGACTTTTGTATCTTTTCTTCAAAGCAAGAGTAGGCCATTTGGCCCATTGAGCCTGCTCCGCTGTTCAGTAATACTGTTAATCTAATCTGTTAATCCGCTGTTAATCTAATAGTGGCCTTAACTCTTATTTCCTGCCTATGACAAAGGAGCAGCGCTCTGAAATCTCGTGATTCCACAGAAACCTGTTGGATTTTGGTTTTGTGAGACTTCTTACTGTGCCCTGTGTGAGAAGAAATTCCTCCTTATCTCATCTTAAACGGCTGGCACGTAGCACAGTGGTTAGCACTGCTGCTTCACAGCTCCGGGGACCTGAGTTCGATTCCTGGCCTTGGGTCAGTGTCTGTGTAGAGTTTGCACTTTCTCCTCGTGCCTGCGTGGGTTTCCTCTGGATGCTTCAGTTTCCTTCCACAGTCCAAAGATGTGCGGATTAGGTTGATTGGTCATGCTAAAATTACCCTTTAGTGCCCTAAGATGTGTAAGTTAGAGGGATAAGTGGGGGTAAATATGTAGGGATGTGGGGGTAAGTTTTGGGTGGAATTGTGGTCGGTGCAAACTCAATGGGCCAAATGACCTCTTTCTGCACTGTAGGGTATCTGTCTATCTGTGATGATTAAAAGCACGGCCCAGTTATTCTGTGTGACATTGTATGGGATCACACTTGCCTATGCTGCCCCTACACTCACTGGAATGCAGATAGTGTCCCCTGAAACCATTTCAAGGTATGACAAAAAAGAAACAATACATAAAGAATGATGAGAGGAGCAATGAGAGCACAACGCAGTTTAACCGCAAGGATTGCTATTTTTTTTTGCTGGTTAGTGATATAATTCCTCACAATATTTCCTCTCTGTCATGCAGGATATGAGAAGGCATGTGATGATGACCTTATTAGATGCGGAACAGTCATACGTGGAGTCGCTCCGAACACTCATACAGGTAGGTGTGTGTGTGTGTGTGTGTGTGTGTAATAAATATATATTTACTGTATATGTGTGTGTGTATATTTACTGTATATGTATAATTAGATTGAGATGGAAGGCATTTTTTGAATGTGATCGCCTCAGCTTTTTTGAGTTGATTTATTATTTTCATATGTATTGATATACAGTGAAAAGTATTGTTTCTTGTGTGAACAAAGCATGTCATTCATAGAGAAGAGAGAGTGCAGAATGTTACAGTCATAGCTATGGTATAGAGAAGGATCAACTTAACATGAAATAGTGCCATTCATAAGTCTGACAGCAGCAGGGAGGAAGCTGTTCTTGAGTCAGTTGATATGTACCTCTGACTTTTGTATCTTTTTCCTGAGGGAGAGGATGGAAAGGAGAAGGGAGGCCCTTAATTATACTGGCTGCTTTTCCAGGGCAGCGGGAAGTATGGATTGGGTCAATGGTTGAGAGGCTGGTTTGCGTGATGGACTTGTTCATGACCCTTTGTATTTCCTTGTGGCCTTGGACAGAGCAGGAGGCATACCAAGCCGTGATTCAACCAGAAAGGATGCTTTCTATGGTACATCTTGCCACCCTGAGCTGCTTGAGGTATGGGAGGGGCTGAGGCTTCTCACCTGCCAACTGTATAATTTAACCTGCATGTGAGGCCTCTCTAATCATCAATCACTCTCTTTTTGGGAGCTGTGACCAAGCTGTTAATACAAGAGGATCGATTAGTGTCACTCATCGGTATTCATCTCACATAAGTGCCCTTCATTGATACCTTTCCTGATTGAATAAAAAGCTCATAACCTGTATCGTGCCTCTTTTGGGAATAGTCATACCTGTTGGGTAGCTCTCTGTATGACCCCCACTCTCCAGCCCACCCCTACACCCCAGTGCAATGCACCAACAGTCCCAGAGGCTGAATTTGACCTTATAAAGTCTGATGACCTAGATGACCTAGGAGTGGCACGGTAGCACAATGGTTAGCACTGCTGCTTCACAGCTCTAGGGACCTGGGTTTGATTCCCGGCTTGGGTCACTGCCTGTATGGAGTTTGCACATTCTTTTCGTGCTCCGGTTTCCTCCCACAGTCAAAAGATTTGCAGGTTAGGTTGATTGGTTACATTAAAAATTGCCCTTAAAGTCTGAAGATATGTAGATTAGAGGGATTAGTGGGTAAATGCGTGGGGATGTGGTCAGTGCAGGCTCAATGGGCCAAATGGCCTCTTTCTGTATTGTAGGGTTTCTATTTCTAGATAGAAACTAGAAGCAGGAGTAGGCCGCTTGGCTCTTCAAGTCTGCCCAGCCACTCATTTTGATAATGGCTGATCACCAAATTCAATCTCCTGATCCCCTGCTTCCCCCTAAGAAGGAGGTCATTCGGTCCATCAAACCTACATCGAGAACAATCTCACCCAGGCCCTATCCTCGTAACCCCACATATTACCCCAGTAATTCCCCTGGCACCAAGGGACAATTTAGCATGGCCAACCCACCTAACTCGCAGATCTTTGGACAGTGGGAGGAAACGGGAACACCCAGAGGAAACCCCATGGAGCGAACATGCATCCTCCACACAGACAGTCGCCCAACGCTGGAATTAAATGGGAACCTTGGGCAGAAACTTCCGGTCTTGGGGCGCATGTGGCCGGAAAATTCTGCCCATAACAGAGGATTAAAAAAATTAAAATAGAGTTGAAGGGATAAGTACAATTTAAGGTGGTATTATTATGGAGTTAGATAATGCAGTGTTAAAGTATCAGTCAGTCTCCTGGCCAATCATTCTGCTGTTGCAGACAGATTGGTGCATTGGAGCATCCCATTATTTCAGCGTTGTCATTTCTGGCTGCTGAGAGATGGATCACCTACCAGGATGGATCCTGCATCTTCATCACTTGTCAAGTTTCCCAGAGACTGGCATTGATGAGTTGTGTAAGAGTCTGGCTCTTGGCAGTGGTCCAGGTACTTAACTCTCCAGCTTCTACCTACCTATCCGTCTTGAAAATTTTTAAATCCTTCAGCTCCTCATTGTAAACCCGAGCACAATAGCTCGAGTCGCCTGAAGTGCATCAGATACCTGAATGACACACTCATTAATCATCCTATCTCCTGCGTATCAGTGCGGCAGCCCTCTCCGTGAGCCTTCTGTCTCCAGGGGAGTTATCGCTGTCTGCCGACACCATTTATAAATCACTGTGTTTCTCCACTCAGGCATGCTGGGGGCCAATTAGATCACCCCTCCTTTGACTGACAGCACCTAAATGACTTATATTCATCAGGTCAGTTCTGACTGAATCAAAATCAGCCAAACACACTAGAAGCGGGCTGATGAGTTATCTCTCTCCCCTGGGTTTCTGGGGACATGATTAATAATCACTTGCATGCAGAGCTGAGGAAGCTGTTTGGCATTCTCGTCGATGTCTCAGACTTGTCGAGGGGATGTGTGCCTGGTAAAACACACCATTCATCACTTCAGGTGGAAGCTTCTGTTAAAGGCGAGGCCGTTCTGGGCACACACCTCAACAAGGACTTCTGAGTGGGCGTTTGTTCAGATTCACCAGAATGCTACCCAAGTTAAACACCATTTGATTTGATTTGATTTATTATTGTCACATGTATTAACACACGATGAAAAGTATTGTTTCTTGCACGCTATACAGACAAAGCATACTGTTCATAGAGAAGGAAAGGGGAGAGTGCAGAATGTAGTGGAATAGTCGTAGTTAGGGTGTAGAGAAAGATCAACTTAATGCGAGGTAGGTCCATTCAAAAGTCTGACAGCAGCAGGGAAGAAGCTGTTCTTGAGTCGGGTGGTACGTGACCTTGGACTTTTGTATCTTTTTTCCGATGGAAGAAGGTGGAAGAGAGAATATCTGGGATATGTGTGTCTTTAATTAACCAGATGATTATACTATTTGATAGGGTCGATAGATTAGGAGAGTGCAGAAAAAGGGGGCATCATTTTAAAATTAGAGCAAGGCTGTTCAGGAGGTGATATGAGATAGTGCAGAGGGTCGAGGAAATCTGGAACTCGCCTAACGGAAGGTCTTGAGATAGTTCAATTGAAATTTGCTCAGTTGAGACTGAATTAACTTTTTTGTTAGGTGAGAATATTGAGGATTAAGGAGCTAAGGCAGATCCATGGAGTTAAGTAACTGAGTTGCAGAAGGGATGATAGAGGTTATAGAATCTTACAGTGCAGAAGGAGGCCATGCAGTCTATTGAGTCTGTACTGACCACAATCCCATCCAAACCCTATCCCCACAACCCCGCCCATTTACTCTAGCTAGTTCCCCTGACACTAGGGGTCAACTTAGCATGGCCAGTCCACCGAACCTATATGTCTTTGGACTACGGGAGGAACCAGAGCACCCAAAGGAAACGCACACAGACATGCAGAGAACGTGCAGACTCCACACTGACAGTGACCCAAGCCAAGAATTAAACCCGAGTCCCTGCTGTTGTGAGGCCGCAGTGCCAATCATTGTACCACGTGCTGTCCTAGAGAAGCAGGTACAATTATAACATTTAAAAGACGTTTGGACAGGTTCATGGACAAGAAAGATTTCGAGGGATATGGGTCAATCGCAGGCCTATTTCCCCAAAGGGACTAATTCAGTTTAGGGAACCTGGTCAGAATGGGCTTGCTGGGCTGAACGAAGGAACAACATTGGCTATTCCCCAGCCTCCGGGAACCTCCCTGTCGTCAGTGAGGATACAAATATTTCTCTCAACGCCCCAGCAATTTCCTCCCACAAAATGGACTCTGCTTGAGTCTCTCAGCCCATTGTGCTACAAAAGCAGCAGAGAGTGAGCTGGGAGAATCCCCCAACATGTTTAATTAGGTGGGATGAGAAATTTTCATGATGAGCTGAGACTAAAGTGAAATTCAGCAGCGTGTTCTTACTGTATCGAGCATCAGGCGGGCCTGTGACGTGCAATGCATTTGCAAGTTAGGAACACTAATTGGCATAAAAGATTTTAAAATTCTTACCGTGGAGGTAAAGTCAACAGCGCACGAAAATCTCATGGCGCCCAGTTCACGATCGTTTAAAGGTGGCTTTGTGCAGTTGTGTGTAAGGTCAACTTTTTCATTTGAATTATGGCATGTGGAAGGTGAGCAGGAGACTGCCACCCCCCCCCCCTCCCCCCCAAAGCCTAGAGGCCTGGGAGCAGCGAGGGTGAGTCAGTGGGCAGGAGGTTTTTGGACTGGGGTCGGGAGCATGGAAGTCGTACGGGCCTGATGTTCTGTGTGTGCTGGGGTGGTGGCGGTGGAGACAGTCAGTCAAGATAAGAAAACGAGGGTCTAATGGCTGATGTCAGTGCTGTCCATACGTGGATCTATCTCAGGACATTGATTGGCAGAGTCTTTACAGAGTTTTGAATTACCCTCAGTGTGATTACTTCAGACAATGTTCTTTATGATGAATTGAGAGGGTCAGCTGACCATAGAGTGGTGAGTACTGAATATGAATGTGAACATTGGAATTGAGTGAATAAAAAACACCGCATTGTTTCTGCCACAAGAAAAGAAATGTCTTGAACTCTCCTGTAACCATCAACATGGGCCAATCATGAGGCGTGTCAATACATCTCACTCTCTGACTCAACGAGTGCCAGAAAATAACAGTGATGCCTCGTGAATAAAAAGTGATGCAGTGGTTAGCTCTTCTGCCTCACAGCGCCAGGGACTCACGATTTGGGAAAGCGTGAAGTTCGAGTGTTAAGTAGTTTTTTAACTTTTCTCTTTGTTTAAAATAGCGAGCGGGGGTAGTTTTTGCCGTTTTTATTTAAACTAACTAGAAACTGGAAGTCGTCATTAGGAGGCTGCTGGTAGTTGTAGTTTTCTCTGTCTCTATAAATTGGTCCAGAGAGGAAACCCGATACTCTACACAGGTAGAGTATCCCACCCTCCCCCCTCCTCTAACCTAATAATAAAAGTGTGTGGGAAGTTTTTTTTTCTCTCCTTAAAGTAAATTAAAGTATCAGGGATGGCAGTGCAGGCAGTACGTTGCAACTCCTGTAGTATGTATGAGGTGAGGGACACCAGTAGTGTTCCTGCTGATTATACCTGCAGGAAGTGTGCCCATTTGCAGCTCCTTGAGGATCGTGTTAAGGAGCTGGAGCTGGAATTAGAGGAACTCAGGATAATTCGAGAGGTTGAGGAGGATATTGGCAGGAGTAACAAAGAGATAGTCACTCCTAAAAGTGATTCTTGGGTAACTATTCGGAGGAGGGGTAAGAAGCAATCGGGTAGACAATCCCCTGGGGCTGTTCCCCTCCAAAACAAATTTTCTGTCTTGGAGGCTACAGTTGAGGAAGAATCAACTGGAGATGACCAAAGGGAGCAGGTCTCTGGGGGTGAGCCTGCTGAGAATGCTCAGGTGGGTAGGGGGAATAAGAGATTGGGCCTAGTAATTGGAGACTCCATAGTTAGAGGGACAGATAGGAGAGTAAATAGTAATAAAAGTGACTCAGGGCTGGTGTGTTGCCTCCCAGGGGCTGGAGTCCAGGATGTCGCAGATCGGGTTTTTAAGATTCTTAAGGGAGAGGGGAGTCAGCCCCAAGTCATAGTTCATGTAGGGACACATGATATAGGAAGGACGAGGGAAGGGGATATTAAACAGAAATTTATGGAGTTGGGGTGGAAGCTTAGGGCCAAAACTGGCAGAGTGGTTATCTCTGGACTCTTGCCTGTGCCAAGGGATAGTTTAGAGAAGAATAGAGAGAGGGAATGTTTGAACTCGTGGCTGCGGGGATGGTGCAGGAGGGAGGGGTTCAGGTTCCTGAACAATTGGGACTCATTCTGGGATAGGTGGGACCTCTACAAGAGAGATGGTCTACACCTGAACCAGAGGGGAACTAATATCTTGGGGGGAAAATTTGCTAAGGCTATGCAGGGGGCTTTAAACTGATTCGGGGGGGGGTGGGATCCTAAGTAGTTGGGGTGCTAAGAGGGATGAGAGTAAGGGGGTCATAGAGGAAAGCTGTAAAACACAGCAGCATACGGGTGGGGTAGGGCATGGTTTGAAATGCGTATACTTTAATGCAAGGAGTATTCGCAATAAGGGGGAGGAACTTGCAGCTTGGACCAGTACCTGGAACTTCGATGTTGTGGCCATTTCAGAGACTTGGGTAGAGCAGGGACAAGAATGGATGTTGCAGGTTCCGGGTTCAAATGCTTTAGTCGGAGTAGAGAAGGAGGTAGAAGGGGGGGAGGAGTGGCATTATTAGTCAAAGACTGTATCACAGTGACAGAAAAGAAGTTTGATGAGGACTTGTCTGTTGAGGTAGTATGGGCTGAGATTAGAAACAGGAGAGGAGAGGTCACCCTGTTGGGAGTCTTTTATAGACCTCCTAAAAGTTCTAGAGAGGTTGAGGAAAGGATTGCAAAGTCAATTCTGGTCAGGAGTGAAAGTAATAGGGTAATTGTTACGGGGGACTTTAACTTTACTAATATTGATTGGAATAGCTATAGCTGTAGCTCGTTAGAGGGGTCAGTTTTCGTACAAAGTGTGCAGGAAGGTTTTTTGACTCAGTATGTAGATAGGCCAACTAGAGGTGAGGCTACATTGGATTTGGTGCTGGGCAATGAGCCAGACCAGGTGTTAGGCTTGGAGGTTAGTGAACATTTTGGTGATAGTGACCACAATTCGGTTACGTTCACCTTAGTGATGGATAGGGATAGGCATGAAGCTGGGGGCAGTAGTTATAGCTGGGGGAAGGGTAATTATGAGGCCATCAGGAGAGAATTAGGGTGCATAGATTGGACTAGGAAACTACAGGGACTGGGAACATCTGGAATGTGGAGCTTATTCAAGGAGCAGCTGCTGCAAGTCCTTGATAAGTATGTCCCTGTCAGGCAAGGAGGAATGGTCGAGTAAGGGAACCATGGTGCACTAAAAAAGTTGATTTGCTGGTTAAAAGGAAAAAGGAGGCTTATGTCAGGATGAGGCTTGAAGGCTCGGTTAGTGCAATGGATAGCTATAGATTATGATGTAAAGATGCCGGCGTTGGATTGGAGTGGTAAGAACTCAGTAAGAATTTAGCAACACCAATTATTAATCCAACCGATTTATTTGATAGTAAAAAAGCGAGCTTTCAACACTCCCGTGTCTTCATCAGGCAAGTGCAGTGTTCTGGTCTGCAATAGCACACATCAGCACAGACAGTCAGAGATTGCTGATTAGAATGCGAATCCTTACATCTAACCTGCTATTCAAGTGTTAAAGTGGCTAACAATGTGTGTGAAGGGGATCCTGAGCATTGTTAGAGAATTGTGTATTTTCTCCAGACAGCACAGTAAGTGAGGTTTTTTGCTAACCCAGGCAAGTTACGGGGGTTACAGATAGTGTGTCATGAAGCCAAGATCCCTGTTAAGACCGTCCTCATGTGTGCGGAGCTTGGCTATCAGTCTCTGTTCTGCTGCCCTCATTCTTGTGGGTAGTAGAAGTTGTGGATTGGGAGGTGCTGCCTATGGAGCATTGCTACTGTGTATTTTGTAGATGGTACACACTGCTGCCACTGTGCAATGATGTTGCTTAACAGGGATCTTGGCTTCATGACACACTATCTGTAACCCCCGTAACTTGCCTGGGTTAGCAAAAAACCTCACTTACTGTGCTGTCTGGAGAAAATACACAATTCTCTAACAATGCTCAGGATTCCCTTCACACACATTGTTAGCCACTTTAACACTTGAATAGCAGGTTAGATGTAAGGATTCGCATTCTAATCAGCAATCTCTGACTGTCTGTGCTGATGTGTGCTATTGCAGACCAGAACACTGCACTTGCCTGATGAAGACACGGGAGTGTTGAAAGCTCGCTTTTTTACTATCAAATAAATCGGTTGGATTAATAATTGGTGTTGCTAAATTCTTACTGAGTAGCTATAGATTAGCCAGGAGGGAGCTAAAGAGTGAATTGAGGAGAGCTAAGAGGGGACACGAGAAGACTTTGGCTGATAGGATTAAGGAGAATCCTAAAGCTTTCTTTAGATATGTTAAGAATAGAAGATTGGTTAGGACAAGATTAGGGCCAGTCATAGACAGCAGTGGGAAGTTGTGCGTGGAGCCTGAAGAGATTGGAGAGGCACTGAATAAATATTTCTCTTCGGTATTCACGCAGGGTGATGTAAATGTAGTTATGGAGAACACTGAGGTACAGGGTAGCAAACTGGAAAGTATCGAAGTAGATAGGGAGGATGTGCTAGATATTCTCGAGGGTTTGAAGTTGGATAAGTCCCCTGGGCCGGACGGGATTTACCCTAGGATTCTCTGGGAGGCGAGAGAGGCGAATGCAGAGCCTCTGGCTCTGATCTTCAGGTCGTCGTTGGTTACGGGTGTGGTTCCGGAGGACTGGAGGATAGCGAATGTGGTCCCATTGTTCAAGAAGGGGAAGAGAGACCTTCCAGGGAATTATAGGCCAGTGAGTCTTACTTCTGTTGTGGGCAAAGTATTGGAGAGAATTATTAGGGATAGGATTTATAGTTATTTAGAGAGAAATGAATTGATTGGGGATAGTCAGCATGGTTTTGTGAAGGGTAGGTCGTGCCTTACTAACCTCATTGAGTTTTTTGAAAAAGTGACTAAAGAGGTGGATGGGGGTAAGGCGGTTGATGTGGTATATGTGGACTTTAGTAAGGCGTTTGATAAGGTGGCCCATGGAAGACTTCTGCAGAAAATGCAGACGTATGGGATAGAGGGTAATTTAGCTAATTGGATTAGGAATTGGCTAGCAGATAGAAGACAGAGGGTGGTGGTTGATGGGAGATATTCATCGTGGAGTTCGGTGACAAGTGGTGTACCTCAGGGGTCTGTTTTGGGGCCCCTGCTGTTTGTAATTTTTATAAATGATCTGGATGAGGGTATTGAAGGATGGATTAGTAAATTTGCAGATGACACTAAAGTCGGTGGAGTGGTAGATAGTGAAGAGGGGTGTTATAGTTTGCAGAGAGACTTGGACAAGTTGCAGAGCTGGGCCGAGAGGTGGCAAATGGAGTTTAATGTGGAAAAGTGTGAGGTAATGCACTTTGGCAGGAATAATAAATGTGTAGAGTATAGGGCTAATGGTAGGATTCTTAGTAGTCTTGATGAACAGAGGGATCTTGGTGTGTATGTGCATAGATCCCTGAAAGTAGGCAGTCAAGTCGAGAAGGTTGTTAAGAAGGCATATGGAGTCTTAGCTTTTATTGGTAGGGGGATTGAATTTCGGAGCCGCAACGTCATGTTGCAACTGTACAAAACTCTAGTGCGGCCGCACTTGGAGTATTGTGTGCAGTTCTGGTCCCCACATTATAAGAAAGATGTGGAGGCATTGGAGAGGGTACAGAGGAGGTTTACCAGGATGTTGCCTGGTATGGAGGGCAGGTCTTATGAAGAGAGGCTGAGGGATTTGAGGTTGTTTTCGTTAGAAAGGAGGCGGCTAAGAGGGGACCTAATCGAAACATATAAGATGATTAGAGGTTTAGATAGGGTGGACAGTGATAGCCTTTTTCCTAGGATGGAGAAAGCTAGCACGAGGGGACACAGCTTTAAATTAAGGGGTGATAGTTATAGGACGGATATCAGAGGTAGGTTCTTTACCAAAGGGTGGTTCGGGAGTGGAATGCCCTGCCTGCAGCAGTTGTAGATGCGCCAAGTTTGGTGGCGTTTAAGAGGTTAGTTGATAAGTATATGGAAGAGAAGGGAATGGTTTAGTTTGGAGGGGCATTGCTTTTTATATTGGTCGGCGCAACATCGAAGGCCGAAGGGCCTGTTCTGTGCTGTAATGTTCTATGTTCTAAGACTCGGGTTCAGCTCTGGCCTCAGGTGATTGTCTGTGTGGAGTTTGCACATTCTTCTTGTGTCTGCGTGAGTTTCCTCTGGTGCTCCAGTTTCCTCCCACAGCCCAAAGATATGTGGGTTAGGCACATTGGCCCTGCTAAATTGTTCCTTCGTAGCAGAGGGACCAGCTGGGGTAAATATGCGTGGTTCCAGGGATAGGTGCGATTGGGGCAGGCTCAATGGGCTGAATGACCTCCTTCTGCACTGTAGGGATTCTGTGATTCTAATGTGAAACCTTTACAAGTGAAATTTAATTTTGAAAAACTCTCCTGCCAGCTTTGTGCTCTCAATAAGGGTTATATTAATGAGAGTGCAGTTGGGCTGGAAAGTTGTGGCTACAATTCAGAGTCTCCCTGTTTGACCCAGAGGCTCTTTAATAGGTTGTCCACAGGTGCAGCAACGTCAGCTGCTGGAAGGTTTCACCAATAAATAGCTTCTCCGCTGCTAACTTGATCGTGTTTACCACTAGCAATTAGAATTTTAATTATAACCACGTGGCTAAAAGGCTGAGGTTTGAAAGTGGAGTGGTGCACAGTGCCTGTTACAACAGTGGAATCACACACTGGGATGAAATCCCAGCTTTCATACCCAATTAATGACCTTTGAATGTGTAAATCTGGCAGCTAATTTGATCACAGCAAGATCTTCACTCAGTGGATGAGATGAATGAGCAACATCTGTCGTTGGTTAAGGTTGAAGTTTGAGGCGGATACTGGAAGAGCTCCTCCATTCCTCCTCAGATAGGGCTGACGGATTTTTCACATCCGACTGATGGGCAGAACGGCCTCAATTTAATATTTCATCTGAAGGACGTGATAGGAAGGTAGCGACGTTTCTTCAAGTCATACGGCAAAATGCAATAATCTTACCAGTTTTCCATTACCAGTTATCCTTATTTACAGTGCGTTGAAGAGCCATACAGTGGCTACAGAGTACAGGTCAGCCCTGAGTCTTTCTGCCACCAGCCTGGTGGATCCAGCTTGTTTTAACCCTCCCCTCTGCTCCTTCTGCATTGGACAAGCCTCCACTTGCCTAATCAGGGAGCTCGCATTCTACGAGGCCCATGGAAACATCAATTGACTGCTTCCCCCACCTCCCCTCCTCAACCCCCGGCTATCATAACCAGTCGCACTGAGTTCCTGGAGTGGAGCTTGACCCCCTGACCAGAGGCCAGAATTTTGTTGGCACTCCTGCTCCGATTCCAGGAGGGTCAGGTGAGGCTCCAATGGCCTCGGACGGGATCCTCGGGCACATGTGGTAAAATTCCACCCAGAGTGTGATATCAATGAGTCCAGCTCACTCGCGCTTCCAAATTAACTGGATATAAATGATGTCGAAATGCAAATGCTGATGATCCCAGGACACTTTGTAAGTTGTGTTTGGTTAAGTGGTTATTATATTGCATTGGTGTCATCATAATTAAAATTTAGTAAGGATCATAATTAAAATTTAATAAGGATCTAAATCTCGATGGCTGTAGTCACTGTACGGTTCAGGCTCATCTTCCAGTGATTAAATTTTCATTTATTTTTCTCTCTCGTTCCTTGAATTTTCTCTCTGTCTGAGCTCACAGCGCCAGGGACCCAGGTTCAGCACTGACCTGAGGCAACTGTACAGAGTTTGCAATTTCTGTGTCTGCATGGGTTTCCTCTGGGTGCTCCGGTTTCTTCCCACACTCCAAAGACGTGGATTGGCCATGATAAATTGCCCCTTAGTGTCAGAGGGACCAGCAGAATAAACATGTATGGTTACGGGGATAGGTGGGATTGTTGTTGGTGCAGGTTTGATGGGCTGAATGGCCTCCTTCTGCACTGTAGGGGTTCTGTGATTCTAATGTGGAATCTTTCCAAGTGAAATTCAAATCTGAAAAACTCCCCTGCTGCCATTATGCTTTCGATAAGGGTTATTGGATCGTACAAAATTAACCCACTGCTTTCCCAGTCTGTACCGTACTTCTTTTAATTCCATTTTTATTTTCAGTAGAATATGGATTGAGGAACTGTGCGGCACTTGCATTGGCGAGGGCTGCCTCATGAATGGAGCAGGCCGCCTTCTGAGTGAGATGTAACTAAATGTGACACTGTTCCTGCCACGTGTCATTTGCTCTGAATCGCCTCCGGCACAATTAACGGCGCTCGGAATCTCAGCATAGTCTCAGGAAACCATCTTATTCCCCTTTCAACAATTAAAGGAAATCCTGTATCAATCTAAGTCACAGCGTTATCTAAAATGTGGAACGTGATTGGCTTCAGCACTTGGCAGCCAGGATCTGTTGTAAGGTCCCACTGTTGCAGTGTTTGGAGATCAGAGATGTTATCTGCCTTGATAGAGATACTATTGGAGTTCCTGCAGCATTTCATATCCCAAGGGTTAATTTGTGATGAAAATTGAACAGCCGGCCTTGGTACAGTTGACAATCAAGTGGGCTTGTGATGACAACCCCAGCCTAAGAATGGCAGGTATAAGTTACACGGACCATCGGTCCCTTAGTTACTACATCACAATCAAGCCTAAATATACATTTTAATCACACTATATTCAATAATCTTCTACCGAAAGAGGCCCTATTTAGACCATAAGATATGAGAGCAGAATTAAGCCAATCAGCCCATCAAGTCTGCTCTACCATTCAATCATAGCTGACAAGTTTCTCAACCTCCTTTATAGATTCATAGAATCCTGCAGTGCAGAAGGAGGCCGTTCAGTCCATCGAGTCTGCACTGACCACAATCCCACCCATGCTCTATCCTCATAACCCAATGCATTTACACTAGCTACTCCCCCTGACACCAAGGGGCAATTTAGCATGGCCAATCTACTTAACCTCCACATCTTTGGACTCTCACCTTTTCCCCATAACCTTTGAGCCACCTCCCAATCAAGAACCCACCTATCTCTGTCTTAAATGCGCTCAATAATTTGGCCTCCACAGCCTTCTGTGGCAATGCATAGATTCACCACCCTCTGGCCCAAGAAATTTCATACCTTTATTGAAAGAGCTCAAGAATTTTCCCACCCCACCTACCACAGAAATCATAGCGGGCGGGACAGGCTCAAAAAGTGTCTGTGGCTCTCGGACGGGATTTTCCGGTCTGGTGGTGAGCATGGCTGGAAAATCCCATCCTGACTGTTACTTGAGATAATCTCAAATGTTCTATCCTCTGAATACACTGATATGGTTAATATACTTGCCGCCTTTAGTCTTCAGTGCTGTGATTGTCGGTGTTTCTTCTGTATGAGAGAGGAAGAAGGAGAGTGGGCGGAGAAGACAAGATACAGTGGGACCAGTGGCAAGAAGAGTATTGACCAGGGATGTGCAGCAGAGGTGGCAAACAGGCAGCAGATTAGATGATAGAGTGATCGCAGGCAATAGTATATGCCAGCACTGATCTCATGCGACAAGTAGAGTGTTAGGATCTCTGTCAAAACTAATAACCTTTTCTTTAAAAAAGAAACCCTAAATCACAATAATTTACTGAAAGAATGGAGCACAAGATTCCACAATTAAAGCATTTTTACTCAAACAAATCAAACACTAACAATTATTTAGATAATACACTTATGCTGTAAAACTGAGAATCCATGGCAGATACAACTGAGACAAATTTCATGGAGAGGCTTTTGCCAGCTATTCAGCATTTATGTCATCAATCTGGAAAACATTTGAATTGACCTACCTTATATTAAGTTGACCTTTCTCTATTCCCTAACTATGATTGTAACACCTCATTCTGCACACTGTCCTTTACTTATCCCCTGTGTACTCTATGGGCGGTATATTTTGTCTACAGAAACAATACTTTTCACCGCATGTTAATATGTGACAATAATAAATCAAATCAAATCTAAGTTTTCCTCATAAGACAACCTGCTTATTTCAGGTACTAATATAGTAAACCTTCCCTAAACTGTCCCGGCGCATTTATATCCTTGCTTGAATAAGGAGGTCAAAACTGCACATAAAGCTGACCTGTGAAGAGAGACTGGATCGACTGGGCTTGCACTCAGTGGAATTTAGAAGAATGAGAGGGAATCTCATAGAAATATATAAAATCCTGATGGGCCTGGATAGGCTGAGTGTGGGAAGAATGTTGGGGAATTAGGAGTCACAGTCTAAGGATAAGAGTAAAGCCACTCAGCACTGAGATGAGGAAGAACTTCATTCAGAGTTGCGAAACTGTGCAATTCTCTACCATGGAAAGCTATTGGGGCCAGTTGGTTAGATATGTTCAAGAGGGAGCTGGACATGGCCTTTGTCAGTAAAGGGATCAAGGGGTGTGGAGAGAAAGCGGGAGTGGGACACTGAAAGTGCAAGCTCAGCCACAATCATATTGAATGGTGGTGAGGCTTGAAGGGCCAGATGGCCTACTCCTGCACCTGTTTTCGATGTTTCTACGAGATTTCACCAATGCCGTGTATAACTGAAACATAGCATCCTTACTTTAATGTTCAGCTCCTCTCACCATGAAGGATATCATTCCTTAAGACTTCTTACATAGTGGCTGCACCTGTATAGTAACTTTTTGTGACTCCTCCATTTTACATATTGGCAGTTCAAGGCAGCAGCTGCATGTTTAAAAGTGCAGTTGTCTTGACTTAGAAGCAATTGTCAAAATTTGTGAAACACAATGCACAGGATTTATGGATTTGAGGAAAAGGTGTAAACCTGCTGGAGTTCTTTGGAGGCACAAGGTACCCTTTTGTAGAGGCCAGGGATATCATTGGGATTGAGTAGATAGGAGTTCAAGCATAAAAAGTGGATGTGGCCTGTGGAACTGGCAAGCTCTCAACTCATTTAAATCTCCACATCTTAAACAGCCTGCAATTGGGTGAAAAAAACAGTGCTTGCACTTACAAAAGATGATGTTGGCATAAGCCTGAGGGTTATCATTATAGTATTAGTACTGTTTGTTTGCTTCCATAACCTATCATCACAAGTTTACATTTTGATTGACTGTTCCAAATGGTTATACAGGGATTAGCTGTCCTTGATATTGGGCTGTGAATACAGTTGTTTGTTTTTGAAACTTGAAGGATTTAAGTATATTGAGTGGGCTTTAATTAATGAGAGTAGTTTTCAATGTAATGAAGTCTGTAATAGATACTTAGAACATTATTTTACTTAATCTCAGCATGGCTGTTAATGTAGGCCCCTGGAAGGCAACATGTGGTTGATGGGGATATGGATTGACATGAAGCACTTCTAAATTGGCATGTAGGGTATGAAGGACATGAGGAATGTAGAAGGCATACATTGGCATGGAGGATATAAGGGGCCATGGAAGTGGGCAAAGGAGCATAGATTGCCATGAAGCGAATGGGAGTTCTGTGGGAATTTAATTTGACATTGAATGTATAAGGGGCCATGATGGTGTGGGGGGGAGGGGCATGAGTTGGCATGGTAGGGGCATTGGGAATGTGTGGGGTGTAAGGGAGTGGGAAGGGTGCGAGAGAGAGGGACTTATTGTTTTTATTATAATTAGGGCAAAGTCCAAGAGCACCAAGCGGCAGAGCCTTTCAATCAGATGGTCTTGGTATTCAATGTGGCTGTTACCTCTCAGTTTCTGGCAGTGGTGGTCCAGTGCCAGTTAGCGTTACACACACACACACACACAACCCCTTACAAACACACTCACACAACTCCCTATACACACACACACACACACACATACACACATAACACCTTACAAACACACTCACACAAACAACTCCCTATACACACACACACACACACACACACACATAACCCCTTACAGACACACTCACAAAACACACACACAACTCCCTATACACACACACACACACACAACCCCTTACAGACACATTCACACAGACACACAACTCCCTATATACACACACACACATCAAACCCCCTGCACCCACACACACACACACACAAAACCCCTTATAGACACACTCACACAAACACACACACACCTCCCTATACACACACACACCTCCTATACACACACACACAACAAAAACGCTTACAGACACACTCACCAAACACACACACAACTCCCTATACACACCCACACACACACACACACACACGAAACCCCCTATACACACACACACACACACAAACAACTCCCTATACACATACACAGACCCACACAACCTCCACACACACAAAAAAAACCCCTATACACACACACACACACACACACAAAACCCCTACACACAAACACACACACACACACACACACACACACACAAAACCCCTACATACACACACGCACACAGATACACACACACGCTGCCAAACTTAAATTTTCTTATGATTGCTGCAGAGCTGGGGTGGCACGGTAGCACAGTGGTAAGCATTACTGCTTCTCAGCGCCAGGGACTCAGGTTCGATTCCTGGCTTCGGGGCAGAGGTTGTAGTAGAGACAGATACAATTTTATTTTCTAAAAAGCATTCAAGTAGTTACATGGGTACAATGGGTATAGAGGGAAATGGGCCAAATGTGGACAATTGGGATTAGCTTAGGGGTTTTAAAAAAAGGGCAGCATGGACAGGTTGGGCCAAAGGGCCTGTTTCCATGCTATAAACCTCTATGACTCTTTGACGCTATGATTCTAGTTAGGAGCTGGCCAAGGTAGACTGGGAGCAGCTAGTTTTGGTGAAATCTACAGAAGAGCAATGGGGGCATTCAAAAAGAAAATGGGGAGGCTGCAAGCCCAGCAAGTTTCCTCGAGGGTGATGAGTAGAAATAACAAGCCCAAAGAATCAGGAATGACCAGAAATATTTAGGATACAATGAGAAGGAAAAGAAAGGCTTTTCAAAAGTACAAGGGGAGCAGATCAGTGCAGATATAGAATATGCAAGGTGTAGCTAGAAAGCAACTAGGAAAGCAATGAAGGGGATATGAGAAAGCTCTGGCTGGTAAAAATAGGGAATATCTCAAGGTATTCTCCAGGTATATCAATGGGAAGAGGATAACCAAGGAAAGAGTAAGGCCCAACAGGGACAAAGGGGGGAATCTATGGCTGGAGTGAGAAGACATTGGGATGATGTTGAATGAATACTTCACATCTGTCTTCACCAAGAGAATGAGGATGATGGTATGGAATTCAGGGAGAGAGACTGTGAGGTGCAGATCAAATTATCATAGAGAAGAACATTATCCCTGAAAGTTGGCAATCAAGTCGATAAGGTTGTTAAGAAGGCATATGGAGTCTTGGCTTTTATTGGTAGGGGGAATGAATTTCGGAGCCGCAACGTCATGTTGCAACTGTACAAAACTCTGGTGCGGCCGCACTTGGAGTATTGTGTACAGTTCTGGTCCCCATGTTATAAGAAAAATGTGGAGCCATTGGAGAGGGTGCAGAGGAGATTTACCAGAATGTTGCCTGGTATGGAGGGCAGGTCTTATGAAGAGAGGCTGAGGGATTTGAGGTTGTTTTCGTTAGAAAGAAGGCGGCTAAGAGGAGACCTTATTGAAACATATAAGATGATTAGAGGTTTAGATAGGGTGGACAGTGATAGCCTTTTTCCTAGGATGGAGAAAGCTAGCACGAGGGGACATAGCTTTAAATTAAGGGGTGGTAGTTATAGGATGGATGTCAGAGGTAGGTTCTTTACCCAGAGGGTGGTAAGGATATGGAATGCCCTGCCTGCTGCAGTTGTAGATGTGCCAAGTTTGGGAGCGTTTAAGAGGTCCGTGGATAGGTTTATAGATGAAAAGGGAATGGTTTAGGTTAGAAGGTCATTGCTTTTTCTTCATTGGTCAGCGCAACATCGAGGGCCAAAGGGCCTGTTCTGCGCTGTAATGTTCTATGTTCTATGTTCTAAGAACAAGGTATTGGAGGCGTTGGCAAACATAAAAGTGGATAAATCTTCAGGTCCAGATGAATTGTGCCCTCAGCTGTTGTGGAAGGCAAGGGAGAAGATTGCAGGAGCTCTGACCCAAATTTTCAATTCCTCTCTGGCCATGGGGAAGATGCCAGATGACTGGAGAACAGCTAATGAGGTGCTGCTTTTTAAGAAGGGTTGTAGAGATAAACGAGTGAACTAAAGACCAGAGTCTTACATCAGTGGTAGGGAAACTATTAGAGAAACATTTGAAGGAGGGTATCTATCTCCACTTGGAGAGGCAATGTTTGATCAGGGATAGTTAGCATGCCTGCGTCAGAGGGAGGCCATGCCTAACAAATTTGATTGAATCTTTTGAGGAGGTGACCAGGTGTGTAGACGAGGATAAAGCAGCTGATGTAGTTTACCTGGATTTCAGTAAAGCCTTTGACAAAGTCCCTCAGGGAAGATTTGTAAAGCAGATAAATTTGCATGGGGTACAGGGTATTTTGAAAAAGTGAATTCAAAATTTGTTCAGTTGTAGGTAACAGAGGCTGCTTTAGTGATTGGAAGCTAGTGTCCAGTGGCATACCAGAAGGTTTTGTGTTGGGCCCCCTATTATTTTTCATTTATATAAATGACATTGGTGACAACGTAGGGTTAGTAAGTTTGTGGATGACACAAAGGTTGGGCGGTTAACAATGAGGCGGAGTGCAGAGTGGGTTACAAGATGATATGGATGAAATGGTCATTTGGGCAAATAAGTGACAAATGGAATTTAATTCTGAGAAGTGTGAGGTGATACATTTTGCAAGGAGTAATTTGACAAGAAAGTAGTCAATGAATGGTAGGACTAGGATGTTCAGTGGAACAAAGAGACCTCGGGATATTTATCCATAGATCTCTGAAAGCGGAAGGGAATGTTGGTAGGTTGGCGAAGAAGTCATATGGTATACTTGCTTTTATCAATCGAGGCACAGATTTACAGATTTCAAAAGCAGCAAAGTCATATTGGAGTTGTATGGAGCTTTGGTGAGGCCACAGCTAGAGTATTGTGTGCAGTTCTGATCACCACATTATCAGAAGATGTGAATGCACTGAAGAAGGTGCAGAGGATATTCACTACGACGTTGCCTGGGATAGAATATTTATGTTATGAAGAGGGGTTGGGAATGCTTGAGTTGTTTTCATTGGAGCAGAGAAGACTTGAGGGGGTGACCTGATCGAGATATATAAGATTATGAGGGGTAGGGGCAGGGTAGATGAGGAGCAGCTGTTCCCCCTAGTTGAAGGATCAGTCATGATGGAACATAAGCTCAAAGTGAGGGGTAAGTGGTTTAGGGTGGATATAAGGAAAAGCTTGTTACCAGAGGGTGGTGAAAAGTCTGGAATGCAACGCCTGGGAGGGTGGTAGAGGTGGGATGCCTCAAATCCTTTAAAAAGTACTTGGATGAGCACTTGGCACATCGTAATATTCAGGGCTATGGGCCAAATGCTGGTTAAAGTGATTAGGTGGGAGGTCAGGTGTTTCCAATGTGTTGGTGCAAACTGGGTGGACTAAAGGGTCTCTTCTGCACTGATTCAGCCATCCGTATGAACTCTGATCTCCTCCCTCCCTGTGCTCTAAGGCAAGGGTTCCGGATACCAAGGTTGATGAAATTTTATGCAGAAGGACAGTCTTTAAGGATTCCCTGAATCCTAAGCCAAGAAATAAATGCTGTGTGCTTGCGAAACACATCGTTCGCAGTTGGCAGTTCTGCTCTGAGCTTGGCACTTTCTACACTTCACTGGTAACTTCCGTGGGCTGAGTGTGTTTTCTATGGAATGGAATCAGTCAGGTTGTTAGATGCCTTGGGATCCAATCGCAAACACAAGTTTTGGGAGCGTACAGATAATTGTTAAATAATAAGTGAAGTATACGATTCACCAAGACGCTCTGTGGGACGGAACGTATAAGTGGTCGGATACACTTGAGTTGTTTTCATTGGAGCAGAGAAGATTGAGGAGTGACCTAGTTGAGGGGTACAAGATTATGAGGGGCATGAATAAGGAGCAGTTGTTTCCCCTTAGTCAAAAGAAGACATGGGTTCAAGTTGAGGGGCAGGAGGTTTCGTGGGAATGTGAGAAAAATATCTTTTTAGCCAGAGAGTGGTGATAGTCTGGATGTGCTGCCTGGAGGGGTGGTAGAGGTGAGTCACCCCACATCCTTTAAAAAGTATCTGGATGAGCACTTGGCACATTATAATATTCAGGATTATGGGCCAAGTGCTGGCAGATGGGATTAGGTGGGAGTTTAGATGTTTCACACATGTCAGAGCAGACGCCTTGGGCCAAAGGGCCTTTTCTGCACTGCATGATTCTATGGTTCTATAATGTGCATTTTTAAGTATTATATCTGGAACTCTACCACCTCACCCGCCATGGAATTGGCGCAGGCAAGCATCCGACAATGGAAATCTCCGTTGATCTTGGGTGGAAATTTTTGATCTCGCCTGAACGAGAGTGTAAAATCCTGCCCCATATGTATAAAATATAATGTTAATGAAACAGACTAATATGTTCTGTATTATATCATGCAATACAGTATGTATATTGTTAGGGTACCAGACTAGAAACCCCAAGTCTAAGGTCACTCTAGACCCCAACAATTTTTCTATTTCGGCATTAATGTGAGGATAAGATTACCAGCAGCTCTCTGGCCATAGCACTGCAGTGGCCAGAAGAGGCACTGCCGGAACATAACTGGAACTAAGTGCCACTGTTTCACTCCAGGCCGGCTTCTGCTGACACACTTTTATCAAAATAAATTTTATTTAATAACACAGTTTAATTATAACAAATGAATTAGCTTAACTTCTAACAACTGAACAATATTTAAATATGACGAGATACAATTCTTCACTGCTAACCTATCGCTATGAGTTCCAATCAAGCAATGTTTCTCTTATTGTCTTAAATCTCTTTTTAAAATTAGTTAGCAAAACACAGGCATACTTGGTTTGACTTAAGTTAGCAGGCTCAAGCTTTTAGAACACTACTGGAGAGAAAAAGAGAGACAGAGAGAGAGAGAGAGACGTTGCTTTCTTTGTGCAGCCCAGACAGCAATTAATTGCCACTTAAGAATCATTTCCTATCCATTCTCAGTATTTAGGTAGGTGGATAAATGTCAGATTGGGGAGATAAAATGAGCAAATATACATCTCAGGCAGGAAGCTGTGTTGTCTCCATCAGAACCCCCATTCCGATAGTGGGCACCCTCCCATCAGAGTGATGAGACCTTCAGACCTCCCTCCCCCGATGGTCTATCCCTCAGGAACACAAAAGCCCACCTTATGATACCCTAGATGACCTTCACCCTCCCCTTCCAGGGCCCTCTGTCCCTTATCTTCACCACGGCATTTAGTTCCAGACACGTTGCTGCAGTGCCTCTTCCGGCCACTCCAGCGCTATGCCCAGGGTGACCAGGGAGCTGCCAGCCAATCTGATGGAACTCAGGGAGAGAAACTGTGAGGTTTTGGCTGGCAGCTCTCTAAGGCAGGACTTCTACCTACGTGAGAACGAAAGCCACTTCTTATGCCAGTTGGTGCTTGCTAGAGTGTGAAATCAGCAAGCCTGTTGGAGTCGATGGGGATGTGAGCCCCCTCCATCCTAAATATTTCATCCACTGTTGTTTAACAAAGTACAAGGGGAAGAATCCACAGTGCATCCTCTGGGAGAATTACAGAAAAACCTTCTAGAGGATTCCTGTACTATTCTGTACATGGACAGACTCCAGAAGTTGAAGTCAGTTTTAGTGATGATGTGAATGCTGACATTATTATCAATAAATCTACATAAATCCAGGCTTATATACTGTGCAATATATTCCGTGATAGGCACCTTAGTATATATTATGCCATACATACAATATTATTGATGCTTCCTGCCACATGCCTGTGATTTATAATGTGCTGTTGTATAAAAAAATGAATCCATTTGATAATAATACTAATGAATATTATGGTAATATTTTACAATTGGGCATTATAATATGATCCATGTTGTATTATAAGCAAATATCAACGATTACCCACTTCCAGCAGACCAGGTTGAATCAATGATCTTGCTCTCTTTGCATGGGTGAGCAAGTTGAAAGTAAATTTCCATATGCTGGAACTCACCCAAAGCTTTGCTGTGTGGATGCTAACTTGCACAGGGTCCAGTCCACCCGTCGCTCCTCTTCTTGCTGACCTCCAATAGTCCTCTGACTGGCAATGCCTTGATTTTAAATGTCTCAATCCCTGTTTCCAGATTGATTAAATACATGGAGTTATGAGGATTGGGTGGGACTGTAGCCGATGCACTGTCGGTGGGCCTTCTATACTATTTCATGATTCTATGTTTCTACCACCGCCCTTTCCAATCTTCTGCAGACCCACACACCTCAGAGATCAGATGAGATCTCTGCTCTCCCTCAAGTTCTGGCCTCTTAAAGAAGTTAAAGTTTATTTATTAGTCACGAGTAGGCTTACATTCACACTGCTATAAAGTTACTGTGAAAATTCCCTAGTTCGGTGCCTGTTCAGGTACACCGAGGGAGAGTTTAGCATGGCCAATGCATCTAACCAGCACATTTTTGGAGTGTGGGAGGAAACCGGAGCACCCAAGGAAACGCATGCAGAGAACGTGCAAACTCCACACAATTACCCAAGCTGAGATTCGAACCCAGGTCTCTGGCGCTGTGAGGCAGCAGTGCTAACCACTGTGCCACCATGCTACCCCTCTCATGCATCCCCAACTTGAATTGCCCCACCGTCAGTTGACACATTCTCACATTTTTCCGCAAGTTGGTCAATGGGAATTTGCAGATGGCAAATGGTGAAAAATCCAAAGCTCGATGCTGAACCCGCAGCAGGTTTGCTGGTCACGGGAGGGTGCGTGTGTGTGTGTGCACGTGTGTGCGTGCATGTGCGTCCGTGTGTGCGCGCGCAAGGATGGGCTCACCTTTCCAGGTTCCTCCAAGAGATGGATATCTCATCATTTCCCCGTTACAGCTCCATCTTTAGACACTGTGCTTGTGCCAAGAAGTTTACGAATAGCTATAATAGACAACACATGAGGAACAGAAGTTAAAATGAGGTTCGGAATTGGAATCAGTCATGCACATTTCACAAGTTTGGTACTCTCTGCCAAGCTGTAATCTGTGCAGCATCACCCATAATGAGAAGGGGCATGAAGCTGGCACCTGATACTCTGAAATTCTGATGGATAATGAGAAACTGATTTACTAATTCCCTTTACTGCGGCTGATTATTAATTGGTTGAGTATCTCTCTCTCTGACAGGGCTACATGAGGCCTTTGAAGCAGCCGGAGAATTCATGTATCTGCGACCTGGCACTCGTGGACGATATGTTTTTCCAGATTCCGGAAATTCTGGAACATCACGAGAAGTTTTTGGAGCAGGCCCACCACTGTGTCCAAAACTGGCACGAGAAGCAGAAAGTGGGTGACCTGATGATTGAAACAGTGAGTACGGCACAAACCTACACATCACCCAAACAGAGCACAATAAATACTGCACTGGCATTGGGATGGGAAGGGACTGAGTTCTGGCTGGTTGGCAGGACACCATTTGCTTTATGTATTCCTACAGCTCTTTCCCCTTCACAGAGCAAGCCAGAAACAAGCTGCAGCAATTTAAGAGCAGCCTCGGAGAGCTGTATATGTTACATGTGCAGATCATTTGATCAAAGTGCTTCACTCCTCTTGTGATACCATTGAGTGTATTTCAACAGAAGGGTTGACCTGCACTGGTTACCATATTAACACTGCGCAGGAATAGATCAACATTACTGATTTTTCCAGTCATATTGAGCTTGTTTGTCCAGTGCAGTTGTGATGGATTCGCTGGCTAGGACATGCCTCAATCACATCTACACTTTATAATGGAGCCCATACTGGAAGTTGGGCATTTACAGCACAGTACAGTGAGATATGCTGCACTGTGAGCAGCGCAAAAGACAGCGGACTAAGATACAGAATGCTTACTAAAGAAGTATCCTCGATTCCATTTTAGATTCGGCGTAAGATTCGAATTAGCAGTACAACAAGGGGAGGGGTGCACAGTGGTCAGCACTGCTACCTCAAAGCGCCAGACTCTGGGTTTGATTCCCAGCTTGCGTCACTGTCTGTGCTGAGTCTGCAAGTTCTCCCCATGTCAGCGTGGGCTCCCTCTGGGAGCTCCCGTTTCCTTCCATAGTCCAAAAGACATGCTGGTTAGGTGAATTGGCCATGCTAAATTCTCCCTCAGTGTACCCAAATCCATGTGGTGACTAGGAGATTTTCACAGAAATTTCATTGCAGTGTTAATGGAAGCCTACTTGTGACATTAATAAATAAGCTTTAAACCTTAGCAACACTTTGCAATTCTGTTGATACTCAAACACAGTAAAACGTCCCAAGGTGCTTCACAAGCATGTTAGTCAAACAAAATTAACACTCAGCAATAATCGATTTATTGCTGATTTGTCCTGTGTCCCTGGGCAGGGTTTTCTGGCCCCGTCCGCTGCCGGCATAGTCCAATCCCACCATAAATCAAGGGACTTTAAGGTTGACCCCCCACCACGTTCCTCACGGCCGATTCTACCCAAGGTAGAGCTAGAAAATCCCAGCCTCTGCCTTTGACAACAAAATTAAGCTGCTTCTAAGACGGGAATCTTCCCACCATTCACACTGGAGGGATTTTCCACAGTGAACGGCGATTTGGCTGGCCACCAAATTCTCCGACTTTGCTACTCCGGAAGCATTGTGAGAACGGCAGGTAAGATCACTCACAAAGACTTAGCGACTTGCCAATTTTTCCCATAGTGTTTTAGATATATAATGTGTAGATCTACATATATATATTATATATAATACCTCCATTTTGGAATCAGGCTAGCCTGTGATGCATTTAGTGGAAAGCTACTGTTACTTACTGTTGCTGCTGACAAAAAAATGTCAAAAGTCAACCTTCCCGTAATTAGAATTGGAAATGTAGGGGCTACAGCATGACCTCAAGGTTTACCTGATCAAATAAATCGCTCAGGTTTTGTTAGGGTTTGTGACATTATCTGAATTCCTCAATCAGGTTAGCAATCTTTACTTAACACCCTAGATTTAAAGTACTTGTTATATTGCATTGTGCAAAGCTTAATCGCTGGAGGGGCTGTAGCTTATCTCTCCTGTACCCTTTCCATGTTGTGAGACAGTGAGAGTAAAATGTGTTTCCATGTGGTGCTGGAGGTAGATTATCTACACTGGGAGTAAAATTAGTGTCAGATTATAAAAACGCAGAAAAGCGCAGAATAAGATAAAGGTTTCTTTTGCTCCTGTTGTTCCTATGGCGAATACTGAAAGGTATACTTCGCTGGAGGGTACTCCTTTAATGTTTCAAAGTGAAGATTGAATTTGTCTAGAGTTTTTACACTTGTACAACTTGGATCACTGCCGTCCTTTTCATGTGGGATTTATTCTGGGTCCCCTATTATTCTTTATTTATGTAAACGACATAAATGACTATGTAGGGGTAGGATTAGTAGATTTGCAGATGACACAAAGATTGGACAGGTAGTTAATAGTGAGGCAGAGTGTCTTGGATTACAGGAAGATACAGGTGGAATGTTTAAATGGACAGATAAGTGCAGATAGAATTTAACCCTGAGAGGTGTGAGGTGATACACTTTGGAAGGAGTAATTTGACAAGGAAGTATTCAATGAATGGCACTCGGAGCTTCTGTGGATCGAAGGGACCTTGGCGTTTCTCTCCATAGATCCCTAAAGGTGGAACGGTGTATCAGCAGATGATGAAAATGGCATTTGGGACACTTACCTTTATCAATCAAAGTATAGATTACAAAAGTAGAGGAGTCATATTGGAGTTGTGTCAAACTTTGGTGAGGCGATAGCTAGAGTACTGTGTGCAGTTCTGGTCACCACATTATCGGACAGACATGAATGCAGTGGAGGGGGTTCAGAGGAGATTCATCAAGATGCTGCCTGGGATGAAACATTTAAATTATAAAGAAAGGTTTATAATTTAGTCTTGGTTTGTTTTTCGCTGGAGCAGAGAAGGCTGAGGGGGTGACCTGAATCGAGGTGATCAAGATTATGAGGGACATGGACAGGATAGATAGGGGGTAGCTGTTCCCCTTAGTTGAAGGGTCAATCACAAGGAAACGTGTTTAAAGTGAGGGTCAAGAGATTTAGAGGGGATGTGAGGAAAAACTTGTTTACTCAGAGAGTGGTGATAGTCTGGAATGTACTGCCTGAGAGTGTAGTGGAGGCAGGTTGCCTCACATCCATTAAAAAGTATCTGGATGAGCACTTGGAACGTCATAACATTCAGGGCTATGGGATTAGATGGGAGGTCAGGTGTTTCTTGTGTGTTGGTGCAGACTTGAATGGTGGAAGGGCTTCTTCTGCACCGTATGGTCAAATGGGCAGCTGAGTGGCAGATGGAATTTAACGTTGAAAGGTGTAAGGTGATACACTTTGGAAGGAGTAATTTGACAAGAAAATATTGAATGAATGGCATGACACTAGGAGTTTCTGTGGGACAAAGAGACTTTGGTGTATTTCTCCACAGATCTCTGAAGATGGAGGGACATACTAGCCTTTCTACCACCATTAGTTCGATAAAGAAAAATCCTTCAGAATTATTCCTGTTAGAATCACAGAATCCCGGCAGTGCGGAAGGAATCCATTTGGCCCATCAAGTCTATACCAACCACATCCCACCCAGGCCCTATTTCCAGAACGAAACCCATATTTACCCAGCTAATCCTCTGACATTAGGAACAATTTAGTACGGCCAATCAACCTAACTTGCACATCTGTGGAGTGTGGAAGGAAACCAGAGCACTTGGAGGAAATCCATGCAGATATGGGGACAACATGCAAACTCCACACAGACGGTGACCCAAGGCAGGAATTGGACCTGGGTCCTGGCGCTGTGAGGCAACAGTGCTAACTACTGTGCCACCGTGCCATTCCAAAGCATACAGCTGTAGTTCAGTGCCCAATTTAAAGTTATATATGCAGTTCCATTTTTTCTTCCCACCGTAAATTCCTATGGTGACATTTCGAATGGGAAATGCCTATGTAAACTGTCACATAGTAATCACATGCAGTTGCCTGTAGTGGTATTCCAGTATAACTGGTTCACATAGGCTGGTTACATTGCAAATATCATGTAGGAATTTTTACATGGAAAAATGGGGAGTGTAAACAGCTGTAAGATTTTTAATTATGTTGAGGCCCAGGCCAGAAATTCCAAGGTGTTTTGTGAAATTAGCCTAGACCTTAAGTTTTACATTTGATTTTGGCATTGGTGAGCATAAGGTGTTCCAGTCCAGGTATGATTCAAGTGACCCACTAGAAAGGTTTTATCAAACACAGTTAAAATATAACAATAAGAATTAGCATAACTTTTACCAATGACAAGACTTAAACAAGAGACAGTATAATTCTTAACAGCTAGCTATCTCTGTTATTCCAATTTTAAAGCAATAGCCCATGGAGATACAACCCTTCTTCAGAATTGGTTAGCACTAGAACAAGTATGCTCATGTGATACAAGATTTCCAGCTTTTTAACACCTATGGATGGAAATCCAAACAGCAGTTTTCAGAGAAGGATCTATCCTCAAGACAGTAAAACAAAGAAGGAAACCGGGAGTCCAGCAGCTTCCAGTCTTCAGACTTTAGAGACAGAAAAGGATACCTCTCTCTCTGCAACTTCCAAAATAGCAATACTCAGATAGCACCATCTCCAACTGCAGAGAGGGGTTAAATAAACTTCAATAATCTGTTTATATATGTCAACAGACAGAATAGGTTAATGTTTGAGTGTAAGCCTTGATCAGAAAATTGTTCCTAAATATACGCCCTTTGTTATTGACTTTTTGGCTAAAAAAGCACTTTGGAAGAATCAGAAGTCCTTAGGACTCGCCATTTGCCTATTTTGAAACAGAAACGGGGTAGTGCTGCATTCACAGCATGGGTATACACCACACTTCCAAACTAGTTACTTAGATTGTCTGTTTCAAGATGTTTCCAGCTTTTTGTTTTAAACTGGCTCGAAAGAATTGGGCAGAGCTTCAGAGGTGCACTATTTTTGATGGTAAAGTTAAGTTTAAGTTTTAAAATTTATTTATTAGTGTCACAAGTTAGCTTATATTAACACTGCAATGAAGTTACTGTGAAAATCCCCAAGTGGCCACACTCCAGTGTCTGTTCGGGTACACTGAGGGAGAATTTAGCATGGCTAATGCACCTAACCAGCACATTTTTTGGATTATGGGAGAAACCAGACAGATTGTGGGAGAAACCACAGAGGCGGTGATTCAAGTCGGGAATTGAACCCAGTTCCCTGGGGCTGTGAGGTGGCTAACCACTGTGCCACTATGTTGCTTTAATTTGCTTTATGTTTGCCCCCTGTTCTAAGACACAGCAGTCTTGAAGGTAATTATTGGAGTGCTTTGACACATTCTGGATAATGTGACAGGATAAATGTGATAAAATAAAAAAAATGCATTCCATTGCTAGTGAAATCTGTTGAGATGTGGTGCATTAGTGTTTGAGTTCAGTTGGATTTTGACCCAGTGCTGGCTCAGATATTCAAACACTCAACAAGCATCAGCAGTGTTATTCTAGTGATTCTGAGACATACTTTGTAACCTGGGCTGAATGTTAACACTATGGGCTATTCCCAACAAACTGAGATGCCTTGGTATATTGTGCAAATGCTAAGGATAGAGTGTTGGAGCTTCTGCAGTTACTCTAGAGATTTCTTTCCTCATAGTTCAGGATCTATACATGGGAATGCTGAGGACAGTTAACATTGCTTCAATTTTGGGTGCAATATTTGCAAGTGCTAAGAGTTGATTAGTGGAATTGTCCAGTTTCACTGGGTGGCCAACTTTAGTATTGGTGTGAAATGGTTTCACGTCCTGCCAATGCTGAAGTTATACTCTGATTCCAGCCTGGTAGAGGACATTTCACTCAGCTCCCCTCTGTGCTTAGGTTGGGTTCTGGCAATCTGTTTACATTGCAACTGTTCAGCGCTGGTTACACTTCAAACCAACACGATTAGTGTAACCTAAGTGGTAGCTGGAGTGAACTACAGAATCTCTACATTACAGAAGGAGGCCATTAAGTCTGCACGTGCTCTCTGAAAGAGCATCTTACCCATAGGCCCACCCCTGGTTCTATCCTAGCAATTCTGTGCATTTGGCATCGCCAGTCCAGCTAATCAGCACATCTTTGGGCCAATTTAATGTGGCCTATCATCCAACTTACACATCTTTGGACATTAAGGGGCAATTTAGCTTGGCCAATCCACCCAGCCTATACATGTTTGGATACTAAGGGGCAATTTAGCACAGCCAATCCACTAATCTGCTTATCTTTGGAGTGAAACCATAGCCTGAGGAAGATTCTGTTTGATATCAGCTTATTACAGGCCATTTTGGACAGATCTTATCTCTGAAGTGTATCAACAGGTTATTCAAGTATTGTGGAATCCAGTTAAGCGAAAGAGAAATAATTTACAAATTACGCTCCATTATAGAGTATTTTATAACGGGTTGGTACATTGGTAACTGGATCATGGAAGTCATTGTGTCCTGCAAACCTCACCGTCAATTTGTAAAGATTTAGCCAATAAATTAAGCTAGATTTCAAACCTTGCATATAAGCAGCAGCAGAAGCAGGAAATGGTATTTAAGAATGGCAAGTCAGTTATGATAAAGGGTTTCAATGTGTTCACTAACTTACTTTCACTGGAGTTTAGAAGAATGAGAGAGGATCTCATTGAAATGTATTAAATTCTAATAGAAATGGGCAGACTAGATGCAGGGATGATGTTTTCTCTGGCTGGGAATGGGGATCTAAACAGGTGGTCATGATACAGGTTCGGCCATTGAGAACTGAGAGGAAGTGCAACATCTTTATTCAGAGAGTGGTGAACCTGTGGAATTCTCTGCCTCAGAAGATGCAGAGGCCAAGACACTGAATATATTCAAGATGGAAGTTGGCAGGTGCCTAAACTCTAAAGGCGTCAAGGGGTATGAAATGAGAGCGGGAGAATGGTGAGATAGGGGATCAGTCATGGTTATATTGAATGGCAGAGCAGAGTCAAAGTGTCGTAAGGTCTATTGGAGGGGATGGATGAGGAAAAGGTGTTTCTTTTTAAGAAGGGGAGTAGAAGGATGCCTGAGAAAGCAGAATAAATGATGACGTCAGCTAGCATTGGGGTCAAAATTGAGGTTGAAAAGGAAAATGGTGCAGGCATCTTGAAGAGAAAATAGAAACAGAACATTGAAAATAGGAGCAGGAATAGCCCTTACGACACTTTGACTCTGCTCTGCCTTTGGTCAGTGTAGGGACAGGTGAGGAGTGCCCAGTGCTGGTGTGGCAAATGGAAATTGGTTCAATGGGCTGTGAGATCTGTCAGGAGGAAGTGGTTTTTAATAGTGGCATGTTGGTTCCATTCCTGCTGCCCCAGAGCCACTGCTGTTACTCCTTGGTGTGGAGATGCTGGCATTGGACTGGGGTAATCACAGTAAGAAGTCTCACAACACCAGGTTAAAGTCCAACAGGTTTATTTGGTAGCAAAAGCCACTAGCTTTTGGAGCAGTGGCTGCACCTTCATCACTCACAGTGCCAGTGACCAGGGTTCGATTCCCAGCTTAGGTCACTGTCTGTGTGGAATCTGCACATTAAATTGCTTTGTACTGTCATGAGAACTAGTTAGGGTAAATGCATGGAGTTACTGGGATAGGGTCTGGGTTGGATTGTGGTCAGTGCAGACTCGAGGAGCCGAATGCATTATAGGATTCTATGATTCTAAGATCCACATTGTTGTATTGAGCTGGGTATCCTACAGTACTGGTATGGGATAAGTTGCACCTTACTGGTGTACAGAACTCTGCAGTCAACTAGATAATGTTAAGAACTGAGGTTCTTAGGATTTGGGTATCTGTGCCGCATGTTTGCTGAAAAGGTTGTTTTGATCTTTGCTGTTTTCTTGCTCAGATGTTTATTGTATATCAGTGTTTGATAAATGAGATGTTGTTCATGATTCAGTGTCTTGGCATTCAAGGAGATCTTGAATTCTGTCTTGGCACTGGCATGGTGGGGGTGGAATCTGTTTTGTTGCTCCTGGGCTGAAGATGCCATGTTTTCCAACAGTTGGCCAGCTTTCCAGCATTGTTGTTTCAGTGTTGCCTGTCTGTACTTAAAACTGGACATCATTGCATTAGGAAGCAATTCAGAGAATATTCACTTTGTGGGTCCCTGGGATGCTGGAATACCTCATGAAAAAAGGTTCGACTGTCTAGGCCTAAATTCATTTAGAAGAATGAGAAATGATTTGATTGAATCGCACAAGGGGACTTGACAAGAGTGGATGCTAGGAGGCTGATTCTATTTGTGTGAAACTGAAACGAGGGGACACAGTTAAAAAATGACAGGTCTCCAATTTGAGACAGAGATGAGGAGGAATGTTTGCTTTCAGAGAATTGTGAATCTGTGGTGGCATGGTCACTGAATATCTGAAAGGTGGAGATTGATAGATTCCTGACTAACAAGGGAGTCAAAGGGTAGGCTGGAAAGTGGAATTAAGACCACGAGCCATGAGCCTAACAAATGACAGAGCAGGCTCGAAGAGCTAGTCTTGCTCCTAATTTGCACATCCTTATGTTGAAAGATTGTTTTTCATCCAGAGTGAAAAGCCTCTTTAAGTTGCTTACAATACTGCAATAGACCGACAAATTCATTCTATCAGTGCTTATGTGAGCTTCAGGGCCATGTGGCTCAATAATGTTCTGCATTGCTCAGTGTTATTTCAATGCCAGCTTTAACTCTGCATATTGCTATTTTCACCTCATTGAGCCTGTGGTGTACATGGGCTACAAACTGACTGGCAGCTAGTAACAGGCTGCAATTTATTCCAAAGACTCAGATGACATCCACAATCCATTGAAACTCAGAGTTGTAACATCGTCTAAAGCTCTTGAAAATACTTACTCACCCTCCTCCATTCATAACTCCAAATGTTGTTGGGAATTGCATTGGTGAATGAGTTATGATATTGTACCGTTTCTTCCGTTATGAAACACAGTGCATACTTCAAACTGAAAAGCGATCCCACACAAGCCAGCCTAGCTTGTACATTAGCTGGAAGGTACAAGTTAATGTACAAGCTATTATGAGTTTTAGCCTGTGGCGGTAGTCTTCTCCCTTGTAAGTGATTGGGGATGCACAGTGGCACAGTGGTTAGCACTGCTGCCTCACAGCGCCAGGGATCTGAGTTCAATTCCCGGCTAGAGTCACCACTGTTTGTGCATGTTCTCTCTATGTTTGTGTGGGTTTCTTCCGGGTGCTCCGGTTTCCTCCCCCAGTCTGAAAGACGCACAGGTTAGGTGCATTGGCTGTGCTAAATTCTTCCTCAGTGTGGCGACCAGTGGATTTTCACAGTAACTTCATTACGGTTTTAATGTAAGCCTACTTGTGACACCAATAAATAAACTTTAATTTCAACAATGATTTGCACTGTGGTGGTTAATTTGATGTTGAACATTTGTTGGTGTGAGTCAGGAGCTCCATTCTGGCATGGCAGTCCCTGCTGTACAGCAGACACTCGGTTGGCAAGCTGCATGACTCTCTGGTCTCTGTCTTCTTTGAAGCCTCTTAGCCAGCTGAATTTTGTGTTTTGGTTGCCCTCTTCCAATGCCCCTCCAACAATTAGCCCTCTACCGAGATCACGGTCATTAGCGACTGTCTCCTAATAGTCAGAGTCACTGTCCACCATCTTCATATCTCACTTGTACATTTCCTTTTGACAAGAGGTTTGGACACCCAGGACATCGTGACCCAGTGGCCAGTTCATTGCACAAAAACTTACTGGGCACATGGCTAACATCCATCTGCTGATTATGGCTGAGCCAATACTGATATCATTGGCTTAGCAGTGAGTGCATATTGACGGAGTGCTTCCATGGTGTAACCTTTTAAAGTTAATTTATTGGTGTCACAAATAGACTTACATTAACAATGAAGTTACTGTGGGAAGATCCCCAGTCCAGTACCTGTTTGGGAGAATTTAGCACAGCCAGTGCACTTAACCAGCACATCTTTTGGACTGTGGGAGAAAATTGGAGCACCCTGGAGGAAACCCATACAGACACAGGGAGAATGTGCAGACTACACACAGACAGTGACCCAAACCAGAAATGGAAGTCGGGTCATTGGCGCTGTGAGGCAGCAATGCTAACCACTGTGCCACAGTGCCGCCCTTGAGTTGGTACAAGAGGTCTCCCTTGGAACCTTTCCACTGGGATGGAAGCTATCATAAAATTGACTATCCTGTCGGCTTGCTCTGTTGCTGTGAAGTTGCAAGCACACTACTTTTCTCCCTCTATTTATGGATTAGTCAATGGTCTCCTTCAGTTGTTGCCTAAGAGATATAAATCCCTGACAGCATATTCTGAAGTCGAACTTTACTCATTATTGACCTTTGAGTGTTGACCATACTTTTTCTGGATTGTTAAGATTTTTGTCATGCGGATCTGACAGGTTCACTCTGTGGAGGCCTTCATTGCTTATTGTAATTTAAATTTTAATGGCTTGTTTATCTGCTTTGGAAAGATCGAAGCTCAGAAACAGCTCAACGTATTGTCAGAGCAAAGTAAGTTGAGAATAGAGGTCCACGTTCTATTAATCTACAACGTAGAACATAGAACAGACAGCACAATACAGCCCTTCGGTCCTCGATGTTGTGCTGAACCCAAGATCAAGCTATTCCACTCCCTATAATTCTGATGTGCTCCATGTGCCTATCACACTTTGGAAGGATTGAAGGTACAGGGTGTGTAGGATCCTTTGAGTTAACAAATCACTTCAGCTGATTAATGTATAGTTATTTTACTTCTAGAGCAGTTTTTCTACAGCGTGTGAAAGGTTGAGGCCCGTCTACTTAGAATCATAGAAACATTACAGTGCAGAAGGAGACTATTCGGCCCACCGAGTCTGCACTGACAACAATCCCACCCTATCCCCGGCAGCCCACATATTTACCCAACTAATCCATCTAACCTACACATCCCGGGACACCAAGGGGCAATTTAGCATGGCCAATTAACCTAAATCAACTTAAGATAAATCTTCAAAATCATGCTGCCACCATGTTACGTTCTTCTATTCAACTTAAAACCTAACAAATTTGATTGAATTTTTTTGAGCATGTAACCAAATATGTCGAATCATAGAATCCCTACAGCACAGAAGGAGGCCATTTAGCCCATTAAGACTGCTCCCGCAACCCCTACATATTTACCCTGCTAATCACCCTGAAACTAGGGTCAATTTAGTGTGGCCAATCAACTTAAATTGCACATCTTTGGAGTGTGGGAGGAAACTGAGCACCCAGAGGAAACTCACGCAGTCATGAGGAGAATGTGCAAATTCCATATAGACAGTGACCGGAAAATGAACCCGGATCTCTGGTACTCTGAGGCAGCAGTACTAACCATTGTACCGCCATGCCGCCCATAGATGAGGGTAGTGCGGTTGATGTAGTTTACATGGATTTCAGCAAAGCCTTTGACAAAGACCCACATGGGACATTTATTAAGAAGGCAAATGCACAAGAGATATGGGATGATCTGATAAGGTGGATTCATAATTGGTTTAGTGGTATGAGACAGAGGGTAATGATGGATGGCTGCTTTAGTGACTGAAGGCCAGTAACCAATGACATACCACAGGGATCCGTGCTATTGTTCATCATTTATATAGATGACATAGATAACAATGTGGGATCAGTAAGTTAGCCAATGACACAAAGGTTAACAGTGAGGTTAAATGTCTTGGGCTACAGGAATCTATAGATGACGTGGTAAAATGGGCAGATAATTGGCAGATGAAGTTTAACCCTGAAAAGTGTGAAGTGACGCACCTTGGAATGAGTAATTTGACAAAGAACTACACTATGGACGATCTGACACTGGGAAGTTCCAAAGAACAAAGAACATAGAACATTACAGCGCAGAACAGGCCCTTCGGCCTTCGATGTTGCGCCGACCAATTAAGAAAAAGCAATGAACCTCTAACCTAAACCATTCCCTTTTCATCCATAAACTTATCTACTAACCTCTTAAACGCCACCAAACTTGGCGCATCTACAACTGCAGCAGGCAGGGCATTCCATACCCTTACCACCCTCTGGGTAAAGAACCTACCTCTGACATCCGTCCTATAACTACCACCCCTTAATTTAAAGCTATGTCCCCTCGTGCTAGCTTTCTCCATCCTAGGAAAAAGGCTATCACTGTCCACCCTATCTAAACCTCTAATCATCTTATATGTTTCAATCAGGTCTCCTCTTAGCCGCCTCCTTTCTAACGAAAACAATCTCAAATCCCTCAGCCTCTCTTCATAAGACCTGCCCTCCATACCAGGCAACATCCTGGTAAACCTCCTCTGTACCCTCTCCAATGCCTCCACATCTTTCTTATAATGTGGGGACCAGAACTGCACACAATACTCCAAGTGCGGCCGCACTAGAGTTTTGTACAGTTGCAACATGACGTTGCGGCTCCGAAATTCAATCCCCCTACCAATAAAAGCAAAGGGACCTTGGTGTATTCATCCACAGATCTCTGAAGGCGGAAAGGCAGGTTAATAGGATGGTGAAAAACCTTATGGCACACTGGCACTTATCAATTGGGGTATTGATTACAAGAGCAGAGAGGTCATGATGGAGGTGTATAGAACTTTGGTGAAGCCACAGCTGGAATACTGTGTATAGTTCTGGTCGCCACATTATAGGAAGGACATGAATGCACTGGCAGGGTTGCAGAGGAGATTCCCCAGCATGCTGCCTGAGATGGAACATTTAAGTTGTAAGGAGACATTGGATAGCTTGGGTTGTTTTCTCTGGAGCAGAGAAGAATGAGGGGGTGACCTGATTGAGGTGTTCAAGGTTAAGAGGGGCATGGACACGAGGCAAAGGAAGCAGCTGTTCCCCTGAGTTTAAGGGTCCGTTACAAGGTGACACAAGTTAAAAGTGAGGAGTGGGAAGTTTAGGCGGGATTTAAGATCACCACCATCCTCACCACCAGACCATCACCACCCTCTTCTTTATCCAGAGGTTGTTGATGGTCTGGAATTCACTGCCTGGGACGGTGTGGAGATGGGATGCTTCACATCCTTAAAAAGTACTGGATGAGTACTTGGCATGCTTAACACTCAAGGCTACAGACCAAATACTGGCAATTGGGATTAGGTGAGCAGATCAGGGCATTTCCAGTGCGGTGTTGATTCGATGGGCTAAAGGGCCTCTTCTGCATTGTAGTATTTTGTGATTCTGTAAAAGTACCAAACATATAAAAAGGAATAGCAAAACAACAATGTGAGGTCCTATTTGAAGATAAGGTTATATAAAAATATTATTAACTGTGAGGCAAAGTATACGTATCTGACTCCTACCACTATAGGAGTAGACAGAATACAAGTTATGGGATTAATACATCACGGCTTATTGAACTGTATAATGATTGACAACAGCTTAAAATACATTCCATCACATCATGTCTATATCATATCACAGCACAATCCACCATTTGCAAGTGATTGAACTGAACTGGTCAGTGCATCGGTGTGCATGTATTATGAGGCCATTCTGCGGCAGAGAAGGGAAATAAATGACTTGCATTTATATAGCACCGTTCATGATCACTGGCCTTCCTAAAGTGTTTCGCAGCCAATAAAATACAGCGTAGTCACTCCAGCAATGACGACAAAGGCAGCAGCCACTGAGTATGGAACAAGATGCCACCAACAGCAATGAGTAAGTCATCTGTTTGGGCAGTTTTGGCTGAGGAATTAGTATTGATTAGGAGACTGTGGGGAACCCAAAATGACCAACTCCAGCATCTCCATGTTCATGAATGATAATGGAACAGGAATCAAATCCAGGCCGAAATTCATTGTATTCCAACTCAAGTGGTGCTCCGAAGGAAAGTTCACACTTTTTCCGGATACGAGGAGTTTGGTTGGGCTTGTTGCTGGGTTAGAACATAGAACATTACAGCGCAGTACAGGCCCTTCGGCCCTCGATGTTGCACCAGCCAGTGGACCCTCTAACCTAAACTATTCCAATATCATCCATATGCCTATCCACCAAACATTTGAATGCCCCCAAAGTAGGCGAGTCCACAACTGCTGCAGGCAGGGCATTCCACGCCCTCACCACCCTCTGTGTAAAGAACCTGCCTCTGACATCCGTCCTATAACTACCACCTCTTAATTTAAAGTTATGTCCCCTCGTGTTGGTCATCATCATCCGAGGAAAAAGGCTCTCACTATCCACCCTATCCAATCCCTTGATCATCTTATACGCCTCAATTAGGTCACCGCGTAACCTTCTTCTCTCTAATGAAAATAACCTCAGGTCCCTCAGCCTTTCCTCATAAGGCCTTCCCACCATACCAGGCAACATCCTGGTAAACCTCCTCTGCACCCTTTCCAATGCTTCCACATCTTTCTTATAATGCGGCGACCAGAACTGTACGCAATACTCCAAGTGCGGCCGCACCAGAGTTTTGTACAGTTGTAACATAACCTCACGGCTCCTAAATTCAATCCCTCTACCAATAAAAGCTAACACACCGTTCGCCTTCTTAACAACTTTATCAACCTGGGTGCCAACTTTCAAAGAGCTGTGTACTTGTACCCCAAGATCTCTCTGCTCGACAACACTATTAAGGGTCCTTCCATTAGCTCTATATTTCATATGCCTGTTATTCCTACCAAAGTGAAACACCTCACACTTATCCGTATTGAATTCCATTTGCCACCTCACGGCCCAGCTCTGCAACCTATCTATGTCCCTCTGCAAACTGTAACATCCATCCTCGCTGTCTACAACTCCCCCCACTTTGGTATCGTCAGCAAATTTACTAATCCAACCCTCTACACCCTCATCTAGGTCATTTATAAAAATGACAAACAGCAGTGGCCCCAAAACAGATCCTTGAGGTACACCACTTGTAACTGCACTCCAGGTTGAATATTTCCCATCAACCACCACCCTCTGTCTTCTATCAGCTAGCCAATTCCTAATCCAAACTGCTAAATCACCTTCAATCCCATGCATCTGCACTTTCTGCAGTAGCCTACCATGGGGAATCTTATCGAATGCTTTGCTAAAATCCATATACATTACATCAACTGCCTTACCCTTATCTACCTCTTTGGTCACCTCCTCAAAAAACTCAATAAGGTTTGTGAGGCACGACCTACCCTTCACAAAACCGTGCTGACTATCCCTAATCAATTTATTCCTCTCTAGATGCTTATAAATCCTATCCCTTATAATTCTTTCCAAGACCTTGCCCACAACAGAAGTCAGGCTCACCGGTCTATAATTTCCAGGATGGTCCCTACTCCCCTTTTTGAACAAAGGGACAACATTTGCCATCCTCCAGTCTTCCGGCACTATACCTGTAGCCAACGATGACATGAAGATCAAAGCCAAAGACTCTGCAATCTCCTCTCTAGCCTCCCAGAGAATTCTAGTGAATCTTAGTGAGTGCTGGTGCATTCCAAGTGGCTAATTTTCTTGGATCCAAGTGGTTGTGTACAGCAAAACTATTTCCTCTTGAACCAGGCATGTTAGCTTGAGGAGAACATGTTCTGCCTCGAAACAGATTATGTTGCCTTATGCTGAGCAACTTTTGAAATATGCTTAATGCTTTAAACAAGTAAACTTTTTTTTGGTTACAGATTTGTCAGATACTGGCACTAGTCGAGATGAGATGGTTGTCAGAGTTATTAAAGGTCTGCTCCCCCCAGATTTTTTATATCTGTTGCCAGTAACAAGCGCCTTCAAGCCTGATATTCATTAGCCAGATGTCTCTTCCTCCGGAGCAGGGCGACTTCTTGCAAGCTGTGCCCAGCATACCTTCTAATTCTATCTTTCACTCTCGCTTCCAAAACTTCATTTTAACTCTTTGAAACTCCAACAATGGTGTGGCTGTAATGTTACGTTCTGCACTCTCACTTTTCCTACTCTACGAATGGTGTGCTTTGCCTATATAACATGCAAGAAACAATAATTAAGGACCCCAAGTGCCCCAGACATACTGTCTTCCACTTTCCTCCACTGGGAAAAAGATACAAAAGTCTGAAGTCACGTATCGAGAACAGCTTCTTTCCTCTTACTGTCAGACTTTTGAATGGACTTCCCCTGCATTAAGTTGATCTTTCTCTACACCCTAGCTACAACAGTAACACTACATGCTACACTCTCTCCTTTCCTTCTCTATGAATGGTATGCTTTGTAGAGCACGCAAGAAACAATATTTTTCACTATATACTAATACATGTGACAATAATAAATCAAATCAAATCAAAATCAAATCTCTCTGTCTTTCAGTATTTCAACAATATTTCTTAGCTCAATGGGAGCAGCTTGCTGTTGCAACAATTTTAATCTTTCTCCCACAAGAGATTTTTCCAACGATTGCTGCTTAGTTTGGGGCTGCGGATCATCTGCCCCCCTGACCCCAACAACCCCCACTATACTTTTTCCTGGGTCTATATTTCTGTTGCAATAGCTTGGAGGTGATGCAGAAATGACACTGTTCCATGGTCCGAATGAAATAAATGTGAAGGTAGAATCGTAGAAAGGTCACAGCACAGAAGAAGGCCATTCAGCCTGCCATGTCCATGCTGGCTGTCCGCAGAAGAAATTCAGCTCGTCCCCCGGCCCCACCTCTCTCCCCACCCATCGCAACCCTGCAAATTTTTTCTCTTCAGGTGCTTATCCAATTTCCCTTTGAAAGCCCCATTAAATTTGCTCCACCATGCTCCTAGGGAAGTGCATCAGATCTGAACTGCTCACTAAGTTAAACAAGCTATTCCATATTACTTTGAATTCTTCCGCCAGTCACCTTAAATCTGCCTGGTTTGGTTCCCATCCCTTCTGCCAATGGGAATTTTCTGTCTCCAAAAGAGAGAATGCTGGAAGATCTCAGCAGGTCTGGCAGCATCTGTATGGAGAGAAAAGAGCTGATGTTTTGAGTCCAGCTGATCCTCTGTCAGAGCTAAAAGGCAGAGAAAGTGGGTTCTATTCTTTTAGCTTTGACAGAGGGTCATCTGGACTCGAAAGGTCAGCTCTTTTCTCTCCTTACAGATGCTGCCAGACCTGCTGGGTGAGATTTTCCAGCATTTTCTCTTTTGATTTCAGAATCCACAGGATTTTGCTTTTATTTAGAAAGTTTCTCTCTCTCCTTTCTGTCAAAGTGCCTCTGCTAAATCCCTTCCCAACTTCTTCTTCCCTAAGGACAACAGCCAATCTGTCCATGGGTTTTTCTGACAATCGACAACGGTTTCATGACATCAGTAGATTCTTAATTCCAGGTTTTTTAATTGAAATTGATCTGCCGTGGTGGGATTCAAACCCGGGTCCCCAGAACCTTGGCTGAGTTTCTGGATTAATAGTCTCACGATAATACCCCTAGGCCATCACCTCTCTTTTGGCATATCCATCCTTGGTGCTGGCCCTGTCTGCCCACGCCAACAAGGGAAAGGGCTCTAAATGATTCTTAACTCTCCATCACACAGCTGAATAACTGAGTGAAAGAAAGTTTATTTTTAGCAGGGATAATCAAGGGTGTTCAAAAAGTAATTAAAAAATAATGCCTTTATGATTTTTTTTTCTCCTGGGTTTCCTGCAGCTCTGTGTAGGATAGAACCGTAGAATGTCTACAGTGCAGAAGGAGGCCATTTGGCCCATTGAGCCTGCACTGACTACAATCTTGCCCAGGCCCTTACCCCAAAACTCCAAATATTTACCCTGCTAATTCCTCTAATGTACATCAAGTTCAATTCTGGCCTTGGGTCACTGTCTGTGCAGAGTCTGCACATTCTCCCCATGTCTGCGTGAGTTTCCTCCGGGTGCTCTGGTTTCCTCCCACAGTCCAAAGACTTGCAGATTAGTTTGATTGGCCATGCTAAATTGACCCTGGTGTTGGAGAGATTAGCAGGTAAATATGTTGGGTTGCGGGAAAAGGGCCTGGGTGGGATTGTGGTTAGTGCAGATTCAAGGGGCCAAATGGCCTCTTTCTGCACTGTAGGGATTCTATGGTACACATCCCGGGACACTAAGGGGCAATTTAGCATGGCTAATAAATCTAACTTGCACAACTTTGGAGTGTGAGAGGAAACCGGAGCACCTGGAGGAAACCCACGCAGACGTGAGGAGAATATGCAAACTCCACACAGACATGAGGAGAATATGCAAACTCCACACAGACAGTGACTCAAGTTGGGAATTAAGTCTGGGTCCACACTCCAGGGATGATGAGCTTTTATGTAGTTGGAGAGTCCAGGACAATGCTGGACAGTTGCTAACCCCTGCTTACAGATTGTTTTCTCTCTCTCACTCTCAGCTTCTCTCTCCAGTGTCAGGAGTGAGTGAGCAGGCCTGCATTCCACAACAGCCGCCCTCTCACAATGCCAGCCGGCTGCCTGCCCCATTTTGCATTAGCCTTTCAACAGCAGAGAGGAGATTTGCGGCGGCTTTTGAGCATATTTTGGAGCTGATCTGAAATGTCAAGTCGGGATCAGCAGCAAAGCCACTGATTTCTGATTCTTGGACAGAGCTCTGGAATGCAATCCCCCAAAAACCACCAGTTAAAAAGCCAGGAATCCAAGTAATAAAAATGGAATTTCACTTATTCAGAGTAAAGCTCTGATAAGAACTGAATGCTCATTTTAAAGAACAGTGTGGGGGGGCGGGGGGAAGTGAGGTGAGGCTGGGGGTGGGAAGGGTTAGTGTGGGGGGGGTGGTGATGGAGGTGGGGCTGGGGATGGAGCTAGAGGTGGGAGGGTAGTGATAGAGATAGGGCTGGGGTTGGGTGGGGGATGGGGGTGGTGATGGAGCTGGGGCTGGGGGTGGAAGGGTGGTGATGAGAACAGTGAGGGGGAAGAACAATGCGGGTGGAAGTGAGGTGGGGCTGGGGGTGGGAAGGGTGAGGTGTGGGGGGGTGGGATAGAGGTGGGGTGGGGGTTGGAGGGGATGGGAGCTGGTGATCGAGGTGGACCTGGGGGTGGGAGGGGGTAAGGGGATGGTGATGAGATGGTGCTGGAGGTGGTGATGGAGATGAGGCTGGGGGTAGGGGGTGGTGCTGAGATGGGGCTGAGGGTGGGAGGGGGTGAGAGTGGTGATGGAAGTGGGGCTGAGGGTGGGCTGGAGGGGAGTGGTGATGGAGGTGGGGCTTGGGGTGGGAAGGTGTGGGAGGTTGGTGATGAGATGGTGCTGGGGATGGTGATGGAGGTGGGGTTGTGGGGTGGGGAAGGTGGTTGGCAGGGATAAGCAGGAAGCAAAGCTGATGGAAACAAGCAGGCAGTGTAATGATCTGCAGCAGTTTTCCTGACATTATAAAATTCCTATGGTGTAGAAAGAGGCCATTTGGCCCATTGAGCTTGCATGGACCCTCCATCAGAGTGTATTAAACAGGCCTACCACTTCCCCTAGTCCCGCAACCTCATGCATTGGTTAACTCACCTCACTGACATGGGCTAAATTCCTATATAGCTGTGCTATACTGTTTTATCCACTCAAACTCCAAGGATGGGATTTTCCAGCCTTGGGGCGAGCATGGCTGGAAAATCCCATCTGAGTTCAGCAGGCTTTTATGTGATCCGTATCCCGCCTGTTATGATTCCCGTGATGAGCAGGATGGGAAAATTCTGCCCAAGATCATCGTTAACGCAAAATGCAGCAGGGCTGAGAACCTTGAGATTTGAGTCAGGACCCGACCTGAATCCAACTGCCTTGTGCCAACTCGCACTGCTTTCTCCCTGCTCCCCCATTCTGGGTGCACTCGTTCACACTGCGGCCTACTCTGTCTCCAAACTCCTGCACGCGCACGTACACACACGCACGCACACACACACACACGCACACACACACACGCACACACAGACTCACACACACAAGCTCTCACACACACACGCTCACACACACACATGCACACACACATACACACACACAAGCTCTCACACACACACATGCACACACACACATACACACACACAAGCTCTCACACACACACGCTCACACCACACACACCCACACACACACACAAGCTCTCACACACACATGCACAAGCTCTCACACACACATGCTCACACACACACACCCACACATCCATACACAGACACACACACACATACAAGCTCTCACACATACACGCTCACACACACACCCCCACACTCCCACACACAGATACACACACACACAAGCTCTCACACACACAGACACACACAGACACACACACACACACACACACAAGCTCTCACACACACAGACACATACAGACAGACACAGATAGACAGACAGACACACACACACAAGCTCTCACACACACACATACACACACAAACACACACAGAAGCTCTCACACACACATACACACGCGCGCACACACATACACACACAAACACTCTCTCTCTCTCTCCCTCTCCCAGTTCCCTGCTCTCTATAATTAAGTTAAAATCCTAAAAGTGGCACTTACAATCCAGAGAAATGCAGCATTCAAATGAGAAGGCTGCACATGACCAGCAATACTGAGTGAGTCTGTGGGTCATGATGGGAAAGAGGGGTATTAATGCCAGACGAGAGATTTGAATTTACATTTTGGGAACCAGTAAATTCTGTCTTCAAGCTCCTTACTTGTCATCAGTGATTTATTTCCGGTTTTCCAACGTGTCTTCTGACTTTAGAAAAGACATTGATTTGTGAGGTACAATTCTATGGACTCCAGCCTCTCCTCACCCATACGCTCATACTTCATGTTGAAGGTGACATCTTTTGGATGCAGTTAAACATGAACAAATAAGATTAACTAGGCATTTATCTCTCTTTTGATTTGACTTGATTTGAATTATTATTGTCACATGTATCGGGCACAGTGAAAAGATTTCTTTCATGCCCTATACAGACAAAACATACTGTTCGTATAGAGGAGAAGAAAAGCAGAGGATGCAGAACATCGTGCTACAGTTATGCATAGGCTTTCGAGAAAGATCAGCTTAATGTGAGGTTGGACCATCCAAAAGACTGATAATAGCAGAGAAGAAGCTGTTCTTGAGTAGGTTGGTATGAATTTTCAGGATGCGTTTATACTGGAGAGCATGTAGAAGAGATTCACCAGGATGTTGCCTGGGCTGGAGCGTCTCAGCTATCCAGTGAGACTTGATAGTTTGGAATTATTTTCTTTGGAGTAGAGAAATTTATACATCTGATTGAGGTGTAATTGGAGTTGGATTAAAGGGCAGGAGGTTTATAACAACATAAGAACTAGGCGCAGGAGTAAACCATCTGGCCCCTCGAGCCTGCTCCGCCATTCAATAAGATCATGGCTGATCTTTTTTTGGACTCAGCTCTTACCGGTCCACTCACCATAATTCTTAATTCCTTTACTGTTCAAACATTTATCTATCCTTACCTTAAAAACATTCAATGAGGTAGCCTCAACTGCTTCACTGGGCAGGGAATTCTACAAATGCACAACCCTTTGTGTGAAGAAGTTCCTCCTCAACTCAGTTCCTAAATCTGCTTCCCCTTATTTTGAGGCTATGTCCCCTAGTTCTAGTTTTACCGGCCAGTGGAAACAACTTCTCTACTTCTTTCTTATCTATTTCCTTCATAATCTCATACGTTCCTACAAGATCTCCCCTCATAGTTCTCAATTCCAATGAGCATAGTCCCAGTCTACTCAGTCTGTTCTCATAAGTCAACCCTCTCAACTCTGGAATCAACCCAGTGAATCTCCTCTGCGCCCCCTTCAGTGCCAGTACATCCTTTCTCAAGTAAGGAGACCAAAACTGTGCACAGTTCTCCAGATGTGGCCTCACCAGCACCTTTATACAGCTGCAACATAATCTCACTGTTTTTAAACTCCATCCCTCTAGCAATGAAGGACAAAATTCCATTTGCCTTCTTAATTACTTGCTGCACTTGCAAACCAACTCCTTGAAATTCTTGCAATACGACACCCCAGTCCCTCTGCCCAACAGCATGCTGCAGTTTTTTACCACTTAAATAATAGTCCATTTTGCTGTTATTCCTGCCAAAATGGATGACCTCACATTTACCAACATTGTACTCCATCTGTCAGATCCTCGTCCACTCACTTAGATTATCTATATCCTTTTGCAGACTTGCAATGTCCTTTGCACACTTTGCTGTTCTGCCCATTTTAGTGTCATCTGCGAGTTTTGACCACTATTCTTGGTCCCCAACTCCAAATCATCTATGTAAATCATAAATAATTGTGATCCCAACATTGATCCCTGAGACACACCACTAGTCACTGATCACCAACCAGAAAAACACCCATTTACCCCCACTCTTTGCTTTCTGTTAGTTAGCCAATCCTCTATCCATACTAATACATTACTCATAACACTGTGCACCTTTATCTTATGTAGCAGCCTTGCTGTGACGCCTTGTCAAATGCCTTCTGGAAATCCAGACACAATCTGGATTCACAATCCACAGGTTCGCCATTGTCCACTGCATATGTAATATTCTCAAAGAATTGCACCAAATTAATCAAACATGATCTGCCCTTCGTGAACCCATGCTGCATCTTACCAATGGGACAATTTATATCCAGATGTCTCGCAATTTCTTCCTTGATGATAGATTCAATCATTTTCCCTACGATAGAGGTTAAGCTAACTGGTCTATTGTTATCTTCCCTTTTTTAAACAGTGACTTCACATTTGCTGCTTTCCAATCTGCAGAAACCACACCAGAGTCCAGCGAATTTTGGTGCATTTGCTATTTCTCCCGCCATCTCTTTTAGTATCTAGGGATGCATTTCATCAGCAACAGGAGACTTGTCCGTCTTTAGCCCATTAATATGCCCAACACTACCTCTTTCATGATAATGATAGTTTCTAGGTTGTTACCTGCCTTCCTGTCATCAATTTTTGATATGTTATTTGTGTCTTTCACTGTGAAGACCGACACAAAATACCTGTTCAATGCTTCAGGCATTTTCTCATTTCCAGTTATTACATTCCCTTTCTCGTCTTCTAAAAGACCAATGTTTACTTTCACACTTTTTTGTTTTATATATTTGTAGAAACGTTTGCTATCTGTTTTTATATTCTGAGCTAGTTTACTCGCATAATCGATCTTACTTTCCTTTTATAGCTTTTTTCGTGGCTTTCTGTTGATTTTAAAGATTTCCCAATCCTCTAGGTTCCCACTAATTTTTGCCACTTTATATGCATTTCTTTCAATTTGATTCTCTTCTTTATTTCCTTAGATATCCATGGCTGATTATCTCGTTTTCTATGGTTCTTCCTTACCAGTGTTGTATACGTTTGCAGAGCACTGTGAAAGATCGCTTTGAAAGTCCTCAACTGTTCCTCAATTGTCCCACCATAAAGTTTTTGCTCCTTATCTTAGCCAATTCCTCCCTCACCCCCGATAGTCTCCTTTATTTAAGCATAAGACACTGGTATTAGATTTTACTTTCTTACGCTCCATCTGTATTTTAAATTCAACCACACTGTGATTGCTTCTTTCAAGAGAATCCCTAACTGCGAGATCACTAATTATTCACATCTCATTACACAAGAACAGATCTGGGATAACTTGTTCCCTTGTCAGTTCCATTACATATTGTTCAAGGAAGCTATCATAGACACTTTGTATGAACTCCTCCTCAAGGCTGCTTTGACTGACCTGGTTTGACCAATTGATATGTAGATTAAAATCTTCTGTGATAATTACTGTACCATTTTTACATGCAGTTATTTCTTTGTTTATTTCTTTTCCCACCATGATGTCATTACTTGGTAAACTATAAACTACGCCTATCAGTGACTTTTTCCCCTTACTGTTTCTAATTTCCACCCAAATGGATTCAACCTTTTTTTCCATAGAACCTACATCATCTCTCACCATCACCCTGATGTCATCCTTAAATATCAGAGCTACGCCACTTCCTTTAACTTCCTGTCGGTCCTTCCGAACAGTTTGGTACCTCTGGATATTCAATTCCCGGTCGTGACCTTCCAGCAATCATGTCTCTGTAATGGCCACCAAATCATACTCATTCGCAATGATTTGTGCTATCAATTCATTTACCTTGCTTTGAATGTTATAAGAATTCAGATAAAGTGCCGTTATGGTAGTTTTTCTACTTTCTTTTTGAATTCTAACACTTCCATTAATAACTTCTCCTGAGTTCTCCTTCCTTTTAACTTTTTTACTGATTTATGTAATTGGAACTTTCTCCCCACATTTTGTCCTTGCTCCCTTCTTCTTGGACTCCTTACATAGGTTCCCACCCCCTTGGCATATTAGTTTAGACTCTCCCCAACTGCCCTAGCAAACATCTCCCTAGGACATCAATCCCAGTCCTGCCCAAGTGTAACCCATCCAATTTGTGTAGATCTCACCTCCCCCAGAACCAGTCCCAATGTCCCAGGAATCTGAAACCCTTCCCCGACATCATCTCTTCAGCCACGTATTTATCTGATATCTTCCCTCATTTCTACTCTGACTAGCTCGTGACACTGGTAGTAATTCTGAGATCACTACCTTTGAGGTCTGATTTCTTAACTTTCTTCCTAGCTCCCTGTATTTTGCTTTTAGGACTTCATCCCTTTTTTTACCTATGTCGCTGGTACCAAAGTGTACTCCGACTGTTGGCTGTTCACCCTCCCCCTTCAAAATGTCCTTGACCCCAGCACCAGGGAGGCAACATACCATCCTGGAGTCTCGTTTGCGGCCACAGAAATGCCTGTCTATTCTCCTTACAATTGAATCCTCTGTAACTATTGCACCAGCACACTTTTTACCCTTCCCCTCTGCAGCAGAACCAACAATGGTACAACAAGTTTGGCTGCTGCTGCTTTCCCTGGAGAGGTCATTCTCCTCGACAGTATCCAAAGCCGTATGTCTGTTTTGCTGGGAAATGGTCACAGGAGATTTCTGTATTACCTGCCTATCTCTCTTGCTTTGTCTGGTGGTCACCCATTCTCTTCCTGCCTGTGGAGTCTGAGCCTGCGGTATGATCACCTCTCTATACATGCTGTTATGATACTCTCTGACTCGTGGATGCTCCACAGTGTCTCCAGACGCCTCTTCAGCTCTGAAACTCCAGGAGCTGTTGCTGGAGACAATTCTTGTACGTATGCTGACCCAGTGGATTGGAACTGTCTACAGACTCCCACATGGAGCAAGAGGAGCAAACCACAGCTTGGAGCCCTCCCGTCATTGTCTTATTCCTTTAAATTAAACTTTTGAAAGATATTTTGTTTTGGATATATACAATTTTCTAGGCCCTTCTTTCCTGCTCCTTGTTACTACCAAATATAACCTTTTCAAACTATAAACCACAGAAATTACACAGGGACACTGTTGTGATGTGTACAACAACTTCAATGCCAAGAGCAAAACCAAAAAAGAACACTTACCAATCAGCACTCATACTTACAGCCTCTGCTGCCTGTTTCATCCAACTCCCTGCGTTCATCCAACTCCAAAAGCACTTCCCTCAGTCAGACATCACTCACCTTGTAGGCAGAGCAGCACTCTGAGGTCCCTGTTTTTATAGGCACAACTTACAAGGCCCTAGAACTGGTTTTAACTAGCTGTACAAACAACCATACAAGTTCAGTTGAGGATTTATAGATGTGAAGAAAAACATTTTCACCCAGACGGCAATGGGAATCTGGAAAACATTGCCTGATACATGGTGGAGGCAGGAACACTCACAACTTTTAAGAAGTATTTAGATGAACATTTGAAATGCCATAGGCTAGGGGCCAAGTGCTGGAAAATGGGGTTAGAATAGACCAGTGCTTGATTATCAGCATGAACAAGATGGGCCGAAGGGTCTCTTTCCGTGCTGTAATTCTCTACAACTCTGTCTGCTCTACCCGGTCTGGCCTACATGTGACTCCAGACCACAGCAATGTGGTTGACTCAACTGCTTTCTGAAATAGTTGAGGAAACTGCTGATTTTGAGGGTAATTAGCATTGGACAACAAATGTTGGCCTAACCAGTGATGTCCACATCCCACAAAAGAATTTTTAAAAATTGAAAGCAAAATTAAGCTGTATCTTGTGATAATAGTAAACCAAACAGGTAATAGTTTGGATGAGGCAGTAAGCGAAATATATAGCCATCACTCGCTTTATTTCCCCTCTGCCCTTTCCCAGCTACTCACTTTTATATCTCCTACTGCCTTCATCACTTCTATTTCCTCCGTTAATCCTACTCCTTCATCACTCCTCCTCCCCCATTCATTCCATTCTCATTCATCAGTCATGCTCCCTTCATCACTCCAATCTCCTTCATTCAACTCGCCTTCATCACTTCCACTCCCTTCATCACCCTACCTCCTTCTGCCTGCTCCATGCTATAGTCCTAATCTTATCACTCCTAACCTTCATCATTCCTAACCTTCTTCATCAGTCCCATTGCCTTCGTCACTCCTACCCCATTTTAAATATTTAGTATGCATTGTTTGGTTTTGTTGTATTAAGATTATGCTTCACTCACTTTCTCATTATATCTTGACTAGGGTCTATAGTCATGTTCATGTTGAGCTGTCACCTCTGTCAAAGGTGCTGGCCAATACTTTTTAATGTTCTAGTTTGATGTCTGTGTGGGCTCAGGGCTGTGAAGGACAAATCTAGGACAGACATGCATTCCTTTGCACAGAGAATGTTCAATACCTGGAAAGGGTTGTGAGGTAGAGCAAGCCCGAGAAACCAGATTCATTCAAAAAACAGCTGGTTGCTGTAATGGGAAAATGGTGGGATCAGCGACCGGAAGAGTGAGGCCAGACGGGGTGAAGGACCTCTTTCAACTGAACTTAGCTCCTGGTTCAGCTGCTGTATTTTCTCGGGTCATGTGTTTTTACAGCCTTGTGAGGGATATTGTCAAGCTGAGTTTAACTTGAAGAAAGTCAGGTAAAATTACTGTGAAATAGCCTTCTGGTTACACCTAACCTTTGTGCCGAAACCAAAAAGAAGGGTAAGAAGCTCCTCTGAACTGGACAATGTAATGTGTTGGAAATCTCCCCCAGGCTCTGAGGAGGTCTTCAAAGGCCACTGAAAGTTGGCTTTTGCCTGGGATTACTTTATAATCAAGTTAAGTATTAAGGTTGAAGTGTACCACAGGAAGAAAACTTTAAATGGATTTGGCACCAAGCTATGTAGTCTGTTTGCTCAAGATGTAGATACTTAATAAATAAACTACATGTACAGAACATATTAATCCCCTTTGACTGCAAGCAGCCAGAACAGTCTTGATGGTATGCAAATGAGGATCTCCAGCAAAGCTGTCCTTTTAAAATAAATCTACTTAATGTCTTATTGAAGTTTTTTCCTCCTTAAGGTGAACTATGAGGAATATGGGAATTTTTTTTTTCATTTTGGCCAAGAATTGTTTATCAGGTTACGAGAGGGCAGCTATAAAGAGGGGGCTGTCCCTCAGCAAGGTGCTTGGGCCCCAGCCTAGGCAGATTGTTTTCTGGGGCAGCAGTGAGATTAATCTACTTTTGTACCCAAACATTGGGGTTGCCATTGCTATTGCATGCTGAATCACATTGGCTGTTTTGTGCCATGTCCAGTGAGAACTGCATTGAGAATGCCACAGCCTATTTCACTTGGGATCCAGACACACTGCGCGTAAAGTTCAAATGGACAAAATAGCACAGTGGCTCAGTCGTGAGCACTGCTGCCTCACGGTGATTCCTGATTTGGATTACTGTCTGTGTAGAGTCTCCATCCTGAGCACAGAATCCCTCTTCCTTACCCATGCCCTCCACACCGTGCCAACCATGGAGTCCCACCCTACCACCAAAGGAGACAGAACCTGTGCACCCGCAGCAGGTTCTGTTCATCGGTTTTCCCGTTTTTAAAAACCTGTTGCAAACCCCGTTGATGTGATGCCCCACCTCCTGGTGGGGATTTTACCTTGTGGGGTTGGGGGGGGCGGGGGGGGGGTGGCAGCTAATTTGGCACAGTGGTTCGCAGTGCTGCCTTACAACACCAGGGACCTCAGTTCAATTCCCAGCGTGGGTCATTGTCTGCATAGAGTCTGCACATTATCCCCGTGTCTCCATTGGGTTCCTCCGGGTGCTCCAGTTTCCTCCCACAGGATTTGCTGATTTAGGTGCATTGGCCACGCTAAATTCTCCGTCAGTGCACCCGCGCAGGTGTCGGAGTGTGGAAACTAGGGGAGTTTCACAGTAACTTCATTGCAGCGTTAATATAAGCCTACTTGTGACACTAATAAATTTTAAGAAGTGTTCAAATTAGGTTCTGTTCGTTGCATGGTGGGAACCTCATTACATCATTGGTAAGGGGAGGGGACATTCGGGCAACTTGAAAGCTGTTTTGGGAGCCCCCCTCACTCCACAACCACCCCACCCCACCCCTCCGATTCTTCATACCCTCTGCCATTTCATTCCTATCTGCTGAAAACAGAGAAGGAGCACCACCCCCCTCTCCCTCCCACCATCATCCATGTCTTGTTTATTCTGAACTACTCATTGAGAAAGGAAACAGCATCATGGCCAGAAATCCAGTGGGCAAAAAGGCAGGCTGAAGACCCCATCTCAAATCCTGGTGATAAACCAGGTTCGTGGTCAGTGGAAGCCATGAGTGCACCATCCATCCACACACATAGATGGAGCCAGAGGCCCATCCCCAGGCTCTAAAGAACAATACCATTTTTTAATTCTTCAGAATCTAAGGGAGAGAAAAATACATTTTCATCCATATAATCAACCCTCTGCCAACAAGTCTTGGGGCAATTGTAAATGTTCCACACACCTCATGGCATCTGGCAGCTGGCATGAAATTCATTGAGGCTTTATAAGGCCACACTGATCTAGTTTTATTATATCCCAGCAACTGCACCAACTCTGTTCCATTGACAGATAGGGCATTGACTTTAGCACAGAAAGAAGTCACTAAGCTTGTTATGATATTAAAAGGGAAGCTTTGCCATTCCATCAGATGTTCCAGTCAATCTGTGACACGGTGCCAACTACTGCCACGTTGTGTCAAGTGGTGATAGAAGGACTCTGTGGTACTGATCAAGGACAATCTCCCAAACAATTACACAGGACGCAACCTTGCTAGCAACTCACCACATGCTACTGTTGCAGCAAGGTCAGAGAATTTGGCGCCTTGCCAAATTTCTGTTCACTGGAGTGGGATGGGGAAATCCGCTGGCCTGAATAGTCGTAACATTCCAACCACAGATTTTAGCCAGGATTCTCGCAAAAAATTTCTAAGTGCTGAATTTTTTTCATATTCATTTGTGGGACATGGCATTTCTGGCTTATTACTCATCCCTAGTTGCCCTTGGAGGGCAGTTGAGAGTCGAGCACGTTTCTGTGGCTTAGGAGTCACGTGTAGGCCAGACTGGATAAAGACAGCAGATTTCCTTCCCTGAAGGACATGGGTTTTCCCGACAATTGACAATAGTTTTTTTGGTCATCTGTGGATTCTTAATTCCAGGTATTTCTTTTATTATTGAATTTAAACTCCACCATCTGCCATGGCGGGATTCATATCTGAGTCTCGAAAATGTTACATAAGCTTCTTGATTAATTGTTTAGCGATAATACCACTAGGCCATCATCTCTCTAAATTCACGTTAAAGCTGGAGTCACTTGCGCCGATTTTCAAAATGAATCTCCCACATTCTGAGCAATGCCGAGTGCGCCAGTGTGATTCATTCTGAAAATCAGGGGCAGGGCCTATTCCCACTGAAGAGACCGGCAGCATAGTGCTGAGTGGGCCACTGCGCTTGCGCTGATCTGTCAGCACTGAGATCGGCGCATGCACAGTAGCCTCGCACTGCCTGCCTTCTGATCACTGGCCAACAGGGATGGGTGCTCAGGGATTGGGGGAGACACTAGTCTGGAGACTTAAGTCCCGGATCTGCTATTTGTATTCAAATTCAAATTTTAATATGGAAATCAGTTCCACGCTGATGTCTGGGAGGTGTGTGGAGGCCATGGTGCCTAGTGGGGAGCCTCCTTTCCTGGCCTGTTCCGCTGGTACAGCAGCACAGCAGGTTGGGAGGAATTGTCCCCTTTGTCTTTCCAAATCTGAGTTGTATCTGGAAGTAGCAGTTCTGCTTGGTTGAGGTTTTCTCAGTTTTGTGTCTATCAGTGCTGTGCGATGCATTCTCAGACGGTGAATTCACAGCATCGGGGCACGAAATGTGTTGGAATGATGTTAAAAACTCTCAAACCTGGTGAGACAGTCACGAGGTCCATTGCAGTATTGTGACAGAACTGAGAAGCTTAGAAGGAGCGCCAGAATAAAAATTCTGGAGCTGTATTATCACCTCCACCAGTTAGAGGTTTGATCTGAAACAGCATAAACCGTGGTAATGGAGGAAGTGAAGGGTCAAGTGAGAGGAAACATTGGCTGTATAACAGGAAGAAATTAAACAAAGTTGTTTTCCTGCTATTTCCTATGCACTGCGAGTTACTGCGGGCTCATATCACAGAGTCATTAACTCAAAGCCTGAGTGCTCCAGAAGCCCTGGTGATTCTGCAATACTGTTCACACTGCATCCAGAAAATGCAACACCGCCATTGCACCAGGCTTTCCACCAATACCAGTGAGCAGAAATGTGTGGTGACTCTGCCAATGCTTGGTGAAAGACATGGCTTGCTGAGTTGCCGGATAAAAAAAATCTTTACTCAGCCTTTTAATTTTAAGTTTTTGAAGTTCAAGATGGCAGCGGAGCATGGCGACTTCTTGTGAGCTACCCCCAGCCTTACCCTCAAATTCAATTCTTCACTCTCATTCTATGCTAGGGGAATTTCTCAGTAACTTCATTGCAATGTTAATGTAAGCCTTACTTCTGACTAATAAATGAACTTTACTTCATGCTCTTAAGACTGTGCTCTTAACATTATGTTTTGCACCCTCTCTTTCCCTTTTCTCCTGTGCATTCCATGAAGGGTATGCTTTGTCTCCAACAGCTTGCAAGAAAAAATACATTTTGCCATATCCCAATACATGTGACAGTAATAAATTGATTCAGTTTAATTCCTCTCGGGAAAGCTCCCCTTAAAAGCTACCCTTCTGCACCTACCCAATACCTATCCCCCATATCCCACCACGTTGTTGGGGAGATGAGGGTTGGACCAGGAGAGATACAAAAGGTCCAGGGGGTGGTGAGTGCCCAGAATAAACTGCCAGAGGTAGTAGTAGAGGCAGGTAGGACTTTGTCTTTTGTAAAGCATTTAAATAGTTACATGGCTGAGGAGGATATTGAGGGATATGGGTCAAATGTGGACAATTGGAACTAGCTTGGTGATAAACACTGGGTGACATGGACAAGTTGGGATGAAGGGCTTGTTTTTATGCTGTATGACTCAATGACTGTACGATGAGAGACTAAGTAAATCCAGAATGGAGAATGGGAGATGATCTCTTTGTTCACGATTCTGAAGGACCTCGACAATGTTGGTGCTGAGAGATCATTTCCACTGGTCAAGGGATCGAAAACAAGGTGACGCAATCTTAGGATGATCAGTTAGGGCTGAGATGAGGTGAAATTTCTACGCCCAAAGAATCTTTGGAATTTTCTACCCTGGAGGGTTGCGGCTGCTCCAGCCTTGAATATGTTTCGGGATGGGTTAGACAGAATTTTGATCTCTCATGGAGCGAAACAGGGAACATCGAGAAAATGGATTTGAAAATCAGCCATTTTTACATTGAATGGTGAAGCAGGTTCAACAAACCATTTGGTCTACTTCTGCTGCTATTTCCTGCATGTCTGCCTCTTCTGGGCTACATGATGTGGAGATGCCGCGTTAGACAGGGGTAAACACAGTAAGAAGTCTCATAACACCAGGTTAAAGTCCAACAGGTTTATTTGGTAGTAAACAGCACTAGCTTTTGGAGCACTGCTGTGTAAACTGTGTATTCTGTAAACTTCTGTGTCTTTATATGTCCTGTTTGTGATCAGAACTCACCTGATGAAGGAGCAGCGTTCAGAAAGCTAGTAGCATTTACTACCACATAAACCTGTTGGACTTTAATTTGGTGTTGTGAGACTTCTTCTGGGCTACTCCAGCATGTGAGTTTCTTCTGGGTGCTCCAGTTTCCTCTCACAGTCCAAAGATGTTCAGGTTAGTTGGTTGACCATGCTAAATTGATCCTAGTGCCAGTGGGATTAGTAGGATAAATGTATGGGGTTAAGGGAGTAGGGTCTGGGTGGGATTGTAATTGGTGCAGAATTGATGGGCCGAATGGCCTCCAGTAGGGATTCTATGATTCTACCTCCTAATTCGATAGTTACAAAGAAAATAATTATTTACAAGACCTTCAGGACTTCACAAAATGTTTGCCAACCAATGTGGTATGGTCATTGTTGTAATGCAGCAACCAATTTATGCACCCCAAATTCTGACAAATGGTAATGAAATAATTACCTTGTAGTATCGGTTAAGGAATAAATATTCTTCTTCTAATAGTGCAATGGGATCCTTTAACTCCACATGAGAGGGTAGAAGGAGCCCCAGTTGTAACTTCTTATCGGAAAGACAGCAGCTTCATCAGTGTAGCACTCCCTCAGTGCAGTGAACCTAGCTACAGGGATCTAGAGTGGTCTTCAAGGCAAATACTTCCTGAGTCAAGGTGCTACAAATGAGTCAAGGTGTAGCTCTAACTGTGCACCAGTGGCAGTTAGTCAATTCTAAACTGCAGGAAACCATGTTGTAAGATTTATGTCACTGGAACAGGAGGATGGTGGGTGACAGTGTGGTTAGAGGTGGTAATAGGACTAAATTTAGGGTAATGAATGCACATAATAGAACATCCCAGCTTTGGTTCGCCTATGGTTCAATACTTAATGACTGAAGTATAATAATTGGTGTATCAGCTGTATTGTGAAGGACATAGATAATAGGGTGAATAGGAAGAAACTTTCTCTCTTTCTTTGATCTTCTTAATTAAGGAAAGATATCCTTATATTGAAGGCAGTTCAGAAAAGACTTTCCCAGCTGATTCCTGGGATGAAGGTGTAACCTTGTGAACAGGTATGGCATGGAGGCACAATGGTTAGCACTGCTGCGTCACAGCACCAGAGATCCAGGTTCAGTTCCTGACTTGGGTCACTGTCTGTCTGGAGTTTGTATATTTTCCCTGTGTCTGCATGGGTTTCCTCCGAGTGCTCTGGTTTCCTCCCATAGTCCAAAGATGTGCAGGTTAGGTTGATTGGCCATATTAAATTGCCACTTAGTGTCAGAGGAATCAGTAAGGTAAATATATGAGGTTACTTAGATAGGGCCTGAGTGGGATTGTTGTTGGTGCAGACTTGATGGGCCACATGGCTTTCTTCAGCATTGTAGGGATTCTTAGTAGAAAGGCTAGTAACCAGGGGCATAAATTTAGGGCAAGGAGCAAGAGATCGAAAGGGAATTTGAAAAAAAAAGCGTATTTGCTCAGAGGATGGTGGGAATCTGGAAGTCACTGTTTGAAAGTAGTAAGGGAACTAGAAAGCTCGAGAGCTTCAAGTTTTTAGGTATCCAGATCACCAACAACCTATTCTGGTCCCCCCTGCTAACAATATAGTTAAGAAATCCACTAATGCCTCTGTTTTCTCAGAAGACTAAGGAAATTTGGCATGTCAGCCACAACTTCAACCAACTTTTACAGATGCACCATAGAAAGCATTCTTTCTGGTTGTATCACAGCTTGGTATGGCTCCTGCTCTGCCAAGACCGCAGCAAACTACAGAAAGTTGTGAATGTAGCCCAATCCATCACGCAAATCAGCCTCCCATCCATTGATTCGGTCTACACTTCCTGCTGCCTCGGCAAAGCAGGCAACGTAATTAAGGATTCCATGCACCCTGGATATTCTCTCTTCCACTTTCTTTCTCTGGGAAAAACATACAAAAGTCTGAGGTTACATACCAGCCGACTCAAAAACAGCTTCTTCCCTGCTGCTGCCAGACTTTTGAATGTACTTACCTTGCATTAAGTTGATCTTTCTCTACACCCTAGTTATAACAGGAACACTACATTCTGCACTCTCATTTCCTTCTCTTTGAACAGTATGTTTTTTTCTGTGTAGCGTGCAAAAAACAATATTTTTCATGCTAATACATGCTAATACATCTGACAATAATAAATCAAATCAAATCAAAACAAAGGTTGGTAGAGGCAGGAACTTGCAGAACATTTAAGAAGCATTTTGATGAACGCCTGAACACTCCAGCATACAAGGCTCCAGATCAAGTGCTGGATAATAAGATTGGAAAAGATAGGTGCTTGATGGCCAACACAGACACGATGGGTCAAAGGGGGTCTTTCACTGGGATCCCTCTCCCTCTCCATCCACCATGATTCAGCCTCATCAGTGCACCCCCATGTGGCATTGCTTATAATTTGTTACAAAAGCTCAACTTTATTAAACTGACAGTGGGCGCAAAATTAAATTGTGCAAGTGTAATATGGGGGGGGGGGGTAACAAATTGCAGCCTGTCTCATATCTGCCCCCCCCCACTTTCCCCATTTTTGTTATTTTGTAATGACATAGATATGCTAGCAGAATGGCAAGTGAGCAAATGGAATTGATATCAACAGTGTGAGGTGTTTATTTTGACAGAAGGGATAGGGAAAAGCAATGGAGACTTAATAGCACAATGCCAAAGAGTATGTAGGAGCAGCAGGACTGGAGCTGGGGTGGGGGAAGCTATATATGCTTCAGTCTTTAAAGTGATGTGACATTTTGAGAAAGTGACTCACAAAGCGAATGGGATCCGAAGCTTCATAAATAGAGGCAATGGGCACAGAAACAGGAAAGTTATGTTGAATGTTTATAAAGTTCTGCTTAGGACCTAGTTAGAGCACTGTATCCAATTCTAATCACCACGCTTTAGGGTAGATATGCGAGGGTTTTTGAGATGGAGCTGAACAAATTTATCCGCAAGGTTCCTGGCCTGAAGGATTTTTGTTGCAAAGTTAGAGTTGGGAAAGAATGGAGTGTTTCTCCTTGGAGCAGTCAGGATTGAGGGAGATTTGATTGGGATGTGCAAGGATATGGATAAGTTAGGTAAGGAAGGCTGTTCCCATTGGCTGATGGCAAAAGGAGGGCATGTTTAAGGATTTGGATGCGAGATTTTGGGATGGCCAACTGAACTCCCACTTATCTGATGAAGGAGCAGTGCTCCAAAAGCTGGTGGCTTTTGCTACAAAATAAACCTGTTGGACTTTAACCTGGTGTTGTGAGACTTCTTACTATAGCTACAAGATGGAGCAGAGAAGTGGGAGTGATTGGAGTGATCTTGAGAGTCAGTGAACTGAATGGCCTCCCTCCATGATTCTATTGATGAGAATTCCCAGTCCCCCCTCCCTTGCCCACTCTCTGTGCATGTATGTTCCAGGACCATTCAGTCCTGCTGAGGTCTTCCATCCCCCCACTGCTGTTAGACAGGCCACGAGATGTCATCTCAAGAGGAACCGGAAGATCCCGCTCAGTGGGGAGGGCCAAAAAAATCCCACCCGACGATTCCAGATTTGCAGAGATTTTGTTCCCCTTACGAAGGAACCTTGGCAATCATCACTGAGGTTTGTGGCCTCCTGGAGAGGATGGAACCTGGAGATGACCCCCAAATGCAGTAGGAGCCTCTGTTTCAGCGATTGCCCACTCCCTTTGACAAGAAGAGCTTCATTGGTCCCCAGAGGCCAACATTGGAGTGTAATTTTCTGAATGTAGACAGGCTAGAGAAGAGGCTGGGGCAGCACTGTGGCACAGTGATTTGCACTGCTACCTCATAGCGCCAGGAACCTGGGTTCAGTTCTGGCCTTGGGTCACTGTGTGGAATCTGTATGTTCCCCTTGTGTCTGCATGGGTTTCCTCGAGGTGCTCTCGTTTCCTCCAAAGATGTGCGGGTTACGTTGACTGGCCATTCTAAATTGTCCTCAGTGTCAGGGGGATTAGTGGGATAAATACAGAGATTTACAGGGATAGTGCCTGGGTGGGATTGTTGTCAGTGCAGGCTTGATGGGCTGAATAGCCTCCTTCTGTACTGTAGAGATTTTATGATTCTGAGCTGGGATTGTTCTCTTTAGAAGGTTAAGGGGAGATTTCACAGAGGTGCTGAATATCATGAGGGGTTTTGGTAGAATAAATGGAGAAAGGTTTTCCACTGACAGAAGCTCGATAACCCGAGGGGAGTGATTTAAGCTAACTGAAGCACCAAAGAGTTGAGAAGAATTTGTTTCAGGCAACGAGTTATCCAGAGTGCCCTGTCCGATAAGGCGATGGACACAGATCCCGCAATAATTTTCAAAAGAAAATTGGATAGCTACTTTGAGGAGAAAAAAATTACAATGTGATGGGAAAAGAGTTGGGGGGATATGATTTGATTTGATTTGATTTATTATTGTCACATGTATTAGTAAACAGTGAAAAGTATTGTTTCCTGCATGCTGTACAGACAAAGCATACTGTTCACAGAGCAGGAAAGTAGAGAGTACAGAATGTAGTGTTACAATCATACTGAGGGTGTAGAAAAAGATCAACTAAACACAAGGTAGATCCATTCAAAAATCTGATGGCAGCAGGGAAGATGCTGTTCTTGACTTGCTTGGTATGTGACCTCGGAGTTTTGTATTTTTTTCCCAATAGAAGATGTGGAAGAGAGAACGTCTGGGGTGTGTCGGATCCTTAATTATGCTAGCTGCTTTGCCGAGGCAGCGAGAACTGTAGACAGAGCGAACGAATGGGAGGCTGGCTTGTGTGATGGATTGAGAAGTGCAACTAATTGGAGAGCCCACTAAAAGCCGGCATTGATGGGCAGAATGGCCTCCTCCTATGCTCCATGTTGTCTAGCTCGCACATTTTCAGAGACCAAATATTTAACCCGATTGGACAAGCTCCCCATTATTTTTGCTGCTTGATGGTAGATGAAGAACAGGAGGCTGTTTCTCAGTGATCTGAAAGATGGTCATTTCTACTAAGTTTAAGTTTTTCAGATTTATTTATTGGTGTTACAAGTGGGCTTACATTAACACTGCAATGAATCCACTGTGAGAATCTCGAAGTCACCACACTCTGGTGCCTATTTGGGTTACACTGAGGGAGAATTAGCATGGACAATGCAGCTAACCAGCATGTCTTTCAGTATGTGGGAGAAAACCGGAGTACCCAGAGCAAACCCATGCAGAACGGGGAGAGCGTGCAAACTCCCCACAGACAATGACCCAAGGCTGGAATCGAACCTAGGTCCCTGGCGCGCTATGAGACACCAATGCTAACCACTGTACCATTGTGCTGCCCCAGAAGCAGCAATGAAGGAGTTTGATAGATAGTTATATTAATAACAACCTAAGGACTTCTGATTTTGATCGCTTTGGTTTCTCTCACTTTGATTGATGTCGTCAGGTTAAAGGGCATTTTTTGAACTGACCCTTCATTAGATATATAGATCCATATTTCCTGCAGGTCCTTTTGATCTGTGAACACAGGGTTGTGACTTATTATTTGCTCAGAGCAGCCTTTTGTCACTTGTCTGTTTGGTGTCTCAGCCTTCTGTCTACATGGCACATCATCCATCCACTGTGCTGATCTGATCCCTAGCACCATCATTCTGTCACATCCATTAATATCTGTGCTCCTTTTTGCAGTTTTCCAAGGATGTACTGGCCAACTCATACTCTGCCTATATTGATAACTTCCTCAATGCCAAAGAAGCTGTGCGACTGGCCAAGGATGCAAAGCCAGCATTTATTAAGTTTTTGGAGGTAAGGGCTGTCGCTTGTCCTGCAATGGGGTTGGGACAGACTGATTTAGATTAATGATGAGGATGAAGTGGAATTGATGTGGTCCAGCAATGGGGCTGAAAGGACTCAAAGGGGCTGAGTCATAGTAGCCAGCGGGAAGCAGAGCTGACTCAGCATGGGACTGTGAACAGCTGCCCTATTCAGATTGGCCAAGGATTTTCCCATCCCATCTGTCATCGTATCATAGCAGGCGGGACATGCACCGTGCAAATGGTCCATTGATCTTAGGTGTGATTTCCTGGCATTAAGGCAAGTGTAGCTGGAAAATCCCACCCGAAGTATCTGACCAGAAACAGGGCTTAACAATAGTAAGGGACAAATTAATTACAGTTTTATAATGTTACATACAGTTTTATAATATTAGCTCTCAAACGAGAATTTTACTGTCATTATTGAACTCTTCTATGCCAGAGAACATTGTTAGCTAATGTTTTTCTATTGACTTCAACAAATGCTCCCTATTCATATTTATTGCCCTTATATGTAGCAAGGTGTAAGAAGACCATAATGTCTCTTGTAGTTGAACGGAGGGAAATTTGCTGCCTATTTCCTATCTGGAAGTGTTTGATGCTTGACTGTGATTGTCCAAATTCCCTCCTGCTATCTCCCTCCCAAATTAGAACAAAATGGAACAAGGGAGAAGACTGAGTATGAAAGATTCTCTCCTCTATTCCTGTGATGGCATTCACGTATGACTTTCAAACGGTTGTATCTTCCCAGTCCTAAATGTAAAGATGAGAAGCCAGGGCAGGAAGGAAGTTTGTGAATGAGGTTCTTAGGTCAATGATGCAATGTTGCTGGAGGCAGATCATCATTGGCAATGGTTACCCTCCCTGCACTGCTAGGTAGTACATTTGAAAGAATGTAGTGCCCAATCTTGGCCTGATGGGATGGTAGGCCTCAGGCTGAGATTAAAGCCCTGCAGGCTGCTATCTCCATATGGCTGTGAGGGCTCCTTTACTTTACAGGTTCACAACCTGTTGGAACAGCAAGCTGCAGATACAAAGCATCCTGTGGAGGGGATACCGTCTCTATATGGCCTTCTATCCATGGCTACCAGTAGAGTTTTAAAATGACAGATCTCTTCAGATCATACCTCATGCATTGCCATCCTTCCAGGGCTGCACGCTTTCTGATTGGTCCTACCACCTCAGGAACCTGCTTGCCATCCTTAATTGGATAACGGACCCAGAGACGGCCTCTTAATTGGCTGCTTCTGGAAAGATCCCTTTGGCAAGTGTCCCGACAAGTGTGACGTCCGGACTCAGAAATGGGTCCAGTTCTGTGATTATTTTTTTTTAACAGGGCTTGAGATTTTGCCCAAAATATCCCCCAGCCTGTGATTTGTGAGTTGGAAGTGTGTAGTTGCGAGACACGGTGATGGAATTGACACTCTTCACAGCCTAACTCTCTTACTCTGCAGCAAAGCATGAGGGAGAACAAGGAGAAGCAAGCACTGTCTGATTTAATGATCAAACCAGTTCAGCGAATTCCCCGCTACGAGCTTCTGATAAAGGTAAGAACATAGGGAATCGATGCCTCAAGCAATTGTTGGAGGAAGCCAACCCACTCATGAAGGCTGAATATAAAATGTCAATTCAGGATATAGAATGGATGGCACAATGTGACAATCTGAAGGTCTAATCATTTATGGATTTATTTTAAAAACAGGAAAACAAACCAATCTTTGCTGCTTAAAGTATAATTTCTATGATTTGAAAATGTAATGGCTTTAATTAGGCCATTGAGGTTAGCCTATAGGAGTATGAACTCCCTGATTAAGGGGCCAATTGATGGGCCAATCAGGGAGACTTTACTTTGTATATAACTGGGAGTGTCAGTTCCTCTGGCACTTTTGAAGGTAGACTGTTGGCTGAGAGCACTCTGTGTACTGCTGTTAGAGTTTGTAAATAAAAGGATTCTGGTGAAGGGACTTATACTTCCGTGAACTGGAATGTTCCCTTTCTGACTATTGTCCAAATAGTGTAGGACAAGGAATATAATTCGACAACAAGCAAAGGCAAGGACCTCTGCTATCCCCTAATATTGTACACTTCAGGACAGATGTCAGCTCCTGTCTGGAAGTTAATTCAATTTCATCTTAATCATTCAGCTAAGGACTCATCTGCTGTTCAGCTTGCTAACAGGCTTACTGAGGGATGTTGTCAAGAGAATTATTAAAAATACTGTGGAAAAATCCTACGGACGACACTTACGTTGTGATCTCTGCTTTTAAAGTGGGGAGGATGGAATTCTGTTAGCTTATTTCAGCTGTATTTCATTCTAAGGTCAGAAATGTTGCTTTTTTGATTTTTTGATTTGATTTATGATTGTCACATTTATTAGCATACTGTGAAATGTGTTGTTTCTTGTGCGCTATATGAACAAAGCATACCATCCCATCGAGAAGGAAAGGAGAGAGTGCAGGATATAATGTTATAACCATAGATAGAGTGTAAAGAAAAATCAACTCAATACGAGGTAGCTCCATTCATAAATTTGATGGCAGCAGGGAAGAAGTTGTTCTTGAGTCGCCTGGTACATGACCTCAGACTTTTGTGCAGCTATTTTCTATCTCCTGCAAAAGAGTTTTAAAACAATCTATTACTTATTTCCCCATGGATGTCTGACTGATGTTATGCTTCAGTTGTACTATTTTGAATGGAGTGTTTTACAGATTTGGGAGAATATTTTGCGATCGTGATGGATTGCTCTTTTTTCTGAGCTAACCCTGTGTCAGCTGTGAGGAAACCTGCAGCAACTCCCCACTGAGATGTGGTGCACTTTGTGGTAGCAGAGAAACTGTCTCTTTAGCCTAACCTTAGCTTAACATTCACCAGCCTGTGATTTTCTGAGATTAGCTGGAATGCATGGGGGGAAAAATGCAGCCTGCAGCCTCACTTTAACAAATTCATTCACTCTGAGATACATATACCACAATCTGTCATGTAATATTTAATGATTTCTAATCGTTCCATCATTGATAGTATACTTTTAGCAGCCTGGTCTCCTTTATTTCTCTCCCTCTCTCCCGCCCTGTCTCTGTTTTGGTCATCCTAATATCTTGTGTGGTTTGGTGTTAAGGTTTTTTTACACAATGGGTGCCTGGAACTCGCTGCCAGGGGAGGTAGTGGAAGCAAATACAATAGTAACTGTTATGGGGCGTCTGGACAAATACATGAATAGGATGGGTAAAGTCCAATAGGTTTATTTAATAACATAACCTGATGAAGGAGTGGCACTCTGAAAATTCATGCCACCAAATAAACCTATTGGACTTTAACCTGGTATCGTGAGACTGCTTACTGTGCCCATTCCACTAATGCTGGCAATTGCACATCACGAATAGGATGGGAATAGAGGGATATGTTTCCCAAAAGGTTAGGGGTTTTAGTTCAGTCGGGCATGGCCGGTGCAGGGTTGGAGAGCTGAAAGGCCTGTTCCTGTGCTGTAATTTTCTTTGTTCTTTAAACGTTGTTAGCTGCTGTGAAACATCTTAGGCTATCTTACTACGTTGAAGGCACTATATGAATGCAAGTTGTTTGTTGCTCACTTGCTTTTGAAGTAAGCACAATGGATATTGCACACGTTCCATAAGGCTGTTGAAGGTTTTATGGAGTCAGCCTGACTGATAAGTTTGCTGACGGAGATATTTCAAGAATTGTTTTCAAATCCATATTAAATAAAAGCAGCGACCAGTGCCTTAGTCGTCAATAACACATTAACTGTGGAACTGTGTATTCATTGTAGAATGATTTCTTTAATATACACGATGTGTTAATGCTTGATCAAAGTGTTATTACAGATGTAGGGCTGACCTGCATTTCACTAGGACTACACAATTTAATTTCCTTGTTCTTGCGCAACAAGATGGTGATTAGTTTGACTAACAAACTCCATCAAATAATGCAAGGGAAGCTTGGGATCCACTAACACCTGATGGTAGACTGTTCACTGATGCACAGCGACACCACAATCATGCTTTCTGGTACGGCAGCTCTGTCATTTAATTTCAACTAAAATTCATCCACTTATTCTGCAGCCCATAAGCATCTGAGGTAGCAAATACCCAGAGGTAGCAACCTATGCAGATGTGCCATAGTATGTTATCACCATTCAGCAGCTCCTGGTCGATCTTTGATATTCTCCCAGGGCCAGCCACTTCTCTAGAAACTGACCAATATCCAAATGTAATATTTGCAAATTGCCCATTGCTGAGAATTAGATCCCTTTGCAATCTTGTCTTTCACACCTACAGTCAATTGTGCTTCACTATCCTTAAGGAGAATTGAAACCTAAATGTAAGTCATTAATTTTGCAAACAGCAGAAACAAGAAGAATAATAAAAATATGCCACCCTATCCCCATATTATTTTATTTTTCCTCTTTAACCTTCTGATCCTGGCTGGATCTCTGCCTGAGTGAAATGAGTTTCTCCTTGCAGCTCCAGAATTACTGATTGCCCCTTTGTGCCTTCCTGTTGCGTTCTCAGAGAGTACGAGAGTAGTCGTCCTGATTTCTTCCCCATTCAGTGACACATCGTAAGACAAATCAGGACAGGATATGGTAAGGCCCTGGGGAAATGTTGTCAAACAGAGAGACCTAGGGGTGCAGGTAGATTGTTCCTTGAAAGTGGCGTCACAGGTAGTCAGGGTGTTGAAGAAGGTGTTTGGCACACTTGCCTTCACCGGTCAGAGCACTGAGTGCAGGAGTTGACACATTATGTTACAACTGTACAAGACATTGGTGAGGCCACATCTGGAGAGCTGCTTACAATTCTGATTGCCCTGTTTTTAAACTGGAAAGAAGATTTGCAAGGCTGTTACTGGAAGGTTTGAATTGTAAGGAGAGGCTGGATAGGCCAGGACTTTTCTTCCCTGGAGCTTAGGCGGATGACGGGTGACCTTATAAATAAAGGTTTATAAAATTGTGAGGGGCATAAATAAGGTGAATAGCTTATAGTCTTTTCCACTGGACAGGGAAGCCCAAAACTCATGGGCTTAGAGCAAGACAGTTGTCCCTTGTTATCTCACTTTTCTTACAGAGAGTGTGCCTTGGTATTCCATACCTGGGCCTATCCACATTTGATGCAGAGTTTCAATCTCCTCAGCCGCTGTCCACTTAATTACAACATATTCCCAAATAATTTATGCAGGACAAGATTAGCAAAAATTCTGAACCATGATTTAAAACAATCTTGCGGGCTGGGCTTAGGCATTTCTTATCAAGCAAAGTAAAATTGAAAAGACTGTGGGTAGCTGGTGAGTGCAAGTTGATGGAATGGAGGGACTTTTCCCATTCTCCTGCAATGGGAATTGTAGCAGTTTGGGAGGACCTTGCAAAGGTCTGTTGACCTCAGGCGGGATTTTCCGGTTTTGGGGTTAGTGCGGCTCTTTTACTGAGGAATAATCATGAAACTCATGGATTGTCACTTAAAAAAAAACACTTGGTTCACTCGTGCCCCTCAGGGGAGGAAGCTGACCATTTTTACTTGGCTTGGATTATATGTGCCTCCAGGCCCGCAGGCTTGTGATTGACTCGTAAGTGCCCTCTGAGATAGCCTAGGAACTGGAGTCCATGTCGACTGCCCTGATTCCAGAACGCAGCCTCCCCACCCACCAGCTTCTCAAGAGCCAGAAGGGGTGGGTGACAACTCATGTCCCAGGAGCAAGTTAAAAAAAAACTTTCTGTTGACCATTTTAGCAAAGAATTTGAATGCAAAGACAAACAGGAAATCTAATTTTGGATTTATTTAAAATTACACAGTTAATGATGGGGCCCTGTTTAATTAAAATCATCAGTGGCGTTACTGGCTACACAGCTAACGAAAAATGGAGCAGTGACATTCCTTGTTATTGGTTAGGGCGGAACAGTGCTTCCCAAACTATTTTCCAATGTGTCCCCATTTTAGCAGTTGAAAGGTTACATGATTCCAGATGCCAATAAAACAAAATAGCAATAAAGTAGCATTGTAACATTTGATATGTAGTTATTAATAGTTGTGTATTAAAGATCAACATGCAATAGATACATCATATAAAGATGACTTTGTTATAGTGTTAGGCACTCAATTCATTACTGGTTTTCACAATTATTTCATTGCAGTGTTAATGTAAGCCTACTTGTGATGAATAAGTAAACAAAAAAACTAAATAATTTCTTCTGAGCTGTCCCAGTCCTTGGAAGTTGGTCAGGAAGTAGTACTGGGCAGGATTGTCCGGTCTCATATACCCTGTGAATGTTGCCAATGAGAACAGAGAACTTGGCGCTCAGCCAAAATTCCATTCCCAGCAGCGGGACCAGAGGATCCCAGCCCCGGGCGAGATTGGAGAATTCCGGCCACAACTGATGTTTGTATTTCTGTTCTCTGGTTACATCATCGATTTTAATGTGAGATTGGTCAATTTTTTTTTATTCATTCGTGGGACATGGACATCACTGGTAGGCCAGCATTTATTGCCCATCCCTAGTTGCCCAAGGAATTACTCTGGAGTCACATGTAGGCCAGACCAGGTAAGAGTGACAGATTTTCTTCCCTAAATGGCACTAATAAACCAGATAGGTTTTTTCCACAATGGTTTCATGGTCATCAGTAGATTTGTAATTCCAGATTTTTTTTAATTGAATACAAATTACACTACCTGCCATGGCGGGATTTGAACCCAGGTCCCCAGAACATTCGCTCAGTCTCTGGATTAATAGCAATAATACCACTAGGCCATCACCTTTCAAAATATACTTTTGAATTTTCTACAAGGTAATTCAACTGTCACCAAACATACCAATGGCTACAGTTTCATTTTGGATTCTGCGACCTGCAATGCTGCTTTAAAATTAAATGTAATTAATTCATAAGATAAATAACTTAGCTGGAACCATGCTCCTCCCAAACTGGAGCAGGGTTATATGAGAAAGATGGAGTGATTCTGAACAGGCATAGGACATCATGAGTGATTGTCCACTGAGGTTTCAGCCAAGTTCTCCATATTCCCCATTGACATCAGACTCAGAGAAGCCCCTGTCCACTTCCCCCAACCATACACACTGTAATTAGCCCCTTTCATACCCACATACACACTGTAATCAGCCCCTTTCATACCCACACACACACTGTCATCACCCCTTTCATACCCACACACACACTGTAATCAACCCCTTTCATACCCACACACACACTGTAATCAGCCCCTTTCCCTATCCACACACACACTGTAATCAACCCCTTTCCCTATCCACACACACACTGTAATCAACCCCTTTCCCTAACCACACACACACTGTAATCAACCCCTTTCCCTAACCACACACACACTGTAATCAACCCCTTTCCCTAACCACACACACACTGTAATCAACCCCTTTCCCTAACCACACACACACTGTAATCAACCCCTTTCCCTATCCACACACACACTGTAATCAACCCCTTTCCCTATCCACACACATACTGTAATCAACCCCTTTTCCTAACCACACACACACTGTAATCAACCTCATTCCCTAACCACACACACACTGTAATCAACCCCTTTCTTATCCACACACACACTGTAATCACCCTTTCCCTATCCACACACATACTGTAATCAACCCCTTTTCCTAACCACACACACACTGTAATCAACCTCTTTCCCTAACCACACACACACTGTAATCAACCCCTTTCTTATCCACACACACACTGTAATCAGCCCCTTTCATACCCACACACATACTGTAATCAACCCCTTTCCTATCCACACACATACTGTAATCAACCCCTTTCCCTATCCACACACACACTGTAATCAGCCCCTTTCCCTATCCACACACATACTGTAATCAACCCCTTTCCCTAACCACACACACACTGTAATCAACCCCTTTCCCTATCCACACACACACTGTAATCAACCCCTTTCCCTATCCACACACATACTGTAATCAACCCCTTTTCCTAACCACACACACACTGTAATCAACCTCATTCCCTAACCACACACACACTGTAATCAACCCCTTTCATACCCACACACATACTGTAATGAACCCCTGTCATACCCACACACACACTGTAATCAACCCCTTTCCCTATCCACACACACTGTAATCAGCCTGTTTCATACCCACACACACACTGTAATCAACCCCTTTTCTTATCCACACACACACTGTAATCAGCCCCTTTCATCCCACACACATACTGTAATCAACCCCTTTCATACCCACACACACACTGTAATCAACCCCTTTCCCTATCCACACACCACTGTAATCGCCTGTTTCATACCCACACACACACTGTAATCAGCCCCTTTCATACCCACACACATACTGTAATCAACCCCTTTCATACCCACACACACACAGTAATCAGCCTCTTTCATACCCACACACACACTGTAATCAACCCCTTTCATACCCACACACATACTGTAATCAACCCCTTTTCCTATCCACACACACACTGTAATCAGCCTGTTTCATACCCACACACACACTGTAATCGCCCCTTTCATACCCACACACATACTGTAATCAACCCTTTCATACCACACACTGTAATCAACCCCTTTCCCTATCCACACACACACTGTAATCAACCCCTTTCTACCCACCACACACTGTAATCAACCCCTTTCCCTACCCACACAACTTAATCCCCCTTTCACCACACACAACTGTATCACCCTTTCCTACCCACACACACACTGTAATCAACCCCTTTCCCTATCCACACACACACTGTAATCAGCCCCTTTCCTACCCACACACACACTGTAATCAGCCCCTTTCATACCCACACACACACTGTAATCAACCCCTTTCCCTATCCACACACATACTGTAATCAGCCCCTTTCATACCCACACACACACTGTAATCAACCCCTTTCCCTACCCACACACACACTGTAATCAACCCCTTTCCCTATCCACACACACACTGTAATCAGCCCCTTTCATACCCACACACACACTGTAATCAGCCCCTTTCATACCCACACACATACTGTAATCAACCCCTTTCCCTATCCACACACACACTGTAATCAGCCCCTTTCATACCCACACACACACTGTAATCAACCCCTTTCCCTATCCACACACACACTGTAATCAACCCCTTTTCCTACTCACACACACACTGTAATCAACCCCTTTCCCTATCCACACACACACTGTAATCAGCCCCTTTCCCTATCCACACACATACTGTAATCAGCCCTTTTCATACCCACACACACTGTAATCAACCCTTTTCCCTATCCACACACACTGTAATCAACCCCTTTCCCTATCCACACACACACTGTAATCAACCCCTTTCCCTATCCACACACACTGTAATCAACCCCTTTCCCTATCCACACACACTGTAATCAACCCCTTTCCCCCTATCCACACACACTGTAATCAACCCCTTTCCCTACCCACACACACACTGTAATCAACCCCTTTCCTATCCACACACACACTTTAATCAGCTCCTTTCATACCCACAACACACTGTATCAGCCCCTTTCTACCCACACACACTGTAATCAACCCCTTTCCCTATCCCACACATACTGTAATCAGCCCCTTTCATACCCACACACACACTGTAATCAACCCCTTTCCCTACCCACACACACACTGTAATCAACCCCTTTCCCTATCCACACACATACTGTAATCAGCCCTTTTCATACCCACACACACTGTAATCAACCCTTTTCCCTATCCACACACACTGTAATCAACCCCTTTCCCTATCCACACACACACTGTAATCAACCCCTTTCCCTATCCACACACACACTGTAATCAACCCCTTTTCCTATCCACACACACACTGTAATCAACCCCTTTCATACCCACACACACACTGTAATCAACCCCTTTCACTACCCACACACATACTGTAATCAGCCCCTTTCATACCCACACACACACTGTAATCAGCCCTTTTCATACCCACACACACTGTAATCAACCCTTTTCCCTATCCACACACACTGTAATCAACCCCTTTCCCTATCCACACACACACTGTAATCAACCCCTTTCCCTATCCACACACACTGTAATCAACCCCTTTCCCTATCCACACACACTGTAATCAACCCCTTCCCTATCCACACACACACTGTAATCAACCCCTTTCCCTACCACACACATATGTAATCAACCCCTTTCATACCCACACACACTGTAATCAACCCTTTCCCTATCCACACACACACTGTAATCAACCCCTTTCCCTATCCACACACATACTGTAATCAACCCCTTTCCCTATCCCACACATACTGTAATCACCCCTTTCCCTATCCACACACACACTGTAATCAACCCCTTTCCTATCCACACACACACTGTAATCAACCCTTTTCCCTATCCACAGGCACACTGTAATCAACCCCTTTCCCTATCCACACACACTGTTGAATCCCTTCATAGTCACACACCACTGTAATCACCCCTTTCCCTATCCACACACACACTGTAATCTACCCCTTTCCCTATCCACACACACACTGTAATCAACCCCTTTCCCTATCCCACACACACTGTAATCACCCCTTTCCCTATCCACACACACACTGTAATCAGCCCCTTTCATCCCACACACACTGTAATCACCCCTTCCCTACTCACACACACACACTGTAATCAGCCCTTTTCATAACCCACACACACACTGTAATCAACCCCTTCCCTACCCACACACACACTGTAATCAGCCCCGTTCATACCCACACACACACTGTAATCAACCCCTTTCATACCCACACACACACTGTAATGAACCCCTTTCCCTATCCACACACACACTGTAATCAGCCCTTTTCATACCCACACACACTGTAATCAACCCTTTTCCCTATCCACACACACACTGTAATCAACCCCTTCCCTACCCACACACACACTGTAATCAGCCTCTTTCATACCCACACACACACTGTAATCAGCTCCTTTCCTGCCCACACACACACACTGTAGTCAACCCCTTTCCCTACCTACACACAGCATAATCAATCCCTTTCCTGACCTACATACGCTGTAATTAACCCCTTTCCCTACTCCCATACACATTGTAATCGGTTCCTTTCCCTACCCACACATGCACTGTAATCAACTCCTTCTCTCCGCTCCGCCTCCCCCCCCAGCATCCATCTCTCCCCATTTGTCCTCCACCTAAACAGACCCAGCCCAAATATGGCCATTTTAATTTAGTTTACTTATTTATTTATTAGTCACAAGTAAGCTTACATTCACACCGCAATGAAGTTACTGTGAAATTCCCCTAGTCACTATGCTCCGGTGCCTGTTTGGGACAATGTACCTAGCCAGCACATCATTCAGACTGTGGGAAGAAACCGGAACACCCAGAGGAAACCCACACAGACACGGGGAGGATGTGCAGACTCCACACGGACAGTGACTCAAGCCGGGAATCGAACATGATGCAGCCTCACATTAATATGATCTGTGCAGAAATAGATACCGTGACCATAAGAGGAACAAGGCAAGTGCCACGCCTGATACCTCCAATATCTCTGTACTGATATCTCTGGAGCTCCAGTGCAGTCTTCTTGCAATCCGAAGTTTTAAAAACAAATGTGTTTGTTAAACTTATCACAGCAACATTTGGACAATCCTGGGCACTTGAGACAGAAGAAACTTACGTTGGGATTTCTAACCAGTTTTATCCAGAAAACCCAGATAGATTAGTCTCCCACTCCTGCCACCCCATCACAGTTGCTGGCCTCCTCCTTGGATGTGACAGGTATTTGTCATGTCATTCAGGTTTAGCCCTCTGTGGTGAAATGCCAGTCTTATCCTGGAAGGAACCCCTTTATCCTGCATGAAAACATGCAATCAACTTGGTCACAAGAACGAGTGTAATTGAAGGTGAATATGCTGTGACACACTCTGTATGAGCCTGCCGGGGCTCTTAGTTGATTCCTGACCAGATAGAGTCATCAGTTTGAAAGAGAATGAAGGGAATTCGATTCCATTCCAATTGGGGATAATGATTAAGACTTGTAAAACTTAACATAACATAGCAGGGGAACGTTAGTTTACAGAACCAAGTGGAAAGTGTATCATCCTCTTTGTCCTCGTTGTGCATCTCTGGATGCTTTGTGTTAGTCTGTTCTCTTCCTGTTTGGTTGCTGTCCATCGCACTCCCCTGCCACCCGCTCAAGGTCCTTCTATGTTAAACAGTTTGGACACTTATCCATTACACACCAGAAATTAGCACTACACACAATCTAATCCAAACATGTAACACATTTATTTTGCTTGTTCCTGTCCATATCCTCTCCTATCCTTTGTAGCTGAGATCTGTTACTGTTTTTAGATCAGGATTCACTTAGCCATTCTCCACACACAAGAGCTGATAACTCTTGCCAGTTTGCCCACTGTGAAGGTTGACTGCCTAGCTTTCAACCAAGTTAACCCTTTTGTAAAAACCGAGCATACAGTGAAACGCCCTTAAGTACATAAGCTCATGTCGTGCAAAGACTTGAATCAACGCGTACGTGTGTGACGATGGTCTTAACTTTTAAAAGCATAGCATTCTCATTGCGTGCTTGCACACAAACTGAGTCTGTGGTCTGCTGAAACCTGATCTCCAATTGTCAGACTGAAGCCATTGATGTCTGCGATGTGAATTAGTTCCAGAGTGAAGTAAAGCCCCTTGTTTAATATCTAGGACCGTTTTGGAAGTGGTCCAAAGGAATGTGGTGAAGGAATGCACTGATACCTTCGTCTTTCTCGATCCACAACATCGGCCCCATTGTTTGCTGGTTGGGTTCCATTCTGCACGTGTTATCCATTTTCTGGAATGCAACATCACAAAATAATAACATGCAGAGGACCCTCAATAGGTTTAGCCAACCACTCCACCAAGCTGAAGAACTGGGGAGCAAGAAATGTCAACATTACCCATTGTCTGCCCTTTTAACTCCTCTGCTGCTGTCTCTGGATGTTCTCTGGTAGCCTCACTGATATTGTGGTGCGGTTTGCTGATGGGGTATAACTGTGCCATCGAGTGAGCAAAGTGCTGTCTTTCTTTGAGCAAGGGGGCTAGAAGATGTGGAGATGCCAGCGTTGGACTGGAGTGGGCACAGTGGGAGGTCTCACAACATCAAGTTAAAGTCCAGCAAGTTTATTTGGAACCACAGGCTTTCGACTCACCTGATGAAGGAGCAGCGTTCCGAAAGCTCGTGATTCCAGATGAACCTGTTGGACTTTAACCTGGTGTTGTGAGACTTCTTACTGTACAAAGGTATTGAGAACTGTAGAAACTGGATTTCAAAGCTGCATGATGTGGAGGTGCTGGCGTTGGACTGGGGTAAACTCAGTAAGATATCTGACAACACCAGGTTTAAGTCTAACCGATTTATTTGGTAGTAAACTCAGTAAAGCTTGCAAGTTTATTATCAAATAAATCGGTTGGACTTAAGCCTGGTGTTGTCAGACTTCTTTGTCTTCAAAGCTGCAACCATAGCATTTGGAGGCAGGAGCAGTACTGTTACTAAAAGAAGATGAGAAATAGGAGCAGGAAGAGGCCATTCAGTCCTTCAATCCTACTCCACCATTCAACATGATGGTGGCTGATTGTCTATCTCAACACCGTACTCCCACGCTCTCCCCTTGACATCTTTAGAGTCTAGGAGTCTATCTATTTCCTTTCTAAATGTATTCAGTGACGTAACTCCCATAGCCTATTTTGATAGAGAACTCGACAGATTCACCACACTGAGTGAAGAAGTTTCTCCTTGTCTCAGTTCTAAGTGGCCAACCTGGTATCCTGTGACAGTGGCCCTGAGTGGCAGAGGAGGGTACTGAGAATACTTCCCTCTGCAGAGTTCAGTGAGGTAATCGCGCAATGCTGGGCTCGTTAATTATGCAGTTGTTGCTTTCCCGACCTTGTTAGCACTGAGGTGGGCAGGAGGTCTCATGCTGTCACATCTGGGCACCATGCCTGTGCCTTTCCCGTTCTGAACTGCGGTCCGAGAAATGGTTAGGAGACCCTCGTAGTTTTTCATCCTTTCCCCCACTTAGTCCCCGCAACATCCACCGCTATCTCTCCAACACCCCACCCGCCCCGGCCTCTGCACCTTCTCCATCTCTTCTTCCCTCTCCTCCCTGTCTCCCCACAATATGGAGACTCTTTTCATGCCACACAGTCTCACGCTGCCACTCATCTGCTGGATCGTCCACTCTAATGATGGCCCAACTAATTGATGGATCGATGTATGTCCGGGAAGCCACCAGCTTCAGAATCCTCGATGTTTCCCAGCATTCCAAGAGCTGTCCCTGCCTTCATCAGGTAAGTAGTGAAAAATGGACGCCATGGAACAACTGGACCTCACTCGGTCCTGAGTGAATGGGGAGTGGGGAAAATTCAATTGGGGGATTCATTTGAATTGCATTAGTGGGATGTAAAAGAGCTTCCTGATGGTGTATGACAGGATTAGGGCAGCATGGTGGCACAGTGTTCAGCATTGCTGTCTCATAACACCAAGGATGCGGGTTCAATTCTGGGCTCGGGTCACTGTCTGTGTGGAATTTGCACACTCTCCCCATGTCTGCTCCGGTTTCCTCTCACAGTCAAAAAATGTGTGGGTTAAATTCATTGGCCGTGCTAAATTGCTCCTTGGTGTCAGGGGGATTAGCAGGGTGATTGCATGGGGTTATGCAGTTTGGGCTTGGCTGGTTCTGCAGTTGATGTAGTCTCAATGGGCCGAGTGGCCTGTTTCTGTACTGTAGGGATTCTCTGATTGGCAACATTCCATTATACCGCCATGATGGTCAGGATTGCAAGTTCCTGCCATCATGTCCCACTGTCGGGAAACCAATTTTCATGTTCCCTTGGGATTGCCTGACACAGCACCTATCTGGGGTGGGCGTAGATATGTCCACAGTGCTATTAGGGGGATGATTTGGATAGGGAGGAGGGCAGCTCTTCAGGGTGGAAGGTACAATTCCACCCAGTGCATTCAGTGGCCCTGGAGAACTTTGTAAAAACAACAAGGGATATCACTCCTTAACAAAAAAACTCAAGAAATGAAAAGAGAAAAGGCTGGAAAATCTCAGCAGATTGGGCAGCATTCGTAAGGAGAGAAAAGAGCTGACGTTTTGAGTCCAGATGACCCTTTGTCAAAGCTAAAAGGCTTAGAAAGTAGGAGCTATTTATACTGCAAGGAGAGGGAATGAAAGATGAGTCATAGGCACAGAAACCAGAAGAAAGGCTACTATGGCAGCCCATCGAGAGAATAGAAGGTGTGAATGTCCAAACAGCAGAGACACTGAAATCAGAGGGTAAGTTTAGACTCAAAACATCAGCTCTTTTCTCTCCTTACAGATGCTGCCAGACTTGCTGAGATTTTGCAGCATTTTCTCTTTTAGTTTCAGATTCCAGTAACTTGCTTTTATTCAGGAGCTTTATCTTGATGTTTCCATTGGCCAAAGATCTGTATTAAGCAGCTGGATAATCCTTTCCTTTAGAAGCAGTATTATCAAAGGGGCATTTGAAGCAAATGCGTAACAGTTTGTGGAAGGGTAGACAGCTGTGTGTGTAAACACAACTGCAATCACTAAGAATCTGCACTGGATATAGAAAGTACATCCATCAGCACTCCTAAAGAGAGAAGGTAGGAGGGTTTTTTTTATTCATTGGTGGGATGTGGGCATCGCTGGCTAGGCCATCATTTACTGCTCATCCTTAATTGCCCTTGAGAAGGTGGCAGTGAGCCACCTTCTTGAATCACTGCAGTCCATGTGGTGTAAGTATGTCCGCAGTGCTGTTAGGTGTAGATTCTTTGTCTGAACTCTTCTGTTCAAGGTTGGACAGCAGATCCTTTCTCATTGTTTTTGGACTGGCTGCCTATTGCCAGTGTTTCTGCTTTTTTTTTGTGATGATAAAAGCTTGCAGCAGCCAGGCTGCACTTGGCATGAAAAGAAATGCCGCACAACTTGTTGCAATGAGTACATAGGAGCCAATAAATCTTGAAGGAAAGTTGAGACGACTTGGCGTCAGACAAACCAAGATTCGACTTTTAAGTGAAGGTGTTTCACCCCAGCCCCAGAGACTCCCACATGCCAGATAGTTTGCCAGCCTTCCAGGATCGACCTCACGCCTCCACAAGTAATCCTGGCGGCATTCAAAGAATTGCTTGTTTTCGTTTTCTTTGAATATTTTCCTTTAATAGTTGTAGAAAAATTGGCGAGGTGGAGGGAGGGAGAAATGGGTGTGCCAATTGGTGGCAGGAAGAAGGGATGGGATTTTTCAACCATGTTCACCCCAAGACCGGAAAATCTCGCCCGAGGTCAACGGACATTTGCATGGTGTCTGCCCCACCCTCCCCCGCCCGCTATGATTCCCGTGGGGCAGGATGCAAAAATCTTGCCCGGGAATTCAGGTGTTGAAACCTTCAGTAACACATCCAGGCAGACAAATAGGTTGTCTTTCAATAGATATTTGAATTCACAGAGACCAAATTAAAGTAATTAGTAAAATAGGACTTCAAGAGTTTCACTGTAACAAATGCAAAAGCAAAATTGATGAAACATTAATTAGAAGGCAATTAATATCCAAACTACAGAAAAGGTCATCTGTCCAAATGTTTTAACATGACTAATAATCCATGGCTGCATATACATATGTATGCCTTTTCATTTACGCTGTCACACCTTCTCCACAGAATTACAAGACTTATAGGCAACTTCCATTTTCAAATGGATTCACAAGTCACACCACGTCATAACATTGAGTCACCATCGAAAAGCACCTCCGTCTGCCTTCAAACTAACTACCAGCAATAAGATCCACCAGGGTGATTTCTCCTCCTGGCATCACCCAAAAAAATCTTTCAGAGTCTGTAAATTGCCATGTGATGCATCTATGTGACAAGAGATTGGCCTCCCTCTGGCATTCTGCAGAAGACTCATGGCCTTCTCCACTCTGTTGACCACCCCAGCTGTAGTAGTCTTTTTATTTGTGGGAGACCCGCCTCTCTCTTTCTGTGTAAAAAACCTGGAGACCAAAAGTCTATTCATAGTCAGCCCAGCTGCTGTTGCCTTTGGCTTCAGGCATGAAACGGTGACACCTACATTTCAATAGCCTCTGACCTGTACCCCAATTCTATCACCATGGTAACCAAGCCATGCACTCATGGCAAATCACCTAACTTGCTTCATTTTCCCATTTTACCTTGAATTAAAGAGACAGTTTAAAACATAATCATCTTACACTCATAATAATGTGATCCACACGGAGCAGGATTCTTCTGGCTTTTCAAGATTTGTGAACTGCTAAGAATGCTCCACACTACCAAGCGCAGTCCCTGAGTGCAATGGGGAGCTGAGACTTTAGACAGAGCTTGGAGACAGCCCTGATAAAATTGGGAGAATTGGCGAATATGCAAAAATTGCCAAAGAAACAGGTCAGGGTGCAGCTCAGCACAATCATCGCTCAGGTTCAACTCATAACCTTGTTGTTGGTAACAGCAGGCAGGATCTGAGAAAGAATACGATGCAACTCCTGCTGTAAACATTACAGAGTTACGTGTCTGGAATTCACTCCTGGTTCGTTTATTCTAATCCCTTTAAACACCGAGTTCCTGTTTATGTAAAATCGAGCTTTTTTTCCCTTCAGAGCAGCTGTACATCTGCTCCAGCTTGTATCTGTGACAATGGATCGGCCAGCAACCACTCCACCCGACAACAATAACTGCTGTTCCTCTGTCTCATTCCCCAAGAAAATTGGACTTTCGGGAAAGAGTCATGAAACTGTCCATAATATCGGACAGTAATTTGATTTGATCTGATTTGATTTATTATTGTCACATCTATTAATATACAGTAAAAAGTATTGTTTCTTGCATGCTATACAGACAAAGCACACCTTTGATGCAGAAGGAAAGGAGAAAGTGCAGAATTTAGTGTTACAGTCATAGATAGGGTGTAGAGAAAGATCAGCTTTGAGGTAGGTAGGTCCATTCAGAAATCTGATGGCAACAGAGAAGAAACTGTTCTTCAATTAGTTGGTATATGAACTCAGACTTTTGTACCTTTTTCCCGATGGACGAAGGTGGAAGAGAGAATGTCCAGTGTGCATGGGGTCCTTAATTATGCTGGCTGCTTTTCCAAGGCAGCGGGAAGTGTAGACAGAGTGAATGGATGGGATGTGTGATGGACTGGGTTTCATTCACAACCCTTTGTAGTTTCTAATGTGCAGCAAGCAATCCCAGCAATAAGCTATAGGTATGACATAATGTTTAATATCTATTTATTAGTGTTACAAGTAGGCTTACATTAATAGTGCAATGAAGTTACTATGAAAATCCCCCTAGTCACCACCCTGCAGCACCTGTTTGGGTACACTGAGGGAGAATTTAGCATGGCCAGTGCACTTAACCTGCATGTTCTTCAGACTGTGGGAGGAAACCGGAGCATCCAGAGGAAACCTTTTGCAGACACGAGGAGAATGTGCAGACTTCGCATTGGCAGCGACCCACACTGGGAATCGAACCTGGGTTACTGGCGCTGTGAGGCAGCAGTGCTAACTAATGTGCAATTGCTTTAATCTGAACAGGAAGTTCAGCAGAATCAGAGAAACGTTTGTACTGTAGAAAATTACTTGTCCTTTCGTGTACTTGACATGTTCACCACTCTCGAGCAATCCAAGCTAACTCTTATTTTAAAAAATGGTAGCTAATAATTAGATCGCCACTATTACTTAAAGTGTGGGAAAACATTAAAAACAAAATGAACCCCGAACCTTTTGGTCACCTTCTCCCTCAGAACATGTCACAGCACTGTCGGAAAGTCTGGGGAACCCTTGTGAGCATATAGGAGCCAATGAATTCCCTCAGTTATTGGCAAGGTGCCCTTTATGAGATGTAAGTTGACTTTAGTGGCGAGGCAGGCTCGAGGGGCTGGATGGCTCACTTCTGCTCCTATTTCTTATGTTCCTTCCTGTCTCTAACTCCTCAAACAACAGCACCACTGGCCTCGAGATGGTTTGTGCCATATCACTAGGTGCGCCTTCCCCATAGTCTGTTTTTTTGTTTCTGTTGATTGAGGGATAAGTATTTACCAAGATAACGAGGAGAACTCCACTGTTCTTCTTCACAGTAGTGCCGGTGGATCTTTAACACCCACCCAAGTCTCAGTTCAACGCCTCATCCGAGAAACGACAGCTTCAACAGTGCAGCACTCCCTCAGCACCGCAGTGGAGTGTCAACTTTGATTCTTGTGCTCGAACCCAGGAACCCGTGACTCGGGATGATGCAAGCTGCTGCCTGAGGACGGGACACATTCGTCAGAACCTTACCCCTCGCCCGCCACGGAATCAGAGCTGGCGAGAGACGGATAGCGGAAATGTCCGTTGGCCTTGGAGGCGGATGGGGGGGAGGAATTTCCCGAGACCGTAAAATCCCTCCCATAATCAGTCCAAATATTTGTGGGAGCGCTGATTAAGAGTAGGAAATGCTGAGAATATGCAAACGGCCTTGACAACAACTGAAAGTCCGTTTTACTAACCTGACTTTGCCAGAGGTGGAGTTGGGCCTATTGCATGTGTGAATCATTTTCTGCTTTCCCTTACCATGTGTGTGTAATGTGAAGCTGCCTATAATTAGCATGTTATTGGGATGTGATGTTCCTAATCAGGCCTGCGGTGCTTGGCTTGAGTAACCACAGACCGCGGTTCCCTTAAGCTACGTAGCAAATTGCTTCTTAATGTGGACTTATATTTTTACACGGCTGCTTTAACCCTAGCTCGAGCTTTCACTGTTGTCACACCCACTTTAGAGAGTTTTGTCACGATTGTGCCATTAGCTGCGATATAAACAGAAACGGCAGTGATTGTGTAATGTGATAGTCTGTATGAGGTTTTTGGCAGCAAATGCCCATATGCCTCACTTAAATCATCAGTGAACTGTCCATCATCGGACTGTGCTCTGAAGGCATGAAGACTCTGGGTTCCAGTTTTGAGATGCAGATATTTGAGCTCACCACTCATGCCAGCTTGCTGCTTTTTTTAAAATTTTTTTATTGGAGAATTACACTCTTTTTCTTTTGGCAGGCAGCAATGGAAAAAGCAGGCCCAGCGGCCCAAACCATACATGGCTTCATGTCAGCAGGGCAGCTAAAGATAGTCCCACATTACTGAACCATTTCTAAGCTGAATGAGTCAGACCAGCTCAGTGCTGGCCTTTCCCAATCCTGTATCCACACCGCTTTCCCCAGATGCTCCATGATCATCTGGGATTGGAAGGCCGGAAGGAATAAAATCCTCGCTCGCTCACAACATAAATTCCATTGGCAATTCCGTTCTGCTCTTTTCCCTCCTTCTTCTCAAAGAAACGTAGAAGCTGACAGCAGGAGAAGGCCATTTGACCCTTCAAGCCTGCTCCTCCATTCATCTTGATCGTGGCTGATCATCAAATTCCTGATCCCCCCCCCCCCCCCGCCATATCCCTTTAGCCCCAAGTGCTATATCTAATTTCTTCCTGAAATCAGACAACATTTTGGCCTCAGCTGTGGTAGTGAATGCCACGCATGCACAGGAAAAGGAATTTCTCCTCATCTCAGTTCTGAAAGGTTTACCCGTTATGCTCAAACTATGATTCCTAGTTTTGGATTCCCTCTCCATCAGGAACATTTTTTTCTGAATTTACTTTATTAGAATTTTATAAGTCTCTATGAGATCCCCTCTCACTTTTCTAAACTCCAGTGAATATAACCCTAACCAACTTAATCTCTCCTCATATGGCAGATCCGCCTGGTAAACATTTGTTGTGCTCTCTCTGTAGCAAGAACATCCTTCCTCAGATAAAGACGTAAAAACTATACACAGTTATTTCTAGAAAATGTTAAGTTTGTTTTGTTTCTATTACAAAATGTTTTGTTTTTTTCCTGTCCAATAATACTTCCAATAAGTTATTCAGGGCTGGATGTTATGCTCCTGTGTGGATGTGTTTGAAGGTGGTCCTGCAAATGCAGTGAGTGGCCAGTGGCCACTCTCCTTCCTGCATCCCGACCAAACTCTCATTTTACAGGAAGGGGTGGAGGTGTCGGGCTGCCCACCCAGCCCTGGGCCTATGAGGGCCCTTGTACCCTTTAGTGACTACTTCAGCGCCCCATCCTATCCCCCAGTGCTATTTTACCCACGGCATGGAAGAAAGAGGCCCATGTCAAGTGAATAGCCTGGCAGGTTTTCCTGGGCTGGTTAGTACTAGGCAGTATAGGGATTTTCCCTTACGAGTCTCCTGTGCCCATTGGAAGCAGCTAAAGCCAAGGTCATATATCTCCATCACCCCACACCCCCCAACCTTCATAACCCTCTTGGCTTCTCAAACCCTTCGCTCTACTGACCCACCTCACTGTCCAGCTTCCCTAATCACCTGTTCTTCAGGGACTGAGTGTAGTTCCAGCCCCGGCCACCACTCAAATCTGGCACTGCTGGGACCAGAGAGCTGCCACTTGAAGGTGGCATTTCCTCCCCAGGTGTTGGTAGAAGTCATGCCCTGAGTCAGCTGTAGACTGGCTGTGGGGCAGGTGGCTTTCTTTCTCGTGGGTGGGGCACCCATCCCCAACATTTGCCACGTGTTCCTTTTACAGGCTGTGAAGCATTTTGAGACCACTTTCCCGTATTGCAGGTTGCTAGATAAATATAATTGTTGTTTCTGCTGACCCTCACCGTTTAGGATAACTGTAAGCCTGCAAAAAGCAAGGATGAGGGCAATGGGGGAGGGGGAGGCATGAGGGTGCCCATTGACTTACGCAGGGACTGGAAGATCCTAGTCTATGTCTTCATTTCTGGAGGGGAAGAAGCGAGTGTGCCCTCATGAATTGTCAAGTCCCTGACATAGAAACAGAAGTAGGCCATTCAGCCCATCGAGCCTGCTCCCCCATTCAATATGATTATGACTGCTTTTACCCACATTATCCCCAAAACCCTTTAAATTACTGTTTATCAGAAATCTATCAATCTCTACCTTCCACAGCTCTCAAGGGTAGAGAATTCCAAAGATTCACAACCCTCGGAGGAAGGAAATCTCTGCTCATCAAGGACCTCGGTTGCATCCCCTTATTTTGAAATTGTGCCCCATGGTTCTAAACTCCCTGACCAGGGGAAGCATCTTAAATACATCTGTGCTGTGTATTTCTTTTAAATATTTTGTAAATTTGAATGACATTCCGACAAAGTCCAGAGATGTGTGGGTTAGGTTGATTGGCCTGGCTAAATTGCCCCTCCATGTTGGGCGGACTTGCTAGGGTAAATATGAGGGAGAATGGGGCTTGGATGGGATTGTGGTCGGTGTAGACTCGATGGGCCGAGTGGCCTCCTTCTGCACTGTAGGGATTCTATGAGATCACCTCTTATTCTCTGGAACACAGGCCTGGTTTAGCCAATTTCTCTTCATGAGACAGTCCCGCCACATGTGAAAAAACATGACGCAGGATTTGCCTGTGTAAAATGTCAACCGCGCACGTGAGCTCGAAGCAGAAACAAGGCATCCTTTTCTTCCTATTATATTGCCAATTTCTAAGATTCCTGCCAGAACCATGGCCAGAGCTTGGATCCTTAGGCATGCAGTCCCCACGGCAACGTCATTGCCAAGGTCAAACTGATGGAAACACTGAGAGCGTTTTGAGTCTAATAGATTGTGAACGCGTTTCTGAATAGAGTTGTTTTTATTTTAATTCACTGAGATGAATAGCAAGTGATTACAATCCCCCACTGAAAGCAATGACTGTCACTGAGAATAAGTGAACATTTAAAAAGGATTTGAAGAAAGCTCTTTTGTCACTGCTTTTAACAGTGCTCGGAGCAGGGGTTAAGTGCAGTGGAGAAATCTAAGATTTTGGCACATCATTTAACAACAAGTCATCAGGTCCTTTCATTATGCTAGCCCCGTTACCATGGCAAATTGCCAAGTGAAACTCTTGGCAGAAGGTCAGATAAATGCAGACCAAGAGTGCACCATTATGTTAGAATACTGTAAAAGCAGCAACGTTTATCTGGCTGCTTGGGAAAGAATGGCCCAGATGTTGCACCAGCAGGATATCAAGTTTCAAGTTTAAATTTATTTTATTAGTGTCATGAGTAGGCTTCCATTAACACTGCAATGAAGTTACTGTGAAAATTCTCCAGTTGCCACACTCCTGCGCCTGTTCGGGTACACTGAGGGAGAATTTTTAGCATGGCCAATGCACCTAACCAGTATGTCTTTCCTACCATGCGAGGAAGCCCACGCAGACATGAGGAGAATGTGCAAATTCCATACAGATAGTAGGAATCAAACCTACGTCCCTAGTGCTGTGAGGCAGCAGTGCTAAACCTTGTGCTGTCCAATGTCCTCAGTAGGTTAGACTTGCCCGTGCATGTTTAGTTTTACAGATTTCTTTTGCTGGGCAAGATGTTGAAAGTGCGAACTGATAATGTCGCCAAGAGGGTGGCACGTTGAGTACAGTGGTTAGCACTGCTGTTTCATAGCACCAGTGACCCAGGTTCAATTCTGGCCTTGGATCACTGTCTGTGTGGAGTTTGCATGTTCTCCCCGTGTTTTCCAGGTGCTCCAATTTCCTCCCACACTCCAAAAATGTGTAGGTTGGGTTGATTAGCAGTGCTAAATTGCCCCTTACTGTTGGGGTAGTAACATGGGGTTATGGGGTTAGGGCCTGAATGGAATTATTGTCAGTGCAGACTCGATGGATCAAAGAGCCTCTTTCTGCATTTTAGGGATTCTATGATTCTACAAATTGGGAGAATATATGTTAGGCTGCTCAAATAATAATCTAAAGAATGAATGTTGGCATAAATGGTGCTTTCTTTATTCCTTCATGGGATGTGGGCATTACTGGCAAGGCCAGCATTTGTTATCTATCCCTAATTGCACTTGAATCCTGTGCTTTGCTCGACTATTTCAGAGGGTAATTGAGAGTCAGTCGCATTGCTGTAGTTCTCAAATCACTGGTAGGCCACAACAAGGCAGATTTCCTTCCCACATTAGGGACATTGATGAATCAGATGGATTTTTACAACAATAGGTGATAGCTTCATGGAGTCAACTGGATTTAAATTCCACCAGATGTCTTGGTGGGATTTGAACCCTTCTCCACAGAGCAAGAGGATTATTAAACTTGTAACATTATTGCCACACCACTGCCTCAGCTTCTAATAACTAGAATTGACTTTTTAAGTGACCATAAGAATCTCCATCTCTGATCTTCATAGATCTTAGAATGCGTTTCAATCTTAGCACATTGACTGAAATACATTTTGTTAAGCATACCTTTGTACACCGTAGGTGGAGGAAGAATTCCCAAGCTGCTTATCAGCTTTGTTATCAATGTTCCTTCCATGGCCAACAAGTCCTGGCATTGGACTTGAACCTGGAGTTTCTGGTTCTGAGGTAGGATGCTACCACTGTGCTATTAGACCTCCTTGCTGAAAGCAATGACCAATTTTTACTCTATACACAGAGCCACCAAACAGTTAAAGCATTGAAGAGGCCTTTGGCCCATCATATCTGTGCTGGATTCTTACAGGAGCAATTCAGCTAGTCCAACTCCTCTGCACTTCTGCTGTTGTTCCTGAAGATTTTTTTCTTCAGGTGATTATCCAATTCTGTTTCAAAGACCGTGATGTTATCGTTCTTCACCACAGTCCCTGTGTGTTCCGGGACCTAACCACCTATGTTATTGCTTCCTTCGCCAATCACCTTAAATTGATGTCAGCTACTTCTCCACCCTTCCACCAATGGATAAGTTTCTATCTACATTCTCTAGCCCCTACTGACGAAGCAAGCTTGAGGGGCTGAATAGCCTCCTATGTTGCTGTATAACAGGCATTGGAGGATGCAGCACCATCCTGTGGAGAAAATCAGAATGGCAGGCGTTGCTGTTCTCCAACTATAACCCAACTCATTGTTTAGGCCCCACACAATGACCCTTTCAGGATGTCACTATTTACATCCCTCTGGTTTAAAAGGATGTGCATTGACTCTAACTGTAAGAGCCAGACTCACTGATAGCACACTCCTTTTTCAATCAACTAGTTCTCAATTAAATGCCACAGCTTCAAAATCTGGACTGACAGTTCAAGATATGGAGATGCTGGTGTTGGACTGAGGTAAACACAGTAAGAAGTCTCACAACACCAGGTTAAAGTCCAACTGGTTTATTTGGAGAACTCCCACTCACCTGACAAAGGAGCAACGCTCCGAAAGCTAGTGGATTTTGCTATCAAATAAACCTGTTGGACTTCAACCTGGTGTTGTGAGACTTCTTACTGACAGTTCAGTACATAGCCAAGGTTCATAGAATTATAGAATCCCTACAGTACAGAAGGAGTACCGTTTGGTCCATCAAGTCTGCACTGACCACAATCCCACACAGGTCCTATCCCCATAACTCTTTACATTTACCCTAGCTGATCCCCCTTGACACTAATAGATGATTTAGCATAGCTAATCCACCTAACCCGCACATCTTTGGACTGTGGGAGAAAACCGGAACATCCGGAGGAAACCCATGCAGACATGGGGAGAATGTGCAGACTACACACAGGCAGTGACCCAAGCCGGTAATCAAACCTGGGTTCCTGGTGCTATGAGGCAGTAATGTTAATCATTGTGCCACCCTGCCTGCTGCCCCAATTCAATATGTTACCCAGAGAATAGACTATTCAGCCCATTGAGCTTGCTCTATCATTTAGTGATAGACGATCTGACTATGGTCTCCACTTCACTTTCCTGCTTATTGCCTGGAACCCTCAATTCCTCAATTGTCAATCAAATATCTGTCGAATTCAGATTTTAGTACATTCAATGAATCAGCTCCACTGCTTTCTAGGGAAAAGAATTCCAAAGGCTAATGACTCTCTGAGAGAAGAAATTCCTTCTCATCTCTGTCATAAATGGAAAACTCCTTATTCACCCCCACTGAAATTGGCTTTCCCCTAGTTAATTACTCTTACATGTATTGTTCTTCTGGAGACAGCTATACCTTATGCTAAGGTGACTGAGTGGTTAGCATTGCTGCCTCACAGGGATCCAGGTTCAATTCCAACCTCAGTTGACTGTGTGGCATTTGCAAGTTCACCCTGTGTCTGTGTGGGTTTCCTATGGTTTCTTCCCACAGTCCAAAGGTGTGCAGATCAATTTGATTAGTCATACTAAATTACCCCCTATAATACCATGCAATTTAATTTTTTTGTATCGGAATATAGGGGGAAAATCCTTTTCTTCTTCAATCCTGAAATGTGGGCATTGCTGGCTGGGCAATTGAGAGCAATTAAGATTCAACCACATTGCTGTGGATCTGAAGTCACATGTATGCCAGACCAGTTAAGCAAGGCAGATTTCCTTCCCTAAAGGACATGAGTGAACCTGATGAGTTACAGCTAAAATCAACAATGGATTCACGGTCATCAGTAGACTTTGAAATCCAATGCCGTGGTGGGATTTGAACCCAGGTCTTGAGAGCATTACCCTGGATCTCTGGATTACTATTCCAGCAATAATACCACTCCACCAGCACCTCCTCCAAAACTTTCACAATATTTATTGTCCTCCTCTTTTGATCAATATTATTTCCTAAAAGAACGCTATTTAAATTGTCAGCGAGCACTTGCCTTTTCCAAATTGGTGCTAGCTCTTTTTAATTGGCACGTGTTTTTCTAAGTGAGTATTATAAGCTTCAGAAGCTTAATCACTAGCAGCCTTTGGATGACTGGCCCACAATTACCTAATTTATTTTTCCTTTCCCTTTTTGAATGAAGGCATTATATACCCTCCAGCCCTCATACATAAGAATATTTGAAGGATTTTGGTCAGGGTTCCCCTTTTCCTATCTGATTTCCCTCAGCATTCGGGGCACTGCCCCTTTCTTTAGTCCAACAAACCTTCTCAGTGCATCTGTAAGCCGTGCTCTGCAATTGCTCCATCTCAATCTCCTGTGTCTTTCATTCCCACTTCACACTTACCTAAGCCAAGTTTTAAAATGGCAGCTCATCATCACCTTCTCAAAGGCAATTGGATGATGAGACACAAATTCTGACTTTGCAAGCAAAATATGGAAATATTTTTTTAAAATGTTCCAATGTTTGAGCTACATTAATTATGCACTCAGAGGCTTTGCACCATATTCAGTAGCATGGCAGGCCTGGTGCCCATAGTCTGCTGTCCCATCCAGGCATCATATTGAAAAAGTGCCCAACATCTCTGACCCACTATTGAAGAAAGAAGGTAGACCTCCTGAGAAACAAGATCAATCTCCTGGAACATTCCGAGGCTCATTATAGACCCAACCAAGACACGGAATCTGGAAGCTTTCCCAATGTCTTCAACAGACTTTTGGCTTTTCATAGAACCACAGAAGTTAGAAGCAGGAGGAAGCTATTTGGCCCTTTGAGCCTATTCCATCATTAATTGCAATCATGGCTGATTGTCAACTCAATAGCCTAATTCTGCATTTTCTCCATAATCTTTGATCCCATTTGCCCCAAGTGCTATATCCAGCTACCTTTTGAATATATTCAATGTTTTGGCATCAACTACTTCCTGTGGTAGTGAATTCCATATGCTCACCCTCTTTGGATAAAGTCTTCAGATTGTGATCCTTGGTTCTGGACTCCTCCACCATCAGGAATATCTTCCCTGCATCTGTCCTGCCTATTCCTGTTAGAATTTTGTAAGTCTCTTTGAGATCTCTCCTCATTTTTCGGAACTCCAGCGAAAACAGTCCTAACCTAGTGAATCTCTCCTCGTACATCTGTCCGACCATCCCTGGAATCTGCTTGGGTAAACCTTTGCTGCACTCTCATGAGAGCAAAACATGCTTCCTCAGAAAAGAAGACCAAAACTGCACACAACAAGGCAACGTGCAATAACACATCTCTGCTCCTGTATGCGAAACCTCTCGCAATGAACGTGTTACTTGACTTACTTTTTGTGACATTTCAGGAAATCAGCATTAGTAGAGAAATGGTTTTGGGGAAACTGATGGGATTGAAGGTGAATAAATCTCCAACTTCTGATAACCTTCATCCCAGACTACTTAAGGAAGTGGCCCTGGAAATAGTAAATCTATTGGAGGTTATTTTCCAAAATTCTGCCAAATTTCTCCATGATTTCGAAATATAAATTGAAATAAACTCCAGAATACCACTTTAACTTTGCCAGCTGAGAAATTGGAATGATAACTGTGTGAGTGATATTTTGATGCTGGTAACAGTTTTAGAAACCGGTATGTCCCATTGAATGTTGAATGGTCTCTATTTATTGTCATATCCTTCATTCACTTGGGAGTGGAAGGCAGAGCGATCAATTCCATTCTTAACCTTACAGATCTTCACTTTGGAGATTCAAGCTGGAAATCAGCATTAGTAGAGAAATGGTTTTGGGGAAACTGATGGGATTGAAGGTGAATAAATCTCCAACTTCTGATAACCTTCATCCCAGACTACTTAAGGAAGTGGCCCTGGAAATAGTAAATCTATTAGAGGTTATTTTCCAAAATTCTTTGGACTCTGGAAGAGCTCTGACAGATTGGATGGTAGCTAGTGTAAGCCCATTATTCAAAAAGGGAGGTAGAGAGAAAACAGAGAATATAGACCAGTGAGCCTAATGTCGGTACTGAGAAAGTTGTTAGAGACTACAATCAAGGATTTCATAACTCAGCATTTGGAAGACAGTGTTATAATCAGACAAAGTCAGCTTGGATTTCCAAATGGGAAATCATGCTTCACAAATCTATTGGAATTTTTTGAGGATTAACTAATACAGTTGACCAAGGAGAACCAGTGGATGTGGTTTACTTAGACTTTCAGAAGGCTTCCGACAAGGTCTCACATAACAGACTACCAGATAAAGTGAAAGCACATGGGATTGCAGGCAATGTCTTGAAATGGATTGAAAACTGGTTAGCAGACAGGGAGCATAAATGGGTCTTCTTCTGATGGGCAATGACTAGTGGGGTTCCATAGGGCTCTTGCCAGGACCACAACTGTTCACATTATATATTAATGATTTGGAAGAGGGAACTGAATGGATTATCTCCAAATTTGCAGATGATACAAAGATGGGTGGGAGGGTGAGCATGAAGAGGATGTAGAGACACTTCAACATGATTTGGACAGGCTGATTCTGTGGGCGTATTCAGGGCAGTTGCCGTATGTTAAATTTGAGGTTATCCAGTTTGGTAGCAATAATAGGAAGACAGATTATTGAATGGATGTAAATTAGATATTCAATGAGATCTTGGACTCCTCGTGCATCAGTTACTAAAAGTGAGCACATATATACAGCAGATAGTAAAGAAGGCAAATGGTATGTTGGTCTTCATAGTGAGAGGATTTGAGTATAGAGATAGGGATGTTTTGCTGCAATTGTATAGGACGTTGGTAAAATCACATCTGAAGTATAGTGTGCTGTTTGGTGTCCTTGTCTGAGGAAGGATGTCCTTTCTACACAGGGAGTACAGTGAAGGTTTACCAGGCTGACTCCTGGGATGGAAGATCTGTCATATAAGGAAAGATTAAGTCAGTTAGGGTTATATTCACTGGAATTTAGAAAAGTGAGAGGGGATCTCATAGAACTTATAAAATTCTAGCAGGATTAGACAAGGTAGATTCAGGAAGAATGGTCCCAATAGTGGGAGAGTCCAGAACTAGGAGTCATAGTTGGAGGATAAGGGGTAAACCTTTTAGAACTGAAGTGAGGAGAAATTTCTTCATCCAGAGGGTGATGAATGTGTGGAATTCACTACCACAGAAAGTAATTGAAGCCAAAACATTGTGGGATTGCAAGTAGAAATTAGATTTAGCTGGTTTGGCAAAAAGGATCAAGGGATGTGGGGGGAAGGGGAGTTCAGGATATTGAATTTGATGATCAGCTATGATCAAAATGAATGACAGAGAAGGCTCAAAGGGCTAAATGGCCTACTCCTGCTTTTAGTTTCTATGTTTCAATGTTAATACTTGTTTGAACAAGAATTTGGAGAGCAGATAGCATCATGGTACTGTATATCTGATGAGGAGGGGGAGAATCATTTGGAACAGAATTATATAGTGTACTGAAATGTATTTTTTTAGGAATAGCCCTGTGACTGAGCGTGCTGGAGCATGGCTAAGAGTCTTCCCTTCTCTCAGCCCATATCATTTTACAAGTACAGTGATCAGCGTCACTAATTAATAATGAATCACATTTTGTATTTATTACTTGGAAGTCTGTAGGCGTAATTTTACCTGCCGTTCACAAAACACTCATTGCAGCAAAGTCAGAGAATTTTGCAGCCAGACTAATGTATGATTCCTGTAGTTCTGGAGTCACATGTAGGCCCAACCAAATGAGGACGACAGATTTCCTTCACCAAGGGACATTAATACTGCAATGGAGTTACTGTGAGAGTCCCCTAGTTGCCACACTCTGGCGCCTGTTCGGGTACACTAAGGGAAAATTTAGCATGGCCAACGCACCTAACCAGCCCATCTTTTAGACTGTGGGAGAAAACCAGAGCAGCCGGAAGAAACCCACGCAAACATGGGGAGAGCATGCAAACTCCATAGACAGTAACCCAAGCTGGGAATCGAATCCGGGTCCCTGGAACTGTGAGGCAGCAGCACTAACCACTGTGCCACCATGCCATCCCAGTGAAACAGATGGGTTTTACCGACAATCAAAAATGGCTTCACGATCATCAGTACATTCTTAATTACAGATTTTTTTTTATTGAATTCAAATTCCACTATCTGCCGTGGTGGAATTCAAATCCAGGTCTCTGGGACATTAGCTGAGTTTCTGGATTAATTGTCTAGCGATAATATCACTAGGCCATCACTTCCTCATGCATGCTGCATTCATTGCACTTTGATGCACTTCATACGCACTTATCTTTTAGACCTTTAGATCTTTTAGTCTATAAGTTTCCAGAAGCCTTAAATTTAAATGATGTTTTGTTTTTTTGTCTTCAATTGGGGTTGCTGCAGTTGTCCAGAATGAGCTGGAGAAAGCTAATCAGGATTCTATTTCTGATGCTCCTATCAACGGGAAATTGGCACGATTGATTTCAACTGTGACACTTCCTCAGTTATGTAATACAGCATGCTGTCACTCACCAGTCCCACATGGGATATAACTACTAGACTGGCTGGGCTTCAAGTCCCAGAGGAGACCATCTTGCACAGATTCTCCCTGGTAATCAACAATAATACTGACACTGTGGAAGGAGTGGAAAATTGTGACACTGTGGAAAATTTCCTTCTGGAAATTTTCATTTTTATTTACCTTCATGATTTCTGATGACATTGTCACCTGGTCGACAGAGAGTAAGATGCTATGACATCACTGGGTCTCGGACAGCTTACTGTATTCAAAAAAATTAATGTTCATTAATTAAACATAAAATTCATGCTGAAGGAATTGTCTTCACGATTCCCTCTCCTGATTTTCCAAACTGTATTTAATACAGTTATGTCTGTATCCTTCCTGCTCTCTCATCTCTCTCTCTGCCCCCCCAACACATTTTATAGGCCATTCTCCTCCTACATTTTCTTACATTTGTTTGTACAATGTGGGCATCACTGGCTAGGCCAGCATTTATTGCCTATCTCTTCACTGGCCTTAAGAATGTGGTAGTTAGCTGCTTTCTTGAATCACTGAAGTTCACGTGTTGCTATTAGACCGTAAGATGTAGGATTAGAATTAGGCCACTCGGCCCATCAAGTCTGCTCCAACATTCAATCATGGCTGATATTTTTCTCATCCCCATTCTCCTGCCTTTTCCTCATAATCCTTGACCTCCTTATTAATTAAGAACCTATCTATTTCTGTCTTAAAGACACCCAATGACCTGGTCTCCACAGCCTTCTGCGGCAAAGAGTTCCACAGATTCATCACTCTTTGGCTGAAGAAATTCCTCCACATCTTTAGCTTGAGGTTGTGCCCTCTGATTCCGCTTTTTCCTACTAGTGAAAACATCCTTTCCACGTTCACTCTGTCCAGGCCTGGCAGTATCCTGTAAATCCTGTTAGGAGGTTCCAAGATTTTGACCTAGCGACAGTGAAGGAACAGTGATACATTTCCAAATCAAGATGGTGATTGAATGAAGGGAAACATGCAGACAGTGGTGCTCTGATGTACCTGTTGCCCTTGTTCTTCTAGATCGCAAAGATTTTGTGAGTTTGGAAGATGCTGCTGAAAGAGTCTTCTTGAGTTGTTGCAGTGCGTTGTGTAGATAATAGACACTGTGGTGGAGGGAATGGATGTTTGTCGATGTCAAACAGGCTGCTTTGTCCTGGATGGTATTGAGCTTCCTAAGAGTTGTTGGTGCTGCATCCATTCAGGAAGTGGAGAGTATTTCATCACACACCTGGCTTATGCTTTGTGAATTGTGGGTAGGCTTTGGAGAGTCAGAAGGTGAGTTACTTGTTGCAGAATTCCTGATCTCTGACCTGCTCTGGTAACCACATTATTTCTACAGCTAGTCTAATTCAGTTTCTGATTGATGGTAACCACTAGGATGTTGATAGTGAGGGATTTGGTGATGAATCTCATAGAACTATAGAGCTTTACAGCACAGAAAGATACCCCTTTGTCCGTTATTTATATGCCAGTAAGGGTCGATGATTTGATTATCTCTTGTCGGAGAGAGTTATTGTCTGACACTTGTGTGGCATGATTGTTACTTCACAGTAAGAAGTCTTACAACACCAGGTTAAAGTCCAACAGGTTTATTTGGTAGCACGAGCTTTCAGAGCACTGCCCCTTCATCAGGTGAATGACCACATCATGTTTGCTACTTGCCACTTGTCTGCCCAAGCTGCAATCCTGTGTTTGGACATGGACTGCTTTATATCTGAGGAATTGCGAATGGTACTGAACATTGTGCAACCATCTCCTTCTGACCTTATGATGGAGGGAAGATCATTGATGAAGCAACTGAAGATGGTTGGGCCAGGGACACTACCCTGAGGAACTCCTGCAGTGATATCCGAAAGCTGAGAGAAGATCTCCAACCACCACAAATATCTTCCTTTGTACCAAGTATGACTCCAACCAGTGGAAAGTTTCTCCCCGTTTCCCATTGACTCCAGTTTTGCTAGGGCTCCTTAATGCAAAACATCTCAGAACATCTCTTTGCTAATCCGTGCAAAATCTCTTTTGTTTCTCATTTGCAACATAGTGACAACTTTAGTTTTCTTGTGAAAGCTGCTTTCTTCAAATGCCATATCCTTTTCATCACCATGGTAACTTCTTTTACTTTTCCTGCATCGCTGCACTTGCGTCAGACCCTCAGCTGTTGAAACCCTCAGTCATCTTTTTGTCATCTCTAGACTTGATTCCTCTTTTTTGACATTGTGTCCTTTAATAAGCTCAACCTATTGCTTGTTTTCCATTAAGTTCTGATTGGCCTCCCACCTTCGCTGACCTGCATCAGCTTCCTTTCTTCCCAAACATTTCGGATGGGATTTTACAGTCTCACTCATCCCAAAACTGTAAAAGCCCACCCGAGGTGAATGGACTTCCCAATGCCCGGCCCTCATCCGCTCTGATTCCCATGGCCAGCAAGGTGGTAAAATTATAGATCTATAAACATAGACAGGGATCACGGGTAGAGGTGGGAACATCAGGGTGGCGGCGCAGGTTCGTTGGGCCAAAGGACCTGTTTCCTGTGCTGTTTTGTTCTTTTTGTTCTTTTTTATTCTAATTCCAGCCTATGTTTCAAATCTACGGATGGCACAGCAACACAGTGGTTAGCACTGCTGCCTCACAGCATCAGGACCCGGGTTTAATTCCCAGCCTAGGTCACTGTCTGTGTGGAGTCTGCACATTCTCCTTATGTGCGCGTGGGTTGCCTGTGGGTGCTCTGGTTTCCTCTCAAAGTCAGAATAATGTGCCAGTTAGTTGCTTTGGCCGTCCTAAATTCTCCTTCTGTGTACCCGAGCAGGTGCCAGAGTGTGGCGACTAGGGGATCTTCACAGTAACTTCATTGCAATGTTAATGTAAGCCTCACTAGTGACACTAATAAATAAATTTAAATCCTGGTCCTCATTTTCACATCCTTTCAGAGCCTTGCTGCTCCATACCTCTGTAACTTTCTCTGCCTTGTATCATCCTCTTTGTACCTAATGATCCTCTGTATGCCTTTCCCTTCACCTCATTTAATCCTCTCTTCAATTCTTCAGCCCATCACTAATAGTCTTCAGCAAACTTTCTGCAACTCCCTCTTTCACTTTGTTCACTTCTCCACTTCTCTATCCAGGACTGGCACAGTGGTTAGGACTGCTGCCTCATAGCAGGGAGCTAGTTTCAATTCCATATTTTGGGTCACTGTCAGTTAGGAGTCTGCATATTCTCCCCATGTCTGCTTGAGTTTCCTCCGGATGCTCCAGTTTCCTCCCACAGTCTGAAAGATGTGCGGGTTGGGTGCATTAGTCATGCTAAATTCTCCCTCAGTGTGCCCAAACAGGCGCCGAAGTGTGGTGACTCGGGGATTTTCACACTAACTTAATGTAAGATTACTAGTAGCACTAATAAATAAACTTTAAACTATCCTCCCTAACTGCATTCTCAAAACCAACCATTTTTTACCACACTTCAGGCTAACCTATCTTATCTTTCACCAAGAACCTTTCTTTTATACTTTTCATGTATACTTTTCCTCTCTCTGAACTATTTTCTGCATTATCAATATTGCATCAATGCAATTCCATCATTCTATTGTTAAAATTTTGATGGAAAAATATTTTAATGAGCTGTTCCCTTGGAAGGTTCCTCTGATGTACAATACTCCACTTCACCCTCCGCAAGCTCCCCGCTGGAATGGAGCTAGATTACAGGGAAAAGGGGAAACTTTTCAGCTTCTACCAGCCATAACCAAGATTGCCCCATCCTTTGTCAAATAACTCCAGTGTGCAGACGATACTCGCATAGTCAGAGTCTAAACTCCAAGCCATCTTTAGTATCTTCACCGAGGTATGAGCCTTACACTCAATATTCATAAGACAAGGGTCCTCTGTCTGTCTTCCCCCATCACGCAGTGGAACTGTCCTCGGACAGGGTGTTCGTGTGAAGAATTTGAGTTTGATTTGATTTATTATTGTCACATATACTGGTATACAGTGAAAAATATTGTTTCTTGCACGCTAGTCAGACAAAACATACCATTCATGAGGCGGCATGATAATACAGTGGTTAGCACCGCTACCTCACAGCACCAGGGACCCAGCTTCGATTCTCAGTTGGGTGACTGTGTGGAGTTTGCCTTGGTTTCCTCTGGATACTCCAGTTTCCTCCCACAGTCCAAAGATGTGCAGCTTAGGTGCATTGGCCATACTAAACTCTCCCTGAGTTGTACTTGAACAGCACCGGAATGTGGCGACTCGGAGATTTTCACAGTAACTTCATTGCAGTGTGAATGTAAGCCTACTTGTGACTAATAAATAAACTTTTAACTTTAGCAGGAAAGGAGAGAGTGTGGAATATAGTGTTACAGTCATAGTTAAGATGTAGAGAAAGAGCAGCTTAATATATGGTAGGTCCATTCAATTGATGTCAGCAGGGAAGAAGCTGTTCTTGAGTTGGTTGGTGCATAACTTCAAACTTCTGTATCTTTTTCCTGACAGAGGAAGATGGAAGAGAGAATGTCCAAGTTACATGGGGTCCTTAATTATGCTGGCTGCTGAGGCAGAGGGATGTGTAGACAGTGTTAATGGATGAGAGGCTAGTTTACATGATGGGTTAGCTACGTTCACAACCCTTTGTAGTTTCTTGTGGTCTTGGACAGAGTAGGAGCCATAACAAACTATGACACAATAAGAAAGAATTTCTATTGTGCATCTGTAAAAGTTGATGAGAGTCATAGCAGACATATCAAATTTCCTTAGTTTTGGAGAAATTAAAGACATTGGTGGGCTTTCTTAACTATTGTGTTGGCATGGCTGGTGACCAAGATAGGTTGTTGGTGATCTGGACATCTAAAAATCTCAGCCAGAACCAGAAACAATGACACTTCTTCAAAGAAACCGTCAAATAATAAAGCTTAGCCAGGATGAATTAAGGGGAGCCAAATCGCTTTCCTCAGGATGATCTTGGTGAAATAAAAAACCACAGCGTCCACTGTCTGAAGCAAAAATGAAAAATTGTGTTTTCAGGTGGAGCAAAACCTTTTAAGAGAACTTACAAAACTGCATAATTTGCTTTGATAATTTTGAAACAGGTTCAGTGACCTATTTTTAGATTGTGAAGGTGTTGGGTTTCTTTCTCTAGCACAAGTGAAATCATAATGGAAAATGCAATTAACTGTGTTTCATTTGAACCATGCTGTTGACACATCAATGTTTCAATCATCATTCAGTAAATCATTCAAAATCATTACACGATCGTAAAAGTTTTCTGCATTCAAGTTGTCAGACATTATCATGCTAAAGGATTTTGGACTATTTTGGTTGCGGGAGGAGTTCCAAATGTACACATAAACAGAACGCGATAATGTGATTCTGTGATGTTTGGTTGATGGATGAATGTTGGCCACAGCACTTGTTCTTCGAATGAGATCTTCTTTGTTCACTTGACAAGGCATAACCCGGTTTCGTTTTAACATCTAGGGCAGAGTTTTCCCCTCCTGCCACAGGAATCGGAAAATCCTGCCCCTAATCTTTAAGACTTCACCAAGAGGAGATTTGATAGAGATATACAAGGTAATGATAGTTTTAGATAAGGAAGACAAAGAGAAGTCCACTGGCTGATAGTATAAGGGCTGGAGAGGGGGCCACAGGTTTAAGGTCTTGGGTAAGGGATGCAAAGGAGATTGAGGAGGAACTTCATTTTATGTAGCATGGAGTAATGATCTGGAACTCACTATTTGTGAAAGTATTGGGAGTGAAGAGTGTGAACGATTTCAAAAGAAATTAGATGGACACTTGAGGGAAATAAACTTGTAGGGCTACAGAGGTTAGAGCAGAGAATGGGACATTGCTCCACATAGAGTGGCACAAAGTTGATAGACCAAGTGGTCTCCTTCTGTGCTGAAATGACTGTAATATTTCTGACAACGTGGCACTCTTTCAGTACCTCACTGGAGTAACGGTCTGGAACATGGGCTCAAGTCTCTGGTGTGGGCTGACAGTGAAGGTACAACCAGCAGTCCCAGAGCTGATATCTACCCTAACCCTTTCATGATAAGTAAGTATTTAGCCAATATCCTCAAAGGACCATTGGCATCTTTCTCAATTAGAGAGAGACAATTATTTATATAATATTGCTTGAGGAACACATCTGCCTCAATATGAGGCAAGGCGGAGAGTCATGCCCTGTGAACTATCACAGCCAGTAGATGAATTGACATTGGCATCAAACTACATCATACTCTAACCATCTAGCAACGGAATTAACTGATAGCATCCGCTATGTTTTTGAGAAAGCATAAAACTTCTCTTTCTATGACTAAACAGTTCCCATGCAGAATGGATACATTGCTCCTAATTTGAGTTCAAAACTTACTCCTCACTCATTTATGTTTTCTGATCTTACTTTCCTTGAATAATTTTGAATAGTTTTGGTTTATTGTCCCTTCCCACCCACAATGCAGTAGATATATTGCATACTCACACGCTCGCTGTCTTGCTTTTCCCATTGTAAATAATCATGCCCACTTTTATAACAGAAACCACGATCATGTTGAAATCGTGGAGATGGTCATTACCTGCAACTTGTGTGATCAAATGTTACTTCTGAATGCTTCCGGTTCTTGGACATGGACTGCTTCAGCTGAGGAGTTTCAGATTCAACAGGAAGGTTGATGTTACAGTTTTGGTGCCGCGGTGACAATGTGAGAGGGGAGAACAAATAGCCTGAGCAGCATGAAACTGCGATCAGTGTTCTGTGTGGCACGGTGGCACAGTGGGCAGCATTGCTACGTCACTGCACCAGGGACCCGGTTCGTGTCCCAGTTTGGATCACTGTCTGTGCAAAGTTTGCACGTTCTCTCCATGTCTGTGCGGGTTTTCTCTGGGTACTCCGGTTTCTCCCACAATCTGAAAGATGTGCTGGTTAGGTGCATTGGCCGTGCTAAATTCTCCTTTAGTGTACCTGATCAGGCGCTGGATGTAGCGACTAGAGGGTTTTCACAGTAGCTTTGGTGTGGTGTTAATGTAAGCCTACTTGTGACACTAATAAATAATCTTAAAACTTTTCTATGAATGAAAATATGCCAGAGCAATCTCCTCTGAGGATTGAAAAGGAAGCCACTTTGTGTGTAATTATTGCATTGGGAAATTCTCTAGCCATGTGCAGTTCAAAAAATATTAATACTGTTGTTATACATAATATTTGGCAGCTTTATAATCTGAATTTCCATACAGTAAAGCTCTAGAGACACTAATTATACAAGTAAACATTGCATTGTGGAAGTTTCCACAATCTGCGTTGAGATTGTGCAGATTATTTACACAGTGATGGGGGAACATTTACTCTTCCTCTTGCCACCTTCGTGAGTTCTTACTGTTGGCTCTGACCACTAAGCAGCTTAGTGAGACTTCGATTTGGCCTGAACTTCTCCTGAATCACAGTCACAAAGACCATTTAACATCCAGCACATGCCCTTGTAAATGTAGCAGACAGACTGTCTTGCATCTGATGTGTGGATAGAATTCATTTGTTTGAATAAAGAGGATTATAACAGCTTACAGATAAATGTTTATTCACTGTGCTTGAATATTAAATTCAATAAATTTCTGGTGCAGTGTCCTCGGTAAATCTGCCTTGTATGACCTGCTAGATATTTTAGGTTATTCAGATTTACCTTTAGTGTTTTTTAAATCCAGTTCTACTTCAAATTGGATAATTATCAGGCTGCCTCCTTTTCTTCATTCTTTGTCCATAGTCCTTTTCTCACATGAACTGCTGTTCTTCTAAGCATCATTTTCTGTTGAACGATAGACAGTCAGATCAATAATCTCATCTCTGCTAGCCATCAATATGTGTGTGTTAGGCTTGGAATTCCACTCCAGAATCTGATATATTGGGGCGACATGGTGGCACAGTGGTTAGCACTGCTGCTTCACAGCTCCAGGGACCTGGATTCAATTCCCATCTCGGGTCACTGTCTGTATGAAGTTCGCACATTCTCCTCATGTCTGTGTGGGTTTCCTTCAGGTGCTCCGGTTTGCTCCCACAGTCCAAAGACATGGGTTAGGTTGATTAGCCGTGCTAAAATTGCTCCTTAGTGTCCTAGGATGTGCAGGTTAGAGGGATTAGTGGGTAAAATATGTCGGGATGTAATGGTAGGGCCTGGGTGAGATTGTGATCAGTGCGGACTCAGTGGGCTGAATGACCTCTTTCTATACTGTTGGGTTTCTATGATAATTTGTCTATTTTTTCACTGCATTCTGGAGCACACAATGGACAGGCTTTACGAACCCTTGGGGAGAGCATGAGATCAGGAAGACATGTAAAATCCAGCAGGTGATCTTCCCAGACTTTTCTGGAATTTTATAGTCAGGGGTGTGAGGTATCAGATAGCCCACTTGCCCTTGTGCCTATTGAAGCCCTGAAGTGGCCAATTAATCGCCATTTATTGGCCTTATCTCAATCCTGCCTGTATTTTAACTACATCAAGCCAGGTCAGGCAAAGGGGAGGGGACGTGGTGGGAGGCTTCTCCCTTGCAGGTACCCCAGGCCCATCCGAGGCACCCCATTCTCTCAAAGTAATTTGCCCCCTTAAGCCCTTACCCAATTTTCTTGAATGTGGCACACCCATCCCTTTCGTTCCCCAAACCCAGGCTCACCTGGCCTCCTCAGCCCTTTAAAGGCTAGCCCAGTAATTCATCAAATAAATAAAGCCAAGCTCTGCATTCATGAGAGTTGCTCTCCCTGTTGGATCCAAGGATACAATTTAGAATGGCAGCATGTTCTGAGGTTAGTTTGTTAACAAAAGCAGGCCATCAGTAGTGATTGAGGTTGGCACAGTGGCACAGTGGTTAACATTGCTGCCTCACAGTACTAGGCACCGGGTTCGATTCTGGCCTTGGATGACTGTGGAGTCCACACGTTCTCCCCACATCCCCATGGGTTTCCTCCGGGTGCTCCGGTTTCTTCCCAGAGTCCAAAGATGTGTGGGTTAAGTGAATAGGTCATGCTAATTTGCCCCTTAGTGTCCAAAGATGTGTGGGTTAAGGGGATTAATGGGGCAAATGCATGGGGTTACAGGCACAGGTAAGGGTGTGGACCTGGCTAAAATGCTCTGTTGGAGAGTCTGTGCTAACTTGAAAGACCAAAGAGCCTCCTCCTGCCCTGTAGGGGTTCTATGACCATCCAATGCAAAATCTGCCTTGACCCTGCGAACTTGGGTAGCATAGCAAAGCATTCTGTTGTCATTATAGATATATTGCTTTAAGAAATGTTCCTACATATTTAAGAGTCATGAAGGTTTACAGCATGGAAACAGGCCCTTTGGCCCAACTTGTCCATGCCGCCTTTTCTTTTTAAAAACCCCTACGCTAAACCCAACTGCCCGCATTTGGCCCATATCCCTCTATATCCATCGTATCCATGGTAACTATCTAAATGCTTCTTAAAAAACAAAATTGTACCCGCCTCTACTACTGCCTCTGGCAGCTTGTTCCAGCTGACCACCCTGTGTGTGAAAAAGAATTGCCCCTCTGGATACTTTTGTATCTCTCCCCTCTCACCTTACATGTATGCCCTTTAGTTTTAGATTCCCCTATCTTTGGGAAACAATATTGATTATCTAACTGATCTGTGCCCTTCATTATTTTATTGACCTGTATCAGGTCACCCCTTAGCCTCCTACTTTCCACAGAAAAAAATCCAGGTCTACCAGCCTCATTCATCAAGCCCTGCTAGCATCCTAGTAAATCTTTTCTGTACTCTTTCTAGTTTAATAATATCCTTTCTATAATACAGTGACACAGTATTCCAAGTATGGCATTACCAATGTCTTGTACAACTTCAACAAGACATTCCAATTCCTGTATTCAGTGTTGACCGGTGAAACCAAGCATGCCGAATGCCTGCTTCACTACTCTGTCCATCTGTGACTTCATTTTCAAGGAGTTATGAACATATACCCCTAGATCTCTTTGTTCTGTAACTCTCTCCAGGACTAAGTAAGTCCTGCCCTGGTTCAGTCTACCAAAATGCATCATTTTGCAATTATCTAAATTAAACTGCATCTGCCATTTGTCAACCCACTGGCCCCATTAATCAAGATCCCATTGCAATTGGAGATAACTTTCTTCACTGTCCACTATGCCAGCAAACTTAGTGCCATGTGCAAACTTACTAACCATGCCTTCTATTTTCTCATCCAAATCATTAAGAGCTGTAACCTGGTAGAGTTTGATTAAAACAGCTTAAAACCCATTCCTAGGTTTAGCACAAAAAATAATTCTTCCTCACAGTGTCAATCCACAGCTCTGAGTAACCTGATCTTAAACTGCTGAAATGTACCTTCATAAAGAATGCGTGAAGCAATTTTCTCCTCATCTGGAGTTACATTAGTCACAATTCTGACAATAAAAATTGACTCAAAAGCTTTGAAAGCTTAGCCTTAATTGTTGTTGCGCTCAAAATCATCATCATCTTAGCTTTTAAAGTCTTTCTAAAGAGGTAATTAGCAGAAACACTCAGTAGTGATTAATTCACCCTGGGAGTATGACAATTGATGTTTTTCAAACTTGCGCTAAAGATTGTGAAAACCTGAATCGCAGATTCTGCTTCAAATTCCACAATATTTTATTCCACGATCAGGTGTTTACCTTTCTTTTTAATTCCTTCTCGGAATGTGGGCATTGTTGGCGTTTATTGCTCTTCATGCCCTTGAACTGAGTGGTTTGCTCAACCAATCCAGAGGGCAGTTGAGAGTCACATGTAGGCCAGGCTGGGTAAGGATGGCAGATTTCCTTCCCCAGAGGATATTAATGATTAATGATTAATTAGTGATGGGTTCTTTTGACCATGGTTACATGGTCATCAAGAGATTTCTAATTCCAGATTTTTGTTGAATTCAGATTGTACCATCTGCCATGCTGGGATTCGAACCCTGTACTACAGAGCATTAACCATAGTCTTTGGATGACAAGTCCAGCAACAATATCACAATGCAACGGTCTCATTAAATTGGGATTAAGAACAACATAAATCAAGTGGCTTTCTAACTAATAAAAAAAACAATTTTTTCTTGTCCCTTATATCCTTAACTTCTCCAGAAAGGTGGGAAAACTTGGGATAATATAGCACTTTTCCTAACTTCAGGATGTTCCAAGTCAGTTAAGTACTTTTGTAGAATCATAGAATCCATATAGTGCAGAAGGAGGCCATTTGGTCCATTGAATTTACACCGACTCTCCAATACAGCATCCTACTCAGGCCCTATCTGAGTAACCTCATATATATACCCTGCTAATCCACCTAACATGGACTGTGGGAGAAACCAGAGCACCTGGAGGAAACCCACGCAGACATGACGAGAACATGCAAACTCCATACAGCCATGATTGAATAACAGAGCAGACTCAGTAGGCCGAATGGCCTAATTCTGCCACAATTCTATCTTGTGGTCTTAGTCCTCCAAGGCCGAAATTGAACCTGGGTCTCTGGAGCTGTGGGGCAGAGTGCCAACCACTGTGTCACCATACTGCTACCCAATTTGTGCACGGACAGATCTCATAAACATCAACGTGATAATCATCGGGTGGTCTGTTTCTTGGTGATGTTGGCTGAGATGTAAGCATTGGCCAGGACATTGGGGAACATGGACCAAGTCAGTTTTGAATAAAGATAGTCATAAAAGAAGATAGCAGATTATTTAGGAACTGTGATAAAACCCATGATAATACATTTATCAAAGACTAACTGCCCATTATTGTTTTACAAAACACATTCCATCCCCCTCGTAAAACCATCTGAGTCCCTGTGAGTGTTATTCACTGTATAACAAACAACTTATTTTATCACAGGGTACGAGAAGCAATCTCAGGCAAATTTAGAAATTTAAATAAACATAGTGTTAATTCTCCTTTGCAATTATATATATAAAAACTTTATGAAGGTGAGGCTGTGTAAACAGAGGCCGAGGACTATCGAAGACTGCACCATCATAATGCTGGGTTCTGACCTTGATGGTTGTCCAAGTCAGGACCCGTGTAGGCAGCCAAGTTAAATACCAGTGAAATATGGGCTACGGACACTCTTCTCTCTACTGAAGCCAGCAAGAGAGACAGCAATCCTACTTGGCCACAAACAGCCAATACCGAACATCTACAAGTGTGATAAATCATGTTTCCTTCTTTCCCTTAGCTCACTGACAAATATTTCATCACAGTTTCAGAATAGTTTCTCTTTATTTGTATATCCCCCACCAAAGCAGACACCCAGTGTTTTGGCCGGGTTCACCTGAAGGGGACAATTCCCCTGGGAGTCCACTTCCACGGAGCTGGAAGCCCCACTGCTGTGTTACCAAAATAAAAAGTGCAAGTCTTGTTTTGTCATGTGACCAGGGTCTAAACGGGTGGTTTGAGGGTTGTCTATTCTCCCAAGTCCAGGCTACAGTTTCTCGAAACCTCTTCATTTACAGCAAGCACTTACACACTTGGACCTCGACTCGTGGTTGGAGCTGCTCTTATCCCTTAGTCACGTGATCTGCTGTCATTACGACATCAGTGTCATATATGTCTTCTGAACTTAACCCTTTACAGGTTTGAAGAATTTGCCCTTCCGGGCTGCTCAGATGTGACACAAATCATGGATGAGTCTAATGTTACACGTTTCCGTATTCTGTCCTTCAACAGCAATCCAAAACCTCAGGTCAACTTTCTTCCTTTATTTCCCAGCCCATAATTCCAAAATGACTATTATTACTCTTTATAGGCCAAATATCACATTGTGAACCTTCATAAGAACACAACACAAGAAATAGAAGCAGGAAGAGGCCACTAGGCCCTTTAAGCCTGCCCCACCTTCAATACGATCATGGCTGACCTATCCTGGCCTCACCTTCTTTTCTGTGCCATTTCCTCACAGCCCTCTATTCCTCACTCTAGCAAATATTTATCCACTTTCAATTTAAATATTTCCAATGACCCAGCCTCTACCACCCTTTGGGGCAGAGAATTCCATCCTCTGCGAGAAGATATTTTGGCATACCTCGGTGTTCAATGGCCAGCTCTTTATCTTGTAGCTATGTCCCCTTGTTTGAGACTCACCCCCCAGTTAAACATCTCACCATCTACCCTATCAAGCCTCTTCAGGATCTTATACATTTGAATAATGTCACCCCTTACTCTTCTAAACTCCAAGAAATACAGACCCAGACTATTTAGTCTCTCTTGGTAGGACAACCCTCCCTTTGCAGGAGTTAGAGTGGTGAATCTACATTAAATCTACAGTGGGAAGTTCCAAAGAACAAAGGGACCTTGGCATACTTGTCCATAGATTTCTGAAGGCGGAAAGGCAAGCGAATGAGCTGGTGAAAAAGGCATATAGCACGCACGCTTTTATCATTCAGGAAATAGATTACAAAAGCGGAGAGGCTATGATGGAATTGGATAAAACTTTGGTGAGACCAAAGCTGGAGTACTATGTGTGGTTCTCGTTGCCACATTATGGGAAGGATGCGAACATACTGGAAGGGGTGCAAAGGAGATTCACCTAGATGTTGCCTGGGATGGAACATTTAAATTGTGAAGAGAGGTTGGATAGACTTGGATTTTTTTTTGTTGGAACAGAGAAGACTGAGGGGCGACCTGATCGAGGTGTTCAAGATTATGAGGGGCATGGACAGGGTGGATAGGGAGCAGCTGTTCCCCTTAGTTGAAGGAGTCAGTAACAAGGGGCCACAAGTTATAAGTGAGGAGTGGGGGGTTTAGGGGGGATTTGAGGAAAAACTTCTTTATCCACAGGGTGGTGATCGTCTGGAATGTGCTGCCTGGGAGGGTGGTGGAAGTGAAATGCCTCACGTCCTTTAAAAGTACCTGGTTGTGTACTTGGCCATGCCATTCAAGGCTATGGGCCAAGTGCTGACAAATAGGATTAGGTGGGCAAGTCAGGGCCTTTCATTTGTTGGTGCAGACTCGATGGAGATTGGATTGGCTTTGGATTGGCTCCAATGTTAATATATCCTTTTTTCAGTAATAACTCCAAGGCTGTAAATGAGCCGATTTTATTGTACAAAATGAAGTAAAGCAAAAGCCACCGGCCTTAGTGAACACAAACCGGGACAATGGAATAACGTACCCACTCGTGGGCCTGCTTTATACAGGGCTTGTTATACGAGCTCCATCTGGTGAATTAGTTACCAATGCCCAGGGAGTCCTATTCAGTGAGATCTACAGGGAGGTCAATCAGTGATTCCCCATGCAAGTCCTGGGATTATCACAGGGACAAACATTGTACACGGAATTCCAAGTGAGGCCTCTCCAACACTCTGTACAATTGCACAAACTCAGTGCATTGGTATCACAAAAGATGACACATTTATCAAGCAGGCAGCATCAGTCTGTAACTGGGTATCATTGTGAAGGAATTCAGTTGTAATGAAATTGTTGGCCTGACAAGTTCAGATGTGAGATCAGTTTTTACTGTGTCCTAATTAGCGTGCAAGAATTTGACACAAAGAAAATACTTGCAACAACACGATTTCAATGACAATGAATCTGTGAGACACAGATTTCAATCAGGAGAACTGTGGGAGTCTCAAACGCAAAGTGGAGAGAGAGTGAAGAGCAGTGAGAAAGCCAGTGGGTACAGCAGGGGGGAAACAGCGGAGAGCATAATGCAAGCACACTGCAATGTCTGTGAGCACAGTTGAAATAAAATGAGCAGCAGAGAGAGAAAGAGTGCTCTAAGAACTGTGGGAGGCCTGAGAGCACAAAACAGAGAGAAAAAGAGAGCAAGAAGAGAGAGACAATAGTGGAGGTCTGAGACGACAGCAAAGATAAAAGGAGTCACAGAGAGAGAGAGAGTGTGAAAACAGTGGACAGTTTCAGAACACACTGGCAACAAAAGATGTAGCAGAGAAAAAGAGAGAGAGGGAGAGAGAATGCTCTGCAAAAACAGTGGATGGCCTGTAGGCACTGTGTGTAAAAGAAACAGCAAAACAAGTAGTATCAGAACAGTTGGATGCCAATGAGCACAGCCAATATGAAGTAAAGATACAAGTCAGAGTGCAAGAACAGAAAGATCGGTGGACTTTATATACATAAATCATTGAACATAGCAGGGCAGGCAATTTAGAATCATAGAATCCCTACAGTGCAAAAGGAGGCCATTTGACTGATCAAGTCTGCACTGACCATCGTCCAATTCCTGTAACCTCACATATTTACCCTGCTAATCCTCTGATACTAGGATCAATTTTAATGTGGCCAATCAGCCTAACCTCCACATCTTTGGAGTGTGGAAGGAAACTCATGCAGACACAGAGAGAATGTGCAAACTCCAGTAACCCAAAGCCAGAATAGAATCTGGATCACTAACACTGTGGGGCAGCAGTGCTAACCACCGTGCCACCCACAAAGGAATCCTCCGGTCTAAAATGGAGAAATCAGGCACAAAAGCAAGGGAGTCATCAGAACATGGGAATTAGGAGCAGAAGTAGGCAAATTCAGCCCTTTGAGTCTGCTCTACCTTCAATCAAATCATGGCTGATCTCTTCCTAGTCTCAAGTCTACCTCCCCACTGTTTCCCATTCCCCCTTATTCCTTTTTTATTAGAAATATATCTATCTCTTTTTTGAAACCATTCAATGATTCAGAATCCAGTGCGCTATGGCACAGTGAATTCCGCAAATTCACCACCCTCTGCGAGAAGAAGTTCCTCCTCATTTTATTATTAAATTTATCGTCTCATAACCTATACCTGTGACTTGTATTGACAGACCTTTATAAAACACTGGTTTTATAAACTACTCCACTGTAGTAGGTCTGAAATTCCAGGCATCACATTTTCAGAAGGATGTGAAGGCTTTTGAGAAGGTGGTGAGAAACTTCAGTTACATGGATAGATTGGAGAAGTTGTGAAATAAAAAGTTAAGAGCAAAAAAAAGTGGGTTTCCTCCCGGTGCTCTGGTTTCCTCCCACAGTCCAAAGATGTGCAGATTAGGTGCATTGACCATGGTTAAAAAAATACCCCTCAGTGCCCCAAAATGTGTAGATTAGGTAGATTGACCATGAAAATATGTGGGGTTATGGGGATAAAGCAGGGGGAAAGGACCTGGGTAAGGGGCTCTATTGGGGAGTCGATACAGACCCAATGGGCTAAATGGCCTCCTTCTGCACTGTAGGAAGATTGAGAGAAGATTTGATAGCTGTGTTTAAGGGTCTAGGCAGAGTTGATAGAATCTCTTTCCATTCATGTAAGGATGGAAAATCAAAGGCCATTGATTGTAGGTGGGTAACCAAAGGTAGCATTTCTTACAAAGCACGTGGCTGGTCTCTGGAACGCACAACCTGAGAGTGTGGTAGAGAAAGATTCAACTGTAGCTCTTAAAAGAGTCGGATACACACCCAAAGAGAAAGGAGTTGCAGAACTATGCAATGTCGCACATTTGAAGTATATGAATAAACTGGGGAGTTCAATTCCATTGTGTATACGTCTATCCCAAATCAAGTCCAGGAATAAGGTATTCTGAACTCTGAAATTTCCTCATTCAGATTGCTGCCAGTCTTAGTTAGAATTACTATCAACAATGTTGGTGACCAAATCCTTAATTTGTTTGTAATGTGTTTCACATTTTGAATAGTGGATGCAAGATGTCATAGTGATTAGTTAACATTGCTCCTCAGAGTGCCAAGGTCCCAGGTTCAATTCTGGTCTCGGATCATTATCTGTGTGGAGTTTGCAGTTTCTTTCCCGTGTCTGCATGGGTTTCCTTTGGGTGCTCTGGTTTCCTACCACAGTCCAAAGATGTGCTGGTTAAATGCATTGGCCATGCTAAATTCTCTCTCAGCATACTTGAATAGGCACCGGAATATGGCGACTAGGAGAAAAGTAACTTCATTGCAGTGTTAATGTAAGCCTCCTTGTGACACTAAATAAATAAATTTCTGTATGCATTGGTTATTTATTCACTAATGTTAACTTCCCTCACTCACCTTCATCATTATATTGCTTACGGATCACTGATTGTTACGCAAGGACCAGCAATACTCTCCTTGCTGTCGTAAAATCCCTTTTCCCCCTCACAGCAACCATCGTCAGCAATATTCAGGTGTTTGCCAAAAAAGATATCTCTGAAGCTGTTGGGCTCAGGTCGATCCAGCTACGTGAGGAAGACACTGGCTTCATCAGCTGTTAACCAGTGAACTAATGTTGTTTTGTGCTTGGCAGGACCTGCTGAAGCACACACCTGATGATCACCCAGATCACCCGTGCCTGCTTGCGGCTCAGCGTTACGTTAAGTTGCTCGCTGAGAGGATAAACAAGGGAAAGAAGAACGCAGAGGAGGCGGAGAAAGAAGCTCGCATCCTGCAAGAGATAGAGTCCCACATAGAAGGCATGATGGATGTGCGGATCCATGAAGAGGTACGACTATTATAAATGGCCACAAACTGTGAGCCACATTCATGTTTAGCAAGGCTATGGGCCACAAACGTTTCACAATATTTTCCGATCTACGTGAAGTATATGAAATAGGGTTTTCTTCTTTCAGTCCTGGATATAGAGTCATAGAATCTGTAGTGCAGAAGGAGGCCATTTGGCCTATCAAGTCTGCACCGACCACAATCTTACCCAAGTTTTATTCCCATAACCCATGGCGGGTGGGACAGGAAAACTCTGCCCTTAATCTCAGGCTTGTCTGCAGAACCTCTTCCAGCCACTGCTGTGCTGTGTCTAGAGAGTGTTGGCTAAACTGACTAGGGGAGAAATGAAGAACAGTATGTCACCCAAAGATTGGTAAAATTGTGGAACTTTTTCCCTCAAAAAGCAATAGATGCTGGCTGCGTTAATAACTTGAAAGTGGAGATTGTTAGTTATTAGCTAAGGGATGTCAAAGCAAGTCAAACAGGTAGAGTTAAGATACAGAACAGCCTTACCTTTATTGAGACCTGACTCCTAGTTCCATTTCTACTTTGCCCTGACCTCTTGAGAAAGACAATGAGCTGAGAACTTTGTCTTGTAATTGTTATATCACTTTATCACAATGACTGATCACTTTATCTCACTGGCATTTTCTGACCTTGTTCTGCAGCTCCTGGTTCCTCACAGAAAATTCTTAAGGCAGGAGATGGTGACTGAAGTGGTAAGAACTTTGCAATTCTTGTTTTAAAAGCCTTAACACAAGGAACAGCTGAAGGAAATGGCCTTCAATGAGATCAATCTTGTCGTGAGAGAGTAAACCCATTAGGCAGGCACATCTTGGGGTGCCTAGAGTAATGAAGAAAGGAAATGATGGTCAAACTGGTGTATATCTTTATGGGTATCTCCTTGATGCTTTTCCACTGAATCACCAATCAGTCAGCCAGATTCATCCACCTGCACAACAACCATAGAGTGGGCATCTTTCGCTGATGTCCGTATCTTTAGCACTTAGGTCAAAGGTTCTTTAAGGATGGGAGCACTATATCTTTGAGATATCAATGTTGCAGTTGAGGAGAATGCACCAGGGGACGGGGGGAAAGAACACGGGGAAGGCACGGGTGGAGGTTGGAAAGCAAGCAAAGAATCTGGCAACACCAAATGCACAGATCTACTCCATTATCAGCATTTATCACATATCAGTTTCTTTAAAAATAAAAATAAGTATTTGATGGACATTTGTGTCTAAGAAAGTAAAGGGAAACAGTGGAGTAAGACATCTTCTGTGATACGTGCTTGTAAATACACCATATAAAAAAGTAGACTGCATTGGGATACCTTTGAATTTGTATAATGTTTGAAATGATGCTTGAAATTTGTACATCTGATATGCCAAGTGTAATTTTACAAGATGTAAATTTTAAATTTAAAAATATTAACAGATTGCTTTATTCAATTTCATCACAACTTTCGTCACGTAAAGCGTGACGCCAAAATCTGCTTATTCGTCATGCTGAGAGGTTCCCTTTTTTTGTGCGCAGAAAACCGTAAGCAGCAAGAAGGAACGCTCGCTCTTTCTGTTTACAGATCTTTTGATTTGCACTACTTTGAAACGTAAGACAGGTTCTCTGCGGCGGAGTTCTATGAGTTTGTGAGTATGCAGTCTCTCTTAAATAGGAATGCTTACCTGTAAGCTAAGTGATATGCTTTGATTTATTATTGTCGCATGCATTGGGATACAGTGAAAAGTATTGTTTCTTGCATTATACAGACAAAGCATACTATTCATAGATTCATAGAATTTACAGTGCAGAAGGAGGCCATTTGGCCCATCGAGCCTGCACCATCAACAATCCCATCCAGGTACTGTCCTATCCCCATAACTCTACTTATTTACTCTCCTGATCCCAAGGCAGCAGAAATGTTTTAACTTTTGCTGCTTTACCAAAGTCAATTGAGGCATAAAACAAATATCACAAATATAGGGGCAGGATTCTCCAGCACACGTGCCCCAAGATCGCAAATTCCTACCCAATAGGGCAGAGCCTAATATAGCACCAATTTCCATTAGCTGACATTGCACAGAATACTTGGCACAGAAACATTTGACTGAATCAGTCCAAGCCGGTCTTAATCATTTTCAGTATCACTGTATCAGCAATAACCTCCTAATCCCTTCTTCCTCATTTAACCTGCCCTTAGATGCATCTGTACTATCGCTTCATCCACTTGCCCCTGGTAATGAGTTCCACATTCAGCTCTGATGAAGGGTCATCTAAGGTGGAAACATTGGCTCTATTCTCTCCCTACAGATGCTGTCAGACCTGCTGAGATTTTCCAGCAATTTTTTGTTCTTGCTTCAGATTCCAGTGTCCGCAGTATTTTGTTTTTATCCACATTCTCACCAATCTCTGTTCAATACCATAAATTTCATTTTTGATTATGTAAACCATAGAGACCATACAGTGCAGGAAAAGTTGATTTGGTCAATAAAGTTTTCATTGACTCTGAAAAAGCCAATCCAGGCTTTTCTCTAACCCTTCCAACTGTGCACATTAACCATGACTAATCCATCTAACCTATACATTTTTGGACACTTAAGGGACAATTTAGCATGGCCAGTCCACCTAGCGTACACATCTTTGACTGTGGGAGGAAACCGGAGCACCCTGAGGAAACCCGCGCAGACACGGGGTGAATGTACACACTCCACACCGACAGCGACCCAAGGCTGGAAATGAACCTGAGTTCATGGCGCTGTGAGGCAGCAATGAAAGAGGTTGGCCTTGAATTGCCAGTGGAACTGTCAAAGCTCGCCACTAACATTGTGTAAAACTGACAGCAACTTTTCAGGGGGACTTTTCCCATTCCGCCCATCACGGGAATCATAGCGGGCAGATGTCGGACCATGCAAAGGTCCTCTGACCTCAGGTGGGGAATTTTGGAGTGAGCACGGCTGGAAAATCCTGTCCCTGATGTCCACACATTTTCTCCATCATTCATTTATAGCATGTGGGAGTCAGTGGTGAGACCAGCGTTTATTACCTATCTCTGAGTGTCCTTGATAAAGTGATGGTGAAAATCCTGAGTTCCCAACATGTGGGAAAGTGGGAGTAAATCACGCCAGCTTTCTCAGCGTGGTTTGCAGAATGAATTACCAACACTATGAGCACTGCGGAGTATCCGAGTGCAATTCAGTCTGAAAATGAGTGTGCGGGGCCTATTCCCACAGAGATGCCAGCAGCATAGCACTGAGTGGATCACCGCACCGATCTGTCAGTGCAGATCCCCTATTGTCAGCAACCAGATCGCTGGCTAGCCCAATTGCTGACCAGCCCCGTGACCCTCTGTCACTGGCCTGCCAGACCTCCCCAGGCTAGCCTTTATGCCCTCTCTCCGCTGCCACCACCCCCCCTTTTTAAAATCTTTTAAAAATTTATAATTTAGTTTTTAACCTAATCCCAAGTATATTTCCCAATCTTTATTTCACTTCTGTAAAATGTCAAGTACAATCCGTGTTTTTCACTCCCTGATTTGCTGTCCATGAGACAGCAATCTGATTGGCTGAACACTGTTGCTGAACATTACAGGTCCCCTGTAATAAAAACAGAAAATGCTAGAAATCACAGCAGGTCTGAAAGCATCTGCGGGGAAAAAATAGAGTCAGTATTTCAAGTCTAGATAACCCTTCATCAGAGCCCACCATGGAATCGGAGAGGGCGAGGGGTGGACAATGGAAATGTCTATTGACTTTGGGTGGAAATTTTTCGTCTCGCTCAAGAGAGGTTGTAAAATACTACCCAAGTCCCAGATTTTTTATTACAGTCTAGTTTCTTAATTGCAGTAATATATATGTCAGCACATGTATCACACCTCTGACATTCTGTGCAAGCAATTGCACACAGCAATCGAGGAACATGTCCTTGTAGGATGACTGGAATGCTTGTGATTTTGTCCAGTCTCTTGTTTATTGCAACAGCAGTACCTAGGCATCTGATTCCAAATGCTTTGGGAACAAAGGACAGGATTGTCCGGATGCACTCACCCTACAAGTGGAAAATCCTGCCCAAGGTCAACAGACTTTTGCATGACCTGCCCCACCCCCCATCCTGCTTCCCATGGCGGGCAAGATGGGAAAATTCCCCCCAAAATCATCCGAGCCCTCAATAGGGATGAGATATCTCACCTGGAATTTTCCAGAAAAAAAGCGAAGAGGCTACTTGCAATTTATTTGTGCCTGCTGGAAGTGGGGCAAGGCCTAAGAAACTCTATCCTGTCATCCAAACTCTGATCGCCTTACCATGAGTATTTTGTGCTGATTTTCCGGGTATACAGTGACCATGACTTCTGAAAGGCTGACCGGTTCCCCCAGCAACCATTTATACTTTAGAAATCAACCCTTCCAGAAGCTGTACTGTCACCAAGAGACTGGACTATGCCCTTATTGTTAGGTTCAACCTCAAATAACTGTTTCCATTCTCACAGATACACAGCTGGGAGTGTGATTGACACTACAAGCAAGTACAAGTTCCTCTGGAAACTTCCTCTGGAAGATTTGGATATCGTAAAAGGTCTATGATATGTTGCAGTATTAGTTGCCAGTGATATATCCTGCTAAGATATAATATTGACTTAAAAACATGAGTCTCAGCGTTAAAAAGCTGTCTTAATATGTTCTCAATCCCTGAGAGTGGCTTCAGGCACGGAGGCAAAATGTGCTTATGATAAGTATCCTGAAGATGGACAAGAGAGACATGGGAACGAGCGTAGGGAGAAAGAGTGGACATTCAGGCCAGATTTTATTTTCGATACTAAAGAGTTCTTTCTAATTCTGTTGTTCAGAGGGGCACAAATCGACAGGACAAAGGGTTCATCAAGTGACTTCTGAGATTTCCAAAGGATTCAGCAGTGGCTTTGAGCTTCCGGTCTGATTGTAGCATTGGGCTTCCACGCAGCAGATAACACCAAGTGGTTGTTTAGCAAATCCAACATTCAACTCTAAACTAATCAGGAGAATTCTGATACCCGATGAATCAACAGTGCAAAAGATTTCAGTAAAGCCTTGCACATCGTAGTTAAACAATATGATCTCTCAGGTTGTTGATTCTGCTGTTGATGCATCGCTGCCTCCGTCTCTTTCCTTCTCCGGACTGTTTCCTCTTTTCTCTGCCTAACTATACTTTCTGTTTCTCTCACTCCTTTTCTGCATCTCTCTCTCTCTCTCCGGCTTTTTCCTTCTTTTCCTTCCTTGCGGATGCTAGGTGGTGGATGACACAGAAGGGACAGCAGTCACCCAGCTTTGCAGGCTCCATTTGGCATGGAGAGTGCAAGGTAAATAAGGCCCTCAGCATTTCCCCTCTCGTCTCCTCCCGCAGTCACTCATGCTTCTCCCCTACAGCCCTGCACTGATGGTCGAGCTGCCACCTTTAAGCTGAAATGTTAGACTGAGGTCCCATCAAGGAGAAAGATCTCCACAGCACGTTGCGAAGAAGAGCAGCGATATTGTCCCCAGTGTCTTGGCCAGAATTTAATCTCCAACTAATGTCACTCATAGGTCATAAAATCCTTACAGTGCAGAAGGAGGCCTCTTGGCCCATCAAATCTGCACCAACCACAATCCTACTCAGATCCTATCCCCATAATCCCATGCATTTACCTAGCTAGCCCCCTGACACTAAGGGTAATTTAGTATGGCCAATCAATCTAACCCACACATCTTTGGACTATGGGAGGAAATCAGAGCACCCGGAGGAAACCCTTGCAGACACCGGAAGAATGTGCAAACTCCACACAGACAGAGTGACTCAAGGTCGAAATTGAACTTGGATCCCTGGTGCTGTGAGGCAGCAGTGCTAACTACTGTGCCACCCTCCTGTCATTGTAACTGTCATGTTTCCTGTCACAATATAATACTGCCTACACTGCAAAAGTCCTTTATTATTTATAAAGTGATATACAGGATCCTGAGGTAAGAAGAAAAGACACTATTTGATTGCATGTCACTCTTTCATTTTTATTACTTTACTCTCGAGTTCCTCACTTCCTCACTTTCCCATCACCTCCCCCCCATCACTATCCCTATCTCCTCTTCTTTGAACTGTCTATTCATTCCTGTCCCCCCTCCACCAACCAGAAATAGATCCATCAGGCAAGCACCCTCCCTAAAATCAGGAATCTAATTTTTTGGGCCTGAATGTTACACTGCCCACCCTCCTCCCCCTGCCCACAACACACTGCAATTCTACGCTGCAGTGAGCAGGGCCTTGGGTGGGACCCACCACACACTCCAATTGAGACTCTTAATTGGCCACTTCAGGGCCATTTCTCTCCCAGCCTCAATTTTCAGACTGGCGAGAACATTAAACCTCCGTGTGACAAGGTTGGAAAGAGTCAAAATTAGATCTGGGGCAGGAAGTGTGGAGGGTTGCCTCCATCAGAAGCCCTTTTCTGACTAATATATTTACAATGCTGTAATTAGATTCCAATTATCTCTCCCTCCTGTCCTACAATCCTTGGAAAACTCAACATTCCTTCAATGTCTTGTGAATCCCCCGGTTCCTTCACCAATCAGTGGCAACACTACCTTCCGTCATCCAGGTGCTAAGCCATGGAGTTGCCTTCGCACCTCTCTCTCGATCTCCTCCTATAAAATGCTGCTCCAGCTTTTCCTCACCTGTCGCCAATGGCTCTTTCTTCAGCTTGGTGTCAGTGTTTGTCCAATAAGATCCTCTGGAGAAACTTTTGGGGTGGGGGGGGGTTTGTATTTTACCAAATTAAAAATGGGCAGCTAAATATTGTGATTCTGGTTTGAACTTGCTCTGTGTGTTGCAGGGACCGCCCAATCCACTAACCGGGAAAACATCCAGAAAACCCTCAATCGATTGGAGGAAGATTTCAGCATCCTCAGCCAGATTAGCACACTGGCCGAAACACTCAGTATTTCACATCAGGTATGGGCACTGATGACTTTCTAAGTAGTTTGGAGATGGTGTAAAACGAATATATAAACCAGAATTTACAGATGCCTTACAGATTTGGTGCATTCTCTTAATAGGCATGGCACAATATCATCCAACCATTCATAAATCTGCCCACCAATGCTACCATCACAGTCAGAAAGACATCCCATTTTCACTGAGGACATTTTAAGATCGAGTGTTTTGTTTCTTTTACTGTGTGTATTCAAGATGTATGGTCCCCATTAAAGTTTAAGTTTATTAGTGTCACAAGCAGGCTTACATTAACACTGCAGTGAAAATTCCCTAGTCGCCACACTCTGGCGCCTATTCGGGTACACTGAGGGAGAATTTAGCACGGCCAATGCACCTAACCAACATATCTTTCTGACTGTGGGAGGAAACTGGGGGAAACCCACGCAGATACAGGGAGAACATGCAAACTCCACACAGACAGTGACGCAAGCTGGGATTTGAATCTGGGTCCCTGGCGCTGCGATGCAGCAGTGCTAACCACCGTGCCACTGTGCTGTCCCATTATAAAACCACAATGAGTTGTAGCAACTGAATTGTTGTTAACAGTGCAAACAGCTGCCTGAACTTCTCACTTTCCAGCTGTGTCCTATAATCACAAACCATCAGCTTTACCTGAAATTGGTGGAGGTTTGAGAAGAACTGAACTGCCGGGAATAGCCGGAATGCATAACAGCCGGAATTCTCTGGTCGCGCACAACCTGCCGCCGCTGCCAAGGGGAACAGGGAATTTGACAGACAGCTGAATTTTTGAAGGAGAGAAAATACTGAGAGATTGGAACTAGCCTCAGTATCCATAACTGCTGCCTTACTGAGAAACGCCCAAACAGCAAAGAAGCACATTGAGCTTGCTGACTGACATTAATGAACCATAAAGCATCATCTTGACTCTGAAATTCTTATCCTTGCTTTCAAATTCCTTCATGGGCCTATCTCTCCCTCTCTGTGTCATCTCACTGACCGTCCAACCCTCCAAGCTACCAATGCTCCACTAATTCTAATAATTTTGAGCATTGCCAGTTTTCATTGTTCCATTATTAGTGGCTGTGCCTTCAGTTACCTGAACCTCAAGTTCTAGAATGTCCTCCCAGAACCTTCCATCTCTTTACTTCAGTCCCTTCCTTTGAAACTTCCTTAAAACCAAAGTCTTTGACCAAGCTTCTAATCATCTGTCCTCATGGGCGAAATTTGAGAGAATGATTCTAAGTGTCCAGCTAGCATGAAAATGGGAATGTTGCAGATCCGTTTTTGGGCGAGTTTTTACATCCAATCTTGTGCACAAAATGCTTGAAATAATGGCCGATGGGCAGTGCCAAGGTGTTTCGGGCATTACCAAGGTGCTAGGCTGGCATTGCTAGGCTGGCACTGCCGAAGGCCCTTCCCCCCTTTGTCCTCAGCCTCCCCAGGGGGCCTCAATAGTCCCAAGTTCTGCCCATAAGGCCAACATGACTACTTCCCGGACATGGGGAGCAGGTGCTTTTCTCACCAGAGAGAACCTCTCCTGGCGAAGCCGTAAAGGGGAGTGAGCCTGGGCGATTGAGTGCTGAGCTCGCTAATGTCATTTAAATTAACATTAGAATACATTTAAACAACTTCTTCAGCCTCTAGCTCATTTCCAATGAGAGGCTAACCTCATCAGAAACCTGGCTCTTGTAAGATTGCAAGAGGTGAGAAAACGGGCCTGATCCTTGGCTCTCGCGCAATTTTACCAGCTCACTCCGTCCATTGACAGGTGGAGTGAACCAGTAAGATCCCAGTCATATCTCCAATGTTCCTGTGAAGCACACTGGAACATTTTGTTATCCGGCTAGAATATTTAAACCTCTTCCCAGATATTTTCCCCTGGTGTGACCGACTAAACAACAGAAGGTCGATTCAGATTTCCCTTAAACAAAACCTTTCTCTTTATTTAATACTTGAGGTATCAACATTCAACATAAATCTATATTAGTTGCAACACTTATTTTAATTTACTCAACTCAATTTATTTAACTCATTTAAGTTCTGACTGAGAACAAACACTTCCTGCTTGAGTGAACTGGCCAGGTTTGCCTTGGGTATGAATCTTCCTCATGGTCCCCTTGTTCTTCTCAGACACATGTTGCATATGTGGATCTCGAATTTCCACTGAGAGCAAAAGACTGAAAGTGCTTCTTTAATCCTAAACAGTACACATTCTTCCAGAAAGTTCCCTGGCACTCAGCCAATGATACTACCAGAAAATGATCACAATATAGCCAATGGATTTAATCTCAAACTACTCCCAAATAGTTATACCAAACTCTATATAAGTTCCATAGCCTTCACCTTGTATGGAAACAATGGCTCCGGGATATCTAATACTCGTTCAAGCAGCCATCTTTATTCGTTCAACACAGGAAGTGTCAGGTCACATCTCTCAGGACAGGTCACGACTTGCTGCAGCCTTCTCTAGTTTAACATAACTTGGCTAAAATTCCCAGCATGCTTCATTCTCATTGTTACTGTTACCATCACCATTGCCTGCCCAGCCACAATTTTGTGATATTGAAGAGACTGTGTAATGGTGATTCCCACTGCCAGCAATTTTAAAGATAATGTAGAGATGCCGGCGTTGGACTGGGGTAAACTCAGTAAAGTTTTACAACACCAATTTTAAATCCAACCAATTTATTTGATAGTAAGTCTGCAAGCTTTCGACTTTACAGCCTTCGTCAGGCAAATAGAGTGTTCTGATCTGCAGAGGCACTCATATCCACACAGACAGTTACAGATTGCTGATTAGAATGCGAATCCTTACATCTAACCTGCTATTCAAGTGTTAAAGTGGCTAACAATGTGTGTGAAGGGAATCCTGAGCATTGGTTAGAGACTTGTGTATTTTCTCCAGACAGCACAGTAAGTGAGGTTTTTTGCTAACCCAGGCAAGTTACGGGGGTTACAGATAGTGTGACATGAAGCCAAGATCCCTGTTAAGATCCCTGTGTGACTATCTGTCACACACATTGTTAGCCACTTTAACACTTGAATAGCAGGTTAGATGTAAGGATTCGCATTCTAATCAGCAATCTGTAACTGTCTGTGTGGATATGAGTGCCTCTGCAGATCAGAACACTACATTTGCCTGACGAAGGCTGTAAAGTCGAAAGCTCGCAGACTTACTATCAAATAAATTGGTTGGATTTAAAATTGGTGTTGTAAAACTTTACTGAGCAATTTTAAAGGGCATGAATGAAAAGTGAGCCTGCTCGTAGCTGTCCTGATGTTACTAACCCCTTTGCGGAGATGGCGTATTTCACAATCCCTACAGTTTCCATGACACTCAACTGGCTTTCGTAGTTCATAGCAGCTCAGAGGCCTTTGATTTGATTTATTATTGTCACATGTATTGGTATACAGTGAAAAGTATTGTTTCTTCCGCTATGCAGACAAAGCATGCCATACATAGAGAAGGGAACGAGAGCGTGCAGAATGTAGTGTTACACTCATGGCTGGGGTGTAGAGAAAGATCAATTTAGTATGAAGTAGATCCATTCAGAAGTCTGATGGTAGCAGGGAAGAAGCTGCTCCTGAATCAGTGTCCTCAGATTTTTGTATACTTTTCCCAACAGAACATAGAACATCACAGCGCAGTACAGGCCCTTCGGCCCTCGATGTTGCGCTGACCAATGGAACGAATTTTATGACCCTCTAACCTAAACTATTCCAATGCTATCCATGTGCCTATCCACTGACCATTTGAATGCCCTTAAACTTGGCAAGTCCACAACTGCAGCAGACAGGGCATTCCACACCCTTACTACCCTCTGAGTAAAGAACCCACCTCTAACATCCATCCTATAACTACCACCCTTAATTTAAAGCTATGTCCCCTCGTGTTATTCATCTCCATCTGAGGAAAAAGGCTCTCACTATCCACCCTATCTAACCCTCTGAAGAAGAAGGGTGGAAAAGCATATGTCCAGGGTGTGTCGGGTCCTCAGAAAAGCAGACAGCGTATTTAAGGATCCCATGCACCCTTAACACATCCTCTTTCACCTTCTTCCATCAGGAAAAAGATACCAGAGTCCGAGGATATATACTCATCTCCGGATGCTCCGATTTTCTCCCATAGTCCAAAGATGTGCAGATTAGGTGGATTAGCCATGATAAATTGCCTCCTAATGCTTCAAGATATGAAGGTTGGAGGGATTAGCCATGGGGAAATGTGTGTGATGAAAGGATAGGACAGGGCCTGGGTAAAATACTCTGTCAGAGTATAGTGCATAAGAAACAATACTTTTCACTATATACTAATACATGTGATAATAAAGCAAATCAGAGAGTCGATGCAGACTCGATGGGCTGAATGGCCTCCTCTGCACTGCAGGGATCTTTCATCAAGTAAGACAAGGATTGCAGATGAACTGGAACACCACCTTCTTCAATTTCTCCTCACACCACACATCATGCTAACTTGGATCTACATTGCTGTTCCTTCACTGTTGCTCAGTCAAAATCCTTGCATTCCCTTCCTGACAGCACTGTGGGTTTATCTATAACACATATACAGTAGTGGTTCAAGATGGAGCTCACCATGCTAAATTGACCATGCTAAATTGCCCCTTAGTGTCAGGGGGAATCACCATTACATAGTCCCTTTAACATCACCTTCTCAAAAACAATTAAGAATGGGCAATAAACCAGCCAAATTCTGTGAAAGAATAAAAACATTGTAAAAGGATGTATGTCTCCTACCCCTGACTGCATTGGAGTGGGTATGTTCAGAGTGTTGAGCCACATTTTGTTGCTTGGTGCCCTTTTGCTAATAAACAGAACACGTATTCTCCTTTTCTCTTGCTAGAGTCTGGATGATGTAATTAAGGACCTGATGGCCTCTGTGAATCGAGAGCTGTCGGAGAAGCAGTCACTCGCAGTCAGCACCATGTTTCCACTCACAAAGGTTGAACTGACGGCCACAACAGCAGACGGAACTGAAACGTTCATTTTTGAATTCAGTAGCATTGAGGCACGAGCTGGCTTTGAACAGGCGTTCGAGGAGACCAAGAAGAAATTAGGTACAATGTGCAAGCAGTATTCAAAATAGTGTGTATGGGATAAAAGATCTTGGTGGCGGTTCTCCAACCTCGCCATTCCTGACGCAGATCATGCTGGTCATGGAGAATTGCGTGTGGGCCTAAAAATCAGGCCCGGTGCCAAATGGTTTGCAATCTAATGGTGTGAACTGAATCACGCCAGAAAGGCAGTGTGGGAGGGCCCACCTTGCACTCTGGCGATGTCCTCTGAACATGCTCATCTTACACATTGGCATTGGCAGTTGGGCACCACCAATTTTTCAGTGTTATGGGTGTAGAGCCTGAGTGAGGGCTATGATGGAGAGGGGTGGTGGGGGGGGGAGCTATGATATGAGGATCATGCAGGGATAGATCCTGTCAAAGTCATAATGGGAGGGTTGTCGGCAAGGGGCAGGGCTCCTTGATGCCCTAATGCTATAGTCTCATGTTGAGGTGGGTATACGATAGCTACTGCTGCTGAGGGGGTGGCTTGACTCCCAGTGCCTGTGAGGGAGGGAGGAGGTCTCATAGTCCCGAGAGTTCTGAAGCCATTATAACACTTAGGACATGATCTTAGCAGTCGTTCACACCTGCTGTTGCTGCAGCAAGGATGCTGGTTTGGGGAAGAATTTTCCTGTTTCATTCGCCATGGGAAATTGTAGCGGGCAAGAGCAACCATGGAAACCAAGGGCAACTATTGACCTCAAGGGGGATTTTCCAGTTTCGGGATGAGCACAGCCAGAAAATCCTGCCAGTGATCTCCAGATGTAAAATTTTAACCCTTGTTTTCAAATGCCTTCATGGTCTTATCCGTTGCTAATTCTGTAATCTCTTCCAGTCCAGCAACTTCCTACACTCACCTACTTCTAGACTTCTAATCATAAGGGCGGCATGGTAGCACAGTGGTTAGCACTGCTACCTCACACCGTCAGGGACCATGGTTCGATTCCCAGCTTGGATCATAGTCTGTGTGGAATTGCACATTCTCCGCATGTCTGCAGGGGTTTCCTCCGGCTGATCCAGTTTCCTCCCATAGTCCAAAAATGTGCGGGTTAGATTGATTGACCATGCTAAATTGCCCCTTAGTGTCGGGGGACTAGCTAGAGTAATTGGATGGGTTATGAGGATAGGTCCTAAGTGAAATTATGGTCGGTGCAGACTCAATGGGCTGAATGGCCTCCTTCTGCACTGTAGGGATTCTATGATTCACCCAGGATTTTAAGTGTTCCAACGTAGGTGGTGTGCATTCAGCGGTCAAGGATCTAAAACTTCAGAATTCCTTCCCTAAACTCACTCCATCTCTACTTCTCTCTCACTTCCTTTAAGATAATCTATAAAACCTGCCTTTTTGACCAAGCTTTTGATTGTTTGCCTTAGTGTCTCCTTGGTGTCAAATTTATAATGCTCTTGTGAAAAATCTTAGGACATTTTGGGTAGAAGTTTCCCCCCAAGAAATTAAGGCGAAATCTTACAGCCATTACAGTAGCGGGACTTTCTGGTCTATCTTACAAATATATTGTAAAAAGTCTCACAACATCAAGTTAAAGTCCAACAGGTTTATTTGGTATCATGAATTTCCGGAGTGCTGCTCCTTTATCAGGTGAGTGGAGAATTGGGTTCACAAACAGGGTATATATAGACAGAGACTCAGTTGCAAGATAGTGGTTGGAAGATGAGTCTTTACAGGTAATCAAGTCTTTACAAGTGCAGACAATGTGAGTGGAGAGAGGAATAATCATAGGTTAAAGAGGTGTGAATGGTCTCAAACCAGTGCAGTTAGCAGGATTTTGCAAAGCCAGCCAACAGTGGGGGTTACACATAGTGTGACGTGAACCCAAGATCCCGGTTGAGGCCGTCCTCATGCATGCAAAAGCTTGTGATACCAAATAAACCTGTTGGACTTTAACCTGGTGTTGTGAGACTTATTACTGTGCCCAACCTAGTCCATTGCCGATACCTTCACATCATGCAAATAAATTGGCACTAATGAAGTGCCACCACTGTATTTCTCTCCAAACATGTTTGAAAGTCCTTTATAGACAGGTGTAATAATCCTAAGGTGAGATGTTCAATCATGCCTTTGCACGTTTGCACCTATTAGAATTGAGCACTGATTGGTGGCTACAGAGGGCAAAGGATTAATGTTTCTCTGAGGTGATCTCATTGCCCACAGCACATGGTTAAAGTTCAAAAGAGCAATCAAGCTGATTTTGAAAAAGATGTGTTAAAGATGTAAAAGGGGGCAGCACAGAGGCACCACGTTACTTTTTGTAAATGAAACGTCGTTCAGGTCACTTTTCCAATCTTGTGTGATTGGCAATTTTGGCTTGTCACTGGCTAAGCTCTTAACAAAAAGCTGTTTGTGTTTGGATGCCAAATACTTGTGCAAGAAGCAAAGTCATTCAATTCTGCCCCAATGTCTCCAAACCAGCAAGATTCACTTGGAGTCAGTTTCCCATCTCATTCTATGCCATTCTCATTTTCAGTATCTAACCCTTGCCACCTTTTTCCTTCAAGGCATGTAAAAGCCTTCAAAATGATTGGATGCCAAGTCAATAATCTTCTCCTGGCTTAAGCCATGTTCAGCGTGTCATCATGTCCCTGTTATAAATGTTACCATAACTCAGACTTTAAAGAGACAATAATCTCTTTTGATAATCTGCATTAGTTGCATGTCACGGTGTATAAATCCTTAGCCAATTGTGTTCATATATCACTAAACAAACACAACTTCAGAAAATGCCTGAATTCCAGTGGTATGCTGAGGAAGAACAAGAAGATATACCAAGAGAAAATTTGTGAAAAAATGTATATTTTCTTTGTGTGCAATTCTGGATGGAGGCCAATTCCTTTTTTTCATTAATTTCAAGCATTTGGGTGTTGCTGGCTAGACCAGTATTTGCTGCCCATGGCCCTTGAGAAGATGGTGGTGAGCTGTCTTTTGGAACTGCTGCAGTCCCTAAGATGTAAGTATACCCACAGTGCTGTTAGGGAGGAAGTTCCAGGATTTTGATCCAGTGACACTGAAGGAATATTTCCAAATCAAGATGGTGAATGACTTGGAGGGAATTCTCCAGGTGTTCTCTTGTGTCTAATGCCTTTGTCCTTCTAGATGATAGCAGTCATGGGTTTGGAAGGTGCTATTTAAGGAGTCTTGATGAGATCCTGCAGTGCATCTTGTAAATGATAAACACTGCTGCCACTGGGTGTCAGTGGTGGAGGGGACGAATGTTTGTGGATGGGATGCCAATCAAGCGATTTGCCAAGATGGTGTCAAGCTTCTTGAGTATTGTTGGTTCTATTCTCCTTAGACAGCGCAATTATAGTCAATGATTGCTTCTGTTGCACAAGTTCCTGCCTTATACAACATGATAGAGCTCAGATGGCACAGCCGAGTGTCAGTCATGGCTCAGTTGGTAGCACAAGTACGCCTGAATTATGAGGTGCTATCTCACTCCAAGGCATGAATAGAAAAATGAAGGCTGACACCACTGCGGGAGCACTGCAGTGTTGAAGGTGCTGTCTTTCAGATGAGATGTTAAACTAAGGCTCTATCTGCCAGCTCAGAGAATGTGGAAGAATCCCTGGGAAAACCCCAGGGGAAGCAATGGCCTATTAGTATCGTCGCTGGACTATTAATCCAGACATCAATTAAATGTTCTGGGCAACTGAATTCGAATACTGCCACAGCAGATGGTGGAATTTGAATTCAACAAAAGATATCTAGAATTAAGAGTCCATTCATGACCTTGAAACCATTGTTGATTGTTGGAAAAACCCATCTGGTTCACTGATGTCTTTTAGGGAAGGATATCTGCCGTCCTTACCTGGTCTGGCCTATGTGTGACTCTAGAACCACAGCAACGTTGTTGACTCTCAAGAAGCTTGACATCATCCAGGACAAAACAGCCTGCTTGATTGGTGCAAACATCCATTGTCTCCACTACTGATAGCACCTTCCAAACCCATGCCCACTTCCATTTAGAAGGACAAGGGCAGCAGATAATTGGGAACACCACCAGCTGCAAGTTCCCCTCCAAGCCGTTCACCATCCTGACTTGGAAATATATCGTCATTCCTGCCTAGTTGCTGGATCAAAATCCTGGAATTCCCTTCCTAACGGCATTGTGGGTCACCGCATATGGACGGCAGTGTTTCAAGATGGCACTTTCTGAAGGGCACCTTGGGATTGGCAATAAATGCTAGTGATGCCCATGACCGAGAAATGAATTTAAAAACATATGGAGCACTCCTAGTGAGAAATGTTTCCATTTCCTGCCTCTCTAGAGGTTTGGTTTTGACTCTAAAGGAAAAGAAATGTCTCTGGGTTCAGTCACTGGAAGCAGCAGCAGATCTAAAACACAGGTAAAAAGAATGCCGGTTGTCACTATTTGGCGCTGTCAGAATAGGATACTTGTGCTGGCTAGTCAGGCCCCGAGGCAGTGGACAATATCCGGGACTCAAAGTGTCAAGCCAGGAATTAGGATATGCAGTTATATGCGGAGATATATTGCACCTTAATGGACAATATTCTACAGCACTGGCAAGCCTTGCACCAGATTACAAACTACTCCTTCATGCACAGTGTCAGGGAGGATAACTCAGCAAGTTGTATGCAGCATTGGCTTGCTCAGATAATTCGACTCATTGCCAGCAGACTTCACCAGAACATGATTGTCTTATCATATGTCAAACATAATTCCAGTGCATGTAATCTGATCCACCTGTACTGTTTAATTAGGGACTTAGGAGATAGTATCTGAAGTATGGGCTTGTATTTGTGCTCTTGTCCTCGACTGACTCCAGCTTTTGAAATGCTCACAATTCTGCTCTTGTGTAATGTCTGAGGAATTATTCTTTGCAAGCTGCCAGCGCATTAGGTTTTAAAAAGTGAAATGGCAAAGACTGATGACTAATTTTCCTTATAATCCCAGAAAATAAATAACATTAAACAAGAGTCTCATTATTGCCAATTCTGTTAGTATTATTTCTCACTGATACGTCAAAAAATGTAATGGGAAAATCATAGAATCACTACAGTGGAAAAGGAGGCCATTTGGCCCATCGATTCTGAGCCAACCACAATTCTACCCAGGCCCTATCTCCATAACCCCGCATGTTTATCCTGCTAATCCCCCTGACGTCCTGGGCAATTTAGCATGGGCGTTCAACTTAAACCTCACTTCTTTGGGTTGTGGGAGAAATGATGTAGAGACGCCGGCGTTGGACTTGGGTAAACACAGTAAGAAGTCTGACAACATCAGTTTAAATCCAACCAATTGATAGTAAACTCGTAAGCTTTCGACTCTTTGGCCTTCGTCAGGCGAATGAGGTGTTCTGGTCTCCAACAGCCCACATATACAGCAGTGCTGGTATGTGTGCTGTTGGAGACCAGAACACTTCATTCGCCTGACGAAGGCCATAGAGTCGAAAGCTTGCGAGTTGACTATCAAATAAATCGGTTGGATTTAAACTGATGTTGTCAGACTTCTTATTGTGGGAGAAAACCAGAGCAGCTGGAGGAAACCCATGCGTACACGGGGAGAATGTACAAACTCCACACGGACAGTCACCTGAGGCCAGAATTGAACCCGGGTCTCTGAGGCAGCAGTGCTAACCATTGTGCCACCCTGATTGTATCATGATTTTGCAGTGACTGCTGGCTGGATAGCTGGACATGCTTCTCTTGAAGCCAGTCTGATGTGGGGAGAGAATGATTGTGGGGGGAGGTAGGTTTCAGTCCATTCCTGGAAAATTGATTGGACTCTTTGTGCAATGAGCACTCTTCTCTTTTCCAGTTTCCTGTTTCAATTTGATAATTTGACGGAAACGGGGACAGAAACATTTATTTCGTTAGCTTGATCCTGAACTGGTGCTTCTTTATTCCCTCTCGAATGGGGAGAGGGAGGGGTGGGGGAGAATGGTGGGGAAACAGGGGGGGGGGGGGTGGGTGAGAGAGGAGGGGGTGGAGGAGAGTGGTGGGGAGAGGGTGGTGGGGGGAGAAATGGAAAGGGGTGGGGGAGAGTGGTGGGGAGAGGATGGTGGGGAAGGTGGTAGGGAGGGGGGTTGGGAGAGAGTGGTGTGGGGAGAGTGGTGGGAGGAGAAGGGGGGAGAGAGTGGTGGGGAGGGGTCTGGTGTGGAGGGGAGTTGGGAGAGAGTGGTGGGGGAGAGTGATGGGTGGGAGAGAGGGAGGGGAGGTGGTCGGGAGGGGAGTTGGGAGAGAGTGGTGGGAGGGGTGTGGGGGAGAGATGGGAGGGGGGTGGGAGAGGTGGTGGGGAGGGGGGTGTGGGGGAGAGTGTTGGGAGGAGGGGAGTGGTGGGGAGGGGGGTGGGGAGAGTGGTCGGGAGGGGAGTTGGGAGAGAGTGGGGGGAGGGGGGTGTGGGGGAGAGTGGTCGGGAGGGGGGTGGGAGAGAGTGGTGGGGAGGGGGGTGTGGAGAGTGGTCGGGAGGGGAGTTGGGAGAGAGTGGTGGGGGGGGGGGTGGGGGAGAGTGGTCGGGAGGGAGAGTTGGGAGAGAGTGTGGGGATGGGCTGGGAGAGGTGGAGTGGGAGAGAGGGGGGTGGGGGGAGAGTGGTCGGGAGGGGAGTTGGGAGAGAGTGGTGGGGTGGGGGGGTGGGGGGAGAGTGGTCGGGAGGGGAGTTGGAGAGAGTGGTGGGGAGGGGGCTGGAGAGAGTGGTGGGGAGGGGGGTGGGGGAGAGTGGTCGGGAGGGGAGTTGGGAGAGAGTGGTCGGGAGGGGAGGGGAGTGGGAGAGAGTGGTGGGGTGGGGGGGGTGGGAGAGAGTGGTGGGGTGGGGGGTGTGGGGGAGAGGGGGGAGGGGGTGGGGGGGACAGTGGGGGGAGGGGGCTGGGTGGGAGGGGGGTGGGAGAGTGGTGGGGAGGGGGGTGGGGGGAGAGTGGCCGGGAGGGGAGTTGGGAGAGAGTGGTGGGTGGGGGGGGTGGGAGAGAGGTGGGGTGGGGGGTGTGGGGGAGAGTGGTGGGTGTGGGGGAGAGTGGTGGGGAGGGGGGGTGGGGGGAGAGTGGTGGGAGGGGAGTGGGAGAGAGTGGGGGGTGGTGGGGGAGAGTGGTGGGGAGGGTGTGGGAGAGAGTGGTGGGGAGGGGGGTGGGGGGAGAGTGGGAGGGGAGGGGAAGTCGGAGGGGAGTGGGGGAGAGAGGAGTTGGGAGGAGTGGTGGGTGGGGGGTGTGGGGAGAGTGGTGGGGAGGGGGTGTGGTGGGGGAGGGGGGTGTGTGGGGGAGAGGGGAGTTGGGAGAGAGTGGTGGGGAGGGGGGTGGGGGAGAGTGGTGGGGAGGGGGTGGGGGGAGAGTGGTGGGGAGGGGGCTGTGGGGAGAGTGGTGGGGAGGGGGCTGGGGGAGAGTGGTGGGGAGGGGGGGTGGGGAGAGTGGTGGGGAGGGGGGGGGGAGAGTGGGGAGGGGGGTGGGGAGAGGTTCGGGAGGGGGTGGGGAGAGTGGTGGGGTGGGGGTGGGGGAGAGTGGTGGGGAGGGGGGGTGTGGGGAGAGTGGGGGGGGGGGTGTGGGGAGAGTGGTGGGGAGGGGGCGTGGGGAGAGTGGTGGGGAGGGGGGGGGGGGAGAGGTGGTGGGGAGGGGGGGTGGGGAGAGTGGTGGGGAGGGGGGGGTGGGGGAGAGTGGTGGGGAGGGGGCTGTGGGGAGAGTGGTGGGGAGGGGGTGGGCGAGAGTGGTTGGGAGAGGGGGGGCTGTGGGGGAGAGTGGTGGTGGGGAGGGGGGCTGTGGGGAGAGGAGAGGCGGGGGGGCTGAGTGGGGGGAGGGGGGCTGTGGGAGAGTGGTGGGGAGAGATGGCAGAGGGAGAGGGGGGAGAAGGTGGTGGGGGAGGGGGGAAAGTGGTGGGTGGGGAGAGGAGTCATTTTGCCACCGAGTGACCAGTGCACAGCCTTATGCTTGTTTGTTTTTTTTTAATTTTATTTCTCAGCTTTGAACAAAGACCACTGGGACCCGGAGTTCCTTAAGGCCATTCCTATCATGAAGACGCGGAGTGGCATGCAGGTACTGTACTTTATTGTCTGAGTCTGAATTACAAAAACCACGAACGAGGAAATTACTGCTAGTGATAGGCTTACGCGCTTAATGTGCTTCTAGCAAATTCCTTTCTCCACTTATATGAATTCTTTCATTAAACTAGTGGGTGCAGAAATTCGATACCAGCCTGTCCGATATTTATACTCCAACCTCACAGGCAGTAATTTGTAGCTTAACTTGACTTATCATATTATGAAAATTTTTGAAACTAAGCTTTTGTAACCGCTAAGCATGGCTCGTATGCAAGGGAGAGAGAGACATGGGGCAGAATTTTACCAGCACGTCCATCCAAAGTTTGTACGATCCTGCCGGATGCCAATGGAGAACGCTGCTGTCCGAGCCTCACCCACCCCCCACAATCAAGGCAGGCGTACCGGTAAAATTCCAGCCATGGAGGACCATGATGTGCGATTGATCATTGATGCTCCAGAATACTGTAAGATATGCTCATAAGACTCATGAAGAAAAGTTAAATAAATTCAAAGCTTATCATTTTAAGCTGCTTCCAGTCCTGATCCTCTTAGTCGTTACATTAACCCGGCAGTACACTCACAGAGGCTTTCTCCAAGTTGCTTTGTAAAAGTTCCAATGAGACGGCGAGTTGAGATGAGGAAATTAAAATGGATGCCATTGTCTCTGGACAGAGATCCTTGCTTAGGTGGTAAACCTTGGGCAGATAAAATTGCCTGTGAGTAACTATTTTGGTCAGTTGGTAATGGCCTAGTGGTATTATCACTAGACTATTAATCCAGAAACTCAGCTAACATTCTGGGGACCCAGTTTCGAATCCTGCCACGACAGATGGTGCAATTTGAATTCAATAAAAAATGTTTGGAATTAAGAATCTACTGATGAAACCATTGTCAGTTGTTGGGAAAACCCATCTGGTTTTCCACGGCAGCATGGTGGCGCACTGGTTAGCATTGATGCCTCACAGAGCCAGGGACCCAGGTTCAAGGGCAGCCTTGGGTGACTGTCTGTGTGCAGTCTGCATGTCCTCCCTGTCAGCATGGGTTTCTTCTGGGTGCTCCAGTTTCCTCCCACAGTTTGAAAGATGTGCTTGGTTAGGCGTATTGGCCATGCTAAATTCTCCCTCAGTGTACCTGAACAGGCGCCGGAGTGTGGCGGCTCGAGGATTTTCACACTAACTTCATTGCAGTGTTAATGTTACTTGTGACACTAATAAATAAACATTAATGTCCTTTAGGGAAGGAAATCTGCGTTCCTTAGTTGGTCTGGCCTACATTTGACTCCAGAGACACAGCAATGTGTTTGAATCTCAACTGCCCTCCAAAATGGCCCAGCAAGCCACCCAGTTCCACCGCCATCTTTTCAAGAACAACTAGGGATGGGCACTAACTGCTGTAAGTAGTCTGATAACACCAGGTTTAAGTCCAATTGATTTATCTGATATCAAATAAATCGGTTGGACTTAAACCTGGTGTTGTCAGATTCCTTACTGTGTTTACCCCAGTCCAACACTGGCATCTCCATATCACTAACTTCTGGCCATCCAGCGATGCCCGTGTGCCATGAATGATTAAAAAAAAATCATTCTCGGGGTTTTCATAATGTCAGCGAGACCAGCATTTATTGCCAGTGAATAGTTCCTTTGAGAATTTGACGGTGCACTGCAGTTCATATGCTGAAGGTGCTCCTATAATACAATTAAGTAGGGAGTTCCAGGATTTTGCCTCAGTGACAGTAAAAGGAACAGCGATGTACATCCGAGTGAGCACAGTGTGTGCCATGGAGGGAAGCTTTGAGGCGTTGGTTTTCCCATGCTGCCCTTACGTGTCAAAGTGTAATGTGGATTCCATGCTGCCAATAGAAGTTTCTGGTTCAACTCAAGGGTGACGTGAAATATGTCAGGCAACCTGCCAAGATTAAAGTTTCAAATCACTGCCAAGTAAGAAATTATAATAATGATGATATTGGAGTTAAATGATTATCTGAGGTAACCAGACAAAAGTGTGCAGACTGGGGAATATTTTAGGGAATAATGGAAACTTGGATTTTTAGAAATGGGGGGGAGAAAATGGAGCTTTCACTCCCGGTCAATATAAAGGGACTCATGTCTGAGACCTTGTGGTGCAGTGGGAGCATCTCTACATCTGTGCCAGAAGCTCCAGGTTCAAGTCCCACCCCAGGACTTGACGACCAAGGAAGGTGCATTCATAACGCAGTCAAACAACCATGGAATGGCACCTCTCAAGTAATAAGCCCCTGGTGACACACTAGTAAACTAGTGTTCTTGGAATTATTAGCTATGGAGACAAATTAAAGTCTGTCTTAGTGCATCACTGGATGCAGGAAGAGAGGCAGGATACATGGAAGTTGGATGGGAGCAGGATTGGTCTGCTTTGTATCACCATGTACAATCCTGTGATCATTTCAGGCTTATTCTAGCCTAACCGAGGAAGAGTGTGAACCTGGGTGTGTCGAACCACCGTATATACCTGGGCCAAAAGAACTCCTTCAGTGCTGAAATCTCTTATGGCATCTGCAAAACTGTATCCAATCATTAGTCAACATCTTCAAACATGGAAAGATTTAAAAAAGTTACAGATAGATGGGAACAGGAGAAGGCTATTTAGTGAGTCAAACTTGTTTCATCATTTAATTAGATCATTGCTGATCTGTATCTCTGTGCTGTTTGCCAGTCTTTGTTCGGCACAGTGGTACAAGGGATGGCGCAGTGGTACAGTGGTTAGCATTGCTGCCTCACAGCACCAGGGACACAAGTTCAATTCCAGCCTTGGGTGACTGCCTGTGTGGAGTTTGCACATTCTCCACATGTCTGCATGGATTTCCTCCAAGCGCCCCAGTTTCCTCCCACGATCCAAAGATGTGTAGGTTAGGTTGATTGGCCATGCTAAATTGACCCTTAATATCAGGGGGATTAACAACATACGTTCACGGGTTGTGGGTGGAATTGAGCGCATTGGTTGTTAGAGCAGGCTTGATGGGCCAAATGGTCTCCTTCTACATTGTAGAAATTCTATGATTTCATATCATAGAGAAACTGAGTTACAGAAAATCCTTGAATAGGTTAGGACTTTATTTCCTGGAGTGTAGAAGAGTGAGTGGAGATTTGATAGAGGTGTGTAAAATTATAATGGGTATAGATAGAGTGAATGAATGCAAGCAGGCTTTTTCCACTGAGGGGAGAAAAAAAAAACTAAAGGACATGGGTTAAGGTAAAGGGGAAAAAGTTTAAAGGAAATATTAGGGGGGCCTTCTTCACACGAGCTGCTAGATGAAGTGGCGAATGTGGGCCCACTTTTAATATTTAAGAAAAACTTGAATAGGTAAATGGATGAGAAAGGTGTGGAGGAAAATGGTCCAGGAGCAGGTCAGTGGGACTAGGCAGAAAAATGATTCGGCTCAACTAAGAAGGGTCAAAAGGCCTGTTTCTGTGCTGTAGTGTTCTGTGGTTCCATGGTTCTATATCAAGACCTAGGACTAACATCCCCCCCTCCTCTCCCCTTCCTCCCGTACATACACACACAAAAAGTTTTTTGCACCCTTTGAAAAAAAAAGAAATCAAATTAGATCACCCACAGCTATCTAACCTCAAGGGAATCCAAACCAAATTTCGTCTCTCCTCAGATGAAAAGAAATTAATAACGTGGAACATATTTTTGGCTTTTTGTGCTGGCAAGCTGTCTACATCGTAGGACTGTTGAAAGAGCTTGGTTGTGTACACATGATGTCATCGCTGGAATGATGAGCTTCCTGGAGGTGCATCTGACAGAAATGTGCAAAGCCCCGACATCTTGTCGAGGTTATGTCAGCAAGTTATCACGGAACACGCTGGGGATGGGTCACGCTGCTTCTGACCGATTCCAAACATTGCTGTAAGGGCGCTTTGCACATCCCTGCCTTTCAGCTGGAGCCAAGCCTGAGGTGGCAGTTTTGTAAAATACGATTAATATTTGAGGGTGATGTGTGTGGAAGCCTTTGAGGGGTACCACAGCCATTCTCTATAGTAATAGAGAGAACGTGCCTTTATTAAATGTTTTAGCAATGCGGTGTGTGTCTTCCTGACCATATTTTACGGCATCCGCATTGTGTGAGGCACAGAAAATTAATTTTCAGAGACTGCAAAACCATGGGCTTATTAAAAAGCGTGAACTCTCCTCAGCTACGCAAAGCAATTCGAGCAATATTGGGTGGGATTTTCCATCTGTCACCCCACCCCATGCTGTGTTTTCTTGATGTGGCTCATTTTCCGCCAGCGGGATCTTCCAGTCCCACCGGTGTCTATAGCATTTTGCCTGGTTTGCCAGCAGGAAGTCACTTTCAGCAGGACTGGAAGGTGCCACCGGTGGGAAAAGGTCAGAAAATGTAGCCCATTGCCTCTGGGATTGAAAAGCTGAATAAAAGTTTCATCTGCGTACGAGTTATTTGCAATGTTAGCTCACAAGCATGCAGGCAAAATGGTAAATGGCAAGTTCAGGGTGAATATCTTCAGGGAGAGATTAATTAGTGACTGGTTTTCTAGGTAAAATGGAAGGGAAGCTTTTGCGTTAATTCAGAGATAGTTTGATGAGGTTGGGACAAGTGGGAGATTTAGGGAATTTCTGTGGAAGGATGAGCAAAATGATTAGTTCGATCTCCCTCATCTAGAGTTATTTATTGAGGATTCTCTCCTTAATGTTGCTCCATCATCGTTCTAAAGGGAAGGAAAAAAAATTCCTCCACAATCTCTACCTTCCACCCTCATCTCTCCTTCTGTGTATTTCTTTGATTCCAAAACCACAGACTCAACTGCCTCAACCTGTGACTCCCAGGCCTGCTGTGGGTCCCAATCTTTCCCTTTGGTTGGAAATGCAGGTCGCGAACCCACACATGTCGACATCAGGACCCAGAGGGCACATGTTGAATTTGCATCCAATAGGGATGATGGGCAGGTTCCTGAGGCTGGAGGCCATCCGGCACTCCCAGATAGCCTCATAATCAGAAGTAGACACGGCAGATAGAGGCAAAAGAGAGAGAGAGAGTGGGCATCACAAGATTGAGATGCCTTCTGAAGTGATTTTTAAAAACTTTTAACACTAAAAATGGCCACAACTGCCAGGTGCTACCAAAAGACAGCACAAAAATGAACAACACCTGGATGGCAAGGATGAAAGCTCAGAGTATATCAGATAGACTCTAAATGAAATGTGGGGAGACAATTGAAGGAAATAGAATCTTTCAGTCCAGAAGGAGATCATTTGGCCCATCAAGCCTGTACCAGCAACAATGCAACTCAGGCCCTATCCCCATAACCCCACACATTTACCCTGCTAATCCCCCTGACACTTAAGGAGCAATGTTCTGGGGACCCAGATTCAAATCCTGCCATGGCAGATGGTAGAATTCGAATTCAATAAAAAATATCTGGAATTAAGAATCTACTGATGACCATGACACCATTCTCGATTGCCAGAAAACTCATCTGGTTCATTAATGTACTTTAAGGAAGGAAATCTGCTGTCCTTAGTTGGTCTGGTATATGTGTGACTCCAGAACCACAGCAAATTGGTTAACTCTCAACTGCCCTGAGGCAACTCGGGATGGGGGCGTAAATGCTGGCCAACCAGCAATGCCTATGTCCCACAAATGAATTTTAAAAAATTAACATGGCCAATCAACCTACCTGTACATCTTTAGACTTTGGTCTGAGTTTCACTATGTTGCACCAAGTGCGTAAGGAGAGATGTCCGATGGTGAAGCCTGTGCTACAGTGGGTGCAGGTATGTTGAAAGAGATGAGGGGAGAATTTTGAAATGCTTGCAGAGATGGGACAAGAGGTAGAAGGGGTCACAATTTCCCACTCCTGGCCAGCGTGCCAGTTATTGTGGAGAGGTAGCCCATCCACCAGACAGCCAGCAACTGTGGCCTGATGGCTTTGTCAGCTGTGAGTGGGATTCCCAGGAAGGCTCTCTCAAGTCAAACCCGACGTTGATGTCATCTGAGCATCCAGCCCCCAGACCTATCAACTCAGCCTTCAAAACCTCACCTCCCCTCAGTCAGTAAAACTCACAGCCAAGCCTTCAGGGTTGTGTTCTTCAGCCCTGTCTTGAACATGATGTGGAGATGCCGGCGCTAGACTGGACTGGACACAGTAAGAAGTCTCACAGCACCAGGTTAAAGTCCAACAGGTTTATTTGGTGTCATCTGATGAAGGAGCAGCACCTCAAAAGCTCGTAATATCAAATAAATTTGTTGGACTTTGGCCTGGTGTTGTGAGACTTCTTACTGTCCTGAGATGCCTCCTCACACAACCCAGATCCAAGTTTGCCAGCCACATGCTATCCAATATAAAATACGGGAATCGCAGCGAATAGGAACATGCAAAAGTCTATTGACCTCAGGCAGGCCTTTTTACCTTGAGATGTTTTTCTCTTTAATGACCTCCACACTCTCTCATGCACATTCATTCAAAAAATCTCCAAGTTGTCTACAGATACATTCTTGGTTTTACTGTAGCGCCAGTTACTTCTCACAGAAATTGTTCGTATATCAAGAACATTATTTCATTTTCATCTTCTTTATACCCTAGCTGTGACTGTAACACTACATTCTGCACTCTCTTCTTTCCTTCTCTATGTTTTGTCTGCATAGTGCAAGAAGCAATACTTTTCATTGCATACTCATACATGTGACAATAATAAATCAAATCAAATGAGTTAATATTTGGGGAAAGGTGAAGAAAGCCTCGTGCAAACCTTTCTGTCAGATTGAAAAGCTTAATGCGTAACACATTAGCTACATGTGTGTCTTATCTGTGGGAAATCTCTTGTTCATTCTGCAGAGTAGAGTTGAGTGGAGTTAGATGGTGAACGGCACGCTGTACTAACTGACAGTGTTGGGTTGTTTTCAGTTCTCTTGTGCATCTCCCAGCCACGGTGGACCAGACAACACTCACGAGGTTTGGGTCTGCAATAGTGATGGATACGTCGGACAGGTCTGCCTGCTGAGCATCAAGCCGGTGCCCACAGTGGAAGCTTGTATCGCAGTGTGCTCCGCAAGGATTATCTGCATAGCCTCGGTGCCAGGCCTAAGTGGCACTTCCAGGTGGGAGCTTGTGCACGTAATCATTCAGAAATAATGAATTTTGAATGGCCATTAAAGCTAAGTGTTACTGGTACTGCCTGGCTCACAGATACCTCGTGAACAGGATTACCTACAGAGTATCTATGGTAGAAACCATTGTAAGAAAAGTGCAGTTGCATAAACTAGTGAAAAAATCTGTTTGGTTTCATAAATTCCCTTAAAATTGCATATTCCTTACAGGTGATTTCATATCCTCTCCCTCCACTAAGTGTTTATTTGGAAAAACTGAAAATAAATGGAAAAGAGATTCATTAAGGGCTAGTTAACTAGTTGTTAATGTCTGGAATTTGCTTCTGTACTGGGGTTGTTAGACTTTCCTGAACAAGATGTGTCCAAATTATATAACTCAGACAACATATCTAAAGTCATTGTTCTTTAACTGTGCAACCGTAGAGGGAAGAATCCCTCAAGGTCCATTTGAAACAGAGTGAAGGCAACTGCGGATGCTGGAATCTGAAACAAAAACAGAAAATGCTGGAAAGTCTCAGCAGTTCTGACAGCATCTGTGGAGAGAGAGAATAGAGCCAACATTTCAAGTCTGGATGACTTCGGTTTTCATTGGATGTAGACACATGCCTCAGTGCTCAGTATTTCTCACCCAATCTTCACAGCCCCATTGTCACTGCAAGTCTTAACCTCTGACCTTATACACTAACTGCGACTATGGAGCTATCGCTCTCCCGAAATGCAAGTGTATATTTTGTTGGCAAGCTGCTGAGACTCCGCATCCTGTGAATGAGTTAGTTGGTGACTTTGTGTGGATTCTCCAATCTCTTTCGCCCCGCCATTGCTGCCAGTGAGAGTGGAGAATTAGGCACTCAACTAAAACTCCATTCACTGCAGTGGGACTGGAGGATTCCAGCCCCGGGTGAGGTCAGAGAATTGCAGCCATTATTATGACCTCCTATAATACCATCTTCCATGGTATTGCACACATGGAGCCAAGTAAACTTGTGAACTACCACCCCACCTCCAACCACCTCCCCCTCCTTTCCAAAGATGTATCGTTACCACCCAGATCTGTAAATATCATTCCCACAACGCAATACTTGAACCTTTCCAATCAGGTTTTACCCACCTGCGGAACTGAAGTGGCCTTATCAAAGTCAGAGGTGGCATCTTTTGTGACTATGACCATGGGTAGCACAGTGGTTAGCACTGCTGCCTCACAGTGCCAGGACCCATGTTCAGTTCCCGGCTTGGGTGACTGACTATGTGGAGTCTGCACATTCTCCCCATGTCTGTGTGGGTTTCCTCCGTGTGCTCTGGTTTTCTCCCACAACCCAAAAGATGTGCTGGTTTAGGGGCATTGGTCGTGCTAAATGCTCCCTCAATGTACCAGAGTGTGGCAGCTAAGGGATTTTCACAGTAACTTCATTACAGTGTTAATGTAACCTACTAATAAATAAACATAAATTCATCCTCATCCTGAAACATTTGAAGCAGTTAACCACATCAGCCTTCTCCAGTAACTTTTTGCTGTCCAGATGAGTGAGACTGCCCTCATCCTGATTCCATTCAGTCCGCACCAAAGAACCTCTTGGTTTCCCTTCCCATTCCCTTCCCATTAAGTCTTGCACCCTCTTCCATTTCTCATTGACATGCTCCTTCAAGAACAACCGTCTGTATCCATGGTTATGACATAGGGAGGAGGGCAGCATGAGGTGGGGAGCCAGCGGGGGGAAGACATGACAGGAACAAGCGGTGATTTTTGTCCCCCCTGTGCCGTGTTTTCAGAGACAGGTCGGAGTTGCTTCTGAGCCCTTCCTGTGTACATCCGCACCGAACTAGTGCCGTCTCCTTGGAAGAACCTACTTCGCAGCAACCCTTCCATATCTCCATTTCAAACTCTGCACAGTCGCTGGGGGAACTGACTGAGAGCGGAAACAGAAGCTTGAACCCATTCGACAGCGACGATACTGAAGATGATGAGTCATCCCCAAGCCCGTCAGGCACACTGAGGAGTCAGGCCAGCAGATCTACCATCTCCTCAAGTACCGGGAGTAAGTCAGACCTGAAACATTCTTATTTTCCAATTGCCTCGTGTATCTGGTACATTTTATTCTTTCAGTGTAAAACTTGTTAAGTTTGCTGCCTTTAACTAGTCGTTTGATAGCACAGAACTTGAATATTGCTGACAAAAACCATTTTGCGGAAGCTTCTTGTCTTCCCCTCATCAGGATGATTGTAATACCAATATCAGAACAAGCAACAACTTTATACTGTCCGAAGAGATGGTAATGATCGGTTGGCAAGTGAACACTGGTTGGTAGAGGCATTGCCATGGAGATGACACCAGTTAATGATGACTGATAGTTAACTGTCAAGCATTTTTGAATTTTAAATCAGGTAGCTTGACTTTGATTGGTCAAGGCATTGCCCTGATAAATGAATCTGCAAGTGGTTATCACTTATTTTGTCCAACTGCAACAGATGCAACGTGTGTACGTGTTCTTCCTGCCTGCAAAGAAGTGGGCCCTGTGTATTAATTTAAATGAAATGCTTTTATAAAATGTATTTTTTTTAGCAATACCCAAGTTTTGTTAAATGCAGTGTGGTGAATGTCAAAAAAATGAAACATTGAAGTAGAAATGAGATTAGTGATAAAATAATGGTGTAATATTGGTACAGGAACAGAATTATTATTCTACCACCTGGAAGAAAGAGGAAAATGTCAATGTGACAGACTTACCTTTGTCAATCCACAACAATGATTTTCTTTGGCAGATGAGGAGATGTCAAGCTCAAAAGATTTTGCAACGGAAACAACAAGTTCGGAAGAGGAACCGGAGTCAGATTTCATAGCCAACTCCAACATGTTGTGTCAGACAAGGAACAGTGACAGTCCAATGGATGGACGGGCAATGAGGCGTTCTAGTCGAGGGTCCTTTACCAGAGCAAGCCTGGAGGAACTCCTGAGCATCGACCCTGAGGCCAGCCAAAGCTCAATGTGGCTGGGAACCGAGGATGGCTGGTGCGTGGTAACTTTATCATTCGGAGCGTTCGTTGGTAAATTTAAAGCAGATGCAAAGTATGGAGTAATTAAAGTTCTACGCTAAGCTGAATTAGCATACTAGCATGAGTTGGAGCAGTGCCTCTGTGACTTTATTGTTAGAGAGTTCAGAACATTACCATCTTAGATGTTTCATACAACTACAGATATTTTTCCTACATTATGATATCCCATGACAGAGCAGTGAGATTTGGGATTATAGTGAGAAGTCATAGGACATAGAACATTACAGCGCAGAACAGGCCCTTCGGCCCTCGATGTTGCGCCGACCAATTAGCAAAAAGCAATGACCCTCTGACCTAAACCATTCCCTTTTCGTACATAAACTTATCTACTAACCTCTTAAACGCCACCAAACTTGGCGCATCTACAACTGCAGCAGGCAGGGCATTCCATACCCTTACCACCCTCTGGGTAAAGAACCTACCTCTGACATCCATCCTATAACTACCATCCCTTAATTTAAAGCTATGTCCCCTCGTGCTAGCTTTCTCCATCCTAGGAAAAAGGCTATCACTGTCCACCCTATCTAAACCTCTAATCATCTTATATGTTTCAATAAGGTCTCCTCTTAGCCGCCTTCTTTCTAACGAAAACAACCTCAAATCCCTCAGCCTCTCTTCATAAGACCTGCCCTCCATACCAGGCAACATCCTGGTAAACCTCCTCTGTACCCTCTCCAATGCCTCCACATCTTTCTTATAATGTGGGGACCAGAACTGCACACAATACTCCAAGTGCGGCCGCACTAAAGTTTTGTACAGTTGCAACATGACGTTGCGGCTCCGAAATTCAATCCCCCTACCAATAAAAGCTAAGACTCCATATGCCTTCTTAACAACCTTATCGACTTGATTGCCAACTTTCAGGGATCTATGCACATATACACCAAGATCCCTCTGTTCTTCAACACTATTAAGAGTCCTACCATTAGCCCTATACTCTACACATTTGTTATTCCTGCCAAAGTGAATTACCTCACACTTTTCCACATTAAACTCCATTTGCCACCTCTCGGCCCAGTTCTGCAACTTGTCCAAGTCTCTCTGCAAACTATAACACCCCTCTTCACTATCTAAAGTGGGAGAAAGCAGTGGGATTTGGGATTAGAATGGGAAGTGGGAGAAAGCAGTAGGATTTGGGATTAGAATGGGTTTAGGGAGAGAGTAGTGGGATTTGGGATTAGAATGGGAAGTGGGAAAAAGCAGTAGGATTTGGGATTAGAATGGGTTTAGGGAGGGAGTAGTGGGATTTGGGATTAGAATGGGAAGTGGGAAAAAGCAGTAGGATTTGGGATTAGAATGAGTTTAGGGAGAAAGCAATGGGATTTTGGATTAGAATGGGAAGCAGGAACAAGCAGTAGGATTTGGGATTGGAATGGAAAACAGGAGAGTAGTGGAAATTGGGATTAGAATGGGAAGTGGGGAGAACAATGGAATTTGGGATTAGAATGGAAATGGGAGAGAGCAGTGTATATTTGGGATTGGAATGGGGAGTGGCAGAAAGTAGTAGGAGTTGGGATTCTAATGGGAAGCAGGAAAAAGCAGTGGGATGTGCGATTAGAATGAGAAGTGGAAGAGAGCAGTGGGATTTGGGATTGGAATGGAAAGCAGGAGAGCCATAGAAGTTAGGATTAGAATGGAAAGGGAGAGAGCAGTAGGATTTGGGATTTGAATGGATTTTGGGAGAAAGCATTGGGAGTTGAATTATTTTGCTTCTTCCATGTGAACTCACCCTCATACCCATGATAAGAATGTATGTAAACAGTATAGTACAACCTCATCGAATCTTCCAGCAACGAAAGTGCCCATTTGGACAATTCTGCCTGCACTGCCTCTTTCTAGCTAATTATTTGCTCTCTTCTTTCCTTTCCCCATTGCCCTGAAAATCTATCATTTTTAAATATATATCCAATTACTTCTGGGTTGCAAAGATTGTGTCTTAACAGTTAATATCAAAATAAAACAATTTTACTTCCAGCAGTCTGATTCCATGACTGATGCTAATCTACTAAATAAATAGTCTAATAATAAGCTCCAGAGTCAGGAGATGAATGAAGTAAAATTATTAATCAAGTATATTGGAAAGCTAGAAAGCATTAGAGCTGTCCTGATAAATGAGATACACAATCTGTAACATCAGAGACATGGCAGAACAATTTCAACCAGACATAATTGGAACAGCACCCAAGGTTGAATTTAATTTGATTTATTATTGTCACATGTACGCAGTGAAAACTGTTGTTTCTTGCTTACTGCACAGACAAAGCACATCGTCCATAGAGTACATTGGGGAGAAGGAAAGTGGTAGGTGCAGAATATAGTATTGCAATCATAGGGTGTCAAGAAAGATCAGCTTAATATACTGTAGGACCATTCAAAAGTCTGGTGGCTGCAGGGAACAAGCTGTTCTTGACTCGGTTGGTGTGTGATCTCAGACTTCTGTGTCTTTTTCCCAACAGAAAAAGGTGGGACAGAGTATGTCTGGGGTGATTATGCTGGCTGCTTTTCCGAGGGCAGTGGGAAGTGTTGACAGAATCAGTGGGTGGGAGGCTGATGTGCGTGATAGACTGGGCTGCATTCAGAACCCCTTTGCAGTTTCTTGTGGTCTTACAAAAAACAAAAAACAGCACAGGAAACAGGCCCTTCAGCCCTCCAAGCCTGCGCCGCTCATTGGTCCAACTAGACCATTCTTCTGTATCCCTCCATTCCCAGTCTGCTCATGTGACTATACAGATAAGTCTTAAACGACCCCAGCATGTCCACCTCCACCACTCTGCTTGGCAGTGCATTTCAGGCCCCCATCACCCTCTATGTAAAATACATCCCTCAGATATCTGAGTTAAACCCCTCCCACCCCCCCCACCTTGAACCTGTGACCCCTCATGTTTGTCACTTCTGACCTGAGAAAAAGTTTCCCACTGTTCACCCTATCCATACCCCTCATAATTTTGTACACCCCTATTAGGTCTCCCCTCGTTCTCTGTCTTTCCAGAAAGAACAACCTCAGTTTACCCAATCTCTCCTCATAGCTAAGACCCACCATACCAGGCAACATCCTGGTAAACCTTCTCTGTACTCTCTCCAAAGCCTCCACATTCTTCCGGTAGAGCGGTGACCAGAGCTGGACGCCGTATTCCAAATGTGGCCTAACCAACGTTCTATCATCTGTAACATCAGATGCCAATTTTTATACTCTATTCCCCGTCCTATAAAGGCAAGCATGCCAAATGCCTTCTTCACCACCTTCTCCACCTGTACTGCCACCTTCAAGGATCTGTGGGCTTGCACACCCAGGTCCCTCTTTGTGTCTGTACTCTTGATGGTTCTTGATGGTCTTAGGCAGAGCAGGAACCATACCAAGCTGTGATACATCTGGAAGGATGCTTTCTATGGTGCGTCTGTAAAAATCACTGAGAATAGTAACAGACATGCCAAATTTCCTTAATCTTCTGAGAAAGTAGAGGCTTTGGTGGGCTTTCTTAACTATAGTGTCGGTATAGGGGGACCAGGACAGGTTGTTGGTGATCTGGACACCTAAAAACTTGAAGCGGCTGTTTCAGAGAGAAAATGAAGCAGTATATGTGAATTCTCAGATTGAGGCAACAGAGAGAGAGTATAACAAAGGAAAGGACAGATACAGGTAGAAATAACGGATGGAGGCCCAGTTTTCTGGTGCTAGAATTTGGCCATGTCATTCTCAATTCTGTGAGGTAAATGGACCCATTAAAGTTAGCTCTGATGCTCTTTTAGCAGTGGTGAAGCCTCCTGCCTTGTAGCAAATTTTGTAACATGAGTCTCATGCTAGTTGGATTCTGCTGTAACATTTACAGTCACGTACGGATTGGATTTTGTGATTTAAACTAGTTATGGTTTAGAGAATGTTAGCACAGGCGATGAACTGTGCACAAAGCCACCGTGTGGCCAGATTGAGTATTACAACAATACAAGGTGCTTGAAGAAAGAACTTTGAATAGGTTTCGGATATTATCACACATTGTGGGGGAGTGGGGTGGGACAGAGTATTGCCTCCTCTCCCCTCCCCTCCCCCAGCCCCTGAGTTTAATTACAGCTTTTGATTTAATCTCAGCAGAAGAAAATGCAAAAAAAAAGTGATGCTATTCCAAATCACTTGAAGGCACTTCAGTATCATTCAAATGCTCAATATCAGTGCTACTTGCTCCTTTCGGGATTCTTCCTCCAGCTTAAAGTGCGTAGCTTTTCCTTGTAAAATCTTGGAATAGAGCAGAGAGAATGAGCTTTTTAAAAATTCATTAAATGTTAGCACTGCTGCCTTACAGCACCATAAAACATAGAACATAGAACATTACAGCGCAGTACAGACCCTTCGGCCCTCGATGTTGCGCCAGCCAGTGGACCCTCTAACCTAAACTATTCCAATATCATCCATATGCCTATCCACCGAACACTTGAATGCCCCCAAAGTAGGCGAGTCCACAACTGCTGCAGGCAGGGCATTCCACGCTCTCACCACCCTCTGTGTAAAGAACCTGCCTCTGACATCCGTCCTATAACTACCACCTCTAATTTAAAGTTATGTCCCCTCGTGTTGGTCATCACCATCCGAGGAAAAAGGCTCTCACTATCCACCCTATCCAGTCCTTTGATCATCTTATACGCCTCAATTAGGTCACCGCGTAACCTTCTTCTCTCTAATGAAAATAACCTCAGGTCCCTCAGCTTTTCCTCATAAGGCCTTCCCACCATACCAGGCAACATCCTGGTAAACCTCCTCTGCACCCTTTCCAATGTTCCACATCTTTCTTATAATGCGGCGACCAGAACTGTACGCAATACTCCAAGTGCGGCCGCACCAGAGTTTTGTACAGTTGTAACATAACCTCACGGCTCCTAACTTCAATCCCTCTACCAATAAAAGCTAACACACCGTACGCCTTCTTAACAACTTTATCAACCTGGGTGCCAACTTTCAAAGAGCTATGTACTTATACCCCAAGATCCCTCTGCTCAACAACACTATTAAGGGTCCTTCCATTAGCCCTATATTTCATATGCCTGTTATTCCTACCAAAGTGAATCACTTCACACTCATCCGTATTGAATTCCATTTGCCACCTCACGGCCCAGCTCTGCAACCTATCTATGTCCCTCTGCAAACTGTAACATCCATCCTCGCTGTCTACAACTCCCCCCATTTTGGTATCGTGAGCAAATTTACTAATCCAACCCTCTACACCCTCATCTAGGTCATTTATAAAAATGACAAACAGCAGTTGCCCTAAAACAGATCCTTGAGGTACACCACTTGTAACTGCACTCCAGGTTGAATATTTCCCATCAACCACCACCCTCTGTCTTCTATCAGCTAGCCAGGGACCCAGGTTTGATTCCTGGCTTGGATCTGTGTGGAGTCTGCATGATCTCCCTGTGTCTGTGTGGGTTTCCTCGAGGTGCTCCAGTTTGCTCCCACAGTCCTACAGATAGGTGGATTGGCAAGATGTGTAGGTTAGGTGGATTATTCATGGTAAATGTGCAGGGCTGTGGGAATGGGATATGCAGGTGGAGGAGATGGCATGGGCTGGTGGGCCTGGGTAGGATGTTCTTTTGGCAAATTGGTACAGACTTGATGGGCTGAATGGCCTTATTCTGCACTGTGGCTCATGTGGGCCAGCATTTGTTGCCCATCTATAATTGCCCTTGAACTGAGTGATTTGGTAGGCTATTTCAAAGGGCATTTAAGAGTCAACCATGTTGCTATGGCTCTGGAGTCACATATAGGCCAGACCAAGTAAAGACAGCAGATTTCCTTCCCTAAAGGACATTAGTAACAGATGTGTTTAATCGATGACAGCAGAGTGTTTCATGGTTATTATTAGAGTTAGCTATTAGCCAACTTAGCTTGGGTTTCCTCTGGGTGCTCCGGTTTCCTCCCAAAATCCAAAGATGTAGAATTAGGTTGATTGGCCATGCTAAAATTGCCCCTTAGTGTCCTGAGATGCATAGGTTAGAGGGATTAATGGGTAAATGTATAGGAATATGGGGGTAGGGCCTGGATGAGATAGTGATCGATGCAGACTCGATGGGCCTCTTTCAGCACTGTAGGATTTCTACGATTCCTATAATTCCTATAAGGTTGTTTGTCAGCAACATCGGCCAGAATTTTACCCCCTCGCCTGCCCCAGCAGAACGGCGTTCTCCATGGGCCTCAGGCGGGATCTTACGAGCCTTGGGTGGGCGAGGCGGTAAACTTCCAGTGAGTGCTAAATGGAGCTGGCTTTAGTTAGCCAACAGTAAAGTGGAGAAAGGAACTGGCTGAAACTTTATTCTTTAAACTGGAAAAAATTCACTCGAAGTTCTCTGTAAAACTCTGAGTGGGTGACAACTTGACTGAAAATTAATTAAAATACAGAATGGTAAAATAGCAAGGTAAGATCGGAGTGGAATCCTGACAGGAGGAGGCCCAATAAGAAAAGCACTTCAGACTGGTGTTCTTATTCCCCAGGTTTTATTGCAGTTCCATTTTAAGATATACAAAACAAGTTTGGACCATTATTTTTTACTGTTCTTTTTTCCTCTTGGGTTGTGAATCACCTGTATGGGAAACCCCAAGTAGGCCACCTCCTTGTGGCTGAAGGTTCCCTGGGCGGTGAGGAACTACCCCACCCCCCAGCAAATTACCAACAGTCTGAGTAAACGGCCTCTCATTGAGTCCTGAATGATTTAGATCACCTCAATTTAAAGTTTCTTCATTTGTGTCACAAGTTGGCTTACATTAACACTGCAATGAAGTTACTGTGAAATTCCCCTCATCGCCTGTTCGAGTACACAGAGGGAGAATTTAGCACGCCCAGTGCGCCTAACCAGCATATCTTTCGGACTGTGGGAGGAAACCGGAGCATCCGGAGGAAACCCACCCAGGCAGGGGAGTGGGTGCAGACTCCACACAGAGAGTGACCCAAGCCGGGAGTCGAACCCAGATCCCTGGTGCTGTGAAGCAGCAATGCTAGCCACTACGTTACCATGCCACCCCAATTAGCAGACAGCCAATCATTCCCAGCATACCTCCTGGCTACGTGACAGAGTCAGAGAGTCACTAAGGTACAGCTCTTGGCCATGTTACCAGCCAACCTAACATGTTGCCGAGAAATCCCAGCCAATGTGTTTTCAGACTTGGTGCCAGAGGGGATGAGGGAGGGTGCTGGTGGAGGGGCGGGATACTTGGGTTGGGTTGCCTAACAAGAAATGAGTAGAAGCCAAAGCAGGAGATCTGTGCCAATGTTACCACTGTTTAAAGTTTCGACAGCGTTCTGTGAGCTTGGTAATCATGATCCTCCTCTTCTTTCAGCATTCACGTCTATCAGTCGTCAGATAATATCCGTAACCGGAAGAACAGTATGAAAATGCAGCACTCCGCGGCGGTCATGTGCATCCTGTAAGTACAAAGATAATCTTTTCCTCATTCGGGGGACATGGGCGTCACTGGCTGGCCAGCATTTATTGCCCATCCCTAGTTGCTAGAGAACAGTTGTGAGTCAACCACATTGCTGTGGCTCTAGAGTCTCTTGGAGGCCAGACCAGATAAGGATGGCAGATTTCCTTCCCTAAAGGACATTGGTGAACCAGACGGGTTTTTCCGACAATAATTTCATGGTCATCAGTAGATTCTTAATTCCACATATTTTTTATTGAATTTAAATTCTACCATCTGCCATGCTTGGGATTCGAATCTGCATCCCCAAAACATTAGCTGAGTTTCTGGATTAATAGCCTAGTGATAATACCACTCGGCCATTGCCTCCCCTTAAATGTAATGGTTTCCATTTAGATTAGACCCACTCTTTAATAAAGTAGTTGTAGCTGTTGCTCCAACCCATCTCCTGCCCAGTCTCTGTTTCCCATTTCCATTCTTGTCCTTGGCTAGGGAGGGAGGATGGAGTTAAATGGAAAACCAGCATTCTGCATGGTTCTGATAGATTAAGAGTCCAGGGTAAGAGCACCATCCATAGTGCCAGACACCACTAAAGATAGTGAAGAGTAAAATATGAAGCTGAGGTGAAGCAGTATTCAGCTGATGATCAGCTTGGTTGATAAAAGATGGGAGATGAGAATGAGAAGGAAAGAGTGAGGGGTCCACTCAGGCATTGCAGTTTTGAGAAAGAATGAATTAGGCTAAGATGTTGTGTGACCATGTGCCAATTTTAACATTAGGATAATGCGGGGCTGAGCATGTTGTACAACACGTTTGGAATTTAGAACGAACGAGGAGAGAACGTTGAGAGAAGCAGAGACCACAGCAACAGAATAATATGGAGAAAGAGATAATAAGGGAACAGTAACCACACGAAAGGTGACCTGCTCAGTGTGAGAGAGTTGCTGAAAGATGTGGGGACTGCCTTCAAAGACTAGCAGAGTTAGGGCTTTATAGCAAGGACCAGATTTTTGTCATTTCTTTGGATCAAAGATATTAGAAGCAGGAATAGGCCATCCCCCCTTCGAACTTACTCCACCATTCATTTTGATCATGACTAATCATCAAATTCAATATCTTGATCTTGCCTTCCCCCCCTATATCCAATGATTACTATAGCCCCAAGAACTGTATCTAATTTGTCCTTGAAATCAGACAACGTTTTGGCCTCAACTACTTTCTGTGATAGTGAATTTTATACATTCAGATTTGCTGGCTTGATAGACCTGACTTTTAAAATATCCACTCGCAGGTCAAGTTTCAGTTTGGGGTGGATCACATTGGAACACAGGCTCCATGGTTCCCAAAAGCAACATGTTTGCCCACCCACCTCCCATTGCCCCAATATCTTGTCACAATATAGCACCAACTCATACCCCCCCCAATCCCCCCCCAGCACCCTTTGTTCTTAATCTCTCCAACTCACCTTGTTCCATGACAATTTTGATTCTTGCTGTATATCTTTGACAGGCCTGACAGCTTTTGACACTTTCTGGATAACTTTGACAGATTTGACAGTTGACAGTTCTCAGATAGTTCAGCTTTGACAAAGGGTCATTTGGACTCGAAATGTCAGCTCTTTTCTCTCCTTACAGATGCTGCCAGACCTGCTGAGATTTTTCAGCATTTTCTCTGTTGGTTTTTAGATTCCAGCATCCACAGTAATTTGCTTTTATCAAACAGTTCCTTGACAATTGGACAGTTACTTGACAGTCGGAGATCTCCTTCATTCTGGTTATCCAAACATATTCATGAAGTCCAGCCTCCTCTTACCTGTTCTAATCTGCACACTCTGGATTCTACACTCCTGTTCTTCCAAAATTCCACTTTAGTGGAGACAATTGGTAGACACTCCAACTGTACAGGACAACAAGTGGGCACAAAATGGCAACTGGAAGTAAACTGCACTTCCACTTGGTATATCCTTGGTATTTCTCCCGTTCTGCTATTGTAACTTAATGGAAGTTGAGCAAAAACCCTGTTTATGCCGATAAACCTTGTTTCTACGAGATGTCCATTAACATTATAGCAGCAGAGCTCATTTCAGCTTTGAAATAAGCTCCAGAAATTCCTGGCATCAGTGCCGTTTGAATAATTTGAGGTACCCTTCTTCATAACCAACTCAAAGCCAATTTCAACACACAAACATCAAGACAAGATGGGGTATCTGTATCTCAGACAGAAAAATGAATACTGGATTTGTTTGAAGTTGGGATGGATTGAAACAGTTGACCATTCCCTTCGCTAAAAATATAAGAATTAGAAGCAGGAATAGCCCATCTGGCTCCTTGAGCCTCTTTCGCCATTCAATAAGATCATGGCTGATCTTTTTGTGGACTCAGCTCCACTTACCCGCCCGTTCACCATAATCCTTAATTCCTTTACTGTTCAAAAATGTATCTATCCTTGCCTTAAAAACATTCGATGAGGTAGCCTCAACAGTTTCACTGGGCAGGGAATTCCACAGATCCTCAACCCTTTGTGTGAAGAAGTTCCTCCTCAACTCAGTCCTAAATCTGCTTCCCATTATTTTGAGGCCATGCCATGATAATATCTCAGTTACTTTTGCAATTTGGATCTCAATTTAAGATATTTCAGAAAATTGGTTTTCAATCCTCAAAGTGTTTAGTTAGTTACACTCAGAAGACATGCTTCAAATCATCAATATTTGCATTTCAGAGGAAGTCTTGTTCGTGAGGTGCGCAATATTGTGATCACTCAAAGTTTTTCCTGACATTGTGTAGTTCACCCAGCCCAGCTACAATGTTCCTGCTGTTCACAGCCTCCATAGAGATGGCAATAATTCCTGTGTTTGTGAACAGTGAATGCTGTGGCATACAGTGATGTTAAATAGAAGGGCTTTAGATGAAAGGGGGCTGGAAATAAAAGGACAGAGAATTCTGATTTTTCTTTTCAAAGTTAACAAATATAGCCATGAATACAATTTTCCAGAGACATAGTATGCCAAATAAAATTAACTATTTTGATTTATTATTTGTCTCATGTATTGGTAATCGGTGAAAAGTATTGTTTCCTGCGCACTCTCTAAACAAAACATATCATTTGTAGAATACAAAGGGGAGAAGGAAAGAAGAGGGTGCAGAATGAGGCACTATAGTCACAGCTTGCGTATAGAGAAAGATCAACTTAATACAAGATAGATCCATTCAAAAGTCTGATGGCAACAGGGAAGAAGCTGTTCTTGAATCGATCGGTACATGTTTTCAATCATCTGTATCACAGAAACCAATCTCCCATCTATTGATTCTGCCTACACTTCCCGCTGCCTCAGTAAAGTAGCTAGCATTATTAAGGATCCCACGCAACCCGGACATTCTCTTTTTCATGTTCTTCCTTCAGAAAAAGATACAAAAGCCGGAGATCACATACCAACCGACTCAAGAACAGTTTCTTCCTTGCTGCTGTCAGACGTTTGAATGGACTTACCTTGCATTAAGTTGACCTTTCTCTTCACCTTAGTATCACTACATTCTGTACTCTCTCGTTTCCTTCTGTATAAACGGTATGTTTTGCCTGTACAGTGCGCAAGAAACAATACTTTTCACTGTAACTTAATACATGTGACGACAATAAATAAAATCAAATCAAAATCAAGTCTTTTCCCCGACAGAAGAAGATGGAAGAGAGAATGCCTGGGGTGCATGGGGTCTTTAAATAAGCTGGTTACTTTTCCAAAGCAGTGGAAAGTGTAGACGGAGTCAATGGACGGGAGGCTGGTTTTGATATGATGGATTGAACTTCGTTCACAATCCTTTGTAGATTCTTGTGGTCTTACTGTTGATCTATACATTCCTTTTTCTCAAAATTGTAAAGGACAGGGCATTAATGTATAAGGATTCCAAAATTGGTCAATTCTTACAATACACTTTCAAATTCTGTAATTTGTAACTTTTTCTCAATACCCACAATCCACATGTGAAATGTACAAACATCTCAATCTCCTGTGTGACTGGCAAGTATTAAATTAGCAAATTATAGGATGCATTAGTAAATGTTACCAGTGCTACTCCTATCAGTGCATGACTATTGGGTGATGCTGAAAATATTTGGGGCAGAACACTCCCAAAAAAATTCAAAGTATTGAATTCATGGGAAAACAGGAATAATTCACACTGTTATTTTTCAGTGGGAATTCACACTAGAATCTCCCACACTCTGCACTGCAGAGACCATCAGCACGAATATTGTTATAAATCAGAGAATGGGGCCTATTCTCACACAAGAGGCTGAAACCAGGAGGCTTGTGCACATATGCAGTGGCCCTGAACTGTCAACCTCTTGTTTGATGGCCAGCTTAATTGATTCAAATCACCTTGAATGTGACAGTATTTCTGACTCTCTTTTCCTTCTCCGATAGATATCTCGACAACAAGGTTTTTGTATCGCTGGCAAACGGTGAATTGATAGTCTACCAGCGAGATGCAGGTTTGTTCAGGGGTTTATATTGGATTAATCATATAACTTCAAAGTGAGCACACTGTTGTTGGGTTCACTACCATTAGACCTGTGATAGGAATGCCGTTGCTCGTTATTAGCGTGTGAAATAACCTTGCTCACTTTTGTTGTATCTAAATTCACAGCAACATTTCAATCAAATTTCCTCATCTCTCTGAAATGCATTGACCCGCTCAAAGGTCTCGCTCCATTGAAGACCATAAGATATAGGAGCAGAATTAGGTCACTCGGCACATCGAGTCTGCTCTGCCATTCAATCATGGCTGATATTTTTCTCATTCCCATTCTCCTGCCTTTTCCCCATAACCCTCTTATTAATCAAGAACTTATCTATCTCTGTCTTAAAGACACTCAATGACCTGTCCTCCACAGCCTTCTGTGATAAAGAGTTTCACAAAGATACCACTCTCTGACTGAAGAAAATCCTCCTCATCTCTGTTTTAAAGGATTGACCCTTCAGCCTGAGGTAGTGACCTCTGGTTCTAGTTTTTCCTACTGGTGGAAACGTCCTCTTCATGTCCACTCTATCCAGGCCTCACAGTATTCTGTAAATTTCAATAAGATTCCCCTTCTAAACTCCAATGAGTACAGACCCAGAGTCTTTACATACTCTGAATGAGTGGATCAGATCCAAGGGATTGAATGACCTACATTTGTTCCTATGCTGCCCTTTCCTTACGTGGAAAAATAGATCAGCACTCGGAATGGGCTTCCAGATGTTCAAGGAGTAATTCTTAACGTGTGTCCCTGGATTTGGGTAATTGAAAGGCCTGTTTTACTGTAGAATACATTAAAACCCAGTTCAATCTGTTCTGTTACCTTTTTCAATGTAAAGGTGCCAATCATGTGACAAGGATTGGTGATGCAGTAATGTATTTTTTTATTTGAAGATAGGATTATAACTTTGATTCTCTGATATCATTCACACTGCCACCATTGCTAATATTCTGCCAAGGATTTGGAGCTTCCATTCACAGTAGCAGGAATGGGGACTATTAGCCACAGGCGAGATTGGAGGATTCCGGGTACATTGGTTAACACTGCTGCCCCGCAGTGGGTACAGTCCCAGCCTCAGTCACTGAATGTGTAGAGTTTTCACATTCTCCCGTGTCTGCGAGGTTTTCCTCCTGATGCTCCAGTTTCCTCCCATAGTCCGAAAGACGTGCTGATTAGGTGGATCATGCCAAATTGCCCCTTAGTGCTAGAGGGATTAGCAAAGTAAATTCATGGGGTTAATGGGATAGGGGTGGGATTGTGATCAGTGCAGGCTTGATGAGCCAAATGGACTCTTTCTATACTGTAGAGATTTTATAAAAGTAACATCAGCAGAAATGTTGTACTGATTGCTAATTTGCCATCAAATGTCTTACACTATCTCACAAAGTTCAAATTTACACTCTCTTAGCCCAGCCTTTTACCAGATACTGAGTTTCTGAGAAAAGGAATCTTATCTGTAAGTGCTCAGACCTTAAATCAATGATGGAACAATTCCTGATTGAACCTTTACCAAACTTGGTCGGCAGGTTTCTTTTATCTTTGCATATGTGTCTACATTTGTCAAACTGGACGCGGTAACTTAGTTCAGGAATGACTTTATGGGGTTTTTCATCAACTTGATGAGTGGTTTCCTGCTGTCCAAATCTTGGCTCAATTTGAAAGTGGATAGACTGGGAATAGGACATGTTGACAAATATTAAACCGTCACCTGGAGCTGAAACAGCCCCAGTGTATGCTTAATGTTCTCTTTCAATTGAAAGGGGCTCCACATCTATTTTTTTCTTTATGAAAGATAATGAAGAGAGGAAAACGGGTCAGCACCCAGAAAGATTAAATATTTCCATCCCCTTTCAGGAAAAAGATCCTTTAACTTTTAATCCCTCTCTGGCACAGCAGTTGGTTTAATTATTTGTCGTATTTTTTTCCCCTCCCATCCCCGCAGGAAGTTTTTGGGACCCGCAGAACTCACACACGTTGTGTTTGGGATCATCAGGAAATCCCGTCACCAAGATGGTGCAGGTGGCGGGAAAGCTTTGGTGCGGATGCCAGAACCGGATTCTCATCATCAACACTGCCACACTTTGCCAGGAGGTGAGTGCTGAGCGACACTTCACGTAATCCCTAAACATGAGTGCCAGCTCCCATCCAGTGTGATCTGTAGGTAAAGCTTGGCACCTCAGCCAGCAAGGCTCACCACTCTTTGAGTGAAGGAATGTCTTCTTATCTCTGTCCTAAATGGTCTATCTGGTATCTTCAAACTGTGACCCCTTGTTCTGGACATCCCCACCATCAGAAACATCTTCCCTGTATCTACCCGATCTAGTTCTGATCAAATTTTAGAAGTCTCTATGAGATGCCCCCTCATTGATCTGAACTCCAGCGAAAACAACCCTAACCTACTCAATCTCTCAAGAGAAGGAATAGTCAGTGGAGCAGTGCGGTCTTGGTCTCCTTTTCTGAGGAAGGATGTTTTTATCCTTGAGGGAGTGCAGCGAAGTTTTTCTGGGGATGGTAGGACTGATTATATGAGGAGAGATTGACTCGGTTAGGATTGTTTTTGCTGGAGCAGACGAATGAGGGAATTCTAGATAGCATGTCCATAACCAGGGGTCACAGTCTGAGGATTCAGGGTAGACCATTTAGGACGGAGATGAAGAGCCATTTCTTCACCCAAAGAGTGGTGAGCCGGTGAAATTCATTACCACAGGAAGTATTGTTGCCAAAACACTGAATATATTCAGGAAGTGGCCAGATAGGCGTATGGAGATCAAAGATTATGGGGAGAAAGCAGGATATTGCTATTAAATTAGATGATCAATTGTGATGAATGGCAGAGCTGGCTCAGAGGGCCGAATGGCCTCCTTCTGTTCTGATCTTCTATGTTTCTCTATTGCTTTGGGTTTGTGGGCTTGGAACTGTTGGAATTTTCACGAGGCTAATGGATCACAGCCTCCAAAGTAAAAAAGTGACAACATTGTGATAATATCAGTAGAAAAAAAATGAATATTTAGAATATAGTAAATATTAGATCAAGGGCCTGCAACCAGCTTATGCTTTAAAACTCAAAATGCCTCAAGATGTACTTTGGAAGATTTTCTTGACTCTGCTCAAGTGCATGAGACAACGAGGGAGGAGCAAACATCAAGAAATTGAGCAGATGCCTGATGCAAAACTGCTCAATTTGCTTCCATTTAAATGATTTAATTTGATTTATTATTGTCACAGGTACTGGGATGCAGTGAAATGTATTGTTTCTTGCTTGCTATACAGACAAAGCATACCATTCATAGAGTACATCAGGGAAAAGGAAAGAGAGAGAGTGCAGAATGTGGTGTTGCAGTCATAACTAGGGTGTAAAGAAAGATCAGCTTAATGTATGGTAGTATATAGTAATTTTTTAAAACCGGTCTGTCAGGTCCTAAGCTCTGGCTGCTCAGCTGTGCTTTAACATGTCTATGTAGAATGAACCCTTCAGTTATGTCTGTGCTGATACTGCAGTTTTGATGTTTTCTGTGTTAAATGGCAGCACATGATCCAGATTGGCCAAGACAGCAATCGGTGTGTGACAAGTATGGTCAGCTCCAGTTTGGGCGTTTGGATTGCACTACAGAGCAGCGCTCAGGTGAAACTCTACCACGCCGGCACTTATGAAAACCTGGCAGAGGTCGATGTGGCTCCCGCAGTACACAAAATGCTCGCAGGTAAGAAACACATTCCACAACGTTACATCACTTAACATTCTGCAGGCCTCTGAGAAGCTGAAGCAGGCATTACTAGTTTGAAGCTCTGGATTACTGATAGGACCTCAAGTTAGATTCAATTCAAACAAACCCACTAATTCTTGGCAAAAATAGTGATGCATTTTGGAAGCGTTCTCTCCTGACTGTATATTGATCTTACGGCGAAATATCTTTTCCTGAAAATTGCTCTGTTTAAAAACAGGACATTCCACAACTTGTAGAGTCACTGGGAGAACGGCTACACGGATGAAGTATTAGTAACTATGAACTGGACCTGCCTCAGTCAATGAGGAGAGTGGATTATTAGGATTGAGGAAGAATTAAGTCTCTAATGATGACATCTTTCAGCAGATGAAATGATCTGATAAACTCTATTGGCAAAAAGAGCCTTTGAGTTTGTGTGTCTTGATTCTGTGTCTAATAGAATGCAGATAAGGTTTATCCACTTGTCCAATTCTCCATAAACCAGCAGAAAAACATGCTAGACCGATATTGCATGCTGATGCCAGAACTCACCTGAACAAAAGCCTCAGGAGTTCAGGATGGAGGTTGCTAATAGCCCTGGATCCTGGAATACCACAGGGGATGCGTCTATAGATGGAAGCACCAGATTCAGTGCCCTGGAAGGGGGGAGTTTATCCTCTGGCCTCAGAATGTTCTCGGGTGATCTATCCTCCGGTCTCAGGGTGCCCCCAAAGAACCGTGCTCATTTTCAGGCGGTCCACTCTCTTTGTTTAGTAGTGGGTCAATGATGTTGGGCGCCTGGATAGAATGGCAGACTACGTACAGATGGAAATAAGCCACATCCCCTCTCCCTGCCACAGAGCCCCAGGATTGGAGAACACTGCCCTCGGTCTGGTCTAGACGTGACTCCAGACCCTCAACATTGTAGTTGACTCTTAATTGCCATGCAGTTGCCAAGAAGATGGTTCACCATCACCTTCTTAAGGGCATTTAAAGATGGGCAGTAGATGCTGCTTTTACACATCCCTTGAATGGATAGAAATAATTATAGTGAGGAAAAATACAAAATGCAGGCTCGGGTGAGATCTGTAGATAATCAATGTTTAGGATACAAGTATTGGAAGGCACCAAATCTTGTTTGATTTCAGTGAAGCATAAATGAAATTCTGCCTGTATACTAGCTGGGTATTGTACAACACAGTGTGAAATAAGGATTTCTTTTCCCCGACAGGTTCCGATGCTATTATTCGTCAGCACAAAGCTGCTTGCTTACGGATTACTGCCCTACTTGCCTGTAAAGACCTTCTCTGGATTGGAACGAGTGCTGGTGTTGTGTTAACTCTCTCCATTCCTCATGTCACTGCCAGCACCACCTCCCTCAGGACACCTTTAATACCCATGGGTTCAGCGCACGGGCACACGGGACACGTTCGATTCCTCACAGCTATTGAATTGCCGGAAATCTTCGATCTCACATTCCCACCGGCGAGGGAACCAGGCAAGTTCTCAGAGACTGTGGCCTTCTACCTTTCAATTTATTTTGGAAAAAACCAGCCTTGGGCCTAGGGCAATGAGAAAGCCATATCTCTTTTGATTGCATAAGATCTGAATGGGTTGATGCTGATGACTTTTCCATTTTTAAAGTGGTTTTGCGTGCTATGTATAAGTATTTCTTTAAGTTTAAAGTTTATGTATTTAGTAGTGTCACAAGCAAGCTTGCATTAACACTGCAACAAAGTAACTTTGAAAATCCTCTAGTCACCACGCTCCGCTGCCTGTTCGGGTACACTAAGGGAAAATTTAGCATGGCCAATGCATCTAACCAGCACATCTTTAAGACTATGGGAGGAAATCAGAGCACCCGGAGGAAACCCATGCAGATACAGGGACAATGTGCAGATTCCACACAGACAGTGACCCAAGCAGGGAGTCGAACCCAGGTCCCTGGCGCTGTGAGGCAGCAGTGCTAACCACTGTGCCTGGATAACACAGTGACGTTCTTCCATCATCAGATATACCAAACTAACAAATGATGGCAGATTTGAAACATGAGCTACTATACTCCTATATTAGTTCATCTTCAGCCTAGTTCTGTTTCAGGGTTTGATGTGTGGCACTGGAAACTGAGATATTTATATTGTTCCTCTGCTTTCAGCCAAATACTAAACTGTGTGTAGGCTGAACAGTGTTCCCCATTGTGGCAAGGTTGTGGCATTTTACACAGAATTTACGAATTAGGAAAATGCCCAACAGATCTGTGTGGGTGTTCACACTCCACCCAGCTCCTGTTTATGCCACTGTTCCAAAAATTCCAGATAGCTTGAAAGAAATTGGTCCAAATACTTTGGTGGAGATAAATTGATCTAAATTGATCAGAATGCACAGTTTACATATAAATTATTGGACTTTCCCATTCCAAAGATAATAAAATTCAATCTCAGTTTTAACCAATATTCAGTGCTTTTATACAATCACATATTTGGAAATAGTTTGCTAAACTACTAATTTTTTTTATCTTCACATTGCAATCTTGCATATATGCAGATTAACTTTTGGCCATTGGATCTCACTTTGCCTGTTTGATTGGTGCAAAATAGGCATCTAAGGATCCATTATGAGGGTCAGTGTGTAGCCAGTAAATATAAGTCGAAGATGAATAAGTCTTGACCCCCTTTGACAGTGGTTATCGCCGCTGCCTCATACTGCAAGAGATCCGGGTTCATTTCCGGCCTCAGGTCACCGTCTGGAATTTGCACGTTCTCCCCATGCCTGAGTGAGTTTCCTCCCAAAGATGTGTGGGGTAAGTGGATTGGCCGTGCTAAATTGACCCTAGTGGCAGGGGTATTGGCAGGGGTTACAGGAATAGGGCCTAGGTGGGATTATACTGGGTGCAGACTCGAGGGGCCGAATGACCTCCTTCTGCACTGTCGGGATTCTATGATAGAAAGGCATATGGTATCAGCTGCCTTTGCAAATTTCAACGGCAACTCCCCACAGATTCTTGAGGGATGTTCGAGATGGGAAATAAATATTTTGCATTCAATTCTGGTCGCTACATTATAGGAAGGATGTAGAGACTTAGGAGAGAATGCTGAAGAGGTTTACCAGAATACTGCCTGGATTAGAGAAGATAAGGAGAGGCTGGACAAATTAAGGTTGTTCTCTCTGGAATGGTGGAGGCTGAGGGGAGACCTGATAGAAGTCTATAAAATTATGAGAGGCATTGATAGGGCTGACAGTCAGAATTGTTTTCTCAGAGTCTAATACTAGGGATCACGCACTTAAGTGAGAGGGGGAAAGTTCAAAGGAAATGTGAGGGGCAGCTTTTTAAATAGAGAGTAGTAGGTGCCTGGAAAACTCTCCCAGCGTTAGTGCTGCAGGCAGAAATGATAAATTATAAGGGGCTTCTAAATAAGCACAAGAATATGCAAGGAATAAAAAGATACGGACCAAGGGCAGGCAGAAGGGATCAGTTTAATGTGATGTCACGTTGGACACAACATCATGGGTTGAAGGGCCTGTTCCTGTGCAGTACTGTTCTGTATTCTGTGCACTGGCCTAGCCAGCAATGCCCACATCCCATAAATGAAACACTTTTGTTAAAAAATGCACCATTAGTGCTGGTTTCAGTTTTGCTTGGCATTTAGTGGATAAATCTGCAGTCTTTAAAGGACTCATGGAGGCTGCCGCTTGATGGAGAGGTTTAACCTTTCATTACTTACCAGATTGTGGAGCCCAGCTGGGCTGGGGACTGCTCATCCCCTTCCAATTACCCCCCCTCTACTAAGGAATTTGGCCGCAACTCGTCGTTGATAAACAAATGAGGTTGGGAAGGTCTATTTGCCATGATGGTGTTGCTGAGGTAGGGAAGGGGGGAGGGTCTATTTGCCATGGTGGTGTTGCTGAGGTCGGGAAGGGGGGAGGGTCTATTTGCCATGGTGGTGTTGCTGAGGTCGGGAAGAGGTGGGGGTTTATTTCCCATGGTGGTATTGCTGAGGTCGGGAAGAGGTGGGGGTCTATTTGCCATGATGGTGTTGCTGAGGTCAGGAAGAGATGGGGGTCTATTTGCCATGATGGTGTTGCTGAGATCGGGGCTGGAGGAGGGTCGATTTGCAATGGTTTTGTTGCTGAGATCAGGGGTGGGGGAGGTCAATTTGCCATGGTGTTATTCCTGAGGTCTGGAAGGGGTGGGGGTCTATTTGCCATGGTGGTGTTACAAAGAACAAAACAGCACGGGAAATAGGCCCTTCGGCCCAACAAGCCCGCGCCGCCACCCCGATGTTCCCACCTCTACCCGTGATCCCTGTCTATGTTTATAGATCTATGGATTAAAAACCAAATTTGAGATAATTTAGGGAGAATTTGTTTTGCCAATTAGCCTAAGAGCACATATTTGGGATGTGGGAGGAAACCAGAGCTCCTGGAGAAAACTCACACAAGCACGGGGAGAATTGCAAACTCCCACAGACACAGGCCCAAATCCATGTATCTGCACAACACAGCGATAGTCACTGAGCTGTCGTGTTGCCCATCAAATGGTCCAGGTCAAGCGTGCACTAACGATGTGAAGCACTAGGATACTCTCGAAAAAAAATCCAAGAGCAGCCCTCTCATGACCCATCACGTGTATGCCCCTTGTTAGACAACAAGGTGGACCAAAGCACCTGTAGGATAAAAACAAGTACATCAATATCATCATCTATTTACACACTTCCCAGGACTCCCAAGGCTCATGATCCCTATTTTAAATCAGTTTTCTATACCCCTCCATTCCCATTCTGTTCATGTGCCCATCTAAGTATTTCTTAAATAACTCCAGAGTACCTGCCTCCACCACTTTACTTGGCAGCGCATTCCATAACCCCACCACCCTCTGTATGAAAAAACTCCCTCTCGCATCCAAATTATACCTTACCCCCCTCACCCTAAGCCCGTGACCCCTCGTGCTATTTGAGTTCATCCTAGGAAAAAGCTTAACCCTGTTTATTCTATCTATACCCCTCATAATCTTGTACACCTCTATTAGATCTCCTCTAAGTCTACGTCTTTCTAAGAAAAACAGTCCCAATTTGCCTAACCTCTCCTCGTAACTCAGACCTTCCATACCAGGCAGCATCCTGGTAAACCTCCTCTGCACTCTCTCCAGAGTCTCCACGTCATTCCGGTAGTAAGGCGACCAGAACTGGACGCAGTATTCCAAATGAGGTCTAACCAACGTTTTATACAACTGCAACATTAAAGGCCAGCTCTTGTACTCTATACCCCTTCCTATAAAGGCTAGCATACTATATGCTTTCTTCACAACCTTTTCCACTTGCTCTGCCACCTTCAGAGACTTGTTCACCTGCACCCCCAGGTCCCTCTGCATTTCTATACTCTTAATAGGTCTACCCTTTATCATATACCTCCCCCCTACATTCTTTCTCCTGAGAGTGTTGCTGAGATCAGGGGTGGGGGGGGAGAGGGGGGATGGTGGTGAGAAGATTTGCCATGGTGGTGTTGCTGCCTTCAGTAGGCATGCGCTGAACCAGAATTACAACCCGAGTCAGACACAGTCCAGTTTCTCAGTCTTTGAGTTTAGTGAGCTGAGAGAAAGTTTGCCCAGTCGAAGTTCCTCCTGCCTGCCAGAACTTGGGATCAGGGTCCCTGACTAACTTCATTCATCGTGCATTGTAGACTTATGGATGGAGAGAGAATTGCAAATAACTAAAATGTGATATAAAAATAAACTTCCTTTACATGATTGGCAGAAAAATATTGCTTGCGAGCTGTTTGTGGATCAGGCAGTAGCTGCTTATTTTACGGAATTCAAAACCTGGCTGGCCAGTCCCTGAAATATTTCAAACAGAACTTCAAAATTTATTTATTAGTTTACAAGTAGGCTCACTTTCACACAGAATGAAGTTACTGTGAATATCCTTAATCGCCGTTCAGGTGCAGTGAGGGGGTATTTAGCATGGCCAATCAACCTAATTCGCACATCTTTGGACTGTGGGAGGAAACTGGAGCACCTGGGGGAAAACCCACATGGAGAATGTGCAAACTCCATACAGTCAGTGATCCAGGTCGGGAATCAAACCTGGACCCTTGGCGCCGTAAGGCAGCAGTGCTAACCATTGTACCACTGCTTGGTTAGTTTGTCACTCGATGCTGAGTGAGGCCTCACTGGGCCAGTGTACATCAACATGCACATCTGTTCTATGTCCAATTGTTCTATTCTGTGAAAGGTCCGATGCTCAGAATGACAATACTCTGGACTCCATTCTACTGAGGCTAGAGGGCTGCACTGTGTCTACAAGTGTTGCTTTCTACACCACAATTAACTGTTTTTTTTTGAATTGGAGGAGCTGAGGGGCCGACTCCTCCTCTATTGCTATAATTGCATTCACTCTTTTTGATTTTAAGGGCCTTAATTCCTTTTACAATTGCCTTTTCTTTTTAAGGACAGAAGGGGACAAAAGATCCTTAATCTTTATTACAGAATCAGATGTATTGGCTATTATGACATGATTAGTCAATGTCTTGAAAAGCAGTATCAGGCTTTTACATTTATTATATGGAAATGTAAAGAGATATTGTGTTGAGGCTGAATATAATATTAAACATATATAATTTTAAAAATTGTGTCACACAGAATACATGAATTAGTACATGGATAAAGTGAAATAGTGAGTATATTTTGTATGGAACAACTGCACACGTATGGATTGAGAAAGGTACATGGAGGGGTGGTCAAATCAGTAGCAAATAAACACTAACAAAGTACCGGGTTGCAATCGCAGTGCGATAGAAAGCAATTGAAAGAGGTGGGGATGCTTCTGTCTAGGAGAAAACACAGCATGCATTATTGGTCCGTAGAACATAGAAAAACTACAGCACAAACAGGCCCTTTGGCCCACAAGTTGTACTGATCTTATTCCTACCTACTAGGCTTACCTATAACCCTTAATTCTATTAAGTTCCATGAACTCATCCGGAAGTCTCTTAAAAGACCCTTTCGAATTTGCCTCCACTGCCACCGACGGCAGCCAATTCCACGCACCCACCAACCTCTGAGTGATAAACTTACCTCTGACATCTCCTATTCCCCAGCACCTTAAACCTGTATCCTCTCATAGCAACCATTTCAGCACTGGGAAAAAGCCTCTGAGAATCCATCCGATCTATACCTCTCAACATCTTATAAACCTCTATCAGGTCACCTCTCATCCTTCGTCTCTCCAAGGAGAAAAGACCGAGCTCTCTCAACCTATCCTTTCCATGTCTTAGGACGGGTCGGATGCAAAGTCACACTAAGACCCAAGGCTAAATATCATCAGGAAAGTTTGAGGAGGCTAGAGTTAGTCTCACTTGACAGGACCTCAAAGTAACCCATGACAGCTCTTCAGAATTGCAAGAGAGAAGGATAATATTGCTGTGGGTGAATTGGGCACACTGATGAAATAGTTCAAAAATCAATGAATATAGCTTGTCATTACAGAAATCGAGAGTAAATAGGAAATTCAGGTAGAACCATTTCACCAAAAGGATAAGGTACATCTGGAAAGAATTACCAGGGAAATAATATCGCAGCAAAGAACATCAATGGGTGAAAGGTCAACTGGATGCATTTCTGCAGAAGGAGGGACTAACTGAGAAGACGGTGATTGAGCTATTTCATCATTTCCTGCTCTTAAAATATTTCATGCAAAAGTTTATTTATTGGTATCACAAATAAGCCTCAATAAGGACTGCAATGAAGTTACTGTGAAAATCCCCTTGTTGCCACACTCCTATTTGGGTACACTGAGGCAGAATTTGGCATGGCCAATGCACCCATACAGCACATCTTTTGACTGTGGGAGGAAACTGGAGTACCCGGAGAAAACCCACGCAGATATGGGGAGACCGTGCAAACTCTGCTCAGACATCCATCCAAGCTGGGAATCGAACCTGAGTCCCTGGCAGCGCTAACCACTGTGTTGCTCCATATTCTATAATGTACGTTTTTACCTTACGAGAAATAATTAGTGCCTTTAATAATTATTTTTATTTTAATTACATTGAATTTATTTAATAGAATCGGGTCAGGACGAAACAGTCAACATAATTCATAGAATCCCTACTATGTGGAAAGAGGCGATTCAGCCCATCCATCTGCACCAACCACAATCCCACCAGGCCCTATCACCATAACCTTTATTTATTTACCCTACTGACCCCCTGACGCTAAAGGGCAATTTTGTGTGGCCAATCAACCTAACCCATACATCTTTGGACTATGGGAGGAAACCGGAGCACCCAGAGGAAACCCATGCAGACACAGGGAGAATGTGCAGCCTCCACACAGACAATGACCCATGCTGGCAATAGAACCTGGGTCCCCAGCGCTGGGTTAGCAGTGCTAACCACCATGCCACCCCAATATTGATGAAGTAATTGTGCACTGCGTTTTTTGTATGAAGTCATAACTGTCTACATTTCCTCCTCTAGGTCGCCCCAGTACGGGTAGTGAAAGATTGATTGGTTCACAGAAGCGAGATTCGGTGAGACGCCGATCGTCCGCCATTATTCCACTAAAAAACAACATGCTGGTGATCAGCGGAGGAGACGGGTATGAAGACTTCCGCCTTACCAACAGTAGCGAGACCGTGGGCCGCGACGATAGCACCAACCATCTGCTTCTGTGGCGTGTGTGAGAGACGTGTGAAGCCTGGTGTTGGCTACAAGACTACTGTTACTGTCTGTCTCCCGGTGTGCTTTGTCTAATGCTTGGGCATTTAGTCTCTGTGCGCATTGTTTGTTTTTTTCCTAACTGTACACGAGCAGGACCCTGAGTGAATGATCAGCAGTCTTAAGACATGTCTCCAGATTGTGAAATGCTCAGCCTGAGTTCTCTGCAATGCTTGTGATGCTATATTCTGTGTCGCACAGTGTGAGCGTGGATTATGAAAATGGCTCATGGTCTTGGGGGCTTTAACTGAGCACGTGGAACAAGAGAGGAAAGAAAGCCCCCATCATCAGTGATACTTGTGGGTTCCCATTGATGAGAAAGAAGACACTAAGTTTGGGATCAAAAAGATGATGCAATGTGTCACAGAAAGTTTCAACAAAGAAAAGGGCAGGGGAGTTGTGGGAATAATATTTTGTACAGGACATCTTCAATTATGGTCAGAGCTGTCTTCCCCTTTACCTCTTACCTGTTTGACCAAATGTTGAAAGGTTGACAATCCATTTCAGCAACAAATACGGGGAATCTTTATCTGTGCTTCAACCTGGTAGCAAACGTGACTAAGTTTCAAGTAACCTCCAAGTGACAGTTTTCAATGAGATGTGTTCATCTGTGGGAACCTGTCTAGGACAATGTTGGTGGTTTGCATGGATATTGTGACAGTGGACTTCTGCTTTTTGTTGCTGTTTGAAATGAAGAGGCCTTTTGGCAACTAGAAGACCTCGCTTTAATGCCGCCGTATTTATACGAACCACACAATGGAACTCACCATGACATGCGTGTATGTAATGACATGCCCAAGACAGACATGTTTGTGAACATTCATTCTCAGTGAATCTGCATGAGAGGGAACTGTGTTTGTCGTCTTGTCACCTTCTCGGACATGGCACAAGATGCCTTTCCATGTACTGTCACCTTCGTTCAGAGGACTGATGAATGGCATCATAAGTACCTCATTATGTATCCACAGCTGTAGCGTTCCAGTGTGTGCTCGGGTGTGTTCGGCTGTCTTTGGGGAACAGAGTTGGTTCGTACAGGAACCAGAGAGGGTATGTAAAATGACAATGTGCAATATGTGGCCGTGATGGTGGAGGACCATTATTTGGTTAGAACATCCGACCAGAGGACTTTCGGACATTTGCAGAAGCACCAGTTACTTAGTGCCACATCATCCTGTCAGTCTGTCAAAGGCCATAATCAGAGTTGGAGCTACCTTTTGGTCAGTCGTAGCCCATTGGTCCTCCTGTACAGTATTTATGTTCATTTTAACTTAGTTACCTTTTACAGCACTTAATTTATGCATTTATCTTTTTGTTTTAAAAGGTATCTCTAGAGAAATTTGACAAAGTTTGTTTTACATTTTGTGATTTAACCTGGCTGTTCGCTCTGTGTAGTGGAGATTTTGATAATGCAAGGCCGAAGAATGCGGATCGGAACCTCAGTGAATGAAATGCAGTTTCTCCCAACTCTCCCGTGGAGCTTCGATTTCTCCCCATAACAATTCTGTAATAAAACAACAGTTATATTGTGAGATGCTTGGTGTTAAATCAACGTAGATACTGTTTGGAAATTCCTATTGCTAATTGGGTTGATGAATGGGATACCACCAAAATGTTATAAACATGCTCTTTTCTTTGAGATACTCACTGACCTGTTGTGAATTCTTCTCGTTTTCAGTTTTTAATCTTCATAATTGGGGGGATATTTGATGAAGGCTATTTTACTTATGAAAGTGAAAGCGGATTTTTTTGAATGACTTCAGGTGTCAAAGATAATGGGAATCCCAAGTCGAACATAAGCCGTTACGAATGTTGACAAAGTGCTGTATCCAGGGCAGTGGAGTCAAGAACTTTTGCCCAATATCTGGTTATCCCATTCATTGAGCGGGATCTAAAGCCTTTCAGATGCATGGCATGTCTGACATTAGGATTACATTTCATGATTACCCCTTGAAAAACAAATTTTGAAATTTAGGATTAAAAGCTGTGAAGGATGATGACTATTACTGGAATTTTACCGGCACGCCGGCTCCAGAATCGCTTGAGCAAGTTTGGAAAATACCAGCCTATATTTCTGGTGTGACTCATGTACTAAGGCCCCTGATTCTGCAGGGTGCAGAGAATATTTAACCTGTTATTTTTTTTCCCTCCCCTCTTAAGTAGTTTGACTGATTCAAACTGGCATCTTCCAATTGTGAAGTCTGTTTTATTTTGGATCTTCCAAGAACAGCACATACAGCATTTCCTCTGAAACGATTTTACCTGATCAAATACGCGAAGAGTGAAAGGCTAAATACATCATCTATTCTCTTTTGTTTCTCTTTCTGAATGTTGTATCGATGGCCAAGCAGTCAGTCAGAAATATCCCCCTGCTCACCCCCTTCCAGATATGGATATGATTCTCGAACGATGAAAAGCAATATCGGATTAAATGTTAATTAGTGACTGCACTCAAGCTGGACTCCTGCCTCTAGATTGGCTGTTTTATATCTGAAAGGTGAAAATTAGTTATCAGATGTCATATATCAGCTGAGTTAAAATAGTGTCTGCAAAGTGTATTTGTGTTGTCATACAACACATGCAATCTGTCCAGTGAAATTCTTTATTATCAACTGGTTTGAGTGCAGTTGGAGCTGAACTCATCCAGGCAAGTGAAGAGTATTCTATAGCACTCCTGATTTTTGCCTTGTAGATGGTGGAGAGGATTTGGGGAGTGTGGAGGTTAATTAATTGTTGCAGCGTTCCCAGTCTCTTGCAGCCACAGTATGTATATAGTTGGTCAAGTTCAGTTTCTGGACAATGGTAATCCCCAGGATGGTGATCTAAGAAATATGCAATGCAAAGGAAAAAGACCTGTTGACCCAGGAGTCAGGTATGTTGGCTCTCGTGGATGTGATTTTCAGTGGCACTAGTAGGCTATTTTGCACTACACATTCTGTATTGATGAAGAGTGTCAGCTTTGCAATGATCTAAAATAAGGAACACAACTCTGGTCTCATCACCAGGATCGACTTGAGGTAAAACAGAATGAGACTATCTTGGATTTCGTGTGTTAAAGGCAAAAAACTGCAGCTTTAGTGTGGCCAGCCAATTGAATATCAAAACCATACCACATGGAGAATTTACCCAGTAGTTCCAACCAAACAGTTAAGAAATTGTACAGAACACAACGTAGGGGAGGTGATGTCCTGGTGATATTATTATCGCTAGACTATCATTCCGGAAACCCCATTAATGTTCTGGGCACCCGGATTCAAATCCCACCACAGCAGATGGTGTATTTTGAATTCAATAAAAAATATCTGGAATTATTTAAAAAGAAAACTACTGATGACTATGAAATCAAGGCTAATTGTCGGAAAAATCCATCTGGTTCACTAAAGTCCTTTAGGGAAGGAAATCTGCTGTCCTTACCCGGTTTGGCTTACCTGTTACTCCACAGCCACAGCATTGTAGCTGACTCTCAACTGCCCCCAGGCAACTAAGGATAGGCAATAAATGCTGGCCAGCAGTCCCATGAATTAATTTTTAAAAACCTCTATTAGCTGCTTAATCTGTACTTCAAGTTTCTTAAACCAGTCAAGCTATAGTTGCACAAGTTCTGATGATGTTGATATTTCTTACAGGATGTACAGAATCTTGCAGTTGGCTCGTGGTGATATCATGATTTTTAGATTTCTGGACAATGCTGGGGTGGAATGGAGGCTGGAAAAGATTCAATATTCTTAACACTCCCAAAAGCAAAGGAAGCAGTATCTGTCTAAAGTTCTGAAGTCACGGATTCCTAGGAGGCAGAATTATAGCTGCCTGGTAGGGCAACACGGTGGTTCAATGTTTAGCACTGATGCCTCACAGCACCAGGGACCCAGGTTCAAATCCTGGCTTGGGTCCCTGTCTATGCGGAGTCCACATATTCTCCCCGTGACTGCGTGGGTTTCCTCTGGGTGCACCAGTTCCCTCCCACAGTCCAAAAGACGTGCTGATTAGATGCAGTGGCCATGCTAAATTCTTCCTCGGTGTACCCGAACAGGCACCAGGATGTGGCGACTAGGGGATTTTCACAGTGACTTCATTGCAGTGTTAATGTAAACCTACTTGTGACACTAATAAATAAAAACAGGAGTGTAAGCAATGAAGTTTTAAGTGCCTAGACTAATGCTGGATGTAAAGTTAAATGGAATAATACGGTTCAGGGGGAATAGGTTTATATTGTAATACAATCCAGAATAATGATCTCACCAGCAAGAAGTTTACTTTCAGCTTAATTGTTTTTATTTAATATTGTATCAAAAGTATGAGAGAAAGAATTGGTGAACAGAGAGCTGTTTGTAATGTGCAAGTGGGGAAATGCTGAGAGACAGTAAGCTCAGAAGGCCCATAAATGTACTTCAGTGTTGAGTGGCCTCCATCAGAACAAGTAAATGAGCTAATTGAAACTTGTTTAGAGACAAGTGTTGAAATTTTACTGCTTCACCCGTCCCAGGGTGAAGAGGGGGAGAGGGCGCAAAAGCTCACAGAACCACATCCTTCACTGGACTTGGACGGGCGAGGCAGTAAAATTCCGGGTCGATGTATCACTTCCGACTTCCGTCTTTGTGAGTTTTACATTTGCATGTTCCTGTCAAGCAATTTCCACCGTGAGGGGGAAAGGCAGGATTTGTTTCTGAACTGCTATGTTCATAGCTTCGAATGTTTTGTACTGAGTGTGGGTAAAATAGAAAACTGGTTGATTGAAATCATGCGTAGGAAAATGAGTGATAGTCAGCTAAGCATAAAACTCCAGATCAGCTGATATTGCTGTTTATTCTTTGGCCACTAAGTCTCAGGAAAGGCTCAGGAACAGTGTAGCTTTGCCAGATAGGACTCCAGAGCCTAAAGCTTTAAGGATCTGTTGCACAAGTTTAATTTTCATTCCCTTTGAGTTTAGAAAATTAAAGGATGATCCATTCAGGCTATTTAGAATATTAATGAGATTTGATTGTGGAACCTTTCCTTTAGATGAAGGAATTTAGCATCATCTGAAAGTAGAAACAAGCCACGTAGAAGTAAAATCTAGACTTTCCTTTATACACAAGAGTTAATGGAAATGTGGCACAATAGTTCGCACTGCTGCTTCTCAGCGCCAGGGACTCAGGTTCGATTCCCGGCTTGTGTGACTGTCTGTGCGGAGCCTGCACGTTCTCCCCATGTCTGCATGGGTTTCCTCCCGGTGCTCCAGTTTCCTCTCACGGTCCAAAGATGTGTAGGTTAGGTTGACTGACATGAATAATTGCCCCTTAGTGTCGGGGGTATTATGAGGTTAGATATATGGGTTTATGGGGGATGGGATTGTTGTCATTGCAGAATCAATGGACCAGATGGTCTCCTTCAGCACTGTAGATTCTATGATATTCTATGAAACTCCTCCCCCTCCCACAAAAGATTGTCAATGCCAAGTCGATTGAAATTTTTAAGACTAAGTTTAGTAGATTTTGTTCGGATATCGAGGAAAATTTTTCCCAATTTTTTATACATTTATCAGAGAGAGCTGTTTAATTTTAGGCTTTGGAATGAGTCCTGAAAACGGGCCCAGAGATAGAGTGAATTATACTAGTCACAAATAAACTGAAAGATATGAGATAGGAATTGGTACGTGGAGTTACAAAGAACACCCTGCACCATCTTTTGAACCAGGATAAGGATCAACAAACATGAATTAATTCAGGGCAAAGAAATCAATTAAGTCCAGTAACGTTGATGATTACACAGCTCAGAACAAAGATGAGCACTTCAAAGATTACATTAAAAAATATAATTGAAATATAGTGGTCAGAAATCTCGCCAGCAGCTGGGATTCTCTAGTCCTGCTGCACTGAATGGAGATTAGACTGAGCACCGAATTCTCAATTCTCGCTGGCAATACAAGACCAGTGAATTCCGACCGGTGGCTATTAAAGACATTCGGAGAATTTCAATTCCCAGTGAGCAGCCCATTATCATCAAATTCAGGAAAGATCTATTACATTTGCAGAGTATTTGGTGTATATTCACCTCAAATTAAATTATGTCTGTAAGTGTCTTCCAGGCTGTGTAATTTGGACAGCTCGCAGGAAGTTAGCCAACGTTAGATAGTTACCAGTACACAATGGCTTGGGAATGGGTGGGTGTTGTAGTTAGGGGATGCCAACATTTTCCTCTTACACTCGCTCCACTAAGAAGGAAACACATTAACCTGGAGTAGTCTCTTTGCCTGATGATCAGCTAAGAAAGCCACTTCTTTGTCCAACACTAAAGTATGATGTGGAGATACCAGTGTTGGGCTGGGGTAGGCTCAGTAAGAAGTTTCACAACACCAGGTTAATGTCCAACAGGTTTATTTGGAATCTCGAGCTTTCAGAGTGCTAGTCCTTCATCAGATGAGTCTAGTCATTCTCCTGATGAAGAAGCAGTGCTCCGAAAGCTTGTGATTCCAAATAACCTGATATTGTGAGACTTCTTACAACACTAAAGTAGAGGTGGGATCCCAAAGGTATCATCAAGAACTCCTTTGAACAGCTAAAGATGGACTCTCACTGCCTTTGCCTCCCCACATTTAGAAGGGGCACTTGGCTTTAGAAAGTGCTGGGATCTCAGCGTGCAGTCTCTCCCTGCCTAGAATGAATGCTGTGTCTTTTGTGAATATCATCAAATTTTCATTACTAGCTCACTGTGCCTTTACCAATACAGATTTGCTTTTTAAATAAAATACTCCTGTCATGCATGCCATGTGTTAAAGATTCAATTTTTCTAAGTGCCACACATCTTCACAAATGTTGCTACTAAAAATGACCTGAAAACTTTTATATTAAAGACATTTAAAAAGACACTAAAAAGTAAAAACTAACTGAAGTGTTTTCTTGGAATTTACTTGTGGAGAGCAGATTTTAAACAAGCTGAAACTGCAGGCAGATTAAGTTCATGGTTAGCCCAAAAATTGCCGGTTTTGCAAAGTTCTATAGCTTGTGCTACCAAATAAACCTGCTGGACTTTATCCTGGTGTTGTGAGACTTCTTACTGTGCCCACACCAGTCCAATGTCACCATCTCCATATCAAGATTCTGCATGAGCCATCGCAGTGGACAGCTTACCTGCCCCAGTACATTGTCAACGTTGGAGAAACTCAGCAGATCCAACAGCATCTGTGGAGAGAGGATAAAGCCAATGTTTTGCATCTGGATGACTCTTCATCAGAGCACACAAAGCATTGGCTCTATTCTTTCTCCACGGATGCTGTTGGATCTGCTGAATTTCTCCGGCATTTTCTGTTTCTGTTTCAAATTCCAGCATCCGCAGCATTTTGCTTTCACAAACTTTGTCAATGTCTTCTATTGTTCACCCAGCATGATTACTTGGATTGGTTACTGGCTGATATCCCAAGATTCCAGAGAGCTGGCTTGCAAAGTGTTGTACTGTGCGGCAATGCCTTTCCACAACCAAGAGACGCGTCAAATATAACTCTTGGCTCATGGGACGTGGTAAGTAAACACCGTTAAGGCATCAATCTTCTGCAAAAAAAAAAGTTCCCTTTTTTTCTGGATACCCCACGTTTTAACATTTTCACAAACTGTAGGTCAATTGGAAAGGATAGTGATATCTTTCATCATGTCAGTTTGACATTTATGGGATTGCTTTACAACTGTGGGTATGCACTGAAAAGTCACTTGTACCTAAGCTCGAGAGGTAGCAGTGAAGTAAGGAAGACACAAAATGCAGAGAGAAAAAAAAGCAACAATTTGTTTCTTTTGTTGCAAATTGCCTGGCAATGGGAGACGCCACCTTTGTGTATTGTAAATAATGGTATATATTTCCTCTTATGTACATACTGCACTGTCTTTAATTGTTGATATGGATTTAATGGCATATTTTTATATACTTGTGTAAGCATCACTGGTGCGACTATTGTGCCAGGGCATTTAAATTATAACTACTACAGTACTTGGAAAGCTTTTATCCTGAAAGTCAAGTGAGTTTGTCATGTTTATCACGTAATGCTGTTATGTTTTGTCACTGTGGGATCTTTGTAATTAAAGTTCACTGGTGCCAGCTATTAACATTGTGCATCAATGTCTTTTTTTTCCATTGACTCACTTAGGGGAAAAAGACGTATTTAAGGAGGACCATTTCAGGATGAAACATTCAGACACTTTTTTTTACAGACTTTGGCATATTGATGTTTAAGAGTGTGATGTTATGTATGTCTAACTCTGCCTCAAACTGAAACTATTTGCCTGAAACTGTATGCTCTACTGAGGTTCCTTTAAGATTCTTCCTGCCAGCAATTATTTTGTTGCCTTGCCACTGGGAGAGTCTTAGAGGTTTACAGCATGGAAACAGGCCCTTTGGCCCAACTTGTCCATGCTTTTCTTTTTAACCGCAAAGCTAGTCCCAATTGCCTGCATTTGGCTCAAGTCTCTCTATGCCCATTGTACCCATGTAAATGTCTAAATGCCTTTTAAAAGACAAAATTGTACCCGCCTTTACTACTACCTCTGGCAGCTTGTTTCAAACATTCACCACCTTCGTGTGTGGAAAAATTGCCCTTCTGGATCTTTTTGTATCTCCCCCCTCTCACCTTAAACCTGTGTTCCTGATTTTAGATTCCCCTACTTTTGGGAAAAGATGTTGACTATCTAACTGATCTATGCCCTCATTATTTTATAGATCTCTGTAAGATCATCCCCTAAGTCTCCTACACTCCAGAGAAAAAAGTCCAGTCCATCCAGACTATCTTATAACTCAAATCACCAAGTTCCGGTAGCATCCTGGTAAATCTTTTCTGTACCAGAGACTTTCTTTACAGATCCAACAACTCCTGCACTTAAAATCTGATTGTGACTTAAGAGAAAAGCAGTTAAAAACAGTAGGCAATCTCACCTAGGAAATTTGAAGTGCGGAAAGAGTGTGAAAATGGAAGAGAATTGCACCTGTTTTTTGAGGAATAAATGAAGTAAGACCTGTTTCCCACCAGAAGGGGGAGAAGGCCTAAGCTCGCCAAAAGCTGGGTGCTATTGCACATGTGCAGAACTTCCCATTCTGTGGCTGATTCCACCCACCACCACTCTTTTCCATTGCATGGACAGATTCTCACCACCCCCCACCCTTGCATTGGATCCCCCCACTTCCACATGAGCTGGTCAATCATCCAGACCCCCTTCCCCCTCTAGCATGTAGCAAATTGCAGAGTGCACAGTTCCCCCACCCCCACTGCCCATCCCTGTTTCAGAGTGTGCAACTCCTCTGAAGGGAAGGGCTTCTCACTTTTTAGGTACCATACTCTTGCCTGTTGCATTACCTCCATTACAACAGTGACCAACATTTCAAAAGTTACAACCAGTCTAGGTTTGTATGTTTCTGGTTCTCTTCCCTCCCCAGTGATGCACAAGGCAGACTTTCATCTGATTCTTTAACAAGGTTTTACCCAGAACAGGTCACAAGTCAGTTGCTATAAGCTTATATCTTGAGGGGGCTCCATTCCACACCAGGCCTGGCTGACCAGAAATCTCTCCTGCTCTTACCAGCAGCCATTGGTGCATTTGGAAGATTTGTAGGTTGACACACCTTCCTTAGCCATTGAGTTCCATAGTGGGACTCAAACCCAGAGCTTCTGGCTCAGAGGGAGGACACTACTGTGCCAAAAGACTTCATGGCTTTTACAGCACTTTGGTTGACATCATCTAAAACCAGATTCTCTCCAAAAGATAAAAGACCACATTTCACTTATTTATTAGAATGATTTTCATAGAACCCATACAATGCAGGAGGAGACCATTTGGCCTATTGAGTCTGTACTGACTGCAATCCCACCCAGGCCTTATCCCTGTAACCCCACATATTTACCCTGCGAATCCCTCTGACACTAAGGGGCAATTTAACGTAGCCAATCAACTGCACATCTTTGAAGTGTAGGAGGAAACCAGAGCACCTGGAGAAAACCCATAGAGACTTGGGGAAAATGTGCAAACTCCACACACATAGTCATTTTAGGCTGGAATTGAACTCAAATCCCTGGCGCTGGGAGACAGCAAATGCTAATCACTGTGCCACTGTGCTGCCCCACTTTGTGCCATTCCCATTAAATGGTTTACTATGCTGCCTTCTGAATTCATATCATTACTGAGGTCAATGACTTATCTTGTGCTGCATCAAGTCTCTTTTGAAATAATTAATTTAAAAGGATGCAGCTTACTTTAACACAAAGTGGTGTGGGAACTCAAATACTGTGACGGGGAATGATAGCCTTAAAACATCACAGGATTTTAAATTCACAATCGTTGCATCATGTGTCTCAGCAAACACTTCACTGAGTCACCCATTCTGTCTTCCCAATCATTCAGTCTCTTTAAGATGGATAAAGACCTGATTATACATAGAAAAATAGTTATGTATTGCTCAGATAAATTGGCTCACTTTTCGAGATAGGAGAAGTCAAGATATCTTATTATCTACTCATGGTCTCCACTCCCATCAGGACCCAGTATTCCAGAAACAGATTCAGAAAACCTCCTCCATCTACTCTTGCTCAGTGTTTCATTGTTCCTAATGCGTAAAACTTTCTTCCTCCTGTAGAGGGCGGCAGTTCTTGGCAGAGGAGTTAAGGAGAATCAATTCCATTACATCCCATCCACAACACAACCCTCATCTGTGTGCAACAGCTGGAACAGGCTGGATGGGCCAAATTACCTTACTTAAGCTATACAATCCTAGATAGGAATATTGATCATGATTGGTATCTGGCTAGCAAAGGTTTGTGAAGGTTCAGTGAATGTTTCAAGGAAAAGGGAGCAGAAGGCAGAAAGGATAATGAACTTAGAGAAAACAGAAAGCACAATTTGAGGTTTGGTGGGTGTGTAATTTAAATTGGAATATTTCAGGTCAATGACAGTATTCTGGGTGAGTTGTCATCATTCATTGGGATAACAGGAAAGACTGACTGCCAACGTTACTGCTAAAATGGTCTATCTTCAATGTTACAACAATTATATCCACTACTAGGTGAATCTTTTGTTTTAAAGTAAAAGTAACATTTATTTATTAGTGTCACAAGTAAGACTCACATTAACACTGCAATGAGGTTACTGTGAAATTCCCCTGGTCGCCACATTCCAGCACTTGTTTGGGTCAATGCACCTAACCAGCATGTCTTTCGGACTGTGGGAGGAAACCAGAGCACCTGGAGGAAACCGACACAGACATGGGGAGAACGTGCAAACTCTAGACAGACAGTGACCTAAGACAGGAGTCAAACCTGGACCCTGACGTTGTGAGGTGACTGCCACCCATACTTGCCTGAACATCAAGTAGTAAGTAGCCCATCTTCTCCCTTTGATACGATTGTAATTCCATCCCAACCGATGTGGTGAGTAAATTATTAAAGATACAGGAACGGCTCAATGTAATCTTCCTCACTATTAATAGAACATAGAACATTACAGCACAGAACAGGCCCTTCGGCCTTCGATGTTGCGCCGACCAATATAAAAAGCAATGCCCCTCCAAACTAAACCATTCCCTTCTCTTCCATATACTTATCACCTAACCTCTTAAACGCCACCAAACTTGGCGCATCTACAACTGCTGCAGGCAGGGCATTCCACTTCCGAACCACCCTTTGGGTAAAGAACCTACCTCTGATATCCGTCCTATAACTATCACCCCTTAATTTAAAGCTGTGTCCCCTTGTGCTCGCTTTCTCCATCCTAGGAAAAAGGCTATCACTGTCCACCCTATCTAAACCTCTAATCATCTTATATGTTTCGATCAGGTCCCCTCTTAGCCCCCTCCTTTCTAACGAAAACAACCTCAAATCCCTCAGCTTCTCCTCATAAGACCTGCCCTCCATACCAGGCAACATCCTGGTAAACCTCCTCTGTACCCTCTCTAACGCCTCCACATCTTTCTTATAATGTGGGGACCAGAACTGCACACAATACTCCAAGTGCGGCCGCACTAGAGTTTTGTACAGTTGCAACATGATGCTGCGGCTCCTAAATTCAATCCCCCTACCAATAAAAGCTAAGACTCCATATGCCTTCTTAACAACTTTATCCACTTGACTGCCTACTTTCAGGGATCTATGGACACATACACCAAGATCCTTCTGTTCCTCAACACTATTAAGAGCCCTACCATTAGCCCTATACTCTACACATTTATTGTTCCTGACAAAGTGCATTACCTCACACTTTTCCACATTAAACTCCATTTGCCACCTCTCGGCCCAGCTCTGCAACTTGTCCAAGTCTCTCTGCAAACTATAACACCCTCTTCACTATCTACCACTCCACCGACTTTAGTGTCATCTGCAAATTTACTAATCCATCCCTCAATACCCTCATCCAGATCATTTATAAAAATTACAAACAGCAGGGGCCCCAGAACAGACCCCTGAGGTACACCACTTGTCACCGAACTCCACGATGAATATCTCCCATCAACAATTGCTGCTTTATTTTCCCACTTCCTTTTTCCAACCAGTCATGTTTTTGGGTGGTTTTTAATTTGGCAAATTATTCCTGTTGCTAACTGTTGCTAATTGTTGCTCAACTCCTGTTAAGCCTCCAGCCCATGGGCTGCTTTCCCTGAGGGCTGATCAGTGCGTGCAGATCCCACGCGTGGGAGAGCAGTACAGACTTTGGAGCAAAGTTATCAAGTTGATTTACACAGTGGTCAATGAGTTCTGATAAAGTCAGAATATTTCTGCATGAAATATAAATAAAATATAAGCAAATATCAGCATGAAGCGGTGGAAGAATTTAGGCTTTTCAGATTACACTGTGTCCTTGTTGGCTCCTGGTTTCCGGATGTTGTTAAAAATCACCTCAAAGCTTGGAAAGATCAGGAACTGTTTGGACGGGACTTTCCAGCCGCACTCGCTCCAGATCTGCCTGAGGTCAATGGATCTTTCTATGGTCCACTCCTCCAGCTACAATTTCTCTAATGGGCAAAACAGCAAAATTCACTCCTTTATGATGAATTTTGCCATGCTGTCTGGTGCAATGGAAGGAGCGGATTGAACTGGTTCTGTGCACAGCACATCAGACTCCAACTGTGAAATGTGGCCCCTTGGAACACAACACGAGTTCCTAATGATCAATGGCTAGTGCTTCTTTACCTCTAAGTATTAGCAGGGACAACACTGCGCCTAGTCACCGCAATAATAAAAACTCTTTCATTGTCATCCTCACCGATAGTTCAGTTAATTGACGCTGTTAAATCAAGTTGAATGTCAAAGAATTTGCCAGACAAAATCTTTAGTATTTATGATGGGGAATTAATTTTCCTTTTCCAGCATTTTGTAACACATTATAAGTCTTGTACTGCTGTACACTACCACCTGAGGGCAACAGTAGATCATTTAATGATTATTTTTTATTACATATACTATCACACAGAAACAGGCCATTCAGCCCAACTGATCCATGCAGAGGTTTATGCTCCACATCATGCCCCTCCCAACGTACTTTTCACTAACCCCATCTGTACACCCTTCTGCTCCTTTTTTTGTCATGTATTTACGTACTACTCCCATATGGTAACAAGTTCCACATTGTAACCGCTCTCCAAATAAAGAGCTTTCTCCTGGATTCCCAATTGGATTTATTCATGGCCGTGATCATCATATTTTTGGTCCCTGGTTTTGGAATTCCTGCAAGAGACGATGCCTTCTGTATGTCTGCCGTATCAAACCTTTTTGTGGTCTGAAAGATTTCTGTTAGAACTTCCTTCAGTCTTGTCTGAAGACAAAGTTGATCCAATCTTTTCTAATGGCTACAATCTCCAGTTATTTTATTATCCTTGTAAATCTTTTCTGTACTTTCTCCAATGGTTCTACATTCTTTTTATAATATAGAGAACTGTATACTGTACATAATTATGTGGTCTTTGTAAGGTTCTAGGCAAGTTTAACGTAACTTTCCTGTTTTTCAATTCCACTCCTTTAACATGAGGGAAACGTAGGCTTCTGTTTCTGTCTTATACAATTACTCCCACATGAACATTGAAACAATCATCCTGTGTATGAATCCCACAAAATCCTCAAGCAATTTCTTGCCTTGCTAGTTCATCTGGGCAGCATGGTGGCACAGTGGTTAACATTGCTGCCTCACAGAACCAAAGACCCAATTCCAATCTTTGGGTGATTGTGTGGAATTTACACATTCTCCCCATGTCTGCGTGGCTTTTCCCCTGGTGCTCCGGTTTTCTCCACACTCCAAAGAGATACATAGAACATAGAACATAGAACAATACAGCACAGAACAGGCCCTTCGGCCTTCGATGTTGTGCCGACCAAAATAAAAAGCAATGCCCCTCCAAACTAACCCATTCCCTTCTCTTCCATATACTTATCAATAAACCTCTTAAACGCCACCAAACTTGGCGCATCTACAACAGCTGCAGGCAGGGCATTCCACTCCCTAATCACTCTTTGAGTAAAGAACCTACCTCTGATATCCGTCCTATAACTCATACCCCTGAATTTAAAGCTGTGTCCCCTCGTGCTAGCTTTCTCCATCCTAGGAAAAAGGCTATCACTGTCCACCCTATCTAAACCTCTAATCATCTTATATGCTTCAATAAGATCCCCTCTTAGCCGCCTCCTTTCTAACGAAAACAACCTCAATCCTTCAACCTCTCTTCATAGGACCTGCCCTCCATACCAGGCAACATCCTGGTAAACCTCCTCTGTACCCTCTCCAATGCCTCCAAATCTTTCTTATAATGTGGGGACCAGAACTGCACACAATACTCCAAGTGCGGCCGCACTAGAGTTTTGTACAGTTGCAACATGATGCTGAGGCTCCTAAATTCAATCCCCCTACCAATAAAAGCTAAGACTCCATATGCCTTCTTAACAACCTTATCGACTTGATTGCCAACTTTCAGGGATATATGCACATATACACCAAGATCCCTCTGTTCATCAACACTATTAAGAGTCCTACCATTAGCCCTATACTCTACACATTTGTTATTCCTGCCAAAGTGAATTACCTCACACTTTTCCACATTAAATCCATTTGCCACCTCTCGGCCCAGCTCTGCAACTTGTCCAAGTCTCTCTGCAAACTATAACACCCCTCTTCACTATCTACCACTCCTCCGACTTTGGTGTCATCCGCAAATTTACTAATCCATCCTTCAATACCCTCATCCAGATCATTTATAAAAATTACAAACAGCAGGGGCCCAAAACAGACCCCTGAGGCACACCACTCGTCACCGAACTCCACGATGAATATCTCCCATCAACCACCACCCTCTGTCTTCTATCTGCCAGCCAATTTCTAAGCCAATTAGCTAAATCACCCTCTATTCCACACATCTGCATTTTCTGTAGAAGTCTTCCATGGGCCTCCTTATCAAAAGCCTTACTAAAGTCCATATATACTACATCAACCGCCTTACCCCCATCCACCTCTTTGGTCACTTTCTCAAAAAAACTCAATGAGGTTAGTAAGGCATGACCTACCCTTCACGAAACCATGCTGACTATCCCCAATCAATTCATTTCTCTATAAATAACTATAAATCCTATCCCTAATAATTCTCTCCAATACCTTGCCCACCACAGAAGGAAGACTCACTGGCCTATAATTCCCAGGAAGGTCTCTCTTCCCCTTCTTAAACAATGGGACCACATTCGCCATCCTCCAGTCCTCCGGAACCACACCCGTAACCAACGAGGACCTGAATATCAGAGCCAGAGGCTCTGCAATCTCCTCTCTTGCCTCCCAGAGAATCCTAGGGTAAATCCCGTCCGGCCCAGGGGACTTATCCAACTTCAAACCTCGAGAATTTCTAGCACATCCTCCCTATCTACTACAATACTTCCCAATTTGCAACCCTGTACCTCAGTGTTCTCCATAGCTACATTTCCAGCACTCTGCGTGAATACCGACGAGAAATATTTATTCAGTGCCTCACCAATCTCTTCAGGCTCCACGCCCAACTTCCCACTGCTGTCTATGACTGGCCCTAATCTTGCCCTAACCAATCTTCTATTCTTAACATATCGAAAGAAAGCTTTAGGATTCTCCTTAATCCTATCAGCCAACATCTTCTCGTGTCCCCTCTTAGCTCTCCTCCATTCACTTTTTACCTCCTTCCTAGCTAATCTATAGCTATCCATTGCACTACCTGAGCCTTCAAGCCTCATCCTGACATAAGCCTCCTTTTTCTTCTTAACCAGCAAATCAACTGTTTTCGTACACCAAGGCTCTCTTACTCGTCCATTTCCTCCCTGCCTGACAGGGACATACTTATCAAGGACTCGCAGCAGCTGCTCCTTGAATAAGCACCACATTCCAGATGTTCCCAGTCCCTGTAGTTTCCTAGTCCAATCTTGCACCCTAATTCTCTCCTGATGGCCTCATAATTACCCTTCCCCCAGCTATAACTACAGCCCCCAGCTTAATGCCTATCCCTGTCCATCACTAAGGTGAACGTAACCGAATTGTGGTCACTATCACCAAAATGTTCACTAACTTCCAAGCCTAACACCTTGTCTGGCTCATTGCCCAGCACCAAATCCAATGTAGCCTCACCTCTAGTTGGCCTATCTACATACTGAGTCAAAAAAACTTCCTGCACACTCTGTACGAAAACTGACCCCTCTAACGAGCTAGAGCTATAGCTATTCCAATCAATATTAGCAAAGTTAAAGTCCCCCCATCACAATTACCCTACTACTTTCACTCCTAATCAGAATTGACTTCGCAATCCTTTCCTCAACCTCTCTAGAACTATTAGGAGGTCTGTAAAAGACTCCCACCAGGGTGACCTCTCCTCTCCTGTTTCTAATCTCAGCCCATACTACCTCAACAGACAAGTCCTCATCAAACTTCTTTTCGATCACCGTGATACAGTCTTTGACCAGTAACGCCACTCCTCCCCCCCTTCTACCCCCTTCTCTACTCCGACTAAAGCATTTGTACCCGGAACCTGCAACATCCATTCCTGTCCCTGCTCTACCCAAGTCTCTGAAATGGCCACAACATCGAAGTTCCAGGTACTGGTCCAAGCTGCAAGTTCCCCCCCCTTATTGCGAATACTCCTTGCATTAAAGTATACGCATCTCAAACCATGCCCCACCCCACCCGTACGCCGCTGTGTTTTACAACTTTCCTCTATAACCCCCTTACTCTCATCCCTCTCGGCACCCCAACTACTTAGGATCCCACCCCCCCCCCGAATCAGTTTAAAGCCCCCATCATAGCCTTAGCAAATTTTCCCCCCAAGATATTAGTCCCCCTCTGGTTCAGGTGTAGACCATCTATCTTGAAGAGGTCCCACCTATCCCAGAATGAGTCCCAATTGTTAAGGAACCTGAACCCCTCCCTCCTGCACCATCCACGCAGCCATGAGTTCAAACTATCCCTTTCTCTGTTCATCTCTAAACTATCTCTTGGCACAGGCAAGAGTCCAGAGATAACCACTCTGCCTGTTATGGACCTAAGCTTCCACCCTAACTCCATAAATTTCTGTTTAATATCCCCTTCCCTTGTCCTACCTACATCATGTGGCCCCACATGAACAATGACTTGGGGCTGACTCCCCTCACCCTTAAGAATCCTAAAAACCCGATCTGCGACATCCTGGACCCCAGCCCCTGGGTGGCAACACACCAGCCCTGAGTCCTGTTTATTACTATTTACCCTCCTATCTGTCCCTCTAACTATGGAGTCTCCTATAACTAGGCCTAATCTCTTATTCCCCCCACCCACCTGAGCATTCTCAGCAGGCTCAACCCCAGAGACCTGCTCCCTTTGGTCAGCTCCAGTTGATTCTTCCTCAACTGTAGCCTCCAAGACAGAAAATTTGTTTTGGAGGGGAACAGCCCCAGGGGATTGTCTCCCCGATTGCTTCTTACCCCTCCTCCTAATAGTTACCCAATTATCACTTTTAGGAGTTGCAATCTCTTTGTTACTCCTGCCTATATCCTCCTCAACCTCTCGAATTATCCTGAGTTCCTCTAATTCCAGCTCCAGCTCCTTAACACGATCCTCAAGGAGCGGCAAATGTGCACACTTCCTGCAGGTGTAATCAGCAGGAACACTACTGGTGTCCCTCACCTCATACATACCGCAGGAGGTGCAATGTACTACCTGCACTGCCATCACTGTTACTTTAATTTGCAGGAGAGAAAAAAAAACTACACACACACTTTTATTATTAGGTTAGAAGAGGGGGGAGGGTGGGATACTCTACCTGTGTAGAGTATCGGGTTACCTCTCTGGACCAATTTATAGACATGATGTAAAGATGCCGGCGTTGGATTGGAGTGGTAAGAACTCAGTAAGAATTTAGCAACACCAATTATTAATCCAACCGATTTATTTGATAGTAAAAAAGCGAGCTTTCAACACTCTTGTGTCTTCCTCAGGCAAGTGCAGAGAACACTGCACTTGCCTGAGGAAGACACAAAAGTGTTGAAAGCTCGCTTTTTTACTATCAAATAAATCGGTTGGATTAATAATTGGTGTTGCTAAATTCTTACTGAGTTCTTACCAATTTATAGAGTCAGAGAGAAAAACTACAACTACCGGCAGCCCCTAGTGACGACTTCCGGTTACAAGTTAGTTTAAATAAAAACCGGCAAAAACTACTCCCGCTCGCTGTTTTAAACAAAGAGAAAAGTTAAAAAGCTACTTAACAATCGAACTTCTCGCTCTCCCAAATCGCTGCCTCTCCGTGCTGCTCCAATGGAACAATGAGGCCGATACCCAGAGGTTAGTACTTATATAGCTTATACGGGTTAGGTTGATTGGCCATGCTAAATTGACCCTTAGTGTCGGGGAGATTAGCAGGATTTTGGTTTGAAGCTTGGATGGGATGGTTGTTGGTGCAGACTCAATGGGCTAAATGACCTCCTTCTGCACCATAGCAATTCTATGTTTTCTTCCAATTCCTGTTGGATGAATCATAGGTTCTTGATCCAGTTTTTGCTCTGTAATTCCAGAGTATAGGTTATAGAATTGAGCAGACAAATGGCAAATTAAATTTGGAGTTGAACCTGCGTTATTCTGGATAGAAAATTGAGCCACATGAATATACTATGAAGAGGCAAGGATTAGTGTTAGAGGGCCTAGACATTTGGTGAGCAGCATCCCCGAGACACCCTCTGAAGCCTCCAACATGTTAGGCAGAAAAGGCAGTCTCAATATGAATGGAGGCATATCAGCAGCCTAATTAATATTGTTAATCAGTGCCCAGAATCTATGACAGGCATGAAGCTTGTTATAGGCATTCCGTCTGTTATAAATGCTAAACAATAGTCCAATTCCCTCTGCAATATTAATTTTCCCAAGGCAGGCAACACCAGCACCTATTCCTTACCAATCCCTACTGACCAGTACCTGCTTGCCGCTACTCCTCCTCAACCCCCCTAATCTAATCACTTACTGTCCTGAAGACATAGGGGGGAATTTTTCCATTCCACCTGTTACGGGAATCGTTCATGCAGCCAGGAATTAAAGCCAGGTCCCTGGCACTGTGAGGAGGCAGCAGTGTTAGCCACTGTGCCACCTCCACTCATCCTCTGCAAATCGCTGGAGCCTACAATATAGTCCTCCCTGAGTCCAGCTCTTTGACTCCTCCCTCAATATGTTTCAATAAACTGCTGCCACAGTATTTCCAACAATGGCTTCTTATTCCAATACTTCTGGAGCTAAACTAAAACACTTCTGGAATATCCCATCCCCACCCCCATTCATTGTCCTCATCTTCTTTGAGGAATATTGCCTGACCACATGTTCCACGTATACATCTCTCTACCCCTCCACCATCTTTCTGTTGACCTCTACAAAGATGATGCTGTTAAACAGTTTTAATGTTTTAACAGGCAGAACAGATTGAACCATGTTTCCCTCTAGACAAACATCAAGAATTCCAAAGTAATTTTGGAATGGCACAGTGGTATAGTGCCTAGCGCTGCTCCCTCACAGTACCGGACCTGGGTTTGATTCCTGGCTTGGGTCACTGTCTGTGTGAAGTCCACATGTTCTCCCTGTGTCTGCGCGGGTTTCCTCCAGGTGCTCCGGTTTCCTCCCACAGTCTGAAAGATGTGCTGGTTAGGTGGATTGGCCACGCTAGATTCTCCCTCAGCTTACCCGAACAGGCGCTGGAGCGTGGCTACTAAGGGATTTTCACTATCTGTGAAAATGCTGCTTCATTGCAGCATTAATGTATGTCTACTTGTGGCACCAATAACTAAACCTCTGCCTTCAGCCACCTACAGAAACTCCCTCCCCTGTCACACATTCCATCCTCTTCTCGGCTATTGGCTGAGAAACAGGCGTATGGTTTAAAACCTAAGTTTCCTTACCTTAATCTGAGCTGAGATTCTGACTATCGCCATGGCGGCCAACTCTCACTTCTTCACTTTCACCCATCCCCACTCTGTTTCTGCTCATATCCTGTCAGTTCCAGATTCAACTATTACAACAAAAGCAAAATACTATGATTTCTGGGAAATAAAGATGGAAGGTGCAGGAAAAACACAGCAAACTTGGCACGTGCAGAGAGAGGAATAGGATTATCAGGCGGGATATTCTGACCCCATGCGGCGGTGGAGGTGGCCCACCATTTCCCGATAGTATGATCTTCTTAGTCCTGCCACTACCAAGGGAGTTTCCATTGTTCACCCCCTTCACCACTGGGAAACCCGTAGCATAGGCTCAGTGTCTGTGAGACCAGACAGTCTCGTCAGCGCAAACGGCTAGAAAATCCCGTTTCTGCTTTTGAGTCATTTCGGACTCAAAACATTAACTCCGTTCCTCTTTCCCCCTCCACAATGCTGCCAGACCTGCTGAGTTTCTTCCAACACTTGCGTTTTTATTTTGATTATTACAATGCTGGCACGATGGCACAATGGTGAGCACTGCTGCTGCCTCATAGCGCCAGAGTCAGAGGTTCAATTCCGGCATTGGGTCACTGTCTGTGTGAAGTTGTCCCTCTGTATGAGCGTGGGTTTCCTCCGGGTGATCTGGTTTCCTCCCACACTCCAAAGATGTGCAGTTTCGGTAGATTGGCCATGCTAAATTGACCCTTAGTGCAGGGGAATTAAAGGATAAATACATGGGTTACGGGATAGGGCCTGGGTGGGTATGTTGTTGGTACAGGTTTGATGGGCCAAATGGCCTTCTTCTGCACTGTAGGGATTATATGATTCTCTGATTCTTCCAGCCTCCATACACCATATATTTCATCCAAAACCTGCCTTCTGTCCCCTATCAAGTTCCATTCAACCATCACTCCTGCAAACCTCAATCACTCCCGGGCTGCCAATGGCTCCTGTTTAAAACACTGATCCTCTCATTTAGAACTGTGAGTGGCCCATCTATACAACCTTATCCAATCCCGAAATCTGACTTCCCTGGAACCCTGTTCCTCTATCTCTAGTCTTTCATGTCTCTTTCCTTTTATTCCACTGTGGTAGCTGCATTTTCAGCTGACTAGGCCCCAGGCCTTCCTAAATGCTGCTGCCTCTACGTTTAATTTGATTTGATTTATTAATGTCGCATTATTGGGACACAGTGAAAATTATTGTTTCTTGCGTGCTGTACAGACAAGGCATACCGTACGTAGAGTATATAAAGAAGAAGGAAAGGATAGAGTGCAAAATGCAGTTACAGATAGGGTGAAAAGAAAGATCAGCTTAATATACGATAGATCCATTCAAAAGTCTGATGGCAGCAGGGAAGATGTTCTTGTGTCAGTTAATACGTGTTTACAGACTTTTGTGTCTTTTTCCCTACTGGAGAAGGTGGAAGAGAAAATATCTGGGTTTAGTGGGATCTTTAATTATCCTGGCTTCTTTTCCGAGGCAGCAGGAAATGCAAATGGAGTCAATGGATATGAAGCTGGTTTGCGAGATGGACTGGGTTGCGTTCACAATCTTTTGTAGTTTCTTGCAGTCTTGCTAAGCGCAGGAAACATTCCAAGCTGCGATACAACCAGAAAAGATGTTTTCAAAAGTTGGTGAGAGTCGTAGCGGACATGCCGAATTTCCTGAGGAGTTGGTGGGCTTTCTTAACTATTGTGTTAGCATCAAGGGACCCGTACAGATTTTTGGTGATCTGGACACCTAGAAACCTGAAACTCTTGACTATTTCCACTTCACCGCTGTTGATTAGACAGAGGCATGTCCTCCACTACACTTCCTGAAGTCGATAATTATCTCCTTTGTTTTACTGATCCAAGAGAGAGATTATTGTCATTTTCTTTACTGCTGTAAGAGCTTCCTTAAAACTCCAACTCTGCCACTATACTTTTGTCGAATCTCCTAAAATCTCCCTCTTAAGTTCTAATCCTTTTTTAAAATCTAATTACACCTCTGTATAGCGCTTTGAAGCATTTACCTACCTCAGTAATGCAAATTGCTGTTGGTTTTGTGGATTAAAGCAAATTGCAATCCGAAGAGAAAGTTCAGGAAGAGTATTTCAATAAATACTGAAGTTATTTGAGGGCAGGTCAGGCATGTGGGAAAAGTGAATAATAACATTGAAATAGATCTTAGAAAAAGATTTTCACTCAGAAGATGAAAGATGTTTGGAATGAGTTACCCTAAGATCAAAAGCAGGAGGGGAATTTATGATGTTGCTAAATGCTAGGTTGAGTGGTTAAAATGCTAAAGGAATGCAGTCAAGAGGTCCTTAACAAGATTCAGCTTGGCTCAGTGCCACCTAAAGACCCAGGACTCTGCAAAATTGGTCGCAGAAAGTACAAGATGAAGTAAACCATAAAGTTGTCAATAGGTGGCACCAAACTTGAGTTTCAAAAGGCTAAAGATGATAGAAAGGAGGAAGACTTGGAGAGGTAAAGGAGTTCCCCTGTTTAAAAAGGCCTGTGAGGGAAACAACATTTCAATACACAAAACATCCAAATCTGCATAAATGGTGGTGGCTAGGGGATTTTCACCATAACTTCATTGCAGCATTAACACAAGCCTACTTGTGATAATAAGAGATAAAGTGAACTATCAGTTAAAAAACTGATCAGAATTGGTTTTGTATCTGAAGGTTGGTATCTCTCTCGGTGTTGTCCTGACATGTCATTGCAGAATATTTCCTCAGGATTTGGAGTGGTACCCCGGTTGGTATTCTGAAAAGATGGAAAGAACTGGTCTGTATGGCATTCCTACCTTGTGACGTTCTCCGAATCTCAGTGCTTTCTCCAGCTGGAATTCAACAGGAAGACATTTCTCAAATTCAATCCTCTGTTCAGAGCGAAGAAAGTCTGCAATCCTTTTATAAGTATTTGAGCCTCCTCGATTCCCTTTTATCCTTTAAAAGTTGTTCTTAAAACTCATCTCTTTCCCCAAGATTTCAGTCCCCCTGCACCCACCCTCAGTCTGAGTATCCCTTTTCTCAGCAAGGAATGTGCTGCATACATTTGTGGTCGTGTGGTCACAGTGGAACAAATTATGCGAGGCAGACCACAGACTTCCAGTAACCCAAAGTAACCCTGGTTAAGTAAGTGACGACAGTTCATGTACCAATGAGAGATTTCGTTATGAAACTGCCCAGGAGGGCTTGACAGGCAGGAGAAATGATGTATGAAGTTTGTGGGTGGCATGGTGGCAAGGTGGTTAGCACTGCTGCCACACAGCGCCAGGGATCCAGGTTCAATTCCAGCCTCTGTCTGTGTGGAGTTTGCACATTCTCCCTGTGTTTGCGTGGACTTCCTTTGGGTGCTCCTGTTTTCTCCCACAGTCGAAAGGTGTGTGGGTGAGGTTGATTAGCCATGCAAAATTGACCCTAGTGTCGGGGGTATTAGTAGGGTAAATATGTAGGGTTACAGGAATAGGGCCTGGGTGGGATTGTGGTCAGTGCAGACTTGAATGGCCTTTTTCTGCACAGTACGGATCGTAAGCATGATTCAACAGGGATTGTTTGGGAGCTGCCTTAGAATGCGATATTTAGATGCACCCAGGACCAAACATTGAGGTTCGAGTGAATCATCTGCAGCTCATCACAATCTGCTGAAAGGCTGCCAGGCTCGGAAAATTTCTCTGCTATGGTAGAGTGTGTTCTTCTACATAGAAGAGAAAATAACTGATTCAAACAGCTAATCTAAAGGTTGTTGGATGGTAATGATTCCAGGAACCAGCAGAGGTTGCTGTCAGCAGCTAAACAGTGCTTCTATATTCCTACTGCAGTTTTATTGAATGCTGTGTGTTCCTTTATTCAATCTTGATCACACTGCCTACTCCTATCTTCATGTTGGAGCTGACAAAGTAAAGGATTACTTTTTTTGGGAGGGTGGTGAGTTTACAGTGTCTATCAGCCTAACGTCCATTCTAATTGAGCTTCAATACTGGCGAAACGATATTTGGAGTACTGCATTGCTCTCCTGTTTTAAGGAAGGGTGCAACTATGTTGGGAATAGTTCAGAGAAGGTTTACTAAATGAATACCTGGATTTGGCAACTATTATGGGGAACAGTGAGACAAGCCATGCTTGTATCCATTGGAACTTGGGCACAAAGACTCACTACACCAGGTTCAAGTCTAACAAGCTTATTTGAAATCACAAGCTTTCAGGGCGCTGCTTCTTCATAAGGAATTTAGAAGAGTAAGATGCAATTTGTTTGAAATATGTCAGGTCCTGAGCAGTCTTGAGGTGGTGGATGTGAAGAAGATTTTTTTTTTGCAGGAGAGTCTAGTTTTAAGAGCCACTATTTAAAATTAAGGGATCATCCACTTAGGACAGAGATAAGGAGAATTTGTTTTTCTCTCAGAGGGTTGTGAATCTTTAGAATTCTGTTTCTGAAATGATGGTCATAGAATCATCACAGATTCCCTACAGTACAGAAGGAGCTATTTGGCCCATTGAGTTGGCAACGACTTTCCAACAGAGCATCTCACCCAGGCTGACCCTCCTTCACCCTATTCTTTGTAACCTATATATTTATCCCGCTAATCCCCCTAACCTATACATGTTGGGACACTAAGGGGCAACTTGCGTATTTTCAGACTTTGAGAGGACACTGGAGCACCTGGAGGAAACTCATGTAGACATGGGGAGAACATGCAAACTCCACACTCAAGGCTAGAATTGAATCTGGCCCCTGTTACTATGAGGTAGCAGTGCTAACCACTGTCCCACCGTGCCATGGTGGCATCAGGTAGAGGTAGATAGGTTCTTGATAAGCAAAGGTGTGAAAGATCACTCAGAATAGGGAGGAGTTCCGGTTACTGTCAGACCTGCTATGGTGGAGGAGCTGAGTGGTCTATGCCTATGGTGGGATTCTCCAATCTTATCCATTCCCACCTCACTGCCAGCGAGAACAGAGAATCTAGTGTTCGGCCAAAACTCTATTCATTACAGCGGTACTGAAGAATCCCAATCATGGGCGAGACTGAAAATTTGTGGCACTAATTTGTAAGTTCCTTGGACTAATGTAAGGGTTCAGTTGGTGTGTGCAACTAGTGAACTTCAAGTAGATTATACCACCTTTCAAAAGGGCATAAAATAGTTTTATCATTAATGAATTCAGTGAAAGGAAGAGAGACTTTATATAACACTTTTCATCACTATCAGACATCTTAAAGTGCATTACAGCTAATGAAGTACTTTTGAAATGTAGCCACTATTGTAATGCAGGGCAGTGCAGCAGCCAATTTGTGCATAGCAAGCTCCTATAAGCAGCAATGTGATAATGACCAGGTAACCTGGTTTTACAATGTTAACTGAAGGACATCAGGAATAACTCCACTGCTCTCCTTGATAATAGTGCTATGAGATCCTTTTCATTGACCCTGAGAGGACAGATGGGGCCTTGGTTTAATGTTTCTTCCTAAAGAGGGACCTCTAACAGCCCTGTACTCCTTCAGTGCTGCAGAAGAGTGTCTGCCGTGAATTGTGTGACTGCGGAGGAGATTGGAGTCATGTCTCAACTCTGATTCTCTCCCTCCAGCTGTTGAGTTTATCCAGCATGCTCTACTTTTGTTTCAGATTCCTGCATCTGCAGTATTTTGCTCATTATCACGATTCCAGCTGTTCGTTCAATTAGAAAAATATCCACTGTGCTGAGCAAGACTTCACCAAGAGTGAAGATCACCGGTCCAGTGTGAATCTCTTGAGTGACAATAATGGTTAACTTTTAAGTAAAAAGCTTGTGAACTCTGAAAAAAATGGCCAAAATTACTACGGTGAGAAGTCTCACAACACCAGGTTAAAGTCCAACAGGTTTATTTGGAAGCAAAAGCCACTAGCTTTTGGGGCTTTGTCCATTTGCCAGGTGAGTGGGAGTTCTGATCACAAACAGAGCTTATAAAGGCACACATTCAGTTTATAGATTAGAATGTGAGTCTTTACAGCTAATCAAGTCTTAAAGGTGCAGACAATATGAGTGGAGATAGCATTAAGCATTGGTTAAAGAAATGTGTATTGTCCCCAGACAGGACAGTAAGTGAGATTACTATGTCAGCTCCTGTTGATAAGGGTACATGGCTTTCAATTCCGCCTTAACTGTAAGTTTGTTGGCACTTTCTTTGTGTCCATTATGTTCCTGTCTTCCGGAATCAGTAGCACATTTGCATCATTTCCACCTCTGCATGAAACATTTTTTGACCTTGTTATGTTCCAGAGGTCATCCTCGTAAAGAATTAAAGTCCTTCCTCATCATTCTCCTGTTTATTCCCAGCACTCTCAGGAACAGTGACGGCTTCTGTGTAAGGTCTACGTTGAGGAAACCACTTGACAGCGTTTCTCTTGTTCCTCTGCTTTATGAATGAACGTGGCTCCATTGTTGATACGATTGCTTGTTGCGTTTTGTTAGCTGCCAGTTTACCGTGTCAGGGCTGAGAGTTTACAGTACCGCATTCAGAAGAGAATCACTTTACTGGACTCTGCAAGTGCTTCAATGCTAAAATATCCCTCGTAAGGGGACTGGGGAAACATATGTTTCTAAGTGCAAAATAACAAAGTCCTGTGGCATTGGGGACAGAATTTCACAGACCAGATTTATCATAGCTTATCAGGAAAGCAGTCTGGCTGATTGCCTCATTGTTTAAGCAAGGCCTCCAGTATTTGATATCCTCCTTTTGAAACAGACATAACCTTGCATCCTCCAGCAGCCACTCAGCTGTTCCGTAGACATTGTGTGTCATGGTTATTCCAGCCCCTTTTGATCCGCTTTCTTAACTCTGTGACTAAGATACGCCAGCTGACCAAAAGAAAAGGGAAGACAGACACAATTAAAGAAAACAAAAGAATAATTAAATGGGAACAGGAAGAGGTATGAAGCTAGCTGCTCATTAAAAAGACAAGACCCGGATTCCCCTGCTCTCCCCTGATTCATTTAGTCACAGGGCATTACAGCTTCAAGAATGCACATCTAAATTCGGCAATACGTTTCCTTGCCACCTGAAAACCATTCCCGAAGAACCTGATTCAGGCTGGCCCTTCACTTACACTGTTTATTACATAACCTGCCTAACTACTTGAGCACTGTAACCATGACAACAATTTATGGGAACTCCACCAGCATTCCTGAATACAGATACCAAATTGATATAGAATTATAGAACCCCTACGGAGGAGGCCATTCGGCTCATTGAGCCTGCACTGGTAGCAATCCCACTCAGGCACTATCCTCATACCCCAAGTATTTACCCTATTAATTCCCCCTGACACTAAGGGACAATCTAGCATAGCCAAGCCACATAACCCACACATCCTTGGACTGTGGAAGCACTCGGTGGAAACCCATGCTGACCTAAGGAGAAAGTGCAAACTCCACACAGACAGTGACCCGAGGCTGGAATTGAACCTGGCTCCCTATTGCTGTGAGGCAGCAGTTTAATCACTGTGCCACTGTGCTGCTCATGTGGAGTTGGGGGAGGGTGAGGACTTGAATTTTAACTGCAACTGGCGTGAAGTCCCAAAGCCCCGAGACAGGCCTTTTAGCCGGCCTACCTTTATTTTGTTTATTCACTAATGTGACAAGTAGCTTGTGCTAACACTGCAATGAAGTTACTCTGAAAGTCCCCTAGCTGCCACAGTCCGGCACCCATTTGGGCACACTGAGGGAGAATTTAGCACGGCTAATGCACCTAACCAGCTCATCTTTCGAACTAGGGAAGAGCAGTCAGAGGAAACTCACGCAGACATGGGGAGAATGTGCAAACTCCCGACAGTCAGTGACCAAGCTGGGAATCGAACCCGGATTGCTGAGAGGCAATAGTGCTAACCACTGTGCCACCGTAAGGCCTGTTGTGTCACAGATTTTCTCTCAGCAATGTTATACTATCAAACTTATCCACTGTTCCCTTCCTTATGCTTCAAATCTGCCTGTTGTCAAATTCCTGTCTCTGAGTGCCTCAAAGGTTATTGCTCTCACACTTTGAATTCCCAAGTAAACTCACTTCAGTGTAATTTGATTTCAATGTAAGTGAAGTCATGATATTGTTTCTGTTCTCTTCAGTTGACATAATCAGATAGACCAACTGTAACAATTTTAGCACAAGGTACCAATGTATGAAAAACAAGATTGTCAAAAGACAGCTGGTTCAAAGAAGCCTCTCCCACTCAACAAATGGTGCAACCTCCAAATCATTCCCTCAGGTAGATAATCACTGAGGAGAGGCAAAAAAGTAAAAGTGAAAGAAAATCTGAGGTAAATGTAGAGCAAATCTCAGGTTAATTTCTCTACCAGCCCTCAAAAGAAAGCAAAAGGGCTCTAGAAGTGCACAATGACTCACCCGGTCTTCCTACTTCCCAGTCATTATCTTTGATGTTGTGAAATGTGTTCTTTCACGAATTGGTCCAAATTCATAGAATCATCCAATCCCTACAGTACAGAAAAATTTGGCCCATCGAGTCTGTAATGACCACAATCCCTTTGCCCGTAACCCCACACATTGATCCTGCTAATCTCATTGACACTAGGGTCAAATTAGTATGGCCAATCCATGCAGAAACGGGGAGGATGTGCAAACTTCACACAAACTGTGACCAAGGCCTTTTTTGGTGTACTAAAAAAGTTAATTTGCTGGTTAAAAGGAAAAAAGAGGCTTATGTCAGGATGAGGCTTGAAGGCTCAGTTAGTGCGATGGATAGCTATAGATTAGCCAGGAGTGAGCTAAAGAGTGAGTTGAGGAGAGCTAAAAGGGGACACAAGAAGACTTTGGCTGATAGGATCAAGGAGAATCCTAAAGCTTTCTTTAGATATGTTAAGAATAGAAGATTGGTTAGGGTTGGGCCAGTTATGGACAGCAGTGGGAAGTTGTGCGTGGAGCCTGAAGAGATTGGAGAGGCACTGAACAAATATTTCTCTTCGGTATTCACGCAGGGAGATGTAAATGTAGTTTTGGAGAACACTGGGATACAGGGTTGCAAACTGGAAAGTATTGAAGTAGATAAGGAGGATGTGCTAGATATTCTTGAGGGTTTGAAGTTAGATAAGTCCCCTGGGCCGGACGGGATTTACCTTAGGATTCTCTGGGAGGCAAGAGAGGAGATTGCAGAGCCTCTGGCTCTGATCTTCAGGTCCTCGTTGGTTACGGGTGTGGTTCCGGAGGACTGGAGGATAGCGAATGTGGTCCCATTGTTTAAGAAGGGGAAGAGAGACCTTCCAGGGAATTATAGGCCAGTGAGTCTTACTTATGTTGTGGGCAAGGTATTGGAGAGAATTATTAGGGATAGGATTTATAGTTATTTAGAGAGAAATGAATTGATTGGGGATAGTCAGCATGGTTTTGTGAAGGGTAGGTCGTGCCTTACTAACCTTAGAGTTTTTTGAAAAAGTGACCAAAGAGGTGGATGGGGGTAAGGCGGTTGATGTGGTATATATGGACTTTAGTAAGGCGTTTGATAAGGTGGCCCATGGAAGACTTCTGCAGAAAATGCAGATGTATGGGATAGAGGGTGATTTAGCTAATTGGCTAGCAGATAGAAGACAGAGGGTGGTGGTTGATGGGAGATATTCATCGTGGAGTTCGGTGACAAGTGGTGTACCTCAGGGGTCTGTTTTGGGGCCCCTGCTGTTTGTAATTTTTATAAATGATATGGATGAGGGTATTGAAGGATGGATTAGTAAATTTGCGGATGACACCAAAGTCGGAGGAGTGGTAGATAGTGAAGAGGGGTGTTCTAGTTTGCAGAGAGACTTGGACAAGTTGCAGAGCTGGGCGAGAGGTGGCAAATGGAGTTCAATGTGGAAAAGTGTGAGGTAATTCACTTTGGCAAGAATAACAAGTGTGTAGAATATAGGGCTAATGGTAGGACTCTTAATAGTGTTGATGAACAAGAGGGATCTTGGTGTATGTGTGCATAGATCCCTGAAAGTTGGCAATCAAGTCGATAAGGTTGTTAAGAAGGCATATGGAGTCTTAGCATTCATTGGTAGGGGGATTGAATTTCGGAGCCGCAACGTCATATTGCAACTGTACAAAACTTTAGTGTGGTCGCACTTGGAGTATTGTGTACAGTTCTGGTCCCCGCATTATAAGAAAGATGTGGAGGCATTGGAGAGGGTACAGAGGAGGTTTACCAGGATGTTGCCTGGCATGGAGGACAGGTCTTATGAAGAGAGGCTGGGAAATTTGAGGTTGTTTTCGTTAGAAAGAAGGCGGCTAAGAGGAGACCTTATTGAAACATATAAGATGATTAGAGGTTTAGATAGGTTGGACAGTGATAGCCTTTTTCCTAGGATGGAGAAAGCTAGCACGAGGGGACATAGCTTTAAATTAAGGGGTGGTGGTTTTAGGACAGATGTCAGAGGTAGGTTCTTTACCCAGAGGGTGGTAAGGTATGGAATGCCTTGCCTGCGTCAGTTGTAGATGCGCCAAGTTTGGTGGCGTTTAAGAGGTTAGTAGATAAGTTTATGGATAAAAGGGGAATGGTTTAGGTAGAGGGTCACTGCTTGTTCCTAATTGGTAGGCGCAACATCGAGGGCCGAAGGGCCTGTTCTGCGCTGTAATGTTCTATGTTCTATGTTCTAAGGCCGGAATCGAACCTGGGTCCCTGGCACTGAGAGGCAGCAGTGCTAACCACTGTGCCACCATGCCAAATTCTTTCTTGAAGAACCATAGAGAAACAAAACCGACTGCATTCTGTGATATGTTCTATTGATTAATCACTTACTGTGAAAAGATACTGATATATTGTGTGATATATATACTGCAGAGTGAGGGTCAGAGAGCCAATCAGGGAGCAGAATGGGAGAGCGGCCTGGTGAGCTTGAGTTTCTCAAGCCCTGACTGGCAGCCATGAGGCTCTAAGCCTGTTTATTGTGGTTATAAATGATACAATGGTTATTGAGCTAACTGGTGAACAGAAATTATTACAGTGGCAACGAGGTCAAAGAACAAAAGCAGCCCCAAGATCGTGAGTCTAAAGTCACATTGAAATTCAGTTGGCAGGTGGTCAGCACTGTTGCTTCACAGCGCTAGGGACCTGGGTTCAATTCTGATCTTAGGCGACGTCTGTGTGGAGTTTACATGTTTTCCCCATGTCTGCATGGATTTCCTCCATGTGGTCCAGTTTCCTCCCACACTCCAAAGATGTGCAGCTTAGCTGGATTGGCCAATGGTAAGTGCATAGGGTTATGAGGATTGGATGGGGTGGGTGGAGTGGGGTGGGGGACAGAGTAAGATGCTCTTTTGAAGCGTTGGAGGAACCTCAATGGACCAGATGGCCTCCTTCTGCTCTGTAGGGATTCATTGGTGCTGTAGGGAGTCTGTGAATGATTTTTTTTCTGCTACAGGAAAAGGTCACTCAAGGCAGCAATATAAAAATAAGCCAAGTCAAGTCAGCAGCACAGTGAGTAATACATCAAAAGTGCATAATATACAAGTACTAAGAATTTAGATGTTCACTCATTATTCAACATGAAAGTGTGTGAGGGAGCCTCATTAATGTAATGCTTTTGGTAAATGGTAAACCTTTATAGAGTATATAACTGGGTCCTCTCACCTACCCTATCTCCATAACCCCACAATTTACCATGGCTAATCCATCTAACCGAATGGGCAATTTAGCATGGCCGATCCACTTGTTCTGCACATCATTGGACTGTGGAAGGAAATCAGAGCACTCGGAAGGAACCCACCAGACACGGGAAGAATGTACAAATTCCACACAGACAGCGACCCAAGACTGGAATCGAATCGGGGACCCTGGCACTGTGAGGCAGCAGTGCTAACCACTGCGTTACTATGCACATTTACCTCTCTGCCTCTTTCCTTTAACAAACTCTTTAAAACATTCCTCTGGCCTAATATCTCCTAGTGTGACTAGGTGCCAACTTTGGGTGAATAAGGCCCTTGGGAAGTGCCTTATGTTCCGCTAGGTTAAAGGTGCTATATAAATGCAAGTGGTTGAAAGAGAGTCCACTACACTCTGTTGATTTGTAAGGTTTGAATAGAGGAATCTTCAAACAGATGCTTAATTGAAACAACTGCTGGAGAAGTGCTGACTGTTCTTATTTTATCACCATGGCAGATAACATCCAAGAGGCAATTTCTTTCTTCACATTTAGGCATTCCTATCAGAAATTCTCGGGTTAAGCGCACTGTCCTGATGATAACATGCTGCGGGGTTGTGTGCAGACAGGAGCTGAAGAAGTGATGATACTTGGAAAAGACATGAGGGAAAATGAGCAAGATTGCACAGAAAAGGCAGAGTCTGGACAGGCCCACCCTCATTACTGTGGGACAGCACATCAGCATTATTCTCACTGATCCTCATAGCTAAAAATGGAAAGAAGAGTAGGAAAGAGAATGGGAAAAAAGTGAGAAATGGGAAGAAGGGGAAAGAATTCGGTTACAACAGAAACATAAATCCCAAGGAATTTCCTTTTTGAATGCATTTCTCCCAGATATATGTCAGATGTGCATGTGAGTAACTGGCAAGCATAACTGTCAGAAAGCAGATTATTACAGCAAAATATAATTAACAGTTAAAATAGAAGGAAAACTGACATGAGATAATAACATATATACCTACATTTAGGACGACTAGAGGTGTGTTTCTAATGTAGTCAGTCATGTTTGGGCAGCTGGCACTCATGCATAAACATATCATACAACTAACTGCAGGGTAAACAACATTATCGGTCCACTAAACAATTGGCTAATGGGTTAAATATCAGGGAGTGTAATACTAGCTTACGCACACCAGTGAGTTCAACAACAATTTATATTTATATAGTATTTTGCATATCATGCAGCATTTCACAATAGCATTATAAAACAAGGTGTGAGACCAAGTCACATGAGGGAATATATTGGATTGGATGACTTCAGGAATTGTAGGGGAGACTATGCCTCTCTCTACATTGACGTGGATGAAGTGGAAAGAATCGAGAGTTTCATGTTTTTAAGTGTCCGGATCACCAATAACCTGTCCTGGTCCCTCCATGCCGACACTATAGTTAAGAAAGCCCACCAACGCCTCTATGTTCTCAGAAAACTATGGAAATTTGGCATGTCAACTATGACTCTCACCAACTTTTACAGATGCACCTTAGAATCCATTCTTTCTAATTGTATCATAGCTTGGTATGGGATCCTGCTGTGCCCTTGACTGCAAGAAACTACAAAACTACATCATGAATGTAGACCAATCCATCACGGAAACCAATCTCCCATCCATTGACTCTGTCTACAATTCCCACTGTCTTGGCAAATCAGCCAACATAACTAAGGACTCCACACACCCATACTCTTTTCTACCTGCTTCCTTCCGGCAAAAGATACAAAAGTTTGAAGTCACCTACCAACCGACTCAAGAACAGCTTCTTCCCTGCTGCCATTAGATATTTGAACGGACCTACCTTTCATTAAGTTGATCTTTCTCTTAACTCTAGCTATGACTGTAACACTACAAAAACACTACTTTTTGTTTTCTTCTCTATAAATGGTATGTTTTGTCTGTATAGCGTTCTAGAAACAATACTTTTCACTGTATGTTAATGTAACAATAACAAATCAAATCAAATCAAATCAAAAATCTTGGACAAAGAGGTAGTTTGTATGGAATGTCTGAGAAGAGAATTGTAAAGAAGAAATCCCAGAACTTGGGCAACCGCTGGTACAAGACGCCAATATGGAGCAACTCAAATAAAGAATGCACAAGAGGCCTAGATTAGATGAACACAGAAATCTTTAATGTTTAATGCTTATTTATTACTGTCAGAAGTAGGCTTACATTAACACTTCAATGACACTACATTAACACTTACTGTGAAAATACCCTAGTCACCATACTCCAGCACCTGTTTGGGTACACTAAGGGAGAATTTAGCATGGCTAATTCACCCAACCGGCACATCTTTCAGATTATGGGAGGAAATTGGAGCACTGAGAAGAAACCCATGCAAACACAGGGAGAAGATGCAAACTCGGCACAGACAGTGGCCCAAGCTGGGAATCGAATCCTGGTCCCTGGCGCTGTGAGGCAGTGATATCACCATGCCACCCATGAAATTTAAATGTACAGTATCTTTGAGGGTTGTGGAACTGAAGGAGATTACAAAGGCAGAAGAGGGTCAAGGTCATGGAGAGATTTGAAAACAAAGATGAGAACTTTAAGCTCATGGGCGGCACAATGTCTCAATGTTTAGCACCGCTGTGTTACAACATCAGAGACCCGGGTTCAATTCCTGGCTTGGGTCACTGTGTGGAATTTGCACATTCTCCCTGTATCTGCATGGGTTTCCTTCAGATGCTACGGTTTCCTCCCACACTCCAAAGATGTGCCGTTTAGGTGTATCAGCCATGCTAAATTGCCTCTTAGTGTCAGGGGGACTATCTAGGGTAAATGCATGTTGATACGAGAAAAGGGACTGTGGGGGATTAGTGATTGATGCAGACTCGATGGGCCAAATGGCCTCCTTCTGCACTATAGGATTCTACGATTTTATGTTGTCACTCGACTGGGAGCCAGCATAGATCAGTGAACACAGGACTGGAAGGAGAATGGGACACTGTGCCAGTTAATACACAGTAGAAGTTTGGAGGATAGATGAATCGAGATCAGTCAGGAATCCACAGGAATAGTCAAGTCTAGTGATAACAAAAGCATGGTTGAAAGTTTCAATATCAGATGAGATGAGACATGAGCAAAGTTGAGCAATGTTACAGAAGTGAAAGAAGGTTAGTCTTAGAAATGGCACAAAAATAAATTCAGAAACTGATCTCGGAATTAGACATGACTCCAAGTTTGCAAATGCATGGCTTAATTTCAGATTACAAGGTTCCTCCTTTGATTTGCAATCACCATGCATGTAGGTTTGACTTTTTGCTAGTGAGAAGAAACATAAGCCAGAGTTGTTTTTCCTGGTTAATATCTACTATCAAGAACTGAGCTGAAGCATATATGGGGTTTGAGGAAAAGAGAAATGAGTTCTGCTATATTACGCTGCATGGATATTTGGCAGTCTCAGTGGGAAATCAGTGTTAGCACCTTTGTTTATGAGCTCAATTCACCAGTCCAGAGACTTCAGCATACAATCTGGCTTTTGACTTCACTGTAATAATGAAAGAGTGCTGCTCTGTCAGAGGTGCTGTTTTTCAGATGAGGCAATGAATCAAGACTCCACCTACTAAGTGAACAAGGTCCCTAGCACTATTTGAAGAATAGCAGAATAGCAATCCTGGCTATATACATACGTCTTTCAGAGAATGTTTCTATGCCTCAGGTCAGGGTCAGGTCCTGGAAACCAAAGAGAAAAAGTAAGTGAAATTTAAAATATAAATGCAGCTTTCTTATAGAGAGGGCTTGAAGAAAAACCTCTGTGCCTTATCCCATAATCAATGAGCTTAATGACTGAATAATCTCTGTTAGTGAAGGTGATTGAGGGCTATGCTCCTCATTTCACTGAGAATACTGGTTACTGATGCTGCCTGATTTGAGTCTGGAATTCAGCAACTGTCCTACCTATAATATGTGTTGGGATGTTTACCGCAACTTTTAATATACACGCAAACCCATACATGTAGATGTACAAACATGCTAGTGTGAACACGGACAGACAATCACAAACACATGAACACCTACATAAACATGAACACACACAAATGCACACACACACATGCACACAAACACATATCTGAACAGATGAACATACACACGTGAAACACGGACATAAAAACACACAAATGTATACGAACACTTGCACATTTGAACACAGATACAAGTGAACACACATAAGCATGCATATAAACAGAAGAACACATACAAATGCACACAAACATACACATATATATGGACACAAATACACATGTAGCACCCACAATCTCACACAAAAGCACACACTCGTGCACAGATTTGTTTAATCCAAACATGGGTTCTGAGGTACAAGTACAACAATTATTTATTTCAAGCCATTAACAGAAGTATCAAAATTTGTAGAGAACACACAATAAAGGCTGTGGCTAAATGGTGAGGAGGATTGTGTGTGACTTCAGGAAGACATCATAGACAGGTGAATAACTGGACACAGGGCATCTGTTAAATTACTGTGGAGAAGTTAAGGTGATATGTTCTTGGAAGAAGAAGAAGGGAAAGATATATCATCTCAAATCAACTTTACTGATCTTTCCATTTCCAACTTTCCCACTCTTCCACATTCCATGAAGTTAATCTATCTATTGGTCTCAGCCAAACAGATCAAGTGCTGGTCCAATACTCGATCTGTTTCGCTGAGACTGGCAACATATCTAAGAAATTCAATGCCAGGTCAATTTCCTATGGTAATGGGGGGAGGTGCAGCTGTTTCTGGTAAAGGTAGGCAACATCCACTATGTGTGTACTAGACTAGTGAATGAAAGTATATTCAATGGTGGAAAGGATTAGCACTCACTGATGAATTCTTACCAATGTGATTGATGGAATAACCTTGTTTTTTCAGGAAAATCCAAAAGTAGTTTGTGAGCAGAATCAATGTACAATACTGGTTGAATTTCTGGACACTAAAAACTATTGATAATCTTTCTCTCTCCTATGTAAGTTATCAACTTCACTGCAGTACTCTTTAAATTGAATGGCTGGGCTCCTTCTCTCAAGTACTGAAATGTATGTTGACCTCTCACAGTGGCAGATATCCTGGTGTCTACTTCCATCTTAAGAGGCTTTCAATTTACCAGGAACAGTAATGAGAATTATCTTGCTAACTTGCACATTAAACAGGGAATGAACATCTAAGTCATTGGTGCAATCTTCTTTCACATTATATACTCGTGATGCTCTCATTAATCGGCCACTGGGTAGATGTGACTTGCTTTTGCACCACAATACTTTAAATGGTCTTTTCCAAGATAGAAAAATATTCAACCTCTTTGGACCTCCAGGATTCAGGGGAATAGTTACCCCCATAACAGTAACATTCTGCTTCAATCTTTGCCAATTGATTTCTTCTTCTAAATCTTTTTGCTTTAGCTATGCCTGAAATCACTTGTAGATCATAGATGATCATAGAATCACTCCAGTGCAGAAGGAGGCCACTCAGCCCATCAAGTCTGCACCAACCACAATCCCACTGAGGCCCTATTTTTGTAACCCCATATATTTACCCTGCCATTCCTCTGACACTTGGATCAATTTAGCATAGCCACTCAACCTAACCCACACATTTTTGGGCTGTGGGAGGAAACCGGAGCACCTAGAGGAAACCCACACAGACATAGGGAGAATGTGCTTCACTACTACAATTTTGTTTTTGATGCTCATGCTGACTGCAGGTTCCTGCTTAATTGGTAAATTACATCATTTTATACATTTTGTAACTCTTGTGCACTCTGTTCAGCACTATCCAGTGTCAGCACTATCTCCAACGCTCACTCGAAATTTATATCAGCCTGTGTTAGTAACTTCCATTGAATAGCCTCACTATTCACCCCACAGACTAATCACAGACTAATCAGTCCCACAGCATATCATTGAAAGTGGCTCTAAAGCCGCAGTACTCTAAGATTTGCTTCAACTTGGTATTGAAGCAAATATACAAATCACAATAGTTTACTCTATGGGTCTCCCCCTCTCGAATTAAATATCTGAAATGTGATTGATGGTTTTGGATGGAAATGTGACTTTGCCAGTTCAACAACTCACTGAATGACTTGGAGTGGGATGTGCTTGGGGTTTGTGAATCTGTGAATCACATTGCAAGCCTGGAGACATCAAAAGTATCTATCCGTCCAAATGGGGGCATGTTTCTAATTACTTTTCTTTCTCTCAACGTTACTCAACTGCAATGGAAACTGCATACTCACAGTTCAAAGTTCACTTTTGCCCTCTTTGCCAAAATAATAATTCTTGTTCACCGCTTAAGTGAAAAACAACACATTTATTTACAGTTAAAAGCTACACAGAAACTTGCAGCCTGTGGCTGTGGCCAACTCCTGAGAAGGTCCTAGAACAGAAACCCCTGCTTACCAGGGTGATTTCCCCTCTCTTCACCCTGCTCTCTGATTGATTCTCCGGTCATGCGGGGCCCTTAATTTGCAGATTGGTCCTTAAAGGCACAATTGGATGGTCATCATAGTGAAATAGAAAGAGCCACTGAGAGGTGATACCAGAGTTGTTAATTCCTTTTCAGGAAAGAAAGAGGAATTAGGGAACATTAAGAAAAATGACCAGTTGTGTTCCTGATTGTGGCCGCAGGCTGGACACATTGTCAACATGTTCAGAGGCTGATCCTGGATCTTGAACTAGATCTGAACTTCAGCTTTGTGCATTCTCTGCAGCTTCGAACTGCTTATTTAACAGAAAGCAGAACGTATCCCGAGCCTGACACTCTTTGCAGCTGAACTGAAACAAACCCTTTTATAAAGTATAATTAACAGCTTTAGCCATGGTGCAGACAGAGATTACAGGGCGAATTTTCTACAGGCTACAGACTGCTAGAGGCACTTGTGGATTCTGCTTTTTGTCCACAAATGTGTCTGATGGGCTAATTTTTGTCTGAGATGCATTTTGTCTACAGAACTGTGGGACTTTAAGATGTACATATATATTCTAAAAATATAATCTTTTGGCAGAAGTTCAAGAGTAATTTTCTGTACATTTATTCAATCCTTTTCCCCTTCTTCAAATTTCTGATTTTTTTTGGATGTAAGTAACCTTGTCCACCCAAGGCTAACGGAGAATGCCGTTCTGTGAGCCTCACCAGTCCCGATTCTGGGGCGGGCTTGCTGGTAAAATTCCGGCTGTGGTATCCAGAAACACATCATAGGGACATTAGGGTCAGAGGTCATTCATCCCTTGGGCCTGCTTCACCACTCGGTTAGATAATGGCTGACCTGCATCTCAAGTTCATTTACCTGCCTTTACTCCTTATTCTTTGACACATTTACCTCACAGAAATCTACCTATCTCAGTCTTGACAGCTCCAACTGTTCCACCATCCTCCAGCTTTTAAGGGAGGAGAATTCCAAATGTCTGCTATATTTTGTGTTTAAAAAAGTTCCTCCTGATTTTGTTCCAGAACAGAATACCTCTAATGTTAGGATTGTATCCAGTCTTTCTTGACTTTCCCCCTCACTGGTGAAAATTATTTCTCCATATCTAATCCTGTCAAATTCTTTTGACAAGGTCATCACCTTGATCAGATCATCTCTCAATTAATTAAAGGCTCTTAGGGCTTTGAAAGACGTATACCAATAGACACGTGAAAGTACAGACTAACTTCTGGAATGGGTGTGCAGTGAATGGAATATCTGCCCTGTCCTACTTGTGATGATACTGTACCTTTAAGAAATGTATCTCAATCATGTTTTTTTGCAAGATTTTATAGTTGCTGTGATGCCTCACCCAGTCTCCTCTAACTGTTACTGAAGCAATATGAGATATTATGTTGTTTTTATTCTGAACTAATGCAGGGTCCTGTGGTTTTTAATGATCCTTTGGGATTTTGGGCTGGAGCGTGATTGACAGTTTATATCACATGGCTAGGGACAGCTATACTCCACGGAGAAGTCCAGGTTTCAGTTTCATTTTCTCAGATGCCGTTGAGACTTGAGACTGAAAGCAGTGTCCCTTGTTTTCCCTCCTTGGAGTTGGAATTTTAGTTTCAGGTCAATTACTGCTAGAAGTTGGTGGAAGAAGGCAGTCTTTCTCTCTCTCTTTCTCTCTTTCTTCAGAGGGATTTTGAGAAGTTCCAGGATTGGGAAGCCTCAGAGAATTGATCTGACATTCAAAGGACCAATTCACGTAAGTGTTGGGAAGCTGAGAATCCAGCATCATATGCGTTACTTTTTGTGCCAACTCCAAAAAAAGGTGCAAGGATTAAGAGAGAGATTAAAATGATTTTCACAAACAAATTGGAATCATCATAGAAATATTGTAACTCGGGACAGTAATGGGAAATATACCCAAAACCATTAAAATTTTAAAGTCCATTTATTTATAGAGACTGCATGTCACGATGACATTTACCTTCTTCCTTAAGTGTATTTAGGGCTAAGCTTTTCAGCTTTCCATGCCAATTTAATGATGAAGCGATTTCTAATGAAAGATACCTGAAAAGAAAGAATGAATACTTGAAGGGTAAGACTACAAGGAAAACGAAGGAGATTGGGACTGATTGGATAGTTCTACTAAAGAGCAATCACAGGCACAAAGGACCGAATGGCCACTGCTGTGCTATATTATTCTATCACTCTATGAATTATTGCTGGGTGCTGCTTGTGAATATGTACTTTCTGCAGGGTTCCACCCTGAGTTGAATGGTAGTATTGGGAAAATAATATTATTGTCTCATCGTACAACAATATGACGGATGTTTAGTGACATACACCAATCAATTGACTTTGTTCAACGTGCTGCATTTGTAAGCAGTCACTTTGTTGCAATATCAGAATGTGCTTTATTTTATTCAACATCCACTTGTGGTCTTTTGCCATGCCTTCAACAACTTGACCCTCCAAACCTGGAACTGGAAGCTCTGGAGGTAAATGTGACAGTGGTGTTGCGACCCAGTGAGGAGGTCCCCCATTTTGTTACACCCCCAGATGGGGAGGATGAAACTGGCTCCCCCTTTTTGCCAACCTCCTCAGTTGTTTTGCGGCAAAGGTTTGTTTGATATCCTTTCCCCATGACTAACTTTTCCCAATCCAGATGTGTTTACGTTATATAAGGAGCCAAGTTAACCAGGCTATCATGAGTCAACAGAAGTATGAATTTATCATTTACCCAAGGAAATATTATAAACTAATAGGGGTGGCATGGTGGCACAGTGGTTAACACTGTTGCCTCCTTGCACCAGGGACTGGGTTCAATTCTGGCCTTGGGCCACTGTCTGTGTGGAGTTTGCACGTTATCCCGAGTCTGCATGAGTTTCCTCTGGGTGGTCCGGTTTTCTATCACAGTCCAAAAGTGTATGGGTTAGGTTGATTGGCCATGCTAAATTGACCCTAATGTCAGGGGATTAACAGCATAAATACATGGGGTTATGGGATAGGACCTGGGTGGGATTGTGATTGGTGCAGACTTGATGGGCGGAATGACCTCCTTCTGCACTGTAGGGATTTTATGGATTATGGATAAAGATGTTATGCACACACATACGCACACACATACACACACACACATGCACACACACACACAGACACACACATCAGTGTGGTGTAGATGGTGGTACGTTGCAGCCATTAAATTGGGTGACTTCAGCACAGTTGACTTTGTCAGTTTGTCAGACATTTGTTGGTTTGTCTCAGAGGAAAAAGGTGACCTGTTTGTCTCTCTGGAGGGTAGCACAGTGTTTGCACTGCTCCCTCACAGCGCCAGGGACCCAGGTTCAATTCCAATCTGTGTGGAGTTTGCACCTTCTCCCTGTGTCTGTGTGTGTTTCCTCCAGGTACTCCAGTTTCCTCCCTCACTCCAAAGATTGACCATACTAAAATTAACAATATGCCAGAGAGATAAGCAGGCAAATATGAGGGATTATGGGAATAGGCTTGGGTAGGATTGTGATCAGTGCAGACTCGATAGCTGAATGGCCTCCTTCTGCATCACAGGGATTCAATGATTCTATGAATTGAAAAAGCTACCTGATTCTTCCTGTTTGCTGCCCCCAGCAAAGGGGAAGTGAGAGAGAGAGAGAGAGAGAGAAACATTTCTTGCTTCCGTATTCTTCTTTTCTCACTGGTGGTTCAGCCACTTTTTAACCATTTTCTCCATTTTTTCCTGGGAGGGTAATATCAGGTCTTGCACTGATCTCAAAACATTTTACACATTCTAAGATACAAATCAACAGGAGATGGATGTTCCTGGATGTCTGATGAAATGTAAGAAGCAGTACATGATCTCAAAAACACAGGCAACTCAAGGCCAGCCTTTTGCATTTCCTATATCGTTCTTTCAAGTGCCAGTGTTTAGAGTGGGCTAGATATCTCTTCAGGAACAAAATAATCATTACCAAGCACTCCCTTTCTCCTGGTTACGTCAATGAAGTGTCCAATAAGCTGGAGTAGCACAGTGCTTGCTCTTGTTAGTTGAAATTCATGGAGAACTTCTGGAATAAATACTGCTCAAGTGTTGGTGAGATCTTGACAAGAGTCTCAGAAAGTCTATTGGTTTGATTTAGATTTTCCATTCTTAGTATCAGCAGCAATAAACATGGAATAGCGTATGTTCCTTTAGCAGTGTTGAAATCGACATTAACACTGTATTTCTCCCAGTGAGATGTTCACCGTTAGGATTGGGTATTAGTTAAAGATTTTGGCATATCACATAGTCTCTTTGATGTGCATTTTAAACGGGAAGAAGTATTTTGGATTCATTTTTTGAATGCTTTTCCTGCATCCTTGGTTGAGAGCCTGGAATTCCATTAGAATGTTGAAACAATTGCACCCAAGGGAAGACGTTGCTCTCTCGTCCATTCTTTACTTTACACATTACACATTATTTATTTCCACAAGATTAAAATGTTTTAGTGCTTATGGTTTCTGCTAATGATACTTCAAAGGAGTCTTAATGATTGATACTTTTATTAGACTGAAGTGAAAAGGGCTTTTTGAGTAAATAGGAAGTTGTGAATTCAAATTTTTTTGATAACTTTTTTTTACATTACCTATTATCACTCTAAGGTATGGTGGTGAATGGATATGGAATTGCCATAGCTTAGCATGTATTATATTAGGTGCCATAAGGGTTGTTAGGGGAATATGCAATGCATACATTAGCATGGATGGGGCCCAGGGAGAATAGATATCATAGAAATCCTACAGTGCAAAAGGAGACCTTTCAGCCCATCAGGTCGGCATTGATAACAATCCCCCCCTCTCCCCCCGGCTCTATTCCCCCGTATTGACCCTGCCAGTTCTGCTGACAATAAGAGACAAATTAGCATGGCCAATTCATCTTTGCACTGTGGATAGAAAATAGAGCACTCACGCAGACATGGAGAGAATGTGCAAACTCCAGATAGACAATCACCAAAGGCCAGAATAGAATCCATGTTCCTGGCACTGTGAGACAGAAGTGCTAACCACTGTGCCACCGTGCTGTCCATGTGAAGGTGGAGGTGGGTGAGGAATTAGGGTCAGAGTATTAATTATAACTAGGGTGAAGTCCCAAACCCTGAGACAGGCCTTTTAGCCAGTCCACCTTAGTTTATTCACCAGAGTGACAAATAGACTTATATTAACACTGCAATGAATTTACTGTGAAAATACCTTAGTCGCCACATTCTAGCACCTGTTCACTTACATAGAGGGAGAATTTAGTAACGCCAATGCACCTAACCAGCATGTCTTTCAGACTGTGGAAGGAAACTGGAGCACCCAAAGGAAACTCACGCAGATATTGGGAGGACGTGCAAACTCTGCATTGACAGTAACTCAAGCCAGGAATTGAACTCAGGTCCCTGAGCTGCAAGGCAGCATTGCTAACCATTGTGCCACCGTACCACCCACTTCAACACCGTGCAGGTTCTGTGCTTCTAAACGCTTTTCAGAGAAATAGACCCAAATTCGTGATTGTACTCTGAAGCCTCACAGAACAAAAACCCTGTCCTTCTTGGCACTTTCCCCCAAAACAGGCATGCGGAACTAGGAAATTTCTTGACTCCTGCTACCTGTTTTGAAGGGAAAACCTGGCCCACTGATCCCTGGGAGTTCCACACTTGTGAATTAATACAAAGGATTGTATGGAAAATGGGACACTTTTTAGTTAAAGTATAACATAGTTAGAAACATATTAAAACTTCCTCTCTTCTTCTTCCAACAACGGAAAGATGATGACTTAATTATTATCGTTCGACCATTAATCCAGAAATTCAGGCTAATGTGACCTGGGTTTGAATCCCACCACGGCAGATGGTGGAATTTGAAATTAATAAAAAATATCTTGAATTAAGAATCTACTGATGACCATGAAACCATTGTCAATTGTCAGGAAAACCTATCTGGTTCACCAATGTCCTTCAGGGAAGGAAATCTGCTGTTTTTACACGGTCTGGCCTACATGTGATTCCAGAGTCGCAGCAATGTGGTTGACTCCCAACTGCCCTCAGCCAGCTGGGGATGGGTAATAAATGCTGACCAGCCAGTGATGTCCATGTCTCACGAATGAATTAAAAAAAGATTCCTAACCTCAAATGAATGTTCCCGCTCTAGTGTCCCTGTGATTTTTTTTTCATTTTCCACACTCTGTAATGAATAAAGCATCATCAATAAAACAGGGTGACAAACACCATGACATTTGCAGTGCTGCACATTCCCCTATTTTCAGACATTAACAATTTGTTTTGGACGAATTTTTGCAAGACTTTGCAACAATTTCAATCTCTTGTTGTTAAAGCTGTATTCAAAACCTGGTTAGAATGAGTAAGCTTCACCTGGGAGGAGACACCATGTAATTAATATGTTAGTGCTGCAAAATTGTAAGCACAATCTAACATGAGAAACTGTCCTTTGTGTTCTGCTGTTTAGTCTTAAAGAAAACCTGGTGAAGGCTAGAATCATAGAACCCTACAGTGCAGAATGAGGCCCTTCGAGTCTACACTGAACATAATCCCACCCAGGCCCTACCCCCATATCATACCCACTAATCCCTCGATACTAAGGGGCAATTTCGTAGCAAGACCAATCAACCTAACTCACACATCTTTGGACTGTGGGAGGAAACACACGCAGACACAAGGAGAATGTGCAAACTCCACACAGACAGAGACCTGAGCCGGGAATTGAACGCAGGACCCTGGATCTGTGAAGCCGCAATGCTAACCATTGTGCTACTGTGCCGCTACAGTTAACTGGTACGCACATGAGTTAATCACAAATCTGTAATTATTTAACACCTCGATTCTGGCCTGTGACAACTCAAGAATGAAAAATGCAGTGATTTACTCTGTTACCCTGGTCCCTCTTCAGGGCCTCCTTGGAAAATAGTAATAATGGGATAAATGGCCTCCCTCCATTTCCATATGTCGGACCTAATTAACTATCATCTTTTGACTTCCATAGGATGGGTTTGAATGTGCAGGCGTGCTGTGAGCCAGGATAGATGGGAAATGTAAGAAATACAGAAATATCTGTGGCAGGTCTATCAATGACTTTTTAATGTGGCCACTTCATTCATATCTGATTCACAGCTTTCCTGCCCATACCCCATTAGCAGATAAGAAAATCAGCAGGTGCAGCTTCAACAGTCGAGAAGCTTGACATCCACCCGCTAACACCCACCCCACTGACACCCACTCACTGACACTCACCCATTCACTGACACTAACCCCACTGACACCCACCCACTGACACCCACCTACTAACACCCATTCACTGGGAACCATTCACTGACACCCATCCACTGACACCCATCCACTGACACCCACCCACTGACACACACCCACTGACACCTACCAATGACACCCACCCACTGACACCCACCAATGACACCCACCCCACTAACACCCACCACTGACACCCACCCCCTAACACTTACCCACTGACACACATCCCAATAACAGTCACCCACTAACACCCACCACTGACACCCACCCCCTAACACTTACCCACTGACACACATCCCAATAACAGTCACCCACTGACACCACCCCCTAACACCTACCCACTGACACACATCCCAATAACAGTCACCCACTGACACCCACCCCTAAACACCTACCCACTGACACACATCCCAATAACAGTCACCCACTGACACCCACCCCCTAACACCTACCCACTGACACACATCCCAAAACAGTCACCCACTGACACCCACCCCCTAACACCTACCCACTGATACACATCCCAATAACAATCCCACTGACACCCACCCACTGACACACATCCCAATAACAGTCACCCACAGACACCACCCCCTAACACTTACCCACTGACACACATCCCAATAACAGTCACCCACTGACACCCACCCCCTAACACCTACCCACTGACACACATCCCAATAACAGTCACCCACTGACACCCACCCCCTAACACCTACCCACTGACACACATCCCAATAACAGTCACCCACAGACACCCACCCCCTAACACCTACCCACTGACACACACCCCAATAACAATCACCCACTGACACCCACCCACTGACACCCACCCACTGACACCTAGCTCGCAAAGGATAGTTCTTTTGCAAATTGGCCACAGTACTTTTTCAAGAGAAACAGCTTCACATGCACATGCACACGCACACACACGCACACACACAAGTATAGATGGCTTAGTAAGAGGTTAGGTTAATAGGATTTTTTGTATAGTTCATGAAAGAAATGTGTGATTATTTGTTCCTTGGCTGCTCTCGATGCAGTGATTCCACATTGTAGCTTTTTAAAAAACTAATTCGTGAGACATGGGCATCAGTGGCTAAGCCAGCATTTATTGCCCATCCCTAGTTGCCCTTGAGAAGGTGGTGCCTTCTTGAATCACTGCAGCCCATGTGCGGTGGGTTGACCCACAATGCCATTCAGGAGAGAATCCCAGGATTTTGACCCAGCTACTGCGAAGGAACGATGATATATTTCCAAGTCAGGATGGTGATTGGCTTGGAGGGGAACGTGTAGATGGTAATGATCCCATATATCTGCTGCCTTTGTCCTTCTAGATGGATGTGGTCGTGGGATTGGAAGGTGTTGTCTAAGGATCATTGGTGAATTGCTGCAATGCATCCTACAGATAGTGCACACTGCTGCTACTGTCAGCGGTGGAGGGAATGGATGTGATGACAATAAAGTGGGCTGCTTTATCCTGGAGGTGTCAAACTTTTTGAGTGTTCTGCTGTCCCCCTGGGTGTCGTTGCATGGAGCATATTTTCTTCTGAAAGAATTATGGCTTGCAGACAGTTTCTCTTCTCAGCATAGTTCTTTTGCAAACTGGCCACAGCACTTTTGACAGAGAGAGAGAGCGAAAGAGACAATTTCAATCAGCCTTTTCAGCAAAGTATTGTCTTTTGTTCTTTGCTGCTTTATGAGTGCGTCCTTTACTTGGCGTACATTCTAGAGAAATTCTATTAACTCATGTCCGCTGCGGTTATTGTTTCAGTAATTGCATTTTGAAGTTTCATTTCAGAAACACTTGTAAAGTGTCAGGATTGTGTAAACTGACAGGAATAGGATCTTTTACATTCCCCAGAAGAATGAGTATATGTCTTCACCCCATTTGATGGTGGTTGTTCATCTATCGTCATTGATGAGGACCTTGACACCATTCGTCATTTTGAGACTGGATGCGGTGTGTCCAAAGATGGCTGATCAGGCAAATTCGGGCACGGAATGTCCTGGCACATACTGGACAGACTGATGTAGACACTGTAATTGTTGCGCTCTGGACTTGCACAGCTCGCCCTTAAGTTGTGCTTCAGTAATACATCTTGTTTCGTGAGCTTGACAGCCTTTGTGGATGAGGCAGCGCCAGGTAGAGTGGTTTTGTGCCAGAGTTTCCCAGGTGGTTGTGTCAATGTCAAGCGACTTTAAGGAGGCTTTGAGTGTGTCTTTGAAATGTTTCTTCTGCCCTTCATGTGAGTGTCTTCCAACAGAGAGTTCCCCAAAAAGGAGCTGCTTGGGTATGCGCTTGCCTGACAGAAGGATGACATGACCTGCCCACTGGGTTTGTGCTCTCATCAGCAGTGTGTGGACTGATGGTAGACTTGCTCTAGAGAGAACTTCGGTGTCTGGTACTTTGTCTTGCCATCGGATGCGTAATATTCTGCGAAGTCAAGTCATGTGGAAACGATTGAGCTGTCTTGCATGCCTTCGATACACAGTCCACATTTCACAGGCATACAGGAGGGTAATGAATATCATGGTGGTGTAAACCTTCAGTTTTATTGCTGGGCTGATTCCTCAACGTTCCCATACAGTGGAGTGCAGTCTACCGAAAGCAGAACTTGCCTTTGCTATTCTGCAGTTAAATTCTGTATCAATAGTCACTGCTTGGGAGAGGGTGCCTATAGTTTCTGCCTTTTGATTGTGATTATGGATTCTATGTGTGGAGCATGAGGAGCAGGCTGGTGCACGACTTCAGTCTTTTTAATGTTAATGGTGAGTCCAAAGTTGTCACAAGCAGTGGAAAAAACGTCCATACTGACTTGCATTTCTGGCTCTGAGCCAGTGTACAAGGCGCAGTCATCTGCAAAGAGGAAATCTCTCAGAACAGTTTCTTTCACTTTGATAATAGCTTGAAGTCTCCTCAGGTTGAAGAGATTCCCATCCACTCTGTACTTGAGGCTGATTCCACCAACACCGTTCTGGAAGGCATCATTCATCATGGCAATAAACATCATGCTGAACAGTGTGGGTGCAAACACACAGCCCTGTTTGATGCCATTGGGACTGGGAATGCCTCAGAGTATTCTCCGCCATCCATAGTGGTATCATGGAACTGGCGTATTATCTGAATGAATCTGGGGGGGCAGTCGAACTTTGACATGATCCTCCACAGGCTTTGTCGGCTTACAGTGTCGAAGGCTTTCACAAGGTCAACGAACGTTGTGTAGAGCTCGCGATTCTGCCCCTGAAACTTCTCCTGAAGTTGGCACGCAGCAAAAATCACGTCAGTAGTACCATGATCTTTGTGGAAGCCACACTGTAACTCTGGAAGCAGGCCCAGCTCCAGATGAGTGACCAGATGATTTAGCAGGACTCTTGCGAGGGTTTTTCCTGTGATGGAGATGGAGAGATATTGCATCGATCCAGGAATTTCTCCATTGCTTGTGAAGGCCCCACATCTTTAATAAATCCAACCAGCTTTTTGCATCCTAATGGATGTCTGGGTCTCAGCCAAGCGTACGTAATAAGACTTGACTGTGAGCCCAGGCATCCTTTAAGCTTGTTGAAACAACTGCAGCCCAAGGAAAGCATTGTTTGACTGAAAGCTCAAGCTCCCCGTTGTCAATTTCATATTGTTTCTGTACGCAGGTTAAGTAGTTTGAAGGGTTTGTGCCTTCTGCTACTAATATTTTAGAGAAGATAAATGATCAACACTTTTATTAACTTGCAGGAAATTACCTTTTTCATCATAGGAGGAAGTTATGAATTAATTACTTTATTTGAAGCTTTTTTTTTAACATATACCGCTCTACACAATAGGGTTCACTGGTTCCAATCATGTGTTGTGGTTTAATTCATAATTTTCTCCTATGTTCAATAAAAGTCTTTGACTACAGAAGTTAAGGAAAATGTCAATGGGCATGGAACTGCAACTTTTCAGACTTGAAATGTTGTCTTTATTTTCTCCCCACAGATGCTGTGTTCCCTGTTAAGATTTTCTAGCATTTTCTGTTTCTGTTTCAGATTCCAGCATCCGCAGCATTTTGCTTTTCAGGAGCTGCTATAGCTTGGCATAGCAGCATGAAAGGACATGGGGTTGGTGGAGGTGCCATACATTGGCATAGGGAAAAGAAGGAGTTATGTGGTTAAGTGGAAGGGCACAGCTTGCCACAGTGGATGGGGTATGGGTGCATTATGAAAATGGGAGGACCTCTGTGTTTTTTTATTTTAACTGGGACAAAGTCCCGTAGCACAAGGCAGCCCCATCTGTGGCTACCTCCAAACTACTTTGTAAGTTGGTTGGCCCAACTCCAACTCACACCTGCCCCCAGCAAATGGAGGTCCCATCTTTGTGGGCACTTCCTCCCACGCTGGACATGCCAAGCCAGGAACTGTCACCTTGAAGATGAAATTCCAGGCTAGAAAGTCTACCCACAGTCAACCCAGATGCAGGGATGAACGTTTTGTGCCTTGATCTTGGTATGTCTCAATCTGGGTTCCCGTGATAACTAAAGCACATTTGCTTGTTGTCTGCATTTGCTTAAATGACAATGTCTCAGCTTGTGACCTGACGGTCAAAGATACCACCCTCTGGCATTCGATGGGAACTATGGTAGGCTTGAAAGTTCCTGATTGTCGCCTATAACTCCTTGATTGACTGGCAGCTATAGTCCGATGTGTTGGTGATGGTCATTGTCTGAAGTCACATACCAACCAACTCAAGAGCAGCTTCTTCCCTGCTGCCATCAGACTTTTGAATGGACCTACCTCGCATCACATTGATCTTTCTCTACATCCTAGCTACAACTGAAGAGTTCTCTAAATTGGGCCTATACTGTTATGACACATTGGTGCTGCAGAGCATGGTAACATGGGGTGCCATGCCTGGCTTTGAACAGAAACAGACTTTATTCCAGAGATGTTCACTGTAATAGTTAAAATCTAGACTGCATGCAAGCCTCCAGAAGACCCAGTTAAGCATGGTGTGCCCATGTGGTTGTTCTCTTAGAGGATCCATGAGACAACACTGTAACTACTCCAAATATATAGGGAACTTCCTGTGTGAAAATTTGCCTGCCCTGTTGCCTACCTCAGAACAATCGCTGCACATCAAATGTAATTTAGTGACTATAAAGCATTTAGGATGTGCTAAGATAACAGTTCTTCCTGGTTGTATCACAGCTTGGTGTGACTCCTGCTCTGCCCAAGACCACAAAGAACTACAAAGTGAATGTAGCCCAATCTATCATGGAAACCAGTCTCCGATCCATTGACTCTGTCTACAATTCCCACTGTCTCAGCCAAGCAACCAGCATAATTAAGGACCTCATGCACCCTGGACATTCTTTGTTCCACCTGCTTACGTCGCGAAAAAGATACAAAAGTTTGAGGTCACTGATACAAGAACAGCTTCTTCCCCACTGCCATCAGACTTTTGAATAGAACTACCTTGCATTAAGTTGATCCATCTTTGTACTTTGGCTATGACAATAACACTACATTCTGCACCCTCTCCTTCCCTATGTACAAGATGCTTTGTCTGTATAGCGCGCAAGAAACAATACTTTTCACTGTATACTAATACATGTGACAATAATAAATCAAAAAATTAAATCAAATCAAATCAAATGGTTCTATATCACACAAGACATTCATTTTTCTTTTATTTGCTGACTTCTATCATATGTGATGAAAGGATGATGAGCTTATAGAACGCACTGAGCAACTGCCTGTTCAGCTCTGGTTACAGTGTAAAGACAGACACAGAAAAAAACATGAAGAGACCTGAACACTGTTTCGTATTTACCACAAAACCAAACAGGTGCACTGAAGTTTTATTATTAAAACAACACATTGAAACTGTCAAATTCAGCACATTTTGTGAAGCACGTTTGTCAATCCAAGCCTATGCCGCAACACAGAGAGGACTCGGAGTTTTATTTGGATCAATTAACATTTTGGCAATGTTCAAACTTCAATTTGATTTTATCTCACTGGGCACAGATCACTGTTTGTTAATTCTAATGGTTTTTATGGTGGAAACCCTGGATTTAATTTTGGCATTGACAACATCAAACCCGTTGGTTTTGATGATTGCTTCATTGTTGCAATTTGAGCTCATTTTCAGTGGGGTTATCTCGGGTGATGCTTGTGAAGTGGAAAGATTTTTTTGATGATGTCGATGGTTTTTATCAATCCACCTAACCCGCACATCTTTGGACTGTGCGAGGACTCCAGAGCACCCAGAGGAAAACCACGGGGAGAACGTGCAAACTCCACATAGTCACCTAAGGTTGGGATTGAATCCGCGTCCCTGGCACTGTAAGATTTATTTTGTTTGCTGCCTCGATTCAGCTCTGAGGAGGTTTTGACCTGTTATGGCCTGATATTAGTGAGGATCCATGTCACCTTGGTGTCACAATGTTGAAAGCAAAAATGCTTGCGTGGAAATTGGGCTTAATTCCTGCAATACTGTTAATAATGTTGTTTGGGATTTGCTTTTGAATTTTTGTACTAGAGTTACTCTGCCCCGGAGATTGGATCAAATAATTTTACACACTACAAGGAAACAGAGTTTGGATTTATAAAGAATATTGTGCTCCTTCACTGCACAATTGATATAGGTAGACAAGGGCAAGTTTAAGATCCCAAAAGGGTTAGAATCCTCCTGATTCATACCCTGTTCTATTTCCCCTCCTTCAGGAAATTGATGGGGGAAATCGACCATTCATTGCTGTGAGTTAGAATCACAAAATCTTACAGGGCAGAAGGAGGCCATTTGGTCCATTGGGCCTTAACTGACAACAATGCCACTCAGACCCTATCCCCGTAACCCCACGTATTAACCCTACTAATCCCCCTGACACTAAAGGGTGATTGAGATGGCCAATTATCCTAATAGCGTCAACCACAATCCCGCTCAGATTCTACCCCATACCCCCATGCATTTACTAGATAGTCACCCTGAAACTAAGGGACAATTTAGCATGACCAATCCACCTAAACCGCACATCTTTGGACTGTGGGAGGACTCCGGAGCACCCAGAGGAAAACCACGCAGACATGGGGAGAACATGCAAACTTCATACAGTCACCCAAGGTTGGATTCGAACCCTGGTCCTTGGCGCTGTAAGGCAGCAATGCTAATCACTGTGCCACGGTGCAGAGATGTTCATTGCTAACATCGTTCCTTGCTATTCTTGATTATTTGCTCTGCTCAGTATTACTGGTGTCTATGTAGGTCACTTCAGCTTTTTGTGTGTTCCATACTGCCTGAATATATTGCATATAATTAAGATAATTGCAAATTATCTACGAAAAGAATACATCTTGTGAGTTGAATACATTCCTTTCTTATTTTTTCTTCTTTCTTAACGTATCACTTAGATTGCTAGGAATATCAGTAATGTCTCTCCCTAAAATTTCATCTCTGTAACATAACCCTTTTGTTATGAGTTTGTGTTCCAATTGTACATATCATCGAATCATAGAATCCGTACAGTGCAGAGGGAGGCCATTCGGCCCATTCGGCCTTCACTGACAGCAATGCCACACACACCCTATCCTCGTAACCCTACGTATTATCCCTGTTAATGCCCCTGACACTAAGGGATGATTGCGATGGCCAATCATCCTAATTTGCACATCTTTAGAGTGTGAGAGAAAACCGGAGCATCCAGAGGAAACCCGCACAGACATGGGGAGACTCTGCACAGACAGTGAGCTGAGGCCAGAATGAAACCTGCGTCCTGGAATTGTGAAGCAGCTACGCCACCATGTCATCCTAGGCTAATTCTAGTGGACAGAATATAAATGCAATTGTTGTCCTCTTCGATAGTTTGAATCTTAGAATGTTTGGGGTAGGTTTTCAATTTGTCAGCTGGGCACAAGACTATGTTCCACTATTTTAAAAACTGCTAGGTTTTTATCGATGGGAGCTCAAAGTCATGACGTTTATCTGAGTGATTAGTGGCAGCACCCATATGAAAGTCTGATGCTATCTACAGTGATCCACCAAACTTTACATGGCATGGTGAAGCTAGATGGTTGCAGACAGAATGCGGTCCCTAATCAGTGAAACTGCTTTTCAGGAATAACTCAGTCTTCACCAGTTCATTGGCTCTTTGGCTTGCTTCGTGACTGCCTATAATTGCTCCCTTAGCTAAACTACTCTAACCTCTTTCTGTTGCCGATGAGAGAAGTCATTCTGACTTTCAGAAATCAGGTTTTACATCCCTCACAATTTTTATTTCCCTTGACACTAGGTGAGATTTTCCACGCAACCTGATGCTATGGCAGGTGCCACCTTTTATTGACTGGCAGTTAGATCTTCTGGTCCCGCTGTTTTAACAAGATTTACTGGTTGAATGCATCCATCATCACCGAGAAACCCATGGCAGGGATGTGCCATTGGCAAGACCAGAAGATTCCACCAGCCGGAACATTTGGAAAGGAAGGGAAATTGTTTGGGGAAAGAAATGGTGCTATCGTTGTAAAACACCGTGTGCTAAAAACATGCAAACTCCCTATCTTTAATCCCAAATTTACTGTTACACACACCTACACTAACACAAATGCAGTGTAGCCTATCTATTTCTTACATTAAGTTTGGCTGTATTACTGTGTAAGTGTGCAAGATAAAACCACACAATAAGAACAGTTTAGGATGTCTTGTGGAGCCAGTAAAAATTCTCCAAAAGAGCAGACTATCCTCCCTCTCCCTGTAATTCCATACATTTACCATCGTTAATCCACCTAATCTGCACACTTTAGGACACTAATGAACAGTTTCCCATGGCTACTCCACTTAACCCACACATTTTTGGACTGTGGGGGGGAACGGGGGGGGGAACCAGGGCACCCAGAGGAAACTCATGCAGACATAGGGAGAACTTGCAAACTCCACACAGATAGTTACCCAAGGCTGGACAATGCCAGGCCAAGCTAGAGTCCCAGGCTAGCTACACAGACCCCCATTGACTATGGCAAGGATTGCAAGACATAACAGGCTATAAGATGAAGGCATGTAAAACCGTCAGCTCCAATGGACTCCTCCCCAATGAGCTCAATGCATTCTAAGCCCATTTTGAGCACAAGATCAGTGAGAGCATGCCTCCGCCCCTGAAGCCTCGAGCCAATCCGAAGTCACCATTGCCAATATCAGAGCTGCTTCTTGGAAGTCAACTAGTGGAAAGCAACTGGACTGGATGGGGTACCCGGACAAGCACTCAGATTTTGTGCGGACCAGCTGGCAGGATTATTCACAAACATCTTTAATCTCTCCTTACACTTCTCTGACTACTTCAAAAAGATGACCATCATCCCAGTACCAAAGAGAAGCCAGGCAATGTGCCTGAATGATTATCGGCTAGTGCCTCTGAATACATTATTATGAAATGCTTCAAAAGGGGAGTCATGGCACTAATCAATTCCAGCCTCCCGGATTACCTGGATCCACTACAGTTTGCCTAAAGAGGGAAAAAGTCCACAGCAGATGCCATTTCCCTGGCCCTGCAGTCAACCCCGGAACTCCTGGATAATAAAGATACTTACATCAGACTCCTAATTATTGCCTGCAGTTCAACCTTCAACACCATTATTCCCCCAAAACTCATCTCGAAACTCTGTGGCCTAGGCCTCAGCTCCTCCCTCTGTGACTGGATCCTGAATTTCCTAACTCACAGGCACAGTCAGCAAGAATAGACAACAATACCTCCTCCACAACCATCCTCAACACCAGTGCCCCACAAGGCTGTGCTCTCAAACCTCTACTATAATCCTCATTCACCTATGACTGTGGCCAAATTCCCCTTCAATTCAATTTTCAAGTTTGCTGATGACACCACCACAGTGAGTCGGATCTCAAACAATGATGAGACAGAGTATAGGAATGAGATAGAGAATCTGGTGAACCAGTGCAACAACAATAATCTCTCCCTCAATGTCAACAAAACGAAGGAGATTGTCATCAACTTCAGGAAGCATATGGAGAACGTGCCCCTGTCTACCTCAAAGGGGACAAAGTGGAAATGATGGAAAGCTTCAAGTTTTTATGGTCCAGATCACCAACAACCTGTCCCGGGCTCCTCATGCAGACACTATAGATAAGAAAGCACACCTACGCCTCTACGTTCTCAGGGGGCTAATGAAATTTGGCATGTCCGTGATGACTTTCACCAATTTTTAGAGATGCACCAAAGAAAGCATCCTTTCTAGATGTATCACAGTTTGGTATGGCTCCTGCTCTGCCGAAGACTACAAGAAAATACAGAGGGTTGTGAACGCAGCCCAGTCCATCATGCAAACCAGCCTCCCATCCATTGATTCTATCAACACTTCCTGCTGCCTTGGAAAAGCAGAGAACATAATCAAGGATCCTATGCACCCTGGACATATTCTCTTCCACTTTCTTCCAACAAAAGAAAGATGCGAAAGTCTGAGATCAACTGACTCAAGAACAGTTTCTTCTCTGCTGCCATTAGACTTTTGAATGGACCTACCAAAGTTGATCTTTCTCTATGCCGTAGCTATGACTGTACTGTGCACCCTCTTCTTTCCTTCTCTCTTAATTTTCATTATGAATGGTATGCTTTGTCTGTATAGCAAAAGAAAAAATACTTCTCACTGTATCCTAATACATGTGACAATCAAAAATCAAATCAAAAAGTCAAGTCTCCTGCACTGTGAGGCAGCAGTACTAGCTACTGTGCCACTATCCCAACCCAATAGTGAACACTGATGCAAAATAGCTATTTAATTCACCGGTGGTTTCCCAGTATCAATTTTCCAGACCCACTTTCCACAGGACAAACACACTTTTTTTAAAACTCTTTTCTTTTTTAAATATTTATTAAAAATCTCAGTGCTTTTGTATTTCTGGCTATTTGTTTCTTACTCTAATGTTTCCCTTCTTATCCTTTCTTTCCTTTCCTTCCTATCTCCCTTCCTTTTGCCGATCATATCCCTAGCAGGTAAGGGTATGGTCAGTGCAACTTGTGGGCTGAAGGGCCTGTTTGTGCTGTAGTTTTTCTATGTTCTATGCTATTATTAATCTATTACTCATCCTTTGCTATTCTGTGTATTCCGTCTAATTTTCTGACCGGTCTCTGCGCAATTGTATCTTTCTTTTAAAGTTTGATATTATTTTTAACTTTCCTGATGAATCACAGATGGTGGGTTTTTCCCTTGAACTTTCTTTTTCCTCATTGGGGTGTTTCCATTCTGTGAATTCTGAAATATCTCCTTAAATATTTGCCACTGCATTTCCATTAACCTACCCTTCAACCCAAATTTCCCAATAACCAGCTCAGCTTTCGTGTCCCCTCATCATTACCTTTATGTAAGTTTAAAGACACAGGACATGATTTTCCAGCCCTTCCCATTGCCACAACATTCTGGTTCCACCAAAGACAACATCCCTTCCTCCCCTTGGAGATTCCTCTTTGCTTCCTCACTTGAATAGCTTCCTGTACCACGGTCAGTCACTTCATCCACCCTGCAGCCCCCAACTCATCCAAAACAATTGACAAAACTTCAAAATCTGTTGAACAATTGGAAAGGTGGAGGAGAGTTAAAACTTCAAACACTAACTGCAGATGTGTTTACCCTGGATCAAAGTGGCATCCAAGAGCGTCCACATATCGCAGCTGTGTTCTCATTAATGATTTAATTATTTTACTTAGTTACATATGCGTATGGTATGTTAGCCTTCATAGGAAGGGGTATAGAATACAAGAGTAGGAGTCTGATGTTACAAGTGGTTAGGCCTCACTTGGAGTACTGCGTCCAGTTCTGGTCGCCGTACTACTGGAAGGATGTGGAGTCCCTGGATAGAGTGCAGAGGAGATTTACCAGGATGCTGCCTGGTATGGAAGGGCTGTCTTACGAGGAAAGATTGAACGCACTGGGGTTGTTTTCCCTTGAAAGACGTCGGCTGAGAGGGGATCTATTAGAGGTATATAAGATTATGAGGGGTATAGATAGAGTAAATGGTGGTAAGCTTTTTCCACCATTAGAATCGGATAGAACGAGGGGTCACGGCCTTAGGGTGAGGGGGGCTATGTATAAGACGAATATTAGAGGGCATTTTTTCACACAAAGGGTAGTGGGGGTGTGGAATGCGCTACCGAGTAGGGTGGTGGGAGCAGGCACGCTAGGGTTGTTTAAGGGTCTCTTGGACAGCCACATGAGCGGTCTGCAGATAGAGGGATATAGGAGGACTGTTTAAATACTTTATTTGTTTCCACAGGCTATTCGGTCCACCTTGTTGACCAACAAGGCGCACGCATTCGGCAGGTCGTGCGAGGGCTGCTCTTGGATGTTACTTCAGGAGTGGCCTAGTGCTTCATGTCGTTAGTGTATGCTTAAACTGGACCACCAGATGGGCAACATGACAGCTCAGAGACTATCGCTGTTGCTGTGCAGACACATGGATTTGGGCCTGTGTCTGCGGGAGTTTGCGCGTTCTCCCCATGGTTGCGTGGGTTTTCTCCGGGTGCTCCGGTTTCCTCCCACATCCCAAAAATGTGCTCTTAGGCTGATTGGTAACAAATTGTCCCTATATTGGTCTCTATATGTCATTAAGACGTTAGGACGGCGGCGCGGGCTCGTTGGGCCGAAGGGCCTGTTTCCCGTGCCGTGTTGTTCTTTGTTCTTTGTATATATTTTGTTAGCCTTTCCAACAGTTGCTGGACCATTTTGAACCTCAGGCATAGAATAAACCTTAGCCATTTTATCAGATACTCACCCATTAGTCAGTTTTTCTTTTCTGTAGCAGAGTAAGACCACTTTCTGAAGGTTGAGAAATTTAGAAAGTAGAAGGCAAAAGCCAAAAGAGAATCTCTTTCCATTCCCTCTCTATCTCCCATAACTATCCAACTCCCAGCACTTTATTCAAAATCATTTCTTGTAGTGAATCTTACCTCAAACACTTCTTCTTCCCATGTTCCAAATTTCCATTTGGAACCAATTTTCAAATCATAGAAATAGGCCCAGAAACTAAGGAATTCTGTTGAAAACCAGGAATGAGGTGAAACTTATGTAAATGGGCCCTGAACTCTATCATGAGTATAGAAACATAGAATCACAGAATCCCTATAGTGCAGGAGGAGGCCATTCAGCCTAATGAGTCTGCACTGACTCTCTGATAAGAGCATTCCACAAGGTCCTATTCCCATAACCACATGTCTTTATCCCACTCATCCCCCGCTCCCTTAACCTTCATTTCTTGAGACATTAAGGAACAATTTACCATGGCCAATCCACCTACCCTGCACATCTTTGAATAGAGAGAGGAAACCGGAGCATCCAGAGAAAACCCATGCAGACACGGGGAGAATGTACAGACTCCATTTAGTCGCCCAAGGCTGGAACTGAACCCAGGTCCCTGGCAGTGTGAGGGAGCAGTGCTAACCACTGTACCACCATGCCACCCCTCTCTCAGGCTCTCTCAGGCTGACATTTCCCTTCATTCATAATGCTCCTCTTACTCTTTCTTCCAACACATATCAATGATTGGTGTTAAAGCAAGAGAGCTTCAAAGAACAAAGTATAGCATAGGAACAGCCTCTTCAGCCCTCCAAACCTGCACCGATCATGATGCCTGTCTAAACTAAAACCGTATGCACACAGAGTCTGTATCATAGAATCATAGAATGTCCTCAGTATGCTTTCATTCCCATCTTATTCATGTGTTAATCTACTTCCCCCTTAAATGCCACTATTGTACCTGCTCCCACCACCTGCCCAAGTAGCATGTTCCAGATATTCACTGCCTTCTGTGTAAAAAACTTGCCTCGCACATCCCCTCTAAACTTCTTCCAATGCACCTTAAACATGGGTCCCTGGGTACTTGACTTTCCTACCCAAGGAAAGAGCATCTGACTATCCACTCTGTCTATGCCACTCATAATTGCAAATCTCTGTCGTTGCAGTGAGAACAAACTGAGTTTATCCAATCTCTCCTCATAGCTCATGCCTTCCAGACCAGGCAACATCCTGGTAAATCTTCACATCCTTCTGGTGGTATAGTGACCAGAATTGTACACAATTGTACACAATATTCTAAATGAGGTCTAACTAAGGTTCAGCTGCAGCATGACCCGCCAATTTTTATATTCAATGTCCTACTGATGAAGGCAAGCATGCCGTATTCTTTCATAACTACCTTATCCACCTGCATTGCCACTTTCAGTGATTAGTAGACTTGTATATCCAGATCTCTCAGCATCAGTACTCCTAAGGGTTCTGCCATTCCTAATCAGCCATGTGATGGAAAGAAATTTGAGCCTCTGTCATCACTATCTTCAGTTCCAGGCTACAATGGGCATGTAAAAGTGGATGTTACCACAGCAACTTGGACTCAATAAAGGCATGGGTGGGGGATTTAGCTTTCTGGCTGGTCTGGATTAGATTAGTGCCAACAGCATGATGTTTGATTCCCCTTCAGATTACTGTGAGGCCTTCCTCCTTACCTTACTCATGGGGGCACGATGGCCTACTGGTATTGTCGTTAGACTACTAATCCAAGAACTCAATTAACTTTCTGAGGAGTCGGGTTCAAATCCCACCATGGCAGATGTGGAATTTGAATTCAATAAAAGATATCTGGAACTAAGAATCTACTGATGACCATGAAACCATTGTCGTTTGTTGGAAAAACTCATCTAGTCCTTCAGGGAAGGAAATCTGCCGTCCCTACCTGGTCTGGCCTTCATGTGACTCCAGATCCAAAGCAATGCAATTGACTCTCAACTGCCCTGTGAAATGGCCTGGCTAATCACTCAGTCCAAGGGCTACTAGGGATGGGCAATAAATGTTAGCCATCCAGTGACACCCACGTCCCACAAATGAATAAATTAAAATGGTGGAATTTGGGACACTGTGGCTCAGATCTGCTTCCCGGCAGAGAATTGAAGGGGAATAAGGAGAGCAGCGAGATGAAGATAAACACGGATAATTGGGACTAGCTGGGAGGGCACCATGGCTGGCATGGACTGGTTGGGCCAAAGGGCCTGTTTCAGTGCTGCTCTCTCTCTCTGTATATGTTCAGTGAATGGCTATTCATATGCAATTTTTTACAACCATACTGTAACAAGAGACTGATAATAATTTCAATTAACTGCCACGTTTGAAAACCATCAATAAATTACTGTGAATTGAAGTGAAATTTGGCATGTTTATTTTCCCACAGATGCCAACTGGCTTCCAAATATACTGGAATTCTGATGCTGCAAATAACAGCCAAAACAATACAGCTCTGAAATGAAAACAGAAAATGTTAGGAACTGCAGAAAAAAAGTAGGTGAGTTCATGCTTTAGACATAGATCCTTTGTCAGCATTGCTGGAGAGAAAACCCTTAATAAACTGAAAGACATGGTTAGGGAAAAGTAAGAACTGGTTCTGCCAAGAGGAGAAATGCTGACTGCTGTCAGGGTGTGGGATTAATGGATTAAATGGTGCAGCAAACAGCTTTTTAGAAATTCTGAAAACAGATTAAAACTAGTGGATGATATAGATGAGTTTTCTCAAGTAAACACTGAGGAATGTGTGGCTCTGCATTGTTCCTTCAAAAGATGGGCTACTGGCTATAAAAAGTAGTGAGTCAAGATACGAGCTTCAAAAAATAAAGTTCAGAAGAGTGCTAGGAACCAGATATTTCTGAGTTCGCAGTTCGCACCAGTTAAGTGTAGGCTTTGATATCATTGTACTGGGAAACAGCAATGAGGCAATCAATAGGGTGGGGATGAAATTATGGGAGAGGCTGATGTGAGGAAATATGAAGCAGTCAAAAACTGTGAAGCAATGTTTACCCAACCAAATAACAACTTCAGGCTCTACCCAAGAGCTGAGAACTAGGTTGAGGGTTCCATACACCACACATACGTGTTGGACCTCACAATTCATCACTAGAAGCTTAGTAAACCCAATGTTGTTTGTGGTTGCAAGTCTTGCTTGTTGGTTTGTCTTGTTTGTAAGTTGCGGCCGTGGAAGTTTGCAAGCATCTGTTCACAGTGCATCACCCCACTGGTGATAATTCATCCATCAAAACGTGTAAAACACAAAGCCAGCGTTTGACCAAATGTGAATTGTGTTTGAGGAAGATTGAAGTCAATTGGGAATGGAGAGAAATCTTTCTGCTGGTTGGGGTTATACCCAGTATGAAGGAAAATGGCCGTGGCATGGTAACAGCAGAAACTCCTACAAAAACTCTGCAGCTCTGGCAACACCTGTGGAGATCCATAGAATTATAGAATATACAGTGCATAAAGAGGCCATTTGGCCCATCGAGCCTGCACCGACAACAATCCCACTCAGGCCCTGTTCCTGTAACCCCACATATTTACTCTGCAAATCCCCCTGAAACTAATGGACAATTGAACGTGGCCAATCAATTAATTAACCTGCACATCTTTGGAGTGTAGGAGGAAACAGAAGTATATGGAGAGAAATATAAAAACATAGAAGATAGGAGCAGGAAGAGGCCATTTGACCCTTTGAGACCACACTGCCATTCATTACTATCATGGCTGATAATCCAACTCAACAGCCTAATCCTGCTTTTTCCCCAGATCCTTTGATCCCATTCACCCGAGCGCTATATCCAGCCGCCTTTTGAATACATTCAATGTTTTGGCATCAACTACTTCCTGTGGTAATGAATTCCACAGGCTCACCACTCTTTGGGTGAAGAAATGTCTCCTCATCTCCGTCCTAACTGGTCTACCCTGAATCCTCAGATTGTGACTCATCGTTCTGGACACATCCACCATTGGGAGCATCCTTCCTGTATCTACCCTATCTGGTCCTGTTAGAATTTTATAAGTCTCTATGAGGTCCCCCCTCATTCATCTGAACTCCAGCAAAAACGACCCTAACCTAGTCAACCTCTCCTCGTACATCAACTCTGTCATCCTGGAATCACCCTGAAACAATTGGGATTTTCTGGCCAAGCATTCTGCAAGATCGGAAATTCCTACCCAAGGTCAATGGTCCTCTACATATTTCTCCTTACTTAGAGGATCAAAATTCTTCATGATCTTGAACATTTCTTCTAATCTTTAATTAACCTTCACTGTGCTCAATAAAAAATCCTCATTTTCTTTAGTCTCTCTAACAAAATGAAATCTTTCATCCCAGGTGCCGTTCTAGTGAATCCTTACACCCAGCCTCAGGCAATAATCCCTCTGCCGGTGGCCATTCTGGAATTAAAGTTGGATGGGGAAGACTTGTGATTTATCCAAAGGGAATGTGCACATGTTGCTATCATGTCTAGTACTCCCACTAATTACACACACAGCAGACTTGAATTAATAAAATACTTAATTATTATTGTAATAATGGTATCATATTCTATCATTATCACTTTAGTAATGTTGGCTGCAACTTATGCCCATTCACAACAGCTGTGATTGTTGCTAGGCAACAGGAAATGCCTTAAAATGGCCACAATTAGGCACCTTAATGCATAGTGGAGTAATCAACAGATATTTCATGATGCCCTGAACTTCACATCTTCAGTGACAGGAACATTCATTATATTTGAGACACTGCCTGGCTCTTTAAGCTACAGTTCATGTCGGATCTGAGAAAAAAGCAACTCCTGTCAGCTCTTGCCAGCCCTAGGTCCTCAATCCGCTCAACAATGCTGCTGAGAAAATTTAAATCACAGTCAAAAATTTACCGGGCTCTCCCTTGGCCACTTTGACATTAAAACTTCCACATCCAGTTATGTTGGATGGCACAATGGTTAGCACTGCTGCCTCACAACGCCAGGAACCTGGGTTCGATTCCTGGCCTGGGTCACTGTTTGTGAAGTTTGCACATCCTCCCTGTGTCTGCATGGGTTTCCTCTGGGTGCTCTGGTTTCCTCCCACAGTCTGAAAGACATGCCGGTTAGGTGTATTGGCCATGCTAAATTCTCCCTCAGTGTACCTGAACAGGTGCCAGAGCGTGGTGACTGGGGGATTTTCACAGTAGCTTCATTGGAGTGCTAATGTAAGCCTACTTGTGACACTAATAAGCAAACTTTAAAACTTAAACTGAGAGCAAATGCACTGTTCAAAGAAAAAACAGGTCATTCCTTCTATATGAGCTCAGAGGAGTTTGTCTATTGTAGGGAAACTTGTACTCAGCATTTACCATCTAGTAGAGCTTTGGATGCTTGCTGCTGCAAGAAAAATCAAAGTGTGTTCCATTTTGCATTGCTGGCATATACCTTGATCAACATAATGTGTCTGTTGTCACCCTAATTGGCATTAATTCCCACTTTTCAGGCATTTTCTTCAACGAACTGGACATCTACTAGTCACAAAAATAAAGAATTCTGAGCTCCCATCTCATTACTCTTGCAGCTTGGCAGGTTTTCTTGATTTGGATGTTTCTGTGATCTTCAGCTTGAGGGCTAGACTCATGGGATCGTGTCACAATTTCAACACTGATTTCTCCCGTACCAACTTGACTAATCACTTAGTACTGCATCTTAGTGGAGCAAGAGCAGAGGAGTGGGACTAATTGGATAGTGCTTTCAAATAGTCTCCAAATGTGTTTTAAGTTCTGTGGCTCTATGATTCTATAATTCCTGGGCCCGATTTTCTTCAGTCCTTCAATCCTGACTAACAAGAAATATAGCCTTTTATTCATTGGATGAATCAATGTTGTGTGATGATACTGTGCTTTCCAGAAGTGTATTTTTGTATTGTTTCTTATGGAGAAGATGTTAAGATTCAACTCTGTTTAAACAGTGCCGATTTGTCTGCAACTGGTAGCCTACATGTTGAGCATGTAGAAGAATAATTGCCCCTGTGTTATTGGGGTCTTTGTTTTAATCTGAGTTAATGCAGTTTGTCATTTTTTGGGTTGACCCCTGGGGTCTCAGAGTAGGATTTAATTAGGTTGGTTGGCAAGAAGAGAGAGCCTTGTGAATCGGTAGAGCTACGCTTACAGAGAGACAGGTGGCAGCTGATGTTTGGATTTGGAAGGAGCAACAGCTCTTTCTTTCTCCCTCTTGCTACCTGGTACTAATAGAGATGGAGATCAGTTAAGAACTATAGCTTATCATATTTAAGTATTTCAGTTGGTAAAAGTTATGCTAATTATTTTTGTTATAAAAATTTTGTTTTTATAAAAGCTTCCTTGTGGATCAATAGACTCATACTTGAAACATTGGCTCTGTTCTCTCCCCACGAATGCTGGTAGACCTGCTGAGATTTTCAGCATTTTCTGTTTCTGTTTTAAGCTCCAATTATATTGGATGCGGAATACCATCCTGCTTGATTTGAAGAAAAAGCAGTATTAAGATGAATGTGTTCATTCTGTGCTATTTTCACTTTGAACAAAGAAAAATCATTAAGTACGCTGTCACAAGGTTTTATTCTTGAGAATATGGATTTATGAATTTTCAACTGATTGGAAATATTACAATTTGAAATGAAACAGAATGAATTGTTTAAAAATGCAAGGTCGCCTTTCAAGATGAGGTGTAAAACTAATAAAACATCCTCAGAGGAGTGTGAAGACTCACTGAAACTCATAACTATCTAAGAAAGACATTAAGAGGCAAAATGCTAGATACTAAAATGATAACTGAAACAGGTGGACACCCAAACCCTCGTGGAAATACACAATGGGTGAAGTATTTCAGGGCAAGACTCACAGCCATCACAGAGAGAGATTTTGAGAAAGCAGAAGGAATTTGAGTTCTGCTTCTCTGTCTCCATCTGTCTTTTGAAATAAAGATATTACCTAGTTCAGGAGTCAATTTTATTAAAAATCTACAGATGAACAAAGACCTTGTAATGATTGTAACACCTTTCACATCTGACTGTTACCACAAAATCAACTAAGCCAAATCAGCCATGATATTTAAAGTTTTACTACTCAAGGACAATTAAAGAACATTTAAGCATTTATCCTTTTAATGCTTTATTAAAAATAGACTCTGATTCATGTGCGTATGTGATTTTTATAATTTTTTTCCTTCGGGTTCAAATGTTAATAAATTTGCTTCCATTAACTCAAAAAGTCTTGCTTGATTGGCTCCTGATTGCTTTCAGAGGTGACATTAATGAACCAAACTCACATCTGTCCACCTGAGAAGATGTTAAATATCCCATGGTATTATTCTGAGTTAGAGTGCGGGAGTTATCCCCAGAGATTTGGTCAGTTTTTATTTTGGTCAGTATTTATCCCTCAATCAACATCACAAAGCATATTAGGGGTGACTCTCCCAGCCAGGGGATTCCAGCAGAGGCTGTTTTGCAGGCTCCTCACTGGGTGCGACAGCCTCCGTGAGTTTCTGAGCGTTGGATTTCTGGCACTGTCAGGTCCACACCAGAAATGGACACAAAGCTGCATAATGTATTCAATTAGCATTTCCATACCATTTTCATTATCAGTAGTAGGCCCAGGACTGAAATTTCCAAGCCCACTAGCCTTTCATCCCACCAAGAATTGTTCACCCCAATGGGGTTTAGTATTGCTTCCCAATTGTGAGGAGCTGGTGGTCCAACCCCATTGGAGTGAAGGGAGGCCATCGAGGCCCCCCAATGGGTAGGACACCAAGGAGGGAGTTGCCTCCTGGACATTGCCACCTTGACACTGCCAGCCTAGGCCCCTAGCATTGCTCAAGGGGCAAACTTCCAATGCCCAGGGGCATCTTGGCACTGCCCACTGGGCATCAGAGGGTGGATAAGGAGATCAGGACTGTTGGGGCCGGGGGAACATAGTGGTGGGCAAATGGGAGAGGGAGTGTGGTCGCAGGCATGTTTGGGGAGGGGCCAGTGATTGGGCCATGGGGAGAGGGGTTGCATAGCTGGCAATGCGGGTTGCTGTGCTGGCCAACGATTGAGCTGGCCAGCAATTGGGAGGTCATCAGACAGTAGCCAATACACATGCACCAATCTTTGATCTGACAGATCAGCACATGTGCAATGGCCTACTCAGCGCCATGCTGCCAGTGAGAATAGGCACCGCCCCAGCATTTTAAAGCAAATCACACTGGTGAACTCTGCAGCGCAGAGTGTGGGAGATTCATTTTGAAACTCCCACTGAAAAAAGGACCAGTGGAATTTACTCCAATTCTTATGGGAATCAGACACAGAATTTCTTTAGGAGAATCACTCCCATTGTCTGTGGAGTGAAAATAGAGTCAACATTTTAGTCTGGATGACTGTCATCCAGAGTTGATACATTAGCTCTATTCTCTCCTCACAGATGCTGTCAGGCCTGCTGAGATTTTCCTACATTTTCTATTTTTGTTTCAGATTTCCAGCATCTGCATTATTTTGCTCTTATCACAAATCATATTATTTGGTCATTATCACATTGCTGTTTGTTGGACTTGCGGTGTACAAATTAGCTGCGACATTTCTTGCATTAAAACAGTAGCTGCACTCAAAAAACATTTCATTGGTTCATCGGCTGCAAAATATTTTGAGATTGTCTGCTAGTTATGAAAGAGCACAATATAAATGCAAGTTTTTCTTTTTTGTCTCATACTCTACAACTCTGATAGTAGCCTAATCTGTTCACTGCACCATCTATTCCTTCCTGCACTATCACCTGCCTTCTGAATCTCTTCTAAAAGCCTCCTCTCTTTAGTCAAGCTTTCCTTACCTCCACTTTCCGCCTCCTTCTCTTTGCCTGCCATTTGTCCACTGCTGTGCCAACTGATTTGCAGTAGTAATATTGTATTCATTTAGGGGATGTGACATCACTGGCTAGCCCACCATTTATTGTCAATCCTTAATTGCCCTTGAACTGAATGATTTGCTGGACCATTTCAGAGGGCACTTAAGAGTCAAGTACATTACTGTGAGTCTGCAGCCGCATGTCGGTCACACCAGGTAAGGATGGCAGATTTCCTTCCCTGATTAATGAACCAGATGACTTTTTAAGACAATTTTTGCCTTGGTTATCATTAGACTTTCAATTCCAGATTTTTATTGAGTTCAAATTTCATCTTTTGCCATGTTGGCATTTGAAACAAGGTCCTCAGAGCATTATTTTGGATCTTTAGATTACTAGTCCAGTGACAATACTAACACATTACTGCCTCCGTGGGTCTCTGGATAATTTATCCAGTGACAATACCACGACACCACTGTTCCTCTGGGTGTCTGGATTACTAATCCAGTCACAATACTACTGACACTACTGCCTCTCTGAGTATCTCTCTGCACATGATAAATTTACAAACTAGCTGTCACTATATATGTAGTTAGGCTGTCACCAGTGTGAAGCCAAAATGTTATATAACTGCCCCATCCAGGTGGTCCAACAATATTCTAAATATTCAACATACATTAATGTTGCTGCAATGTTATATACATTTTGTCTCACTGTGACATGGGAAATGCTCTCTGGCTAGGCAATTCCAGCAGTTCTTTCCTCTCACTCCCTTTTTAAAGACTCTTGGAATTAATAGTTAAGTTTGCCATCTGTTATCTGTTGCTGTGTTTTCCTGGCTGAGATGCCTGAGCATTTTGTGAACAAGGGATCATAATTCTGCATATTTGTCTGTCTCGTGATTTGGAGGCAACCAGTCATTCAAGTTTAGTTTATTTATTACTGTCACAAGTAAGCTTATATTAACACTGCAATGAAATTACTGTGAAAATCCCCAACTCACCACACTCTAACTCCTGTTCAGGTACACTGAGGGTCAATACATCTAACCAGCATGTCTATCAGACTTTTGTATGAAGTTTGCACAATCTCCCTGTTTGAGTTATAAGGAGAGACTGGATAGACTGGGACTTTTTTCTCTGGAGTCTCGGAGACTTAGGGGTGACCTTACAAAGGTCTGTAAAATAGTGAGGGGCACAGATCAGCTAGATAGTCAATATCTTTTCCCAAAGGTAGGGGAGTCTAAAACTAGAGGGCATAGGTTTAAGGTGAGAGGGGAGAGATACAAAAGGGTCCAGAGGGACAATTTTTTCACACAGAGGGTGGTGAGTGCTTGGAACAAGCTACCAGAGATAGGGGTGGGTACATTTTTGTCTTTTAAAAAGCATTTAGGCAGTTACATGGGTAAGATGGGTATAGAGGGATATGGGCCAAACACAGGTAATTGGAATTAGCTTACGAGTTAAAAAAAGGGACGGCATGGACAAGTTTGACTAAAGGGCCTGTTTCCATGTTGTAAACTTCTACAACTCTGTGTCTGTATGTGTTTCCTCCGGGTACTCCGGTTTCCTCCCACACTCCAAAGATGTGTGGGTTCAGTGGATTGGTCATGCTGAATTTCCCCTTAATGTTAGGGGGACTAGCAAGCATTATGGGGATAGGGTGGGATTGTTGTCGGTGCAGGCTCGATGGACCAAATGGCTTCCTTCTGCACTGTAGGGATTCTACGACTAGCACCCAGATGGGGTTTTGGGTCTAGATTCTAGATTTATTAGATGAATTCAAATTCCACAGCTGTCATGCTGGGATTCGAAGCTATGTCCCTACAGGATTAATAATAAATAATAAGAAAACAGAAAATGCTGGATAGACCCACCATGTCTCATAGCATCTGTGGTGAAAAATGGAGTTAATGGGTGCTATTTTCCAGCCACACACATCGCAAAACCAAAAATTATCAACAGACCTTTGAATGAATTACAGAATTTCCTGTCTTGCCCACTAGGATTCCCAGGGCAGGTGGAATGGGAAATTTCCGATCAATGTTTTGAGCCCAAATGGCTCTTCTACAGAACTGACTCCCAGTATCAGTCTGCACCTCAAGAACACTAGTCCAATGACATTACCGTTATGCCACTACCGCCACCGTTCCTGAATCTGTATGCACTTCCCATGTTTGCATGGCCATGCTAAATTCTCCCTCAGCGTACCCAAATAGGTGCTGGAGTGTGGCCACTAGTGGATTTTGTAATTGTAGGCCTATTTGTGCCACTAATAAATTCTAAATAAACTTCACGAACCAAAGTAATTGACGGTTTGTAAAGGTATTTTTAAATGCAACTCTCACTTTCAAAGCTTCTAACACATTTCCAGCAGCATTGCAACACAGCTAAGGATTAAAAACCTGAATAGACAGTGTCAGGGTTTGGTGCCAAAACAAGGCTGCTGGGCTGTGATTGACAGGCTGGGGAACCCAGCCTGGAGGCGGGGCCATGCGCCATGACTCAAGCGAATGGAGAAAGGGGCGGGGCTAGGGGTTGGGAATTGACGTCACGGAGACTTCATCAACCTTTCTCGGAAGGAGCTTTTTCAAAGTCAGAGTTGTAGCACCGGCTGGGAACAGTGTCACTGTCTGGGTACACAGAGAGTGAGGGGCAAACTACAGCTCCTAACAGCAGCTCTCAACAACTATACATCTAGTCCACAGGTGAGTGTGCTTTAAAGAAATACTGTTACGTTGTTACACTGACATATCCTGTGAATGAATGAATGAATGGATGGATGGAAGTGATCCAAATCTACATTCGGAGAATCTACATACTGGAAACGGGCAGAATGTAGAGGCTATGATTTTAACTGTTATGGGAGTGAATTGAGATGATTATGGGGGTATGATTTTAATGATGATTGTAGTGGATTGAGATGATTGTAGGGGTATGATTTTTAACTGATTGTAGTGAATTGAGATGATTGTTAGGGGTATGATTTTTAACTGTGATTGTAGTGAATTGAGATGATTGTAGGGGTATGATTTTTAACTGTGATTGTAGTGAATTGGATGATTGTAGGGAGTACGATTTTAATTCTGATGGGATTGAATTGAGCAGATGGGGAGAGTGTTGGTGGGTAAAGCGGAGAGTGGGGCTGGGGGGGAGGGAGAACAGTGTGCGGTCAGCCAGCTTTCAGTGATCCCCAGTGAGAGTTACAGCAGTGAGCCAGTAGGAAGTGGTGTGTCCGCGGGCTCTCCTCTCGCATTGATCCCAACTCTCAGTCCTTTGATGGGAGAGTTAGAAAGGCAGCCCCCGGCTTCGGAAACGTCGAGGGAGTTTGTGTCTTTATAACAAAGACTCGGAATGGGGGCAGGGGCTAAATCGGCCCCTGTATAAAATATCTCCCAGCTGTAGATTTAACCCTAGTTCAATTCGATTCTGTTTCTGGTACTTAGCGAGGAGTGATTGTTAACAAACTAAGATTAACATGAAACTTGCTTTCCTACAAAGCACTAAGGCAGATTTGCACAAAACATTTTGAGTTTCAGCGGAGAGGCACTGTGTTCCTAATGTTTAATCGGGAAATGTTGAGAATGCTGATTCGACAGCGTCGGTATTGAGTGATACTTGGTTCAGGTCAACTCTGGGACTTTTCATCAGGACAAATTGCGAGGTTACCACAGCTGCTGAGTAACTCCAGCAATTTTTGTTCTTATTTCAGATCCCTTGTGCTTTACTGGTTTTTTTATAATTGAGTAAAGGAAGTGCAGAATTTGCTCATACATGACTCCAGGCACATCTGTTGACTGGCAAACACCAGGATATACATCCTGTGAGGGATAAAAATAAAGATAGCAGATAAATAAGTTGCTTTAACAGAGGACTCATCTCACCTTATTCTAAATCAGCAAGAAAAGTACAAATTATGACTTACCATGCCTCATGCAAAGAAATTAAATGTAGCAGGTTGGTTAATGTGATGATCAGTTCTGACAGGGGCGGTGAGGGTGACAGAAAGTTTGACAATGGTTGAATGGGGTGACACAGTGATTAGCAGTGCTGCCTCACAGCACCAAGGACCTGGGTTCAATTCCCGGCTTGGGTTACTAATTGTGCAGAGTCTGCACATTCTCCCAGTGTCTGCATGGGTTTTCTCTGCATGCTGTGCTTTCCTCCCTCAACCAAGCGATCCGTGGGTTAGGTAGATTGGCCATGCTAAAATTACTCCTTTGTATCCCAGGATGCATAGAGGGATTAATGAAGTAAGTATGTGCGATGACGGAGTCTGGATGGGATTATTGTCAGTGCAGATTCAATGGGTCGAATGGCCTCCTTAAGCACTGTATGATTCTCTCTGAGTAACTTCTAGAGAAGTGGACATGGGGATGTAGCCAACACCAGAGCGCTATTACCATTCCATTTTGGAGAAGTGTTTTTTTCCTTCCAAGAAAACAAATAACTCAAAAACTATATATGTCCTTGGAAAAACAACAGAGGAAATTATCCACCAGTTCTGGAGGGCTTAAGGGGGTGGTATTTATACAGGCTGCATTCCATTCAAACACTGTTAAGTAGCAGGTTGCACAGGGCAATGGAATATTTGATTGCAATGTGAGAGAAAGTACGCTGCTAATATTTTTTATAGCTGGTGTTAGCTGGAATGGAACAGAGCTATCACTCCCTCTGAATGATTTATGTGACACAGAAATAGACATTTCAGGCAGCAAGCATACTGTTACGCGTTCTTCCGTCAGAGAAAAGATACAGAACTCTGAGGTTACCCGGCAACTGACTCAAGAACAGCTCGTTCCCTGCTGTCATCAGATGTTTGAATGGGCCTTCCTTGTATTCAGCTGATCCTTCTATGACTGTAACACTGCATTCTGCTCCCCTATGTACTCTATGAATGGTATGTTTTATCTGTATAGTGTGCAAGAAACATACTTTTCACTGTATCCCGATATAGTCAAATCAAATCGAGTGAGATTGAGAGTCACTGCAGTCTGTTTGATTTTCCCACTCCAGTGCTTGTTGTCTGACTCCTGTCTCCCAGGTGTGTTCTCTATTTACCTGGACTGCACTTTTTACAATATCAGGTCCGTGATTAACAGAAAACATTCTATTTCAGCTGCCCATTGCCATCATACCTCATCAAACTTAATGTAAGAGAATAAACCTTTCACTAATTCATGGCTCGTACTATAAAGTTCAAGTTTATTTATTAGTCACAAGTAAAGCTTACATTAACACTGTAATGAAAGTTACTGTAAAACTCCCCGAGTTGCCACAGTCCAGTGCCTGTTTGGGCCAACGCACCTAACCAGCACGTCTTTTAAAATGTGTGGGAAGAAACTGGAGCACCCAGTTGGAACCCACGCAGACTCAGGGAGAACGTGCAAACTCCACACAGACAGTGACCAAGCCGGGAATTGAACCCAGGTCCCTGGTGCTATGAAGCAGCAGTGCTAACTACTGTGCTGTCTATGCAAGTATAATCAATACATGGTTAAATAAACAGAAATAATTTGTCACACCAGATTTACACCAGTTACTAGGGCTGACTAATCTTGCCAGACTTTCTTTAACCAATATCAACTGGATCAGACATCTAGTCTCTGAATAATTAATTTTAACATGGCAGCTTGGAGTCCCTGAATTATTGACCTCTCTCTCTAATGGTCTCAGAGCAACTACCCAATTTGTTGAAGACCAACTGAAAAATACTTTGAAGAAACGTGCTTCAGAAGCCCAGGAATATAGAACTCAAGTTGCTTGTGTTTGAATTGAATGGCTTGGTACCTCCTCAGGACAGCTGATAAAGCACCATGTTTATAATTCCAGCTTATTGCTTTGGTTTTTCATGGTAAACCTAATTTTTGACCCTGTCCATACTCTGGCAGACAGAAGGGAAGTTGCAGAGCATGCTCTGATTCAGAATATCCTCTTTTCATTGTCTGGATCCCTTCTCACCATGGATAAAAGCAAAAATACTGCAGAGGCTGGAAATCTGAAATGAAAACAGAAAATGCTGGATACACTCAGCTTTAAGATGTCTATTTGGTGTGGGGAAGTAGGGGGAGGGAGGGAGGGAGTGATGGTGCCTCAACAGCGCATCCTGTGGAGAAGCAAGGGGCATCATTGATAAAAGTTTCTGGATTCTTGCATTATTCTGCAAATGCGTGGAGTCCAGAGATGTGTGGGTTAGATGGATTTGCCATGCTAAATTGCCCCTTCCTGTCAGGGAGACTAGGTAGGGTAAATGCATGGGGTTATGGGGATAGGGTCTGGGTAGGATTGTGGTTGGTGCACACTCGATGGGCTGTATGGCCTCCGTGTGCACTGTAGGGATTCTATGATTCCTGAGATGGGATTTTCCAACTGTTCCTGACATCTTCTGGTTCTGCCAATGGTGCGCACCCCCATTCCCCTACATCCTGTTATGGATTCTTCAGTGACGGAGGGTGCGAAAAACTGCAAACCCCATTGACAGCAGCAGAACTAGAAGTTTCCCCCAGACATTGCTGTTAGTTTCAGTGAAATAATGGTGATGTTAAACTAGTTTGTCATCATTACTATAGCAAAATCCTTGCATGTATGTCCAGGGGAGCACAAGCTGAATTTATATAATGTCTTTAGGAGTGGGGAACACAAATCGTACCAAAGGTATCTGGGGACACACATTGCTTTTGTCCCAAGTTACAGTTTGGGTCATGTTCCATATTCTTTATTTGTGCGAACAGTGGAGACTGGAAATCTGAAATAAAATCAGACAGGATTCGGAATAAAGCTTCTAGAAGCATCTGCAGAGGAAGTGAGACAGAGTTAATGTTCCAACTTGATGGACATGGATGATGAAAGGTCCGCAAGCTGAAAGATTAACTCAGCTTTTCTCTCCCTGTCTGACCTGCTGAGTGTCCCCAGCATTTCCGCTTTATTCGTGTCCTCTGTGAAAGTTAGCTTCTGCAGACGAGACCATGCTTCCAAACAACTGAAGCTTGCTGTTAGCAGGGAGAATAATGAGCCATTGCACCCAAAATAGTGCATGATGCTTGTCTCTGAATCAGAAGGAAGCCACAACACTGACAGATTCTAACGCAGACGAAGCTATTAATTTAAGAAGTTAAATATACATGGGAATGACAATTAACCATTAAAGGTTAAAGTTTTAAGTTTATTTATTAGTGTCACAAGTAGGCTTATATTAACACTACAATGAACTTATTGTGAAAATCCCTTTGTTGTCACACTTTGGTGCCTGAGGGAGAATTTAACACAGTTAATGCACCTAACCAGTGCGTCTTTGGACTGTGGGAGGAAACGGAGCATCTGGAGGAAACCCACATTAGACACGGGGAGAACATGCACGCTCTGCACAAACAGTGACTCAACTGGGAATCAAACCCAGCTCCCTGGTGTGGCGAGGCACCATTGTATTACTGTGCTGACCATTAGATGAAAATAGTAACACAAAATTAGCTGGCCCTCTTAATAACGCTTCTTGATAGCACAATAGTAAGAGTTTTATTTAAGCGCATTGTCGCAATGACCTACATAATTTATGATAACTGAAATAAAGAAGCAACAAAAGTGTAACATCTATTTCCAGGTTTTGTCTTTTTCAAGGGTGAGGAGCTCTGAATCAAAATCAGGTCAAAGACACATAATGGTAGCATACCATATTCATGAGTAATGGTACGCTTGCTTACCATGTGTACTTATGTAAGTCAATCTCATGTACAGGTCCACTTGTGATCCTCGGACTAAAAACCCAGAATTTTTCATATACCTCATCTAAAAGTTGACTTTAATTTTTCAGGGATCTATGCCCAAAGATTTCACAATCAAAACATATATAATCCTGGATGTATTGAAGATTTTATTTTATGTGTATAGATACTAATAGAATGCATGCCATTCAGAATTTCATAACCGAACTGACATCAGATAATTAATAGGTCACAAAATAAATTAATGAGAGAGAATGTATTTTTTTTGGTGCAGTTGGTTTTTACCTTATTCCACTGTGAGGGTCTTTCGTGCATGTGACTTGCACATAAGTTGAACATGCATGTCAACCTGTTGAAAAGATTGGGTCAGATTTTTCAACCTCGCCTGCAGCCGGGATTCTCCAGTCCCGCTGCTGTGAAACGGCAGTTTTGCTGAGTGCCAAGTTCTCCATTCTTGCCGGTAGCAGTAGCGGGGCACGGAGCACCAGAGATTTCCGGCCAATATCCATGTTTTGGCCTTAACCAATTGCGCCGAAAAATGTTTGACTTTTGAGTACGTACAGTGTCATGTCTAGGAATTATTAATAGTGTGTTTCTGCTTATTATATGAATTTGTTTTTATTCATTTGTGGGACAAAGGTGTCACAGGCTGGCCAGCATTTATTGCCCATCCCTAGTTGCCCAAGGGCAATTGAGAGTCAACCACATTGCTGTGGAATTGCATATAGGCCAGACCAGTTAAGGGAAGTAGATTTCTTTTCCTAAAGGACATTAGTGAATAAGTTGGGTTTTTCTGACAATCAACAATGGTTTCATAGTCATCAATAGATTCTTAATTCCAAATATTTTTTGTATTGAATTCAAATTGCACTGCTTGCCATGGCGAGATTTAAACCCAAGTCCCCAGAACATGAGCTGAGTTTCTGGATTAATAATCTAGTAATAATCTAGTAAAAGGGGCATTGCTTTTAATATTGGTCGGCGCAACATCGAAGGCCGAAGGGCCTGTTCTGTGCTGTAATGTTCTATGTTCTATGTCATAATAAAGTAAAGTTTATTTTTTAATCACAAGTAAGGCTTGCATTAACATTACAATAAAGTTATTGTGGCATTCTCCTAGTCTCCACAGTCCAGTGCCTGTTTGGGTCAATGCACCTAATCAGCATATCTTTTAGACTGTGGGAGGGAACTGTAACACCTAGAGGAAACCCATGCAGACAGGGAGAATATGCAAACTCCACACAGTCAGTGACCCAAGCTGGGAATTGAACTCGAGTCTCTGGCGCTGTGAGGGAGCAGTTCTAACCACTATGCTGCTATGCTGCCTTACGGCACTTGGCCATCATGTGATGACCGCTAGGCCCCTGGTTTCTATTTATCTTCTCTAATAACAAATCAAGCAATTTTGGTCCTTTGTTGTCCACTGATGACCTAAAGAGAGGAGCTTTTAAACTGGCCAGTTCATTAAAAAAAAAGCCATATTCCTAAAGGAATTGTCACAGTCATTTTGTATGGAAATGGTGGCACAGTGGTTAGCATTGCTGCCTCACAGCGTTAGGGTCCCAGGTTTGATTCCCGGCTTGGGTCACTGTCTGTGTGGAGTTTGTATGTTCTCCCCAAGTCTGCATGGGTTTCCTCTGGGTGCTCCAGTTTCCTCCCACAGTGTGAAAGACATGCTGGTTAGGTGTATTGACCCAAACAGGTGCCGGACTGTAGCGACTAGGGGAGTTTCACAGTAACTTTATTGCAGTGTTAATGTAAACCTTACTTATGACTAATAAATAAACTTTAACTTTAGTATTTACAATATTGAATCGGGCCTGTGGTCCAACCTGTCTGTGTCAGCATTTACCTACATGAGCAAATAGTCCTGATTGTGTTTAATTACCCTGCTCCCGTATCTATTCAATCCCTTTTCACTTAACCAGATAGCTAATTTTGCGTGTTGACGTAATCCACTAACTATGGTGGTGAATTCCACAGCCTTACAACTTTACATAGAAATATGTTTCTCTTGCATAATGACCAAAATATCTTATATTTATGGCCCCTTGTTGTTGATCCCTCAACAGCTCGCTCTCTGTGTTTTCATAGTGCTACACACTTGATTTAAAAAGTGACAGTTTTCAAATATATTTTTGCATATGTATTTTCTCATATCAGGCAGTATCCTTTCCGTCCATTGTCTGGCTATCCCCATTGTTGGAAGGTTTGTCATATTCAAAACAGATTTTGCAAATCAGGCTAATTACATTGGCTTTGCATGAAAGAAAAATGAATATATTAATGCCTGGTTCTTTTAGAAGGAGGACTGTAATGTTATGCACTGGATGAGTCATCCTGAAATTTTTTTTATTCATTCATTCATGGGTCATAGCTAACTCTGGCTGGCCAGGATTTATTAACCATCCCTAGTTACCCTTGAACTGCTCGGCCATTTCCGAAGGTAGTTGAGAATCACATTGCTGTGGCTTTGGAGTCACATGTAGGCTGGACCAGGTAAGGATGGGAGATTTTATAGAAACATGGAAACTAGAAGCAGGAATAGGCCATTCGGCCCTCTGAACCTGCTCTGCCATTCATTTTGATCATGGCTGATCATCAAAATGAATATCCTGATCTTGCCTCCCCCCATATCCCTTGATCCCTTTGGCCCCAAGAGTTATATCTAAATTCTTCTTGAAATCACACCATGTTTTGGTCTCAGTTACTTTCTGTGGTAGTGAATTCCACACATTCACCGCGTTCTGGGTGAAGAAATTTCTCCTCACCTCAGTCCTCCTTATCCTCAGATTACGACCCCTAGTTCTGGACTGTCCCACCATTGGGAACTTTTCTTTTTGAATCTACTCCTGTTAAATTTTAATAAGTTTCTATAAGGTCCCCTCTTACTTTTCTAATCTCCAATGAATACAATCCTAACAGAATTGAGATTTTGTGACAATCGACAATGGTTTCATGGTCACCAGTAGATTAATTCCAGATATTTTTATTGAATTTAAATTCCACCATCTGCTGTAAAGGGATTTGAACTCGAACCCCAGAACATTAGCTGAGTTTCTGGATGAATAATCTAGAGATAATACTACTGCATTCCCAGTACATGATGGCAAACTAAAGGTTGGATTGCAGTTATATACTGCAGTTGATGGCAGTTAGATAAAAAAGAACTCTATACCTGATGCTGATCAGTATGGGACTAATGTACTGCCATTACACTTCGGAAATCATCTTTCAACCAATTCATACCACCACAATAAAGTATTAGCAAAGAGAAACATGATTAGCATTTCTTGCATAAACTAGTTTATTTTCTTCTCACTACTCGATGAATCTTAGAACAATAGAATGCCTCTACTTAGAAATAGAGCATTGACTTATCAAATGTGTTCTGAAGTTTTACTCCATCTAATCCACTTGGTCAATATTGCCTTTTTGAATCAGCTATCTTTTAAAAGAATGAATGGATTCTGCTCCAATAACAAGAAGTTAATGTTGTAACAATCCCTCGCTCTGTATCTGATAACAAATATCAATAACTTCTTCACAGTCGTTGTTAAACTGATGGTCTGCAGTCACCTGGTTTCTCTCTCCCCGGTTTCTTTACAAAGTGGAGTGACAACTTTTCATCCAATTCCTGAATGTAGGAGCTTCAGATTGGCAATTTCTTCACCAGTTACTTTCAATCCCCAGGGATGTTAACCACCGGGTATCTGAGATTTCCCCATACTGACCAAATGTAATTACCAGTGCTAGTACAATCCTGGCTCTCGTTACAGGACTGCACTGTAGCACAGTGGTTAGCACTGCCGCCTCACAATGCCAGGGACCTGAGTTCAATTTGGGTCACTGTCTATGTGGAGTTTGTATGTTCTCCTCAGGGTGCTCCAGTTTCCTCCCACAGTCCAAAAATGTGTATATTAGATTGATTAGCTATACTAAATTATCCCTTAGTGTCAGGGAAATCAGCAGAGTAAATACGTGGGGCTACAGGGAAAGGGCTTGGGTGGGATTGTTATCAGTGCAGACCTGATGGGCTGAATGGCCTTTGTGTATCATTGTTTGATAGTCACAAGACTTGAAGTGACAGAGATGGGCTTTTCTCTCTCTTCCATCCTGGACTGTAAACAAGAACACCTATCTAATAAATCTTGACTAACTGGATAAAGATCCCACTTTGTGGCAAACTTTTCATCCTTCATATATAAAATACAAAAACCTCTTAGTTTTGAGACCCATGCAAATTGATTTACATACTTTTTGGCACTTCTTTGTATCTTATTAGCTTTACTAGTCTGTTGGATTTTTACAACATTGTAGTTTTGTAAACCTTTTCTTCTAGCTTGAGGCTGTTTCTTGCCTCATTTTTTGAGTGTGATTTGCTTAAGTATCAAAGTGGAACATTTATATTTTGTACCAGTATCGTTTGGTAACAAACACTCCTGTGAGTTATCCATTAACAGTTCAGTCCAGTTTATCTAGTTTATCTCTCATCCTGTGGCGGTTTGCCTGGCTTCAACTGAAAACCTTGGTTTATGATTCTCTTCCTCTCAAATGTAAAGAGCTATAATAGGGTGACGTAGTGGCACAGTGGTTAGTTACTGCCGCCTCATAGTGCCAGGGACCCTGGGTCCCTGTCACTGTGGAGTTTGTGTGTACTCCATGTGATCCTCCTGGTGCTCCGGTTTCCTTCCACAGTCCAAATATGTGCAGGTTAGGTGTATTGGCCATGTTAAATTTTCCCAAACAGGCACTAGAGTGTGGTGACTATGGGATTTTCACAATTACTTAATTACAATATGAATGTAAACCTACTTGTGACTAATAAATAAACTTAAATTTAGTGCAGAAGTGAATTGAGCCGTGTTGGATTTAGCCGTGCTGTTTTAATATTGACTTTACGTCACATGTCGTTGGAAGTGTAAGTGATTAATGTCACAGTGAGGGAAGCTGGTTAACTGGGAGTGAACAGCGAGGGACTGTGTGTCTCCTTAACTAATCCAATTGAAGGAAATTGAATTTAATGGGAGAAAAATTGAGATGGCAAGTGCAATTCTGAATGGCTGAATTCAATACCAACTCAAATACAGAGATTGGATCAAGGGGCAGAAGGGATAAGGAAAATACTTCTTTCTTCAATTTTAAATTTCACGTTTTGAAGTTTTGAAAAAACTTATTTATTAGTGTCACAAATAGGCTTATGATAACACCGCAATGAAGTTACTGAAAATCCCCTAGTCGTCACACTCCAACGCATGTTTGGGTACACTGAGGGAGAATTTAGTATGACCAATGCACCTTATCAGTGTGTCTTTCAGACTGTGGGAGGAAACCGGAGCATTCAGAGGAAACTCATGCAAACCTGGGAAGAATGTTCAGACTGTGCAGAGCCAGTGACCCAAGCCAGGAATCAAATCTGGGTCCCCGGCACAGTGAGGCAGCAGTGCTAACTACTGCGCCACCGTGTAACAAGCAAAACCTTTACTAAACAGGCTCGTTGTCTCACTTCTGGGCAGCTTTAAATTATTAATGTAACTGATTAGTTGAACGACTGATGAGTTGAATTGTATCTGCCGTGGTGGCGGCTTTTCCTCTCATAAGATGATGATTTGCACTGTAGCAGCCAACTCCTGTGTTAAGCATCAGCTGGTGTGGGTTAGGAGCCCTTCTGTGCCATGGCAAACTCTGCTGCCACGTGTGCTATACAGAGGAAAACAGTGGGCTGAGACGGTGCATGATTTACTGGCCTCTTCTTGGCCAGCTAGACCTTTCATTTCTGCTCTCCTTTTCTAATGACCTTCCAAACAGTTAGGACCGTCAGTTTTTGTCTTCCGATTATTAGTATTGATGTCTGCCATTTCTTTCTTTATTCATTCATGGGAACATGGGTGTCCCTGGCTGGGCCTGTCCTATTGTCAACCGCATTGCTGTGGTTCTAGAGTCGTATGCAAGCCAGATTTCCTTCTCTAATGAACATTAGTGAAGCAGATAGGTTTTTATGACAATTGACAATGTCATTATACATTTATTGAATTCAAATTTTACCATCTGCTGTGGTGGGATTTGAACCTGGGCCCTGAGAACGTTGCCCTGGGGCCCTGTCACTGCGCCACTGCTGCCCCATGTATTTACAGGTGTCCTTGCAGTGGAGGTATCCTAGCAGGTGTCATTGTCGGACAATGCAGATCGTAAGGTGGAATTGGGCCTGATACTTCCTAACTATATTATTTTGTTTAGAATTGTGGAGGGTGGCTACTAAACAGAATCAGTTCATTGATAAATTTTTAACAAAAGAATGAAGATATTTATTAAGAAAAGCTTACATTACACCGCTCCTCCACCACAACTATACCTTTACAGATATATGCAGGTTTGTAAGGATAACACAAGTTACTAAATCCATCTTATACTTTGATATTCACGCTAAGTGCATGATTCAGTAAGCCAACAGGTCAGAAATAGAACATAGAACATAGAACATTACAGCACAGAACAGGCCCTTCGGCCTTCGATGTTGCGCCGACCAATATAAAAAGCAATGCCCCTCCAAACTAAACCATTCCCTTCTCTTCCATATACTTATCAACTAACCTCTTAAACGCCACCAAACTTGGCGCATCTACAACTGCTGCAGGCAGGGCATTCCACTCCCGAACCACCCTTTGGGTAAAGAACCTGCCTCTGATATCCGTCCTATAACTATCACCCCTTAATTTAAAGCTGTGTCCCCTCGTGCTAGCTTTCTCCATCCTAGGAAAAAGGCTATCACTGTCCACCCTATCTAAACCTCTAATCATCTTATATGTTTCGATCAGGTCCCCTCTTAGCCGCCTCCTTTCTAACGAAAACAACCTCAAATCCCTCAGCCTCTCTCATAAGACCTGCCCTCCATACCAGGCAACATCCTGGTAAACCTCCTCTGTACCCTCTCCAATGCCTCCACATCTTTCTTATAATGTGGGGACCAGAACTGCACACAATACTCCAAGTGCGGCCGCACTAGAGTTTTGTACAGTTGCAACATGACGTTGCGGCTCCGAAATTCAATCCCTCTACCAATAAAAGCCAAGACTCCATATGCCTTCCTAACAACCTTCTCGACCTGACTGCCTACTTTCAGGGATCTATGCACATACACACCAAGATCCCTCTGTTCATCTAGACTACTAAGAATCCTACCATTTGCCCTATACTCTACACATTTATTATTTCTGCCATAGTGCATTACCTCACACTTTTCCACATTAAACTCCATTTGCCACCTCTCGGCCCAGCTCTGCAACTTGTCCAAGTCCCTCTGCAAACTATAACACCCCTCTTCACTATCTACCACTCCACCGACTTTAGTGTCATCTGCAAATTTACTAATCCATCCTTCAATACCCTCATCCAGATCATTTATAAAAATTACAAACAGCAGGGGCCCCAAAACAGACCCCTGAGGTACACCACTTGTCACCGAACTCCAAGATGAATATCTCCCATCAACCACCACCCTCTGTCTCCTATCAGCTAGCCAATTCCTAACCCAATTAGCTAAATCACCCTCTATCCCATACATCTGCATTTTCTGCAGAAGTCTTCCATGACTTCTGCAGAAAATATCACACTCTGCAACCAAGAGTGGAATTTTTCCGAAAAATGGCAAAGTATCACGTCTAGAACAGAAAACCAATGTGTTGCGAGGTTTTCTCTTCAGATCTTCCAACGGCAGAAGGCATGTTTAGTGCCATAATTCTTTAAAAAGAGTGCCCCAATCTTGAAGTTAAAAGAGGGTCTCCCCTCCAATGGACATTGGGACAATCTCCCCAACTCCTCTGTTACTGCCAGCAATCTCCCCACAACCCTCCCCATCATCGCCCTGTACTCTGGCACTGCCAACCTAGTGTTTCTTGGGTGAATAATCAAATCTGTTAGCGAGAGATAACCAAAGAAGAAAATTCCTAATATCCACAAATACAACACTGTTAAAACTATTGCTATTTTCCAACAACACTCAGAGTGATTCAGTAGCCAGGTGACTGTATACATGTACAGTAACTTCATATTTCAGCGGGGTACCTGGCAATGCCCTGTTTTTAATATCGTGACAGCAACTTTTAAGTCATTGCAAGCATCATTAGTCTTGGCATTACTTTGACAGAACATCATGGATAATCATCACGTTCAATCATTTTATACTCACTAATTGACTTAGATTCATTCTACCTGCACATTGTTACTCAATTAAATGCCAGCACTGACAGTGCACTGTGGAAGTGCTGTACTACCAGAGGTGCTATTGTTCACACATTATGTTAAAATGAGGTGCCAAATGTAAACAGCCCTGCAGAATAATTTGAAGAAAAGCCAGGAGTTCTTCTGATGTTCTGAATGAATTGTTCATAAACTAATTGCTTTTGCTGTGGTGTGTAGTAATTAAAGGAGAAAATGCTCTAACATCTCCTTTCTCCTGGAAGGAATCTTCTGGTCGCCTTACTACCGGAAGGACGTGGAGAGTCTGGAGAGAGTGCAGAGGAGGTTTACCAGGATGTTGCCTGGTATGGAAGGTCTGAGTTACGAGGAGAGGTTAGGCAAATTGGGCTGTTTTCCTTAGAAAGACGTAGACTTAGAGGAGATCTAATAGAGGTGTACAAGATTATGAAGGGATAGATAGAGTAAACAGGGTTAAGCTTTTTCCTAGGATGAACTCAAATAGCACAAGGGGGCACAGGCTTAGGGTGAGGGGAGTAAGGTATAATTTGGATGCTGGAGGGAGTTTTTTCACACAGAGGGTGGTAGGGGTATGGAACAAGCTGCCAAGTAAAGTGGTGGAGGCAGGAATTCTGGAGTTATTCAAGAGATACTTAAATGGGCATATAAACAGAATAGGAATGGAAGGATATAGAAAACTGATTTAAAATAGAGATCATGAGCCTTGGGAATTCCCTGTGAAGTGTGTAAATTGTCGATGATATTGATATATTTGTTTTATCCTACAGGTACTTCGGTCCGCCTTGTTGTCTAACGAGGGGCATACACGCGATGGGTCGTGAGAGGGCTGCTCTTGGATTTTTCAAGAGTGTCCTTGTGCTTCACGTCGTTAGTGTACGTTTTACCTGGACCATTTGATGGGCAACACGACAGCTCAGTGACTATCGCTGTGCTGTGCAGATACATGGATTTGGGCCTGTGTCTGTGGGAGTTTGCACATTCTCCCCGTGCTTGGTGGGTTTTCTCCGGGTGCTCCGGTTTCCTCCCACATCCCAAAGATGTGCTCTTAGGCTAATTGGCAAAACAAATTCTCCCTAAATTGTCTCAAATTTTGTTCCAATGCATAGATCTATAAACATAGACAGGGATCATGGGTAGAAGTGGGAACATTGAGGTGGTGGCACGGGCTCGTTGGGCCGAAGGGCCTGTTTCCCGTGATGTTTTATTCTTTGTTCTTTGAATCACTCACCCTGAGTGCATGAGAATCAGTGTCTACACTGGATCACCCACAGTACAGGCATCTTTGTTTTTTATTGTGTAAGTCAGAGCAAGGAGTTAGTGGAGGTGACAAAGAGCTATCAGAAAAGGAAGACGGGGGAGAAACAGGAATGCCTGTTATTTCCCCTATGTACCAACACAATGGGTGCAATTTTCTCAGAAAAATTCTAAGTTTTGAATGGGTGAGAAAATGATAGGTTTTCTCGCTGCTTTTCTCAGTGAGCAACGTTATGTGGATTTATCATATTCTGTGCAATACAGAGGCCATAATGTGAATCCCGTCAGTGAGGGGGGTGGGTGGAGTCTCAGCTCACCTGAAAACTCTGCTTTAGGGGCACCATTGCGCAGCTCCCTCCCCCTCCCCCGTAGGCACGGCAGAACCCTGCCCCTCACCACCCAGAGGGCTTCAATGACCTCCGATTCTCCCCAGTAATACCATCACATTTGGTCTGTTGGTAGGGATCATCTGTGATTCTTGCTGGTGAGGACCTTGACTGGCGAGAGGATTAAGGTAAGTGAGCCCAGATGATCACGTCCAGGGCTTGTTAATGACATATAATATTTAAATCAACCTTGTACCCTTCTTAAACTGAGATTGAAGACACTATAACCTTGCCAGTGAACAACATATCTACTTTGCTTTCCATCAGATAAGGATTTGTACCCGAGATTTGTTTGTGCACAATTTGTGCTGAAGTGGGTGCTAACTGTCTGATTCTGATCTTTCATTGTGTCTTTCCTTTGCTTATCAGGGCTGATGCACATTGAAGATGAAGAGGAATCCTCTTTATTGCTCATTGTTCTACTTTGTCACAGTGAGTACTGTCTTTCCCAGATGAGGGTTTGATTTAGATGCACTGGTGGACAGCTATGGAAGGAGTTCAAGATGTTGACCTGAAGTGAGCCATGGAATCTGTTCTATATATCAACAGGGATGAAGTAGAAAGGGTCGAGAGTTTCATGTTTTTAGGAGTCCAGATCACCAACAACCTTTCCTGCCCCCCTCTTGCTGACATTATCGTTAAAAAAGCCCACCAATGCCTCTACTTTCTTAGAAGACTAAGGAAATTTGGCATGTCAGTTATGACTCTCACCAACTTTTACTGGTTCACCATAGAAAGCATTCTTTCTGGTTGTATCACAGCTTGATATAACTCCTGCTCTGCCCAAGACCACAAGGAACCACAAAAGATCAGGAATGTAGCCCAAGCCATCACGTAAACCAGCTTCCTATCCATTGACTCTGTCTACGTTTTGTGCTGCCTCAGCAAAGCAGCCAGCATAATTAAGGACCCAATACATTCCTGACATTCTCTCTTCCGTTGGGAAAATGATCGGAGGTCTGAGGTCATGTACCAGACAACTTAAGAACAGCTTCTTCCCTGCTGCTGTCAGACTTTTGAATGGACCTACCTTGCACTAAGTTGACCTTTTCCTGCACCCTAGTTATGACTGTAACACTGCATTCTGCACTCTCTTGTTTCCTTCTCTATGAACGGTATGCTTCAGCTGCATAGCGCACAAGAAACAATATTTTTCACTGTATGTGAAAACATGTGACAATAATAAATCAAATCAAATAATACATCCTCTGCTCAAACATCTATCTTTGCTGGAAAAGTCCCATTTACTTGAGTGCAGTAAGAGTTCAGGTATATTTTTGAAGAAATTATAAGTTTTAAAACAGAAGAGGCAGGAAAGATAGGAAGGAAATGTTTTTGACCAGACTGTAAGTATCGTAAAATGCATCAAGCACTTTGACAAAAATTGACAGCAAGGCAAAGAAATAGAGATTAGGACCAAAAGCATGGTCAAGTAGATAGGCTTTAAAGAATATTTTAATGGGGAGAGAGAGAGAGAGAGAGAGAGAGAGAGAGGGGTCACATGGCTTAGAACCAAAATTCGAGAGATGTTGACTGCTGAGGGTACTGTCGTCAATGGTGCTGCAAAGGTACTTTGGAATTCACAAGAAGCCAGCACTGGAAGAATGCTATGTTCTCACACGTGTTGGTGACAGGGGAATTGTCATGCTGGAGAAGGTTATGGAGATAGGGAAGTGGGACACAGTCATAGAATCCCTACACTGCTGAAGGAGGCCATTCGGTTCATCAAACCTGCACCGACAACAATTGCACCTTGGCCCTATTCTTGCAACCCCATTTATTTACCCAAGCTAATCTGACTGACTCTGAGGGGCAACTTAGCATGGCCACTCCATCTAACCTGCTCATCTTTGAAGTGTGAGAGGAAACCGGAGCATCTGGAGGAAACCCACGCAGACAGAGGGAGAATGTGCAAACTCTCTATAGAGACAGTCACCCAAGGCTGGGATAGAACTCGGGTCCCTGGCGTTGTGAGGCAGCAATGCTATCCATTGTGCCACCCTCAAAAGATAGATTTGAACATCAGGATATGACTGGGAACTTTGACGTGGAACCAGTATAGGTCAGTGAATATGGAAGAGATAGGAAAATAAGATTTGTGCAAGGTGAGACAGCAGAGTATGGATAAGCAAACAGGTACTTGAACAGGGTTTCTGCTGAAACAGCTCTGAGTCACACCAAAAACTGGATGGTTAAAGTTTTAATTTGTGTTTTGCAATTTTTTTCCTTCACCATTAACACTGTTTTGCTTCATAAGACACTGAAGTGTTTTAAAAACAAGAGGACTTCAAATCCAAGTGCCAGAACAGAAGGACAAACTCCAGCCGAGTGTAGCCAGATTACCAGCTGTATATTCCCAACAATCCCTTCCTTAAAATTATCAATAGGATAAAGTTAGACACATTTGTATGCTTAAACTGGGCCAATGCTATCTATCATGAGTAATGAGGGACATTTTAAATAATCCTCTAGAGTCACGGGCCATGTGAATTTCAGAAGAATGCTAAGCCTTTTGTGATGAGAAATTTGGTTCAATGTTTCTGGCGTCCTGCACTGCTGCTGGCAGCATGGATGCAGCAGGCAGACTGTCTGAAAAAACATGGGCACTTCAGCTTATTAAATCATTTATTTGGCCATGATCCACTCCTTTACAAATTTATAGTCAGTGTCTATTACAAGACTATCACTAGACCGCAGTGATGGTCCTATAACAGACATTGACTACAAACCTGACTTTCCCACTGCCGTGAAGGAATCTCTATCGATCAGTAAAAGTCTGAGATCACATGCCAGCCAACTCAAGAACAGCTTCTTCCCTGCTGCCATCAGACTTTTGAATGGACCTACTACATATTAAGCTGATCTTTCGCTTCACCCTATCTGCAACCATACCACGAAATTCTGCACCCTCTCCTTTCCTTCTCCTTTCCTTCTCCCTTGTGTAGTCTGTGTATAGTACAGTTTGTCTGTATAGTAAAAGAAACAATACTTTTCACTGTATCCCACATTTGAGATTTTCAGTTGCAGTTCAGTTAAGACCTAAATTCTGCTTCTTCATTGATCTAACCCCACATACAATTCTCCAACCACACCCATTACCACCTGTAGCTCCTTTTATATATCAGTGACTTCTATTGAATAATTGACATCAAGTTAGGACTTAATTGGAAGATCTGTTGACCCATTCCTAACATCCAAATACATGGAACAATAATAAATCAGATCAGCGTAATTAGTATTTAAACCGGATGTACATTTTAATTCCTGCATGTGCGGACTTGAAGCCATTGATGTATGTGGCTGCATGGATTCCTGAAAATGATTTCTGGTATCATTATTCTCAACAAAACTCCCAATTATTATACATTTCTTTTTGTTTTCTGCACTTTTTGTTCTTGCAGAATCAGAGTGGAGTGAAAATGCCTTGTGGAATAATTTAATGTTTAGTAGGCTTGTGCAGTGTATTGTGCTGTCTCTGGTGGCATCATTATTCCCGACAAGCTTTGGTGTAAGGACTTGTTCGAGCTGCCTCTTCCTAATATTCTCACGCTTTCAACTCTGTTGTTCAGTGTGCCTGCCCATTGTGTTCGGGAGTCAAAAACTAGATTTTGACTCCCTAATTGAATGCACAGCAGGTCAGTCAGCATAGAATCATATAGTGCAGAAAGAGGCCATTCGGCCCTTGTGTCTGCACCAACCACAGTTCCAACCAGGCCCTATCCCCATAAATTTACCCAATAATTTCTCTAATTTATGCATTGCACGACACTAAAGAGCAACCTAGAATGGCCAATCAGCCTAGCCCACACACCTTTGGACTGTGGGAGGAAATCAGAGCACCTGGAGGAAACACAGACAGACACAAGGAGAATGTGCAAACTCCACACAGACAGTGACCCGAGCCAGGATTTGGGCCCACGGACCTGGAGTTGTGAAGCAGTAGTGCTAACCACTGTGATCCCATAGCATCTGTGGGAGAAACACTAGTGGGCCACCTTCAACTGATTAACACACATTCAACTTCTGATGTTGGATACTCCAATGCTTTCAACTGCTGATGTTTTGTTTTAAAGTAAAGTTTATTTATTAGTCTCAAGTAAGGCTTACATTAACACTGCAATGAAGTTACTGTGAAATTCCCCTAGTCGTTACACTCCCTTTTCGGGTCATTGCACCTAACCAGTACGTCTTACAGAATGTGGGGGGAAACTGGAGCACCTGAAAGAAACCCATGCAGACATGGGGAGAACATACAAACTCCACACAGACAGTGACCCAAGCCAGGAATCAATCCCAGGTCACTGATGCTGTGAGACAGCAATGCTAACCACATACACTGGAGTTATACACTGCAATCTTTTCACCTGCCGATGTTATACGCTCCCCAGTCCCTTCTGCTGTTATCCCATGTTGTGAATGTTACCCTACAAAAGATGGATTCAATCCAATAAACAAGTACCACTCACTTAATAAACCTCAATTTTTCAACAGGGATTCCACAAAACTCTGTCAGCTCCCTAGAATTAGTTTTTTAACAAGCAGCATTCCCGAAAATGAAATCTGCTAAAGGAGTGTTTTTTTTAATGCAGTATATTTTTTGTTGAATATAAATGAATTGAGTAGAGAAATCAAAGCCTGTTCATGAGCAAGCTGGATTCAATCTGTTCACTCTGAATCACTTTGCCCAAAAAACAGCTTTTCATTGTATTCCGTGCATGATTTTTATATGAAGGTATAAAGAACTAGAAAATGTTAAGACTGATTTGTGAACTGAAAGGGAGCTGAGCTTCAATGGAGCTTTAGCAATGCAGACTTCAACTCAGAGTCAGAACAATGATGGAGAATTAATATCAAAGTGATCTTCATCAATGTAAAGTGATGAAATTTGAAAACAAGCCATGCAGAGATTTAACATCTGTAACCTTGATTTATTATTGTCACATGAGATGGAACGGAGAGAACGCAGAATGTAATATTACAGTCATAGCTAGGGTGTAGAGAAAGATCAATTTAAGGCAAGGTATTTCCATTCAAAAGTCTCAAAGCAACAGGAAAGGAGCTGTTCTTGAGCCAGTGATCTCAGGCTTTGGCATCTTTTTCCCGACGGGAGAAAATAGAAGAGAGTATGTCCAGGGTGCGTGGGGTGCTTGATTATGCTGGCTGCTTTTCCAAGGTAGCGAGAGGTGTAGACAGAGTCAATGGATAAGAGGCTGGTTTGGATGATGGTCTGGGCTTCATTGATGGCCACTCCTAGTTTCTTGTGGTCTTGGACAGAGTAGGAGCCATACTAACGTGTGGTACAATTGGACAGAATGCTTTCAATGGTACATCTGTAGAAGTTGGTGAGAGTTGTAACAGACATGCCAAATTTCCTTGGTCTTTTGGGAAAGTTGAGGTGTTGATAAGTTTTCTTAACTACAGTGTCCGTGTGGAGGGACCAGGACGGGTTGTTGGTGATCTGGACACTTAAAACCTTGAAACTCTCAACCATTTCCACTGTGTCTCAGTTGATGTATGTCATCACTACACTTGCTGAAGTTAATGACTATTATTGAGGGAGAGATTATTGTTGTCGCAGCAGACCAAATTCACCTCATCCAACCCTCCACAATCCCTGGGCTCCTCTGGCTTCTTACAAATCCCTGATTTTAATTGCTTCACCATTAACGACAATGTTTTTGAGTGCGTAGGGCCTGTTCTCTAGAATTCCATCCCCAAGCCTCTCCTCCTCTGCTGTGCCCTCCTCCTTCAAGAAATTCCAGAAAAGCTACTGATCTGACCCAGCTTGTCATCACCATTCCTGACATTTTCTTCTGTGGCAAATTTGATTTGATAATGCTGTCTTGGAATGTGCTATGCAAATTCAAGTTGTTATTGGGAAATGAGCAAACAGCACAAATCACTGGGACTGCACAGACACTGCTAATGGTCTACTCACAGCCAAGGCTTCTGTGGATAGAGGATATTTCACCCTGTGGTGGATTGGGTGTTATGTCTAGGAGCAATGAAAGGAGACTCCTAATTTACAGAATGAATCACTACTTTAGCAGACTTCATAGTGCTCTCAGGCCAGGAGTACCATACGAGCTGTTTGTTAAATCAAAATCTAGAGGCAGTCAGTAAGTTGTCACAACCACGGTTGAAAAACCGGTGTTAAATCCTGAGCGGTTGATCCAATGCAATTTTTTGTTGTACTAAATTCACCTGTTGTGCAGCCACGTTCAGAGGATCGAATAGCAACAAGAGGAGTTGGAGTGGGATTATACCACAAAGGACTCATCATAATCCTCTTGTGGCTGCTTCATTGACCTTAATGATATGGCAGCGACAGTAGTTACCACGTTAAGACTGGAGTTTTGCAGGGCTGCTGGAACAATGCCCAGATGAATGGCACGGTGGCACAATGGTTGGCACTGCTGCCTCACAGCGCCAGGGATCTGGGTTCATTTCTGACCTTCATTGACCGTCTGTATGGTATTTGCAAGCTCTCCCCGTGTCTGCGTTGGTTTCCTCCGGGTACTGCAATTCCCTCCCATGCTCCAAAGATGTGCGGATTAAGTGGAGACTCTCAGCAGTTCTGGCAGCATCTGTAAGGAGAGAAAGGAGCTGACATTTTGAGTCCAGATGATTCTTTGTCAAAGACGCTTGACAAATGAGATTTTCCAGCATTTTCTCTTTTAGTTTCAGATTTCAGCATCCGCAGTAATTTGCTTTCATGCAAGTTAGTTAGATTGGCCATGCTAAATTGTTCCTTAGTGAACCAAGATGTGTAAGTTAGATAGAATTAGCCATGGGAAATGTTTGTGGGGTGACAGTGTTAGGGGAGAGGGTAAGATACTCACTCTCTGTCGGAAAGTTGGTGCACACCCGATACTGGGGATCCTTTTTCAAAACAGCAAATGACTTTTAGCATTTTGTGTGTGTCAGAAACCTGCAGCACGGGTACTGTTGAGGCATTAGTGAGTCGAGGAGTGGTTACACAGATTCACAGCTGGAATTACTGACCCTGCCCTCGGCGTTGTGAGGAATCAGGGTCAGGAGAGGGAGAGTTACTGCTGTTCAATCCTCCAAAGATGTCTAGACAAGGCGAGCCTGGGTGAACAGAGCTGTAAAAGCAGATTAAAGCAAAAAGCTGCTTGGTGTGAGATCAGGACTACGTGGTGAACTTGTGTGACATGAGTGACAGATTTATTTAGAGTGACCAGTGTCAAACTTTACCACGAAACTAACTCGTGGCTAATTCTCACTGATTGGAAGGAAAATGGAGCAGTCCTGCAGCACTTGCAGAGCATCAAAAGTGGCAACACAGCAGCACAGTGGTTAGCACTCATGCATCACAGCGCCAGGGATCCGGGTTCGATTCCCAGCTTGGGTCACTGTCTGTGTAGAATCTGCACATTCTCTCTATGTCTGCATAGGTTTTCTCTGGGTGCTTTGGTTTCCTCCCATAGTCTGAAAAATGTGCTGGTTAGGTGCACTGGCCATGCTAAATTCTCTCTGTATACCCAAAGAGGCGCGACTAAGGGATTTTCACAGTAATTTCATTGCAGTGTTAATGTAATCCTACTTATCGCACAAACAATGATATAAAGTGTGGCTCTGTGCACACTTCTGACAATGGGGCTTACCTGATCTATCTTTCTCTTTCACACAGCATTTGAAAAAAGAACTGACTTTAAATATTTTGATTTGATTTACTGTTGTCACATGCATTGGAATGAAAAGTATTGTTTCTTGTGCATTATGCAGACAAAGCATAGCATTCATAGAGAAGAAAGGAGAGAGTATAGAATATAATGTTGCCATTACAGGTCAGGTGTAGAGAATAATCAGCTTAATATACGGTACGTCTATTCAATTGAAAAAGGCTGTTCTTGTGTCGATTGATACGTGATTTCAGATTTTTGTACCTTTTTCCCAAAGGGAGAAGGTGGAGTCTTTTATGGAGAGAATGTCCAGGGTGTGTGGGATCCTTGATTGAGTTGGCTGCTTTTCCGAGACAACAGGAAGGCAGAGTCAATGGATGGGAGACTGATTTGCTACGTTCACAACCCTTTGTAGTTTATTGCAGTCTTGGTCAGAGCAGAAATCATACCAAGCTGTGATACAATCAGGAAGAATGCTTTCTATGGTGCATCTATAGAAGTTGGTGTAAAAATAAAATCGGAGTAGGTCCGGGGAGAAGGTACAGACTTCACACAGACAACCACCCAGGTCCCTGGCACTATGAGGCAGCAGTGCTAATCACTGTGCCACTGAAACTTTTTGTTGACTTTACTTGGAAAATGACAGCCACGCTGGAAAACTCTGATCTCTGCGCATGAAGGGTTAATGGAATGGTAAGTCAGCTGTTAGTCAGAAGGTGACTTTGTGGTTCCAGGGCAGTCATGAGCTGCTTCAATGAGCAATTCAGTAGACGTTACTAAGCGTGAGGAGGTTGAATGATTCTGTGTCACTAACAGCGTGCCTATATTCTCATAGCTGCTGAGTTGCAAAAGTGTGACGATGCTCCAGTGTGGTGAGCAGGAGTTTGAAGACAAGGAAGGTCGATGTGTCCCCTGTGCCCACTGTCCTCCAGGGCAGGAGCCTGACAAGGTAATAAATGTGATCTTTAATGTCTACCATGGATGGTAATATGTGTGCTTGGCTCATACTTACACCTCAGGGAGTGCAGCAGTTCAAGAAGGCAGCTCACTACCACCTTTTCAAGGACAACCAGGGATGGGCAATAAATGCTGGTTAAGCGGGCAATGCCCATGTCCCGTAAATGAATTTTTAAGAAGGCAATGGGAGTGTCAGGATTCAAGTCCCAAGAAACTGGATGCAGTAACATAAGAAATTGAATGACTTTAAAAGTTGGCCAAATCAATGAATTCAGTAGTATTGTCACTGGACCTATAACAGGTACTGCTCTGGGGTCCCAAGTTCAAATCCCACCATGGCAGGTAGCAAAATTTAAATTCAATAAAAACCTGGAATTAAAAAGTCTAATGATGGGTAGTTCTGACCTAGCCAACGAGGCCCACATCACAGAAATGAATAAAAAGCATTCTCGCCTACACATTAGAAGTTATGCATTCAAATCCAGCTCACGAGGGACTGCCTTTTGAATGAAACATTAGACTAAGGCACCGATTGGTAGACTTAAAAATCCCAAGGCTTTATTGTGAAGGAGAGCAGGGCAGGCCCCTCAGTGCAGAGAGAGAAAGAGCTGATGAGAGTTTTAAAGTTTTTGATTTTAACCCTATCAATCCAGAGGAATCAGGGGGTATTGATGGTACAAATGTAAAAATGGGTTAACTATCGATCCTGGAACTGTTGCCACTTTCTCGTTCATCTATCTGAGCAGGCAGTATTGAAGGCCACTCCGAGGGGCATTCCTTACCTTTATGGGCAAGATTTTGTGTTGTTGGTTTTGTGTTCCCCATATGCTGAGCTGATGGCAACTCTGCTATGGCCACTTGCAAGACCTCTCCTAGGATTAAGTCTCAATCTGGAAGCCCACTGGCTGCAATCATTTTCCCAGCTCCACCGGGGGCAATTTCCCACCGGACCTCCTGGTGCATGGTGGTATCTTTGACCGCCACTGGGAGTGGTGGCCAACACTGGTAATGCAATGGGGCCAAGTGGAGGGATCATTGCAATGGGTGAGTGCTGGTGAATGGGATGGCATCACCAGGGTCATCAAGCAGAGGTTGGGAAACTAGCGGGGGACTTTTTTTCCGAAGGCAGAAGTCCTTCTGGATCCCAGAAAAGAATGGATTTCCCCAACCAGGCCACAGGCATCCTCGCCAGGATTCATCTAGCACTTTGCCCATGTGGTGTGGTCCCTGCCTACCGCTGGTAGAATATGGCACTGAGATGAGCGCCTTAGGGTGCCACAGTGATTAGCATTGCTGCTTCACAGTGCCAGGAACTTGGGTTTGATTTCTGGTTTGGGTTACTGTGTACAGTCTGCACCTCATTCCCGTGTATGTGTGAATTTCCTCTGAGTGCTCTGGTTTCCTCCCAGTCTAAAAGACATGCTGGTTAGGTGCATTAGCCATGCTAAATTCTCCCTCAGAGTATCCAGACAGGCACCAGAGAATGACGACTAGGGGATTTTCACAGTAACTTCTTTGTAGGTGTTAAGGTAAGCCTATTTGGCGACACTAATAGATAAACTTAAGTAACGGTGGACTTTACCAACTGGGGTGTGAAGGAGTCTCTACCCTGTATCCTTCTAACTCATTGTGCAGGTGCCCCTGCATCCCAGCCCTCAAGGGGTATGGGGGTTGGTATTAAATTCTGTCCTGTACATCGGTCTCCCATTGTGTGAGCAGGAGACAACAGCAGCTTAATTTGGGCCTGAGTAGGAGAAGCTACTTTGCTAACCCTGCCCAGAGGCAGGAAGGGGTCAGGCTTAGAAAGGGCTGAGAAAGTCAATGTTTTTCCTTTGCTTAGTGATCCTGGAAGGGACAGACCCAAGGAAGCCACCTAAACAAGGCGCAATGGAATGCCTGAGCCCCTTATCTCATCTTGTTTGTTGGCTGACTTCAATGGAAATAGGAATCAGGATTGACCAGGCTGCCCACTCACTCTCTCCATTTTACAATGTCACCCAAGATCAATGTTACCCATTTGGTCTGTTTGATGGTGAGAGTTATCCATGTACTAAGTGTCAATCATATCATTCCCTCATTAATTTAGCAGTAAGTCATTAATAATCCCATTACTCATCAATCAAGAAGAATGCTGATTGAGATAAACGAAATCTCACTGGACAGAAAGATTTGATTCACTTGGGAAACAAAGGGATTTAAGGAATCCTAAAGTACTTAAAATATCAATATAATTTTATGCTCATTGCTATGCATTTTACAAAATCAACATTATTATCCCCTTCCAATCATCACTTCCAAGCTTACTCTTTTAAAGCTCCTAGGTAACAACAGAAAACAGAATGAAATTTTAATTGGCCCTGCATTGTAATCACTGTTAGTGGTGCCATCAGCTTAACAACATAATTGTAAATAAAGGAAGCTACTTTGGGATTGCTGTCTGGGAAGGGTAATTACTTTTTACTGTGGTTAAAATACAGTTGTTGTTCTTTAGGAATGTGGCCATGGAAGAGGCATCAGAATGAGTTGCAGACACTGTGCACCGGCCACCTTTTCAGATACATACGGTCCCGGGTCCTGCAAATCACACACGTCCTGTGCCAGTCTGAGGAAGATTTCTGTCCACCTGGGAACAGCGACAGCAGATACTGTGTGTGGCCACTGTTTGCCAGGGTAATTACTCAAATCATTCTCCATCTTGTCAATTCTAGACCATGTGCAACTGCGGGAAAACTTGTGTTTGTCTGTACCGTTTTCTACTTGTATGCTCTTATGATCCTAGTAGATCTGGTAACTTTTAAAAGAAAGTTGCATTTCCCAGTTATCAGCAGAAATAAACTGAGGGATAAATTTCACATTTTAGTTTGTTTGCTGTAACAAGCAGACTAAAACCAAACGTTACTTAACATGCAATTAACACATCAAACTCACGAAAAGGTATTCCTCATTGACTATTTATTAATGTAATTGAGATATCTTTTATAACTCTTTTACTGTGCATCGCGCTTCTACAGATTTATTACATTACGAAGTCACGCCCCAAATTACTCCTAACTTCCTAGCCAGTTCACTTCTCCCTGCCACGTTTGATTACAATTTCCAGTGTCCTTCAAAAGGCAATCCAGTCAGCCTCAGTCTCCATTTGCACCAGCAATGTCTACGTTGGTACCTCCTTGTTCCTTAAGTCTCCAAATATCCCATCTGCACCAACTCTCACCTGCACCCTACTTGGTTGCTAACTCAAAAACAGTATCTTCCTGCTCTTCAAGCAGTTATTACATTCTCTCGCTCTCTTTCTTTTCCTCTCTGTCTCTCTCTCTTTCCTGGTGCCTCTGTGTCTAAAATGCAACTGTCTCTTTTTAGGTGTCAAAGTCTGAAGACTGTCATCTGATTTTCAGTAGTTTCAGTTTGAGATTCTTGCCCCATGAGAATCAGATCACATGGGCCTCTCTCCAGATAGAGATTTAGTATCACCACTGTCCCCCCTGACCAGAACATATGTTTCACCTTAAGTTAAATGTGACGTTTTAAAACTTACCCGTATTGTAAAATTGTGCATTTGTTAAAAAAGCCTAAATAAATAATAATTGAATCATGTAAAATCTTCTTAATATGATCCAGTAAAGGATCATATATGGTGATTGGATAATTTCAGCTGCAATTTGTGATGCATAGTTATACATAAAATGTGTTGGGTATGTGTTTTTATACATTATTGATTTGATTTATTATTGTCGCATGTATTGGTTTACAGTGAAAAGTAGTATTTCTTGCGTGCTATACAGACAAAGCATACCGTTCATAGAGAAAAAAAGAAGAGGGTGCAGAACATAGTGTTACAGTCATAGCTATGGTGTAGAGAAAGATCAACTTAGTGCCAGGTAGGTCCATTCAAAAGTCTGATGGCAGCAGGGAAGAAGCTGTTATTGAGTCGGTTGGAACGTGATCTCAGACTTTTGTATCTTTTTCCCGATGGAAGAAGGTGGAAGAGAATACGTTCAAGGTGCATTGGGTCCTTGATTATGCTGGCTGCTTTTCTGAGGCAGGGGAAGTATAGACAGAGTCAATGAATGGGAGGCTAGTTTGCATGATGGACTGGGCTTCATTCATAATCCTTTCTTGCAGTCTTGGACAGAGCAGGAGCCATACCAAGCTGTGATACAACCAGAAAGAATGCTTTCTCTGCTGCATCTGTAAAAGTTGGTGAGAGTTTGTTTGCTGTCACAAAGTTTCCAGGTGAACTCCAAGGATTGATATATTGGTGGAAACGTTATTAAGATTTACCAATCCTTAAGTTGAAAAGGTATGAGGCCAGCTTTTCAACAGCATCTGGCATAATGTTTGGGGAGGCAGTCCTGGAAATGCAAATGAAGAGAATCAGCATTTTTTGTGTGACTTCACAAAATGAAACCCTCCAACGCCACAAGAACTGGCATCTGCTTAGCAATCTGGATGTCAGTGTATTTGTAATATAACAATGACCAGAATATTGGCAATCCAAGAATATAATTATTTACTGTGTGAACAAGTACAAATATCTATTTAGGTTGGTCATTGGAATCAGTTGCTCTTTATTGAGGGTTATATTTTCACAATTTCAGGAGCACAATGCAATTAATTGGCTTCAGCATGCACATATTTCATTCAAATGTCAACATTTAGATATCCTTTAGCAATACAATGTATTTAGCTTCTGTACACTGTGGCCTGTAAACCAAACCCACCCAGGTCCTATCCCCTTAACCCCATGCACTTACCCTAGCTCGTCCCCCCGACACTAAGTGGCAATTCAGTATAGCCAATCCACCTAACACCTCTTTGGATATACTGTGCCACTGTGCTGCTGTGTATATTATGTAATTTTGCATATTATATTTAACAGCCATCATAGAACTGCAACATGTTCTATGCTGGGAGCTTGGAGGGCTTTCTAACCATTGTTAAAGGAAGCTATGAGGGATAATGTGGCAGCATAATGGTTACTGGACAAGACATAAGGCAGAATGTTAAGCAGCATCCCCACCCTGGAGCTTCTGAGGTGAGTGAAAGTGTAAAATTGCATGGACAGGATTCATAGAAAGAGAGAAAATAGGAGTAGCTCTTCCAGCCCTTTGAATGTACTCATCCATTCAGTATAATCATGGTTGATCCTCTATCTCTACACCATTCTACTGCACTCTCTCCATACCTCTTGATGCTGGAAATCTTTCTATTTCTTTCTTAAATATATCCAGTGTTTTGGCCTCCACAGCCTTTCATGGTAGAGAATTTCACAATTCACCACCCACTAGTGAAGAAATTTCTCCTTATCTGAGTCCTAAATTGCCGACCTGGGATCCTGGGATTGTGACTTACTGTTCTAGATCTCCAGCAAGAAGAAACAACCTCCATCCAGTCTGTCCAGCCCTATCAGAATTTTATACATTTCATTTAGATCCCTCTCATTCTTCTCAATTCTAGTGAATCCAGGCCTAGCTAACCCAATCTCTTCTCATATGACAATCCTGTCACCCCCAGGAATCAATCTGATGAATCTTCATTGCATTCACTCTGTGGCAAGTATATTATTTCTTCAATAAAGTGATTAATGCTTTAGTCTGAATCTGGTGAACTGGTGCTGTAACAATAATCTCTCCCTCAATGTCAACCAAACGAAGGAGATGATTATCAACTTTGTAAAGCATAAAGGAGAACATGCCCTCATGTCTACATTAATGGGGATGAAGAAGAAAGGGTTTTAAATTTTAAATTCTTAGGTGTCCAGATCACCAAAAACCTGTCCTGGTCCCTCCCATGCTGACGCTATAGTTAAGAAAGCCCACCAGCACCTTTACTTTCTCAGAGGTCTAAGGAAATTTGGCATGTCAGCTATGACTCGCATCAACATTTACAGATGCAGCATCGAAAGCATTCTTTCTGGTTGTATCACAGCTTGGTTGTATCTCCTGCTCTGCCCAAGGCTGCAAAGAACCACAAATGTAGTACCAATGAATGTAGCCAATCTGTCATTTAAATCAGCCTCCCATCCATTGACTCTATTTACACTTCCCACTACCTCGACAAAACAACCAGCATAATTAAGGACCCCATGCATCCCAGACATTCTCCTTTCCACCTTCTTCCACCGGGAAAAAGATACAAAAGTCAGAGGTCATGTTCCAACCAACTCAAGAATAGCTTCTTCCCTGCTGTTGTCAGATTTTTGAATGGATTTAACTTGCATTAAGTTGATCTCTCCCTATATCTTAGCTATGACTGTAACACTACATTCTGCATTGTCTCGTTTCCTTCTCTATAAACAGTATGCTTTGTCTGTGTAGTCCACAAGAAACAATACTTTTCACTGCGTGTTAATACATGTGACAATAATAAATCAAATCAAATCAATATCAATGCTTCACACAATACTCCAAATGTGATTTCACCCTGCAGTAAGATATCCCGGGGTGGGATTTTCCAATCCTCCCCTCTAGTCTTTCTTGCCAATGTGACCCCTTGCGGCAGATTCCCCAGGGACAAGGCAGAACCATAAGATGCTGTCAGCAGCCAATGGCTTGCGAACTCATGGGAGGGTTAAATCCCAGCCCTGGTGTGGTAACACCTGTAAAATGTTATTACTTTGCATGTTGTGTCAGAATCCTGGCCACAGCCTTAGAGTCATAGAAGTTTACAGCATAGAAACAGGCCCTTCGGCCCAACTTGTTCATGCCGCCCTTTTTTTAAAACCCCTAAGCTAATTCCAGTTGCCCACATTTGGCCCATATCCTTCTATACCCATTGTAACCATGTAACTGTCTAAATGTTTTTTAAAAGGTAAAATTGTACCCGCCTCTGCTACTATTTCTAGCAGCTTGTTCCAGACAATCACCACCCTCTGGTGAAAAGAAATTGCCCCTCTGGACACTTTGGTGTCTCTCCCCTCTCACCTTAAACCTAAGCCCTCTAGTTTTAGAATCCTCTACCTTTGGAAAAGATACTGACTATCTACCTTGTCTATGCCCTTCATTATTTTATAGATCCCTATAAGGTCACCCCTCAGCTTCCTATGCTCCAGACAAAAAAGTCCCAGTCTATTCATCCTATCCTTATAACTCAATCCATTAAGTCCCGGTAGCATCCTAGTAAATCTTTTCTGCACTCTTTCTAGTTTAATAATATCTTTTCTATAATAGGGTGACCAGAATTGCACACAGTATTCCAAGCGTGGCCTTACCAATGTCTTATACAACTTCAACAGGACACCCCAACTCCTATATTCAATGTTCTGACTGATGAAACCAAGAATGCCAAATGCCTTCTTCACTATTCTGTCCACCTGTGATTCCACTTTCAAGGAGTTATGAACCTGTTACCTCTAGATCTCTTTGTTCTGTAACTCTCCTCAACGCCCTACCATTAGCAGAGTAAGTCCTGTCCTGGTTCAGTTTACCAAAATGTATCGCCTCACTTTTGTCTAAATTAAACTCCATCTGTCATTCGTCAGCCCACTGGCCCAATTGTTCAAGACCCTGTTGCGATTGGAGAGAACTTTCTTCACTGTCCACGATGCCACCAATCTTAGTGTCATCAGCAAACTTACTAACCATATGATTTGGATATTCTCATTCTAATCATTAATATAAATGACAAATAACAGTAGGCCCAGCACTGATTCCTGATGTACACTACTGGGCACAGGCCTCCAGTTTGAAAAACAACACTGTACAACCACTTTCTGGCTTCTGTCAAGATGCCAATTTTGTCTCCATTTAGATACCTCACCCTGGATCCCCTGAGATTTAATTTTATGAAACAACCTACCATGTGGTACCTTGTCAAAGGTTTTGCTAAAGTCTATGTAGACAACATCAATTGCACTGCCCTCATCTACCTTCTTGGTTACCTCTTCAACAGACTCAATTAAATTTGTGAGACATGATTTTCCACTCACAAAACCGTGCTGACTGTCCCTAATCAGTCCTTGTATCTGTAAACGCTTGTAGATTCTGTCTCTCAAAATACCTTCCTACAATTTACTCACATACTTCTGAAAGTGAGAAATCATTGTATTTCCAAAACCGAGCTCTGAGGTAGTATACTCAATACTTCACCTGGTTGGACACAATTCCTCTAAGCAGCACTCATTTCCCACCCTCAAGCCACGTTCTCATCCATTCCCAGGATTTACGATGAATGTAATTAATACCCTCATGTGCAAAGAAAGTCTTGTCAAATGCTTTAAAGTTTATTTATTAGTCGCAAGTAGCATTACATTATATTAACATTGTAAGAAAGTTGAGGCACACCAAATCTTAGGATTTATTACAGTCCCTTTGGATTTGTGATTTGCCAGTGAAGTCCAGGAGGTTGGTAGGTTAGCCAGAAGATTTGCTCTTCTGGCAAATGAGATTAGAATTGATAGATGCTTGACAGCTGATTCAGATACCATGGGCCAAAGGGCCTCTTTTCTGTGCTGTAAAACCTTATAACTGTATCAGCAATCAGCCAGCATCCATAAAGAAGTTATTGTTGTGCAGATGATCTTTAAGTTACCGACCGTACTTGATTACATTACAAGGAATGACAGGTTTATAATTATAATGATTTTCAATATCTCCCAAATTACCTTTGGGGTAGCATGTTTGACGTAGTGGTTAGCACCACTACCACATAGTGCCAAGGGCCATGGTTCGATTACTGGCTTGGGCTGCAGTCTATGCAGAGTCAGCATGTTCTCCCCACGTGTGGGTTTCCTCAGGGTGCTCCAGTTTCCTCCGACAGTCCGAAAGATGTGTGGGTTAGGTGCATTGGCTGTGCTAAACTTTCCCTCAGTGTGGTGACTAGAGGATTTTAACAGTAACTTCATTCAATGTTAGTTAATCTCTGGGGTGAACAGCATCAATATCTGGGAATTTACTTGTTTTTGAGCACTACTTAGAACTTCCAGTTCACTCATAATAAAGTAAAATGATTGATAAAATTTATCTGAAGAAGTTATGTGTTTCATATCTCTCCTTGTTAATATTTGTAAGAAATAATCAATTAGAATATTTCCTATATTAGACTCACCCTCAGGTTTAAGCCTGTGTCATTTATGGTTTTCACTTTTTTCTGGTTTCATTTTGTCCTGCTGATTGCCCTTTTAATGGATTTTGTATTTTCTTTTCATCACATTCCCTGATGAAACTAATAGATTTTAAAAGGGATTTGAAATTTCAGTAACCCACTGAAAGATGCCATGTCAATATTTTGGGTTTAAGTCTTTCACTGTAACAGTCAAACTAAAAGCAACGTTAACCAAACATTATTTTATCAGTACTCTGAACTACAGAAAAGAAATTCCCTTTTAGTTTTTAGTACAAAAGGAGTTCATGCCATGGTTATACTTTTCACTGTCTCTTAAGTAGAAACATCATTCTCTTAAAGCGACACCAAAACTATTTTCCTATCCTGATGGTCTACTCCCTTTTACCTCTCTCAGAATCATAGAATCCCTACAGTGCAGAAAAAGACCATTTGGCCCATCAAGTCTGCACCGATTTTCCAATAAAGCATCTCACCCAGATCCTTTCCTTGTAACCCATATATTTATCCTGCTAATGCCCCGAACCTACATATCTTGAGACACTATGGGCTGGATTTTACCATCACGTTGCGCCTGTTTTCTGGTACGAAAATTTGGTAAAGTTGGGCGAGAGGTGAGTGCTGTGATTCATGCCTACCTCCCCACTGGTTCTTCCTTTACTAAGGCCCAAAAATGGCCGCAATTGGAACCACGCCATAAATGGGTCAATAGCTATTTAAATGCATTTGCTTGCATTTAAACTGACTTAATGGGCTGCACGCTCAACTTTACCAGCACTTCCCCCTTTACCAAGCATTTGTTTATCAGAATCAGTGCAAAACAGATATGCTCCATACAAGTCTGATTCGATTCCTCCAGTTAGTAAGTGTGGAGCATTGGACGCCTCTCTGCTTTATTTCAAGTCTCTGAGCCTTCATAGAAAGTTCAAAGCCATTGAAATTCCTTTGAAAACCTTTGTTTCCATTCAATTTCAGCCCAACTTTTAAAATTTCATTTGATTGACAGCATAATTGTTTTCTACGGCATGCAATCACCTTTGTGTGTTGATCATTCCTTCACAAAGTCTCGCCCACCCCATTGCTCCTAACTGCGATGTTTATACAAAGCAAGACCTTAGAGCATTTAGCTGCTTTGACATTGTCTGTAGCTACATTCTTGTGCTCACAGCTGCAGGCAACTTCAAAAGCAGCAAAGTATTTTTAGGTTCCTGCCCACTCTGTTCTGGAACCTGACAGGGGCCACTTGGCAGTCCTGATGAATTGGAAAAGCTTTAACGCCCAGCAGCATCCGGTTTTGTCCCCTATCCAGCAGGCTGTCGAGATTCCCAGTAATGGCGAACAGTGCCTGTGAACCCCTACCTTCCCACCCCTGACTGCCAGTCATTATAAATGGGAGACTTGAGTTGCACATGGCAACAAAATACTCTGTAGGCATTTAAAATCATGCTGAACTAATTGGACTGATTTTAGGGGCCCCAATCATCTTTAAACCTGCTGACAGAGGAGCCCAATTCCAGTCCAATGAATCACCTGACAGTTTCCATTTTGTGCATATGTCATAGAATCATAGAATCCTACAGCACAGAAGGAGACCACTCAGCCCATCGAGTCTGTACTGACCACGTCCCATCCAGGCCCTATTCCCTTAACTCTACACATTTACCCTGCTAATCCTCCTGATACTAAGGGGCAATTTAATATAGCCAATCACCTAACTCACATATCTTTGGACTGTGGGAGGAAACGAAAGCAACCAAAGGAAACCCACGCAGACACAGGGAGAATGTGCAAACTCCACCCAGGCAGTGGCCCAAGGAATTGAACTTGGATTCATAGTGCTGTGAGGTAGCGGTGCTACCTACTGTACATATGTATGACCAAAGGTTTCATACTGCCTCACATAGGACATTTTCTACCTTAATGTCCAGACCCAGCCAGAGCAACTGAATCTAAAGCCCCTCCTTTACAATAATTATAAAATCTGTTAACTGATCTCTCCCCAACATTGTCAGATGGTGACATTTAAATCTAAGATGAGATATTGTAAAAACCTACGTTCTTATTTTAGACAACTTGAAAGTTCAGCCATGGTATTTTGTTGAATTTCAATTCAATAAAAAGTATCTGGAATTAAGAATGTACCAGTAATCATGAAACCATTGTGCACTGTCAGAAAAAAAAACAAAGTTTTTTTCTGACAATCCTTGTCCATGCCCCTTAGGGAAGCGACCTGTGTCATGTGAATGAATAAAAGAAAATTGCTGAAAAGTTAGCCCATGGCATTGTAACGGACCAAGAATTGTACAGTGGTTAGCACTGCAGTGGTTAGCAGATTCAATTCTGGCCTTGGGTCACTGGCTGTGTGGAGTTTGCACGTTCTCCTCATGTCTATGTGGGTTTCCTCCGGGTGCTCCAGTTTCCTCCCATAGTCCAAAGATGTGCAGATTAAGTTGATTGGCCATGTTAAATTGTCCCTTAGTATCAGGGAGACTACGACAATAAATATGTAGGGTTATGGAGATGGGACCTGAGTAGGATTGTTGATGTTGCAGGCTCAGTGGGTCAAATGGCCTCCTTCTGCACTGTGGATTCTAATTGGGTTCTTCCAGTTACAGAAGACTGCACTTGAGGTTTGTAAGTGAGACTTTTCCAATGCTGCACTCCTTGGGCGAAGTTTTACAGCCTCGCTCGGACAAGAGCAGAAATTCCTGTCCAGGGGTCAACGGAGATTTCCATTATTGGACCCTCGCTTTCTCCGATTCTTGGCAGATGAGGTAGTAGAGTTCCAGTGATTGGGTAGAGGCTCAATTGCCAGGGACACAAAACAGATAATTACACTTGCACAGCCCCTAATTTTCTATCAATTAAACTGTGATTTTCAGCAGGTGGGGCTTTGGAATGTGAGAAGGGTGTGTAAAAAAAGAAAGCATTTGATTTTAAACATAACACTACTGTTGGCTGACTTACAGAGTTTACAAGAAAGCCATTATCAGCTACTTCGGATATTCCAACAGCATTGGGATCCAGGTTAATGTTAACAAGCTCAGGATTGCTGTCCAGATAATGATGCTCTCTCCTGTCTGAATGACTGATCTTCTGTCTGGGTAAAGAAGCATGACTAAGAATGAATTCATCAATGTGCAATGAGGAAATGGGAATTGGGATATACATTTAGTAATTTTCAAAATATTTAGGATTCAAAAGCAGGAAGGAAATACTGCTATGTGAGTGATGTTAGAATCATAGAATCCCTTCAGTTCAGAAGGAAGCCATTTGGTCCATTGAGTCTGCACTGACCCCAATCCTACACAGGCCCTACCCCCATAGCTCCACATATTTATCCTGCTAATCCCCCTGACACTAAGGGTCAATTCAGCATGGCCAATCAACATAACCTGCACATCTTTGGAATGTGGGAGGAAACCGGAGCACCCAGAGGACACCCACACAGACACAGGGATATTGTGCAGATTCCACATAGACAGTGATCTGAGGTTGGAATTGAACCTGGGACCCTGGCGCTGTGAGGCAGCAGTGCTAATTACTGTGCCACTGTGCTGCCCCAAACAGTCCGTGAGCTTAACGTGATCTCTGCATTGCCAAATTCCTGCAGTTTTTGCCATGCAGGAAGATATGGAGTTAAAAGATACTTTCAGTACAGCTGTTTATGCTTAGGGTGGGACACTGTTAACCATGTATAGGAAACTTCTCTTGACTAAAGCCTTGGGGAAGGGTATGAGATTTTTCTTTCAAAAGAATCCTAAGAAACACAAGTCTAAATACAAGAATAGGAAAAGACACTGAAGAGCAAACCCGTGGAAAAAAGGCTCCTTTCCTCCTTGACACAGGCTCCAATTTACACCCCATTGTCAGGTCTGACTATGTGGCTCCTTTTGCTTTATATTTTTCTGACGATAGTGACGCCAACTCGCTGATGGCCTGTTTCGCATCTGTCACATTTAGCACTTAAGAACTTAAGAAGCATAGTCAAGGAGGAAGAAAGGCTTTGGAACTCATCCTGTTAGTAGCCTTATTCCTATTACCGTGCCCAGCTGCATTTTTATCACTAGTCTTTTTTCTGTCCTACCTAGCCTAACGTGTCCTTCCCAATGCTTTATCACTGCAGTCAAAACGTTTATTTTAAATTTTACTTCTGTCAGTTTAAATTTCTGGTGAGGACTTGGGGCATTTCATTCAGTTAAATGATCATAGAATCATTACAGTGCAGAAGGAGGCCATTCAGCCCATTGAGCCTACAGCAGCAGCAATTCTACCCAGGTCCTATCCCTGTAACCTCATGTATTTGCCCTGCTAATCTCCCTGACACCAAGAGGCAATTGACCACGGCCTATCAACCTAATTCATACATCTTTGAGAGGAAACCGGAGCACCCGGAGGAAACCCTCACAAACACAGGGAGAATGTGCAAACTCCACACAAACCATCACCCGAAGCTGGAATTGAACCCAGGTCCTTGGTGCAGTGAGGCAACAGTGCTAACCACTGTGCTACCATGCCACCCATAATGACATAGTATAAATATAAGTCAGTATCGTAACATAACTGCAGGATCATCTGAGTGCACAAGGCATGTAATAGACAGTTTTATTTAATTGTATATTAATATTTAATTTTGCTCTGCTTTGCAGGTATTTCACCAGAGCTGAAGGATCCTCTGATGCGGAGGAATGTGTTCCATGCTCTTCTGCTCCGATAGGAACTGTGGAATGTGCAGGTTAGTCTACAGCTGGGAGAGGACAATTGAGTCTGCAGCAAGACACCACTTCTTGCTTTATGCTCTTAACCATTGCCAATCTTAGTGATGTCTTCTATGACAAACCTTGGCCATTCATTTGATTTTTCAATGAAAATGAAATGCCTGTATGAGAGAGCACTAACCAAAAGATGTCATTTTTTAAAGTTTACTTATTAGTGTTACAGGTAGGCTTATATTAACATTGCAATGAAGTTACTTTGAAAATCTCCTAGTTACCACAGTCTGGCATCTGTTTGGCTACACTAAGGGAGAATTTAGCACAG